>JAPQVY010000068.1:46849780-48102280 GCA_028535165.1 Quercus tomentella
GCATCTCACATGCACACTAGATGCACCTTGCTGCACACACTCTAACACTTGACATGTTTTGCACTTCACTCATGCTAGTTTAGTCTTTTTAGACCTTTTAGCATGTATAACATGTTCTTGTGTCTATGTCACGCCTAGGTTTATATCATGTTCCATCATCCTTAGCATGTCATGTTCTTTATGCTTTGTAGCATGTTTTAAGATGTTTTTTTTTTTTTTTTTTTTTTTTTTTTTTTTTCGTTTGAGCTTCATTTTCTCATTCATCTTGCACCCCTCATGCATAATATATTTACCCTTGCTCATATCTTCTTTTATTTCCCTCCTTCCTCTTGATTCATTTGTCTATTTGTGACAAAAAGGGGGAGAGTATACCAGAGAGTATACCGGTGTATTTCGTCATTTCTATATGATTCATGTGCACATTCTTAGGGGAAATATTCTATCTTCTCGTGCACATTCGTAGGAGGAGAAAGCCATAGGGGAGATGCATATACCAAGGGGGAGAAGACATTTTTTTTAGAAAACCTTATTTTACTTTATGCTTGTTTTCTCATTGCTTTATGGTGCTTTGAGTTAATTTTAGTATCTATACTTTGTTGCTCTCATTGCATCATACTTGTGTGTTGAACATGCATACATCATTATGCTCGTTCGGATGATCATTTGCTTTATTATGTGATCATTGTAGTCATTTTTATATGACTGTTTTGGTGTATGATCAAGTTGCTCATATGTTTCACATCATGTTTACTTGATCGCAATTTACTTGTTACGTTATACTTGTCTTTTTATTACTTGCTTTATCTTGAGGGTCTAATGTGTTTTGTGCAAGTGTTTCAGGTTACAGGTATATATGTTCCAAGTTCATCACAGCTCCTAAGATTATGATAGGGGGAGTGATATGATAGGGGGAGAAAGAGAGAAAGAGTTTTGTGCTATATTAACTATGTTTGCTTTGTTCATAGTTCATGATTATGCTTAGCTATTTAAAACATTGTGTTTTGTGTTTACCTTATTGCTTTGTAGCATCTTTTTGTACTCTTAAGATATTGCCAATATGTCTTTAGTACCTCACTCTTGTGCCCTAGTAGGATCTTGTTCCTAGATGCATATACTTCATGTATTTTGCATTGGTTGAGTGTTGGGCATGCAATTGATCCGTGGGATTGCTCTTTATTGCATTGCGTGTCCGGATGAGCATTTACTTGCTAAATGTTCATTGTAGTCATTCTTCAATGACTGATTCTGTTTGATCAAGTTTTGCTTACATGCTCTAGTGTGTTTACTAACTTGATCACTCTTTACTTGCTTATATTCATACCATGTATTCAACTTGTCATAAACTTAATGGAAGTTTTGTTTGTGCGCAAGCGTTTCAGGTTACAGGTATATATGTGCAAGTGCTTCACAGCTTCTAGATTAGGTGTGAGTGAGTTTTGCCACTGTTCCCAAACTCACGTTTAAGTCTAGAGTCTGTTATAGGGGTTTTGTCAAGGAATAGCCAAAGAGGGAGATTGTAAAGTTGTGATTTACAACTATGGTTTTAGTTGGCTTTTATTCCATGCCAAATATGATTGTAATTTTATTCAATCTTGTGTACCCTATATTTATTGTGGGATTTGATTGTAAGGGTTGTGTGATAGAGAGAGAGTGTGAAGACTCAAGCTATTGAAGAATGAAGAGGTTTTCGCGGGTATCTCGCGACTTAGCATCCCGCGAAGTAATGCATGTGCCCTGCACATGACTGGAATGCGAAGAGTCAGTACAAATGGAGACAGCTGTGTCTCGCGAGTATCTCGCGGGTAAGGCCTTCCTGCGAGACACCTGCGAGACATTCTGTTTTGCCAGACTGTACTATTTGATACACACTTTCTGTACCCACATTATATATACCCACATTACCCACAAATGTTAAGGAGTGATTTTGAGAGAAAACCCTAGCCTCAAACCTTGAGAGTTAGAGATTATCATACCCATATATCTCTACACGTATGCTTATGGATTTCCTCAACTCCTACCTCTCCATTTCGTTACCATTGAGAGGTTGATAGCCCAAACACTTACCACACCCTTTCATAATGTCAAGTGATAGTTTGGTGCTGCTGGGAAGCATTGGAAGAAGCCAAGGATGATAGATGCAACATGGAGTTTGTTGCGGGATCCGGAGAGCTAGACAAGACACGGTTCCGAGAAACCTTGTTGGAGTAGGAGCTTGGAGGGCTTAGGTACAACGAGTAGATTAGGCTTGGAGGGTCTCTTGCTAACCCATGTATCCCAACTGATTGTCTAGTGGATCAATTACCGCTTGGAGGGCGGCGGAGAGGTTTTTCGCCGAGTTCTTCGGTTTCCTCTTCGATAACACATCGGCGTGTTATCTTGTGTTTGGATCTCTCTTCTCTGCTCTTTTACATTTCAGTTTACTGCTATGTTTTCTTGATTATGGATTAGAGTAGCTTGTTTGTTTATCCGCTCGCATTTACACTATTCCGCACTTAGAATTAAGTTAGTGTAAAATCTATCGAGCCGTAACTTTAATTTGGGAGTCTAAATAGCTCTTGTGTTTTTAACACATTTTCGAGCTTTCACAACTCATATGCAGGCAAAGAGAGCTAAACATGTTTTAACAAATTGAATATCTATGTAGACTTTATTATAGTGTTCCATGAATCAAAAATATATACTCTGCTGAACTGATTTGTAGGTTGATCAAGTTCTTCAATAAAATTTATATATATATATATAAAGGAAAAGAGTGGCCATAAGAGTACTAAGAGAGAATGAGGGACAAGTATTTTGAAAATAATAATAGAATTTGTATATAACTAAGATATGTAGAAGTGATTAAATTATGTTGTTAAATAATTTAAATATGTATTAAATCAACTATGTATTATATCCCCATCAAATATATATAGGTGGGACAAGACGGAGATGGGTGAGTAAAACCTGTCCCCATCCTATCACCTTTTCCAAGAATGTTTGCGTGGGATGAAGTGGAGCAGGGCGGGTGAAGCATGGCAAGATGTTTTTACCATCTATAGGATTGTTGCAAATTCTATAGCTTAGAGCATTAGCATCCAATTTCTACAAAGTATCCCATTTTACCATTTCAAAAGCCACTTTATCTATTATACCATATTACTTTACAACACATCCAACATTCCAAACTTTATTTTTTTGCCATGTTATTTAAATATTCTTATTTATTTAATTATTTTTAATATTTCTTTCTATCTCTCTTCCTCTTCCTCTCTTTCTCCCTCTTCCTTAAAGCAACCAACAACCACAACAACGCCACCGCCATTGTCACCACTATGCCACCACCACCGCACCACGTGTTGGGGTTTATGCCCAAAAATCCAATTTATTGGCATGTCATAAATAATTAATTTTTTTTAATTATATGAGACTATTTATAAACGAACTAATGGGATATTATCATAGCCCTTGAGATGCATTGTATGTGGTTTATGTGATTTAGTCACAAAAGATATAAATCACAAGTTCCTTGTAAACTCAAAACATAGTTAGTAGTCGGTGATGAAATTTGGCGTTTCATCTGCGAAGACTATAACACATCAACTAAGATGATTTGTCTTAATCATGGAAGTGGAGACTTCTAGTTGATGTGTTGATGTGTCTTAAGTGTTAAGACATATTTGAAAGCTCAAAAATGTGTTAAAACACCAAAGCTGTTTTGACCCCCAAATTAAAAATTACGGCTCGATAGATTTTACTCTAACTTATACTAAGTATGGAATAGAGTAAATGCTTGCGGATAAAAAAATAAACTACTCTAAGCCATATTTAATATAACACATCAGTAATATGAAAGCTAAAAGAGTAGGGAAGAAGAATGCAAACACAAGATAACACGCCGATGTGTTATCGAAGAGGAAACTGAAGTACTCAGCGTAAAACCTCTCCGTCGCCCTCCAAGCGTTAATCGATCCATTAGACAATCAGTTGGGGTACATGGGTTAGCAAGAGACCCTCCAAGCCTAATCTACCCGATGCACCTAAGCCCTCCAAGCTCCTACTCCAACAAGGCTTCTCGGAACCGTGTCTTGTCTAGCTCTCCGAATCCCACAATACGCTCGATTGCATCCGCCAAAGCCTAGCTTCTTCCAATGCTTCCCAATAGCACCAAAAACTCATTGAACACTCTGAAAGGGTGTGGTAAGTGTTTGGGCTATCAACCTCTCAATGGTATGGAAATGGAAAGGTAGGAGTTGAGGAAAATCCACAAACAATTGTGTAGAGAATTGTGGGCATAACAATCTCTAACTCTCAAGGTTTGTGGCTAGGATTTTCTCTCAGAAGCACTCCTCAACATCTGTGGGTAATATGGGTATAAATAGAGTAGGTACAGAAAGTGTGTATCAGAAATGACAGTCTGGCAAAACAGAATGTTTTGCGAGTATCTCGCGAGAAGGCCTTACCCGCGAGACATTCGCGAAACACAGTTGTCTCCATCCTGTCCTGACTCTTCGCATTCCAATCATATGCAGGGCACATGCATCACTTCGCGGGATACTTACTCGCGAGCTGCCCGCGAAAACACTTCAGTCTTCAATATGCCTTGAGTCTTCACATACTCTCTCTCTCTCTCACACAACCCTTACAAATAAATCCCAAATGAAATACAGGGTACAAAAGATTGAACAAAATTACAATCAAATTTGGCATGAAATTAAAGCCAACAAAACACAGAATTGTAAATTACAACCTTACAATATTGAACTGGACTGTTGTGAGATTAATTATTCAATTAACAACTGTCACCTGAATAATTAATCTCACGGCTTTTAATTTCATAGACTCTTAATCCTGAGAGGATAGTGAACCCGATCATGAAATGTAGGTTACTTTGATATATCAGGAGTGAGATCTAATATTCACGGTCAAAACCTCAGTATGTTAGGTAACCACACGTAGTGTTGAGGGAACACATATTCTCAAGATGGAATCCATAATCTCTTTTTATAGAGACACGAAATATCCCCTAGAGATAAGTTTAATGGGAATTGGTTATTCAGGGCTCCCACTTTAGTAAGGAGTTACTAAAGCTTATATTTATTGAAATTGGATTTCTATAAATGTGAATAACTAAAAGATTAAATCGGGTACTCAAGGATAAAATAGTTGTTTACAAAGTGACAGTTCATTATAAATTTGTTCACTATGGATACTTTATGGAGGGGTCAAATGATATCATTAGAATCTTGGGATATAATTTATTAATAAGGCCTAGAGTGTAATTATATTTATATAGTGGTATTAAATATAATTAATGGTAACTTTGGACTTGTCAAGAGTTGACAGATAAGCCCAAGGCCTATTGGAGATAGAGTCATATTTGTTCCATTTGGTCCTATCTCAAGCCGCAAATTAAAGCCCAATTGGGCAGGCCCAAAAGGCTAGCCCAATTAGATAATCAGTTATGTATAAAGAGAGAAACATACAGAATTTTCAGAATAAGAAAATAGATCATGGAAATGGTGTGTATGTGAGTGTAAGCCACTCTCTTATTCTTCCTTGAACACATACATGTAAACTAATTGAGAGACCACACTTCTTGGGCACCATGTGGAATTAAGATAATGATTAGAGGTATTCTCAAGTCTTGGTGTTGAATTTCACAGGATCAAGGTACACTTTCTATTCTTTGTTCTAGAATTCAAGGTTACATGTTATCTCTCATGAATGAAGTAGATCTGTGATTGTTGCTTCCACTGTGTGTTTTGTATGAGATGCAAAACCAGATTTTCCAACAATTGGTATCAGAGTGGTCTTCAATATCTTGCTTGTATAACATGTAATTGAATTTTAGAATTAAAGAAAAATAGTTTTCATGGTGTTTTTATTTTCTACAGTAAATTTTCTGCATAATTGTGTCTTTGAATCCATTTGCTATGTTTTATATATGAGATATATATGTTGGATTCAGTTTTTCAAAGTGGACCATGGTATATCTTTTAGTTACGGTGCCGACTTTGCTAGTTTTTGTATTAGTAAGATACACCGTTAATGTTCATAAAGGATTGACGGTCTGGCTTCATTAGGATGATATTGATCAAATAGTATGTTAATGCAAGAATTAAAGTATTTTGGATACTTGCTAAAATCCTTTAATGAAATTTATTCCTAATGAGATTAGGATTATGTTTTCAAAGTTTCTAGCGTTATTATGGTTCTTGATCTTGATATTGAAAACCCTTATTTTGATCTATGAATCTTCATTCATAAAATCAAAAGGTGTTTTTGATAGAAAATAGTAAAAACTATCAAAAACGGTTGTTGGAAAATTCTAGAAAAATTCAGTTTTTACGAGTTTTGATTGATCAAGAATTCCTTTCAATCGATTGAATGTACTTTTTGATTGATCGAAGAGGAATCGAGAATTGATCGAGTCAGGCAGAAACTCTATGATGAAATTCTTCATTGTCTTGATCGATTGAGAATTCCTTTCGATCGATCGAATGTTAATTTCGATCGATCAAACAAGAATCAAGAATTGATTGAACGAGGCAGAAGCTTTGTGATGAATTTCTCCATTTTTCGATCGATCGAAAAATAGGTTCGACTGATTGAAGGCACTGAATTTTGAATTTTTCACTTGCTTTTTGATTAAGTGTTAAAACTTTGATAAAAGGCAAGGTTGTGTGTGATGAGATTACACATGGTTCTATATATAGTGATTAATTTTATAGTCCTTAAAAATTAAGGACATTTATTAATCATCATCTAACAAAAAGATCTAATGAAATCAAAGATGTTAGTTAAATAGAACTCTTACTCCTAATTTGTTTAGGACCTTTCTTTTAAGAAACATTCTAATGAGATTGGGATTGTTGCATGATTGAAAGTCCTTAATTTATTTTAATTAAAGGTTTTTAATGAGATCAAGATTCTAATTAAAGTTATATAGTTTCTAATGAGATTAGAATACTTTATCTAGTAAGTTAAAGATAGAGTTCTATATAACTAATTTTTGATTCATTAGTGTTTAAGGAATCCTAAATAGTTTAGGACTTCCATTTTAGTTAGTGATTCTAATGAGATTAGAATCTTCAACAAGTGCGAGGTTATTAGTTGTGATGAAATCACAATTATTTAAGAAAAACCCAAATAACGGGTGGGAGTGCTGAAATAACCCTTTTGTTAAGTTTATTGTAATGTGAATAGATACCTTGTCTTGGCCTTGAGCCTTGCATTCATGCGGAGGGTATTTACTTCACGGTTTACATGATTAAACTTCTTTGTGATTACATGAATATTCATTATGCTACTGTGACGTGACTTAGTCAAATCACATTGAATTTAAACAATTAAACACATTTGATGTGTAGGGTTAAAATTGTGATAAGATTACAATGATTTCAAGACAATCCACTTGTTTTAAAATTTCTAGTGGGAGAGAGATACAAGGGTTGGATCTCATGGCCTCCATTATCGGTTCATAGTGGTGTGGGATAAACATCTCGTCTTGGCTTCAAGCCTTGCGTTCCATGTGGAGGGTGTTTATTTCATGGTACTACAAGATTAAACTTCCTAGTTTATAGTGGTGTGGGCAAGTCTTGGCCTCTAGCCTTGCGTTCCATGCAGAGGGTATTTTGCATCATGGTACTACAACATTAAACCTTACAAGGGTAGAGTTATATGGCCACAGATCGGTCTAGGCAATGGTGTACACTAGACTAAGTTTGATAGTATCCTCTATATTGAGTTCTTGCTATTATTACTTAGAGGCTAAAGGAAAAGTGGCAAATTATTTTTATTTGGTAAGAGTTACCATGATAGCATTAATAATGAGAATAATTCTCGCCTAATCATAGTGGTTGGTATTCACTCTATGCTGAGGAATATTAATTGCGGGATTAGGTTGTCGTTGCACCTAATATGGTATGGTTTTTGGGTTCCATATTATATGGTTATGGATGCAAAATTATAATGTGGGTATTTATGTTCATAGTCTTAAAATAAAGTTATCATAGAGTTTTGTTCTCTGACTACTATTTTAATTGAACCACATTAACTAAGAAATAATTTTGGACATGGTGCTTAAAGGAGTTGAAGTACATAAATATGTTTCAATTCAGCATTGTCATAATTTCCTATGCATGATGCATTTATGGAAGATAGCTTATGATGTGATCATAGTCTCCATTGAAATGCTAAAGTGTTACATTGGCTTCTATCTCAATTATGCTACAACATAAGACGCAAGAGTTAGTACTAGACTTAGACTTTATATTAAGTCTAAATGAGATATTTGGTATGAATCATCTTGAGTGCTATTTAAAAGCTTAAGAAGTTCTAGTTCTATATCATTTTATGATAATGTTTTATTTCAAATGAATTGGAATTCTTGGATGTAGAGGTTAAATGTTAATATCATATGGAAATGATCCACAAGTCCTTGTTAGAATCATTTGATCAATTCAGATTTTTTTGAAAATAAATAAATTCTTTTTATATTATCTGAATTGATAAGTGAGATCTACGCAACGGAAGACATCCTAAAAGCTAAGGCTAGGATCAATATGATTTAATTCAAATTTTTAGCCTAAACCAAAAGGTAAGGGTGGTAAGAAGAGGAATTATAATACCAATCAGTTGGACAAGCTAGTTGCCCTAGTAGTTGCCAAAAGGAAATTAGACTCAAAAGTATGACCAAAAGGAAAGTGTTTCTGTTTTGGTAAAGCTAAGCTTTGTCCATGATTGTTTTCTTGATAGAAATTTACATGTTTTACTTTTTAAAGAGAAAGTTTTCATCCTTTGGTATTGTATGTTTTGACACTTATGTCTAGATCTTATTAATCTAAATGATATTCAAGATTGGTGAAAGATGGGCTTTAAGAACTATTATTTTGTTATATTCCCAATTTATGAATTCTATTTAGAGGATAATATGATCTAGGGCTCGTTTTTGTAAAGGAATGAAATTCTAATGACTTCTTTTAAAGTCAGTGCATACATAAAGAAAGAATAGGGCTCTTTTAAAGATAGAATTTTCTAGAAGAAAAATGTCAGATTTTGTTGTAGGACAACTATAAAATACATTTAGAAATGAGATGGTTGTATTAGATACACCAGAAGAAATTATTCTGTAGATAATTATTACACCGGTACAATATCGTAGTGGGAGGATTATCAATTACCAATTAAATTCATACTTTTGGAATAAACTTTTGAAGTCATTCCACAAGGATATGAATTTCATCCTCGGTCCTACGTAAAGGCAATAGATGATATGAATATGGATTACTGGATCAAGGTTATGTGAATAGTCTAGAACTTGTAGAGGCGCCTAATGGCATTTAGCCTATTGTTTTCAAATAGGTCTACAAGAAAATGAGATTGATAGATTTGAAGGTGTAAACCTTCAAAGTCAAGACTAGTGGCGAAAAGATTTATTCAGAAAGAATTGGTTCGACTATGAAAAGATTTTTTCACCAATAGTCAAGTTTAACTTTATCTAGATTCTCTTATTCATTATATATCATTTGGATGAAATATGGCAATGGATATCAAGAAAGCTTCTTTCAGTAGCAATCTTGAGAAAGACATCTATATGATGTAACTAGACTTGTTCATAGCAAAGAACCAGTAGTGTTTAGTATGCAAGTTGCTTAAAGTCCATCTATGAACTAAAGCAAGCATCTGAATCATAAAATATCATCTTTGACCGAGCAATCAAGTTGTTTAATTTTAATCATTTAGAGTGATGTAGAGTTATTGTCATCAATGGAGTTTTTTGTTGTCTAGTCCAATTTGATATAAAATACTTGGGAAAGACTAGTCACATACTAAGAATTAAACTTTGTTAAAATTCAGAAATTAGGATGTTGGGTCTATCCCACTGCTTAAATAGATTAGATTCTAGCCAAGTATAACATGTAATACTTCAAGAAAGGGTTCTTTCCTTTTAAAGTTTGAAGTTCCTTTATAAAGGACTATAGTCCTAAGACATATAAAAGAAAGAGCATATTAAGACGATTCCTTATACCATATCAATAGAAAGTCTTTATGCTATGCTATATACTAGGCTAAATATCTATTTTGCAGTGGGCATGTTAAGCAAATATCAATTGAAACAAAAATCACTTATTTTAGTGGGAGTAAAGCATATATTCAAATATCTTAGGAGAATGAGGGATTATATGCTTGTCCACCAAAATGAGGATTTGATGGTTTCTAGTTGTACAAATACTGACTTGTAGTTTGATTGTGATTCGTGAAGTTGGACTTTAAGATATGTGTTCGTCCTAGGTGGTGAAGATACACATTAAGCGTAAGTATTATCTCATTAGAGAGATATGAGTACATGAGATGTAGTAGTAGAAAAGATAATTTATTCAATAAATCTGGCTGAAACTTGTTTCCAAACCTTGCCTTAGAGTGACTATGAATTACTCTAAAAGGAAATAAGTGTCAGATATATGGTAAATTGTCTTTGAGGGCAAATGGGAGATTGTTGGGGTTTATGCCCTAAAATCCAATTTATTGGCATGTCATAAATATTTAATTTGTTTAATTATACGAGACTATTTATAAATGAACTAATGGGATATTATCGTAGTCCTTGAGATGCATTGTATGTGGTTTATGTGATTTAGTCACAGAAGATATAAATCATAAGTTCCTTGTAAACTCAAAACATAGTTCATAGTTAAGTGATGAAATTGGGCATTTCATTTGTAAAGACTATAACACATCAACTAAGATGATTTGTCTTGATCATGAAAGTGGAGACTTCTAGTTGATGTCTCTTAAGTGTTAAGACATATTGAACTGGACCGCTGTGAGATTAATTATCCAATCAACAACTGTCACCTGAATAATTAATCTCACAACTTTTAATTTCATAGACTCTCAATCTTGAGAGGATAGTGAATTCGATCATGAAATGTAAGTTACTTTGATATATCAGGAGTGAGATCTAATATTCACAGTTAAAATCTCAGTATGTTGGGTAACCACACGCAGTGTTGAGGGAACACATATTCTCAAGATAGAATCCATAATCTCTTTTTATAGAGACACAAAATATCTCCTTGAGATAAGTTTAATGGGAACTGGTTATTCAGGGCGCCCACTTTAGTAAGGAGTTACTAAAACTTATATTTATTGAAATCGGATTTCAATAAATGTGAATAACTAAAAGATTAAACTGGGTACTCAAGGATGAAATAGTTGTTTACAAAGCGACAGTTCATTATGACTTTGTTCACTATGGATATTTCTTGGAGAAGTCAAATGATATCATTAAAGTCTTGGGATATAATTTATTAATAAGGCCTAGAGTGCAATTATATTTATATAGTGGTATTAAATATAATTAATGATTACTTTGGACTTGTCATGAGTTAACAGATAAGCCCAAGGCCCATTGGAGTTAGAGTCTTATTTGTTCCCTTTGGTCCCATCTCAAGTCACACACTACAGCCCAATTGGATAGGCCCAAAAAGCTAGTCCAATTAGATAATCAGTTATGTATAAGGAGAGAAACATACAGAATTTCCAGAATAGGAAAATAGATAACAGAAATGGTGTGTATGTGAGTGTAAGCTACTCTCTTATTCTTCCTTGAAAACATACGTGTAAACTAATTGAGAAACCACATTTCTTGGGCACCATGTGGAATTGAGAGGTATTCTCAAGTCTTGGTTTTGAATTTCACAGCATCAAGGTATGCTTTCTATTCTTTGTTTTAGAATTCAAGGTTACATGTTATCTCTCATGAATGAAGTAGATCTGTGATTGTTGCTAACGCTGTGTGATTTGTATGAGATGCAAAACCAAATTTTCCAACACCACGAACCCACATCAACCTCCACCACCATCAATCACCCATCCCCACCTCCATGACAACCCTCCACCACCATCATGAACCTAACCCACAACACAACAGCAAACACATTGAAACCCACCCCCCATAATCAACATGGCAACCCCCATCTCCACCACCATCAACCACAACCATAATCACAATCCCCACCATCAACAACACAAATACCGCCCATACCCAAATTAACTCAACCAAACCATGACAAAAACAATTCACATTCAAAACCCATCACCAAAAACTAATTAACAAACCCATCACTACCCATGATCAAATCCAATTATACAAACTCACGACTATGTCGATCTCGCCGCCGCAACAAGCACGCCACCACAAACCACTAGCCCCACCCATAAACCCACCATAGCCAACACACCCACCACCCACCCCACCACCATGACAACAACCTACCCCACTTCGGTACCCAGCCAAAACTAAAACCCATTCCAAAACTGAAACCTACCCAAAACTAAAACCCATCCAATCTGATGGGGTTTGTCTCCATGCTAATTTAAGAGAGAGAGAGAGAGAGAGAGAGAGAGAGAAAAGAAGAAGAATCAGCAGATAAATCTCCATTATTTTATCATACAATCCTGCTACAATGCCATCTTAGATATAGAATAGTACTATAACAAGATTGTAAAAAATTTTACAATTGCAAGACTAGGAAATGTATGTTTTTTGTACTTTGATACTAAAATATATCGTATTATTGCTTTAGAAGACTGGATACTGACGCTCAAAACATCCAATGCCTATAAAAAATATAAATAAAGAAAGATCCAAAGCACATCTTATCTGATTACAGTGACGGAACAAGGCTAGGTGGGACTGAAAAAAGCCATAATGTTTATTAATTTTCATTATTTTTCCAACGAATTTCTTTGTTTTAGTCAGTTTTTTTTTTGTTTTTGTTTTTGTTTTTTTTTTTTAGTGCGATCTAACTGTCTATTTGAGAGCTTGCATTATTAAAATCCTTGTTCTTTGCAATCTTATAGAAACTTTTGAAAGCTGATGCTGCTGATCCTCTTTGGAAGATCCCAAATGCCAACAACCAATCTTTGATTTACTACCAGACAATATTTAATTCAACAGCTGAAGTTTTCGTACAATATTATGCGAACACGTAGCCAGTTAGACACATATATGGATTGAGCCAAACCAAATCCTAATTCAACAACCATCACACAAGATGGATAACGTACGAATGACAACTAACAAATCGTCAAATACCAAGTACCAACCAGTCTTTCCATCAAAAAAAATAAAAAAGTACCAACCAGTCATTCTCAATTTCTCATCCCCAAATAAACCCAATAATCTGTACTATGGACACAATTATTTTTATGTTCAATTTCACAACTAATTGATTAATAGGATTATGAGGATTATGAGTAGTCTACACAAAGTGGTAAGTTGCACAGAACAGAAAATATTCACTTACGTTTATCAAAAAAAAAAAAAAAAAATATTCACTTACAATCACACAAATCAACCTATTGTGAAATTGATTGTATGAGTGGTTGTGTTTTTAGAATTATTTATGAGTGTCAAATTGGTAGGTTTAGGGTGGGTACAATTGGGTTGGGTACATAAAACTCATTTACCCATTTATTGTCTATTTAACTAAGTACTTCTAACTTAAACTCAACCCAATCCAATTATTATGGATAAACCCCAACCCACCAAATTACCCAATAATCAAAATTACTAAAATGCAGTTAAAACTTGAAAATGACCAAAGTACTCCTAAAATCCTTTAAAATTATCAAAATACCCACTAAACCTAAAAAAAGACCAAATATGCTCAAAAACCAATGAAAATTATCAAAATATCCACCGAAACCTAAAAAATGATTAAAATACCCCTAAAACCTAAAAATTGACCGAAATACCCCTTAAACCTAAAACTTGATCAAAATACTCCTGAAACCTAAAAAATGACTAAAATACCCTCGAAAAAAAAAATGACCAAAATACTCCTAAAACCTAAAAATTACAAAAATATCCCCTAAACCTAAAAAATGACTGAAATACCCATGAAACATTAAAATTTTACCAAAATACTCCTAAAACCTAAAAATTAACCAAAATACCACCAAAACCTAAAAATGACAAAATACCCCTGAAACCTATAAAATTACTAAAATACCCCCAAAACCTAAAAATGACAAAAATAACTCCAAAACCTAAAAAATTGACCAAAATACCCCTAAACCTAAAAAATGACCAAAATACTCGTAAAACTTAAATAATGACCGAAATACACCCGAAACCTAAAAAATGACTAAAATACTCCCGAAACATAAGAATTAGTAAAATACTCCCTAAACTTAAAAATGACCGAAATACCCTCTGAAACCTAAAAATGAACCAAAATACCACCTAAAATTAAAAAATGACCGAAATACCCCCGAATCCTAGAAAATAACCAAAATAACCCCGAAACCTAAAAATTGACTAAAATACCCCCTACACAAAAAAAAAAAAAAAAAAAAAAAAAACTGAAATACCTCGAAATCTTAAAAATGACCAAAATACCAGAGGTTTAGAGTTATTTTAGAGTTTTTAGGAGTTTTTTTGGTAATTTTATAGGTTTCGGGTTATTTTTGGTCATTTTAGAGGGGTGTTTAAAGGTTTAGGGGTGTTTTAAAGGTTTACGGGTGTTTTCGTCATTGTATAGGTTTGATGGTATTTCGGTAATTTTTTAGGTTTCGAGAGTATTTTGGTCATTTTAAAAGTTTAGGGGTATTTTGGTCTTTTTTAGGTTTCGGGGGGCAATTTTGGTTATTTTATAGATTTTGGGGGTATTTAGGTCATTATAAAGGTTTCAAAGGCATTTCGGTCATTTTTTTATGTTTAGGGGTATTTTGGTCATTTTTTAGGTTTCGGGGGTATTTTTAGTCATTTTTTAGTTTTAGGGGGTATTTCGGTCATTATAAAGGTTTTGGTGGTAATTCATCATTTTTTATGTTTAAGGGGTATTTTGGTAATTTTTTAGGTTTTGAGGATATTTTGGTTATTTTTTAGTTTTAGGGGATATTTTGGTCATTATAAAGGTTTCGAGGGTATTTTTCCTTTTTTTTTTATTTTTTTTTTTTTTATTTATGTTTGGGGATATTTTGGTCATTTTTTAGGTTTCAAGGGTATCTTGGTTATTTTTTTAGTTTTAGGAGGTATTTTGGTCATTTTTTGGTTTCAGGAGTATTTTGGTCTTTTTTAGGTTTTGGGGGTATTTTGGTCATTTTTTAGGTTTCATGGGTATTTCGGTAATTTTTTAGGTTTCAAGGGTTTTCAATCATTTTTTAGGTTTTGGAGGTATTTTAGTCTTTTTTTAAAAAAAAAAAAATTTAAGTAGGTATTTTGGTTATTTTTAGGTTTTGGGAGTATTTTGGTCATTTTTTAGGTTTCAGATTTATTTCGGTAATTTTTTTAAGTTTCATGGGTATTTCGGTCATATTTAGGTTTCGAGGGTATTTCAATCATTTTTTAAGTTTCGAGGGTATTTCAATCATTTTTTAAGTTTCAAGGGTCTTTCAATCATTTTTAGGTTTCGAGGGTATTTTAGTCATTTTATAAGTTTCGGAAGTATTTTGGTCATTTTTTAGGTATAAGAGGGTATTTTGGTCATTTTTTAAGTTTCAGGGGTATTTAGTAATTTTATAAGTTTCGATGATATTTGGTTATTTTCTAAATTTTAAGGGGTATTTCAGTCATTTTTTAGGTTAGGGGGTAAATTGGTCAATTTTAGGTTTCAGAAGGTTATTTATGTCATTTTCTAGGTTTAAGTGGTATTTTGATAATTTTTTTAGGTTTAATGGGCATTTTGGTCCTTTTAGTAGCTTTATGGTATTTTAGAGTTGAGTGATTTGTAAAAATAATTCATAATTGGGTAACTAGTTAAAACCTAATAAACATTAATGTTAACTGAGTTTAATTGGGTTAATACTCATTTAATCTAATTAATAATTAGGTGAATTTAGATCTTATTTAAGTGGATGGGTTTGAGTAGACAAATAAGTTTGGGTTGATTTTGCCATGGCTAGAATTATTCCCTTTACCATATATCCTTCACCTTCACGGCTTCACCTGTCAGAAATTACCCATCATTCATTCATCATATACATTCTTACTCATTCATCAAAATATATACATATCACAAAACACTGCATCACAATTCACAATACAAAAAAAAAAAAAAAAAAAAAAAAAATCCTCGAAATCAAACTAAAGATTCTATGTTTCTAATTAAGGTCTATGTGATCGTATTGGACTTACTTTAAAGCCCCTTAAAGTTAGTGACAGTTATTCTCACCCTGCCAACTCCAAACAATGTCTTTGAGCGCTGGCCTCACATCTTCCTCACAGAACTTCTTGTACTCAAGAGTGTCTCCGGCCGACTTTGAGAATTCGACCACCGCCACCTCTGGCGCCACCTCGAACACCTCCGCCGTCACAGCCAACTTCCCTTTCCTCCCTTCAATTTTCCCCTGCATTTTCACCTTGAATTCCTTCACACCCATCACACTAAAATTCAGCCTCTTCGCCACAGCTTCCAACTTTGTAACAATAGCTGCTGCCGAGCATTTGGATGTGAACATTGACCCGGATTTCCTCTTTTTTTCGAACAAACTCGACAGATTGAAACCTGAAGACATGGAAGAAATGAACTCAAAAGCGTTATAAAAGGGCGGTGACGAAGAAGTCGTTTTTTCCAATTCCATTTCCTCAATAATCTTATCATCATCCTTGTCATTGGTCTCTCCCACTGGCTCTGGGATTGAAATAGCGATTGGCTTTGAAAACCCCTTTTGGAACCAAGGATTTTGCATAATCTCCGGGATTGAAATTCTCTTTTCTGGATCAGAAACAAGGAGCTCGGATATCAACCGCTTTGCATCAGTGGAAAACCATGGAGGAAAATCATACTCAGCCTTGAAAACCTTCCTATACATTTTCATAACATTCTCAGCTTGAAATGGCAAATACCCAGCAAGCAAAACAAAGAGAATTACACCACAAGACCATATATCAGCCTTAGCTCCATCATACCCTTTTTTGCTTAACACTTCAGGAGCCACATAAGCTGGTGTGCCACAGCGTGTGTGTAGCAAACCATCATTCCAGAGCTGTTCAGGCAGTGCGGACAAGCCAAAATCAGAAACTTTCAAGTCCTTGTTATCATCCAGAAGAAGATTTTCGGGCTTCAAGTCTCGGTGTGAAACACCACGGCTATGACAGAAATCAACTGCGCTAACTAACTGTTGAAAATACTTTCTTGCCAAATCTTCCTTGAGCTTTCCCTTTGCTACTTTGGCAAACAACTCACCACCTTTCACATATTCCATCACGAAGTATATCTTTCCCTTGGTAGCCATGACTTCCTTCAGTTCAACTATATTTGGGTGGCGAACCAAGCGCATGATAGAGATTTCTCGCTTGATTTGTTCCATTAAGCCTTCTCTCTTGATGTGGTCCTTGTTGATGACCTTGATTGCAACGCTTTCGTTGCTGATGAGGTTCTTGCCGTAGTAGACTTTGGCAAAGGTGCCTTGGCCTAATACCCTTCCCATCTCGTATTTTCCGAACAGAATGTTTCTTGGAGGATTGAGATTGCTGGTAGTTTGTTGCACACTTTGTTCTTCCATTTCAGACCAAAATGACAAAAATTGGGTATGGTTTGGAATATTATGAGTCAAATTAGGCTAAGAAAACATTTCGATACAGTGAAAAAGGCCATGACCCAGATGGGAAAAAATGGAATTATCCCAGAATTTTGTGTCAAAATGTCATGCACAATATAGAAAAAAGTGGGATTTGCTTTTCTACGAAACTTGTGTTATTAAGGAGTGGCCTGTGTTGTGGAGCTCGATGATTGCTACAAGGTTGGTGGTGGTGAATTGGATAAGATTTGGAGAGAAAAGGAGGTGATTGGTGGTCAGGGAAATAAAGGAGAGAGATGAAGTAGTGACGGTTGAGAGAGTGGGTTGTCCTATTAGGCAATTACCATTGGAGGACATAGTTTTTGGCCTTTTTGGGGGGTCTGGAAGGAGCGGCGGGCACATAGAAATCAATCAATGAAAATATCTTGGAATTATATAATTGGATAAGTGGCTCAACTGAGTTAGGTCAAGTTGAAAGCATGTGGGTCCAGACTATTTATGACCTTTGTAGGTCCAGACTATTTATGACTCTTTGGGAATGGGCCAGATAATGCTCTCCATATTTCTTCCATTCTACAGAAATGGAAATTCTTCTGGCTTTGTCACACACAACACAAGTGGAGCAGAGGAATTGAGGGCTATTGTGAAGCTTCCGGGGGTTTGGTTGGTGTAGTTATATTTTCCAAATAAGTACTATTTTCCAGATTCAGACACATATGGACTGGGAACTTACTGTGTCTGCAGACACCTTTCCATCTATGCCCAAAAAATCAGTATACACAGTACAACTTTTTCTTTTGTTTTGCTATCACATGGGTGCCCTGAGGCAGCCCACAAGGACGGAGTAGGATGAACTCTTTATGCCACGTTGTGAAATTGCAATTTGGAAGAATGTACAATTTAAAGAGTTAAGCCAATTACTTACTATATGATGAGTCAAAAGTAACTTGGGCTCGTCATTCCATGTCAATGGCGACCAAAATGAGTGCTACATATTTAGTGCGTGTATTGATGGTGTAACGTAACGGATAGAGTAACGGTAATAAGTGAACTATACACTTTAGAGTTCCTATTAATGACATACTAGCCGTTGCTCATAAATACCAGAATTCATTATCAATAAAAACAGGAAAACAACTATAAAAGAAATGGACAATATAATCCAAAGGTACACACAAATACTCATCCAAAAACTGCTCCAAAGTCATTTTTTCTCTTTAAATCATTTTCTTCCTTTCTGACTTAAGCATCGGAGTGTTTTTGGCAAACACTACACCGGTTTATTACACTTCTTTCTCAAGCTTTCTTGTAGGTTTGGACCGGAGACACAACCCATCATGGGATCGTCCATCCAATGAGACGAGGTCCTCAACTTGGTGATTTTTTGCATCATCAGTTTGGCGCCGTCTGTGGGAATCGCTGATCATTTAGGCCATCTTCCCTAAGTGACAAAAGAGAACCTCGTAGCACGAGATGGATGCCAAACAAGCTGCACAACAAATCCAAGCCCTGACAGCCAGCTTGGAAGAAGTGACTCGCCAGAATGAAGAGCTGAGGAGAGCTGTTGAATCCCAGAATGAGGAACGACAGCGAACCATTGAGAACTTGAATGAAGAAAAGCATTAGAGGATCAAAGGAAACCATAATGAGGAAGGATCGGATAGCCAGGCCAACAAGAGGACGAGAACGTTAGAGGAAAACTCGTCCAAAATGGAGAGCGAGCTTCGTAATATGAGGAAGGAGATGGGCAAACTCAGGAATGCGGTAAAAGACAGAGTCATAGAAAGCTTAGACGAAATGATCCGAAGGACGGATTCACCATTCACCACAAAAGTATTGAACCGCCCACTCCCACCGAAGTTTCCTCTTCCCTAACTGGAGTCGTTCAAGACTTTGATGCTTTTATAGATGACCCCAGACGAAGTAATGTGCAGGGCCTTCCCAACAATGCTAAGGGCGCAGCTAGGGTGGTTTGACAAGCTAACCTCAGGCACCGTTGCGAACTTCGACCAGCTCAGCAAAGGTTTTGTTTGTCATTTCTCTGCATGGAATGCAAAGCTCAAGGCTAAGATAAGGTGTTTAATCAAACCACTATAAAGCAGGTAGTTCAATCTTGTAGCACCATAAAATAAATACTCTCCGCATGGAACGCTAAGCTCGAAGCAAAGACAAAGTATACATTTCATACTACTATGAACATACAATGGAGGCCGTGAGATCCAACCCTTGTATCTCTCTCCCTCTAGATATTTTAAATTAAAGGTTTTTAAAATCAAGAACCATAATAATGCTAGAAACCTTAAAAACATAATCCTAATCTCATTAGAAATAAATTTCATAATCCTAGCATTAACAAGATAGCATATAAATATCCATGTATCTCCATATAAATTGTAACATATGAAACACACTTTAATATATGGGTCCAAGACATCCAAGGCATATAACACATGCTAGAAACATTGTATTACTTCCTTATATCAATAATCCGAATGCATATGAACCCATATAAATAATAATATATATCAAGCATTAACGTTAAATTGATAACATTGATGTACCAATGTATATTGCTAACATTGATGTATCTAAGCCACAATATATCATTGATAACGTTCATCATTGACTTAATATATATATTCAAACCAATTCATGAAGTTAGGCTTTGAATCCTAATATCACTTCCTTAAAGATAACAAAATCATCTAGAAGTCTATCCCGAAACAGTGCGTTGGTCCAAACCGTTAAGTTTTAAACTTCTATTTTGACGGTTATATAACAACACCATCTAGAAGTCTATGGCCAAGAGAAATTCTTTTAAAGACAAAATTCCACATTAAAAGAAATTCACTTCACATCAACGCAAAGTCAATCACCTTTTCTTAAAACAAATTATGAAATCAAAAATCCTATAAACATGATTATATAAAACAATCACTGCAGATTCAAGAATCCCATAACACAAATAAAATGATATTCTTTGATTCTAAAACTCAATCACATGTTATACAAGCATGAGATGAAAACCTAGCTCTGATACCAATTGTTGGAAAATCTGGTTTTGTATCTCATACAAAATACACACAGCGGAAACAACAAACATGGATCTATTTCATTCATGATTGATAACATGCACTATGTAAATTTCAGAATTTAAGAACAAGATAGCGTACCTTGGTGTAGTGAAATTCAAAACAAAAGATTAGAAGTGCTTGGGAACACTTTTAATCTTCACTCCAATTCCACTTTACACCCAAGAAGTGTGAGAATAATCGAGTGGCTTCACTCACACATACACACCATTTCACAATGATGTCTCTCTTAAAATAAAATTCTGTATGTTTCTCCCTTTATAACTAATTGATTATCTAATTGGGCTGGCCTATTGGGCCTTTCCAATTGAGCTTTAGTGTGTGGCTTGGAGTGGGACCAAAAGGGACCAATAAGACACTAGCTCCAATGGGCCTTGGGCTTTTCTGTCAACTCTTGACAAGTCCAAAGTTACCATTAATTATATTTAATACCACTATATAAATATAATTGCACTCTAGGCCTTATTAATAAATTATATCCCAAGACTTTATTATACATGCAACCCCTTCATAAAATATTCGTAGTAATACAAAGTTATGAATGTAGACTGCCACTTTGAAGATTACTACATCTTAATACTTGAGTACCCGGTTTAATCCTGTAAGTTATTCATCATATATTTATGAAATCTGTAAAGTTGTAATTTACAACTATCTGTTTTGTTGGCTTTACTTCCGTGCCAAATTTGATTGTAATTTTATTCAATCCTTTGTACCCTGTATTTATTGTGGGATTTAATTGTAAGGGTTGTGTGTGAGAGAGAGTGTGTGTGAAGACTCAAGAAAATTGAAGACTGAAGAGTTTTCGCAGGTAGCTCGCGACTAAGCATCTCGCGAAATGATGCATGTGCCCTGCACATGACTGGAATGCGAAGAGTCAGGACAGGATGGAGACAGCTGTGTTTTGCGAGTAGCTCGCAGGTAAGGCCTTCCCGCGAGACACTCACGAAACATTCTGTTTTGCCAGATTGTCCTATTTGATACACACTTTCTGTACCCACACTATATATACCCACAAATGTTGAGGAGTGCTTCTGAGAGAAAACCCCAGCCACAAACCTTGAGAGTTAGAGATTGTTATACCCACATATCTCTACATAATTGCTTGTGGATTTTCCTCAACTTCTACCTCTCCATTTCCATACCATTGAGAGGTTGATAGCCCAAACATTTACCACACCATTTCAGAGTGTCAAGTGAGGATTTGGTGCTACTGGGAAGCATTGGAAGAAGCCAGGCTTTGGCGGATGCAATCAGGCATATTGCGGGATCCGAAGAGCTAGACAAGACATGGTTCCGAAAAGCCTTGTTGAAGTAGGAGCTTGGAGGGCTTAGGTACAGCGGATAGATTAGGCTTGGAGGGTCTCTTGCTAACCCATGTATCTCAACTGATTGTCTAGTGGATCGATTACCGCTTGGAGGGTGGCAAAGAGGTTTTTTGCCGAGTTCTACGGTTTCCTCTTCGATAATACATCGGCGTGTTATTTTGTATTTGCATCTTTCTTCCCTACTCTTTTACTTTTCATTTTACTGATGTGTTATTATGAATATGGGTTAGAGTAGCTTGTTTGTTTTTACACTTGCATTTACTCTTTTCTGCACTTAGTATAAGTTAGAGTAAAATCTATCGAGTCGTAATTTTAATTTGGGGGTCTAAATAGTTCTTGTGTTTTCACACATTTTAGAGCATTCAAAATCCAATTTCATAAATATATACTTTAGTAACTCCTTACTAAAATGGTTAGGCCTAACACTGTGAATAACGAAACTTATCTCAAGGGAATATTTTATATCTCCGTTAAGAGATTATGAATTCTATCTTAAGAATATATGTTCCATCAATACTAATTGTGGCTGCCTAACATATTGAGGTATTGATCGTGACTTTAGATCTCACTCCTGATATATCAAAGCAACTTATACCTCATGATCAGGTCCATTATTCTCTTAGGATTAAGAGTTCATGCAAATAGAAGTCATGAGATTTATTATTTATTTGACAGTTGTTAGGAGAATAATAAATCTCATAGCGGTCTAGTTCAATATATCTTAACTCTTAAAACATATCAACATACCAACTAGAAGTCTCCACTTCCATGATCAAGACAAATCATCTTAGTTGATATGTTATAGTCTTCGCAGATGAAATGCCCAATTTCATCACTGACTACGAACTATAATTCTGAGTTTACAAAGAATTTGTGATTTATATCTTCTGTGACTTTTCACATAAATCACATACCATATCTCATGGACTATATGATAATGTCCAAATATTCATGTTACCATTATTTTAGATAATAATAAAAACAACTTTATTAATTACAACATTAAGTCATATATAATATCATACATAGCATCATACAATAGGATTTAAGGGCACTAATCCTAACAATCTCGTCCTTAGAAAAGTCACACATGCTACAAAGGACTCGTCCTAAGGTAAGTTAGGTCCAGCATGGGAAGGACCCTACCAAGTCACTCGCCACTCTAGAAAAGGATCATACTACCTGAAGACCTTAGATGGCCAAGAACTACTTCGACCATGGAACATAGAACACTTAAAGAGATACTATCAGTGAGAATCCCCAAGTATTTCAAAATGCTTACTTTTATTTAGATGTATTTCCTCTTTTTATTATTGTTTGTCTTACATAGACGAAGGAATATTTTGTCTTTATATCAATAAAACATGGGTAGAAGAACTATTCAGGAACTATGCGCAGCTGATTTTTTATGGCCAAATCGTCATTGATACATGATTTAAGAAAAGTATTAATACGTATTAACAAACACCATTCATGCATGACTTAATAAAAGTTATTAATACATAACAACTTCATCATTCATACATTACTTAATAAGAGTTATTAATACATAAAAACTTCGTCATTCACACATGACTTAATAAAAGTTATTAATACATAACAAAATCGCCATTCATACATGGCTTAATAAAAATTATAAATACCTAACAAAATCGTCATTCATACATGAATTAAAAAAAAAAAAAAAAAAAAAAAAAAAGTTAATTCCTAGCAATGTCGTCATTCATACATGGCACAGGAACAATTTGAAATAAATTATATGCTCAAACAGACGAGCCCAAAAGATTGTTCAATAGATTGTTCAAAGGAAATAAATAGACGTGGTCAAAACAACGAGACCCAAAAATAAAAATGTTTTTCCTTACAAAACAAAAAGGTAATAAAAATTTTTCAAGGAAGATTGGAAGGAGAAGGATCAATAGGGATGCTCTTAGTTACATCTAGCATAACCTCATCAGTGGGGATGCTCCCAGCTAAACCTGGCATAACCTTGTCCTCCGCCGCAGCATCAAAAGGATGATCCTCCAAAATTTCCTTCTCCAGTTCTTCATATCAAGTTGGGAGAAGTCCAGCGTAGGGTGATGCTTGGCCAGATACTTACAAAAGAGTTCAAAACCGTCCATGTAATACTCGTAGAGCTTGTCCGAAAACTCATCTGAAGCCTTAAACTTCTCCACTGCTTTAAAACCTGACCTTCATGAGGGCCTCGTCAATTTGCTTATCCTTTAGTTTCAAAAATTCCTTCTCAGTATCGATATTCTTCTCCAAAGTCTTCAGATGATCCTTGTCCTTCTTAGCCCCGTCAGCAAGAGCGGAGATTTGGATCGTCACTGACTTATTCTCGGTAGAAAGAGAAGCAATCCCAGATTGGGCCTCAACCAACTTCTTATCATAGGCCAAGTACTTTCCGGAGATGTACAAGGACTCTTCCAGCACCTACAATGACAAATAAGTGACAGTTCAAAAAAAAAAAAAAAACAAAAAAAAACAAAAAAACAAAAGGAAGAAAATAGATGTGTGCATAAGAAGAACGCCTACCTACATGAGCTTATGAATGTGTGACGACATCATCTCCGAAGGAGGCTTTCCCATCAAAGGCTCCAAATCCTCCATGGAGATTACGTCATGAGCCTTCTATGTCACAGTCCCTGCGTCTTCCCAAAAGGAGGCAATTGAGATCTTGCTTGAGGCTTTGGTCTTAGAGCCCCCCTAGGAGAGATGATTAGCTCCAAGGAAGAAATAGGTGAGGTAGGGTGGTGGACTTGAAACTTGGCCACCGAAGAGGTCGCCATAACATCGTCCTTGGATGTTTCATTCTCCCTTTGGCGTTTCCTCGACAGAAGGCCACCAGATAGATCGGTCTTGGCTTTCTTCTCCTAAGCCTCGGCGAGTTTTGCTTTGCTAAATTTGGTCGTAATTCCTGAAAAAAGGATGGAAGAGATAATTCTTTAAAAAAAAAAAAAAAAAAAAAAAAAAAGAAGAAGAAGAAGAAGAAAAAGAAAATATCATTGGCACACTTACTCTTTTTTACGGTCTCAATATTCTTTCTAACCTTGTTGGAAGGTTCTGGACCAAGAAAATGGAAAAATAAAGATTGGGAGGAGATGAGCTCGTCAAAGTCCTTGATGGTCTCTAGATACTCCTTAACCTTCTTTAGACGAGTGTGATATTGCCTCTTCAGCTTAAGACGAACTTTATCTACACCCAAAAAAAAAAAAAAAATAGTAGACAACAGATTTAGAAAGCAATGAACACATGAGCATAGAAACACGTAAACACAAGTACAAATAAATGATGCACTAGACATAGGAGTCCCTTAACTATAAAGCAACTTGGGAGCTTCACTTGGATCCTTACCAGGGATGGTTTCCCAACCTTCACTAGAGACGAAGAAAAAGCTCGTCCTCTAGTTTCGAAGAGAAGAAGGGGAATCAAGAATCAGCCTTGAGCTCTTATCCCAGGGTTTGAACTCCTAATAACTAGGATCCTTAGAGCGTCTCAGGCGGTACAAGTGTAAAAATTCATCCATCCTAATGATGTCTCCATCATTAGCTGACATCCACACCACTATACAACAAATAACTATCCTCCATGAGTTGGGGACTAATTGGGCAGGAGTGAGCAGCAAATGGCCAAAAAGCTCCCTAAGAAACGGCTGGATGGGAAAGCGAAGACCACTAATGAAGTTGGCCTCGTAGAAGCACACCTAATCAGCGTAAGAATGGCAAGCTCTATCATCGTCATTAGGGATCTTGACCCTGACCAACGAAGGAAATTGAAACCTATTCTTGATTCTATCCTCATCTTTCCCTTTCAAAGCACAACCAATATCCCAAGCTTTGTAGGGAGTGGACGGAGAAGTGACCTCAAGAGCCCTACAGTCCTCAGATGAGGACAAACCTGTCTCAAGTTCACTAGACCTAACCTCATCCTATCCAAACATTATCAAAGACTGGGCAATCCCCATACAACGATGAACTAAAGAAAAAGAAAATGCAAAGCGAACCTAAAGGGACAATCTCTACCCACGAAAAGGCCAACCTCGAGGTGTTGCCTACCTACAACCTCAAGAAAACTACCCAAGTGAGTGAAGAAAAAAGAAATTGAGGGACAATCCAACCTAACCACAGAATAGTCTACCATTAAAGAACAGAGAAAGAAAAAGTGAAAGACTTACTCGAAGATGAGAGGGGAACGAGGGAGGCTCAAGGAAAAAGAAGGCTCCAAGGCAGTTGAAACGCCACGAAGAAGGAAAGAACGAAGCAAAAAATGGAAAGAGAAGAAAAGGAGGGAAAAAGGTAGAATAAATTGAAGAATGTGCGCGAGAATGCTGAGATTTGCTAACACGAAGAAGACATCTTGATCGTACACGTCGCATGCAATAGACAACGCAATAATTCACAATAAATGCACCGAACATAGGACACGAAATGACAGACAGTTATGTTCTTATCTCTTCTCAAAGATGAGAATAGAACAGGGAGCAGCTGATGAGTCAAAAATAACTTGGGATCATTATTCCATGTTAATAATGATGAAAACGAGCGCTACACATTTATTGCGTGCATTGATGCCAAAATGTAACGGATGGAGCAACGGTAACAAATGAGTTGTGTACTTCAGAGCTCCCATTGATGACATACTAGTTGTTGCTCATAAATGTTGGAATTTGTTATTCATAAAGACAGGAAAACAACTATAAAAGAAAGGGACAACATAATCCAAAGGTACACACAAATACTCATCGAAAAACTACTCCAAGTCATTTTTTTCTCTCTAAATCATTTTCTTCATTTCTGACTTAAGCATCAGAGTGTTTTTGGCAAACACCACACCAGTGTATTACACTTCTTTCTCAAGCTTTCTTGCAGGTTTAGACTAGAGACACGACCCATCACGGGATCGTCCATCCAGTGAGACAAGGTCCTCAACTTGGTGATTTTTCGCATTATCACTATATAAATCCGGGGCTAAAATACCATTTTTGGTTCCTACATTTTTAGGTTTTGGTTTCTATTATTTTCAATTTATAGTCAATTTGATTCTTACCATCAGCACACTAACAGAAAATGCATATGTGACAAATGGCTTTGCACAAAAGCTTACATGGCTTTTAAACTAATAATAAAAATTCACACATCCGAATTTCAATTATTAAAAAAAATCCAAATCAGCAAAGAAAATAACACCAAAATAAATAAATAAATAAATAATTAAAACATCAAGAAAACTTTTTTGGGCATACAAACATGTAAAAACATAGAAAAAAAAATCAAATGGAAGATTCAAGATGTAGTACATCTCGAATGGTGGGGAGGAAATCGGATGCAAGCGTTGTGGAGGAGATTAGATGTAGACAGTGGCTGGGCTTTTTCTTTCGGGGTCCCTTGAGTGGGTTACAAAGTTCTGATCTACAATATTTCGTTTTGTTTTCTGTTTGGTTCTCAAGAAAAACAAAGAGGAAAATGTATTGGGAGAAACAAAAATTTATCTATCAGTTCTTACTGACTTTATATAATAGTCTGATCATTTCATTTTGTTCTTATTTTCGTTTTTCCTAAGTTTTACTACACTTAAACTCTTGTATTTTTTTAAATGTCTCTTTGATATTTATTATTTGTTCACTTTCCGTTTAATTTTTGAGAAAATGAAAATGAATTTATAAAATAATTGAGACTTCTTTATGATGGTTTTAGTTTGTTTATATTACTTTTGGTTGCTGGGAAAGCGTAGTAAACGAAAAGAATGTGTGTTGTTGTGATTGTGAATAGGTGAACAATTATGTATGGAAGAAAAATTCTGACAGCATTCAATGTATTGTGAATTTGTGTTTATGAGTGTAAAAGGGTCACCTTGTGAGAATGAACATTGTTGGAATTGATGGGATTTTTTGGGGTGCGATTTTGGTGAGAAGGAAATATATAAATATATATATATATATATATATATATATATATATATATAGATACATAGAGAGAGAGAGAAAGATGAGTTCAAGTTACACCTGGTGTAATTCTTATGGAGTTACACTTTTTTTGTACCGTAGATTTCTAATAGATCCAATGGTTGGAAAAATAGCATTAAATGATTATTTTGTTTCTCTTCCTTATTTATGACAAATTAATTCTATCCTTTTTTTCTCTCTCTTTCTTACCCAATATAAAAAGAAATTCTCTTCTTCTTTCTCTCACCTATTTTCTCTCTCTTGCTTACGCAATAAAAAACAAAATTCTCTGCTTCTTTCTCTCACCATGATCTGAGCAGAGGAAGAAAAGATAAAACAAAATGATTTTTTTTATGAATTAAGAAAATTACCAAATTAAGAAGCTTAACCAACGCTTTGCAAGAAAATAAATCCCATGAGATTTTTTAAGCTTTAATTTTGAGATATTTTTTCCCCGTTTAGGAGACTTGGTTAATTGGTTTTGAAGTAGAAATATAAGTATGATGTTTGAGTTATGTTTTTTTTGAGGCTTTGCTTTGTCTCTGTGGCTGTCACCTCTATCCATAAAGTTTTCTATCATTTTTTTTAAGAGAGTATGTGAAGTAGGAGATTAGGAAAATTGAAACCTCAAAACCATTTGAAACACAAAACAAGTCTAACAAACAAGAAGGAACGTTGTCTAACAACAGAAATTTTAGGAAGAAAGAGACCATTAAACAAAATCCAATATCTAAGGTTGGCGGTCGCTTTGTCATATCTAATATCTAAGGGATTTTGACAACTTATATAATGCAAGAAGAGAGTTTTTAAGTGATGATTAGTTGAATATGTGACATTCTAAAAAAACGTTTTCATTTTGCTGTATTAAACTTGTTTTTGGTTGAACACAGAAAACCTTTTCCATTGACCTGCATTTTCCACCAGAGAAGAAACGTTGTCTAACAACAGAAATTTTAGGAAGAAAGGGACACCATTAAACAAAATCCAATGAGATCTATGGAAAGTAATAAATGAGGATAGAGAAAAACTATTATTAATTAGGTAAATAAGTGGAAAGAAATAATCATTTAATGCTATTTTTCCAACCGTTGGATCTATTAGAAATCTACGGTACAGAAAAGGTGTAACTCTATAAGATAGAGTTACACCAGGTGTAACTTGAACCCATCTCATATATATATATTTCAGTTTTGCTGTTTTTGTTTGTCAAGAAACTACAAGAAAGACAGAGAAAAGAAAATAAGAATTAAGTTTTTTTTCTTTAAAATTTTAGAATTTTGTTTTTCATTCAGACGCTGGCATGGCTTTTTTTTTTTTTTTTTTTTAATGTCAATTAAAATTTATTATTATTATTTTATAAGCATGTAAACTATGATTGTGTCAATTGTGTACATCGTTTCCTATATAGACATTTTTTATTAGTAAGTTGACAATATGAATTAAATTGACTACAAATTAGAAATAATATGGGCCAAATTGACAGTCACAAAAATGTAGGAACCAAATTTACTATGACCTCAAAATGTAGGGTTCAAAATGACATTTTTACATAAATCCTAATTGTTGTCAAGCATTACAGTGTGCCACTTTAAACCATAGTGAAATAACAAAGCAAGCTTGCATTGGATTGGGTCTATATGTTTGAGCATTATTATTGGTCGCTGGCTAAAACTCCTTATAGGCTAAGCGAAGCCTTGCTTAACAAGTAATAGCAAAGTGGATGGTTCAATTGGTCAAGTTTTGTTAGTAGATTTCACAAAATAGAATGAAAAAGACTCCAATGTTCACTTCACCCATAGTTGTGAAAAGGTTTTACTACGTTCATGTTGGTGACTCTCATAATTATGCAAATAAGTAATGGAGGGATTTTGATTGGAAAATTGATTTGGATAGGCTAATTTGCTTGGATTAAGTAGGACTAGCTTGTAACCCCATGCATATGCATGGACACACTTAAAGATATACAATAAGATGCATAATATAATTCCTATATATATATAATTTAAATACTACTGATAGTCATTTTTATATTTTGTTAATTCTTTAAAAAAATTTGTAAAGATATTATTAGGTATAAAATGTAAATTGTTCACGTTTTTAATTTTTTAATTTTTTATATTGTGAAACACTTATTTATTTATTTATTTATTTATTTTTAAGATTTATTTATTCTAGCCTCTTTGGTTTTTGTACTTAATAACTCCCTTGGATGAATATTTATGATGTGGTCCCACATTTAATTTTAAAATTAAGAAATAAAACTCTTTAAGATTAAATAATTTAGGACACATGGTGCAAAATTGGAACTCTAATTTGAAATTCTATTTTGAGTTTCTCTCAGCTTTACCTATTATTATATACTAGTATGTAACCCGTGCTACCACACGGGAATGGATATATTATTAATCATGAATTTATTTATGTTTAAAGGCTCAGTTAAGTCTAAATTCATATTATTAACCAGAAAATTTCATTAACAAAATTTAGCAGTATATATATATATTATTTGCTCCATTTTTGTGGTTTGAAAATGATATTTATGTGTAGATGGAAGTTGTTGATGAGAATGAGTAGTGGGGTAAGATAGAACAGATGAAAGGAGGAGGGGAAGAGGAGATGATAATTAAGCACAATTTCAGTTGAGCAGGCCAGCAAACCTTATATGATATGGCTTGTACCTTAATTCAGTTTTCACATCACGTATGTACTTCCATTCTCTAATAGACCATTTGGAGGAACATATGAAATGAGCAACCACCACTTTTATTACTTCCATTGCGTTCAAATGAGTTTGAATGAAGGGAATTCTCTATAATGCTTCTCTATTTTGCATGCAAAAATGAAATATCTTCAAAGCAATTAAAACTTGACTTACTTTGACATCATAACTTACTTAGAAATAAGGTGAAACAAATAATAACAATATATTATAGTGAAAATCATTTAGAAAATAGTGCAAATATATCCAAATGAGTTTGTATAACATCATTGTCTAAACATTTGAGACTAATCTTCAAAGTTGAGTCAGTACATTGAGGAGGATATTCATCAAGGGTTTGTTGTAAATAATATTATGATGGGACATTTGTTCTTAATCTTTAAGGGCCTATTTCTAATAAGCCACCTGAAAATTAAGCGAATCCAAAATATCATTGTAAAAAATAGTTATAGCACCGAATTTGTCAAGAGTTTGATGAAACCTAACACAAAAAATGAACACAATTATTACATAATGGCAAGATAATAGGTCTGTAATTTAGATAATATATAAACCATCAAGAAACTATATTAAAAGGCAACCTTTATAAAGAATAGTCCCTTTCGACTCATCTTTATTCAGTATTAATAGTATTATTACAAACTCATATAATGTGTCCTCTCTTGTAATTTCAATTCACATGAAAATTGCTCTAGGTATTATAAGTTCTATTACAATTTTGTTACAAACCGATTTGGAAGCTGAATTATGATGCCATGCATAACTGGTTGGCAAGTCCACATCAATTCACAAGATAAATGTACTTAATGTCTAGTAGTATAGATCATTGTGAATTAAGTTCAATGCATAATTAACCATTATTCCTCACTAAAACAACCACAATAAACAAGACCCAAAAAGATCTAAATTTGGCAACTGAATCCAATATAATTGACACAAAAAAGTGTAGATAACATTAGATATCCATGCCCATCATTGTAAATTCAGTTCAATATATAATTAATCGAACACCCATTAACCATTATACCTCACATAAACAAACCCAATAAAATACCCCAAAAAAAAAAAAAAATCACATTTATAAAATTTATACTTGGACTATGGCTTGCATAGTACACTTTGCAGTCGAGTGCTCTACGGTTTTGGCTTTCAATAGTCTGCCCTTTACTAATCTCACTAACAATTTGCTAAGGTCATTTTATTTTTAAAGTATTTACTAATTTGTTCCAAGCAAGAACCTACAAAAAGTGATACACAGAAACAAACCTAAGTAAAAAAAAAAAATCCAAGCAAGAACCTACAAAAAATGATACACAGAAACAAACCTAAGTAAAAAAATATTTACAAACCACATAAAAGCTTAAAACACACAAATCTAAAACTTTCATGACAATTTCAAACACCATATCTGCTATTCCAAGGAACCACAATGAATCACACCAAACTAAAACTTATATGACAATATTAGTTAGAGCCTTTGAGGTATGTATCATAATTTGTGTGAGGGTATGAAGAAGCATATAAAAAGTTAAAATAAAAGAAATATCTCTTATTGTTTCTGTAGATTAAACCCAATTTATCACCACTTTTAACCCCATTCCTCCCCTTTTCTCTTTTGGGTATTACAAAAAGTATTGGAAAATTTTAGCCCACAACATTCTCATAAACTAAACATAATTTCACAAATGATGATTTAAAAAAAGGAAAAATAAAAATTTTCTCCCATTTCCATTGAAAAATCAATACATAAAAACTAAAAAAAGAGGGTGAAAAAATTGAACGAATCTCACCTAGATTCTTTAGTTGGGATATGATTCCAATATCTTCAATCACCTATCCCGGTGATTGCTAACCCTTTTGAAGCAATGGACAAACAAATGCCACCCGTTCTTTTATGCAGCCAAACTCTCTGCATAAAGCCAATTTTTCAACAAATCCATCAGAAACAGATCCATATCAAGAAAATCATATAATATAAATAATCCAAACAGGAAATAAGCTAGAGAACCATATCAGGGAGGTACCAAAACTTTATCACAACAAAACCAAATAATTTTATTCCCCTCTCAATTAATTAAAATAAAGTCTAAGATTCCTAAATTAAAATTTATTTTCTACCCCTCATTTTCTCAAAACCTAATAAACTAAAACCCCATCATAGGGCTGTATTTATTTTCTAATAAACGAAAATCCCATCACAACCAATCAAAAACCATATCTAAGAACTCGAAACTTTTAATTTTCACACACTTTCTCAGCACCCAAACAGAAGACAAACACACACACAAAGATTGAGAGAGCAATACCTTAGTACAATCATCGAATACTTTCCGAAGAAGAACTTCATAATTCGAGGGCAACTTCAATTCCCAGAATCAAAGACCCAAAAAAGGAAAAAAAAAAAAAAAAAAAAAACTATGAACGCAGATATTAGAAAACAGGGAAAGGCTTAGTGATTTCTGTAATCCAAAATAGGAAAAAAAAAATATCGAAAAATTAAGAAACCAAACATTTTCACCCGATTGCCTAGGGACCTCAATGAGTCAAAATAACATTGGGTTGAACCCTTGAATTAGCTAAAGATCACAAATACTTTTTTATGGCCTACTTCACTAAAATAGATGATACAAAACTTATAAATAAAGAGAACCAAGTACAAAAAAAGAAGAAGCAAAAGTTAAACTTTAAAGTTACATTTATTTGGATCTAATAGATGAGAAATACCACCCAATAAGAATCATAAATGCGATCATGCAAATTGCATCCAATAGCAATAAAATTGTCTTGATTTAGTTGAGTAATTGCTCATAGTATTGAGTTAGATGCTTCATTATATTTCTTGAATCTCCCACATCACAACTTCTTAAGTATGGAAACTGCTTGGAAGAGGCTATAGCAATACATTAAACATATCTTATCAACACATGGGAGTAGAAAAAGATAAATCAAATGATTCACTTATCATAGAGTTCAGTGTACTCATGGTAGGAGTACTCAACAATCATAAACCATAACAATAGCAAGCTAAAAACTTGTAGTTGTGAAAGTAGGAAAGAAAGAGAAATGTAGACAACATTAAAAGTAATAGGTCTTACAAAAATTAGTCTCTTTTCATGAAAGGAATGAGCCACGCACACCTAAGCAGGCTAAACTAAATCTCCAATTCTCTTAAACTTCAAAACCATATAGTCATAAACCCAATTCAAATATATATGGCCCATTACCATAGCTCAAAGCATTACAATAAAACTGGTAACTCAAAATATTACAATAAAATATATAATAAATAATAATAAAATAAAATAAAGGAACCCACACAATGTTGAGACTGTTCTACAGTCAATTAATCGACTTGGAGTAGTCCTATGACATTAGATTCGGCCTTAGGCTGCTTTGGCGATTAAATAAAACCCCAAACCTATAACCTTTCAATTCATTTATCAAATGAAAAAAAAAAAAACAACACTCAATCAGATAGGCCCCTTAGATTGCTCACTTGCATAAGTTGTGCTCACTTGCATAGTTTGCAACCAAAACAAATTGATCTTCCACACTTCTTTGTATCTAAAGAGCCAAATATGAGTATAGCCATCTTAGATTGCTACTAATGGCATTCTAGCACAACACCAAGAATAAAGCTATTTCAAAAGTTACTGTTATGTTCTCATACCAAATTCAGTTGGCTCTCATTTCTCAATACCTCAATGACAACACCACCACCTTAATTAAAACCAATTGAAACAGCATAACATTGGAATCAGAGGGGAAGAAAAAAAGAAAAAAAAAAAGGAAATCTATGCCAAAGACAGAATTTTTGGCCCCTTGGATTGGTTCCTGTATCTGCAAAAACCAAAACACCACTGCTTCATTACCACCAAAAACATAAAATTTATTTCCTCACTGGATATAATACACAAATCCAAATGCAAATTGAAGCTAGAAAATAGACAAATTCAAAGATTAAAAAAAACTAAATCCAATTGGGAAGACGATTTTATGTCAAAACGCTACAAAAATACTAAAAATGCAATTACAATATTTTAGGTGCATATTATGTTGATAAGTTGTACTTTTGAAAGAAAAATAAAAGGCAAAAGCAATATTTTCTAGCGAAAAAGAGGAAAAGGAAAAGCTGATAGGGACGGTTACCAAAATTATGTTGGTAAACATCTATGCCACCAATGCCGCTTTCGAATTCGAGGACTCTCTAGGGATTGTCTTCTTGCTTCCAAGAACCCTCCGCCATGGGACCATCTTCTCCACCTCACACAGCTCCAAACAATATCTAGAAATATTTTTGAAAAGCAAAGCTTAATATTACCTTGAATTTAATTAAGACAGTCAAAGGCTCTCTGTGAGAGACCAAAATTGCGAAAATTTTATCTTTTCCAAACTTGAAATCCTAAACTTAAAAAAAAAAAAAAAAAAAAAAAAAAAAAAAAAAAAAAAAAAATTCTCAGTTAATACAATTTCCTGAATCAATCTTTGAAATCTCTAAATTCTAAAATTATCCTGATATTGAAAGAAACCCCCCTAATTCCCATTTGCAAACAGCAACACTTACTGTGAAAGAGGAGATCAAGAGAGAGCAAAAGTAAAGAGAAGTACCTGTGAAAAAGGAGATTGTTCGAAACTTGGAGACAGCAACACTTGCTTCCCTTTAGAAGAAGTTGGAAGCTTTGGAATTCTGCATTTTCCATGGCAAAAAACGATGGCAATTTTGCGTTTGTTTTCAAATGCAAATGTTGTTGGGGGAGAGAGAGGATTGGGTTTTTTATTTATTTTTTATTTATTTTTTTTTATTTTTTTATTGGTTTAGCTGTAGGTTGATTGGGTATAAAAATAGCTTCTTTGATTTTCACGTTTGACTACAAAATCAAGAAAAAACTTAATTAGTACAGTAATTCACTTGACTCGATACATAGAAGTGGTTTTAATAAGAATGGGCTCACATACATTTAGTCACATGGAGCAAAATTCAACTTCAATTTCAAATTCTAATTGAACAATTGGAAGGATAATTATGAACTGATCGCCACATAGATGTAGACACATGACACAAAATTAGAGTTTTAATTTGAAATTGCAATTTGAGTTTCTCTCTGCTTATATATAAAATCGAAACTTTTGAAACTCCCACAATTTTCCACTTTAGCACAGTATTAAAAAAAAAACATAAATAAAAAAAAAAAATAATAAGCAAAGAAAAACCTTTTCTAAAACCCGATAAAAACCTAAGTATAAAAAAACATAAGCACAAAAAAAAGCTTTGCCGTTCCTCTCTCTTCTCTTTTTCTCTACCTTCTCCTTCCCCAAAACCCAACACTGAAAATCAATCCTGCCTAGAAGCCATCCCCACACTGTCAGGTCTAAGATAGAAAGAAGGCATCACCAACCATATGGCTTCGATATGCCTCTCTCTCTCTCTCTCTCTCTCTCTCTCTCTCTCTCTCTCTCTCTCTCTCTCTTTGTGGGTAGCTCTGTTAATGGTTTTAAAAAGTGAGATTGTTTGGCTTTTTGTATATACAGAGGGATCAGAAAGATGAAGGATTCGCTGCCTTCGCAAGTTTTGAACGAGAAGCTGCCACAGTTTTTGCAGAAGTGCGCGCAGACCTTCGATTCCGATCGCCGTTACAAAAACGACTTATGGTACCTCCGCGTTTGGTTACGGTTGGTATTTTACTAATCCATCGCTTTTTTTTTTTCGTTTCCTTCTTGATGATTTCGATTCTGGGTCGTTGAGTTTCTTAGAAGTTGTTTGGTTCTTGTGGAAATGAAGGGGAAAGATGTGAAAATCAAATTTGGATGCGCTTTAGATTTTTTTGGTTATCCAAATGTTGAGAATTTATTCATTTATTTTAGTGTGTAGATGGGTTTTTGTGGATGGTCTGAGAGCGCTTTTTTTTTTTTTTTTTTTTTTTTTTTTTTTTTTAACATTTTCTTATTGTTGATTTTGATGTTGGGTTATTTGGTTTTTGTTCAATTTCATAGCCTTTGTTTGGTTCCTGAGAGAAAATGAAGGAAAAGTTATGAACATCAAATTTGGAGTTTCATAGCCTTTGTTTGATTCTCTTTTGATTTATAACATATCATCTTCATAGAAGCGAGGGAGTTGATAGGAGTTAATTGTGAATTGAAAAATGCCTATTTCATTGTCTGCATCATAATTAATGAGTAATTATTTATTTATTTATTTTGTGAGTAAATGGAGTTTGCGGATGATCCAAGAGTGATTGTATTGTACAAATTTTTTTCGGCTGCACTATTGTAACAAGGTCTAATTTAGGATTTAGGGAACATTCAAAATTCATCAATTGCTCTTATTGGAGTGGTCTATATTGCACATGTGGTTTGTCACTCTTAAAGAGCATGATGTGTTGTGAAGTGCTAAATAGTACTTCTCTTTGTATTGGACGCTAAATGTGCAGCCATAACTTTTAATTTTTGCTTGAAAGGTGATCCACAATATTGAAAATAATTCCATCATTCTCAAGTGAAATATGTGGGGATAATGCAGAATCAGTGACACATGAAATATGGGAGTGCTCAGAAGCGCTAGACAGCAATGAATTTGGTGCAGACAGCTTCTAATCTTGATATGGAAATTTATGGAAGCATAGAAAACTAATCAGACAAGAGTGGTTGTTGAAGAGTGCAGATAGAGACCTCCTGTAGGTATTAGGTATGTATTACAAGCTAATCAAGATCTAACATTTTAGATGGTTTTTTAGGATCATCAAGATCTATTATTGCTTAAATTTTATAATTTTTTTCTGCTATTAGATAATGCAATGGGTCTGAATGATTGATGGGATGCTTTTAAACCCATATATAATGGCTGCATGATAATGATTTTTAGTTATTAGAGTTCTGAATTTACTAGAAGTTAATTTGTAATATCGACATGTTTAATGTTGACGATGCTCTTTTATTTGTCAAAATTGAATTGATATTACTATTTCATGAATAATACTACATTCTTACATGAAAGCATCTATTAGTGGAGAAGGTTTTGAATTGACTACTTAATTCAACTGAATGTACGTTGTATATTATGTTTGATAACATTCGTCAAGAAAATATGAGGATTATCTATTATTCATCCTCTCAATAAATATGTAATCCTTAAAAATAAGTGATTTTTGTTATGATAAGTAGAAAAGTTGGAAGCACTACTCTGATTTGGATACATTTTCATTGGCCTCGATTTTTCAATCAATGTGAAAGAAATCTAATAAGAGATAACAACCAACTAAATCAAAGAGAAAAAAGAAGTATAACATGAAATTGCTTAGATAGAAAGAAATGTTGGAATGATTTCCAGAAAGGAGTCTTACCCCATCAGGCTTAAAAACTTTCCACGGTTGTAGTGAAATCTCCACAACTAGATCAAAATTTTCTGATCTTTCACGAAATGAAGGATACTTCTCGCTGATAATTTGGTAGCTCTATAACAAGAAATTGTCAATAAATGAGGTCCAAGTTATGTAGGGGGAACTAATGTCATATATGCATTGCAGTGCTATAGGGAATGCAAGATTAACCTTCTCTCAGCAGTGAAAGATATAAAAGAAACAGATACTACAAAAAAATTATGGAAATTTCAAAATACAGCCGATCTGGTAAAGCAGAACATTGTCAAAATTAGTGATCTACAGATCAGACATAGCAGTCAACTTTCTCTGGGTAACTTTACTTAAAAGACTATTAAAACCCAAATTTATGTAGAAATATAGCTTATGAAAAAACAACAAATGAATGGGATGTAAAGTAAACAAAACAATTCTAAGGAAATCTAGGATAGTGACTAATGAAGTAGTTGGACCACTTAAAAAAACAAATTAGTATTCCAAAGTAGTAACATGATCCTCATCCTGAGGCAAAAGAGAAGACCACTTCTGGTCCTTTATTTTAGAAATAAAATGAGGGTCCAACAAGTAAAAAAACACAAAGTATAAGAAACTCAGACATTCTGAATTTGCAGGTTTGGTGCTATACAAATCCAAGAAAAGGCATGATTTTTTTTTTTTGTTGGTATAGGTAATAGAAGTTTTATAGAAAAGGCATCTAAATATATTCTCGAAAAAATGGGCCATGAACATAAGCATTGTTATCCAAAGATCTCTGTTTAAACCTACCTTCATGTACCTCCCTGCTTGCCTCATGAGCCAAACCGGGGGTCTTTCAACATCTTCCCCATGAATAGCATTAAGCAACAATGGTTCAGCAGCAGTGCTAATTTTTGGCTCCGCCACAGTCCCTGCATAGGATTTTCTTCAATTAGAAATACTCATGGACTAGAAGCATATCCCAATGAATTGTAACTCAAATCAAATGACACTTCCTCTTCTCGTGGGAGTGGATAAAGGAAGAGGTCATGAGTTCAAAACCTACCAATAAAATTACAAAGTTACTGTTTTTACGTATTAAACCAATAAATATAAATCAAAGACAGTTGGGTCATATCAAAATTATTGACATTACATATGATTTACAATTGATCTCTACTATAATGACTTAAAAATAACTGGGGACAGTTTTATAATCTTTAATAAGAAAGTTGAAAACCTTAGCCTCTGTCATAGCATGAGCAAACCTACCTTTCAGATTGGTGAAGAAACATTAGACACACACCTTTCAGTTGCTCGCACATTCCAGAATTCCATATCCTAAAGGAGCCAATTCTTCAGATTTCATATTCAAATTTCACGTGATTGTGAAAGAAGCATCTTTAGAGGGACTTCATGACCACTCTATACTTGCTTTAAACCAATGTAATATTTTTTTTTCCTTTTCTTTCAATCTGTGGTTTTTTTCTTTATTTTAAATACCACTTAGTATTTACAAAGTCTCAAAGTGTCAATTATTAATTTATTATTTTCGAGTTTGCTACGAGAAGGTTTTGGTGTTCTATTTTGGGGAGTCGACATTAATAGTATTGTGGTAGTCCTACACTCTTCAGTGTTTGTTATTTTTAGTTATTGTTCGTACCATGTGTTCAGTGAAATTTCTTTTAGAAACATACGTGAATTTAGCATGCTGTTGTGACTAATGGCTATTAGAAATTTTTGATAAAATCACGTTTCTATGCACTAATTCTTTTTGCTTTTCTTCATTGATAAAGTGGGCCACATCTTCCATTATATCTACGTCTTGCTATTTTCCCAGGAACATATATTTGCTAAATGAGCTTCTATTTGTTTCAAAGGAAAATTATTTATTTTCAACAAAGACAATTGTTTAACAACTTGCTCTGTTGGGTTAAATTGTTGTAATTGGCTGCATATACTTTCATTCATAAGAGATACTTAATTCAAGGGCTTTTCACCCCTGAGGGGCTAAGCAGTTTACTTAGCACCCTGTTACTATGATTGACAAAAGAACCATAGTCACTAACCATCTTTAATCTTGCTGTTTGCAGCATCACAAATGCACAATGTTAATATTTCATGAAGGTCATTAAAATGGATATTAGCTGGTGTCATCTCATCATATACATATAATAAATGCAAAAAAGTTGCATTTGTTGGGTTTTCTTTGGTTTTCAATGCAACTGAGCAATTGTAGCAGGTAGTTGTGGATAAAGAGGTTGAACATGACCTAGGTGCTCTAGGAGGGTGCCTATTTTTTTCCTTTTGTATTCATAAAAGGATTTAAATTCTAAACATCTAAAGTTTTTGATGGTGTGATTTGTTTCCAATCTAAATTCCAGACCAAAAGGATTCTAATTTTGTTGGCAAAGTTCTGCCTCCTTTGCCTTCCTTTTTGCAAAAAAAATTTGTTGAGAATAATAACTCCTATGAAGCTGAAGCTCCAGTTGTTTCCAATTGATGATGGTACTCACAAAATGGTGAGAGATTAAAAAAAAAAACTTCTACTTTTTGATAAGTGGGATTTAAAGTTAAAAAAAAAAAAAAACAAAAAAAAAAACCTTAAAGAGTAGCATAATCCTCACATGAGGCTCTTTTTTTGTGTGAATATTGTTACTTTTTAATTGATTTGGTTGTTTGTAGTTCTTTTGGGCTCTTTTATATATATTACTGTGAATGATGCTTTGATGAACATTTTCTTTAATTCTTTTTATTTTCTTTTAGGTTTGGGAAGCGTTGTAGACTTTGCATTTTCTTTTCTTTTTTTCAGCTAAATTGAAGTAATTTCCTATTTGCAGTCAGAAATTTCTAACTGAGGTGTTGGTCTTTCTTTCCTCAAGCAAATGAGTCAGGCTGCTTATATTTTGTACAAATGTAACTTTTGCTTGAAACCACCAATTGACAATTTTCATTCTTAAAAATTTTAACTTGCAAGGGATGGGATAAAGGAGGAGGATGCTTGCGTCAAGACCATCAGGTGGAATACTCTCATGGAATTGAGCAATCGAGATAACTCTTGCAACTACTATTGGCTTGCAAGAAGGAATGGGAGGACCTGCATTTTTTTTTTTTATAGTAGTGGTTTATCCTAATAGTTTAGTTTGATTTGCATTTTGTTTGCACCCCATTAAGTTGAAATGTTCCCTCAAACATTACTATCTTAGCTTTAAGATAAAGATAGACCTAACATTATTAGTTACTATTGCTATATAATTTTTTTTCAATGGCCTGTTGTAGTAATTGTGGAAATTGTTAACAGATGAATAAAAGCATTTAGAGTGTGCAACAATTTGATATAGAAAATCTAATGTTTAGTAAGCTTTTGGTTCCAAGAACACTAAAGCCAAGACTGTGAAGTAGTTGCATGTTTTTTGGGGCTGTTTGCTTTTCAAGCTTTATGTCAATTGGGCAAGAGGTTTTTATGGGATGCTACGCTTCTAAGTACGCATCTAAACAGGTGTTTGGTATGGTAGCAATATGAAGTTGAGACAACTAATAATGAAATTGAAAATTGGGAAATGGTTTGTTGCGCGCTTTAGGTGGAAGTTGAATCTAAATTGGCTCTTCGATTAAAAGTTCATGTAGAATAATTGTTTAAATTATGCTTTATTATTATTATTTGTTGAAAAATGTGATGCAAACTTTGACTTGTGTAAAATGTCATTTTGGTCAATTTTGTAAAAAGTTAATTGGCCATTGAAACAAAAGTGTGTAAATATTAACTATAAACACATCCAATTAAGAAAAACTCCAATCCTCTAATACAACCTTAACTAAAAGATAAATGCTATAAATTTGTAAAATTATTATAAAATGTGATAAAAGTTATGCTTTTATTTAACAAAATTAATGCATTTCTGAACCTCTAAGAACAACTTTTCACAGTTAGATTTTACACAAACTCCTTTGTGATCCTAACACATTATGCCATTAAGAAAAAAAAGTTTAAGATGTTATAAAACTATAGATTTACTATTTAAAATGATGTTATACCCTTTTTTTTTTATAGTTTCAATAAAATGTTAATCTATTACGTCCGTTACACGATGATTGTTTTTTATCATTAGACCTAAACTTTAAAAGAATAAAAGAAAGATTATATTTAATAGAACAAAAAGACGGATTAAATTTATTTTCTAATAGTTTTCCCGTGCATCGCACAGGTTAGCGACTAGTTTTATATATAGATAAAAAATAGGATAGCTCTTCATGAGACACACTAATACCTCTCAAGTATGGGGTTATTCATGCAAAGTCAACTAGTTACAATGGTGGCCACCTTACTTGTTTATCTTCTAATGGGAACCAACTTCCATTTTGATTCCCGGTTTTGCAGATTGAATTGGTGGTTATCGATTATTCCCTCTTCTTAAAAAAAAAAAAAAAAAAAAAAAAAATTCCATTTTTTACATGATCGAACTGGACTACTAGCTTGTTCACAGTCGAATCGACTAGCTCAATCTGGTCTATTTTCTAAGAACTTGATGTTTACTTATTTAATTATAAATACCCAAAAATATAATACCTTGGAAAGACTGTTTTTGTCCTCGAAATAGTTACGTAGTAGATAATCAATTGATTACCAATTGATATAATTACCACAAAGAAACAAGTCACCAAATTTATAAAGCATGTGGACAAAGGAATAACAATATAAGACAAGTCATATCGTAATTGTTGGAAAATCTAGTTTTGCATCTCATACAAAACAAACAACGGAAGCAACAAACACGGATCTACTTCATTCATGAGAGATAACATGTAACCTTGAATTCTAGAACAAAGAATAGAAAGCATACTTGATGTAGTGAAATTCAAAAACAAGACTTGAGAATACCTCTAATCTGTTAGAATTATGTGCCCTCAAAAACAATACTATGCATTTTTATTTGATGATAAAATTTAATTTTCACATTCATAACTTTTATAGGTATATTTCATTGTTTAAACGTGGCATGTGATGTCACCTCTGTAGGAAAAATCATGTTAATGGTTATGGAACCAAAGACAGGGAGTAATGATTTTTCATATATTATTAAATTGTTCTAGGCTATGGATATTAATTGAATATTACCACTAAAGCCTACACTTGTTGTGCTGCTATATGATAGGATGATTTACTCCATCATTGAAGTAGTGACTTTAAGCAAACAAGTGGGTGTAATGTAACAAGTACATACACTGAATTGGATCCGATCAAGGACACCTTATGGAGTGATCATTGTTAATTAAAATGTTGTTCTATCACAATTTTCCTATTGTCCTCAAACATGAGGGGTTTGTGTATATTTACTTATTATGCACATAACTTTGACAACGTCAACTGGTGATGCCAATTTTAAAGGCTATTTATAGACACGTTGGGTTATGTGTGTAATGAGTAAAATATATAAATGCTCAACAATGAATCCACCAGTCTCTAAAGAAGATAGTATATTCAGTTGATTTTCATATTGAAGTTGGACACAAAACAAAACCGGTCGGTGACATTTTTCAAAAATGTTTTTCATATATATAATATTATATATATATATATATATATATATATATATATATATTTAAAGAGTTTTTTAAAGATATTTTGGAGTCCAATAGAAATTATGAAATCAAGAAATTAAGGGTCACATAAACTAGGGACATGACAGTGATATTTATCTAGTCCTAGTGGCTTGTGGGAATATAGTATGGTGGAAGGACATAGATATAAAATTGTATGAAATGGGACCTCATTTGTAATTCTCTAATCTTCAGGGGTCAATTGCAATGTGTTGATGGACATTATTGCAATCTGTAGAAGTTCAGATATTTTCTTGATATGATTGAGAAAATTAAGAAATAATTTTGAAAAGAGTTTCAAGATAAGTCAATAACGTTCAAAAGGTTATTGATAAAATCCTATGGTTGAAGATTAGGATCCCTAAGGATCCCACGTCCAATCTCTCTCTAGGGTTTTAGAAGTCTACTATAAAATAAGATTTTATAATATCATATTTAGAGGTTGGCCATCAGAACTACTGCAGTCTTCTAAAAACTCAAAAGAAATAGAGAGAGAGACGTGAATACCTTGGGAGGCAACACGCTTGGGTTGCTAAGAGAGGTACACAATTTTGTTCTATTTAGAATCCATGGTTGTGTGGTACAACGATCTTTAAATGAAAATATGATTTTTTGTTTGTTTTATATTGCTTCCGCAAAAGTTATCAGTGGTATCAGAGCAAACCACAATTAATCATGGATTTTAAATTGTTATTTAATATCAGTATGTTTGCCGAGATTTTTTCTATATGCCGTGATCGATATACATGTGATATGTTAATTGTTTTTATTCGGAGAAGTGGCATATTGATATAATCTTGAGTTGTGCGCCGTAGTGCTATAAGCCTATAATTGCTTTGTAGATTGTCTTTTATGGTTTCATGTGTATGCTTTATATATTGTCTTTTATGCTTTATAGATTGTCTTTTATAGATTGTCTATTATGAACCAATATACATGTATATGTGCTTATCTGTGTAACCCATATTGATATATATTGGTTCATTGACTCACCTTTTTGTGTTGATAAAATCTTGAGTATTACCGAATTGAGGTATTGAATCTCAATTGGTGGGAGTTGTGTCAGATACATAAAGAATGATATTTAGTGCATTGACTCACTTTACAGTTGCATCCCAGTACTGATATATATTAAGTGCTAAATAGGATTATTTTATAGAATAATTCCTATGGCCCTCCATTGTCGGTGAATAAAGGTTCTATTAAATTAAAATTTTGTTAAAGCCAAAAGGATAGACTTGATTTTGGTTTAGTAGTTCCTCTTGTTTACTTCTTGGGAAGACAGGTGTGTGTATGACTGGTGGGAGTGTGGCTAAAATAGCAACATAATCATACTAGTACATATATCACACTCAGACAATGGTTTGCACTTATCCAAATAAACATGACCACTAAAATAGTGTAAAACATGTTTGATTTGGAGGCCAAAAGTAAATCGGGAGTCATAGATAAATTAAATAATATTAGAAACATGAGATGAAATTATGATGAATAGTATCTATTTGCCTTTATATGGTGTGCACAGTATATTTCAAAAGAAATTATTGGAGCATGCAAGGTAAGGGTTCCCGATGCCCACTTTGAACTATTTATGAATATAATTGTTATATTCTGTTCTGGGAATCTATGATATTTTGTTCTTGTGGGAGGTACCATTAGTTATTCAAAAACCTGAATATGATGGATATATGTATGTGAAAATATTATTTTATATTATTTTGCAGATTCATTATGACCAATTTTAATCCCTTAGCTAAGATTTTGGATGAAAATCAATTGTCTGGACCAAACTATATAGATTGGAAAAGGAACCTAATCATTGTTCTCACTGCTGATAAGATAGCTCACGTCCTTAATACTGAGGCACCAGAACTTGCTTTAGCTGATGCCACAGAGGCGTAAAGAGATGCATTTAATAAGTGGCATGAGGCTGATGAAATGGCTAAATGCTATATAATGGCCTCTATGACCAATGTGTTGCAAAAACAATGCCAAGGCCTAGTTACAGCACAAGATATGATGCTGCACCTCAAAGAGATGTTTGGAGAATAAAGCAGAAGTGCACGGCAAACTACTATGAAAAATCTCATGTCCACCAAAATGGTGGAAGGAACTCCAGTTCGAGAACATGTCTTGAAGATGATTTCTTTCATCAATGAACTGGATATGCTTGGTGCATAAATTGATAGTAAGACCCAAGTTGATGCGATCCTAGCATCTTTACCTGATTCTTTTAATCAGTTTATCATGAACTATAACATGAATAAGATGGTAGTGACATTGTCAGAGTTGCTCAATATGTTGAAAGCAGCTGAGGATCTCATCAAGAAAGAAAAGCCTACTATAATGTTGGCTGAAAAATCTGATACTTCTCTTAAGTTGAAGCCTAAGGGTAAGAACTTTAAGAGAAAAGGGTCTCAGTCATTCAATAAGGCTCAAGGTGACAAAGTGAATAAGGACACTGAGAAAAAGAAAGCAAAAGGAAATTGTTTCCATTGCGGTAAGCCTGGTCATTGGAAGAGAAACTGTTGCCATTATTTGGCTTCTCTGAAGAATGACAAACCTGCAGAAGGTATGCCTAATTTGCTCATTATTGAAACAAATTTAATGGATGGTCCATTTGATTCTTGGTGTGTAGATTCTGGTACAATCTCACACATTTGTAATGTGTTGCAGGGATTCAAGGAGACCCGAAGGCTAAATGAAGGGGAGGTGATCCTAAAGATGGGGACTAGTGCAACTGTTGCAGCCACTGCCATTGGAACATTTTATTTAGAATTATCTTTTAGTAGAACTCTTGTTTTAGAAGATTGCTTATATGTGCTAGAAGTGCGAAGAAATTTAGTTTCAGTTTCAAAACTTGGTTGTTCAGGATATTCATTTCTTTTTACTTCTAAACTTGTTGTTAAGTTTAATAATAAATTTGTAACTTCTGGCATTTTACAAGATGGTCTTTATTTTTTGAGTTCTATTGATAATTCTATTAATTGTGTTGAGAATGATATTGCTGCCAGTGTGTTATCTCTTAAAAGAAAAAGAGATGTTAATCCTACCTATTTGTGGCACTTAAGGCTTGGTCATATCAATATTGATCGAATCAATAGATTGGTAAGGGATGGGCCATTGAATCTTTTGAAGATAGAGTCTTATCCAATTTGTGAGCCTTGCTTACAAGGGAAAATGACCAAAAGTCCCTTTACAGGAAAGGGAGCTAGAGCCACTGATGTATTAGGATTAATACACACTGATGTTTGTGGTCCTATGAATCACATGGCAAGAGGTGGTTTCTATTACTTCATTACTTTTATTGATGATTATTCTAGGTATGGTTATTTGTACCTAATGAAACATAAATCTGAATCCTTTGAAAAGTTCAAAGAATTTCGTAATGAGGTTGAGAAACAAGCTGGAAAATGCATAAAAGTTCTTCGCTCTGATAGAGGAGGAGAATACCTCTTGGATCAATTTAAGGAATATCTAAAAGAAAATGGGATTATTTCTCAATTGACTCTCCCTGCCACAACTCAACATAATGGTGTAGCTGAAAGAAGAAATAGAACCTTATTAGATATGGTTCGTTCTATGATGAGCATGTCAGAGTTGCCAATTTCATTTTGGGGTTATGCTTTGGAGATTGCTATTTATTTATTAAATAGAGTCCCTACCAAATCAGTTTCTAATACCCCATTTGAGTTATGGACTGGTAAGAAACCAAGTCTAAATCACTTAAAGATATGGGGTTGTCCAGCACATGTTAGAAAGTCTAATATGGATAAGCTAGGACTTAGGAGTGATAGATGTTTATTTGTTGGCTATCCCAAGATGTCTATTGGTTTCTATTTTTACAATCCTAGTGAGCAAAAAGTGTTTGTGAGCAGGAATGCTATTTTTCTTGAGGAAGATTATAGCTTAAATGAAAGTAGAGAAAAAGTTTCTCTTGATGAACAAATTGATAACCCAATGGCTGAGTTGAATGAGAATAATGAAGAGCAAGTAATAGTGCCTACTAAACCAAGCAAAATACAAGAAACTCAACGTAGTAAAAGGACTATCAGGCCTCCAGTTAGGCTCACTTTGTTAAATGAGATTTATCTAATGGAGTCAGAGGAGCATGATAATGATCCTTTTACTTATCAAGAAGCAATGACTGATAAGGACGGTGAGAATCAGAAAAGGGCCATGTAATTAGAGATAAACTCAAATGTATACCAACCAGGTTTGGACCTTAGTAGACAAACCAGAAGGTATTAAGCCTATTGGTTGTAAATAGGTCTACAAAAGGAAGATAGGACCTAATGGTAAGGTGGAGACCTATAAAGCTAGGCTAGTGGCAAAAGGGTATAATCAAAAGGCTGGAATTGATTATGAGGAAACTTTTTCGCCAGTAGCCATGCTAAAGTCCATAAGGATTCTATTGTCAATTGCTGCACATTATGATTATGAGATATGACAAATGGATGTTAAAACAGCTTTCTTGAATGGACACATTCGAGAAGAAATTTTTATGGACCAGCCAGAAGGTTTCATATCTCATGGTCAAGAATCAAAAGTATGCAAGTTGATGAGATCTATATACGGCCTAAAGCAAGCATCACACAGTTGGAACATTCGTTTTGATGAGGCAATCAAATCATTTGGTTTCTCACAAAATATGGATGAACCTTGTGTTTACAAAAAGGTTAGTGGGAGCACTATTACATTTTTAGTTCTTTATGTAGATGACATACTACTCATTGGCAATGATGTAGGAGCAATGTCATCTATAAAAGTATGGTTGTCTAGTCACTTTGCAATGAAAGATCTTGGTGAAGCATCCTATATACTCGGAATCAAATTGTTTAGAGACCGAAAGAAAAGGTTATTGGGACTTTCACAAGTCAATTATATTGACAAGATATTGGCTAGGTTTAGCATGCAAGATTCCAAGAAAGGGTTTTCACCTTTTATACATGGAGTTCATCTCTCTAATCAAATGTGTCCTAAAACACAAGAAGAGAGAGAGAAAATGAGAAATTGTCCTTATGCTTTGGCTGTAGGAAGTCTCATGTACGCAATGCTTTACACTAGGCTAGACATTTGTTATGCAGTAAGCATTGTGTATCAACCCAATCCAGGTTCTGAGCATTGGACAGCAGTGAAACATATCCTCAAATATTTAAATAGGACCAAACATTATTTCTTGGTGTTTGGTGGTGAGGATTTGACTGTCCAAGGGTATACAGATTCTGATTTTCAATCTGATATTGATGATAGAAAATCAATTTTTGGATTTGTGTTCACTCTTGGCAAGGGAGCAATAAGTTGGAGAAGTTGCAAGCAAGATACTACTGCAGACTCTACTACAGAAGCAGAGTATATAGCTGCAAAGGAAGCTGTGTGGATTCGCAAGTTCATTCAAGAACTTGAAGTTGTTCCTTCTATTGAGTCACACATTACTATCTATTGTGACAATAGTGGGGCTGTTGCAAATGCAGTAGAACCAAGGGCTCATCAAAGGACAAAACATATTGCACGTAAATATTACTTGATACGTGATATTATACAAAGAGGTGATGTAGCAATAACAAAGATTGCCTCTGCCAATAATGTTGCAGATCCACTCACAAAGGCATTGTCTCAAAAGGTGTTTAAGAAACATTTGGAAGCAATGGGTATTAAATACATGTATGATTGGTTTTGAGTGCAAGTGGGAGATTGTTAGAATTATGTGCCCTTAAAAACAATACTATGCATTTTTATTTGATGATAAAATTTAATTTTCACATTCATAACTTTTATAGGTATATTTCATTGTTTAAATGTGGCATGTGATGTCACCTCTATAGGAAAAATAATGTTAATGGTTAAGGAACCAAAGACAGGGAGTAATGATTTTTCATATATTATTAAATTGTTCTAGGTTGTGGATATTAATTGAATATTACCACTGAAGCCTGCACTTGTTATGCTGCTATATGATAGGATGATTTACTCCATCATTGAAGTAGTGACTTTAAGCAAACAAGTGGGTGTAATGTAACAAGTACATACACTGAATTGGATCCGATCAAGGACACCTTATGGAGTGATCATTGTTAATTAAAAGGTTGTTCTATCACAATTTTCCTATTGTCCTCAAACATGAGGGGTTTGTGTATATTTATTTATTATGCACATAATTTTCACAATGTCAACTGGTGATGCCAATTTTAAAGGCTATATACAGACACGTTGGGTTATGTGTGTAATGAGTAAAATATATAAATGCTCAACAATGAATCCACCAGTCTCTAAAGAAGATAGTATATTCAGTTGATTTTCATATTGAAGTTGGACTCAAAACAAAACCGGCCGGTGACATTTTTCAAAAATGTTTTTCATATATATAATATTGTATATATATTTAAAGAGTTTTTTAAAGATATTTTGGAGTCCAATAGAAATTATGAAATCAAGAAATTAAGGGTCACATAAGCTAAGGACACGACAGTGATATTTATCCAGTCCTAGTGGGTTGTGGGAATATAGTATGGTGGATGGACATAGATATAAAATTGTATGAAATGGGACCTTATTTATAATTCTCTAATCTTCAGGGGTCAATTGCAATGTGTTGATGGACATTATTGCAATCTGTAGAAGTTCAGATATTTTCTTGATATGATTGAGAAAATTAAGAAATAATTTTGGAAAGAGTTTCAAGATAAGTCAATAATGTTTAAAAGGTTATTGATAAAATCCTACGGCTGAAGATTAGGATCCCTAAGGATCCCACGTCCAATCTCTCTCTAGGGTTTTAGAAGTCTACTATAAAATAAGATTTTATAATATCATATTTAGAGGTTGGCCATCAGAACTACTGTGTGATACTGCAGTCTTCTGGAAACTCAAAAGAAATAGAGAGAGAGACGTGAATACCTTGGGAGGCAACACGCTTGGGTTGCTAAGGGAGGTATGCAATTTTGTTCTATTTAGAATCCATGGTTGTGTGGTACAACGATCTTTAAATGAAAATATGATTTTTTTTTTTTTGTTTGTTTGTTTTATATTGCTTCCGCAAAAGTTATCATAATCAACATCCCAATTCCACATGGTGCTCGAGAAGAGTGGTCTCTCAATCAGTCTTTATGTACGTTGATTTTCAAAGAAAGTTCTTCTTCTTATATTAGAGAAAAACTATTTTCTTTTCTTTTTATTATACGTAGTGTTGGGAAATTTATACCTTGGTTGATAGAACTAACAAGTTTTAAACTAAAGTTGTTAATTAGATTTATTTTTAATAAATCTTGTTAAAAAAAAAAACAAACATCAATATCATGTCAATATCATGCATAGTGGAAAAGTTAATAAGACAAGATACGATGACTTAGGAAAACCAATGAAACAAACTAGTTTCACAGTAAAAAAACCTGGGGGGAAACCTTCCCGAAAAGCAATCCACTATAATAAAGAGAAGTTTCAGATCTAGAACAAAACCTTTGTTCCCAGACTCTACAATCCCCGTAGATAAACTTACAGTAGAAACCTTCTACCGCTTCAAAACCTCTGAACTCTTCAATATATGAACGCCCCCCTTTTGCACGAATCTCAGTACGTGACTAACCAATGATACATGGCTCCCAGTACGTGACTAACTTCAGCAACTTGAAGATGTTGTTGGCTGCGAAGTTCTTCACTTCATTAATAATAAAGAGCAAGAAGTACTTGGTTACAAAACCCTAAGGCGTAAAAGAAGCAGTAACTTCTTGTAGAGAGAGCAAGGCACTCGTCACTTTTTGCATATGTTCTCCTTGTATTCTAATCTATGACAGCCTTTAAAATAAGTCTTATATATGTTTAGAGTTGTGAGAAAAAAACCCTACACATACCTGTCAGCATGGACCGAAAATCAGATCTGGAAATTCTGATTTTGTAGATCTCGATAGATATTTCTATTGAACTTCTGTCGAGTTTCTGTCATGCTTTCTTCATTAAACCTTGATAGATGTGAATCTGTTGAGATTTAATGAACAGTTTTTCTCCACTTGTTTCTTGGTCTAATCTTCATGGCTTTAATATTTGGCTTGAACAACATGTTTCTTGAAGTACTAAACCCATCTAGATCTACTCAATTAAAAGTAAAGTTTATTTTGTCTAAGGATTAGCCAATTTACAATTACATATGTTCTAACAAGTTCCACATATGTCCTAACAATCCCTCCCCCCCTTTGGCAATCCGTGACAAAACCACAACAAACAAATGAAGTATGAGAGAAGTCATAAATCACTAAGCTCATAATCACTTTTTGAGTACAATAAAATCTAATCCTAACACAAACTCTTAAAAAACTTTGCAAGAATAGAGTTCATGGCATGATAGATTTTGATAACCTGTCTTTCTAAAACACTTTAAACAAAACTCATCAAGGCATCTTAGTATGAAACAGAAATAAAAGATTGCATACGTAAAGAAACATATGTATAAAGAGAGAAAAGAAATAGCACATGTAAAGGTAGGTGAAGAAGATATACAATGTATGTAAAAATGGTCACAAGATTGGTGTACAAGAAGCTAAAAGAAGCTCCTAAAACAACAAGGAGGTAAACACTCCCCCTAACAAGATGAAACATAACTCCCCCTTACAAAGGCGTGTATTTCTCCCCCTAACATGTAGAATCTTAAAAAGAAACCACATTTTCTCCCCCTTTTTGTCATGATTGACAAAGGGTATAAGAAGCTATAAAGCTTTACCCGAGAAACATAAAGATAATCAAAAGGGCACAAGGAATTCATATAAATGCATGAATGTAATGAAACAAGATGCTATGGATGACAAGATAATAGAAAGATGCAAAACATGTGAAAAGCAATGTATGCAAGAGGGTCTCGACATATTAAGAAGCTGTTGAGTTGCTATCGAGCAGAAGCCAACCTCGATGGATTAAGAATCTGTCGAGGATCTATCGGCCAGACAGAAAGTTTCTCGATGGATCGAGAATCTATTGAGAAGCTATCGAGACAAAGTCCAGAAACCTTGATAGATCAATTATGCGATTACTTTTGTCAAGAAAGGAAGTCCAAGGGGCTCGATAGATAGAAAGCTGTCGAGGATCTGTTGAGGAGTTGTCAAGCTTGATAAAAAGCAGTTTTTCAAAGAGAGGAAAAACACAAAGAGATGAATGCAACAAGCAAGCTACTCAACCATAGATCCAATCAACATTTTAAGCTCTCAAAAACATCTCTCAACAAAAAAAATGCAAAGCATTCATAGATCCAAAACACACACACACACACACACACACACACACACACACACACACACACACTAAACAAGTCTAACCAATTTTATATTCCAAAAACAAGTCAAGACAGTTTAGCGAGTATACATTAACACATATATGCCTTGTGATGGCCAAATCACATTGTACCTGTACATGTATCAAAAATAGCAAAGAATTTTGCGTGTTGTGTTTGAAAATATCACAAGATTGCATAAGTGTCTCATGTTATGATGATTTGAGATATGAGAAAATCAATTTAACTCACACACAATCATAACTGCTTGATGGGGACTATCACCTTTGAGGTACATCCTATAACTCCCACATCTCCTAGAAACACGCTTGCAACCATATTTAAAAGCATTTTGATTCTTTTTGCTTTTTATTTTCTTTGCTTTTTTTTTTTTGGACCATATCATGCATGGACAAGAGAGAGAAGAAATACCCAATTATATTAAGCTTAAACATCACAATTTTGATATGCCAAAGCATACAGATGTTATTCATGATTGGCGGGTTTTAGTGGTGAGTTGGTTATTTATGCTTTTCTCTTAGGATTTTTTAGTCCTTTCTGTCAAAAAGAGTAATATGAGTATTAAGTACAAGAGATTACTTAATCGTACTCATCACAAACACGAGCCACAAAGCTCACTTGCTTAATTGTGCATTAAGATGCTCATTTAAGTTACAAAAGATACAAAGTTTAGAAAACTTTGCTTCGATGGCCATCCAATGTACACAAGTACCAATGTACACAAACATATACTGTTTTTGTAATTTTTTTTTTGATTTTTCTCTTTTTATTTTGAAAAGCAAAAAAAAAAAAAAAAAAAAAAAAAAAAACTAAACAAAAACAGACAAACGACATGAAAGCATGAAACAGAGATGCATATGCATGAAAGCATGATTTCAAAGCAGATAAGAAATCAAGCAAAGAGAGTCCTACTTTAGATAGAAAGAATTAAAGTAGAGGACAAATAGAAAAGACAATTAAGTTTTAAGCTCCTTTCTCACCCACACAGCACAAGTCTTTGGCCGTTAAGATGAAAAGACACATGTCCTAGTATGCCTACTAAAGGACATAGAAGAATGAGAATTCTCCTAAAATTGAGTTAGAAAGCTCAAAATAAATAACTCTCCAAACAAAGGTGTAGTTCCTTAAGAGGAAACCTGTGACCATTTGGACACTTGCTTTTAAGGATACAACTTAAAGCAATTAGGACGAATATGCCCAAAAACACCGCAATGGTGACAAACATGAGGTCTAACAAAGGATTTAGAATTAACCAAATCAATTTTGGATTTGCTTTTCTCATATTGTGGCACAAAGACAATCTTTGATCCAGAAGCCGTGGAAGAGGAGGGATCGGAGGAGTCAACATATCCTAAGCCAACCTTATCAGAACTAGGCTTTTGAGCACTCAAGACCTCATCAAGCTTTGCACTAGACATCCTCTCTATATGAGTTCTAGCTTGACTAAACTCTACCTTAAGATTCTTGACTTTCTCATCTAATGAGGTGTTCTCTACAATAAGAGTCTCAACCAACCTTGTAGTCTCATCTAATTTTACTAATACATAAGCTTTTTCAGTTTTTACCTCATTAAGCTGTTTTCTACGATGATAAGAAGTCTTTTCAGATTTTATAAATTCAGTGCATAACTTATCATAGTTTTCCTAAAGGGTCATCTTCTTGGGTACTTTATCATCAGAAGAATCCTCACTATCACGAGCATCTCTCCATAATCACCTTATCAGTTATGCCAGCAAAAGCCATAAAGTGACTACGTTCATCCACATACTCATCAAAAGAGTCATTCTCAGTATCACTCTAGGTAGCAACAAACCCTTTATCTTTTGACTTTTTGGTCTTTTCCTTCATAAGATAGTTTGGGCACTCTATCCTCATACGACGAAAACCTTTGCACTCATGGAACTAGATTCCTAGAGGATTTAGATTTCCTAGGAGGTTTGTCCTTATCCTTTTCCTAAATTGAAGAAGCTTGGTAATCTCATTAGCTATGAAGGTTAGATCCTCATCCTCATGATCATCTTCATCTTCATCTTCATCTTCATCTTCATCTTCAGAGTCATCAATCTCTTCCCCTATACCTTTAAGAGCCAAGTTTCTACTCTTTCCACCTTTTCCCATTAAACCCAATCCCATCTCATAGGTTTGAAGGTTCCCTATAAGCCTAGTCAAAGGAATTTGATCAATGTCCTTCACTTCTTCATGGCAGTGATTTTGGCATGAAATCTTTCAGGTAAGGACCTAAGGATTTTCCTAACAATTTTTGATTCTGCTATAGATTCTCCAAGGTTGAAGGCTGAATTCACAATATCCTTGAGTTTATCATAGAACTCATCAAAGGTCTCATCCTCCTCCATCCTTATTTCTTCAAAACTACTTGTGAGTCTTTGAAGCTTCATAGTCTTTACTGCCTTGGTACCTTCATAGGTGGTCTCAAGAATAGTCCAAGCTTCCTTGGTAACTTCCATAGATCATATTTTCTTGAATTTCTCATTGGCCACCCCACTAAACAAAGCATTCAAGGCCCTACTGTTGAAATTTTCCGCTTTGATTGTTGCTTCATCCTAATCCACCGGCGCTTCCTTAGGCTTAATCTATCCAACTTCAATAGCTTGCCATACTTTTTCTCCTAGAGCCTGCAAAAAAACTTTCATACAAACTTTTCAGTACGCATAATTAGTGCCATCAAATAAAGGAGGAATCAAAAGAGATTGTCCATGATCCATGACAGCGGGGGTCAAGGATCACACTCAGGAAATTAATCCAATCAGAGTGTACCTGCTCTGATACCACTTGTTAGGAAATTTAGACTCTGGTTGATAGAATTAATAAGTTTTAAACCAAAGTTGTTAATTAGATTTATTCTGAATAAACCTTGTTAAAACAAACAAACATCAATTTCATGTCAATATCATGCACAACAAAAAATTAAATAAGACAAGATATGATGACCCAGGAAAACCAATGAAACACACTAGTTTCACAGTAAAAAAACCTGAGGGGAAAACTTCCCGAAAAGCAATCCACTATAATAAATAGAAGTTTCAGATTTAGTACAAAACCTTTGTTCCTAGACTCTACAATCCCCATAGATGAACTTACAGCGGAAACCTTCTACTGCTTCAGAACCTCTGAAATCTTCAATATATGAACGCCACCGTTTTGCACGGATCCCAATACGTGACTAACCAATGATGCATGGCTCCTAGTACGTGACTAACTTTAGTAACTTGAAGATGTTGTTGGCTACAAAGTTCTTCACTTCAACAATAATGAAGATCAAGAAGTACTTGGTTACAAAACCCTAAGGCGCAAAAGACGTAGTAACTTCTTGTAGAGAGAGTAAGGCATTCGGTCACTTTTTGCATGTGTTCTCCTTATATTCTAATCTATGACGGCCTTTAAAATAAGCCTTATATATGTCTAGGGTTGTGAGAAAAGAAACCCTACACATACATGTCAGTATGGGCTGAAAATCATATCTGGAAATTCTGATTTTGTAGATCTCGATAGATATTTCTGTCGAGCTTCTGTCGAGCTTTCTTCATTAAACCTTGATAGATATGAATCTGTCGAGATTCTGTCCAACTTTAATGAACGTCTTTTCTTCACTTGTTTCTTGGTCCAATCTTCATGGCTTTAATACTTGGCTTGAACAACATGTTTCTTGAAGTACTAAACCTATCAAAGATCTACCAAATTACAAGTAAAGTTCATTTTGTCTAAGGATTAGTCAATTTACAATTACATATGTTCTAACAAGTTCCACATATGTCCTAACACGTACATTCTAACTACTTTGGTAGTTACTTTATTTAATAACTCTTATTAAATAAAAACTGATTATATAATTGAGTTAGCCTTTTAGGCCTGCCCAATTAGGTTTTAGTTTGTGACTTGAGATGGGACCAAAGGGAACAAATAAGACTCTAACTCCAATGGGCCTTGGGCTTATCTGTCAACTCTTGACAAGTCCAAAGTTACCATTAATTATATTTAATAGCACTATATAAATATAATTGCACTTTAGGCCTTATTAATAAATTATATCCCAAGACTCTAATGATATCATTTGACCTCTCCATGAAATATCCATAGTGAACAAAGTCATAATGAACTGTCACTTTGTAAACAACTATTTTATCATTAAGTACCTGGTTTAATCTTTTAGTTATTCATATTTATTGAAATCCGACTTCAAAAAATATAAATTTTAGTAACTCCTTACTAAAGTGGGCGCTCTGAATAACCATTTCCCATTAAACTTATATCAAGGGGATATTTCATGTTTCTATAGAAAGAGATTATGGATTCCATCTTGAGAATATGTGTTCCCTCAACACTACGTGTGGTTACCCAACATACTGAGGTTTTGACCGTCACTATTAGATATCACTCCTGATATATCAAAGTAACCTACATTTCATGATCGGGTTCACTATCCTCTCAGGATTGAGAGTCTATGAAATTAAAAGTCGTGAGATTAATTATTTAGATGACAGCTGTTGATTGAATAATCAATCTCACAGCGGTTCAGTTCTATATGTCTTAACACTTAAGACACATCAACACATCAACTAGAAGTCTCCACTTCCATGATTAAGACAAACCATCTTAGTTGATGTGTTATAGTCTTCGTAGATGAAACGTCCAATTTCATCACCGACTATAAACTATGTTTTGAGTTTACAAGGAACTTGTGATTTATATCTTCTGTGACTAAATCACATAAATCACATACAATGCATCTCAAGGACTATGATAATGTTCCATTAGTTCATTTATAAATAATCTCATATAATTAAACAATTTAATTATTTATGACATGCCAATAAATTGGATTTTAGGGCATAAACCCCAACAATCTCCCACTTGCTCTCAAAGAAAATTTACCATATATCCAACACTTATTTCCCTTTAGAGTAATTCATAATCACTCTAAGGTAAGGTTTGGAAACAAGTTTAAGCCAGATTTATTACATAAATTATCTTTGATAGGCCAAAAACGAATTGACCCATTGTGATAAATTAACCAATTAATTTAGCCAAGTGAATTAATTAAGTTAATTAACATGCAAACGTGTGGTAGCACAAACAAATTACGAATAAACTAATTATGTAGCGGAAAATAAATAACACGGTGATTTGTTTACGAATGGGGAAAACCTAACGGCAAAAACCCCACTTGGTGAATTTAAGGTCACCACTCCCGAAATTCCACTATTATCACAACAAGCGGTTACAAGTAAAGGAATCCCAAGTACCTTACCAACTTACAGTTGAACCCTTACCCCAATACCCAATTGGACTTGTTTGTAGTGACAATTTCCCTTTTGATGCATGGCTCCCAAGTATGTGACTAACAAATTTGATACGCGGATCCCAGTACGCGACTTCAATCACCAACTAAGAAGGTTGTTGACTGCAAAATTCTTCAATTCATCTACACAATGAAGATCAAGAAGATGCTTGTTTACAAAACCCTACGGTGTACATACACAGTAACTTCTTCAAGAGAAAGAGATGAACTAGGGCAAGAACTTCGTCTCCGGTCACAATTTGCTTGAACAGAGTTAGCTCAATGCTTATGCAACTTGTGAACCCTTTGACGGCCCTTAAAACAATCCTTTTATATGTCTAGGGTTAGGAGAAAAGAAGGCCCATAGACACATCTACGGATCCCAAGAAAAATAGATTAGAAATTCTGTTTTTGTAAACCCCAATAGATAGAAGCTGTCGAGCATGTGTCAAGCTAGCTGTCAAGCCACGGGGCTGAATCAGCTTCTTAAACCTCGACACATGCTAGCTATCGAGCTTTAGTAACTCTGCACTTTCAACTTGTTTTCTTGGACAGACTTGAAGGCTTCAACACTTGATCTTGAAACATGGTTTCTTAAAGTATTTAAAAACATCCTAAATCTACCAAAATACAAGTAAAGCACGTTTTGTCAAAGGATAAACCAATTACATAAAATAGTGACATATGTTCCTAACAAGTGAATCACATATGTACTAACAGTCTCCCCCTTTGGCAATCCGTGATAACACCATAACAAACAAATGAATATATGAGAGAAGTCATAAATCACTCAACTCATATTCACTTGTTAAATACAGTAAAATCTATCCTAACACAAACTCTTGAAAAACTTTGCAAGAAGAGAGGTTATGGCAAGTAGACTTTGACAACCTGTATTTCTGAAACACTTTAAACAAAACTCATCAAGGCATCTTTGTGTGAAACATAAATAATAGATTGCATACAAGTAATAAGAAGCATGTGCATAAAGAGAGAAAAGAAACAACACATGTAAGGGTAGGTGAAAGAAACATATATCAACATATATAAAGAAGATAAGTACAATGTATGTCAAAATGGTCACAAGACCTAAAGTACAAGAACAATGTATCTATAAAAGAAAGAAAAGAAAAGATACATAAAATCCTCACTACATCCCTCATAGCAACACTCCCCCTAACAAAATGTCCTATACTAACTCTCCCCCTAAGTATGACTACTCTCATATCAAAACTACTCCCCCTTTTTGTCACGAGTCTCAAAGGGTAAGAGTGTCAAGTAGACATCTCATCGGTAGAGCTAGCATCATCATCATCATCATCCTCAGAAGCATCATCGTCATCACCATCATCATCATCAGAATTAGAATCAACAGAAGGTGGTGAAGGAGTAGCCTCAGGAGCAAATCCGCCCATGGTCGCCTGCCATCGAGCAATACGGCAAACACGGACGTTCACCTGATACATCTCTATAAAGAGTGTATCTAGACAAGCATCCATGAGCTGAAGCTGCGCCATGATGTTTCCTAGTGACACATCGCTCGTAGAAGAGGTGGGAGCGAATGTGGATTGAACAGATCGAGATGGAGTCGGACGGGTGGAAGGTGCTAAATCCGTCTGTCACGACCTAAACTAAGCCTCGCTACGTTTAACGGTAGCGTAATCTATGGCACACATGAAGGTGAAAGGGTCGGACGCTGGAAGAGGGACGGAAAAATGGCGTAAGATCTTCGCGATAGCAGAAGGAAAGATGAGCTTATCACGAGACGCCGAATCTAGATGAACATCTATGATGGATAGAATAAATTGAGAAGGGAAATCAATCGTAAGATGCTCAAGAAGGGACAATAGAAATCGAGCACAAGGCTCGGTGATAGAGTTATAATGAGAGAGAGGATGGAGTATAGAGGTCATCACCATGTTCAAAAACCGCAGGCCTTTTGCAAAGGCCGAACAGTAAGTGAACTGGCACTCACCCCACTCGGAAGGACGCTCACAAAAAGCTGATTTGAGCTCATCCTTGGACATAGTCCGCAGACGCTCACAACTAGGATAGTCAGGAAACTTTAACCTAGGAACCCTAAGCACATCCGCAACAAGCTGTGGTGTGACAGGAATGCACGTACCTCGAACGCGAGTAAAGAAAAGAGGTACTGAACAATCAATCCCGTGCATGTTGGAGTAAAACTCCTAGATAAGCACGAGAAGACATGTGACCGAGACGTCACACAGTGACTCCCATCCCCGACTGTGAATGATAGTGGGAAGGTCGGTGTCAGCGAAGTCTGCCAGAATGACTTGGCGTTCAGAATGAATGCCACGTCTAGAAAAGTTCTCCGAGAATGCCTTGTGGGCATCATCATCACGGAACCGAAGAGAGAGAGGAGCAGAATCAGAAGACGAAGAGGCACCGGAATGAAGAGGGTTCCGGGCCAGAGTGGACTTACGCTTAGCTGCCATAGACATAACTAACGTAAACAGAATAGAGAGAGGGAAGAGAGAAACAATCGGAAAATCTTCAAAACAGTTCAAATATAACAAGTATATTGAAAAGTAGAGAACATATGCATGGGAAATGCTTGAACATGTGACATGCAAAAGAAATTGCATCATGGGCTCAGCCCAATCCAATCCTACCAGCACACAAACAGATTGCACACATCTAAATGCATGATAATACTGTTATAAAGTAAATGTGATGCAATGCATGAGATTTTAAGATCAAATCTTTAAAACCCATCCCAAAATTTCAACAAAAACCCCAAAATTTTTCAAAAAACCCCAAATCCTAGGTTTCAAAACATGAAATGCATGAATATGAGAGATTAGAAGCTTACCAAGTAAAAAAAAACTTGAAAAAGCTTGAAGAAACCTTGAGGAAGAAGATAGGAGTGAGTGAGAGAGGTTTGGGAGATGAAAAGACAGAGGTATCGAGAGAGAGATCGACAGTAATGAGCTGCGGATCGTACAAGGAGAATATATAGGCCATCGATAAATCTCGACAAATGAAGGTGTCGAGAGGTATCGAGCAATCTGTTGAGGTAGGTGTCGAGAAAAAGTTCTTCGACAGATGTAGGTGTCGAGCATGTGTCGAGGAACACACCACCATATCAAGAACAGAAGCTCGATCGATCGACCTAGCTGTCGAGAAGCTATCGAGGAGATAGGAACTTTCTCAATCGATCCATCAGGTGTCGAGGAGGTGTCAAGCAAGCTTTTAAAAGTAGTTTTTCGAGAAGAGAAAAACACAGATATGAATGCAATCAAACATGCAACACAACCAATGATCCAAACACCATATAAACCTCTCAAAATCATCTCTCAATAGCAATTTTAAGCACGTGGATCCCAAAAACACACACATACGCTAAACAAGTCTAACCAACTTTTATATTTCAAAAAACAAGTTAAGACAGTTTAGTGAGCATACATTAACACATGTAAAACCTTGTGATGGTCAAATCACATTGTACCTGCACATGTATCAAGAGTAGCAAAGAATATTGTGTATTGTGTGTGAAAAATATCGTAAGATTGCATAAGTGTATACATGTTATGACGATTTGAGATATGAGAAAATCAATTTAACTCACACACAATCATAACTGTTTGATGGGGACTATCACCTTCGAGGTACATCCTATAACTCCCACATCTCCTAGAATACACGCTTGCAATCATATTTAAAGCATTTTTGATCTTTTTTCTTTTTATTTTTCTTTACATATTTTTCTTTTAAGAAAATCATGCATGGGCATATAAGAGATAGAAAAGAAAATACCCAATGATGGTAAGCCTTTGACATTCCAATTTTGTTATACCGAAGCACACAAATGTCATTGACACTGCACTTTTGCTATGCCGAAGCATACAGGTGTCATATTATGATTGGCGGGCAACAGTGGTGAGATGGTTATTTATGCCTTTCTCTTAGGATTTTTTAGTCATTCCCATCAAAAAGAGTGATACGAGTGTTAAGTACAAGAGATAACTTAATCTTACTCATCACAAACAAGAGCCACAAAGCTCACTTGCTTAGTTGTGCATAGAGATGCTCATCTAAGCTACAAGAGATACAAAGTTTAGAAAACTTTGTTTCAATGGCCATCCAAGGTACACAAGTACCAATGTACACAAACACACACTATTTTTGTATTTTTTTTTCAATTTTTTTATTATTTTTATATAAAAAAAAAAACAAAAAAAAAAAAAAACAAAAAAATAACCAAACAAAAACATGTTAAACAAAGCAAAGCATAAATACTAGATTGACTCAAAACTTGAAAGCAAAACACACAAGTAATGCACAAAAAAAAAAAAAAAAAAAAAAAAAAAAAAAAAAAAAAAACAAGAGGAGAGAAAGAGAAAAGTGATAGAATCACTTGGAGCCTTTTTCCTTCCACACCTTGGAAGAACCTTTCCGTCTAGCAAACCTTTGAACCGGTGGTGAGGGGGAAGAATTAAAACCGTTCATGTTCGAAAGGAACATAAGGGCTTTGAGAAGATCTCCAAGGGGAGCAAAAGAGGATTGAAGCCGATTCTAGCTTTCAGATGCTATCATGCCGTTGCTTTGTTGAGTGGCAAGCCACTTATAGCAATTTGGTCGAGTATGATCGGTAACTCCATAATGATGACAGAGATATTGCTTCTTTTGTTTAGGTTTTTGAGAGTTAGACTTCTTAGCCCTAGGGTTCTTAGCTTCCTTCTTATCTTGCTTAGGGGATGCTCCTAAGATGGATTTACCTTTGTCTAAGTTCTCACTAGCTAAATCAGTTTTAACATCATTGTTCTCAATTTCAACATTATTGCTAGGAGGAACAAAAACAATAGTACTAGTAGAAGCAGTATTAGAGGAAGAGAAACCATACCCTAAACCTGTTCGATTAGAAGCAGATTTCTGAAGACTGAGCATCTCATCAAGCTTTGCACTTGAAGTCCTCTCTAATTGAGCTCTGACTTGAAACAGCTCCACTTCAAGCTTCTTGGTCTTCTCAGCCAAGAAATTGTTCTCAAACCTCAGTGCTCCAATAGTCTGATTAGCCTCATCAAACTTTGTGGAAAGCTTTTCACGATCAAGTTCCACATCACTGAGCTTCTTGGTGGTCAGCCTATACAGTTTCTCATACTTCTCAGAAAGCTTGTACAATTTCTCATAGGCTATATGGATGTCATCTTGATCATCCATCTTCTCAAATTTGGACTCCACCAATTCCTTTTCTTCAACCACATCTTCAATAATCTCATCAGTAGGATTAACAGTGGCAGTGAAGGCATTCAAGATTCCGTCATCCTCATTGTCGGAATCATCCTTAGGCTTGGTGTCGCTCAAGGTAGCAGCAAGCGCCTTGCTCTTCCCAATGCTCTTGAGATATGTAGGACACTCGTGTTTCATGTGACTGAAGCCTTGACACCCAAAGCACTTAGGTCCTGCGGGAATAGTGTACTGACCTCCATCCCTTGCATCCTTCTTCCCTTTATCTTGGCTTTTGAACTAAGAAGAATTGGATTGTCTACGGTCCTTGTCAAAGCCCTTCCCATTGGCATTCTTCATGAATTTCTTGAACTGCCTGGTGATGTAGGACTTCATCTTAGAATCTTCATCATTTTAAGACTCATCTGTTTCACTGCTTTTGGCCTTAAATGCCATGCTCTTTCCTTTACCTGTCTTGCCAATCCTAGTCAAACCTAGCTCGTATGTCTGCATATTTCCAACCAATTCTGTCAAAGGAATCTTGTCAATATCCTTTGATTCCTCAATTGCGGTGATCTTGGCATGGAATCTCTCAGGTAGAGATCTGAGCACTTCTCTCACAATCTTGGGTTCAAAAATGGTTTCCCCAAGATTGAACGCAGACTTAACTATGTCCTTAAGCTTGGCATAGAATTCATCAAATAACTCATCCTCCTCTATCTTAATCTCTTCAAAGCTTGTAGTGAGCCTCTGTAGCTTTGAATCTTTGACAGCCTTGGTTCCCTCATAGGTTGTCTGGAGAATGGTCCAAGCCTCCTTGGCAGTTTCAGTTGAGGATATCTTCTTAAACTCCTTATTGGTGATCGCACTGAATAAGGCATTCAACGCTCTGCTGTTGAAGTTTGCAGCCTTGATCTTGGCATCATCCCAGTCGGCCGGTGCTTCCTTCGACTTGGTCCAGGCTATCTCAATAGCTTGCCACACTTTCTCATCTAAAGACCGCAAGAAAGCTCTCATGCGTACTTTCCAGTATGCATAGTTAGTGCCATCAAATAAAGGACGTATAATTAATGACTGTCCTCTATCCATGACAAACAGGGGTCAATGGATCAACACAGCAAATATTAAACCCTAATCACAGTGTGCCTGCTTTGATACCACTTGATAGGCCAAAAACGAATTGACCCCTTGTGATAAATTAACCAATTAATTTAGCCAAGTGAATTAATTAAGTTAATTAACATGCAAACGCGTGGTAGCACAAACAAATCACCAATAAACTAATTATGCAGCGGAAAATAAATAACATGGTGATTTGTTTACAAATGGGGAAAACCTAACGGCAAGAACCCCACCGGGTGAATTTAAGGTCACCACTCCCGAAATTCCACTATTATCACAACAAGCGATTACAAGTAAAGGAATCCCAAGTATCTTACCAACCTATAGTTGAACCCTTACACCAATACCCAATTAGACTTATTCTGTAGTGACAATTTTCCTTTTGATGCACAGCTCCCAAGTACGTGACTAACCAATTTGATGCGTGGATCCCAGTACGCGACTTCAATCACCAACTAAGAAGGTTGTTGGCTGCGAAGTTCTTCAGTTCATCCACACGATGAAGATCAAGAAAATGCTTGGTCACAAAACCCTACGGTGCATATACACAGCAACTTCTTCAAGAGAAAGAGATGAACTAGGGCAAAAACTTTGTCTCTGGTCACAATTTGCTTGAACAGAGTTTGCTCAATGCTTGTGCAACTTGTGAACCCTTTGATGGCCCTTAAAATAATCCTTTTATATGTCTAGGGTGAGGAGAAAAGAAGGCCCAAAGACACATCTATGGATCCCAAGAAAAACAGATCAGAAATTCTGTTTTTGTAAACCTCGACAGATAGAAGCTGTCGAGCATCTGTCGAGCTAACTGTCGAGCCACGGGGCTGAAACAGCTTCTTAAACCTCGACACATGCTAGCTGTCGAGCTTTAGTAACTCTGCACTTTCAGCTTGTTTTCTTGGACAGACTTGAAGGCTTCAACACTTGATCTTGAAACATGGTTTCTTGAAGTATTTAAACACATCCTAAATCTACCCAAATACAAGTAAAGTGCGTTTTGTCAAAGGATAAGCCAATTACATAAAATAGTGACATATGTTCCTAACAAGTGAATCACATATGTCCTAACAATCTTTTCTATTACTACATCTCACGTACTCATATCTCTCTAATGAGATAATACTTACATTTAATGTGTATCTTCACCGCCTAGGATGAACACATATCTTGAAGTCCAACTTCATGAATCACAATCAAACTACAAGCCAGTATTTGTACAACCAGTAACCACCAAATCCTCACTTTGGTGGACAAGCATATAATCCCTCATTCTCGTAAGATATTTGAGTATATGCTTTACTCCCACTATATTAAGTGATCTTAGATTCAATTGATATTTGCTTATGATGCCCACCGCAAAATAGATATTTAGCCTAGTATATAACGTAGCATAAAGACTTCCTATTGATATGGTATAAGGAACCGTCTTAAAATGCTCTTCCTTTTATATGTCTCAGGACCATGGTCCTTTATAAAGGAACTTCAAACTTAAAAGGAAAGAATCATTTCTTGAAGTATTACATGCTATACTTGGCTAGAATCTAATCTATTTAAGCACTTTGAGATAGGCCCAACATCCTAATTTCTGAATTTTAACAAAGTTTAATTCTTAGGATGTGACTAGTCTTTCCCAAGTACTTTATATCAAACTAGCTAGACAACAAAAAACTCCATTGATGACAATAACTCTACATCATTCTAAATTATTAGAATGTCATCAACATACATTAAGAAATTTATTATTCTATATAGCTTTTACACACATAAGGCCTTTTAATACTTGATCAAAATCAAACAACTTGATTGCTTGATCAAAGATGATATTTTATGATTCAGATTTTTGCTTTAGTCCATATATGGACTTTAAGCAACTTGCATACTAAACACTACTGTTTCTTTGATATGAACAAGTTTAGTTACATCATATAGATGTCTTCCTCAAAATTGCTACTAAAAGAAGCTTTCTTGATATCCATTGCCATATTTCATTCAAATGAAATATAATGGATAAGAGAATCTAGATAGAGTCAAACTTGACTATTGGTGAAAAAATCTTTTCATAGTCGAACCATTTCTTTCCGAATAAATCTTTTCACCACTAGTCTTTACTTTGAAGGTTTGCACCTTCTAATCTATCAATCTCATTTTCTTGTAGACCTATTCGAAAATAATAGGCTAAATGTCATTAGGCACCTCTACAAGTTCTAGACTTTAAATAGAATCTAATTCTATTCACATAACCTTAATCCAGTAATCCATATTGATATCATATATTCTTTACATACGACTGAGGATGAAATTCATATCCTTGTGGAATGACTTCAAAATTTTATCCCCAAAGTATGAATTTATTTGGTAATTGATAATCCTCACACTACGATATTGTACCGGTGTAATAGTTATCTACAAAAATAATGTCTTGTGGTGTATCTAATACAACCATCTCATTTCTAAATGTATTTTATAGTCATCCTACAACAAATTTTTTCATTTTTCTTCTAAAACAATCTGCCTTTAAAAGAACCCTATTCCTCCTTTATGTATGCACTGACTTAAAGAAGTCATTGGAACTTTATTCCTTTACAAAAAGGAGCCCTATATCATATTATCCTCTAAATAGAATTCATGGACTGGGAATATGACAAAATAATGGTTTTAAAAGCCCATCTTTCTCCAATCTTGAATATCATTTAGATTAATAAGATCTAGACATAAGTGCCAAAACATATAATACCAAAGGATGGAAACTTTCTCTTTAAAAAGTAAAACTTGTAAATTTCCATCTAGAAAACAATCATGGACAATGCTTAGCTTTACCAAAACGGAAACACTTTAATGCTTAGCTTTACCAAAACGGAAACACTTTCCTTTTGGTCATACTTTTTGAGTCTAATTTCCTTTTGGCAACTACTAGGGCAACTAGTTTGTCCAACTGTTTGGTATTATAATTCTTCTTCTTACCACCCTTACCTTTCAGTTCAGGCTAAGAATTTGAATTAAATCATATTGATCCTAGCCTTAGCTTTTAGGATGTCTTCCATTGCGTAGAAGTCACTCATCAATTCAGATAATATAAAAATAATTTATTTATTTTCAAAACAATCTGAATTGATCAAATGATTCTAACAAGGACTTGTGGATCATATCCATATGAGATTAACATTTAATCTCTACATCCAAGAATTCTAATTCATTTAAAATAAAATATTTACATAAAATGATATAGAATTGGAACTCCTTAAGCCTTTCTTCTCATTTAGACTTAATATAAAGTCTAAGTCTAGTACTAACTCTTGCATCTCATGCTGTAGCACAATTGAGATAGAAGCCAATGTAACATTTTAGCATTTCAATGGAGACTATGATCACATCATAAGCTATCTTCCATAAATGCATCATGTATAGGAAATTATTACAATGTTGAATCGAAACATATTTATGTACTTCAGCCCCTATAAGCACCATGTCCAAAATTATTTCTTAGTTAATGTGATTCAATTAAAATAGTAGTTAGAGAACAAAAATTTATGACAACTTTATTTTGAGACTATGAACATAAATACAAGGACATTATAATTTTGCATTCATAACCATATAGTATGAAACCCGAAAAACATACTATACTAGGTGCAACGACAACCTAATCTTGCAATTAATATTCCTCAGCATAGAGTGAACACGTTCTATGATCAGGCGAGAACTATTCTCATTATTAATGCTATCATGGTAACTCTTACCAAACAAAAATAATTTGCCGCTCTTCCTTTAGCCTCTAAGTAATAATGACATAACTCCTTTGGGAGGTTAACATTACACTTAGTCTAGTGTATACCATTATCTAGAATCATGTGTAGCCATATTTCATCTCCCTTATTGTGTTTAAACTTGTAGTACCATGAAAAAAAACACCCTCCTTTCAGATCGCAAGGCATATATGCCGAATGAGGTGCTTGTTCACACTACTTTAAATGGGTAAATTCAATCTTGTAGTACTATGAAGTAAACACCCTCCTTTGGGATCACGAGGCATATACTTCAAGACGAGGTGCTTACCCACACTACTATAAACTGATAATGGAGGCTGTGAGATCCAACCCTTGTATCTCTCTTCCACTAGAAATTTTAAAACAAGTGGATTGTCTTGAAATCATTGTGATCTTATCACAATTTTAACCCTACACATCAAATGTGTTTAATTGTTTAAATTCGATGTGATCTGACTAAGTCACGTCACAGTAGCGTAACGAATATTCGCGTAATCACAAAGAAGTTTAATCATGTAATCCGTGAAGTAAATACCCTCCACATAGAATGCAAGGCTCAAGGCCAAGACAAGGTATCTATTCACATTACAATAAACTTAACAAAAAGGTTATTTCAGTACTCCCACTCGTTATTTGGGTTTTGATTTAAATAATTGTGATCCCATCACAACTAATAACCTTGCACTTGTTGAAGACTCTAATCTCATTAGAATCACTAACTAAAATGGAAGTCCTAAACTATTTAGGATTCCTTAAACACTAATGAAACAAAAATTAGTTATATAGAACTCTATCCTTAACTTATTTTTGTAAAGAATTCTAATCTCATTAGAAACTATATACCTTGTAATTAAAGCTTTAATCTCATTAAAACTTCTAATTAAAATAAATTAGGGACTTTTAATCATACAACAATTCCAATCTCATTAGAATGTTTCTTAAAAGAGAGGTCCTAAACAAATTAGGACTAGAGTTCTATTTAACTAACATCTTTGATCTCATTAGGTCTTTTAGTTAGATAATGATTAATAAATGTCCTTAACTTTTAAGAACTATAAAAATTAATCACTTTATATAGAAACATGTGTAATCTCATCACACACAACCTTGCCTTTTATGCCATGTTTTATGCTTAGATCTACATCCATTCATGCTTATATGTTTAGATCTACATGCTTAGGGTTTTATGCCATGTTTCCTTTGTTCCGTTCCTCTCTTTGCTTTGCGTTGACATTAGGGTTATGTGCTTACATGCTTGATATCATGTCTATGGTTATGCTTTGCTCAGATCTATGTGTTTGTATGCTTTTTGTCACGTTTTATGCTTAGATCCGCATCTGTACATGCTTATATGCTTGGATTCATGTTCTTCCATGTCTATGCGCTAGCTTTCACATGCCCACACATGTGTTGCCATGTGTACGCCTAGATCTATGTTTATGTGCTTAGATCTATGTTTTTACATGCTTGTGTGACCAGATCTATGCTCTGCTTGCTATATGCCATCTTCCATGTGCTTGTGTGGTCCATGTTGTGTTTGTGTGCTTAGACCTAGGCTATGTTTGTCTTGCCATGTGCTATTGTAGCCCTTTTGTCGCTTTAGCTTTCTTTCTTGCGTTTTGGCCTATTGGTTCGGACCCGATCTAGACCCTATGGTCTTTGTCATCGTCCATACACCTTGGCCCATATCAAAGGGTTTGGATCACCCCTATTTGCATGTCTATGCTTCATGCTTGTGTTAGCCTCTCTTGTTCTAGGTTTTGCCACGTTTGACACCCTTAGCGGGTATGTGGTTGTGTGGTTGCATCCGATGCCAAGGAGGCCATGTCTAGATGTAACCACTTGGAAGGCATCTCCGGATGTTGGGTTGCTCCATGTGCACCCTTCTCTTTTCCGATTCGCGCCACCCGTTGGCTTTCTATGCATCTTTACACGCTTGTTTACATGTCTATGCATGAGTCTTGCTTGCTAGTGTGTCGTCCATGCTTCAACACAATGAAATTATGGACAGCCGATCCAAACCTACATTTGTCCCTCATGGACACTATCCTTGTTTGTTTGCTATCTTGCTTTGTTTCCCTTTTTGCTTGCATCTTGGTTTCTATGTTTGTCATGTCTATCATGTTTATCTGCTTTATGCCTCTTTATTGTACTTTTTGCATCTTTTCCTTCCATGACTTGTCTGCTGGTTTCTTGTCTTTACCTTTGCATGTACGTATGCGAATATGAGCCAAGCGACTGCAGTCAGTAGGTTTAGGAGTTTAGTTTTTCCCTTCGGTTATGTACTTTTTTAAACCCCCTCCTTCCTCCCTTTCTCCCTTAGATGGTTTGTATTAGGTATATCATGCCTTGTACCATTTGTCCTCATCTCTAGAGTACGGCGACCCGGTTTATTTTCCTGCACTTATATTTTGGGCCATGCTCTAGGGATGTAAGCATTTACTTTCCTACTCTGTGTGCTTGCATTGTGCATGATGTATGTATATATACCTACTCCCCCCTTCCAATGTGATTGTCACAGTCCATGTCACCTAAGGCAAAGCGATGCCTAATTTTTGCTACGAAAGTAAGGTGATGTGTCGCCGGATATTCACCGTGGAAATCTAGTACTTGGCTCAAATGCCATAGGAAAGCATAGATTAGGACCATGCCCTTTCAAAAGCCAAACCTCAAAGCCCCATGTATGAAAAGCCCTGAAAGCCAATGCCAAAATCATGTTGTTACTGCCAATCTCCAAAAATTAAGATTTTATCAAAACAATGGACTGTCCTTGGATAGGCGTTATGGGGTGCCTAACACATTTCCCACACGTAACCAAACTTCCGGACCTAAGAATCAAGATTTTTTTGCCATCCATATTAGATTAGGAAAAATGATCGTTTTCTTAGCTTAGGATTGGTAATAAAATCAACTAGAAACAGGTGACCAATCACACCGTAGAGAAACCTAATGATTGGTGGCGACTCCACTTACCTTTGGTAATCCCTTAAAATTTGGCCTAGATTCCTGCCAAAGGTAGACCTACCTTCCTCCACCGAAAGAGAGAGCACCCGAAGCTCCGCGCAAAACACACATGCACACACATGCATACGGTTGGTGGTTGAACGAAGGCATGGCGGCAGTAGTTTTTTCGCTTAGCTGGTCGAGGCCGAGCATCGATAGACTGGCTACTTCACTGGGGATCGATGAAAGTGAAAACCATAATCTTTGGACATTGGCTTTCAAAAACACAAAAATTGGATACCTCCGGGGCTTTCCTTTTGAAAAAGGCTTCTACTATATCCTAGTAGACCATTTTCAAAAGAACAAAAATCTTTTTCCAAAAAATTGTTTGCCAAAAAGGGGTTCTGAGGTATTTCCACATAGGGCTTTACCGCTTTCCTCACATGCTTTACCGCTTTCCTTCACATGCAAACATAGGTAGCAAAATTTAATTTCTGCTACATCTTTATCTGCTTTCCATATATATATATATATATATATATATATATATATATATATATATATATATATGCTGTGCTTTGAAAAAGTCTTTCCCCTTCATTAAGAATTGCATGACATATACACCCTTTTGAGCCGAACCCAAGCTCCGCACTTCTGGCGAGGTCTCACCTCTTTTGGAGATTTCATCATCCCATTTGTAGGTGTATGGACAGAACATCGGCAGTGTTACCCATAGTTAGATTTGGGGTTAATGTTGTAGGCACTTCTTGGTCCATGGGTGGAAAGGAGTTACTGAAAAGGCCCCCTCGATCCTTCCTACCCCATAACTTCCATGAAGGGAGGGGTATGGCGATTGAGTACCCTAGGACAGGAACCACCTACTAGTTAAGCCTTTGCATACAGTTGGCCTATTTATGTCAAACTCGTGAGGACTAGATCAAGCCAGAGCCCATCAGGACTAGGAAAAGCCCAAAGAGTGAACATCCAAGCCTAGGAAAGGATACCCTTCTAGGGCAAGAGGTCAGGGGAAAGTGTCTTGTAACAGGTGCACCCTTTTTGCTTGCGCTAAAAAAATTGTGCTCTACTCCAGGTTCCTTTTATCTTGCTTACACAACATTCATGTTTAAACCCTAGGAAAAGCAACCCCGTTGCTTGTACATGCTAGACCATACCCTATCCCTAAGGGTTTATAACCCTACAAGGGCACTTATGCATACACTAATTGGTTCCATCACCTAATTGTGAAAAGATAAAATTTGTGGCAAGTAACCAAAACTCCGTTTAAAGGGGAGGTGCTATGGAAAAACTGTCAGAGATCCAAAGGTCCAAGAGTCCCAAGTTGCTTAGATTGTCAAGATGTCAAAATTGCCAAGAAGACCTAGATGTCAAGAATCCAAGGGCTCCTCCAAGAGATCCAAATTACCAAGAGGCCCATGATGTCCAAATTGCCAAGGAATCCGAATTGCCAAGATATTGAAATAGCGAAAAGGTCCTAGATGTCAAGAATCCAAGGGCTCCCCCAAGAGATCCAAAGTGTCCAAGAGCTCCCCTGAAAGGTCCACATCATCAGAAGCTGAGCTTTTCCTCATAGTTACATTTCTTGTATTGTAAAAGGCCCATTATTGGAGTTGATGAACCTAGTGATGTAAAAGCAAATTTTGTACAAGCCTGTAATCAAAGAAAGGGTCCTTCTCGCATTGTTAAGCATGTCATGAAAGTTTCGATTACTTGCCTATCTTGTGCCTTAATCTTACATCATAATAGAAACTCACCAAGCTAAATACCCGAGTAAGGGTGCAAAGCCAAATTTTTCTGAAAACGTAGGTGCATGTTAATTACCAAGAGCATAAACTAACTTGATTTTGGTGTTGTGTTTCCACCTTGTCAAATGCACCCCGTTTCTTTCACTTCCCTTTCTTAAGGATCAAAAGATTGCTAAAAGGAAACAGTCTAAGCTACCACCACATCATGATCCCATCATTACTAGGTCTCGTGCAAGAGAGATGTTTACCAGTGGGCCTTCAGCTCCCGAAGTGGATCCTGTCGAGTTTGCTTAAATGAAAGAGCAAATATCAGAACTGATCCGCATAGTGCAACAGCTAGTTGTAGGAGGTGGACAAAACTCTTCTGGTCATAGCCAAGGAGGTCCCCAAGCTAAGAATGGAAATCAGCCTCCGCCATTACAAGAGCAGGGCCACCACGTACCACTCTAAGGTAGTGACCAAGAGACAGATCCTTTAAAGGATAAGAACCCCAAATCTGAGTATGGCCAAGTTAAGAGCCAAGTGGAAACTCTAGCTGAGAAGCTTCGTATCATAGAGGGCTCCAACATCCATGGAAGTGTTGATCTATATAGTCTGACCAACTTCCCTCAGGTCATTATGCCTTCCAAGTTCAAGGCACCAGAGTTTGTCAAGTATGATGGTACAGGAGACCCCTACACTTATTTGCACAAGTTTTGTAGGAAGATGGCTCCCTATGGGGATAATCACCCTCTGCTTTGCCAGATTTTCCCTGATAGTTTGACTGGCCCCATGGCCACATGGTATGTGAGATTGGAAAAGACTTCTAGCTGGAAGGAAATGGCCAACTCTTTACTAGAATACTACTGGTTCAACACTGAGGTATCTCTTGACGGCACAGTTCTTCAAAGGAAAGAAGAGTGGGGAATACTTCCGTGAGTATGCCCAAAGGAGGTGCGAGCTAGCCGCACAAGTGGAACCTCCTATGATGGAAAATGAGATGATCAAGTGGTTCATTGACAACCTCAAGCCTCTTTACTATAAGAAGATGATCAGCACCCAAGCCTTTGCAAGAAGATCATGGATGCCGAGTCTCTGAGTTCCATGGTTGAGCAACAAGTCAAGAGAATAACCGGTCGCAAGACCAAGGAAGCCGATGTTCATATGGTCAATAATGCATCAGAAAGGCCTAGAGGTGTTGCTTCTACCTATGCTTCCCCCAGCTGTTAGGCCTTATCGGCAACATAATTAGTTTGCTCAAGCACCTAATAGAGCCTTTAATTAGAGGAGGCTAGAACTGCCTCTTCCCTTCAGGAGGGAAAATAAGAAGTACACTCCGTTATGCATAACCATGGTAGATCTCTATGCTTACCTACTGGAAAGAAAGCTAGTGATCCCACTATTTTTGAGGCCTAGAGAAGGTCCTCCTCCACCTTGATTTGGTCCGTCCAAGAAGTGCAAACACCATTTTGGGGCTAAAGAGCATACCCTAGAGGAATGTTTCCAATTGAGAGACCGTGTCTAGGACCTCATTTTCAACAAGCTGATACAGTTCGATAACGCAGCTGCTCCGAATACCATCACCAATCCCTTGCCTTCCCCATCAGGAAGGGAATGTGAATGCCATCATCACAGTGAAAGAAAGGGTTCCAGATTTCTCCTCACTGTCATTCCCATGGAAGGCTATGCTTCGAGCCTCGGTCCAAGAGAGCCACCTTGATCTTAAAGGTATGGGAACCCTAGGATTTGATTGGGGAATTTGCTCGTTCTGTGATAGTGAAGACAGTCATGCCCTATTTGATTGTAAAGTGCTCCGAGCACAAGTGTAGAGTCTAGCCGAATGCGGTATCATCTAAATTGAAAGAGAAATTGTGTGAAGAGGTGACTGTATGGCTGCCAGGTTATGTCCTCCAACTATCCAGTCAAGAGCCAGCTGCAATGCTATATCAGTTGGGTCAAAGAAGGAATGAGACGAATATTTACTAAAACGCCTTGGCTAGATTGCTCCAGCACCTCCCTCTTCAGTAGTCATTAAGGAGATCGTAGAATCACTTGCAGATCCAGGGTCGTTAGATTCAGAGAAAGGGCAAACCCCATTTGCCATTGGAGGATTTGCTCCTCTAGTTCTCGCATTGTCTGCAGTCGTAGAACCAGCTTCATCATCAATATAGGAGGGGACTGCCATCGTTTCCGCTATTCGAGGTTTCAATCCTCTTATTTTGCCAAAGCCTGCCTCGGGAATCTGGCTCAAAAGCCCTTGAAGCTATTCTGGCTCAATCCTCTTATTTTGAAGACGTTCTCTATAGCGCCTAATCTGTAAACTCAAGAGGGTGTTATCATTTGCATGCCGAAGCCATTCCCTTATGAAGATAGTCATCGTGTCCCTTAGAAATACGATAAGTCCTTGATCTCCACTCGAATCAGAAAAGAGGAGGTTTGCTCTAATATCTCTTCAAGCCTGTCTAGGCTCACTAGGAGTGGCCGTTGCTACACTTTCAAAGATTTGGAAAAGAGAAGAAAAGAGATTGGCAAGGGTATAGCCAAACCCGTTAGGAATAGAGTCATGACCAAAGAAGCCGAGGAGTTCTTGAAAGTTATTAGGAACTTAGAGTATAGTGTGATTCAGCAGCTAAACAAGTCGCTAGCTCAGATCTCCATCTTGGCATTACTGCTATCCTCTGAGGTCTACAGCAATGCTCTTTTGAAGGTCTTGAAAGAGACACGTGTTCCTACAAGTGCTACAAAATCCTCCTTTGAGGGTATGGTCTCAACAGTGTTGGCCACCAACTAGATTTCCTTTACGGATGATAAACTACCACCAAAAGGTAGGGACCACACTTTGCCTATGCACATTATAGTAAAGTGTAAGGATATGATCGTTGCCAGGGTACTGATTGACAATGGGTCGGCCCTGGATGTTTGCCCGATGTCTACTCTAGAGCGTTTGAATGTGGATGCATCTCTTATCTGCCCTACCACCATGATCATTAGAGCTTTTGATGGCACTCTTCGGGAGGTGGAAGGCAAGATCGAGTTATCCATTGGAGTTGGCCCTATGTTCTTCACGGTCAATTTCCAGGTCATCAAGGTGGATTCCTTTTATAACACGCTTCTAGGAAGGCTTTGGCTACACGCCGTAAGCGCGGTTGCTTCTACTCTTCATCGAAGACTCAAGTTCCCATCCGAGGATTTGATAGTCACTATTATGGTTGAGGAACCCCTGACTTTCTTCAAAGAGACTTCTGTCCCCTACATTGGTGCTAACGCCTTCTCAGAGGCAACCTTTCACAGTTTCGAGCTAGTCTCCATGATCTCCAGAGCTTCAGAACTTGAGTTAGCATGGCTCTTCACTACTCTAATGGCCGCCAAAGAGATGCTCAAATTCGGCTATCACTTAGGCCAAGGCCTCGGCACCATAGGACACGGGAAGGCTTCTTTGGTCGAACTCCCAGACAATAAAGGAGGTTTATTCCCCACATCAGGGTCACTTTTCCAGCTCCAGCCGAGGTCATCAGATCAGAAGTAGCACAGGAATCACGGGAGGAGGAATCAGATCTAACTTGCCTCATCTGTCTTTTTCCAGAAGAATTTTTAGTAAATGCCATCATATCCCAAGGGGATGATTTGACTGCTACTATCAGGCCTTATGTGCCAAGCGAGACAGTAGGCCATTAGACCGCTAAGCCCTACTTTGTGTTTACACCAACTAAGTAAGGAGTATTCCATTATTGTGTGGTTGGGTCCTCCAATTACCCGAAAGAGTTGGAATAACATATCTAGTTTGTTTTGCATGTTTGTTTCCTATTTCCTGCATTCCTTGTTTGCATTTTCCAGTTTATTTTCCAAAAAAAATATTTCCCCTTTTTATCATTATCAGGCATGAACTTTGTTATCCCTCTATCTATAATCCACTAATGAAATTATCCAGCGTATTATTCAGGAAATCTTTTCATTTATCTCTTTACTTGCTTTCTTATGAATATGCGTGTGCAAATTATCTTATGTTTCCTTGTATATGTTCCATTCTGTAGGATCTATTCTAATTCCCAAGCGGGTACATCGTCCTATTGCTATAACGAGGATATTGATGACATGAATGAGACAACAGAGTTGGAACATGACATTGAAGGATTAGAGGAAATTCCAAGTCTGCCTCGTGATATTGTGGAAGCTTTAAATAGAGAGAGTGAAGGGTCCAAGCCCATTATAGAAGTGACAAAAATGGTTAACCTTGCCGACGAAGGCAAGAATGAAAAACCCGTCAAGATTAGGGTAAAATTTCCTAAAGACATGAAGCCCGAGCTTATAGTGCTACTCAAAGAGTTCAAAGAGATCTTTGCTTGGTCCTACCAAGATATGCCAGGGTTAGTTATTGAGATTGTCATGCATAGAATTCTAGTCAAGCCTGAATGCCCTCTAGTACGGCAAGCCCTTTGAATAATGAAATCCGAGATCATTTTGAAGATCAAAGAAAAGGTAGAAAGCAGTTGAAAACCGGTTTCCTTACCACAATAGCCTACTTAGATTGGGTTGCCAACATTGTTCCCGTGCCTAAGAATGATGGGAAAGTATGCATGTGCGTTGATTATAGGGATTTGAACTGGGCCAGCCCCAAGGATAATTTTCTGTAGCCACACATCGATACCCTGGTCGATAATACCGCTACCTATAGGTTCTTCTCCTTCATGGATGGTTTCTCGGGCTATAACCAGATCAAAATGGCCGAGGAGGACAAAGCCAAGACATCATTTACCACTCATTGGGGAACCTATGCATATGATGTCATGCCATTTAGTCTAAAGGACGCAGGTGCTACATATCAGCGAGCCATGGCAACCTTACTCCATGATATGATGCATAAAGAGATCAAAGTCTACGTAGACGACATGATTGCCAAATCCCACACTGCCAGGGATCATTTAGTGGATTTAAGAAAGCTGTTCAAGCACCTTGTTAAGTACAGATTAAGTCTAAACCCTAACAAGTGCGACTTCGGAGCTAGGTCAGGGAAATTATTCGGCTTCATAGTCAGCCAATGAGGAATCGAGGTGGACCCAGCAAAAGTCCAAGCCATCCGGGATATGCCGACACCACAAATCGAGAAACAGATTCGAAGCTTCATAGGCAAAATCAATTACATAGCTCACTTTATAGCGTAGTTGACTGCCACATGTGGTCCATTGTTCAAGCTCTTGAAGAAAGACGCCAAGATAGAATGGACAGATGAGTGCTAAGCAGCCTTTGACAAAATCAAGCAATATTTGTTAAACTCTCCTATTCTGGTTCCCCCGATGCCGAGATATCCATTGATCCTCTACCTAGCGGTACAAGAAACCTCCATGGGTTGCATGTTAGGCCAAGCGGCTAAACTCGACTAGAAAGTAAAGGCGATTTACTACTTAAGCAAGAACTTCACTAGTTGTGAGATCAACGACATCGCCATTGAGAAGACGTGTTGTGCCCTAGCCTAGGCATCACGCAAGTTGCAGCAGTATATGCACTACTTCACCACGCAGCTCATTTCCCGAATGGATCCCATTAAGTACATCTTTGAAAAGCTAGCTCTCACGGGGAAGATCTCCCGTTGGCAAATGTTGCTCTCCAAGTTTGACATTGTGTTTATAACAAAAGGCCATCAAGGGCCAGGCCATAGCCGATTACCTAGCGAATTAGCCGTTGAACGATCCAAAACTTTCAGAATCCCTCTTCCCTGATGAGGATGTCATGGCATTAGAGCTAGAACCAGATAGTGTAGAACCGTGGTGTAGGAAGCTTTATTTTGATGGAGCCGCCAATTCTACTAGAAATGGAGTGGGAGCAGTCTTAGTTTTCCCCAAAGGCTAGCAAATCCCTGTTTCAGTCAAGCTAAATTTCAGTTGCACCAATGTCACAAAATATGAAGCGTGCATAGTCAACCTGAAAGTGGCCCTAGAGTTTGGTGCCTATGACATAAGCGTCTTTGGAGATTCCCTATTGATCATCTCCCAAATCGAAGGAAAGTGGCAAGCTCGAGACACTAAGTTGATTCCATATCAGAAATGCGTCAACCGCTTGATTTCGAAGTTTCGAAACATCACATTTGCCTATTTGCCCCGAGCTCACAACCAATTTGTAGATGCCCTGGTTACCCTAGCTAGCATGGTTAAGTTATCAGAAGGAGATGATATGCGGAAATTACGCATAGAACTCTGTGGCGTCGAAGTCAAAGCCGACGGAAAGCCATGGTACCATGATATCAAGGCTTATATCAAGAATTATGAATACTCGCCCAATGCAATGTACAGTGAAAAGAAGTTCATCCAGCGCATGGCCTGCCAATTTTTCCTGAGTAGGGAAGTCCTGTACAAAAGGAACCACGATTCTACCTTGCTCCAATGCGTAGATGCCTCTAAGGCTAATCATCGGATGGAAGAGATGCATGAAGGATTGCTTGGAGCTCATGCCAGTGGACCCCTGTTGGCCCGCAAGATTATGAGAGCCGATTATTACTGGCTCACCAAGGAAAATGATTGCATTAACACGTGAAGAGATGCCATCGATGCCAAGCCTATCTAGTAGCACTCTCTAGTAGCACCATGGCCCTTCTCAGCTTAGGGTATGGATGTCATCGGACCTATGATTCCGAAAGCCTCAAATGGTCACGAATACATCTTAGTGGCCATCGATTATTTCACAAAGTGGGTGGAAGCCGCTTCATACAAGAGCATCACTTAAGCCATGGTAGCCCGGTTCCTGAAACACATCATTGCATGCCAAGAGAGCTCATTATAGATAATGGGACGAACCTAAATGGAAAAATGATCTAGTAGCTCTGCTAACAGTTCAAGATCGAGCATAGAAATTCGGTCCTCTATTGCCCTCAGATGAATGATGCAGTGGAAGCCATTAACAAGAACATAATGAAGATCTTGGTGAAGATGACAGACACATACAAGGATTGGCATGAATACTTGCCCTTTGCTCTGTGCGCATATCACACTTCTGTTCGCACCTCCACGTGTGCGACCCCGTATTCATTGGTATATGGCATGGAGGCCGTCCTCCCCATAGAGGTAGAGATCTTGTCTCTTTGGATTTTATCTTAGACAGAGTTGTCAGAAACTGAATGGGCCCATTCCCGATATGAACAACTGAACATGACAGATGAGAAGCGCATAACTACAATGTGCCATGGATAGTTGTACCAACGCTGCGCCGTGCAAGCATTCAACAAGAAAGTTAGACCCAGAGTCTTTGAAGAAGGTGATCTAGTCTTGAAGAAGCGTAACCAGGCCCTGCTTGATCACAGAGGAAAGTTTACCCCAACTTATAGGGCCTATACGTGGTAAAGAAGGCCTTTTCTGAAGGAGCCTTGATTCTAGCCAACATGGATGGGCATGACTTCAATATGCCCACCAATTCTGACATTGTCATACGGTACTTTGCATGAAGGAGCCTCCCAGGGCATCTCATTTTTAAGTAAAAAAAAAAAAACAAAAACAAAAAAATGTAAAAGGGTAGATTGAAAACCCGAAAGGGCAGTCTACACAAAAGAAGAGCCAAGGGAAATAGTGCGTGAGAAAATGCAAAAGGTAGATTAAAAACTTGAAAGAGCGGTCTACGCAAAAGGAGAGAAAAATAAAGAGTGTGAGAGAGCCTGCTAGATTTAAAACCCAAAAGGGTGATCTACACAAAATTTAAGGCAATCAAAAAGTCAGTTGAACTATGTGATGACCTGATCCTTCCTCGTGAAGGTACGTAGGCAGCCATCTTGGTTCGGTCACATCTTAAAAGAAAAATCAGTCAGTTGCGCTTGCTTGAATTTCTGCTTAAGATCAGAAGATTAAAGGGATCCAACATCCAAGTCAAGATATGAAGACACCTCCGAGATTGCTCTTTGTCTACAATATTGCCACGACCCAGTGGTCTGCTAAAGATGTTCTGGTTTATGCCAATGGGAAATGTACCTCAATGGGAAAAGGGAAAGATCCGTCTAGAATAGGATGTATCCTTGGAAAAATAAGATATTGATATGCATAGATTTTACATTCATCACTTATAATCTTGCATTTTCAAAGCATTTGCCTGCATATTCATTAACATGCCTGTATTGTGCCATTCTATTTCTTTCATACATTCTGGTATCAAAACATGAAATCTCATCTCATATATATATATATCCTCATAAACATCTCTCCGCACCATCTCTCAGTTTCTAAGCATGCCTAACAGATTAGACTATGCTTTAAGAACTCAAAACAAAAAGCAGAAGGCCTTGCGTAATTGCCTAGCAATTTACGAAGGACTTTCCATATATGGTGGAATACTAACTACATAGCTCATGTACAGAAATAAAGTAAACAGAAAATGATATCAGCAGATCAATCATGGCCTAGACGATCGGACACGGCCTGGCACAGCCTCCCAAAACCAGTGAGGAAGATCGGGTCATCTTTAGCATAGTACAAAGCAGTCTGGCTGCATCAAAGCCCAAATCTCTGGCTACCTCTCTAAGTCCGTTGTACGAATGCCGAAGACGGACTAACTCCCGCTCCATCGTGGGATCAGAAGTAGAGCTTTGCCTCTCTGTCTCTAGCTAAGCCTGCAAGGTGCTTACCTCTGTAGTAGCGACTCTCAAGGCCTTCTTTCTCTCGGCCAGCTCAGTTTGAAGGCAACGGAAAGCCCGCTGTGGCTCGCTAGGCTCATCGCCCTTTCGCCTGTACTCCATGTCCAAAGCGGCGTGAATATAATACTTCGCCTGCAATAGCTCTAGTGCTAAATCATCAGCTCGGCTGCTAGTTGTGACCCTGCCAGCCTCTAAAGCGGCTCTCTCCTTATCCCAAGTGTGATCCAGAGTATCAAATCTCCGAGTAAGAGCCGCAAGCTCGTCCTCCAAACCCGCGACCCGGGATCTCAACTGGGCATACTCTGCCTCTATGCCTGGAGGGGCTGGCCCCATCCGATTGAGTTCTGACCTGAGAGTAGTAAGCTCACGCTCCTGCACTTTGCTCATCTCCTTGATGTCCCCCATGAGTGTATTGGCTAGCTCTCTGTAGCAATCTCTGTCCCTGATAGCCTCTTTCAAGCACTCCTTCAGGTCTGCAAGGGCCCTCTCAACCTTAATCACGAACTCTACGGTAAAATCTCTCAAGATGTCCACCAGAAGTGGCATATTATTCGAAACTGGTGATGACAAGTCGAACACAAAGAAGGGATCCCGCGTGTCTCGCCATGTTAGGAAAAGCAAAAACATGCTAGGAAAAGCAAATAAAACATTTTATTAAGCAAAAAAGAGCTAGGAAAAGCAATAAAGGGAAAGGGATGTGGATTGTAGCTAAAAAGCTACAACCACACCTCTAAACCTCAGTTCCAAGGTATGGAAAGAAGGAAAGGAAGATTCGGTGCAAGAACACTACCTTGAAGATTGTAGAGAAAAGACGAGAATCTAAGCTGTTCTAAGGTGTTTTGATGTGTTTAGGAGAGAAATTAGAGAAAGGAGAAAGAGAGAAACTACCCAAAAATAGCCCAGAAATTGTTTCTTTTGCCAAATGAGGGGCCTAGAGGCTTTTATAGCGAAACAATGACCCTTCAGTTGCCAGCGCACCTTATAGGGCCGCCGGTCACCTTGCTGACATCAGCAATTCTGACATTTTCTCGGTTCAGCTTTGGATGCATATTTGAAGGCCTTCCTAGAACTGGATTGAGTTGATCTTTGTTTCCTTGGAAAGCTCTGGATGTCTAGTTTTCAACTGTAGGATAAAAATTATGGCCTCGGGAAGCGTTCTGGTGCGCTTTTTATGGTTTTCTGTATATCTTAACCGTTTTAACTCCGATTTTGACCCACGAATAGTTTTTGGAAAGGGAATTTGATAATATTTGTAATGGAACTATCCCCAACCAATTTTGACAGTTAGATCAAAATTAGGATTTCTGGTGCCCTTAGGAGTCAAGCTCGGGTTAAACTTGACGAAAATCACCTAGTAGGTCGGGTATGATGTAGAAACATGAAAAATGTTGTCTTGGGATGATTTTGACTGAATTTTACTTTTGTTCGACTCAGGGTTGATTTGGGGCATTTTGGTCAATTTGGCCTAAAATGGCACTTTGGGTGCTTCGATGTCCAAACAGGTTGCGCCACTTTAATACAGATGTTCCCATGGCCCCATGCAGAAAAGATAATATTTTTGTAATTTTCAAGGTTCGGCATGCAAATTGAGGCCGGACAAAATACGATGTCTGCAGCAACAACCGTTTAATCCTATGCCTTCTTTGAGATTCAGTTTTGGTGGTGACCATTTAGTCTCATCGGGATTCAGATTCGACAACGTCCGTTTAATCTTATGTCTTCTTTGAGATTTAGATTTAGCAGTGACTGTTTAGTCTCATCGGGATTCAAATTCGGCAACGACCGTTTAATCCTATGCCTTCTTCGAGTTTCAGATCCGGTAGCATCTCATCAGGATTCAAATTCGGCAGTGACTGTTTAGTCCTATGCCTTCTTTGAGGTTCAGATTCGGCGGCAACCCTATAGTCTCATCGGGATTCAGATTCGGCAGTGACCGTTTAATCCTATGCTTTCCAAAAATACTTTCACTCAAAGTTGCATTGTTCTCACATTTTCAATCTCCCAAAATTTTCCATTTTATCATGCATAGTTTCTCATATCTACCTAGCTTTCTCTTAGTTTTCATAGTGTTTTATGAGTTTTTCATAGCATCCAACATATGTAGGTTCGCCTATGCTACTTAAACATGTGAGCATATATATCTTCCAACATCATCATGGCATAAATGATAAAAAAATAAAAAATAAAATAAAAAAAAACACATGCAAAAATTCCAAAAATATAATAAATACTAGCTTGCTTTTCTAGTCTTATTGTTACTAACATATTTGTAGAAAAATACAAAGAGAAAGAGAAAAATAGGCACTGACCTCAAGTGTAGAGCAAAAGACTGAAGCTAAAAACTGAAACCGAAAGCTGAACTCGCTAGACCGCGACTTGCTCCAGAAAACTTTTTAGAAGTGAGAATTCAGAGAAATGAAATCAAAATGGTCAAAATGGTCAAAATGAGGTCTCGGGGCCCATTTATAGGCCAACATTGGGCCTAGGCAACCCAGCGCTCCTTTAGTGGCTGTCGATCAGCGTTGATTGGGTTAACGTTGACTGTTGAACAAAAAAAAAAACTAGAGTTTTTCCCCAGCATTAAAGACTAAGCTAGAAGAAATTTTTCCGGACGAATTGTAGCAGCTCAGCCTTATCTGGTAAGTCCAGTCTTAACCTATGAACAACGCAGTTTCCGCACACAATTTTGGGGCAACAAAATTCAAAATTGCATTCTTTATCCAACACCTCTCCTTGCAATTGAGATGTTAGATAAAAAAGGGGCAGTTGTAGATACCGTATTTTGTCCATCCTCGATTTGCATGCCGAACCCTGAAAATATGAAAAATATTAACTTTCTTTTATGAGGCCCCAGAAACATCTAGATTGACGTGGCGCAACCTGTTCAGGTATCAGAGCACTCAAAGTTCCATTTCAGGTCAAATTGACCAAAATGCCCCTAGTTAGCCTTGGGTTGAACGAAAGTTAAAACTGGTCAAAATCATCCCAAAACTACATTTTTCATGTTTCTACATCAAACCCAAGCCACTCGGTGATTTTTGTCAACTTTGACTAAGTTTGACCCAAGATTTACTCCAAGGTCCTAATTTTGATTCGACCATTAGAATGGGTTGGGACCAATGTCATTCCAAATATTATTGAATTCCCTTTCCAACGACTATTCATGAGTCGAAATTGGAGTTAAAACGGTTGAGATATCCTGAAAACTGTGCAAAGTGCATCATTTTGCTTCCCGAGGCCATAAATTTTGATCCGACCATTGGATTTCCAAGTTCTCTAGCGTTCTTGATACTACACATCTAGACCTTTGTAGGGACACCAAGATCAGCCCAATCCAAGGCCAAGAAGACTTTCATCAGACCTTTATGGCCGCAAGAGCTGAAAGTTCTCCTTTTCGCTATAAAGACCCCCAGACCCCCCCTCCCTCTCAAATCATTTAAAAAAAAAAAAAAAAAAAAAATTGGGCAATTTGAAGCATTTTCTAGGAAGATCCTCTCTCTTTTCCTCTCTAAATTCTCTCCCTAACACATCAAAAAACCTTTGATTTATCTCTTCTCTCAACAATCAAGAGGTAATGTTCCTGCACTCTTTTTCCTCTCCTTGGTCCTAAGACCTTGGATTTGAGGCTTACAGGGTGTAGATGTAGCTTTTTAGCTACAATCTACACCCTTTGCTTTATCCTTGTTTATAGCATGTCTATTTGCTTTCCATAGTATATCTTTGCTTTATCTTGCTTCATAGCATGTGTCCTTGCTTTTTGGCATGTTTTAATGCTTTGATGATGTTGGCCTAGCCTTCGTGGGCTAGGATATGCCTAAATTTTGTGTTTGTGCTTAGATCCATGTGCCTAGGTGCATTTTAGCATACTTATGCTTAGATCTATGTCTTTGTGTGCTCCGTGCCATGTTCATGCTTAGATCTACTTGTTCATGTGCTCATTGCCATGCTTATGCCTAGATCTATGTCTTTGTGCACTCCATGCCATGTTCATGTTTATATCTACTTGTTTATGTGCTCCTTGCCATGCTTATGCCTAGATCTATATCTTTGTGTGCTCCATTCCATGCTCATGTGTCTAGATCTACATGTTGGTTACTATGTCATGTGCTTCTATAGCTTTTTTGTCTCTTAATGTACCCTTTTTTTTTTTTTTTTTTTTTTTTTTTTTTTTTTTAAGAAATCCATCCTGCTGGGAAAACTATATTCAATAGGAAAAATCTTTGGTTACAAAAATCAAAACATTTGGTGGAACATCTGCCATCCAAATACGTACAGGAAAAGACATTCTAGCCTCCCTAACTAAAGCATGGGCTACACTATTGCCTTACCGCCTTACATGAGAGATAGAATAGGTTTGAAACAAACCAACTATAGACATAAAGTCTTTCAATAAATGCCCAACAAAGGCATTTGAGCTATCTCCGTCCCTTAAGCTACCACCCCTTCAGCATCACCTTCAAACCAAACATTCTTGAAGCTTAGTTCATGAGCGAAGATGGCAGCTCTCATAGTAGCCAGCATCTCAAGCACTTCCACTGACGATGGCATCACTATTTTCTTTGACAAAGAAGCCATCACCTCCCTACGATCGTTCCTAATCGCAACCCCTACCCCTGCCTCATAAGAGTCCCCAAAGACTACACCATCAAATTTTACCTTTACTGCATTAGGAGGTGGAGGTTGCCATTGGTTCAGACTGGAGTGGCTTTGACCAACTATCCTTGGCCTCTTCTGCTGAAACTCAACCAAAAGAGTCAAGACAGATTTGTATATTTTGTGGACTGAGGTACTTGCCTCCTTGCATTGAAGCTTATTTCTGCGCTGCCATATCGTCCAGGCAACCATTGCAAATTTATCAAGCTCTCCGGTCTTAACATGGACGATACTAACCAGGTCCCACATAGTTTCCACCCTGGGGTATTTCAACCTTACCGCTGCAAACAGAGCTTCCCATGCTAAGTGGATACATTCACATCCCCAAACAACATGAACTTCATCCTTATCTCCCTTCAAACACTGATCACATATTGTATTGTCAATAACCTTTCTTTTGTGAAGCCCCACTTTTGTTGGTAAAGCATTTGAGCATGCCCGTCAGAGGAAAACTTTAATCTTATTAGGCACTTTGATATGCCAAATGTTCTTCCAAAAGAGTTTTACACCCTCATCTATAGACCTCGATGGCACACCATTTGCCTCAACTTCACATAAAATTTGATACCCAGATTTTACAGAGTAGAGCCCGGTTCTGTATTTTGGCCATGACACACAATCTTCTTGGTTAATGACATAAATAGTTATACCTTTGATCTTTTGGGCTTCAAAAGGAAGGAACATGGCATCCACCAATTAGGCATTCCAGCCAGCACCATTCAGGTTCAACAACTTGCTCACTGTCCACTCATCTAAGATGCTATTTGAAGGCGAGATAACCTTGGCAGGTTCCTCCCCAGGCACCCATCTATACCCCAAAGATTTTTATTTGTTTTCCATCTCCTACCCTCCATAATAAATCCGATTGGACAAGTTTCTTTGCTTTTACAATGCTTTCCCAAGCATATGACCCCAAAGAAGGTTTGGCATCCAAAACCGAGCCATTTGGGAAGTACTTGGCTCGAAAAACCCTATAAAACAGCGATGTGTGGTCAGTTAGTAACCTTCACATTTGTTTTGTCAACATCGCCTCATTGAACTTCTCCAAGTCCTTGAAGCCCATTCCCCCCAATGCCTTTGGTTTGAACAAGGTCTCCCAATTCTTCCAATGGATTTTACATTAATCTCCCCGTTACCCCCACCAAAATTTCCTAATCAACCTCTCAATATCATGTATGAGCCCCGTTGGGAGTTTGAAGCAACTCATTGCAAAGGTGGGAATTGCTTGAACCACCGCCTTGAGAAATACTTCCTTACCTGCTTGAGATAAGAGCCTCTCTTTCCACCCTTGGAGTTTATGCCAAACTCTTTCTTTTATGTAATTGAGGCTCTCTTTCTTCTTTCGCCCCACCATAGGCGGTAGGCCAAGGTATTTCTCGTACTCTCTAACCTCGCTCACACCCAAAAATTCCACCAACTCCATCCTTCATTCCTCTGCAGTAGCCTTACAAAAAAAACACCGTGGTTTTTTCTCTATTCAACTTTTGCCCCAAGGCTAGCCCATATAACTGTAAAATATGAAGGATTACCTCTAAATCTCCCATTGTTGCTCGATAAAAGAGCAATGTGTCATCGGCAAAGAATAAATGGCTGATTTTTGGGCCATTTCGACACAAGGAGAAGCCTCTAATTGCCTTGGAACTGGCTGCATACTGAAGTTGTTGGTTCAGAGCTTCTAAACATACCAAGAAGAGATACGGGGATAAAGGATCACCCTACCTAATCCCTCTTGTTGGCCATATATCCCCTCTTGGAACCCCATTCACCAATACTTGGTAGGAGGCTGAACCAATGCAAGACATAATCAAGTCCACCCATCGATTACATAAGCCCATTTTTCTCATGGTTAACTCTAGGAACCGCCATTCAACTCTATCGTACCATGTGGTGAAGGGTCTCAAAAGTTATAAGGATGTTATTCGAAATTGCCTTATCGGATTGGAAGGCACTTTGTGAATCCGATATAATAAGAGGTAATAAACCCTTCATCCTGTTTGCAATAACCTTTGATACAAGCTTATAGATAATGTTACATAAAGAAATAGGGCAAAATTCAAAGACTTTTGAAGGGCTTTTTACTTTTGGGATAAGGGTGATGAACGCATGATTGATGGATGGGGGAATAAAACTCGTAGATAGGCAACTCAGCATCACCTCAATCACATCATCCCCAACCGCCTGCCAATAGTGCTAAAAGAACAATGGTGGTAGCCCATCCGGCCTCGGTGCTTTCAAAGGTTCCATTTGTTTCAAAGCCACTACCATTTCTTCACTTGTGAAGTCAGCCAAAAGCTCTTCATTCATCACATCACTAATTGAGCATGGAATTTTATCAACAATAGCATCAATCATGGCCGGGTTGGATGAGGTAAAAAGTTGTTGGTAATAGTCTACCAAGATACTAGATATGCCATTTTCATTATTACACAACTCCCCATTTGCATCTTCCAAACTATCAATCCGATTCCTCTTAAATCTATAAGAGGGTGCTATCTGATACACACTTTCTGTACCCACACTATATATACCCACATTACCCACAAAAGTTGAGGAGTGCTTCAGAGAGAAAACTCTAGCCACAAACCTTGAGTGTTAGAGATTGTTATACCCACATTTCTCTACACAATTTGTTAGGACATATGTGATTCACTTGTTAGGAACATATGTCACTATTTTATGTAATTGACTAATCTTTTGACAAAACACACTTTACTTGTATTTGGGTAGATCTAAGATGTGTTTAATACTTCAAGAAACCTTGTTTCAAGTTCAAGTGTTAAAGCCATGCAAGTCTGTCCAAGAATCAAGTGAGAAAGTGCTGAATTTTAAAGCTCGATAGCTGCTCGACACCTCTTGACACCTGGCTTATCTGTCGAGCTTTTCAGTTTCTTCTTATCGCAATCTCGACACCTCTCGATAGCTAGGTCGATCGATCGAGCAAATTTCTGTCCCCTCGACACCTGCTCGACACCTCCTATCTATTGAGGTTTAAGAAAGAATCAGAAATTCTGATATGTTTTCTTGGAATCCATGAATGTGTCTTTGGGACTTTTTTTCTCCTAACCCTAGACATATATAAGGCTTATTTTAGAGGCCGTCACATAAGAGAATACAAGGAGAACATATGCAAAAGCTGACCGATGCCTTATTCTCTCTGAAAGAAGCTACTGCGTCTTTGCGCCTTAGGGTTTTGTAACCAAGTGCTTCTTGATCTTCATTGTTGATGAAGTGAAGAACTTTGCAGCTAACATCTTCTTCTAGTTGGTGTGTTAGTCACGTACTGGGAGCCGTGCATCATTGGTTAGTCACGTACTAGGATCCGTGCAAAAAGGGTGGTGTTCATATATTGAAGAGTTCAGAGGTTCTGAAGCGGTAGAAGATTTCTGCTGTGAGTTCATCTATGGGGATTGTAGAGTCTAGGGACAAAGGTTTTGTACTAGATCTGAAACTTCTCTTTACTATAGTGAATTGCTTTTCGGGAAGGTTTCCCCCCAGGTTTTTTATTGTGAAACTAGTTTGTTTCATTGGTTTTCCTGGGTTATCATATCTTGTCTTATTTATTTTTCCACTGCATGATATTGACATGATATTGATGTTTGTTTGTTTTAACAAGTTTTATTCATAATAAATCTAATTAACAACTTGGGTTTAAAACTTGTTAATTCTATTAACCGGGGTCTAAATTTCCCAACACAATTGCTTGTGGATTTTCCTCAACTTCTACCTCTCCATTTCCATACCATTGAGAGGTTGATAGCCCAAACACTTACCACACCCTTTTAGAGTATTCAGTGAGGTTTTGGTGCTACTGGGAAGCATTGGAAGAAGCCAAGGATGGCAGATGCAACATGGAGCTTGTTGCGGGATCCGAAGAGCTAGACAAGACACGGTTCCGAGAAACCTTGTTAGAGTAGGAGCTTGGAGGGCTTAGGTACATCGGGTATATTAGGCTTGGAGGGTCTCTTGCTAACCCGTGTATCCCAACTGATTGTCTAGTGGATCGATTACCGCTTGGAGGGCGGCGGAGAGGTTTTTCGTCGAGTTCTTCGATTTCCTCTTTGATAACACATCGGCATGTTATCTTGTGTTTTCATTTTTCTTCCCTACTCTTTTACCTTTCATTTTACTGTTGTGTTATAATGTTTATGGGTTAGAGTAGCTTGTTTGTTTATCCACTCGCATTTACTCTATTCCGCATTTAGTATTAAGTTAGAGTAAAATCAATCGAGCCGTAACTTTAATTTGGGGGTCTAAATTGCTCTTGTGTTTTCACACATTTTCGAGCATTCAATTCTGAAATTCGTCCAAATACAGTCTTAGAGTTGAAAAACACCTCAAAAACGTGCTAATCAAGTAACAGATTTCAGAGTCACGTTCTGAGGCACTTTTGGCATAGTAGAACTCAAAATTTGGACTAGGATATTTCTTGAAAAGTTGTAGAGAATCGAATTTCCCTTTAGCTATAAAAGTTTCAGCTTAATCCAAATTTTGAGAAAAGAGATATGATCAAAATACGAAACTGGTTCTGATCTGAAAAATCAGCTTACTCTTATCCAAATCTCCTTTTTTTTAGGATTTTCCCCCATACGTTTTTTGCTTATTTTTTCAGCATTACAACCTCTATAAATAGAGGAGGCATCTCATAATTTAGCACACTTTTCACCCTCTAGAGAGAAACACTTTTTTCTACACTCTGAAAGGCACACTTTTTGGGCTCCCTAACAGCTCATATTTTCTGATCTCCTCTCTAATTTTCTGTTGAAGCTAGGGTTTTTAGGTTTCAAAGATAATTGAATAAGTTTCTTTGGACCCTAAAACACCTCTCAAGTAGAAGAGTGCTCAAGCAAGAGGTTGTTTTCTAAACCCTTTTATTTTTATGCTTTTCCTATCATGATGATGTATGTTTAATTTTTTCAAATATTCATAATCTAGTTTATAAAAACATGTTCTTGAATTCTTTATTGTTGATTTAATTTGTTTCTTAATTTTAAAGATCTGCATGTAGTCAACTTTTTTTCTTCAAATAAAATGGATCTGCATCTTTGTTAGATGTAGATCTGAATTTTTCTTCAAATAAAACGGATCTGCATCTTTCTTAGATGTAGATCTGAATTTTTCTTCAAAATAAAAGGGATCGGCATCTTCCTTAGATGCAGATCTAAAATTTTCTTACATCAAAACTGATTTTTATCTTTCTTAAGATACAAATCTGATTTTTCTTAAAACATATGTAGATTTTTGAAATAAAGAAAGAGATCATGAATTGTTGTTTTGTCGTTTGTTTTATTTGAGTCATATAACATGAAACTATGTGAAGAGTTGCCATGATTGTCAGACACATGCCAACTTGAACCATGTACCACCTCGGTTTGGGGTATAGATGTAATCAGAAGGATAGCTCCTAAGGCTTCAAATGGTCATGAATACATCCTGGTGGCAATTGACTATTTCACCAAGTGGGTGGAAGCAGCCTCCCACTTCGTATTGAAGGCTAAGCATGTGGCTTGGTTCTTGGAAAGCAACATCATATGTTGGTTTGGGGTGCCCCAAGAGATCATCTCCAATAGTGGTTCCCACTCTGAGGGTGAAGTTCGGAGAATCATGTAAGAATATAACACTGAGCATCACAAGTCTTCACCATATCGACCACAAGCTAATGGGGCCATAGAAGCAGCTAATAAGAATGTGAAGAACATCTTGGCCAAGATGGTAGTGGCATACAAAGATTGGGCCGAGAAGCTTCTTTTTGCCTTATGGGTTTATAGAACTTCTATCCGTGCATCGACTGGGGTAACACCTTACTCTTTGGTTTATGGTAGTAAGGCAGTGCTTCCTATTGAGGTAGAGATACAATCTTTGAGGTTATTGGTGGAAACCAAGGTCCTAGAAGAGGATTGTGCTAAGGCAGGATATGAACAATTGGCCTTGATAGATGAGAAGAGGGCTAAGGCATAATATCATGCACAAGGGTACCAAAAAAGGGTTGCTAGAGCATTCAACAAGAAAGTAAAACTGAGAAACCTTAAAGAAGGGGACTTGGTCCTAAATGTGCTTAGAGATGAGACTTTTGATCCAAGAGGAAAGATGAAGCCAAGGTGGTCTGGGCCTTTTATCGTTAAGAAGATCATGTCTGGAGGTGCTACAAGGATCACAGATTTGGATGGGGAAGAGATGCTTTGCCCAATTAACATGGATAGACTCCAAAAAAACAACATTTAAAGGAAAAAAATAAAAAATAAAAAATAAATAAAAAATAAATAAAGCTTGCTAGTTTGAAAACCCAAAAGGGCGGCCTAGGCAAAAATTAAGGCAAAAGAACCCCGCTAGATTGAAAAACCGAAATGGTAGTCAAGGCAAAAGTTAGGAGAAAAGACCATAGGCATGGTGAAAATTCCCGAAGGGACATCATGAACAAAAATTACATGGCAAAGGAAAAAGAAAAGAAAAAGAAAAAACAAAGGAATGAGATGACAATAAGCAAAGATAATAAAAAAGTGATTCTCTTATTACTCAAATTAAAAGATAACAAGATTGTTTTCATAGGAGATTTGGAACACTCCAAACCTTTATTAAATTCAAAAACAAAAACAAGAGAATCATAAAGTGCAGAAAAGTAAAATATGGGGCATATCAAGGTGGTCACTTAGCCCTCCTTGCTTTCTTACTATTCTTCATGCAAGTTTTCTCATCCCTTAGAATCCACTTCATGTCATTCTCCAACCATTTCTTGTACCTCACAGTGGGATAGATGTATCAAGGAGGAGCAATGCCTCTAGTCACCCTGTGGCGTGGCTAAGCCTCACGAAGCCTACCCAAGATCCTGTTAGTAAGCACCTCGATGTGGAAGGCACTTTCACCACAAGGAGCTCCTTGATGCTCTCCAAATTTCCCTGAGATACGACAAGTGAAGTAGTATGAGCAACAACGAAGTCCAACAAAAGGCACACAGTAGTCCTTGTAGCAACGGTGAACCATGCTTGAAATGTGCCACCACTCCACGACCCATTGAATGTTAGTCTCCTTGATGTGACCCATAAACTCCATGTACGCCTCAAAGCTCATGTAATTTTGATAAAGCCGATTGTCCCTAAAATTCCTGGGGAGGTATGTGCTAGGGGGTACGGTAAGAGGTTGAAGGAACCGAAGCCTTTCGTGTAGCCATATCTAAAAAATAAAAAATAAAAAAAAAATAAAAAAAGAGAGAGAGAGAGAGAGAGAGAGAGAGAGAGAGAGAGAGAGAGAGAGAGAGAGAATGATTGAAAAAAAATATAAATAATAATGAAAGATGATATAAGGTACCTCAATGGGTTGAAAACTAAAAGGCAATCCATGCAAAATTAGAGGAATCCCGCTAGGTTGAGAACCTGGCAAAAGTTAGGGATTATACTTGAAGAAGAAGAGGACTTCCCACAAAGAAGCTTGCTTCCTTCCTATGTAAGGCATCTAAACCATTGAGGGTTTCTGCCAAGATCAAGCTCACCGGGTTACCTCTCTTTAGCTCATAAACCACCAAGCACATCCGAAGGTCCACACAATATGACCTTAGGACCAAGAAGTACCTTACAAGATCACATAAGCAAAAGGCACGAAGAAAGTATGAACGTGACCTCTTATTTACAGGAATGGCCAAGTCGGAAAAGTGTGCAAAAACCAAGCTAAGGTTGAGCTTGCCAAAGAAACACCAGCTATTTGTCGTAGTAAGAGGGATGCCCAACACAACTTACAGCAAAGAAGGGAGATCCCTACCCATGGTAGGGAAGACGAGATCATCAATCTCCGGTTCACCCATGATGGCACCGAATTCTTCAATAGTGGGGCATAGTTCTACTTTATTGAAGCGGAGAACATGTCAAGTAAGGACCCAATAATTGGCAGCAGCATGAAGAAGAGGCTCATCCACCCTTATTTGATGGTATGTTAAGACACAAGAAAGACCATATAGGGCAATGGAGTCCTTGAAATCAGGACCAAGCCTCCTAGTCCAAGCCAAGACAACGAGTTAAGAGTTTTCTGCCATTAGGGGACCTTAGAAAAGTGCTCTCTAAGTTGAAAATACATTGGTGAGGGTTTTGGGACCTAAACAGCTACTTTTATACTTAATTAGGGTGGCTAGGATTTCCTCTAACTCGCCCAAGGTAGAGAAAGAAGCGAAGAAGACAAGAGGAGCGAGTCACCCAAAGAAGTTTGAGGCAAAAGCCCCGGATGGACACCACAGAGAATGTATCCTTTTGTTGTTTGTTAGGTTAGCTCGAAGAGCGCCTTTTCTTGTTTTCTTTTTCTTTTTAAGTGACTCTAGGTTAGTGAGTCACTCGTCATTTGCTTGCAAATGGCAAAACAGGTTCTGGGATAATGAACCTGTCATTGCTTGTTTCCCGAGCAACAAAGGTGGGACTTTGGACATACGAATCCCACGCAGCTCTCCAGAGTTGCACCCCGCCCTATGTATGCGTGATGTGTGTTGTGTGCGTGGGTTAGGCCCGAGCCATACGTCGAAACAAAATGTTTTATCTCTTATTATCTTGATTCTGTTAGCGAGGCTCACTAATCAAAAGAGGGGCATCTATGAACACCGCATTTTGTATCCCTTACGACCTGGGCCCCCGTTCCCCAAAGATGCCCAAACTCTAAGGCCCAAGGCTAATTTAGAGCCCAATCAAATATCAAATTGACTTGAGGAGTGTTAAAATGGAAAATATAACCTCTTAAATGAGTAAAAATATATTTTTGGAATTAAAGTGACCAAAGTGGCCCTCGGCCCACGTACATAGGCAGTAGCCTGCGTACGTGGGCCAAAGCATGCGTACATAGCTAGGGTTTCAAAGACATAAAAAAGGAAAATTTTCTGCAATAATGGCTGAGGTTTGGAATGAATTCCACATCGTCTAGGAGCCATTCCAAACTCCATTTTTTCCACTATAAAAAGCCTTACATGGTATATTTTCAAAGAAAGAGAAATCGCACGGGAAATATACAAGATTCACTAGAAAATAGTGAATCAAAAGGGAGTTTTTCACAAAACACCCTCAAGTAAATTTTGTTTGATTGGGACCTTTTCTGGCCCCAATCCTTTTAGTTTAACATTGCTAATCACTTTCTTATTAGTTTGTGAATAGATTTTACTGAGGGGAACGGTCAAAATCAAGCTTAAAGAGCTTTTCTTTGAGGTATTAGTTCAAACTTTGCTTTTTTTCCTTTTCTTTTCTTTTTATGCTTTTATTTCTTCTGTTTGTCTTATTTTCTTGTTATGATATGTTTTGATATGCTTTTCTAGTCTAGGTTTACATTTCTATATGTTTAAAATACATGTTAGGGTCTTAGATTTAGTGTTTTAAGCTTGGTTGCGCTTTTAGGGCTTTCTGAGCAAGGACCTGCTTACGCATAATCTTGCCTAATTATGCGCAGGCAAGCTTATTCTTGCATGCATAGGCCATTGCCTAGAAACCTTAATTTTTTATTTTGTTTATTTCGTTGGTGCTTTCACAAGTTTGTTTGTTTAGCTTCTTTTCCCATGCTTTTATGCTTTCAATGTCTATGTTTCACATGTTTAATTGCTCATTTTGTCTCACATGTTAGAATTAGGGTTTGTTTTTTTGTTTTTATTGTTTTGATGACATGAACATGCATTCACATGTTCATGCATAAATGCCATAGGTGCTGAGTTGCTGCAAGGTAAGTAAAAGGTAAGTCATGCATTGGAAATGTTCATGCATTAGTGATACAATCTTGTTTTGGTGTTAGAGATGAATGTGAATATTTGGATGAATCACATGTTGCTTGGATCTTTTCATTTGCTTTTGCTCCTACCTTGATTTGATTATACGTGTGCTACCTTGTTAGAGATGATATGTTATGCCATAACTAGATGAATGTTAGTGTATGATGATGAAGCATGCCTAGATTTATGATTAGGGCTTGTGATGTGATCAATGCCTTGATGTCATGATTAGATGAATGCTAGGGTTATATATGTGTGATTTGGTTTCCTATGCTTTATGGATGGGTATGTATGTGTTTTGGGATCATAATGCCATGTTGTATGCTTAGACGTATGCTAGTGTGTGTGCGCGTTAGAATACAAGTATTGAACTTGATTTTATCAAGGTTAAGACGTAAGACACAATGATGGGAGGCCAACCTTAGGGTTAGGTGGTTTTGGGTGCCTAATACCTTCCCAAGAACGTACCTAAACTTCGAACCCATATCTCTAGTAGTAAGATCAGTGGTCCTTCCTCAAAAGGGCGCTATATTCATGGTTCCTAGGCCATTGCAAAAACTAGGTGGCGATTACCCCCTTGTGTCTACAGTAATAAGTTCCTTTTCTAGAATACTTAACGATCTTGTATGGGCCTTCCCAGGTTGGGTTCAACTTTCCTTGTGTTAGGTCTTCCGAGGCTTCTGTTACTCTACGCAGCACTAAGTCCCCAAGATCGAACCATCTAAGCTTTACCCTCTTTTCATGATACTTCGTCATCTTCTGCATGTACTTTGTCATTCTCTACAGGGCATCTTCTCTGACATCGTCTAGGCAATAAAGGTCTAACTTGCAACTTTTGTTGTTGATTTTCTCATCAAAAGGTTCTCTTCTGAGGCTAGACAAGTTAACTTCCACTAGGATGACTACTTTTGTGCCAAAAGCTAGTTTGAATGGGATTTCTCTTGTAGGAGTTCTTGCTGTCGTCTGGTACGCCCACAACACACCAGGGAGTTCTTCTGGCCATGCCCCTTTTGCCCCTCAAGTCAGACTCTAATGATCTTTAATAAGATCTGATTTGTTACCTCTATTTTTCCATTGGCTTGGGGGTGTCTAGGGGAGGAGAAGTGATTCTTGATTCCTAGCTCGCGGTAGAAATCTTTAAATTTGTAGTTATCGAATTGCTGTCCCGTTATCCGAGATGATGATCTTTGGAATTTCGAACCTGCAAATTATTTTTTCCTAGACGAAGCCCTAGATTTTTGCCTCCGTGATCCTAGCAAGGGTTTCTACCCCGACCCACTTGGTAAAGTAATCAGTTACAACAAGTAAGAATTGAGTTTGCTTTTTACCTTGTGGGAGTGATCTGACAATGTCTATTCCTCATGTTGCAAATGGCCAAGACAAGGCAATGCTTATCATATTCTCTGCTAGAACTTTCTAAATATTTCCAAAGCACTGGCATTTGCCACATTTCTAGACTAGGGAGTATGCATCTTTCTTCATTGTTGGCCAAAAATACCCAGCCCTAATGACCATATTTACTAATGACCTTGGTCCTAAATGGTTTTTGATTCCTTCGTGAATTTCTCTAAGTGCATAGTCTGCTTCCTGTGGGTTTAAGCACTTGAGGTATGGTAGTGCATACCCTCGTTTGTACAATTGGCCATTAAGAATGGTGAATCTTGCTTAACAGACCCTGGTTCTTCTAGCTTCGTCAAGATCTTCTAATAACTTCCCCTCCTAGATGTATGAAAGGATTGGAGTCATCCAAGTGCCTTTAGACTCTACCTAAAGAGCTTGGATTTCTTCTATTATCAAGCCTTCATCCTGAGTATGCTATTTTGACGAGGCTATCTGAGCAACCTCATCTACTTCTGAATTCTCTTCTCTTGGCACTTGGACGAACTTAATTTCGTCAAAACGTTGGCCATCTGAATGGCTAATCTTTGTTATTTTTTATTTTGTTCCTCTTTTGCTTTATACTTATGGTTCACTTGTTCGATGATGTGCTTGAAGTAGCTTTTGATCACTAAGCTTTTGACGCCCAGGGCTTTGGCTAGTCTAAAGCTAGTAAGGATTACCTCATATTCTGCTTCATTATTTATGGCTAGTGTCGACACCTCGCAGCTGCTCAACCACTCATCACGGCGACGCTCGTGCGCCTTCTCTCTATCTCGGTGCGAGTATATGATATGTGGATATGGAGGTGTGTCGTACCTCGGGTGTGTGACTGAAATATGAGTCAATTTTATGGAAATTACCAAGGGTAAGTAAAGTTGCCACCAATCATTGGGTTTTTCTAAGGTGTGATTAGTCACCTGACTCTATTTGATTTTATTACCGATCTTAGGCTAAGAAAAATGTCGTTTTTCCTAATCTAATATGGATGGGTAAAAAATCTTGATTCTTGAGTTTGGATGTCTGGTTACGTGTGGAGAAGGTGTTAGGCACCCCACAATGCCTGTCTAAGGATGGTCCTTTATTTTGGTAAAACCTTAATTTTTGGACATTGTCAATTAAATACAAGCAATTCGCATTAGCTTCCGGGGCTTTAAACGTACTGGGTTTTTAGGTTTGGTTTCAGAATGGGTGTGGTCTCGATCGATACTTTCCAAGTGCGTTTGGAATCATTGCCAAATTTCCATGGTGAAAATCCGGCAGCATTTTGCCTTATTTTCGTGGCGAAAATTTGGCAGCGCTTCACCTCAGATGCGTCATAGCACACAAAATGCTATTCTTACCAAGCTTTCAACATAAGAATACGGCAATGGGGAAGCCCTATTCTCATGGAAAAAATCCGGCAGAGTTTCGCATTTGGTGTGCTATGGCGCACCAGCAAGGTTTCGTGCCTGTGTATACAATGCGTGCCAATGTGCTCATGCTAGAATGAGTTGGAGCCCCTCAAAGCATTTAAATACGTTGATACGAGGCACATACACAAGGAAACTGAAGTCACTTGGTGACATGGATCAGGATGATCACACCGTGGTGACTATGCATATAGTATGACATGAATATGCACCTACAGTAATCGCCTTAAGCTCGTACTCATGCCACAAGGTCAAGAGCACTCATGGCCAGAGAAGGGTCACTTACGTGACCATGAGAGTCCATCATACAAAGTGCACGATCACCCACACACGTGCAGGCATATATATATAAATATACATATATATATATATGTTAGGTTCTAAAGACTTAGGTTTTTATGTATTTAGAACTCTAATGTGTATTGTTGGCAAACCATGATCAAAATAATGTGTTTAGAAGTATTTTAGTCTTGCTCAAAGTTGTGTATTTATGTAAAGTTGGAATCGAGCTAATGCAGAAAAGATTAATGCATTTCGGTCTGGCTCAATCGATCGAAGCTTAGGCTCGATCGATCGAAGCTTGGGCAGAATGTTTTTTTTTTTCTGCAGAATTCCAACTCTGCCCTAGTTGTTTAAAACATTTTAGGGTTTTCTAATTTGTCCTAAGTATAAAGGCAAACCCTAGCCACGTTTTAGTGTTGCTCATATTTGCGGTTGGTGTAAATCTCTTGTGAGATCTAGAGAAGTTTTCCTTTACACAAACTTAGAGTTTTCAAGGAGGAGATATTTTCTACACCTTGATGATCAACTCGGTTGCTGCCATTGAAGCTTAAAGAAAACACAAGCAGGTGTGCTTGTATCTGGTGGTGAATCTAAGAAAGAAGGAGTCCGTGGATTCGGAGCTTACACGTGGTCGTGTCAGTAAGTTCTACTGGTGGGTAGCAATAAGAAGTCGAGCGTGGAGGCTTGTAAGTCTTATTGTATGAACTTCGATTCTTTCTAGTGGATTTGCTTTTTACCTTGAGGATAGTTAGGTTAAATCCTCCCCAGGTTTTTACCGGTTTGGTTTCCTGGGTGATCATATCATTGTCTTATTTATCTTTTCGCTGCTTTGCATGATATGATTGTTTTGATTGTGATAACCTAGATTTGTTAATTTGGACTAAGTAACAACTTGGCTAATTACCTAGGTTAATCCAATTGTAGTTCTAAGGGGTCTAAAAACTATCAAGTGGTATCAGAGCGGGTAGCTCTTCTGTTTTAGATCTTTTGATCTAAGAGCTAATTCTTGACCCTTGTTGTCATGGATAATTTGAAGTGTCTTTCTGACCATGTTTCTGCTCATGCTTCTGTTGATTTTATTGATGCCTGTGAAACTCTTCATAAGGAATTATTGAAATTTATGAAAATTGCTAAGAAATTCAAGGAAGAGTTAAAATTGGCTAATATTGAAAAAGAGGAATTGATTGTTAGATTAGATGAATCTAATAAAAAGAATGAATTTTTGAGAAATCAAATTTCCTCTCAAGATGAGAAGATGAAAAGCTTGGAACAAGAGTTAGTTGAATCTAAAGCTAAAATTGAAAGTTTGACTAGTACCAAGCCTGCTGTTGATAACAGAAGTGTTTCTATTTCTCTTAAGCCTAAAACTGAGAAAGTTTACATCCCTCCTTTTAAGAGGAATAATAAAGAAAAGGCTTATTTTGCTAGGTTAGACAAAGGTAAAAGTTTTGATGTAGACGCTGATGTTTCTAAACTTATGTCTAAACCTATTGTTAGAAAGCATAATAAATCTGTTTTTGTGCCTACCTGTCACCTTTGTGGTGTTGTTGGTCATATTAGACCAAATTGCTCTTTGTTGAGGCAAGAACCAAAGTCTTTGACCGGAAACCCCACTAGGAATACTGATGTTCCTAAGTTTGTTCCTGTTTGCCACTTTTGTGGTGTCCATGGTCACATTCGTCCTAATTGTCATAAATTGAAATTTAAGCATTCAGTGTTTCAATCTAGGATATGTGATGATACTTCTCTTGCTATAAGTCCATATAAATTGTTTCATATTATTTTAAAAAATTTAAGATTGTTGGCTTGTGAAAGAAATTTGCAGGATTTTAGTCTTTCTCAAAAGATTGGTGTAATCCCTCAAATACACTCTGCTTCACATGGATTTTCACCTACAAAGCCGAAAACTCGTGCTATATGGGTGAGAAAAATTTTTCTAAGGTGAATGTTGCTGACTTGTCCCTAATTTAATTCTTTCAATTGTTTGTGGACATGTCTTGTTTCTGTTTTTGGTTGTTTTGTTTTTAGGTTGTTTTTTTTTTTTTTTTTTTTTAAATTCCAAAAACATTGAAAATTTTGAAAAAGACAAAAATATTTTATTTTGAGTCTTGTTTTATTTTTCGTGAGGATTACATGAATTATGATACCTCTCTCTTGATTTAGAACATGCTTGACATTGTGAAGAAACTTGAATAGTATGTGTTATATATGTGCTAAGCTATTTTTGATTTTGTATGATACTCATGGGTTAATTAAGAAATTGATATTTCTTGTTTGTGTACCCTCTATAGCTTAGTTAAGCACTGTCATGCATTGCATTTGCATTGTTCATTTGGCATAATGTGTTCTTTTAGTTTTTGGTCATAAATCTATATCTATATATATATATATAATAGCAGAAGCCTTAAGGAGGTGCTGCCACATTAGGAAAAATAACCCCTTTAAAAACTGACACGTATACCACTTTTAATTTAAAAGGCCCGCACAATACATCGTTTCAATAATCTTCAAATTTTAACTTTTACTTTTACAACACTGTTTGAAAGCCTGAAGCCTCTCAATATAAATAACAAAAAAAAGACTCACAACCAAACGTTAGACAAAAGTATCCACTGTTTCCATTCGTTAGACACTAAACGGCCAAAAGAAAAACCCTTCCTTGCTGATCTGCTTTGTAGTTTGCACTATGTTCTGTTTCTTCTCAGCAACAGAGTGCAAACTTGCCCACATAGATTTTTGCCCATATACGGAGAAGTTATTGTTCAGAGAGAGCGACTGAGCGTTAGACTGTTAACGCACCATGGGTTGAAAGAGGGGCGCCACCACAAGTTCTGACATCACCGTAAGCCTCCATTCCACCCACTATTAGACTACCGGAATCGCTACTGGTAAAGTTTTGTTTTAAATTTAAAAATTTATGGATTTTGGTTTTTATTTTGAGAATCAATTGGGTGTTAATTATGATTTAGATTGGTATTTTGGGTTAGATTTGGTTTTGATTAAAGGATACGGAGGTAGAAGAACCAAGCAGAGTTTGTAGGCGCCATGAGAGAGAAGGAGAGACATCTCAGGGCCACTGTCGCCGTCGCCGCCGCCGCCGCTGCCTGTCTGTAGACACCAAAAAACTGGCTTTCCCCAACCGTCATACTGCTGGAGCCATTATGAGTAAGGTTATTTTCAAAATAAAATAGAATGACAGATTCTACTCGGATTCTACTCAGAGGATCACTGTTGGTAAAGTTTTCTCTTTCTCTGTTAGGTTTTGGCTTGAGTATTTTGGCTAGATTGGTTTTAATTTAGGTTTGATTTTAGAATTTGGTTTATATATTAAGGTATTTGGGTTAGAATTGGTTTGGTTTTGCATATTTGTGTTAGATACGTTGATTTGAGTATTTGGGTAATCGAGGTTAGAAAGGAATTAAAATAAATGCACAGTGCAAATAAAACAATCAATATTAAATTTCTTTGCATTGTTTAAACAGATCATATTTTTGAAAGTTATTCCATTTTTTTTCCAGTTAAATAACAATTTCATTTCAATAGAAGCAGGAAATTAGATGTTGATTTAGCATAAATATTGATGTGTATATATTTTGTTATAATAAACAATAAGATTCATTTATCTAGAATAGGTGATTGCTAAGACGGCTTATATGCAGATAACTCATTGGAAAAATCTGCAATTTTTTTTTTTTCAAGGCTACGTGATTGTTCCTATTGTTTGTTTTAAAGCTTTCTCATGATTTGTCCGTTCTGTTAATGGTAACTGGAACTCTCTCATATGTCATCTTGATCTCTAAAGGGTCATGTAGGATGCCAATAGAATGAATTAATTGCCTTATGGCAGATGCTACATGTGATCTTAAATATGTGCAATTTCTCATGTCATCTTCAGTTTGCTTATGTTATATGTAGTTCCTTTACACACATTCTCTGTTGTAAAAAATTGATTTGGCCATCTAATATTGATTTAGACCTGTTATTGGAAAGAAAATCTACTCTTAAAATTTGATTAAAAATATGAAATATTTTAATGGTAGACTTTAGTCTTAATCTCCGTAATACATATATAAATGCCATAAAACCTTAACACTCTAGAAATCTGGACATGGTATAATAGTTTCCTAACTACAGTTGGAAGGTTGAGATGTGCACTCTCTTCAGTCTAATGTTGAGTTCCATACTTTGCCTTCTCAACCCTCTTTTATGTTTTAAAGAAAGCCTAGATAGATGTTAGCAGATTGAGCACAAGATTCTTTCTTCAATATCTCTACTTAATTTTAGTAGAACCTCACTTTAACCACTTATAGTAAGAAATCTTTTTTGTAACTAAACTTGCATTTGAATAGAAACTAAAAGTGTTCATATATCATTTCTCAACAAAATCTCAAAATTAACATTTTCTTTGTCCATTAACATGCAGCTAATAATTTGGTTTGTAAACAGTATGTTTTGTGTAGTTTTTTGGTTAGTATATATGTTATGAGTTAAAAAAATTGCATATATGTTTAGATTTCAATAGGAATTTTCTGTATTTGTTAGTATGGTTTAGTAGGAGTTGTGAAATTGAATTAACCATTTATTGAATGGATAGAGTTTGTAGAATATGTGTCCTGAATTAATGAGGTTGAGAAAATTTGTGTCCTAAAGTAGCTTAAGCAAAACAAAGTTTCTGATCAAACTTTGTGGTCTATATGCATTTATGATTTTTTTTTTTTTTTAATAATTTCTTATCAAGCTTCTAAGATACATTTGCTTTGTGCAGTATATAAATGTTGGGGTTGAACAAAATCTACAAAGGTCTAGGATAGTTGAAGAAGGCATTCTGTTGCAATTTGCTTCTTACTTGGTGCCTGTATCTGAAGGTGTGGTCTTCTTGGGCAAAAAATAAGAAGGGGAAATGAAATTTGGTTGATAGGAAGGGAGCAGGAATACACATCATTCAAATTCTTCGTTTTTCTTTGTCTCTCTATCTCAAAAGGGGATATTTATTCATCTAAATTAAAAGAACAACTGAGATATGTAAAGACACATTGGAATTCAGAAGAAAAAGAGTTAGGTGATGCTGAATTAGCATCTTCAAGTGCACTTGATTGGATTGTTATAAATTTAGATATTTGAGTTAGATTTGGTTTTAATTATGGTATTTGGTTTAAAATAAATTTTGTTTTGGGTATTTGTATTAGATTTGGTTTTGTTTTAGATAAATGGGTTAAATTAGTTTTTGGTATTAGCCTATGGTGTTTGTAATTAGATTTGTAAATGGAGTTAGATTTGTAAATGGAGTTATGTTTTGGGTGTTTAGTAATCTTTTTATGATTAAAATTTTATGTGGAAGTTTAGAACGTCGTGAAAGTGTATTTAAATATTTTTAAAAATAAATTCTTTCTAATTAATGTAAATAAAAAGGTTCCTGCACATAGTGGGGGTTAAAAGGCTAGGTTTTTTTAAACCAAAAAGATTTTTGTGTTTTGTATTTCACATCTTGGATTTATAATCAAGGATTGGCCATATTATCTTTACATAACATGTTTATGTACCTTGTTTACCTTTGATGAGCTTACTTATTGCACTTTACTAGTTGAAGCTTTGTAGTGCATGTTGTGTGGGAAAGATGTTTATGATTTTGATCACTTTGTCTTGATCTTGAAGTCACTTGTCTTTGACTGTCGGACTTGAACCTTTAGAGAAAGGCATAAATAACCATCTCACCACTGTTCACTAGCCAATCATGAACACCTTAGTGCATATCATAAGATTTTGTGCTCGAGAAAGTATAGCACATGCACAAAAAGAACATAAGGTGTAGCCTCGGTTTAAATTGCTTAATACTCAAAATTGGTGTGTACTATTAGGCTTGATGCCAAACTCACATGACTTAAAATTGGTGTGTATATTATGAGGCATAAATTCAAAAAAATTACATGATTGCAAGCTTATGATTTAGGAGATGTGGGAGTTATATGATGTAACTCTTTAGGTGATAGTCTCTTTTAAATTCTTTGTGATGAATTTTGTAAACCTTGTGATTGATTGCTATTCACATATCACCTCACATGTATCTCAAGCGTTTGCTAGTTGCACACACTACACAAGTTACTCTTTGCTAAACATTGTACATGTTATTGTGTGTGTTTATGGTCTGACCAACCAAGTTTTGCAAATACCTTGAATTTTGTGCAAAATCAATTTGATGCTTGAAAGTTTATGGAGAATGCAAGAAATTTTGATTTTGGAATTTTTGGGCTTAAATTCTTGTTTTTGAAAATCACATCATCACATACTCATGCATTTTGTTCATCAATTTCAATGCTGTGAGTTGTTTCTAAATTTTTTTCAAAAACTGTGTTTTTCCTCAAATTTAGTGAGTCTTTGCCCATTTCGATCGATCGAAATTTTATAAATTTGCTTTGTTAAAGTCTTTGTCTGTTTCGATCGATCAACGCTGTTTTTCGATCGATTGAAACTCGTAAATCAAGTTTTTTTAAAACTCAGATTGGACTGTTTCAAACTTACCTTTTCATACTTTTTCAAACTTTCCTCTCTCTCTCCGACTTGGCAAGGCTCCACTGAGGATTTTTTGTCATTTTCGACCAAATTTTTTGCAAGGTTTTTGTCTTCCAAGGCCGGTAAGACCTTTATACCCTTCCTTTTGCATTTATTTTCTTGTTTTCATGCATAAACTCATGCATTTTAAGGGGATTTTCGGAACTTTTCACTATTGGGATTTTTGTTGAATCAATCCTCTTTTTCTGAAATTGATCGTTGGGTTTTGCTCCCATATTGGTATATTCATGATATATGATGGTTAATTTGATCAATTTGGGGTTTTGTGAAAAAATTGAAATTCTAGGGCTTATAATTTATCCGAATTGGGGATTTTGTTCAAATTTGGTTAAATTGATGAAATTGGCTTGTTGTTTTGATGTAATTGGTCATTATTTTCTGCAATCTATCTTGTATGATGATCAATTAGTCAAATTCTTTCAAATTGATCAAGTGGTTTTTCAAAATTTTGGGGTTTTTGTGTTAAAAACTCTATGCTCAAGCCAATTTTGTGGATTTGAACTTATTTGAACTTAATTGCACTGCATTAGGACATGCATCATGTCATTTCTTTTGTTCATGCATCATATAGATTTTTATTCTATATTTTTTTTGTGCTAACTTACAGTCTGCCCTTGGTTTTTTTTTTTTTTTTTTTTTTTTTTTTTTTTTTTTTTTTTTTTTGTTTCTTTGCTTTGTGTTTTTGGTCCTTATCCTAGCACCATGCCTGGGAAAACTAGAGCCCGTAGGACCCCTTCCACTTCCTCTGAGTCTCCCTCTAGGAGTGATGTGTTTAGGAATGAAAAAAGCAGAGAGGCCTTTGAGACTTTGAATTGTAAGCGTAAGATTTGGGCTGAGCGTGCTGTGATTTTAGATGAGATTGATCCGGCCATTAGGGCTAACTTTGAGTCTAGAGGTTGGTTGCCTCTCTTAGAGATAGATCATCCACCCCCGACCGCCCTAATTAGAGAGTTCTTCTCGAACCTCTCTTGCCACGTCTATGATGCCAACACCCTTGTTCGGAGTTGGATACGAGGTGTTGAGTTCACCATTACCCCTCGGGTAGTGGCTGAGGCTCTTGGGGTTCCGGTTGTTCGGGAGCCTGTTTATCCCTATGATGAGTCTCCTTCCTTAGATGTTGTCATGTCATACATCACTGGGTCATCTATCCAGTGGGGTTCTGATCCTCAGATCACGTCCGCTGAGCTTACCGAGACTGCCTATCTTTTCTTTAGGATAGCGTGTCATTCGTTGTGGCCTATTTCTCATTTCCACACCATCCCTCTAGAGCGATGTGTGTTTTTTTATGCGTTCGTTTTTGGTGCGTCTATCAGTTTTCCTCATCTGTTCCTTCGTTCTTAGAACGAGGTTCATAGGAGTTCTGCCATAGGGCATGCGCTTATTCATCCTATTTTCATTCATAGGATTCTGCTGTTTTTGGGGCTAGATGATTTCCCTTCTGGTGAGCCTGTTCATGTCATTGCTCCCATAGGTGCCACCTTTCTTAGACAGAGGGCTGCTCACTTGAGAGTTGCTCCTTCGCGTCCTGGAGGTGTGTCATTTGGTGCTATTCCCCTTCCTCCCTCTTCTACAGGTGCTGATGTTGTTGAGATGTCGGGTGCTGCTGCTGCTGATGCTGATGTTCCTCCACCGACTACTTCGGATGATTCAGACATTCAACGTACGTTGGATCATGTCTTGACCGTTCAGTCGGCTCATGGACAGATTTTGGTGGACATGCTCGATGAGATCCGTGCCTTGCGTGTGAAGTTGGCACAGTTTAGACGCTCTTCTACGCCACCTCCCTTTTGATGATGGTCTTTGTTTGTCCTTTGGCATTTCGTCACAAAAAGGGGGAGTACTTTGTAGAGTTTTTTGTTTTCAGGGGGAGAGTATTTTGTTGGTTGGAGCTTGTGGAGTTTAGATTATATCTAGGTGCTTCACATTGTATTTTATTTTTTTAGCTCTTGCCATGTTTTTGATGGGATATTCATGTTAGGGGGAGTATTATTTTTTGTTACCTTATATGTTTCTTGTTTCAAACTGTTTATTGATTTATATTTATGAGTTATTCATTGATATATGTCTCTATTATGTGTTGTTTGAAATCAAGAATTTAAGTTGTTTACTTGTATTTTTTCCACACATGCGGTTATGCTTTTTGTTTAGTGTTTCAGGAAATATACAGGTTGACTCAATTGAGCTGCTGTCTACACTTGCAACTGATGGATAGTAGTTAGGATTGAATTTGTTTTATGAGCATTATTTGTGTAAAGGGCTTTTATTTTGTAAACTTTGAGCTTCTAGTTGTGTTTTGTCACGGATTGCCAAGGGGGAGTTTGTTAGGTTCTAAAGACTTAGGTTTTTATGTATTTAGAACTCTAATGTGTATTGTTGGCAAACCATGATCAAAACAATGTGTTTAGAAGTATTTTAGTCTTGCTCAAAGTTGTGTATTTATGTAAAGTTGGAATCGAGCTAATGCAGAAAAGATTAATGCATTTCGGTCTGGCTCGATCGATCGAAGCTTAGGCTCAATCGATCGAAGCTCGGGCAGAATGTTTTTTTTTTTTGCAGAATTCCAACTCAGCCCTAGTTGTTTAAAATGTTTTAGGGTTTTCTAATTTGTCCTAAGTATAAAAGGCAAACCCTAGCCATGTTTTAGTATTGCTCATATTTGCGGTTGGTGTAAATCTCTTGTGAGATCTAGAGGAGCTTTCCTTTACACAAACTTAGGGTTTTCAAGGAGGAGATATTTTCTACACCTTAATGATCAACTCGGTTGCTGCCATTGAAGCTTAAAGAAAACACAAGCAGGTGTGCTTGTATCTGGTGGTGAATCCAAGAAAGAAGGAGTCCGTGGATTCGGAGTTTGCACGTGGTCATGTCAGTAAGTTCTACTGGTGGGAATAAGAAGTCGAGCGTTGGGGCTTGTAAGTCTTATTGTATGAACTTCGATTCTTTCTAGTGGATTTGCTTTTTACCTTGAGGATAGCTAGGTTAAATCCTCCCCAGGTTTTTACCGGTTTGGTTTTTTGGGTGATCATATCATTGTCTTATTTATCTTTCCGCTGCTTTACATGATATGATTGTTTTGATTGTGATAACCTAGATTTGTTAATTTAGACTAAGTAACAACTTGGCTAATTACCTAGGTTAATCCAATTGTAGTTCTAAGGGGTCTAAAAACTATCAATATATACATACATCATCACAATGCTACCATACAGAGCAGGAAAGTAAATTAGACATTGCCAACATTCCAAGGGTATGACCCAACAAGGTATAAGGAATGTAAAACAGACATTGTCATACCCAAGGAACGCTCCCCAAGCAAGGAGCAAGAAAGATAAAGGGTACAGGGAGAGGGAGAGCCCTAATACATGCTCTAGAGAAGAGGTTTAAAGAGAGGGAGAAAGAGAAAACCACTTTGGAGGGGCTAGGCACCCTATTCTACTAATCATTGCCCTTTTTGGGCTTGTGTCTTCTTGCTTGCATCTTTGCCCATTTTGCTTGCGCCTAGGAGGTCATACCCTCGTTCCAAGCATCCTCTCTCCATATGTGTACATGCAACAAACAAGGACACAAGCCAGTAGACAAGCAAAAAAAGAAACAAAGGAGATAAGGAGAGCATGTAAAGAACATACTGACGAAGAGAACCAAATGGGGGCAAACAAACCATGCTAAGCATATGAAAGGGAAAACAAGTATGTTATCAAACAAAAAAGGGTGTCCTAGAAGGACAAATATAGGTTTGGATCGAGTGTCCATAGTTCCATTGGATTGGAGTATGGACGACACACAGACTTATGCATGAACATGTAGGCAAGCGTGCAAAGATGCAAGGAAGCAAAGAAAGCCAAACGGGTGGCACAAAGCAAGCATGGCAAGCAAAATTGAATGGAGCGGAGGTATGCATCGAGCAAACTGGCACCACGGGGATGCGTCTCACAAGTGGTCACACCCAAATAAACCACAAGGGGGATGGATGTAACCACACAAGAACAAACCCACGGGGGGCACAAAGCATGGCAAGGCCTAGATCTAGGAAGGCAAATATAGACATAAAGTATAGAAGCAAGCAAACATACACATGCGTATAGGGAAATGATCCAAACATTTTGATATAGGCCTAGGTGTTTGGATGTAGGCCTAGACCACGAGATCTAAATCTACACCCCACCAATAAGGACCAAAACACAAGAAAGTGAGATTTCAAGGGATAAGAGGGCTATAGGTGTACATGGCATAGCAACCAACATATAGATCTAAGCACAAAAGCATGGCACAGATCACATAAATGCAAGGATCTAAGCATAGGCATGATACAAGACCCAAAGAAACATAAATCTAAGTATAAACATGGCAAAGAACACATAGGCATGTAGATCTAAGCATAAACATGGTGAAGAACCTAAAAGCATGTGGATCTAAGCACAAACATTAAATTTAGACATATCCTAACCCAAGAAGTCTAGGCCAACAACATCAAAGTGATAAATCATGGCAAAAGCAAGGAAACATGCTAGAAAAACCATAAAGATATGCTAGGTAGCAAGAACATGCTAGGAAAAACAATAAAGCATATTATTGAACAAGGAAAAGCTAGAAAAAGTTATGAAAAGAAAAGGGTGTGAATTGTAGCTAAAAAGCTACATCTACACCCCTAAACCTCAAATCCAAGGTATGGAACCAAGGAGAGGAAGATTGGGTGCAAGAACACTACCTTGTCATTGTGGAGAAAAGAGAAGAATCAAAGGTGTTTGGACGTGTTTGGAAGAGAAATTAGAGAGGGAGAGAGAGAGAGAGAAACTGCCTAGAAAACTGTCCAAAATCTTCTTCTTCTTTTTTACAAAATGAGGGGTCTAAAAGAATTTATAGTTGAATTCTGACCCTTCAGCTTCCGACAGCCATACAATGTGTGCCGACCACCCCTGCTGACATCAATAGTTCTAGCTTTTCCTGGTTCAGTTTTGGACGTGTATTTAAAGGCCTTTCCAAACTCGGATTCAGCTGATCTTGTGTTCTTTGAAAGCTTTGGATGTCTAGTTTCCAGAACACTAAAGAAATTGGAAATTCGACGGTCAGATCAAAAGTTATGGCCTTAGGATAACACTCTTTGCACGGTTTTCTGGATATCTCAACCATTTTAACTTCAATTTCAACCCATGAATAGTCATTGGAAAGGGAATTTGATAATCTTCGCAATGGCACTAGTCCATACCCATTTTGATGGTCGAATAAAAATTAAGTTTTCTGGTGCCCTCGGGAGTCAACCTCGGGTCAAACTTGGTCAAAGTTGACAAAAATCATTGAGTAGCTCGAGTTTGATGTAGAAAAATGAAAAATGTTGTTTTGGGATAATTTTGACCACTTTTGACTTTTGGTCAACCTAGGGTTGACTAGGGGCATTTTGGTCTATTTGATCTGAAATGGTACTTTGAGTGCTCTGATGCCCGAATGGGTTGTGCCACGTCAATCTACATGTTTTCATGGCCCCATGGAGGAAAGATAATATTATTGGAGTTTTCGGAGTTCGGCACACAAATCAAGGGTGGACAAAATACGGTATTTACAGCTGCCCCTTCTTTATCTAATATCTCAAGTGCAATGAGAGGTGTCAAATAAAGAACGTAATTTTGCATTTTGTTGCCCCAAAATTGCATGTGGAAACTGCGTCGTTCATGGATCGAGACTAATTTTACCTGAGAAGGCTGAGCTACTGCAGCTAGTCTGAAGAAATCTCCTAACTTAGTCATCGAAACTGAGCAAGAAACTTTGGTTTTTTTTTTTTTTTTGGTCAAAAGGTGTCAACGTTGACCTGGTTAACACTAACTGACGGCCATACAATGTGCGCTAGGAAGACTCTGCGGCCACACAAGGTGTGCAGGGCTGCCCAGTCCGTTCAAGGGCCTATAAATGGGTCCTGAGGCTTTGTTTTAACCGTTTCAACTCCATTTCTCTAATTTCTCACTTCTAAAAATTTCTCTGGAGAAAGTCACAGTCTAGCGGGTCCAGTTGTTAGCTTCAGTTTGCTGCTTTAGCCTTCTTTCTACACTTGAGATCAGTGTCTATTTTCTCTTTTCCTTTATTTTCTTTTGCAAATATGTTAGTAGCAAAGCAACTAGGAAAGTATGCTAGAATTTATTTTATTTTTGCTATTTTACATATGTTTTTGTTTTTTGTTTTTGTTTTTATGATTTATGCCTTGATGATGTTGGAAAATATATTTGTTCACATGTTTAAGTAGCATAGGCGGACTTGCATATGTTGGATGCTATGGAAACACGTGAAACACTATGAAAGCTAAAAGAAAGCTATGTAAAGATGAGAGACCATGCATGATAGCTAGGGAAAATTTTGGGAGATTGAAAATGTGAGAACAATGCAATTTTGAGTGAGGATAGTTTTGGAAAACATAGGATTAAATGACTGCCGCCGAATATAAACCCTAGAAGAAATTAAATGACCATCGCCCAATATAAGCCCTAAAAGCGATTAAATGACCACCGCCGAATACAAATCTCGAAAAGATGGACAGGATTAAACAACCACCACCAAATATAAATGGTGAAAGATATTAAATGACCGCCGCCAAATATAAATCTCAAAAAGATGGTTAGGATTAAACGACCACCGCCGAGTATAAACCCTGAAAGAGATTAAATGACCTCTGCCGAATATAAACCTTGAAAGAGATTAAACAACTGCCACCGAATATAAATCTCGAAAAGATGGATAGGATTAAACAACCGCCATCGAATATAAAACCCTAAGAGAGAGGCATTTTGAAAACTTGAATAATTTTGAGGCAAAAGAGATAGGATTAAACAACCGCCACCAAATATAAATCCTGGGAGAGAGGCATTTTAAACACTTTGATATTTTGAGGCAAAAGAGATAGGATTAAATGACTGCTGCCGAATATAAATCCTGAGATAGAGGCATTTTGAAAACTTGAATACTTTGAGAAAACATGACATTTTGGTATGAACATGCGTGATATATGTTAGGCAGTAGGGTTAGACATACTTACCTACTTATTTGCATTGCCATATATTTTGGGCTTACTAATCAAATCTGAATTTTCTTTTGCAGATCATGTCTCGACGGACGAGATCTAGTAAGGATCACGAGAAGGCTCCCGCTATTGTTCCATCTCTAGTAGAGTCATTTAGCAGTGATGACGACACTATCTCGGCCACTGTGCAGGTTGTGCAGACCCTTCAGAGGCGTTTTGATAGAGGAGGTGATGACATCGTGCCCCATGGGGGCATACATATTGCACATCGCACTAGGAGCCGATGTTTAGTGGAGACAGCCAGTGCCTCATCTTAGTCCCACACCGGTTCAAGAGGCAGTTCTTCACAGTTCCCTTGGACCAAGGAGGGAGGAGACCCAGGGGGTGTGGAGCTGGAGGATGAGCTCATGTTTGATCTGGATGTGGATTTGGAGGCTAATGACATGGCCAGACAAGGTCCAGGCACTTTGAGGCGCCATAGTCGTAAGTCAAGATTTCCACCTTTTCTGGCTAGGGTTTAGGCATACACCAGAGAGATTGATAATAGCATAGATTATATCCACCTTCAACATGGTCTAAAGAGGCATCCTTTCGCTCAAGCTCGAAAGTGTCATGTATGTTCCTTTTTCACCTGTCAATTCTAGATATGTAGATATGCACGCTAACTAGTAGCTTTTCTGATTTCGAGTGCAGGCTGCTGACAGGACTCGTGGTCAAGGAGATTACTCTTCATTCCTTATTTGCCTATTTGACTCTAGGACTCATGCGCACTATTGCACAATTTTGATTGAGTAGGGCTTTGAGGATTTCCTGAGGATTCTGGCCTATTCCATGAGGCACATGATAGCGGAGACTTTGGTGCAGCGATTCCACACGGAGACTGGCACCTTTCATATGAGCTATGGGGAGTATGTAGTCCTTCCCATTGACTGGATGGCCATCTTTGGCTTTAGATTTGGTGGGTATTCGGTCCCAATTGAGTTTTTGGACTTCGATGTTGTGAGCGAGCTTTTAGGCATGAGCTATCCCCTTACCTTGGCGACGAGACGGTACTTTAGGCCTACTGATGAGCCTTAGATCCGCATGGAGTGGTTGAGGATTAACATACCTTAGGAGGCAGAGCCGAATGACATTGCCCTCAGGCGGTTCTTCTATTTCATTGGTAGTTGCCTATTTGGCAACAACCAGTCGATGCTGACTTGCTTCTGGGCTTTATCGAGTTGGGAGTTCTTAGCTAAAAGTACCTACCATTAGGTTATGTCAGTCTTCAGAGTACCTAGAGATCCACATCGTGAGCTTTCTTGTTCCGCGGTGATTTTGGACAACCTCAACTATAGGACTAGTCCCTTCGAGGGTTTCGTTACGGAGGATACTAATTATGTCACTTGGTTTCTATAGTCTTCAACCGGACCTATCATTGATAATTTCCCTATAAGTGGTGGTAGAGTGCTTGGTGGCATAGCACGCACTCGTCAGGCTTTAGATGCCTACTTGAGGTTACATGTAGATACCCTACAGGCTAGGGTGAGAAAGCTTGAGGGCGTGGCCACCATTGGAGATGGGTATATGCAGGAGGAGATCACCAGGTCTCTAGCTCGAGTGAGGGATCGATGGGAGAGAGAGAGAGGGAAGTCCATGCCATTGCCACACAAAGAGAGAGGGGGGCTAGCTCCTGATTGAGATAGGCATGCTTCGTGGGTGCATCGGCGTTTTGATCAATGAGATAAGGGGGCAGAGGATGCCTGTACCTCCTGCCCTAAATATTCCCGGTAGAGATCCTCCTATTCGACGACATGAGTCAGAGTATATGCCCACTCCTCCAGGACCAGTCAATCTCCTCCAAGACCAACCGATAGTTAGGGATATGTCCCCTTGGATTATTGGGCACGGGGCCCTATACCATATCAAGCACCATTTCAGGTTCCAGGATATGTCCCATTACGAGTTGATCGAGCTGATCCTTCTATGAGTCCCACTACGGGTGATGATGCCAATGGCAGTTATGTCGAGTGCTTCGTAAGTTATACCATCAGAGATGATGACTCCGCTTAGGCCAGCCATGTATTATTGTACCATGATGATGTAGCCCTTACACAGACATTTTTATTTTTCTTGTATTTTGTAGACATTGCCCTTTGGTGGGCCATTCATGTATATCTTGGATTGCCTTTTGGTAGGCCTAGACTGTACTTTTATGTTACCTCTTAGTAGGCTTTAGACATGAATGTATTATGTTGCCCCATAGTGGGCCCTAATGTATGATATCGCCTCTCGGTAGGCTCCTAATGTATGTATGGACATTGCCTCTTGGTAGGCCTTACATGTATGATTCTGGATATCGCCTGTTGGTAGGCTTGGATGTATGTATGAACATTGCCTCTTGGTAGGCCTTGTATGTATGATTCTTGATATCGCTTCTTGGTAGGCCTTATATGTATATTTACCAGTAACACTTATGCATTTATGAGCCGGTTGCACCACTGTTGTTACTCATGTATCATTTCATTCGCATTGTAGCGTATTTTCACAGGTTTATCGATAAAATCTGATATTGATTGACCCATTGAGGGATATGGAAAAGGGAGAGACCGCATGAAATGAAACTACCCTAGTGTAGATTTTATGCGGTTCTCGACATGAGAGGAAAGTTTCCTAGTGGGATGGACCCGTTCTTGAGCATATTGATTAGTAGAAAATGGACTAAATCGCGCAAAATAAACTGCCTCAATGTAGGGTTTTGTGTGATTCTAGACTGATCAACCGACTTGAAGCGTGATTGGAATCGCACTGGATGATATAGGTTTCTTGACAACCCTAATGATGATCATGGATTTCCCTAGCGGAATTTTGGACTCGCCGTGCGGCGGAATGCATTGATTGACTCGATTATCGACTAAATCGATTAGTGCTTCGAGGAAAGTTCCTTTGAGGAAATATATCAAGGAATGACTTCTGCTACCTTTATACCATGCTGGATGGACCGTTATCAACGACTGGGATCGGCCTTGGCATTATCCCACTATATGTCTTGACAACGAGGGCTGAACCGACCCCTGAACTGGGTGAACTGGGTTTCAAAAATGAGGTTCAAGATATTCCAGGATGCTGGATGAGATGCGCAAAGATAAACCATCCTAGAGTAGGCTTTGTGCGGCCTTGGTTTCTGCAAAAAATCCCTAAACGGACTGGTTTCCTGGTGAACTACCCGTATATCACTATTAATGTGAATAGGGACCCAAGAGAGTGCCTGACAAAGGCCATTAGTGACAGAGATTTCTATGAGGAGATCCTTGATGCCACTATGAAGGACTTCGATAAGATGGGGAGGACATACGAGGCTGAGCTCGCCACACCTCTCGTAGAGCTCACGCAAAGGGGTAAGATCCCCTCAGCCATGGAGGCTGAGTGCACTCAGTTGAGATCTTGGGTCACTAGCTTGGAGAGTGAGCTGGCAGATCTTACTCAGAGATTCACTATCTTGGGCTAGATGAGAGATGAGGAAAGGGCCATGATAGAGGCTAGTCGTGCCGAGGTGAGTAGTAAGGCTGATGATTTAGCCATGAGGCTATTACAGGCTAGGTCCTACATTTACTCTACTTTGAGTCTTGAGTATGGGTTAGCTATGTTAGGATATGTGCCCTTTAAATCCTATTGTATGATGCTATGTATGACATTATAGATGACATTATGTTATGATTAATAAAGTTGTTTTATTATTTTCTAAAATAATGGTAACATGAATATTTGGACATTATCATATAGTCTATGAGATGCATAGTGTGTGATTTATGTGATTTACTCACAGAAGATATAAGTCACAAGTTCTTTGTAAACTCAGAATTTTAGTTCATAGTCAGTGATGAAATTGGGCATTTCATCTGCGAAGACTATAACATATTAACTAAGATGATTTGTCTTGATCATGGAAGTGGAGACTTCTAGTTGATATATTTTAAGTATTAAGACACGTTGAACTGGACCGCTGTGAGATTTACTATTCTACTAACGACTGTCAAATGAATAATAAATCTCACGACTTCTATTCACATCAACTTTTAATCCTGAGAGAATAATGAACCTAATCATGAAGTGTAGGTTGCTTTGATATATCAAGAGTGAGATCTAAAGTCAGTATCAAAACCTTAGTATGTTGGGCAGCCACATTTAGTGTTGAAGGAACATATATTCTCAAAATGGAATTCATAATCTCTTAATAGAGATATAAAATATTCCCTTGAGATAAGTTTAATGGGTTCGGTTATTCAAAGTGTTAGGCCTAACCACTTTAGTAAGGAGTTACTAAAGTATATATTTATGAAATTGGATTTCATAAATATATGATGAATAACTTAAAGGATTAAGATGTAGTAATCTTCAAAGTGGCAGTCATTATTTATGACTTTGTATTGCTACAAATATTTTAATGAAGGGGTTATCTATATAATAAAGTCTTGGGATATAATTTATTAATAAGACTTAGAGTGCAATTATATTTATATAGTGGTATTAAATATAATTAATGGTAATTTCGGGCTTGTTAAGAGTTGACAGAAAAGCCCAAAACCCATTGGAGCTAGTGTCTTATTTGTTCCCTTTTGGTCCCACTCCAAGCTACATACTAAAGCCTAATTGGAATGGCCCAAAAGGCTAGCCCAATTAGCTAATTAGTTATAAGGGGAGAAACATACAAAATTTTGTATGAGAAAAAAATGGTGTGTATGTGAGTGGAAGCCACTCTCTTATTCTCCCTTGAACACATACAAACTGATTGAGAGACCACACTTCTTGGGCACAAGTGAAATTGGAGTGGAGATTAAAAGTGTTCCCAAGTACTTCTAATATTTGGTTTTGAATTTCACCGTACCAAGGTACATACTCTTGTTCTCATATTCTGAGATTTATATAGTACATGTTATCAATTGCGAGTGAAGTAGATCCGTTAATTTTCCACTGCGTATGTTTTGTATGAGAAACAAACCATGTTTTTCTAGCAATTCCTATCAGAGTGGTCTTCAATTTCGAACATGTTTTGTGAATTTTGGAATTAGAGACAGTAATTTCATGATGTTGGAAGATTCTACAATCAATTTTCTACATCGATGTTGAAATTACTGTTTTATAAAAACTGATATTGATGTTATGTTGTTGCTTAAGTTTGATATTAAGTATGTTAAATTGAACTTTAATGCTATAGCATCAATGGAATTCAGTTTTGATCTAAAACTTAATCTATTATGTTCATATGATGGTAGTTTGTTCATGAAAAACAGTTGAAAACTGCTTGGTGAAAATTCTGGAAAATTTAGTTTCACGAGTTTCGATCGATTAAGAATTCCCTTCGATCGATCGAATGTTCCTTTTCGATCGATCGAATGTTCCTTTTCGATCGATCGAACAAGAATCGAGAATCAATCGAGTCAACCCGAGAGTTTGTACTGAATTTATTAAAATTTAGACTGGTCGAGAATTCCTTTCGATTGATCAAATTTTCCTTCTCAATCGATCAAACAGGAATCAGGAATCGATCGAGTCATCCAGATTGTTTACTAAAATTTTATTCATGATTTCAATTGATCAAAAGTTGTTAGTTTTGAATTTTCACTAAGTGTTTTCACATTTAAAAGTGCAAGGCTATGTGTAATGAGATTACGCATGTTTTTTAAATAAAAACCTTTCTTTTTAAATATCTAGTGGGAGAGAGATACAGGGGTTGGATCTCACGACCTCCATTATTAGTTCATAGTAGTGTGGGTAAGCACCTTGTCTTGGCATATATGCCTCGCGATCCCAAAGGAGGGTGTTTACTTCAAAGTACTACAAGATTGAACTACCCATTTAAAGTAGTGTGAACAAGCACCTCGTCTTAGCGTATATGCCTCGCAATCCCAAAGGAGGGTCTTTTGTTTCATAGTACTACAAGTTTAAACACTATAAGGGAGATGAAATATGGCTACACATGATTCTAGATAATTGTGTACACTAGACTGTGTAATGTTAACCTCCCAAAGCAACTATGTCATTATTACTTAGAGGCTAAAGTTAATACGGCATATTATTAGTGTTTGATAAGAGTTATCATGATAGCACTAATAATGAGAATAGTTCTCAGTCAATCATGATGTTTATAATATACTTGCTACCAAGGAATTATAGACATGGATTGGGTTGTCGTTGCATATATTATATTATGGTTTTATTAAGGTTCCATACTATATGCTTATATGCTAAATTGATAATGTCCAGTTTACTTATTATATTCATGTTTATTGTTTTCAGATTTAATCAAGGAATCTTTTAGCCCACTTGTTGCTATTCTTAATCAAAACAAACTGATCGGATCCAACTATGTTGACTGGAAAAGAAACTTGGACATTGTTCTCACTATTGAAGAGCACAAGTATGTGTTTAGTCAACCTTGTCCTAACTTTCCATCATTAAATGCTCCTCCTAAGGAAAAACAACGATATGATCATTGGTAGAAATCTAATGAGATGGCCAAGTGCTATATCCTAGCATCTATCTCAAATGTTCTACAGCATCAAATGCAGGATGTAGAACTAGCTTCAGACATAATGCTAAGTCTGAAGGAGATGTTTGGTGAGCAAGGCCGTTCTGCAGGGCAAGAAACTATGAGGCAAATTTATAATACCAAAATGGCTGAAAGCACTTCAGTGAAAGAGCATTGTCTTAAGATGATCTCTAATCTGAATACACTGGAAGTTTTAGGTGTCGATATTGATGGAGAATCCCAAGTGGATATGATACTCCAGTCACTACCAGAATCATTCAAGGAATTCAGACTTAATTATAATATGAACAAAAAGATTTATTCATTGTCTAAATTAATGAATGAATTGGTAGTGGCAGAAGGCATTCTTGGTACATCCAATGTTGATGCTAATATGTTTGAAACTTCTACTTCTCATCCTAAGTCGAAAGGCAAGGGTAAAAAGAAGTAGAAGATGGACTTCACCAAGCAAGATGGTAAACAATTTGCCTTAGGAGTTGCCAACAAGGGAAAGAAAAAGGAGTACACCAAAGGAAAGTGTTTCCATTGTGGCGAGAAAGGTCATTGGAAGAGGAATTGTCCAATATTTAGAGCTGCCAAGAATAAGGGTATGAAAAGTTCATTCCTTCTTGAAATATGTTTAGTACAAAAATCCACAGATTCCTGGTGTGTGGATTTAAGTTGTACTAACCATATCTGCAATACTTTGCAAGGGTTCTAGGAGACCAGAAAGCTGAATGAAGGGGAACTATTTCTTACTTTGGTTGATAGGAGCAGAATTCCAATTGTAGCTGTTGGAGTGTTTAATTTGTGTTTTAATTCTAGAGTTTTAATATTGAAAGACTATTTGTATGTACCTAATGTTCGTAGGAATTTAATTTCTGCAACTTATTTAGGTAAGCATGGACATTTTGTTATCCTGAAAGACAATGTTGTAATAAAGAAGGATAAAGTGTTTATATGTTCTGGCAATATTGTTAATGGTCTTTATATTTTAACTCCTAATAAGCATGAATTATACAATTCTGAATTACATAATAACTCTCATGTAAAATCATTAAAGAGAAAGTTCCCTTCTATTAATGATGCATATCTTTGGCACTTGCGTTTAGGTCATATTAATTTAAACAGAATTCAAAGACTGATCAAAGATGGACTCTTAGAGCCATTGAACTTTAATGGATTTCCAATTTGTGAATCTTGTTTAGAGGGCAAAATAACCAAACGACCTTTTAATGCAAAAGGTAGAAGAGCCCAATAGTTGCTTGAATTAGTTCATACGGATGTATGTGGTCCTATGTCAACCCTAGCAAAAGGAGGTTATGAGTACTTCATCACTTTTACAGATGATTACTCAAGATATGGTTATATGTACCTAATGAGATGGAAGTTCGAAGCCTTTGAAAAGTTCAAAGAGTTTAGGGCTAAAGTTGAGAACCAATTGGGTAAACACATAAAGGCCATTCAATCTGATCAAGGTGGCGAATACCTTCTTGGGGATTTCAAGGATTACTTAACTCAAAATGATATTGTATCCCAATCGACTACACCTGGATCTGGGCTTTGATGTAGCAAGGTTGTATCCCAAAATGAGGTTGCCAAAGATCTACGCTTTAATGTAGCAAGGTTGTTTCGTACCAATTCCTCGAATGATCCGATTCTTCTCACCATCTTCAAGGTTCTATGCAGGGCGATGGCAGACCGTTTGGGCCACGTTTGACTTGATGAAGTCTTTTTTGTTTCTTTTCATTTCTGCACATGAGCTATGTGGTTAGTATTCCACCGTGTATGGAAAGATCCGTTATAAATTTCTAGGCAATTATGTGCGCCCTTCCACTTTTGGAGTTTTAAAGCATAGTCTAGTTTGTAAGGCATGCTTAAAAATGGAAAGAAGGTGGAAACGGAGATGTTTTTGCATATATTGATTATAAAGAAACATTTATGTTCATGAGATTTATGTGTGGATGCATAATGATGAATGCATGAAAGGACTAGAAAGGCACAAAACAAGCATGTTTAATGAATATGTGTGCAAATGCTTTGAAAATGCAAGATTATACAAATAAAATGGTAAATGTAAGCCTATGCATATCAATATCTCAGGTTCCAAAGGACACATCCTGTTCTAGACAGATCTTTTCCCTTCCCATTGGGGTACACCTTCCATTGTCACGGGCCATAAAATCTCTAAACAAAACCATAGCGGGCTATGCATGTTGCAAACATAAAGTAACCCAAGAGGGTGCATGCTTTCTTTCATTGATCTTGATCTTAAACCCAAGCAGATTCAACTGACTAATTTTTCTTCTAAAATGTGACCGGGCCAAGGTGACTGCTTACGTACCTCCACTGGGAATGATCAAGTCATCACATAGTTCAACTGACATTTTTTACTGCCTTAATTTTTGCCTAGACCACCCTTTCGGGTTTTCAACTAGCAGGCTCCCTCACACTTTTTCTTCTACTCTCCTTTTGCATAGACCGCCCTTTCGGGTTTTCAATCTACCTTTTCAAATTTTTGTATATATATATATATATATATATATTTTTTTTTTTTTTGCTTTTTTTGTTTTTTGTTTGCTTACATAGGAATGTAGAAAAAGAGGTTGCACCTTGAGGCTTGTTGATACCGTATTTTGTCTGCCCTTGATTTGCGTGCTGGACCCCCGAAAAATTCAAAAGTATCATTTTCTCTCTTTAGAGCCATGAGAAAATCTAGAACGACGTGGCGCAACCCATTCGGGCACCGAAGCACCCGAAGTGCCTTTTTCGCTAAAATGACCAAAATGCCCCTGGTTAGCCCTAGGTTTGACCAAAGGTCAAACGTGGTCCGAAATCTCATGAAACAACGTTTTTCACAATTTTACATCAAACCCGAACATCTCGAAGATTTTTGACAAGTTTGACCCGAAGTCGATCCCAAGTAGGCCCAAAAACCCTAATTTTGATCCGAGTGTCAAAACGGGTTGAAACTAACTCCATTGTGTAGATTATCAAATCCTCATTCTAATGAATGTTCATGGGTCAAAATTGGAGTTAGAACAGCTGAGATATCACAAAAACCGGGATGACGCACTGATAAATGCACTGCAAACTTCCGTGAGCCATACCTTTTGATTCGACTGTTGGATTTTCAAGATCCATACCTTTTCAAAAATGAGAAGTCAAGATATTTTTAGGGGTACCCAGATCCACACTTTTTGAGGCCCTTTAAGGCTGGCGGCCCTTCAAGGGCTATCGCCTCAAAATTTGCGCCCGGGTGGCCCAGGCACCCCCAAACCAGGGAGGACACACTTTTTTTTTATGAAATTTTCCTTCTGCCCAGCCTCTCTACACATTTTTTCCTCCCTTTCTAATACCAAAAAACACCCAAAAACACATCAAAATCTCTTGATTGTTCCCTCTTCACCAAGAACAGAAGGTATTGCTTTTGTACCCAATCTTCCTTTTCTTGGTTCTACACTTAGGATCCAGGTTTAGGGGTGTGAATATAGCTTTTCTAGTTATCATCCACACCCCTAAACTTCTGAATCTTTTTTAGCATTTATCTTGTTTGTTTTGCTTGAATAACAAGATTTAGTGCTTTTTGTATCATGCTTCTTGCTTTATGTGTGTTCCTTGCTTTAGATCCATGTGTTTGTATGCTTTATTCCATATTTTATGCTTAGATCTATGATCTTACATGCTTATATGTTTAGATCTACATGCTTAGGGTTTTATGCCATGTTTCCTTTGTTTTGTTCCTCTTTTTGCTTTATGTTGAAGTTAAGGTTATGTGCTCACATGCTTGATATCATGTCTATGGTTATGCTTTGCTTGGATCTTTGTTTGTATCCTTTTCGCCATGTTTTATGCTTAGATCTGCATCCATACATGCTTATATGCTTAAATCCATGTTCTACCATGCGTGTTGCCGTGCCAATGCCTAGATCTATGTCTTCATATGTTTGTGTGCTTGGATATATGCTCTGCTTGCTTTATGCCATCTTCCATTTACTTGTATGCCCCATGCCATGTTTGTGTGCCTAGACCTAGGATATGTTTGTCATGCCATGTGCTATTGTAGCCCTTTTGTCGCTTTATCTTTCTTTCTTGTATTTTGGCCTATTGGTTCGGACCCGATCTAGACCCTATAGTCTTTGTCATCATCCATGCCCCTTGGCCCACATCAAAGGGTTTGGATCACCCATTTTGCATGTCTATCATGCTTATCTGCTTTATGCCTCTTTCATATACTCTTTACATCTCTTTTGCCATCGCTTGTCTGCTAGTTTCTTGTCTTTGCCTTTGCATGTACACACACAGAGCAAGGACGCACAAAGCTAGGGCATGGTTTCCCAGGCACAGGCAAAAAGGGTGAGGAAATGAGCTTGTAGATATGGGCCAAGCGGCTAGGTTCAGTAAATATAGGAGTTTAGCCTTTCCCTTTTGGTTATGTACTCTTCCAAACCCCTTCCTTCCTCCTCCCTTTCTCTCTTAGATGGTTTGTATTAGGTATATCATGCCATGTACCATTCATCCTCATCTCTAGAGTATGGCGACCCCTGTTATTTTCCTACACCTATATTTTGGGCCATGCTCTAGGGATGTAGGCATTAACTTTCCCGCTCTGCATGCTTGCATTGTGCATGATGTATGTATATATATACCTGCTCATCCCCTCTAGTGTGATTATCACAGTCCGTGTCACCTAAGGCAAGTGATGCCTAATTTCCGCCGTGAAAGTAAGGTGACATGTTGCCAGATTTTCGCCGTAGAAATCTAGCACTTTTTCTTAACCTAGGATTTCCGCCTCATTAGATTAGGAAAAATGCCCTTTTTCTTAACCTAGGATTGGTAATAAAATCAACTAGAAACAGGTGACCAATCACACCATAGAAAAACCCAATGATTGGTGTCGACTCCACTCACCTTTGGTAATCACCTAAAATTTGGCCTAAGTTCCTGCCATAACGCCAAAGGTAGACCTACCTTCCTCCACACATAGAGAGAGAGAGCACCCGAAGCTGCGCGTGAAGCACGCACATGCACCACATCACACATTATGAGGGGCCCTCTAACGGGGTCCCGTGCGTGCAGGAGCTGTCGCCACGACAAGTGGTCGAACGAAGGCACGACGGCGGCAGTCTTTTCGCTTAACTGGTTAAGGCCGAGCGTCGACAAACTGGTAACTCCACTGGGGATCGATGAGAGTTTAGCCTTTAAAGCTTTTGATAAAACCATAATCTTTGGACATTGGCTTTCGAAAACACGGAAATTGGCATTGGCCTCCGGGGCTTTCCTTTTGAAAAAGACTTCTACTATATCCTAGTAGATTATTTTCAAAAGAGAAAAAATATTTTCCCAAAAAAAACCTTTTCCAAAAGGGAGGCTTTGAGATATTTTCAACATCGGGCTTTACCACTTTCCTCACATGCTTTACCGTTTTCCTCACATGCTTTACAGCTTTCCTTCACATGCAAACATAGGGTAGCAAAATTTAATTTCCGCTACACCTTTATCTTCTTTCCATATATATATATATATATATATATCTGCTGTGCTTTGAAAAGAGTCTTTCCCCTTCATTAAGGATTGCATGACACATACACCCTTTTTTAGCTGAACTTGGGCTCCACACTGCTGGCATAGTCACATCTCTTTGGGGATTTCATCACCCCATCTGCGATGCCCAGACACACAGGCAGTGTTACCCATAGTTAGATTCGAGGCTGATGTTGTAGGCACTTCTGGGTCCATGGGTGGATAGGAGTTACTGAAAAGGCCTCCTCGATCCTTCCTACCCCATAACTTCCATAAAAGGAGGGGTATGGTGATTGACTACCCTAGGACAGGAACCACCTACCAGTTAAGCCTTTGCATACAATTGGCCTAGTTATGTCAAACCCATGAGAAATAGATCAAGCCCAGAGCCCATCAGGACTAGGTGAAACCTAAAGAGTGAACATCCAAGCCTAGGAAAGGATACCTTTATAGGGCTAGAGGTCAGGGGAAAGTGTCTTGTAATAGGTGTGCCCTTTTTGCTTGTGCCAAAGAAATTATGCTCTACTCCAAGTTCCTTCAATCCTGTTTGCACAGCATCCATGATCAAACCCTAGGAAAAACAACCCTATTGCTTATACATGTTAGATCACAACCTATCCCTAAGGGTTTACAACCCTACAAGGGCACTCATGCATACACTAATTGGTTCCGTCACCTAATTGTGCAAAGATAAAATTCATGGCAAGTAACCAAAACTCCATTCGAGGGGAGGTGCTGGCGGAAAACTGTCAAGAATTCCAAGAGAGATCCAAATCGTCCAAGAGATCCATGTTGTCCAAATTGCTAAGAGATCCAAGTAACCAAGATGTCAAATTTGCCAAAAGGTCCTAGATGTCAAGAATTCAAGGGCTCCTCCAAGAAATCCAAAGGTCCAAGAGGTCCATGCTGTCCAAATTATCAAGAGATCCAAGTGTCCAAGAGCTTCCCTGAGAAGTCCACATTGTCAGAAGCCGAGTTCTTTCTCGCAATTGCATTTCTTGTAAAAGGCCCACTGTTGGAGTCGATGAGCCTAGTATTGTACAAGCAAGTCTTATACAAGCATGTAATCAAAGGATGAGTCTTTCCCGCATTGTTGAGCATATCTTGAAAGTTTCGGTTACTTGCCAATCTTGTGCATTAATCTTGCATCATAGTAGAAACACGCCATGATAAATACCCGACCAAGGGTGCGAAGCCAAATTTTTCTGAAAATGGTAGGTGCATGTTAAATAGCAAGAGCATAAACTAACTTAATTTTGGTGTTGTGTTTCCACTTTTTCAAACGCACCCCGTTTCCTTCACCTCCCACTATTTCTCAGGATCAAAAGATTGCTAGAAAGAAATAGGCTAAGCTACCACCACGTCGTGATCCCATCGTCACGTCTCGCACAAGAGAGATGTCTACTAGCGGTACTTCTCCCCTTGAGGAAACTGCTTAGGAAGTTGCTCTTTTGAAGGAGCAAATGGCAGAAATGATGCGTATGATGCAACAACTGGTTATAAGAGGAGGACTAAACTCCTCTGGCCATAGTCAAGAAGGTCCCCACACTGAGAATGAAAATCAGCCTCTGCCAGTACAAGATCAGGGCCATAATGTACCACCCCAAGGCAATGACCAAGAAACAAATCCTTCTAAGGACAAGAACCCTGAATTTCGGTATGGCTAAGTCAAGAGCCAAGTGGAAACTCTAGCTGAGAAGCTTCATATCATTGAAGGCTTCAGTGTCCATAGAAGCATTGATCTAGACAGTCTGACCAACTTCCCTCACGTCATTATGCCTCCCAAGTTCAAGGCACTAGAGTTCGTTAAGTATGATGGTACCAGAGACCCTTGCGCGCACTTGCGCATGTTTTGTAGGAAGATGGCTCCCTATAGGGATAATCATCCTCTGCTTTGCCAGATTTTCCCTGATAGTTTGACTGGCCTTGCGGCCACATGGTATGCGAGATTAGAAAAGACCTCTAGCTGGAGGGAAATGGCCAACTCTTTCCTGGAATACTACTGGTTCAACACCGAGATAGCTCCCAACCACACAGTTCTTCAGAGGACAGAAAAGAAGAATGGGGAATCCTTCTGTGAGTATGCCCAGAGGTAGTGTGAGCTAGCTACACAAGTGCAATCCCCTATGATGGAGAATGAGATGATCAAGTGGTTCATTGATAACCTCAAGCCTCCTTACTATGAGAAGATGATCAGCACCCAAGTCACTCATTTCACTAGACTCTTCCCTTTGGGGCAGTACATTGACGATGGTATTAGGAGCAAGAAGATCATGGATGCTGAGTCTCTGAGTTCCATGATTGAACAACAAGTCAAGACAATGACCGATCGCAAGACCAAGGAAGCCGATGTTTATATGGTCGATAATGCATCAGAAAGGCCTAAGGTGTTGCTCTCACCTATGCGGCCTCAGCTGCTAGACCTTATCAGCAACAGGGTCAGTCTTCTTAAGTGCCTAACTGAGCCTTTAATTAGAAAGGGAGGCCAGACCTGCCTCGTCCCTTTAGAAGGGAACCGGAAGTACACTCTGTTACCCATGCCCTTGGCAGACCTCTACACTTACCTACTGGAAAGGAAGCTAGCGACCTTAGTATTTTACAGGCCCAGAAAAGGCCCTCTAGTGCCTGGTTTCGATCCATCCAAGAAGTGTGAACACCATTTTGGGGCCGAAGGGCATACCCTTGAAGAATGTTACCATTTGAAAGACCGTATTGAAGACCTCATAGACAATAAGTTGATACAGTTCAATAATGTAGTCGCTCCAAACATCATCGTAAATCCTTTACCTCCCCATTAGGAAGGGAATGTGAATGCCATTATCATAGTGGAAGAAAGGGTTCCAGAATTCTCCTCACCATCATTCCTGTGGAAGGCTATGCTTCAAGCCTTGGTCCAAGAAAGCCACCTTGATCTTAAAGTTATGGGAACCCCAGAATTTGATTGTGGAATCTACTCATTTTGTGACAGTGAAGACAATTATGCCCTATTTTATTGCACAGTGCTCCGATCACAGGTTCAGAGTCTAGCTTACCGTGGTATTATCTAGATCGAAAGAGAGGTTGTACGAAAAAATGATTGCATGGCAGCTAGCTTGTGTCCTCTAACTGCCCAGTCAGGATCCAGCTGTAATGCTATATCAGTTGGGTCAAGAAAAGATTGGGACGAATATTTACTTAACTGCCTTGGTAAGATTACTTTAGTGCCTCCCTCTTCAGTAGTCATTGAGGAGATCATAGAATCACCTATAGATTCAGAGTCACCAGATTCAGGAAAAAGGCAAGCCCCACTAGCTATCGAGGGATTCACTCCTCTAGTTCTTGCATTGCCTGCAGTCGTAGGGCTAGCTTCATCATCAGTTCATGAGGGAACTACCGTCGTTCCCGCTATCCGAGGCTTCGATCCTCTTATTTTACCAAAGCTTACCTTGGGAACCCTCTAGGGTATCCAGCTCAAAGGCCCTTGAAGCCATGCTGCCAAGTTTGGTGGTCATTAATCGAAAGACGTTCTCCATAGCACCTAATTTGCAAACTCAGGAAGGTGTTATCATTTGTATGCCAAAGTCGTTCCCTTATGAAGATAGCCATCGTGTCCCTTGGAAATACGATGTTTCCTTGATCTCCACTCGAACCAGAAAAGAGGAGGTTTGTTCCAATATCTCTTCAGGTCTATCTGGGCTTACTAGGAGCGACCATTGCTATACTCCCGAGTGTAATTCAGCAGCTAAACAAGTCACCGGATCAAATCTCCATCTTGGAATTATTGCTATCCTTTGAGGCTCACCGTAATGTTCTCTTGAAGGTCTTGAAAGAGACACATGTTACTACAAGTGCTACAGAATCCGCCTTTGAGGGTATGGTCTCAACAGTGTTGGCCACCAACCAAATTTCCTTTACGGATGATGAACTACCACCGGAAGGTAAAGAGCACACTTTGCCCATGCACATTATAGTAAAGTGTGAAGATATTCTTGTCGCCAGAGTACTGATTGACAATGGGTCGGCCCTGAATGTTTGCCTGATGTCTACTTTGGAGCGTTTAAATGTGGATACCTCTCTTATCCACCCTACCACCATTATCATTAAAGCCTTTGATGGCATTTTCCGAGAGGTGCAAGGTAAGATCAAGTTAGCCATTGGAGTTGGCCCCATGTCTTTCATGGTCAACTTCCAAGTCATCAAGGTGGATTCCCCTTATAATCTGCTCCTTGGAAGGCCTTGGCCACATGCTGTGGGCACAATTGCTTCCACCCTCCATCGGAGACTCAAGTTCCCATCCAAGGATCTGATGGTCATTATTATGGCTGAAGAACCCCTAACTTTCTTCAAAAAGACTTTGGTCCCCTACATCAGTGCTAATGCCCTTCTGAAGGCAACTTTTCACAGTTTCGAGCTAGTCTCCATAGTTTCCAAAGCTTTAGAACTCGAGTCAGTATGGCCCTCCGCTACTTTAATGGCTGCCAAGGAGATGCTCAAATTTGGCTATCAATTAGGCCAAGGCCTCGGTGCTGTAGGGCATGGGAAGGCTTCTTTGATTGAACTCTCGGACAATAAAGGAGGTTTTGGTCTAGGTTACGACCCCTCCAATGAAGAACTCTTTCAGGCTTGTAGAGGGAAGAAAAGGAAGTGCATGGGCCAAGGGATGTCCATTCCCCACATCAGCGTCACTTTTTCGGCTCCGACCAAGGTCATCAGATTAGAAGCAATGCAGGAATCACGTGAGGAGGAATTAGATTTGGCTTGTCTCATCCGTCTTTGTATAGAGGAATTCTCAGTGAATGTCATCATATCCCCAGGGGATGATCTGACTTCTACAATTAGGCCCTATGTGCTAGGCGAGACAATAGGCCATTGGATCGTCGTGCCTTGCTTTGTGGTTGCACTGGCTGAGTAAGAAGTATTCCATTATCGTGTGGTTAGGTCCTCCAATTGCCCGAAAGAGTTGGAATAGCATATCTAGTTTCTTTTGCATGTTTATTTCCTATTTCCTGCATTCCTTGTTTGCATTTTCCAGTTTATTTTCCAAAAAAAAATTGTGTCTCCTTTTTATCATTATCAAGCATGAAATTTGTTATTCCTCCTATCTATAATCCACTAATGAAATTATCCAGCGTATTTTTCAGAAAATCTTTGCATTTATCTCTTTACATGCTTTCTTATGAATATGTTTGTGCAAATTGTCTTATGTTTCCTTGTATATATTTCTATAGGATCTATTCTAATTCCTAAATGGGTACATCGTCCTGTTGCTATAACAAGGATATTGATGACATGAATGAGACAATAGAGTTGGAACACGATATTGAAGGATTAGAGGAAATTCTGAGTCTGCCGCGTTACATTTCTGAAGCTCTAAACAGAGAGAGCAAAGGGTTTAAGCCTAATATAGAAGAGACAGAAGTGGTTGACCTTGCCAATGAAGGCTAGAATGAAAAACCCATCAAGATTGGGTAAACTTTCCTAAAGACGTGAAGCCTGAGCTCATAGCACTACTCAAGGAATTTAGAGAGATCCTTGCTTGGTCTTACCAATATATGCCAGGGTTAGATATTGAGATTGTCGTGAACAGAATTCCAGTCAAACTGAAATGCCCTCCACTGCAACAAGCCCTTCGAAGAATGAAATCTGAGATCATTTTGAAGATCAAAGAAAAAGTAGAAAAGCAATTGAAAGCCGGTTTCCTTACCACGATAGTCTACTTAGATTGGGTTGCCAATGTTGTTCCCATACCTAAGAAAGATGGGAAAGTACACATGTGTTGATTACAGGGATTTAAACCAAGCTAGCCCCAAGGATAACTTCCCATTGCCACATATCGATACCCTGGTCGATAATACACTACCAATAGGTTCTTCTCCTTTATGGATGGTTTCTCGAGCTACAATCAAATCAAGATGGCCAAGGAGGACAAAGCCAAGACAGCATTTACCACTCATTGGGGAACTTATGCATACAATGTCATGCCATTTGGCTTGAAGAACGCTGGTGCTACCTATCAGCGAGCCATGGTAACCTTGTTCCATGATATGATGCATAAAGAGATCAAAGTCTACGTAGTTGACATGATTGCCAAATCCCACACTACCAAGGATCATTTGGTGGATTTGAGAAAGCTATTCAAGGTCCTTATCAAGTACAGATTGAGACTAAACCTTAACAAATGCGTCTTCAGAGCAAGTTCAAGGAAACTACTTGGCTTTATAGTTAGCCAAAGAGGGATCGAAGTGGACCTAGCAAAAGTCCAAGCCATCCGGGATATGCCGACACCGCAAACCGAGAAACATATTCGAGCTTCTTAGGCAAGGTCAATTACATAGCTCACTTCATAGCGCAGTTGACCACCACATGTGATCTATTGTTCAAGCTCTTGAAGAAGGACATAAAGATAGAATATACAGATGAGTGCTAGTCAACCTTTGATAAGATAAAGTAGTATCTATTGAACCCTTCTGTTCTGGTTCCCCCGATGCCGGGATATCCATTGATCCTCTACCTAGCGGTACAAGAAACCTCCATGGGTTGCATGTTAGGCCAGCTAGCTGAACCCGACCAGAAAGAAAGGGCGATTTACTACTTAAGCAAGAAGTTCACCAATTGTGAGATCAACTACATCGCCATTGGAAAGACGTGTTTCACCCTAACTTGGGCATCACGCAAGTTGCGACAATATATGCTCTACTTCACCACGAGGCTTATTTCCCACATGGATCCCATTAAATACATCTTTGAAAAGCCAACTCTAACAGGGAAGATCTCCCGTTGGTAAATGTTGCTCTCCGAGTTTGACATTGTGTTTGTGACTAGAAAGGCCATCAAGGGCCAGGCCATAGCCGATTACCTAGCAGACCAGCCACTAAACGATCTAGAACTTTCAGAATCCCTCTTCCCTGATGAGGATGTCATGGCACTAAAGCTAAAGCCAAACAATGTGGAGCCGTGGCATTGGAAGCTTTGTTTCGATGGAGCCGCCAATTCTACCGAAAATGGAGTGTAAGCAATCTTAGTTTCCCTCAAGGGCCAGAAAATCCCTATTTCAGTCAAGCTGAATTTCGGTTGCACCAACAACATCACAGAATACGAAGTGTGCATAGTCAGCCTTCAAGTGGCCCTAGAATTTGGAGCTTATGACTTGAGTGTCTTTGGAGATTCCCTATTGATCATCTCCCAAATCAAAGGAAAATGGCAAGCCTGAGACACCAAGTTGATTCCATATCAGAAATGTGTCAGCCGCTTGATTTCGAAGTTCCGAAACATCATGTTCGCCTATTTGCCCCGAGCACACAACCAGTTTGTAGACGCACTGGCTACCCTGGCTAGTATGGTCAAGTTATCAGAAGGAGATGATATGCGGCAATTGCACACAGAAGTACGTGGTGTCCCAGCCTATTGCATGAACATCGAAGAATGCATGAGTGTCGAAGTCGAAGCCAACAGAAAGCCATGGTACTATGGTATCAAGGCTTATATCAAGAAAAGTGAATACCCACCCGGTGCAACAGACAGTGAATATAAGTTTATTTGGCCCATGGCTTGCCAATTTTTCCTAAGTGGAGAAGTCCTGTACAAAAGGAACCATGATTCTACCTTGCTCCGATGCATAGATGCCTCCGAGGCTAATCATCTAATGGAAGAGATGCATGAGGGCTTTGATAGGCCAAGAATGTATTGACCCCTTTGGTAAATTAATCAATTAATAAGCCAAGTTAATTAATTAGATTCAATTGCATGCAATAAGCGTGGTAATACAAACAAATCACCAAATAAACTAAATGCAATGGAAATTAAATTTGACACGGGTGATTCATTTACAAATGGGGAAAACCATCGAGGCAAAACCCCACTGGGTGAATTTAAGGTCACCACTCCCGAGAATCTACTATTATCAAAACAAGGGGTTACAAGTAAAGGAATCTCAATACCTTATACAAACCTATAGTTGAACCCTTACCCCAATACACAATTGGACTTGTAATGTGGTGACAATCTCTCATTTTTAATGCACGGCTCCCAGTACGTGACTAACCAATTGATGCATAGATCCAAGTACGTGACTAACACACCAACTTGAGAAGGATGTTGGCTGCAAAGTTCTTCAGTTCATTCACACGATGAAGATCAAGAAGATCTTTGGTTACAAAACCTTACGGCGTACAAATGCAGCAGCTTCTTTAAGAGAAAGATGAACTAGGGCACATGTCTCCGGTCACAATATGCCTGCATAAAACCTTTGCATCAAGTTGCACCCTTAAAATAATCCTTATATATGTCTATGGTTGTGAGAAAAGAAACCCTATACAAATACGCATGGATATGCGTGAAATCAGATCTAAAAAACTGATTTTTGTAATTCTCGATAAATACAGCTGTCGAGCTTCATATTTTAAATCTCGATAGATACATCTGTCGAGATATCTGTCGAGCTTTTAAAACACAGCACTTCTTCACTTGATTCTTGGATAGATTTGCATGGCTTCAATACTTGGACTTGAACTCTTGTTCCTTGAAGTATTAAACACATCCTAGATCTACCCAATTACAAGTAAAGTGCACTTTGTCAAAAGATTAGCCAATTCTAAATGACATATGTTCTAAACATGTTCCACATATGTCCTAACAGGCTTACTTGGGGCTTACGCTAGTGGACCCCTGTTGGCCCGCAAGATCATGAAAGCCGGATACTATGGGCTTACCATGGAAAATGATTGCACTAAACATGTGAGGACATGCCACTGTTGCCAAGCCTATCAAGATAGGAAGAACGCTCCTCCGTAGCCTTTGCACTATTTAGCAACGCCATGGCCCTTCTTGGCTTGGGGCATGGATGTCATCGGACCTATGATCCCAAAAGCTTCAAATGGTCATGAGTACATTTTGGTGCCCATCAATTATTTCACAAAGTGGGTGGAAGTCGCTTCATACAAGATCATCACTCAAGCAGTGGTAGGCCGATTCCTGAAACACAACATTATTTCTCGCTACGACGTGCCAAGAGAGCTCATTACAGATAATGGGAAAGATGATCCAACAGCAGTGGGAAAGATGATCCAACAGCTCTGCCAACAGTTCAAGATCGAGCACAGAAATTCAGTTCCCTATCGCCTTCAAATGAATGGTACAGTAGAAGCCACTAACAAGAACATAAAGAAGATCTTGGTGAAGATGATAGACACATACAAGGATTGGCACGAGTACTTGCCATTTCTCTGTGCGTATATCGTACTTCTGTTCGTACCTCCACGAGTGCAACCCCGTATTCATTAGTATATTGCATAGAGGTTGTCCTTCCCGCAGAGGTAGAGATCCCGTCTCTCAGGATTTTATCTCAGACAGAGCTATCAGAAGCTGAATGGGCCCATTCTCGATATAAACAAATAAACATGATAGATGAGAAGCGCATGACCACAATGTGCCATGGACAGTTGTACCAACGCCGTGTCGAACAAGCATTCAACAAGAAAGTTAGACCCAGAGTCTTTGAAGAATGTGATCTAGTCTTTAAGAAGTGCAACCAGGCCATGCCTGATCACAGAGGAAAGTTTGCCCCGACTTACGAGGGGCCTATATGTGGTAAAGAAGGCCTTTTCCAGAGGAGCCTTGATTCTAGCCGACATGGACAGGCGTGACTTCAATATGCCCACCAATTCTGACGCCGTTATACGGTACTTTGCATAAAGAAGCCTCGCAGCGCACCTCATTTTTTATGTTTTTATGTCCAAAAAAAAAAAAAAAAACAACAACAACAACAACAACAACAAAATATATATATATATATATATATATGTAAAAAGGTAGATCGAAAACCCGAAAAGGTGGTCTACGCAAAAGGAGAACCAAAAGAAAGAGAGCGTGAGAAAATGCAAAAGCTAGATTGAAAACCCGAAAGGGCGGTCTACACAAAAGGAGAACAAAAGAAAGAGTGAGAGAGAGCTTGCTAAATTGAGAACTTGAAAGGGCGGTCTAGGCAAAAATTAAGGCAATCAAAAGTCAGTTGAACTACCTGATGACCTGATCCTTCCTCGTGGAGGTACTTAGGTAGCCATCTTGGTTCGGTCACATCTTAAAAGAAAAATCAGTTAGTTGCACCTGCTTGAATTTTTGCTCAAAATCAGAAAATTAAATGGATCCAGTTTCTAAGATAAAATACGAAGAAACCTCTGAGATCGTTCTTCGTCTACAATACTGCCATGACTCGGTGGCCTGTTCAAAATGTTCTGGTTTATGCCAATGGGAAATGTACCTCAATGGGAAAAGGAAAAGATCCGTCGAGAACAGGATGTATCCTTGGAAAAATAAGGTATTGATATGCATGGATTTTACATTTATTACTTATTTGTATAATCTTGCGTTTTCAAAGCATTTGCCTGAATATTCATTAACATGCCTATATTGTGCCATTTTGTTTCTTTCATACATTTTGGTATCAAAACATGAAATCTCATCTCATATATAACTTTTTTGAATATCATCATGAACATCTCTCTACACCATCTCTTAGTTTCTAAGCATGCCTAATAGACTAGACTATACTTTAAGAACTCAAAACAAAAAGCGGAAGGCCTTACGCAATTGCCTAGCAATTTACGAAGGACCTTTCCATACATGGTGGAATACTAACTACATAGCCCATGTGCAGTAATAAAGTAAACAGAAAAGAATGACAGCAGGTCAAACATGGCCCAGACGATCAGACACAGCCTGGCATAGCCTCCCAAAGCTAGTAAGGAGGATCGGGTCATCCTAAGCATGAGTGCGAAGCAATCCGGCTGCATTGAAGCCCAAGTCTCTAGCTACCTCTCTAAGTCTGTCATGTGAGTGCCAAATACGGACCAACTCCCTCTCCATCATAGGATTAGAAGTAGAGCTCTACCTTTCAATCTCTAGCAAAGCCTGCAAGGTGCTCACCTCTGCACTAGCGACTCTCAGGGCCTTCTCTCTCTCGGCCAGCTCAGTCTGAAGGCGATGAAAAGCCCGCTGCGGCTCGCTAGGCTCATCACTCTCTCTCCCGTACTCCATACTTAGGGTGGAGTGAATATAGGATCTCGCCTACAATAGCTCCAATGCTAAATCATCAGCTCGACTGTTAGCCTCGGCCCTGCCAACCTCTAACGCGGCTCTTTCCTCATCCCAAGTATGATCCAGGGTAGCAAACCTCCAAGTAAGAGCCGCAAGCTCAACCTCTAAACCCGCAACCCGGGATCTCAATTGGACACACTCTACCTCTATGCCTGGAGGGGCTGGCCCCCTTCAATCGAGCTCTGCCCTAAGAGCAACGAGCTCACTCTCCTGCATGCTGCTCATCTCCTCGATATACTCCATGAGTGTATCAGTTATCTCCCTACAGCAATCTTTGTCCCTGACAGCCTCCCTCAGGCACTCTCTCAGGTTTGCAAGGGCCCTCTCGACCCTGATCTCGAACTCCAAGGTATAATCTCTTAGAATGTCAGCCAAGAGTGGCATATCAGTCAAAACTAGCAACAACAAGTCATGCACAAAGACGGGATCCCTTGTATTTCACCACACTCTAAACTCAGCAGAGAACTACTCCTAATCATCCCTAGAACAAAGGGGGAAGTCTATACTCGATCTGCACGCCTCCCAAAACTTAGAGGCACGCCCTACCACTACTATATCGATGTCTACAAGCCCATACTCACAGGCGATAGCAAAAAGATCACTGAGTCAAGGGAGGCGCTAGATGCCCTCAAACTATTGTATGGCCATGCCCGGGAAATACCCCATGCACCCCCAGATGCCTACCAAGGGAAATTTGAGCAAACAGACATAATGGATCTGTCCCTGCCATCTAGTAATATCCCAGTTGACCCTCTAGGTCCAGTCAGTGGGGCTCAGGCTACATAAGTATCTAAGCCAACCATCAGTATCCTCAGAAAAGGGGAGATCGAGAGCCACAGTAGCTCAGATCCTATTCTTACCCATAAAGCCCATCGGCTAATCTCTAGCGATGATGCTCAAATGGCTACAAAACCACAATTGTAACATATGGACGCAACAACCTAGTCTATCCCTACCAGTCTCTCAATACAAGGACAAAAACCTAATGGTCTCGAAAAGTAAAGAGGGAATGAAAGAAAAACCATGAGGCAGGACATTTGCCAGAGGAAGAACGGAAAAACTGATAGCTCCTGATGGTGAAGGGAATAGTATTGTGCCGAAGAAGGCCACCAAAAAGGCCTAACGCTAATAGGATGCCCATCGCTCCTCCAAATCCACAAAATCATCTCGGTAACCAACCGAGAACTCTGATAAATGGAACCGATCATGTAGGAACTCGAAGGACATGCTTCCTCCTACCCCGTTGCCGTGCCAAGTCAGCGCCTCCACAACAGGCCTCTAGAGGCCCATCAGATTAGCAAGTCGCTTATGGTAGCGTGTCTGCATTGGTGAAACGAAAACAGTGCTTAGAGGAGTAGAAAGAGAGAGGAAACGATCTTACTCCTCTAAAGTAGGCACCAAGTCATCGTCGCCAATGGTGATGCACCTCAGAGCAGGGTCCCAACAAGAAGTGAGTTCTAGCAAGTGCCAGTCTAGTGTAGTGTGGAGCAAAGCGGTGGTGTCTCTAGGAAGCTACCAGAGGAGTGCCCAGTCACCACAATAAAAAGTACCCCACCACCTCTTGAGCTTCTTCTCATGGTATTCCTTCCTCTCAAGCTCAACCAAGGTGTCATAGGAATGAGCACCAAGAACATCCATGAGCAAGTCCTACGAAATCTAACAATCTGATAAAGATCCGCACAAAAAATGATGAAGAACAGTGTCTTCTAAGTATTTTGAGCGAAGAAAGAGGTAGAAGAAAGCCTAGAAAAATTGTGGGACTGAATAAACTAAGGCTGGGCTGAACCCAACTTTTTATACACACATCCTGAGGCGACAACCCTACAAGGGCCACCGAACCTCGGGAAATGTGTAGGGGCTTTTCAGCCCCCCAGGCATAAACCCAGACATGTTCTGACACTTCCCCCCCCCCCTATTTGGCATGTTTTTGACCACTTTGAAGTAAAGATTCCCTTGTTTTAGTGCCTGCCGTAGTACGTAGTCAGCCCAACAGTGAACCTGATATCAGAAACTCTCGCTCACGCATCTGTGGCTGCATAAATCCTACACTAGGGCAATTTATATTTGTGCATCTCATTCAGCGCTTTCAAATGTCTTGAACCTCATTTTCGAAGATCGGTTCACCCGGTTCAGGGGTCGATTCAGACCCAGTAATCAGATCTACAATTGAAAAATGCTAGAGCCCGATCTTAGCCGTTCGGCGGCTTTTCTAGCCTATTCGGAGTATAGGGGAAGTTGTTTCTTATGGTGGTACCTCAAGACTCCCGTTCTCAGACTTTTAGCCCATTCGGGTAATAACAGGAGCAACCAGTGCACACCGCTTCATGGCATGTCTAAAGATGCCTTGTTCAGAGTATCCCTATTCGGTGTCAGCATTATGGTATGGTCTATGAAGCCGAGGCCACTTTCAGCTGATCTACAAGCTCGAAACCCCGCAAAACCCTAAACTGGGGTAGTTTATTTTGCGTAGTTCTCTCCCCCTTTGTCTAGTATACAAGGATGGGTCCGCCCCACTGAGGATGTGTCTCTCACATCAAGGATCGCATGAAACCCTAAACTGGGGCAGTTTATTTCACACAATCTCTCCTTTTTATTTCCCCTAGCAGGAAGATTTTTGTTCCAAATCCATGAAACTACGATGCAAAATAAGTGGGTGTGACACAAACCGGTTCAAGACCACCATCCACAATGAAAATGCAGTAGTGCGTGCATACATCGATAGCTCTCTTAAAGGCAATTTTATAGAATCGTGATTATAAGTCCTAATCAGAGGCATTGTTTTATACATACATCAGCCGCCCTTCTAAAGGCGTTTACTTGGATTCATACATATAAGCCCTAATCAAAGGCATTTTCTACACATACATCAGTCGCCCTTCTAAGGGCGTGTCCCTAGATTCATACATATAAGTCCTAATCAGAGGCATTGTTTTACACATACATTAGCCACCCTTCTAAAGGCTTGTCCCTAGATTCATACATATAAGTCCTAATTAGAGGCATTGTTTTACACATACAACAGCTGCCCTCTTAAAGGCATTTTTTCAGAGTTATACATATAAGTCCTAGCAAGAGGCATTGTTCCATACATACATCATGCTACAAAGAAATAATATCATACATCAAAGCCCACTGTGGGGCAATACAGTACATACATGTCCGGGCCTACCAAGAGGCGATGCATAATACACATACATAACTAGCCTATCATGGGGCAATGTCTACAGAGTACATGGAAATTACATGCCCGCGTAAAGTCTACATCATGCTACAACAAATGGCTAATCCAATGGAGAATCATCACTGCCAATAAACTAGTCTGTATCATTATCATTATCATCATCATCATCATTATCATTATCGCCTGCAAAAGGGTCTGTGGAAGGACCCGCACCATTTGAAGTACCAAGAGCGTACCCTAGGTCCTAGGCAGGCCTCGGAGCGTACGCAAAAGAACCCCAACCACCTAACGGGCCTCAAGGAACTGGCATGTACCTAGGCTCGAACGGAGGAATGATGGGCTCTCAGCTTGAAATTTTAGGGCAGCCGAAATGGGAAGACGAGCCATTCTAACTCTCCCGCCAAAAGCATGGAATAGCCCTGATGCAGGGCTAGCTCAGTCTGAAACTGACTCTGCTCTCTGTCCATTGCAGTAGCTCGCATCTCCTAATCCCTCTGCCAAATATCCTTTTCCCGAGCTAACGCCCAAGTAGTCCCCTCCTGCATGTGCGCCTCTCTAGCAGTAGATAGGACCTTAAGCTCTGTCACTCTAGCCTTGGCAGTCTCTACACACGCTCTCCACTCTGCCTCAGTGGCCACCTAAGCATAAATAACGAGTACCAACACTCTACCTCCGCTCACTAGGACATCTCCAATGATAGGCCCAGCAGAGGACTCTGCAAACCAGGTGGAGTAGTCTCTACTCATATCCACATAAGCATTGAAGGTGCCCGTTGCATAATCTGGGTAGCCCATGACCATGGCCTCGAATGACAAACCATGACAAGGTGGATCCCTAGGCACTCCATAGACTGGCATAACCTGATGGAAGGTCCTTTCTGCCAGAAAGAACTCCCAGCTCGTCAAGGCCCAAAACAAACGTCAGACCCTCAACTAGCCCATAGCAACGGTGAGCTCTAGCCTCCCTAGTTGCCTCCCGTCATAAGGGCGGACTACGATCTCATCCCGGGTGACGCAATCTAAAGCTGCAAAGATAGTGATCGGCTGCACTACGACAACCCTCGTTATCCTACAATGAGCCCATGCATATGCTCAAGGGTATGCTATCTCAGACAGGCCTATATAATGTGGCCGCAAGGCTGGGATGTACTCATACACCTACCATGTCAATATCTGCCAACATCCCTCCAAACTCCTGAAGTCTCGCTGGGGGCCCACCTCAAGAAAGAGATGAAGAAGCCATAGGTCACCGACCCCTAATCGTATGTCTTGATGTCGGAGACTACACCCATGGCCCACAATAGCTGAAAAGTCAACACTGGCTGGTTATTGACCAAGAAGCAACTACCAAGGAACCACAAGAAGAACCGATGAAGATGAGCGTCAGTGGGGGCCATGTCCCAGGGAATACTACTCTGTAGCCACTCAGTACAAATTTGTGGCGATGCAGTGGGCCCGAAATATCCCCTCATCTTTGTAGTCAATGGGAAAGGAATGCCCAAGAGCTTGCAAGCCATGTCAAAACTCATCTCCCTGGTCGAAATCTGGTGGCCGCCAAATCTAATACCCAAGATGACTGTCCAGTCAAGATGGAGGACCGCATACTCCCTACAATTCAAGTGAAAGGTGCCTATCTCGGTATGAAACCGCTGCACCAAAGCCTCCACAATCTCGTGCCTCATGGTGAATGGGGGAATCCACAGGAAGTCCTCAAATCCCTGCTCTCTAAAAAACGTAACGTACCATGAATGGGTCCTAGAAGCGAACAACAGCCAGAGAAAGGTGGACCAAGCGCACCAACCACGGAGCTTGTTGCCTCCTGCGTTTGAAATCAGAAGCTACTTGTTAGTACATGCATATAATCAAAATCTGATGGACCAAGAAGGAAATGCAACATACCTCTCCCCTCTGCGTCGGTGTAGAAGGTGAGTGTCCTGGACACCTCTATCTACGGTCCAAGTACAAGTGTCGGCCCCGGCCTGATGTGGTGGAAACCTCAGCCTCAGACTGTGCCTCCACGCGCCAAACTCCAGCAGGACCTTGGGCCCAACAAGGTCCTTATCTACGTCTATGAGGATGTCCTCAACTCGCACCGCTCCTCCGGAGGCCCCCCTCCCTCTAACCAGCCTCGCCATGAAGTAGCCCCGCTAGAAACGGTATGGGACTCAGATGAGACACTGGCTATCTTAACCGACCGCTGTCTCCTGGACCCCATCTTGATAGATATGTCACCGGTAAGACTAGTATCCTCCTCCCCACGATCGAAACGGCTCGGCAGAACTCGAGCCACCCACTCGCCAGCCGAAGCAGTCTCATCATCAGAAGAATCGCCCCCGTGGGACGTCATATATATTAGGGCCTTCCCCTGATCTCCCCTAGAGCTAGCTCTTCGAGACATAATCTATGAAATAGCAAGAAATTTAGACATAATTGGTAAGCCCATGAGTTAAATGACAATGCAGATGAACTAACACCTTTTCCTAAACATGTTATACAGGTATATGTCAAGCACATGATCTCACAAGAAGTAGATTCTCGCATGCATTCTACAGTGGCCGCACTAGCGATATACATCTCTGGACTCGCATTCTACAGTGGACACACTAGCAATATACATCCCTAGACTCACATCCTACAGCAAGCGTGCCAACAATATACATTCCTGGACTCACATTCTACAATGGGTGCACCAGCGATATAGATTCCTGGACTTGCATTCTACAACGGGCGCACCAGCAATATACATTCCTGGACTCGAATTCTACAGCTAGCGCATCAGTAATATACATTCCTGGACTCACATCCTACAATGGGCGCACCAGCAATATACATTCCTGGATTCGTATTCTACAATGGGTACACCAGCAATATACATTCTTGGACTCACGTCCTACGATGGGCACACCAGCGATATACATCCTTGGATTCATGTCCTACAATGGGCATACCAGCAATATACATTCTTGGCCTCACATCCTACAGTGGGCGCACCAGCGATATACATCCCTAGACTCGTATTCTACGGTGGGCGCACCAACGATATACATCCCTGGACTCGCATACTATAGTGGGCACACCAACGATATACATCCCTAGACTCATATCCTATGGTGGGCACACCAGCGATATACATCCCTGGACTCACATCGTATAGTGGGTGCACCAATGATAAGCATTCCTCGGGCTCACCTTCAATCAGGAGTTTTCCAAAATTCCCTAATCTACAATGGGTGCACCGATGACAAGTGTCCCTCGGGCTCACATTCATTTAGAAGGTTTTCAAAATCCCTAATCTACAGTGGGTGCACCGGCGACAAGCGTCCCTCAGCCTCACATTCATTCAAAAGTTTTCCAAAAGATCCCTAATCTACAGTAGGTGCACCGACGACAAGCGTCCCTTGGGCTTACATTCATTCAGAAGTTTTCCCAAAATCCCTAATATACAGTGGGTGCACCGACGACAAACATCCCTCGGACTCACATTCATTCAGAAGTTTTCCATAAGTCCCTAATCTATAGTGGGTGCACCGACGACACGCGTCCTCGGGGTCACGCTCTTTCAAGAATTTCTAAATCCCTAATCCACTATTCCTGACTATCAGGTAAGTCCCCTTACCCATATCCGGCATTTTATTTTCAACATTTAAATTCCCGCACTCATATATCAAAATATATATATATATATGTGTGTGTGTGTGTGCATTTTTCCTAAGGTAGCATGGCATAAATAATGGCAAAATGTATACGCTTATGAAAATCCCAAAAATAAAATAAACACTAGCATGCATCCCTCGTAGTATTGCTACTAACATTTTGCAGAAAAAAAAAAAGAAGAAAAGATGGAAAAACAGACATTGACCTAAAATGTAGAAAAAGCTGAAGCAACAGACTGAAATGGCAGACTGAGGCTGTAAAGACAAACCCGCTAGGCTTTAAGGACCTCTAGGAATTTTTGTAGAGAGTAAGGAGTGGAGAGAAAGGGTGAAATGAGCCAGAAGGCCTTTTATAGGCCCTGAGATGCCAGCGTCCCTTCTAGGGCTGCCAGGCTAAGTTGACCCGGTCAACGCTAACCCGGTCAAACTCTCAAAAAAAAATCCTCTCCTTTCTCCTCTCCTAGAGCTCAGAAGCGCGTCCGAAAAATATTCCAATAGCAACTGTAGCAGATCGGGCCGAGCAGGTAAAGTCCGGTCTCAGTCCATGAACAGTTTCCGCATGCAAGTTTGGGGGTAACAAAATTCGAAATCACGTTCTTTATCTGACACCTATCATTACAGCTGTTGATACCGTATTTTGTTCGCTCTCAATTTATGTGCCAGACCCCCAAATGGTGACTTGTCGCCAGATTTTGGCCATAGAAATCTAGCACTTTTCTCGAATGCTTTAAGAAAGCATAGATTAGGACCACACCCATTCAAAAGCCAAACCTCAAAGCCCCCATGCATGCAAAGCCTCAAAAGTCAATGCCAAAGTCATGTTTTTACTACCAATTTCCAAAAATTAAGATTTTATCAAAACAAAGGACTGTCCTTGGATAGGCATTATAGGCTGCCTAACACCTTCCCCATACATAACCAAACTACCGGACCTAAGAATCAATATTTTTTGCCATCCACATTAGATTAGGAAAAATGCCCTTTTTTTTAGCGTACGATTGGTAATAAAATCAACTAGAAACAGGTGACCAATCACACCTTAGAAAAACCCAATTATTGATGGCGACTCCACTCACCTTTGGTAATCACCTAAACTTTGGCCCAGGTTCCTGCCATAATGCCAAAGGTAGACCTACCTTCCTCCACATTGAGAGAGAGAGAGAGAGAGAGAGAGAGAGAGAGAGAGAGCACCCAAAGCTTTGCACAAAGCACGCACGTGCACCACATCACACATCGAAAGGGGCCCTCCAACGGGCCCCGTGCGCGCAGGAGCTGTCGCCATGGCGGGTGGTCGAACGAAGGCACGACGATGGCGGACTTTCCGCTTAGCCAGTCGACAAGGCTCCCTCATGCAAAGTACTGTATGACAACATTAGAATTGGTAGGTATATTGAAGTTATGCCCGTCCATGTTGGCTAGGATCAAGGCTCCTTCGGAGAAGGCCTTCTTCACCACATACGGTCCTTCATAGGTTGGGGCAAACTTTCTTTTGTGATTAGGAATGGCCTGGTTGCACTTTTTCAAGACTAGGTCACCTTCTTCAAAGACTCTAGGTCTAACCTTCTTATTGAACACTTGTTCGGCGCAGCGTTGGTACAACTGTCCATGGCACAATGTGGTCATGCACTTCTCATCTATCATGTTCAATTGCTTATATCAAGAACAAGCCCATTTAGCTTCTGATAGCTCTGTCTGTGATATGATTCTAAGAGATAAGATCTCTACCTTTGCGAGGAGGATGGCCTCCATGTCGTAGACCAAGGAATATAGGGTTGCACCTGTGGAAATGCGAACAGAAATGCGATAGGCGCACAAGGAAAATGGCAAGAACTCGTGCCAATCCTTATAGATGTCTGTTATATTCACCAAGATCTTCTTTATGTTTTTGTTGGCAGTTTCTACTGCACCATTCATATGAAGCGGCCTATGTAATTTATCCTCCCTAAGAAGCTTCAAACTTGTTTCTCGGTTTTCGGTGCAAGCATGTCCCTGATGGCTTTGACTTTTGGTAGGTCCATTTCAATTCCTCTCTAGCTAACTACGAAGCCAAACAATTTCCCTGAACTGGCACAGAAGACACACTTGTTAGGGTTAAGCCCCAACCTATACTTGACAAGGCGTTTGAATCAAATGGTCTCTAGGAGTGCATGACCTTGCAATCATATCATCCACATAGACTTTGATCTCCTTATACATCACATCATGGAACAAGGTTACCATGGCTCGCTGATAAATCGCACTAGCATTCTTCAAACCAAATGGCATGATGTCGTAGGAGTAAGTTCCATAATGAGTGGTGAATACCATCTTGGCTTTTTCCTCTTCAGCCATCTTGATCTTATTATAACCTGAGAATCCATCCATAAAGGAAAAGAACATGTTGGTCGCAGTGTTAGCAATCAAGGTATCGATATATGGTAAAGGAAAATTATCCTTCGGGCTGGCCCGATTTATATCTCTATAATCGATGCACATGCATACCTTCTCGTCTTTCTTTGGCATAGGAACAATGTTTGCAACCCAATCAAAATAGGCTATGGCAGTAAGAAAACCGGCTTTCAATCGCTTTTCTACTTCTTTTTTGATTTTCAAGATAATCTCTGACTTCATCCTTCGAAGGGCTTACCGCACTAGGGGGCATTCATGTTTAACTAGAATCATGTGCATGACAATCTCTGTGTCCAATCCTGGCATATCCTGATAAGACCAAGCAAATATTTCCTTGGATTCCTTCAACAAAGCTATAAGCTCATCTTTCATATCTTTGGGAAAGTTTACCCTGATCTTGACAGGTTTTTCCTTTTCACCTTCGTCGCCTAGGTTTATCACCTCTGTCTCTTCTATATTGGGCTTGGCTCCTTTACTCTCTCTGTTCAGAGCTTCCAGGATGTCTTGATGTAAGTTTGGACCTCTTCCATTCCTTCAACATCATAATCCAACTCTATTGTCTCATTTACATCATCCACACCCTCATTATGGCAAAGGGACAATGTACCCATTTGGGAATCAAAACAGATCTTATAGAGCGGAACATAGCTTGATAATGATAAAAGGGAGATGCTCTTTTTTTGTCGTTTTTGGGAACAAACTGGGGAAATGAACAGGAAATACAAATGAACCAGGAAATGACATAAGCATGCAAAACAAACTAGATATGCTATTCCAACCCTCTCGAGTGATTGCGAGGCCCAATCACTTGATGATGGAATACTCCTTACTCAACCAGTGCAACCATAAAGCAAGGCTTGGATGGTCCAAAGGCCTACTGTCTCGCTTGGCATCCCTAGTCGAATAGTAGAAGCCGGATCATCTTCAAAAGATGTGATAGCGTTCATGGAGAACTCTTCAGGATAGAGCCCAATAAAGTAAGCCAGATCAGGCTCCTCGTATTCTAATTCCTTGAAAGGTTTTGGCATAATGACCTTGGCTGGAGTTGGAAAAGTGGCCTTGATATGGGGAATAAGCATCCCTAAAGTGGCGCACTTCCTTTTCTTGCCTCTAGAAGCTTGAAAGAGTTCTTCATGAGTGGGTTCATACCCCAAACTGAATCTTCCTTTGTTATCTAAGAGTTCAATGAGAGTAAGGCTCCCACGTCCTACGACTTCGAGGCCTTGGCCTAATTTGTACCTAAACTTGAGCATCTCTTGGCTATCATAACTGTTGCGAGCCAGCTGGACTCAGGCTCTGAAGCATTGTGAATCCTAGAAACTAGCTCGAAGCTATGGAAAGACGCTTCAAAAAAAGCATTGGCATCGATGTAGGGGATAGATTTCTCGTGGAAGATAGTCATGGGTTCTTCAACCAAAATGGTGATCAATTGATTCTCGTAGATGAACTTAAGTCTTTGATGGAGGGTAGACGTGACTACACCTGTTGTATGCAACTAGGGTCTCCCTAAAAGCATGTTGTATAGAGAGTCAACCTTAATCACTTGGAAATTGACCATGAAGGATCTTAGACCGATCTCTATCACTAGCTCAATCTCGCCTTGCACTTCTCGATGTGTTCAAAGGCTCTAATTATCATAGTGCTAGGCTTAACAAGAGGCATATCCATATTCAAGCGCTCAAGAATGGCTATCGGGTAGACATTTAGGGCTAATCCATTGTCGATTAACACCCTCGCGACAATCATGTCTTCACACTTGACTACGATATGCATGGCTAAGGTATGATCTTTACCTTCTAGAGGCAACTCATCATCTTAAAATGACACTTGGTTGGTGGCCTACACTAATGATACCATACCCTCGAAGGAGGAGTCTGTAATATTAGTAGGAACATGCGCTTCCTTTAACACCTTCAATAAAGCTTCATGATAGACCTCGGAAGATAGCAACATGGCTAAAATAGAAAGCTGAGTTGGAGATTTTTTCAACTGCTGAATCACACTATGGTCGGCCTTTCGGATGGTTTTTAAGAATTCCTTGGCTTCTTTAATGTTGACCATATTCCTAATTGGCTCGATTATGCTTTTACCAATCTCTTTTCTTTTCTTTTCTATTTCCTCAAGAGTATAACATCGACCACTCCTGGTGAGTCTAGCTAGGCCCGAAAAGATATTAAAGCAGTCCTCTTCCTTTCAAGTTTAGGTGGAGATCAAAGTCACATCGTACTTCAATTGGACACGATGGCTATCTTTATAAGGGAAGGGCTTCAGCAAATGGATGGCCACGCCTTCTTGAGTTTGCATATTAGGTGCTAGAGAGAACATCTTCGGACTAATGACGACTGGACCAGGTAAAGGTGCATCTAAGGCCTTCGAGCTAGGTATCCTAGAGATTCCTGAGATAAACCTTGGTAGAATTAAAGGATCGAAACCTCGAATGGCAGGGACAACAAGGGTTCCCTTCTGGATAAATCCTGGAGATGGCTTTATGACTACAGGCAATGCCAAGACCAAAGGAGTGAAACCTTCGATGGCTAGTATGGCTTGTCCTTTCTTTGGAGCTGGCGCTCCTAAATCCATAGGTGATTCTACGATCTCTTCGATAATGACCGAAGTTGGAGAAGCTGGTGTCCTCATCCCTGGAGTAACCTTACAGAGGCGCTCTTGCAAGTATTCATCCTAGTCTTTCCTTGATCTTATGGTCATAGTGTTGTGGCTAATTCCAGCTTGGGTACTCAAAGAGCATAGGTTGGCTACCAAGCAATCGATCCTTTGCATGACCTGTCTTTCAATCTAAATGATACCTCGGTCAGTTAGACTCTGAACTTATGCCCTAAGCACTCTACATTGAATAGGGCATGTTGGTCCCCATTGTGACAGAATGAGCAGATTTCCCATTCGAAGCCTGGGGCTCCTATGTACTCCAGAACAATGTGACTTTCTTGGGCTAAAGCTCGTAGCATGGCTTTCCAAGGGAATGAGGGGGATGAGAAATCTGGGATCCTTTCCTCCACTATAGAGATAGCATTCATGTTCCCTTCCAAATGAGGAGGTAAGGGATTAGTGATGACATTCGGCCCGGCCATGTTGTCGAACTATATTAGCTTGTTGTCAATGAAATCTTGGATTCGGTATCTTAACTGCACACACTTTTCCAAGGTATGCCCTTCGACCCCGAAATGGTGCTCACATTTCTATGATGTATTGAAACTGGGCAGAGGTGGACCGTTTCTGGGCTTTGCAAATACTGGAGTCACTAGCTTCTTCTCCAACAAATAAGCATAAAGCTCTACCATGGGCATAGGTAACAGAGAATTTCTATGGTTCTGCCTTGGGATATCAAGGTTGATTGGGCCTTTCCCTCTTATTGAATGCTTGGTAAGGCGCCTAGGCTAGCTGAACCTGTTGCTGATAAGGCCGGGCATTTGAGGTTGTATAAGCAAAAGTAACACCCCTTGTCCCTTCAAGCATTTTGTCAATCATATGGACATCAGCTTCCTTCCCTTTGTGGCCAATTTCCTTTTTCACATGTTTTTCTATCATAGAATTTAGGGCTTTAGGTTCGACTAGTTTCTTGCTCCTAATACCCTCATCAATGCGCTCCCCAATAGGAATCAAGCTTGCGAAGTGAGTGACTTGGGCACTGATCATCTTCTCATAGTAAGGAGGCTTAAGGTTATCAATGAACCACTTGATCATTTAGTCTTCCATCATGGGAGGAAGCACTTAGGCAGCTAGCTCACGCCAGTTTTAGGCGTACTCACGGAAAGATTCGCCACTCTTTTCTTCTGTCCTTTGAAGAACTATGCTGTCAGGAACTATCTCAATGTTGAACCAGTAATACTCCAAGAATGCATTGGCCATCTCTCTCCAGCTGGAGGTCTTTTCCAATCTCACATACCATGTGGCTGTAGGGCCAGTCAAGCTATCAGGGAAAATCTAGTAGAGCAAAGGTTGATTGTCACCATAGGGTTCCATCTTCTTACAAAACATGCACAGATGGGTGCAGGGGTCTCCAGTGCCATCATACTTGACAAACTTAGGTGCCTTGAACTTGAGAGGCATAATGACCTGAGGGAAATTGGTCATGTTGTCTAGATCGACACTTCCTCTAGCACCGGAGCCCTCTATGATTTGGATTTTCTCAATTAGGGTTTCCATTTGACTTTTGATCTGACAATAACCAAACTCTGAGGTCTTATCCTTAGGAGGATCTACTTCCTGGTTATCCCTTTATGGGGTGAATAGTGGCATGGATTAGCCCTGATTTGGATCTGGTGGTGGTTGGGCCTCATTTTCAGAATAGGGGGTAGAGTCCTCTAGAGTGGGACCAAATGAATCTCGGTTCCCTCCTACAACCAGCTATTGCATCATACGCATCATTTATGCCATCTACTCTTTCATCTGTATGAACTCGGTAACATTTACTTCAGAAGCTGAAGGATTACTAGTTGACATCTCTCTAGCACAAGACCTAGTGATAATGGGATCACGACGTGATGGTAACTTGGACTGTTTCCTTTGAGCAATCTTTTCTCTTTATATAATCTTGGAATGGAAAAGAATAAGATGAGAAAGAAATGGGGTACATTTGAAAATTTGACAATGTGGAAACACAAAACGAACACAAAGTTAGTTTTGGTTTTTGCTTACTTGAAATGCACCTATCATTTTTGAAATATTGGCTTGGACCCTTGATCGGGTATTTATCATGGCGAGTTTCTATACTGACACAGAATTAATGCACAAGCTTGGCAAGTAACTGGAACTTTCATATCATGCTTGAAATTTTGGGACAATCCCTCCTCTTTTGATTACATGGAAAAGCAATGCTTTTACAAAGTTTTGACTTTTTACAATGCCCCCATAACATGGGCTATAGACAATGGCTCCAACAATGGGCTTCTTACAATACAAGGAAATTCAATTTACAATGAAGAGCTTCATTCTGAATCATCCTGCCTTCTCAGAGAAGATCTTGAACTCTTGGCAATGTCCTCCTTGGTGCGGAGTTCTGGCTACTTGCCACAAATTTTATCTGTACACATTTACATTACAAAGCCATTAGTGTATGCATGCATGCCCTTGTAGGGTTGGAAACCCTTAGGGATTAGGTATGATCTAATGTGCAAGCAATGGGGTTGCTTTTTCCTATGGGTTTAATCACAGATGTTGTGTAAATAAGATGGATAGAACCTGGAGAAAAGCACAACTCTTTGATGCAAGCGAAAAGGGCAAACCTGCAAACGGAAACTAGACACTTTCCCTTTGACTCATTTTGAAAACAATCCTATGAAGGATATCCTGCCTTAAGCTAGGATGTTCACTCAGATTGGCTCTTCCTAGTCTTCACGGGTTTGAGTTAGTCTAGGCCAACTATATGAGACACGGCTTAATTGGTAAGTTGGTCCTATTCTTAGGAGGGACCTCGATCATCTAATCCTTCCCTTCATAGAAGTTGTGGGATAGAGTGGATCAAGGGGGCATTTTCAACATGATCCTTTCCACCCATGGACCTAGGAAAGCCTATAATTCAGCATCCAGTAACTATTTAGGGTATGCGCATCCAGCATTCGCCTTCAACGCTGAGTACGAGTTTGACGCAATATGAAGGGTGATGTCATGCATTTTGAAATGAAAGGGGAAAGGCTTTCCAAGCACAACAGATATATGAACAAATAAAGGTGCAGCAAAAATTAAATCTACTACCCTAGTTTCGCACATGTGAAGGAAAGCTGTAAAGCATGCTTTAGGAAAGCAAAAAAGCTTCACACATACGAAAATACCTTAAAGCCGATTTTTGGAAAACCATTTGAAAAAAAAATTTGGAAAATATTTTTGAGTTTTGAAAGTAGTTTACTAGGATATAGTAAAAGCAATTTTCAAAAAGGAAAGCCTTGGAGGCTAATGCCAATTTCAATATTTTTGAAAGCCAATGTCCAAAGATTAGATTCTTATCAAAAGCTTTAAAGGCTAAACTCTCTAAGTGTCCCCATTGGAGTCGCCTTCTCTCTATCTCGGTGCAAGAATATGATATGTGGATATGGAGGTGTGTTGTACCTCTAGTGTGTGACTGGAATATGAGTCGATTTTATGGAAATTACCAAGGGTAAGTGAAGTTGCCACCAATCATTTGGTTTTTCTAAGGTGTGATTGCTCACCTGACTCTATTTGATTTTATTATCGATCCTAGGCTAAGAAAAATGTTGTTTATCCTAATCTAATATGGATGGGTAAAAAATCTTGATTCTTGAGTTCGGAAGTCTGGTTACGTGTGGGGAAGGTGTTAGGCACACCATAACGCCTATCCAAGGACAATCCTTTGTTTTGGTAGAACCTTAATTTTTGGACTTTGGCAATTAAATACAAGCTATTGGCATTAGCTTTTGGGGCTTTAAACATATTAGGCTTTGAGGTTTGGTTTCAGAATGGGTGTGGTCTCGATCGATGCTTTCCAAGTGCGTTTGGAATCATTGCCAAATTTCCACAGTGAAAATCCGGCAGCACTTCGCCTTATTTTCATGGCGGAAATCTAGCAGCGCTTCACCTCGATGCGTCATAGTACACAAAACATTATTCTCACCAAGCTTTTGACCTGAGAATAAGGCAATGGGAATGCCCCATTTTCACGGTGAAAATCTAGCAAAGTTTCACATTTGTTGCACTATGGCGCACCGCCAAGGTTTCGTGCTTGTGTATATGGCGCGTGCTAACGTGCTTCTGCTAGGATGAGCCAAAGCCCCTCAAAGCATTTAAACACGTTGATATATGGCACATACGTAGGGAAACCGATGTCACTTAGTGACATGGATCAGGATGATCACACTGCGGTGACTATGCATACAGTATGACATGAATATGCACCTACAGCAATTGCCTTGAGCTCATACTCATGCCACAAGGTCAAGAGTACTCATGGCCAAAGAGGGTCACTCACATGACCATGAGAGTCCATCATACAAAGTGCATAATCACCCACACACGCACAGGCATATATATATATACACACATACATACATACATACATAATGCACAATGCTATCACACAGAGTAGGAAAGTAATTCAGACATTGCCAACATTCCAAGGGTATGACCCAGCAAGGTACAGGAAATGTAAAATAGACATTGCCATACCTAGGGAACGTAGCCCAAGCATGGAGCAGGAAAGACAAAGGGTACAAGGAGTGGGGGAACCCTATTACATGCTCTAGAGAAGAGGCTTAAAGAGAGGGAGAAAGAGAAAACCACTCTGGAAGGGCTAGGCCCCCTAATCTACTGATCATTGCCCTTTTTGGGCTTGCGTCTTCTTGCTTGCATCTTTGCCCTTTTTGCTTGTGCCTAGGAGGTTGTGCCCTCACTCCATGCGTGTACATGCAACAAACAAGGAAACAAGCCAGCAAATAAGCAAAGAAAGAAACAAAGGAGATAAAGAGAGCATGTAAAGAACATACTAACAAAGAAATCCAAACAGGGGAAAACAAAGCATGCTGAGCATATGAAAGTGCAAACAAGCATGTTATCAAACTAAAGAACGTGTCTTAGGAGGACAAATGTAGTTTTGGATTGAGCATCCATAGTTCAATTGGATTGAAGTATGGACGACACACAGACTCATGCATGAACATGTAGGCAAGCTTGCAAGGAAGCAAAGAAAGCCAAACGGGTAGCACAAAGCAAGCATGGCAAGCAACATCGCATGGGGCAGAGAAAGGGTATGCATCAAGCAAACCAACATCATGGGGATGCGTCTCACAAGTGGTCACACCCCAATAAGCCACGAGTGGGATGGATATAACCACACAAGAACAAACCCATGTGGGGCATAAAGCATGGCAAGGCCTAGATCTAGAGAGGAAAACATAGACATAAAGCATAGAAGCAAGCAAACATACACATGCATATAGGGAAATGATCCAAACCCTTTGATATAGGCTTAGGTGTGTGGATGTAGGCCTAGACCACGGGATCTAGATCTACACCCCACCAATAAGGGCCAAAACACAAGAAAGAGAGATATCAAGGGACAAAAAGGCTACAAAAGCTCATGGCATAGCAGCCAACATATAGATCTAATCACATAAACATGGCACAGAGCACATAAACACAAGGATCTAAGCATAGGCATAACACGGGGCCCAAAGAAACATAGATCTAAGCATAAACATGGAAAAGAACATATAGGCATGTAGATCTAAGCAAAAACATGGTAAAGAGCCTAAAAGCATGTGGATCTAAGCACAAACATTAAATTTAGACATATCCTAGCCCAAGAAACATCAAAGTGATAAATCATGGCAAAAGTAAGGAAACATGCTAGAAAAACCATAAAGACATGCTAGGAAGCAAGAACATGCTAGGAAAAGCAATAAAGCATATTATTGAACAAAGGAAAAGCTAGAAAAAGCTATGAAAAGAAAAGGGTGTGGATTGTAGCTAAAAAGCTACATCCACACCTTTAAACCTCAAATCCAAGGTATGGAACCAAGGAGAGGAAGATTGGGTGCAAGAACACTGCCTTGTGATTGTATAGAAAAGAGAAGAATCAAAGGTGTCTGGATGTGTTTGGAAAAGAAATTAGAGAGAAGAGAAAGAGAATCTGCCTAGAAAAGTGCCCAAAATCCTTTTCTTTTTTTTTTCAAAATGAGGGGTCTGGAAGCATTTATAGTTGAATTCTGACCCTTTAGCTTCCGGTGACCATATAATGTGCGCTGGCCATCGCCGGTGGCCACACAAAGGCCGCGGCCACCCTTGCTGACATCAGCAGTTTTGGATTTTTTAAGTTTATTATTGGATGGGTATTTGAAGGCATTCCAGGACTCTGATTGAGCTGATCTTAGTGTCCCTGGAAATCTCTAGATTTCTAGTTTCTAGAACACTAAATAAATTGGAAATCCACAGTCGAATCAAAAGTTATGTCCTCGGGAAGTGTGCTGATGCGCTATGCATGGTTTTCTAGATATCTCAACCATTTTAACTCCAATTTTGACCCATGAATAGTCATTGAAAAGGGAATTTGATAATATTCAGAATGGCGCTACTCCCAACCTGTTCTGACGGTTAGATAAAAATTAGAGTTTCTAGTGCCCCCAAGAGTCAACTTCGGGTCAAACTTGGTCAAAGTTGACAAAATCACTGAGTAGCTCAAGTTTGATGTAGAAACATGAAAAATATTGTTTTGGGATAATTTTGACCACTTTTGACCCCGGGGTTGACTAGGGGCATTTTGGTCAATTTGATCTAAAAAGGCACTTTGAGTACTCCAATGCTCGAACGGGTTGCGCCACGTCAATCTAGATGTTTTTGCGGCCCCATGGAGAAAAGATAATATTTTTGAAATTTTCAAGGTCTGGCACGCAAATCGAAGGCGAACAAAATACGGTATCTACAATTAGGAATTGAAGTTGTACTCCATATTTGAGGATGTCCTTGTTAGGAGATATCATGATGACTCCCACGCCTCCTAGTTCTTTAACGAATGATCCATCAGCGTGAATTGTCCAAAACTGTGTTTGGTCATCACTTGGAAAAGTGAATTTAGAAATAAAATCTATTAATACATGGGCTTTGATTGTTGATTGAGGTCTATACTTGAAGTCGAACTAACTGAGCTTAATAAACCATTACACCAGGCATCCAACTATGTCTAGTTTATTCATGGCCTTCTTGATGGGTTGGTCTATCATTACAATGATTGGATGTGCTTGGAAGTATGGACGAAGTTTCCTTGACACTACAATCAGCACGAATGATACCTTCTCTAGACAAGGGTACTTTGCTTCTACATCTTGGAAGGCTTGGCTTGTGTAATACACTAGACTCTACACCCTGTTTTCTTCCCTGATCAAAGCAAAACTTACTGATGTCTGGGAGACTGCAAGATATAGAAAAAGGTCTTCTCCTCTTACTAATAGGCTCAGGAATTGTAGTTTCATCAAGTACTCCTTCAGGTTCTTAAAAGATGTTTCGCATTCTTCAGTCCACTCAAAAGCTTGCTTGAGAGTCTTGAAAAAGGGCAAGCAATTGTCTGTAGCTTTTGAATTAAACTTGTTTAAAGCTATGACCCGTCCTGTCAGTCTTTGAACCTCCTTCACAGTTTTGGGCAACGTCATTTCCAGGATGGCCTTCACTTTCTTAGGATTAGCTTCGGTACCTCTTTGGGACACCATGAAACCAAGGAACCTTCCTGATTATACTCCAAAGGCACATTTTGTTGGATTGAGCTTCATCTTGTATTTTCGGAGCATGTCAAAGGTTTCCCTTAGATTTCTAGATGTTTTACGTTTGTCTTACTCTTGACAAGCATGTCATCGACATATACTTCTACATTTCCCTCGATTTTGCTTGCTAAACATTTGGTTCACCAACCTTTGATATGTGGCCCCAAGATTCTTTAGTCCAAAGGGCATTACCTTGTAGCAATAGAGCCCTTGGCTTGTGACGAACGTTGTTTTCTCCTAGTCTTCTTTGCTCATGTGAATTTGATTATATCCTGAAAAGACATTCATAAACGTCAGTAGTTCATGTCCTGCTGTTGAATTAACTAACTAGTCAATCCTTGGCAGAGGGAAGCTGTCTTTTGGCCATGCTTAGTTGAGGTCAGTGAAGTCAATACACATCCTCCACTTCCCGTTTGACTTCTTTACCATGACGTTGTTAGCCAACCACTTTGGGTAATAAACTTCTTGAATGAAACCTACTACTAGGAGCTTTTCTACCTCTTCCATAATGGCTTTGTTTTGCTTAGGGGTGAATACTTGTCGCTTTTGCTAGACGGGCTTTTCCTTTGGATCAACGTTTAGAGGGTGCTCTATGACACTTCCGTCTATGCCTGGCATGTCTTTATGGGTCTAGGCAAACACATCCAGATTCTCTTTCAAGAAAGATGGGAGGTTACTTGCTATTGTTGAAGAAAAAGTTTTCCCTATCTTGGTGGTTTTAGATATGTCTCATTCTACCAGTTCCACTGTCTTCAACTCTTCTACTAGTTCTTGTTGCTTTTGTTCAATGATCCAGGTATGTTTTCTTCCCCTACAAGTACTACTTGATAGCATTCTCAGGCCAACACTTGATCTCCACGAATCTCTCTTATCCCATGGTCAGTTGGAAACTTGATTTTGAGACAATATGTCGAAGTAGCAGCTTTTAGAGTTGGTCATCCTAAAATAACATTATAGAAAGATGGGCAATCAACTATAATAAAATCAATATTTTTGGTTACCTATGCGGGGTAGGTTCCAGCTGTGACGGATAGGGAAATGATCCCTTTTGGATAAACTCGGTCTCCACTAAATCTAACCAAGGGAGACTCAAAAGGAAAAAGCCTTTTTGGGTCAATCTTCATTTGTTGGAAGGTCGTCATATACATGATGTTTGCCGAACTCCCATTGTCGACCAACACTCGACGAGTGTTATATCCTTCTATTGCAAGCATAATTACCAGTGGGTCGTCATGAGGCTGTTTCACTCCTTTGACATCATTTTCCTGAAAACACAATGTCCTCTACTCCAATCCTTCTATACTTCGTCACTAGGTATCCTACATGAACATTGTTAACCTGCCTTTGGTGGGCTCTTCGTAAAGATTTGAATGACCCTCCAGTGACCGGTCCTCCAAAAATCATTCTTATCTCACCAATAGTGGCCCTGGCATTTTCCTGCTCATCATCTTTTCTTACGTCAACTTGTTTATTTGGGCTTTTCTTCTGCCAGGTGATGATGATGATCCTTCTTTACGAACTTCTGTAATTTCCATTTCTGTATTAATTCCTCAATTTGGCCCTTTAGATCTCTACACTCTTCAATAGTATGGTCGTGATCTTTGTGGAACCGGAAATACTTCTTTTGATCTCGTTTGTGTGGCAATGAAGTTAAAGGCTTCAGCCACTTCAAGCTTGTATCATCCTTGATCTGCAATAAAACTTTCTCCACAGCCATATTCAGAGGGGTGAAATTTACCATTTTTTTCAAAGGGTTCGAACTTCCCTTTCCGTTCTTCCGATTAGGGGAGCGATCCTTCTTCTCTTTCTTCTTAGGTCGAGGATTGTTAATGTCATCTATCTTTCACTTGCATCCATCCCCTTTGCTGTCAACGCATCTTCTCCAATCATATATTTTTGAGCTTTGAACAGGAGATCCGTCATCAAACCAGCCTGAAAGGTCGTCAATTGGACTTGGTCGTCCGCTTCATCTACTTCTAGGATTGCTTGATTGAAACATTTCATATAAGCCCTTAAAGTCTTTCCTTCTTGTTGTTTCACCTTTAGCATATGCAAAGTCGGCCTTTTGTGCCTTTGAGCCCCGATGAAGTGTCGAACAAAATAGTCACTTAACTGTTCTAAATTTGCTATTGAGGACAATGCTAGCTTGCTAAACCAGATTCGAAACAACTCCTTTAAGAGTCGTTGGGAATGATCTACACATCACTTCATTAGGTGTCCTCTAAAGATTCAACAATGTCTTGAAAGAGTCTATGTGATCTAACGGGTCTGTATGCTCATCATAAGGCTCCAATTAAGGGAATCAAAACTTCGGTGAGAGTAAGCATTCCACGACTTCATTGGTAAATGGTGACTCTATTCTCTTGATCATCCTATACAAGCTTTTGGTTGACTTCCCTTTAAGAGCATTCTTCATCTCGTCCATTTCCTTCCTCGTGTTTTTCAAGAGCTCGTCATTGTTTCTATTGGGCTATTATGTTTTCTTAGAACTGGATTGCCCTGTTCATCTAGAATTAGACTACTCAGTTTGCCCGGAGCTTTCTTCTCTATTATTGGTTAGGGGGCTATAAACCTCCTCATCATCATTGTTTCAGTTACGTTGGCGAGGAGGGGGCATGTTGCTATTACCCTAGGAGATGCGTTGCCTCAACTCCATATTCTGCTTGGTCAGCTCTTTAACACTTGCTGCAAATGATTGAATCTGCTGGGTCATTTGCATTAGATCAAGTGGGCTCGTTGAACTTGGATCCATTGCGTCGTTTGAATGGTAGGGCTACGAAAATCTGTATGATTCATATCCATTCCTTGGCAATGGCGCTAAACTAATGAAGCCAAAAATGGTCGTCAGCCGAGGACCATGTCAAGGCTTTGACAATGTAAAGTTCCCTGCAAAGATGAGAAAGAAAGACAATGGAGTCTTGTTAGCCAACGGTTCTATGATGATTAAGTCAATAGAATTCTCAATATCTCTCAGAGAATCAAAATGTAAATTCTATATGTTGGAATGTGCATACCTCTCTCTTAGTGCTTGTTGACTTATTTATAATCTTAGTACAGTTGTTGGAAGGCTCATTATGAGTGTAACTGATGGCAGCCTCTTAATGGCTCTCTTGGCTATTTTGAGTAACGTCTGCCTAAACTTAACTGGAGATTTAACTGGCTTATGATTGGCCTTTCTGACCGTTGGAGCTCATCGATTATAAAACCATTAATGAGTGCGCCATTAATATTGTATGGTCATCCTCTCATGGACGGCCCTGTGGATTGAATGCTCGTCATCTGTATGGATGAGCCTGTAGATTTAATACTCGTCTATTGCCATGGACGAGCCTATAATTTTAGTACTCGTCATGCATTATAACATGATTAGGTTTTATCCTTGAGTGTGATAACATGCTTTGCACCCTTTGTTGTTTGCTTTGCTTGCTTTATGCCATCTTGTGTGATTACTATATGTTGGTTATACCTTTGCATATTTGTTTATCTTGTTCATGCATGTGTCTTTGCTTGTTGGTACATGTGCCATCCGTAATTCAATTCAATAGAACTACGAACACCAAATCCAAACCTACATTTGTATTGGGATGAGAATTGGGTTTGGATGATACTCAGGTATTAATTGGGCCCAAGTATCAATGAGTAAAATTTTTGGCGTAAAGTTTGGGTATACCCAACCAAAAACGGCGGCATAGGCATCCTAAAATCATATTAAGGGCGGAGTGAGTCCACCAGGCCACCAACCCCTAGAACCAGAAGTGGGATCCACGCAATAACGCGTGACACGTTAAGTAAAGTGTGGGGGAGTGCACAGGAATAGGATAAGAGGGTAGAGGAGTATTGAATTGTAAAAATTGTGATGGAATGATGATGTTTTTTCTACCAAGTTATATATAAAAATATTAAATATAATAGTTTTGATATAGGTCGGCATCTCACCAACTTTCTCTCTGCACTTTCCTGGTGGTGGTGGGGAGACTACCTGATGACGTGGCGTGTGGTGGCTGGTCAATGTAGTTGGCGCGGTAGGTGAGTGACAGAACAGACTTAGCCAGTTTAATAAACACCGTTTTTTATTAAAAAAAAATATATATATATATATATATATATTACTTTCTTATTAATATTATTAAGCTCTCTCCATTTTCCATTCTCCATTCTCCATTCTTCGTTCTGATCTCTACCAATTCAACCAAAAAGAAAACCCACCCATCCTTCTTGCCCAATTCCGCTCTCTACCGCCAACTTCCTTCTCTACATTATTTTACTGGTAATTTTCCTTCTCCTTCTTCTTTCTGTCTCATTAATTGTTCTGTTTCTTGCAAGGAATATAATTATAAATAAAACTTCTTCTTCTTCTCGTTTTAATGAGTGGATTTTAAACCCTTTTTTAGCAACTAGTATTTATTATTTTTTGCTATTTGTGCCAAATTGTAAAGTATATAAAGCAAAGCATATGTTGTACTTTTTTTTTTTTGAGAAGAACATATGTTGTTCTTGTATCGCATTTCCAAGGAATCTCTCACGTGCAAATTACATTCATCATAACACACAATCTCTGGGGCCGGCGATGAATTTGCCCAAACGAAATGAAGGATATAATTTTTATTTTTTATTTTTTATTTTTTGGTAGCTTTCAATAAAGTACTAATAATAATGAAAGCTAATTTGAAATTGTTCACGCTGTGTATTTACTATTTCGTCTCAAATTTAACAGTTTCTTATTATTCTTTTTACATATGTTTGGTTTGGTTGGCGAAAGTATATCCTGCCTTACACCGGATGCAGAGTAAACTTTGTCTTTTGGTTGGTGAGACTAAGATTTCAATATGATTATTTTAACTTTTAATTTTTTATTATTATTATTTTAGTTTACCCCCACAAAAGATGACGTGTCAAAAGTCAGATGCTCATTAATTAAATTTATTTTTGTAAAAAATATTAAATACATAAATTATACATTCTATCTGTTTATTTCGAAGCAAAATGTTTTATATATAATGAAAAATATTTTCAATAGAAAATGATTTAATTTTTACTGTTTGGTTGCATACCAAAAAATAGTTCTCATTGACAATACTATTGGTTTGTTGTTATCTTTACCCAAAAAAAAAAAAAAAATCCCTCGCTTTTACCTACAAGTACAACTACACAAGCACATCTATTAAAAATAAAAAATAAAAACTTTTTTTCTATTTTACCCTTTCTCAGTTTCTCTACTTATTTTTCTCCCTTTCCCTCTACCTATACAACCTAACATAATATTAAAGTACTACTCAAATATTATTATACTAGACTCGTCATGCAATAATATTTTTATTTATTTATTTGTTTTTTTGGTTTAATATTATAATATTTAAAAGTGATTTATAAATAATTATGTATATTTTATTTTTTTAAAAGGTAAAATAACGTGAAATAATATTTAAAAATGTGATAGAGATAATATATTAAATTTTGGACCGAATGGAGAAGATAAAGAAAAAAGTTTAAAATTTAAGAAGAATAAATTACTCTTTTAATCGGTTTGTGTTTTTTAATTTAAAATTATTTAACTAAAAGATAAAGGTATTTTAGAGAGTTTAAGAATTGCTGTGAGTGTATTAAAACCCAAACAAGAAATCTTGTTATTAACGGTATAGATTAAGTTAATATTTTATTAGTGCCACTCAATTATTTAATATTACATTTACAGTTACATTTTATCAACTCACTGTACATTAATACAATTATAGATTTTTGCACACTAATACAATTATAGATAAAAAAAATATATATATTAAAATTTAGTTTAGACCTCAAATTATATTAAATTAGAGCAGAATTATTATGTTGGTCCTCTGTAGTGGGCCTTTGTTCCTCGATTGAAACTTGAAAGAGTTGGGAATTTGCTTAACAAAAATAACTTGGGCCTAATTTGGATGGATTAAGAAATTAAGATTAGGTGAGCTGGGTGGGGGCCTTAACCCTTATCTCTTTCCAAACACGGAAATTTTTATTTCCATCGATACTCTATTCTACTTTACCAGTTCAGCACCCAATTAATGCTTTACGTGTTTTTTTTTTTTCTTTTTTTTTTAAATAATAATTAATTAAATTAATTTTTTTTAATTTATTAATTAAATTATTACCTGCTGTCTGGCGCATTATGCAAAACAAGGTAAATTTAGAAATTTAAAAAATATACTACTAGCTTAAATAATATAAGTAATATGTTTGAATTTGATGAGAGAATATAATTAAGTGTGTATTTAGTAGTTATTTTGTTTTTCAAATAAATTTTTTATGAAAAAGAGAGTAATTGATAATTTTTTTTAACAATTTTTTTAAAAGTGATATTAAAATGTTTTAAAAATAATTTAGTAAAAAATACCTTAACGAATGCGGTAATTACGAATTGTTCGAAGACTTTTAACAGTTTTACTTGCAATTAAAAATATAATTAATACTGTTATGGTGGGTGTAGGGGTGTAGCGAAAGAAAGAAAGAAAGATGTTGGTGGTGGAGGTGAAGGAGTCGACGATGGTTCGGCCGGCGGGGGAAACCCCAGCGGTGAGTCTATGGAACTCGAATGTAGACCTTGTGGTCCCTCGGTTCCACACTCCCAGCGTGTACTTTTACAGGCCAAGTAGTTGCGATGATGATGATAACAAGAAGGAGAAGTTGTTGGATTCCCAAGTACTGAAAGAGGCACTGAGCAAGGCCTTAGTCCTGTTTTACCCAATGGCTGGTCGATTGAAGCGTGACGAAGATGGTAGGATCGAGATTGATTGTAATGGGCAGGGAGTGCTGTTTGTGGAAGCCCACACCAATTCCCTCATCGATGATTTCGGTGACTTTTCCCCCACTTTGGAACTTCGCCAGCTCATTCCCTCCATCGATTATTCCAAAGGGATTGAGACTTATCCTCTCTTGGTCTTGCAGGTACCATTCTTTTTTTCTCTCTTTATGTGAATCTACTTTATATTTATTACTACAACTTTAATGTTCTCCTGTCAATTAATAGCTGTTTTTTGTTGTTATTGTTGGTCCGCTGTTGGCAGTTATAAGATATTAATTTGATTTCGCTTTGTTCTGTTGGGCTGAAAAAGTGGCTGGGATACTTTGGTGGTGGGAGTAATAATGGCTTTCTTATTTGTAATGAAATTAGGAGGGGCTGAGCTACAACTTCATATGATTTAAGGGCCCAACCATGGTAATAACAAGTTAACAAATTTCTGAAATACAAAAATAATAATAATTATTATTATTATTGAATTCGTGTAAAAGGTTATATGTAGCTCTGGCCCCCTTGGAAGTAAGGAATGTATCATTTAGGAAATCAACAGGTCATCCATGGCAACTATTATCCTAGTGTTGTGACCATTATGAATTCAGCATTTATATCATCATATAAATGCTGAAATCACAATGGCCATAACATAGTCTAATTTTGACTTGGAATATCTTTCCCAATTGAAAGCAGTTTTCCTGGTTTGCCAACTTGTAAATTGTGAAAGCAAAATCTGGCTCACTCAAGTTGCTTCTCTAACTATTTATTACTTACTTCATAACCAGTTAGAGGGGCCAAATAAATATACATTCTAAAGCTAGTTCTTATTTTGGTATTGCACTGAATTATCTGTTTTTGAAATGGTGCTCCTTTTTATGTTTACAGAATGCCCAATGTTGGATTTGAATCAAAAAAAATTGCTAATAAATTTGACTTGATTCTTCAAGATTTGGGCTAATGATTTTGTTCCTAGATTTTCCCAGCTTGAAGAATCTTGTAAACAAAATCAAGTGGCTTATGTCATAGTGTAACTGTTTAACCAAAATTCATTTAATAGGACCTGATCTGTAAGACTAAGAGGGCTACATGTTAAAATTTCTAATGAACATCCCTAGGGGGAAAAAAATAGAACCAGCACAAAAAGAAAAGTGTCACTGAAGGAATATGATTGGTGGAGCTTGACTCCAGCAACCTGACTCCTTCATTGGTTCAATTAATGTTAAATTGAAATCTTCAATGATTCATTGAACATTTCAACTCTATAATAAAAAAAGTGCTTTCTTATTGGTTTTTTCAAGGTCAAGTTGAATATTTTAATGAATCATTGAATGGTTCAACCATTTGACCCAAAGGGATGATCAATTAAAGAAAGCCAAAGAAATGAAGTAACATAAAATAAAAATTAAAAATGATTGCTAGATAAAATGTAGAATGCAGCAACAAATCATTGAAGAAAAATTGATTCATTTTCACAAAAGAAGAATATCCAGTATACCAAGCCATTTCTTATAAGTAATGTTTTCCCTGTTACTTAATGTTTTTGACGCATGATCTGTGATACACTTATCGATTGGTAACGAAAGCAGCCTGTGGAACATTTAGATTACTTAAAATGAAGTTCTTTTTTACTGTTAGTCATTCTCATTTTAGTCATCTAGCTGCTTTTCAACTGTGTGACAGCATGCTTGGTCATAAGGCATTTTGATGTGTGTCAATAATTGATTTATTTGGTACTTCTCAGAATGAATGTCTCAAATGGCTCACAATACTGTGGTAGGACCAGGACCTTTGAATTGTGATTTGACCTTATTATTCATGACTATTGGATAGGTAGCAGGATGGTTTATAGAGCACCTAACAATTTCTTCTGCCAACTTATTATCTTTACTAGATTGTTGCCACCTCTCTTGAATTAGCTGCCTAAAATGATGCATAATAATTATATGACTGGTGATTCCTAGAAGGATATGGCTACTTTTATGGTTTTTTTTTTTTTTTTTGGGGGTGGGGGGGGGGGGGGGGGGTTTGCACCTTTTGTCTATTCAATGGATACTAAATGTTTCTTTTATGTTAATAATATAAATTCAAACTCTAGTGGTAGTTAAACAAACTGTGTCTGATACCAACAAAAAAAAAATGCCATAGTGGAGAGAGAGGGAGCCAGGGAGGGACTATACTGTATAACAATACAACTTGTTTTTGCCTCTGCTTGCTTTTTTCATTGTTTTATCTCAGAATTGGAGGAAAATTGTTGATTGATAGTACTAGTGATTTTCCTTTTGGTGTTAAAAATACCCTAACAAGCCACCTACCTCAGAACTCAGAAGCCAATTTAATTTATTCCCAATGGTATACAAAACAATTACTTGATGATACATAATTCATCACTAAAAATTTCTAGGAGTTAAACAAAAACAAAGTTTCTTGATGATATGATCCTTTAGGCGTGGATCAATATTTACCTGCCACTGGTTCCCTGATTGCTTGGTAAATAAGTCCAGCTTCAGGACATCAATGACTTGTATTTCCGTTTTTTATTGTGTAGTACTTCCCTTTATTTCTTCCCAAAAGATCCTTACTTTTTGTTCAATATCAGAAATCAGGCAATAAGTGTAGATTTACAATACGAGGCTTCAAATTCTTGTAAAAGTAATCTGTCTTTTCACAGGTTAGAAACTACAGCTCACATGCTTTGCAAGTGAACCTTCTAGTCTAATAGAGAATGCTATCTGCAATTTGTTTTGGTTGGTTTTAGTAGTTGTGAATTAGATGGTATTATGATCTCTGGCTTTAGCAGTTGTGAATTAGAAAATTTATGCAAGATTTTAGATACTTTCTTTGGTGGTCTCAAACTACATTTATCTAGGTCATACGAAAGCAAAGCCAAATTTCAACTAATGACAAAAACAGTTAATGTCTAAATAACTCCACTTATATGACTTTATTCACTTAAGTAATTTTTTTATTATTATTTATTTTATTTTTTTACAGTTGATCTAACGGACTCTACACTTTTCCTCTTCTTGTGCAGGTAACATATTTTAAATGTGGAGGGGCCTCACTTGGTGTTGGCATGCAACACCACGTGGCAGATGGATTTTCTGGTCTCCACTTTGTGAATGCATGGTCAGATGTAGCTCGGGGTCTTGATGTTACCATTCCACCGTTCATTGACCGGACCCTACTACGGGCTCGTGATCCACCTCAACCTACATTCCAGCACATTGAATACCAGCCTGCTCCTCCAATGAAAAACCCTGTTCAATCTACAAAATCAGGTCCCGAGTGTACAACAGTCTCAATTTTCAAAATAACTCGAGACCAGCTGAATATACTCAAAGCTAAGTCCAGAGAAGATGGAAACACAATCAACTATAGTTCATATGAGATGCTGTCAGGTCACGTGTGGAGATGCACATGCATGGCTCGTGCACTTCCTGATGATCAAGAAACCAAATTGTATATTGCAACTGATGGACGGTCTAGGTTGCGTCCCCAACTCCCACCTGGTTACTTTGGCAATGTGATCTTCACTGCCACACCAACAGCTTTAGCAGGTGATCTCCAATCTAAACCAACATGGTATGCAGCTAGCAGAATTCATGATGCGTTGGCACGGATGGACAATGATTATTTGAGATCAGCCCTTGACTATCTAGAACTTCAGCCTGATCTGTCAGCCCTTGTTCGTGGGGCACATACTTTTCGTTGTCCAAATCTTGGTATAACTAGCTGGGTTAGACTGCCAATCCATGATGCTGATTTTGGGTGGGGTAGGCCCATATTCATGGGACCTGGTGGGATTCCGTATGAGGGGTTATCATTTATAATACCAAGCTCAACTAATGATGGGAGCTTATCAGTCGCCATTGCTCTGCAATCTGAACATATGAAAGTATTTGAGAAGTTGTTATATGAAATTTGAGGAAATGAAATGCCTGAGGAACTCTTCGAGGTTGAATTCTAGCCTCACCTTCGGATATGCCAAAAATTTTCCAAAGGTGGTGGTGTTTCTTCCCAGTGCTTTTATCATACATGGTTTGTGTCAATTAGATTTGATTCAGTTGAAATCTGAAGTTTCTAAACTGAAATGAACTTGGAAAAAAATGTATCTCTGACTTGATATTAAATTTACAATAAGCATAATTAATGTTTTCATATAATAGAATTAGGTCACATAAGGTTGTTTAGTTGTTATGAATTACATTAGTTCTTCTATTTGTATTTTTTCAAACTTTCTCCTTTGCTCATTAAAGTATTAATAACAAAATGCAAGTCACTCAAAATAAAATAACTAGACAAGCTAGTTCTGATCTTTGGCTACTACTGAAATTCTTGACTGGTGTGTTGAGGGTTCTTTTACGTTTCTTCTACTGCGTCTTGATGTTATTAGACAATGTTTAGTCTAGGCTTTTTCTAAGAAGGAAGTTGGGCCTGTCACTTTGCGGAATGGGCTCCAAAGTACCATTCTGCCGCTGCCAATTTGTGCGCAAACATTGAGTCTAAAGTTCAAGGAAAGACGCTGCAAAGTGGGCTTATCCTTTGTTTCTACCGCAAAATGAACTTTTTACCATTTTTTGCCACAGGATTGACTCTTCTTAACTTTCTGCTGTGCAGTAACGTCTTCGGCATTTTTTTGCAACGTGACATTTCTGCATTTTCTACTGTAGAGCTGGTTTTTCTTAACTTTCTACTGTGTAATAAAGTGTTCTACTGTGCAGTAAAGTGTTTTTTTTTTTTTTTTTTTTTCTTGAAGCATGCAGTAAAGTGTTTTGCTGTGTAATAAAGTGTTCTACACTTTTCTGCAACATGAATGACTACTCTTCATTTTCCACTGCAAAAATTATTTCTCCACTTCCTGCACAAAAACAAATCTAAAACCCAAAAAAAATACCCATCAAGTAAATGTTACTTTATTAGCATATTCTCCAATATATACATACATATATTCGTAAATACACTTGTATGTATTCACATATACATATATAAAATATATGTCAAAACATGAGCTACAATGTATACATGTGCGTATGGCAGAATAATGATTGGTTCGTGTTAAGAGTAAAACATGTAATAACAAAGAAATAAGAAAACTTCAGCAGAAAAGGTTTAGCTAGTATAATAGCTAACACGGTAAATATAATAAAATGTGCTACAGCAGAATAACTAGTACAGTAAATGAAGATACCACAGCAGGATAATTGATGTAGCGAATGTGATAAAAATCGTGCTACAACAGAACAACTAAATACAGTAGATATAAGTTCTAACGAGTGAAATCAAATATATTTGCAATTGAAATCAAATATTGAATCTTCCCATAGAATATATAAACCAAGAAGAAACCCAAACTCCAACCCCAACTTGAACAACCTTGTCATAGGCTTTTGCCATCAAAGTTGTGCATTTTGAAGAATAGGCCTAAATGGCTACTAGCTATTATTTTTGGGGGACTTCAAAGAGTGGGTTTGCTAAGAGGGAGGGAAAAGATGGTTTATTGATGCATGTCCATATTTCTGCCATGTTTTCTCTCTCCTTTTTACCACTTTCTTTCTTTCTTTCTCTCTCTTTGTTCTTTTTACTCTTAGTTTCTGACTACTATCTTGTCATGGGTTGTTTTTCTCCCTTGGGTCTTTTCCCTTTTGGATCCCCCTCTCCTTGAGTGCCTCTCCCTCTCAGTGCCTCCTCTTTCATCCATGACTACCTCTTCCTTTTATAGTGAACTGATTCAATGAGATTTCTCCTTTTTACTCTTAGGCTTTCACCAACTATTTTTGGCTTGTTATGGGCATTCCTTCAGGATTGCCCACCAACCCATTGGTTGCCTGACCACTACCTCTGTTCAGAATACGTTTGCTGCACAACTACTCATTTCATGACAAAATTCCATTTTGTTTGTTCTTGTTGTATTCCTCTACCTCTAGGTTCAAATTGATAAGGATTGGGCTATCTCACCACCTACTTTTATGGCGTGCATCAGATGGTCCCAGCCATCTACTACCTTTCTTGGGTAAGATACCATCCCAGTATGGTATATTCCCGAAAAAAGTTACGGCTAAAAACCAAATATAGACCATGTTTCCCCCCACCACCAAACCACACCCACTAAATCTCCTTGATTGTGGGGCCACCTCCCTTGTATTGGCTGGGTACAAGTTGGTGGTGCTCCGACCCTTGTATGCTTACTCCACTATCTTCTTTTTTTGTCTTCTTTTGTTCCTATGCTATTTCTGCCGTAGCAGAATAACCTTGTTTCGTTTTGCCATATGTCTCTATCTTATTTTTTCATGCGTTTCCTAATATGTTTGCCATTTCATTTGGTTTGGATTTTATTTCCTTCACACAACTCCTACTGCTAACACTTCCTGCTGTTCCTTTTTTCATTTCATCGTGTTTCTTCATATTAGTTTTCACACATATTCTTTTATACAAAAGGATTTGGGTCTTTGTGGGCCAAATAATGTTAATTGGATCAAAAGGATCTTGGGTCTAATTTGCCTTAATCTGCTGAAGCCATTCTGTTGAAGAACTGTATTTTGTGGTAGATCTGTATTCTGTTGCAGATTTGCATTCTGCTGCAGATCGCTTTCCTTTACATTTCTTTCTTTGGTCTTCTTGGTGGGCCTTTGGGCTTTGCTTTTCATTGGGCTTTCCTCCACATGCGCTTTTGAGTCTTGCTTCTTCTTGGGCTTTCTTCCTCATTGGCTTTTGAGTACGGATTTGCAAAAATGGGCATCAACAACTGGTAACTAAAATGTGTATTGAAAATTACTAAATTTCATATTGTGTTCCTTAGTGAGAGTATTTAGTAGTTTCTTTGTCTTGGCATTAAGAATTTATATAATATTCACTGATTTTATGATAAGGAAGATGATGACAATAATGATTGACAAGAATAATTTCAAAGCATTTCCGCATTTCTTGATGTTAAACTTATCCTTCTGGTAAACAATAATATGTTATCTACTAGTTTGAATAAGCTTTTATTTTCTACAAAATATATATAATAGCTATTCTCTTGGTTTTGTCACAGACACGCTCTTCTTGGTTTTACTTTTGCTATCTCCCTTAAAATTAGGAAAGACAAAATTAACCCAAATTCATTTTCCTACCCAAACCTACCCACTTAAATAAGACAAACCCACCCAATTATTAATTGGGTTAAATGGGTATTAACCTAATTAACATTAATGTTAATTGGGTTTTAATTAGGTATCCAATTAGACCTAATTATGATCCAAGCATCATTTCTACAAATCGTCCAACTCTAAAATACTTCAAAACCACTAAAAATACCAAAAATACCCATGAAACCTAAAAAATTACCAAAATACCCCCTAAACCTAATGACATAACTAACCCTGAAACTTGAAATTTACCATAATACCCACCTAAACCTAAAAAATGACTGAAATATTACCTAAACCTAAAAATTACTATAATACCTCATTAAACCTATAAAATGATTGAAATACTCCTGAAACCTAAAAAAAGACCAAAATACCTCGAAAACCTATAAAATGACTGAAATACCCCCAAAGCCTAAAAATGACCGAAATGCCCCTTAAACCTATAAAATGAACAACCAAAACCAAAAAAATTACCAAAATACCCCCAAAACTTAAAAATGACCAAAATATCCATGAAACTTAAAATATTGACCAAAATAAACCCTGAAACCTAAAAATGATTAAAGTACCCCTTAAACCTAAAAAATGATCAAAATACCCCATGTGGTGGGCCTTTTGTGTTGTTGGGCTTCAATCCTTCTTGCTATACTACGTGGGTTTGAGGTAAGAGAGTTAGGACTGGCCTAAACGGACTATGCCTTAGGCCAGTTTGTGCACAAGTCTAGCCATCCCATGCTGAGTGTATGGCATGTCCACAACAGGAACAACTGTTATAGATGCTATAGCAGGAATACAGTATGACAGAATAACTATAATACGGAATAAATGATACTAACACCAAAATAAAGGAAGGTAGCTTAATAAGGTTATAGCAGAATAATCCAACAAATGGAAATAATGCTATAGCAGATAGTTTAATAACTAAACAACGAACTAATCACCCAATAAGCATTAATAACAAAAAAGGGAACTTGTCTGCTAGAAAAGTAGGCTTAGCTTCTCAGCAGAAGCAAGTCCAAGAAGGGAACTAATCCCCAATGTGGGTAACCTCAAATAAGGCTTCTGCCAGAAAAGTTACACACTTTGGAAAAATGGCCTAAATGGTTTAATCTTCAATCCTCAATCTCTCAAAGAGTGGGTCTGTTATGAGGGAGAGAAAAATGTAGTTTATTGATGCATGCCTCTATTCCTACCACTTATGTCTCTCTGATTTTCTGTATATTCTTTTCTTTTCTCTCTTTTCTTTCCTTTTCTACCTATCCTTCCTTCCATCTCTTGTTCCCTCCCCTTTATTGTTCACAACTACCACTTTTTATACTATCTTCCATGGTGGGATTTACCATTTTTACTCCTTAACTACTTTTGGCTCATTATGGGTTTCCTTCCAAGACTACCCATTGGCCTGCAGGCTGCTCAGCCACTACCATTACTTTGAACCACTCTTCATTCCCAAACAAAATTGCTTGTCTTATTTCTTACCTCTCTCTATTTTTCACTTCCTTCATCTGAATAAGGATTAAGTCTCTTCATTACCTACCTCTATGGCATGCATCAAGTGGTTCCAGCCCATGCTTACCCCTTTTGGGTGAGATGTCTCCCCAAAGAAGTTTAAGCGAGAACCCCAAAATAGACCCCCTCTTTCTCCCCACCACCAAACCACACCCTCTGAATACCTTGACCCGTGGCCCACCTCCCATGTATTAGCTAGGTACAAGTAGGTGGTGCCCTGGCTCTTTGTGCATGCTCCACTCCATTTGAATTTGTTTCTTTCTAGCCTTCACACCATTTCTGTTGCCTCCGTGTTTGTTTGATTCTGCTGTACGACTGGTTGGTGTTTATCCTTTGTGGCGTGAAGAATGTGTGGGCATTTAGGCTCACGTTCTCTGCCTCTTATCCTTTCTTAGGCTAGGTGTTGCTTGGGGAAAAGCCCTCATCTTCCTATCGAGCCTATGTTTTCCTTTTCTATGTCTGTGGGCTTTTTGGTTATTGATCCAGCCATATCACTTCGTCGTGTTTGCTATAACTTTTACTTTTCCTTTTACTTCTTGTTACCCCGTGGACTTATGGGCTGATGTTCCTACCATGCCAGCACATTTCTTCGTCAATTTTGTGCTCAGGGCTTCCTAGGCCCACTTTTCATATCTTTACCTCTTTTGGGCTTTGTTGGCCAACATTCCTACTGTGCCAGCCCATTTTATTATTTCATTCCTCGAGCTTCCTCGGTCCATTTACTTCCTCTTTACATCTCTTTACTCTCATGGGCTTTTTGCTAGATCCTTTGGGCTTCCTCGGCCCAATTACCACATCTTTACCTCTTATTACTTTTTGGGCTTATTGGCCTTTAAGCCAACTCATTGAGTTTACTAATTCATTTCTCGAGCTTCCCCGACCCATTTACCTCTTTTTATTCCCATGGGCTTACTACTTCATTCTTTGGGCTTCCTTAGTCCATTTGCTTCTTCTTTACCTCTTTTTATTCTCGTGAACCTAGCAGCCATTAGTCCTGCCATTTTAGCCTGCTGGGCTTATTTCCTTATTCCTTTACTATTTTTCCCTTCTCACATTCTTTATATTGTTGGGCTTCTTCTACTATTAGGCCCTTTGTCAAAAATGGGCATTAACACCCTTGAAACTTAAAAATGACCGAAATACCCTTGAAGCCTAAAAATGACTGAAATACCTCTAAAGCCTTAAAATTACCAAAATACCCCCCTAAACCTAAAAAAATTACTGAAATACCCCCAAAATTTAAAAATGACCAAAATATCCCTAAAACTTAAAAAATGACCAAAATACCTCTTAAACCTAAAAAATGACCAAAATACAATCGAAACCTATAAAATGACTGAAATACCCCTAAAGCCTAAAAATGACCGAAATACCCCCGAAAACTAAAAAATTACCAAAATACCCCCAAAGCCTAAAAAAGAACTTTCTAGGTTTTGGATCTATTTTCAATCTTATTTTAGGTTTCAAGGCTATATCGATTATTTTTTGGGTTTTGGGGGTATTTTGGTAATTTTTTAGGTTTTGGGGTATTTTGGTAATTTTTTAGATTTCAGGGTATTTCAGTCTTTTTTTAAAATTTTGGAGGTATTTCGATCACATTTTAGGTTTTGGGTGTATTTTTATCATCTTATGGGTTTAAGGGGCATTCTTGTCATTTTATAGGTTTCAGGGAAATTTCGGTCATTTTTTTAGGTTTAGGGGTATTTTGGTCAATTTTTAGGTTTTAGGGTGTTGATGCTCATTTTTGACAAAAGGCCCAACAACAGAAGAAGCCCAACAATAAGGGAAATGAGAGGAAGACAAGGGGCAAATGGTAAAAAGAATAAGGCAACAAGCCTAGTGGGCTGACATGGTAGGAATGATGGCCAGCAAGCCTATGAAAGTAACAAGAGGTAAAAGAAAAAGGCACGTGGGTCGAGGAAGCCCAAGGAATGAAGTCGCAAGCCTATGGGGACAATGAGAGGTAAAGAAAGAAGTAAATGGGCCAAGAAAGCCCAAGGAATAAAGTGGTAAACTCAATGGGCTGACATGGTAGGAATGATGGCCAACAAGCCCATAAGAATGATAAGAGGTAAAGATGTAGTAAATAAGTCGACGAAGCCTAAGGAATAAGGCAATAAACCCATGTGAGCAATAAGAGGTAAAGAAGAAGTAAATGGGCCAAGGAAGCCCAATGAATAAAGTGTTAAACTCAATGGGTTGACATGGTAGGAATGATGGCCCACAAGCCCATAAGAGTGATAAGAGGTAAAGATATAGTAAATGGGCCGAGGAAGTCTAAAGGAAAGAATTAATGGGTCAATGGACTGACATGGCAGGAACACCATCCAACAAGCCCATAGGGTTAATAAGAAGTAAAAGTAAGGCAAGGCAGTTAGGGAGGCTCAAACAAGGAGGTTGCAAGTACAATGAAGCAGTGTGGTAGGATTATTGGCTAAAAGGCCCACAACCATGAAGAAGGGAGACAAAAAAACATGGGCCTAGAAGGCTATGGAGACAAAGGCCTTCGTGTGGACAATACCCAACCCAAGAAGGGATAAAAGGATGAAAACACAAGCTCAAAAGCCCACGCATCCTTCATGCCACAAAAGGTGAGCATAAACCAGTACACACAACAGAACCAGTCAACGCAAGAGTAGCAAAAAAGGGACAAACACAAATGGAGTGGAGCTCGCACAAAGGACCATGGCACCACCTACTTGTACCCAGCCAATACATGGGAGGTAGGCCATGGGTTAAGCTATTCAAAGGGTGTGGTTTGGCAGTAGGGAGAAAGGGGGGTCTATTCTGAAGTTCTCGCCTAAGCTTATTTGAGGAATGTCTTGCTGGGATGGCATTTCACCCAAAAGAGGTATGTGTGGGCTGGGACCACTTGATGCATGCCATAGAGGTAGGTGGTGAGGTAGCTTAATCCTTATCCATTGAGGTGAAACAGAAACAGAGAGTAGTAAGAAATAAGACAAGTAATTTTGTCTAGAAATAAAGAGTACTGCAACCAACACACTCTGGGTAGAGGTAATGGCTAGACAACTAGCAGGTTAGTGGACAGTCCTGAAGAGATGCCCATAAAAAGCCAAAAATGGTTAAGGGACAAAATGGATAAATTCTATAATGGCAGATGGTATAAAAAGGGGTAGCCATGAACAGTAAAAGGGGGAGGCAAGAAGCAAGAGGTAGGAAATAATAGGGAGGAGAAAACATGGAGAGAGAAAAAGAAAATATAAAAAGACTAAGTAAAAGAAAACCAAAGAGAAAGTAGTGTGGTAGGAATAGAGGCATGCATCGATAGACCACCTTTTCTCTACCTCTTGAGATATCCATTCTCTGAAGGTTGTAAATCAAAACTTAAACCACATAGACCCTTTCTCTAGAACGAGTAACTTTTATGGTAGAAGCCTCTGTTGAGGTTACCCGCGTTAGGGATTGGTTCCCTTCTTGGGTTCTTTTCTGCTAAATAGTTTAACCCACAATCCAACATACAAGTTATTTTTATTATACTCACTGGGACAATTTCCTACTGTTTGGCTAGAAGTAACTAAGTTATTTGCCTTTTTCTGCTATAGTGTTATTTCTACTTGCTGTGTTATTCTGCTATAACTATGTTAACTTTACTCACAATGTTAACTTTATTTAGCACGTTTTATTATTCTAGTTATCCTACTGTAGTATATTACTGCCGTAATATCTGTGATAGTCACTCCTGCTGTGACCACACCTTGTGTCCAGCCACAGAACTCACGACAGGACACGTCTACATCAGGTAAGCCTAACTTGTGCACAAGCTGGCCTAAAGTGTAGTCCTAGCAAGGCCAGTCTCAACTCTCTTACTCCAGACTAACGGGCCATAGTATAGTAGAAGGGTTTAAGGTCCAACAATACAAGAAAGGCCCCCACATTTAAATTAGCAACTCCACTGGGGAGTTGGGAGATAGATAGGGAAAACAAGCAAATCCCTCATAAGTTATGCCCCTAAGATCAAAGACAACGCAGAATATGAGTGCCATGCCATCATAGGGGGAGTCAAGGCCAACCACGCCGCACCAGCCTAATTAAGCAGAGGGTGCCCACGCAGCGGGGGTTGGGCCACAACAGCAATAAAGGAAACCCACTGACAATGCTAACTTCTTTATTGAAGTGCAGTAGTCAGTACAGCATTCCCAGTAGCAACTGATGGAGGAGATCTGCCAGCTAAAGGCAGATAAGACGAAGGAAAAAGGGAGTTAACATAACCCCGAGCATGTGGCAGACAAAGAAGAGACCCTTATGGGTGGTGGCCCGTAGAACACGGAATAGCTTTCGTCACGATGGCTGACGTAGCAGCACTGCTAGAATAAGAAAAGGCCAAGGTGCCTAAGGAAAATTTTACTCAAGGAGACCTTCGTATCCCTTGAGGATACTCAGCAAGCTGTATCTTGATAGATACAAGTCGCGGACCTTCGCACAGTATGATGGCAGGAGGGGAAGTGTTGTTAAGCTTGTAAGCAAGTTTATAGATACCTTTGGTCCTTATGCAACAAACGAGGACCTTTGCCTCCGAGAGTTTTCAAAGTCCTTATGTGACTGGGCATATACGTGGTACACTGGCTTGAAGTTTGGATCAATCCCAACATGGGATGATATGGTAGATGTATTCTACACCAAGTATTTCCATGGAGAAGAAACGGTGACACTTGCAACTTTGCAAGGTACCAAGCAAAGGAGCGATGAAGACCTCATGAAATATATCAAGAGGTTTAGAGACATAGCCCTTGATTGCTATGACCACTACGAGGAGAAGACATTGATGGAAATGTGTATGGGCAATATGATTATGGAATATCGGGCTTTCCTAGAGAACTTAGAAATTTCCCAATTCACCCATTTGTTATAGAAGGCTAGGAAAACGACCCAATTAGTGAAGCCCAGCTCTAACAAGCCCAAAGAATGGAAATCCGTATCGCAAGCCATGACAGTGTCCACTGGCGAGAAGAGAAAGAAGCCAGAATGGAGGGAGTATGAGAGCCCTTCTCCAATACCGTGTAAATTGAAGGAGCTAGATGTGCTCTTAGACAAGTGGATTGTAGATGGCGTTTTCAAACCCAATCATGTTTCTAAAGAGCCCAATGAAGAATAACAGAGAGACCCACATTTTTTCCACTTGCATAATTATGTGCAACACGCTACCACAGAATGCTAGGCACTCCGCAGATTAGTATATCGTAGGATCAAATAAGGAACCCTTGAACTATCCCAACCAGAGGTCCAGAGGAACCCATTCCCTAATCATAAAGGGAAGGAGGTATCGGTAGTTGTCATTTGCGCAGACTCATGTGAAGACAAAGAGCAAAGACCATCACTGCTAGCCGCAGCCATCATAACCTTGTAGAGAAGCTCGCAGTTCAAGAATTTGTTTAACCAATTGGAGCTTACAGCAAACGAACGAAGGATGGCCACAAAAGCTTTGGTAAGTATCGCTTCAAGAGTAGGAATAGAATGCCTTATTGCAAAAGCTCGAACTGACAAAGCCTTCCTACAAGATACCAACGAGATCACTTTCAGCAACAAAGACATGGAGGTGGGATACCCAGACCATAGAAGGCCGCTTTACTTGGTAGCCTTCATAAATCAAATTCCCGTTAAGAGAGCCCTAGTTGACACAGGTGTTTTAGTAAATCTTATCCCACTCAGCACATTGCAAGCAACAAGAATACTAGAGAACAAGATTCAAGGATACCCGATAGAGGTGACGGGGTTTGAAGGAAAATGTGAGCATGTAGCAGGATACATACAACTCTGGCTGAATGTAGGCCCAATAGCCTCCTTGGCTTAATTCCATGTGGTGGAGATAGAAGTTTCCTACCATATACTATTAGGAATGCCGTGGCTGCATAACCATCGTCTCATTCCGTCCACCTATCATTAGTGAGTGAAAGGGAGATTGAATGATATAAAGATATGGATTGTAGCAAACCCATCCCCATTCGAGCAAGCAGAGGCTTACATGGTCGAAACTATGTTCTACGATGAATAGGCACCATCCGATGAAAGCTCGGTATACAAGCCGGCGTCACCTTCATCCCTAAGTGGGAGGACATTCGAGACGACCCAGAACCCAATTTAAGGGAATTATTTCTGCAAAAAAGGAAGAGAAAAGAGGCACCAACCTCGGAGCTAGACAGTATGGCACGATGCGTCAGGGTCCAAGCACCTGACGGTAGGATAATATATAAATTATGAAGGTGCGCGAGGCTTACTTGTAGCATGCAAGGGGGTCCTAGAGGAGAGCCACAACATAAGACCCTAGTATGCTACGTGGCCCAAGAAAGTTCAGGGGAAGAGAGTGGCATGGAAGATGAAAAGAGGATTGTGACAGAAAAAGAGGTACAAGTAACAGCAGAAGAAAAGATGGAAGAGATCGACCTAGGCACGAACCCACTATAGACACTGCATTTTGTACCCCTTACAACTTGAGCCCCCGTTCCCTAATAATGCTCGAACTCTGAGGCCCAAGGCTAGTTTGGAGCCCAATCAGATATTAAATTGACTTAAGAAGTGTTAAAATGGAAAATAAAACCTTTTAAATAAGCTAAAATCTATTTTTAGAAATAAAAATAACCAAAGTAGCCCTTGGCTTGCGTACGTAGGTCGTAGCTTGCGTGCGTGAGCCAAAGCATGCGTATGCAGGCACATTCATGCATACGTAACTAGGGTTTCAGAAACATAAGAAAGGCAAGTTTTTTGCAATAACGGCTGAGGTTTGGAATGAATCCCATATCTTTTGGGAGCCGTTCCAAACCCTATTTTTTCCTTAATAAAAAGCCTTACATGGTACATTTTCAAAACACACAGAAATCCCATGGGAAAAACCTAAGATTCACTAGATAATAGTGAATCAAAAGGGAGTTTTTCACAAAATACCCTCAAGTCATTTTTATTTGATTGAGACCTTTTCTAGTCCTAATCCTTTGAGTTTAAAGTTTATAATCACTATTTTATTGAATTATGATAGATTTGACTGAGGGGAACAGTAAAAATCAAGCTTGAAAGCTTCTTTTTTTGAGTTATTCTTTTAAACTTTTCTTTTTCCATTTCTGTCTTTAATCTGTTTCTTTGTTTAGTTTATGTTTATATATGTTTGTTTAGGTTAGTTTTAGGCTTTCTTTATGTTTTTAAGCATGTTAGGACGTTAGATTTCTTGTTTGAAAGTTTTGCTCTGTTTCAGTGTTTTTAGGTTTTCTTGGTAAGGATCTGCGTACGCATGATCTAGCTTGCGCATGTAGGTTGAATTCATGTGTACATAGACTTGTTCTAGCGTGCGTGATGCCCTTACTTAGAAACCCTAATTTATTGTTTGTTTTGTTTTTTCTTTCACATGTTTGTTATGTGTAGCCTCTTTTTCATATGTTTTAAGCCCATAATTGCTTGTTCACCTTTTAACATGTTTTTTGTAATCACATGTTTAGATTAGTGTTTTCTTAGTTTTAATGTTATTTATTCACATGCTCATGCATTGATGCCATAGGTGCTGTGTTGCTGAGAGGTAAGTAAAGGGTAAGTCATGCATTAGCAATGTCCATGCATTTGTGTTAAGGTTTTACTTTGATGATATGATGGAACATACTTAGATGTATGATTAGGGTTCGTAATATGTTAATGCCTTGCTGCCTTGTTTAAGTTACTGCTTTGTTTTAGATGTATGATAGGGTTTTTCATATGTTAGATGAATGTTAGGATTTTTTTTTGTGTTTGGCTCTCTTTTGTTTAAGGGTAGATAGGTATGTGTTTTGGGATGAATGATGCCATGATTGTATGCTTAGATGTATGCTAATGTGTGTGTGAGTATAGATACAAGTATCGAACGTGGTTTTAATAAGGTTAAGACTTTAGACACAATGATGGGAGGCCAACCTTAGGGTTGAGCGATCTTGGGTGCCTAACACCTTTCCAAGAGCATACCTAAACTCCGAACCCAAACTTTGGTAGTAAGATCAAAGGTCTTTCCTTGAAAGGACACTATATTCATGGTTCCTAGACCATATAACTAGGTGGCGACACACTCTTTCCCCCCCTTGTGTCCACATCCACAGAAGCTAAGACTAATTTCAATAAGTTCGAAGCTGTCAAAGGAGGAAAAGGCATAATTGTTTCTGTTATTGGAGGAGTTTAGAGACGGTTTTGTATGGGATTATAGCAAAATGTCTGGGCTAGACCTAGGATTGGTGGTACGCACACTCAACGTGGAAGTTGGGGCCAAGCTAGTGGCCCAACCTGCTAGGGTGTTCCACACTAAAGTAGAGGAGCAGATAAAAAAGGAAGTGCAGAAGCTGTTAATAGTTGGGTTTTTCAAACTAATTCAACACCTACGGTAGCTATCAAGCATTGTACCCGTGAAAAAGAAGAACAGGCAGATATGATGTTGTGTCGACTTTAGAAATCTTAATTGGGTCTGTCCCAAGGACGAATTCCCATTGCCTAAAATGGATCTGCTAATAGATTTTGCCGCAGGGAATGCCATGTTCTCCTTTATGGATGGATTCAGCAGGTACAATCAGATGTGAATGGCACCAAAAGATGCAGAAAAGACTGCCTTTAGAATGCCTATTAGGAATTTCTACAACACGATGATGCCCTTCGGGTTGAAAATCGCGCGCAACCTATCAGTGCACTATGATTGCCACATTTCATGACATGATGCACCAAGAAATGGAGGACTATGTGGATGACATTGTGGTAAAGTCAAAAAGGCAAGAAGATTATGTCAAGGTGCTAAGAAAGGTGTTCGAAAGATGCACAGACTTTTCAAGCTGAGAATGAACCAGTTGAGTGCACTTTAGGAGTATCTACTAGAAAACTTTTGGGATTCTTGGTCCATAGTAGAGGGATAAACGTAGATCCAGCCAAAGTAACAGCAATAGTAACTATAAAGCCATTGGCCACAGTTAAAGAATTAAAGAGTTTTCTGGGCAAGGTCTCCTACATTAGGAGGTTTATACCAGGCATAGCATCAATTACCTCGGCTTTCACAAAGCTGTTAAAAAGGGACAGAGCTTTGAATGGGGCAGCACACAGCAAAAAGCCTTTCAGAGGCTTCAACAGATCATGATGACGCTACCCACGGTGCAGGCCTTGGTCTGCAGAAAACTGTTGTGGGTAGCGACCCATTGCGGTGTCTTGGGCCAGAAGAGGCCAACGAGATGTTGAAGGAAGTGCACATAAGAGAATGTGGAGAACACCAAGGAGGAAAGAAGTTATACCGGTGCAACTTTAAGATGGGATACTATTGGGCCACTATGAGAAAGGATGCAGTATTCTTTGTAAAGAAATGCCACGGCTGCCAAGTGCAAGCCAATTTGATCCATACCCACCTATAGAGCTTGCAGAGTATGGTCACCCCATGGCCTTTCCACACTTGGGGGCTTGACTTGGTGGGACCGGTCAATCCACCTTCCAATTGGTACATATGGATCCTTGTGGCCACAAAATATTTCACCAAATGGGCAGAGGCCATACCACTTCTCAAAGCCACCGACGGAGCCGTGGCAAACTTCATTAAGGAAGATGACCCAAGAACCTACTTGCCTCTCATCACTCTGTAGCTGAACATATAGATGACCCAAGAACATAGGGGCCAATGGTAGACTCACTCCAGTAGAAATCTTTATGGCTAACTAAAAATAAAGGGGCTTTATAGCATAGTGTGGGTGCGAACCAAAGACGAATTTACAGAGCCAAAATGTAACGAAGGTGGCATGGCGAACGGTGGTGGAAGCCTTTGAGAAAGCTCTAACCCAATGGGTTAGCTTCGCATTCCCACTCACCCCCTTCTTCAACTCGGCCTCCACGGCCTACTCCTCGACTGAAAGCTCAATGTCGTTGGAGTTTGTGTCACCAAGGATGGGTAGCAGCAATTGATTGGCCACATCCTTTAAGGTCACGGTGATCTCGCCACAAGAAAGAAAGAAAGTGTGAGTGGCGCTACACCACCGATGAATCAAGTGGCAGAGATTGAATAGGTCACTGTAATTAGACAAACACCGGAAGGAAACTATAGCTTTCAACATGCTAGCATGCTGAAGTGCCTTCATAAAACCCACATTGGACAACTCCGTGTCTACCCATTTCTTCCAACCCAATGATGTACTCAACCTGAACTCAAAGAGAATGGGCACAGGTAATGCGGTTCCTTGGAGGATGTCAAGGTTGGGAATGAAGGAAGCCAAGGGAGCCCAAGAAACTTCGGAGTCATGAGGACCAAAGGAAAGCCACACATGGCCCGACAAAGAAGGTTGATGAGAATGCAAAATGTCATATTTTTCTCCCTTAATGTTTAGTCATTTATATTTATTTGGTGCCTAAATGTACTCATTATTCTTATATTTTGATTTAGGATGCAAATGGAGGCATTAAGTGCAAAACGTTGCTAATTGGGCGATTCTGGACAGCTTTGACATTGCTTTGTAATCTGGGCATAACTCTCTCATCCAAGCTCCGATTGAGATGATTCAAGATGATATGGAACGACAAGACAAAGCTCTACAACTTTCAAGTTTTAAGTTTTGAGAGATACGGGCTGCATCAAGGTCTAAATCGGCCATGAGGTTGCTGCATCTGCACTGTTAACGTTCTGGAATGTTCCTTTGCCTGCAATTCTAATACGCAAATCTGATGCGGTTTATTTTTGGAAGCTTCCAGATCCGATGCAAGAAAATTCCAGTTGAAAAACACCACTTTCCTAGTTATATTAGGACTTTGTTTTATTTTTAATATTTTTCCTTAATTAGTCAGATTTGGATATTATTATTCAGAATATTTTTAGGAGATTTTGTAGGCTTGGGAAAGGGGGAATTAACGTGTAAAAGGGGGAGGAGAAATTAGAATTGGACACACACTCCTCTCTCTCCTCTCTTCTCTGATTTTCTCCTTTGAGTTTTCATCATGGCCCTGCGTGGCTAAACTTTTATACTTGGTCGAAGGAAACTGAAGCCTCGGAATCAATAAAACTGTGAGATCTAATTTGTTTTTATTGTTCAATTTATGCTTTGAATATCAGATGTTCTTCTGTGCCTATTTTCATGATTGTCTCATTTAAATACTAGGAGGCCTACTAGTTTATTATTCGTTGCAATCTACTGCTAGGTTAGATATCAAATCCGTAATTGTTTGATCTCTCTAACTTGTGAAGCAACCAAGATTTAATGATTTTCTACGTTAGAAATTATTAGATTTTAGGAAGAATGCTCGACTAAATTAAATACAACCGCTTGTGCTTGTGTTGTTTAGTTTCATCGATCTCTCTAATTCTTAAGGCTGCTACTAGATTAAACCTTTAGCGCTTGTCTTGGGTTGTTTAGTAGTTAGGGTTTATTAGATCGCTTGTTTTCTAATTAACTATGACTAAGGAGAGATAGGAAAATAGTTCCAACGGTGAATATTCAAAGTGTGAATTGATATATACTTGCATCGATGATCAGTTGAGAAATCCCAATGGTGGATGTTGACTAAGACCAAGGTTTGTTCTTTTGATTGATTTCGATACTTTAATTTGAATTGTTCCTTAGTTGTTTTTTTTCTTAAAATTGTTTTCATTATACTCAACCCCCCCCCCCCTCCTTGTTCACGTTGCATAAAATTAGGCTAGATACTCTCCGTTGAACGATCCTTACTCACATTACTACATATATTTTTAGGAGTATAAGTTTTATTTTTGGTTGCCTGGGGCAACACACCAAAGGCGAATACTCGTCAAACACCACCAAGAAGTGGATGCGAGTATTATACCACTGGTCGATGTGAGGAGGACACTCACTACCTGGGTCACAACCCCCTTCCTCCTTCTCGGAATGGTCCGATTCAGAATGAGGAGCCTCTCCACCTACGGCCTCAATGGGAGGATCGTCAGCGGCAACCTCTTTTCCTTTACAGTAGGAAGAACTCTCACCCTTTACCGGCAACAAGGAGCACGAATCAAGTGATAAAGGTAATGGGTAAAGAAATTTGGGGGAGATGAGACGGTGAAGGGAATAAGAGAGAAAAGAAAGATTGTGAGAAAGTTGAGGAAAGCGTGAGAAAAGGAAAATGAAAAGGTTGAGACAAATAAAAATGCTATGAACGGAAGCATTGGGTTAGCCATCAAAAGAAGCAACGTATTAAATGAAGCGAAGGTTGTGTTTCAGAATAACTGCTAAACTGGGAAATTTGAAAAGACAAGCCTATTCATGGCAAAAAAGGAAGCAAGACCCTTTTTTACAGGAGCAATCCATATGGTAGAAAAGTATTCGCATATGAATTACAGGAGCAATCCATATGCTCAGGGGGATAAATGTTGATGCCCCTTTTTTACAAAAGGCCCAACAGCAGAAGAGGACCAATAATAAGGGAAATGAGAGGAAGACGAGGGGCAAAGTGGTAAAAAGAATGAGGAAACAAGCTTAGTGGGCTGATATGGCAGGAATGATGGCTAGCAAGCCCATGAAAGTAACAATAGGTAAAAAAAAGGGATAAGTGGGTTAAGGAAACCCAATGAATGAAATGGCAAGCCCATAGGGACAATGAGAGATAAAAAAAGAAGAAGTAAATGGGCCGAGGAAGCCCAAGGAATAAAGTGGTAAACGCAATGGGCTGACATGGTAGGAATGATGGTTAACAAGCCCATAAGAGTGGTAAGAGGTAAAGATGTAGTAAATGGGCCGAGGAAGCCCAAAGGAAAGAATTAATGGGTCAATGGGCTAATAAGGCAGGAACATTAGCCAGCAAGTCCAAGGAGGTAATAAGAAGTAAAAGCAAGGCAAGACAACGAGGAAGGCCCAAATAGGGAGGTAGCAAGCACAATGAAGCAATGAGATAAGATTAATGGCTAAAGGCCCACAGCCATGAAGAAAAGTGACAAAAAAAAAACATGGGCCTAGAAGGCTATAGAGACATAGTACTTCGCATGGACTATACCCATCCCAGGAAAGGATAAAAGGAAGAAAACACAAGACCAAAAGCCCACGCATTCTTTACACCACAAAGGACAAGCATAAACCAATACACACAGTAGAACCAGACAACGGAAGAGCAGTAGAAATGGCATGAAGGGCAGAAGGGGACAAACACAAACAGAGTGGAGCTCGCACAAAGGACTGGGGCACCATCTACTTGTATCCAGCCAATACATGGGAGGTGGGCCATGGGTCAAGGTATTCAGAGGGTGTGGTTTAGCGTTGGGGAGAAATGGGGGATCTATTTTGGGTTCCTGCCTAAGCTTCTTTGGGGGAATGTCCTGCTTGGATGACATTTCACCCAAAAGAGGTAAGTGTGGGCTGGGACCACTTGATGCATGTCATAGAGGTAGGTGGTAAGGTAGCTTAATCCTTATCCATTGAGGTGAAACAGAAACAGAGAAGGGTAAGAAACAAGACAAGTAATTTTTTCTCGAAATGGAGAGTGCTGCAACCAACACACTCTGGGCAGAGGTAATGGTTAGACAACCAGCAGGTTAGTGGATAGTCCTAGAGAGATGCCTATAAGAAGCCAAAAATGGTTCAGGGACAAAATGGGTAAATTCTATAATGGCAGACGGTATAAAAGGGGGTAGCCATGAATAGTAAAAGGGGGAGGCAAGAAGCAAGAGGTAGGAAAGAATAGGGAGGAGAAAACATGGAAAAAGAAAAAGAAAAGATAAAAAGACTAAGTAAAAGACAACCAGAGAGAAAGTAGTGTGGTAGGAATAGAGGCACACATCTATAGACCACATTTCTCCCCCCCTCTTGAAATATCCACTCTCTAAAGGTTGTAAATCGAAACTCAAACCACTTAGGCATTTTATCCAAAACGAGTAACTTCTACGGTAGAAGCCTCTGTTGAGGTTACCTGCGTTGGAGATTAGATCCCTTCTTTGGTTCTTTTCTGTTGAACAGTTTAACCCACAATCCAACAGATGAGTTTTTTTTTATTATACTTACTGGGACAATTTCCTACTATTTGGCTAGAAGTTACTAAGTTATTTTTCTTTTTCTGCTGTAGTGTTATTTATGATTGCTGTGTTATTCTGCTATAACTCTGTTAACTTTATTCACGGTGTTAGCTTTATTTAGCACGTTTGATTATTATGGTTATCCTGCTATAATATATTCCTACCATAATATCGGTGACAGTCATTCCTGTTATGACCACACCTTATGTCCAACCCACAACACTCATGTTAGGACACGTCTACAACGGGTAAGCCTGACTTGTGCACAAGCTGGACTGAAGCGCAATCCTAGCAAGGCCAATCCCAACTCTCTTACTCCATACTAACAGACCATAGTACAACAAAAGGGGCAAGGCCCAACAATACAAGAAAGGCCCCCATATGGGGTTATTTTGGCCATTTTTTTAGGTTTCAGGGTGTTTCGATCATTTTTCAGGTTTAGGTGGTATTTTAGTTCATTTTTAGGTTTTGGGGGTATTTCGATAATTTTTTTTCCGTTTAGGTGGTATTTTGGTTAATTATTAGCTTTTAGGGTATTTTGGTAATTTTTTAGGTTTAAGAGGTATTTCGGTCATTTTTTAGGTTTAAGGGGTATCAAATATTAGGTTTTAGGGCTATTTTGGTCATTTTCTTGGTTTCGGGGGTATTTCGGTCATTTTTTAGGTTTAGGTGGTATTTGGTAATGGAAGAGCCCAAAATTACTAGGCCCACTTAGAATAGTGGAGTTAGGTATTTCAGGTCCAATGCAATTAATTTGTCAGAGGATTGGCTTGCAAGGTCAACTTTAATACTTTGCTATGATCCAAATATGAAATTGGTGGAGTTAAGGCTTATAAAGTAACAAAAAAAAGTAAGAAATATGGATAAAACACTTCCTAAAGTCTGGCTAAGGAGGCAATGTTCATAAAAGATTTGCTTAAGTGTTAGATACAAGATGATACTCTATCACTTCTCATTCTTCTTCAATCATTCAACCCCTTTCTAGGAGGGATTATTTTCCTTTATATAGTCCTTCTCATTGCATTTGAGCCCTCCACATGTATGTCGCAAAGTAGTAATTTGGGTGCTTATCCCATTAGGACTTTACTGGAGGTGGTAGAGTGTGTTGTAAGCTGTGGGATTTCTATTCAGGGGTCATTTCTTCACTAATGCGGCCAGTTGAATTGGTACAGTGCATTGAATGCGGAGGTGATGGCTACTTTACTAAGATATTTCCTCTCTCTTTACTTGCATGTCTCTACTGTCTCCCACAGTACCCTATTCTTTGGTGCAAGTGGCTAGCTAAAGAATTCTCGAGGTGTGCTTATTCCTCGGGCTTCTTGGATGACGGGTCTCTACAACTTCCCTCCTCGAACTTTTGTCCACTTTTCGGGCCTGTATTGGTGTGTGAATGGGCCTTTTTCCATCCTTGAACAAGGCCTATGGGTTCTATATTACGTTCAGATCCTCCCCTCCCACAATAGCCCCTCAAAATTCTGTTCCTACATTTGCCATGGAGAATGGGGTTTTTATAGGATCTTGATGGTTTCACATGCAAAGAACGGCGCTATGTCCTCCACGTTCTACATCGTTGTGTCCCCCACATTCTACGATGTGATGAAGATCCATGGGCTATGAATTTTTCTAGGATTTCGAGCAGGAATTTTACCGCTTGTTTTTCACCCCTGTATAAGGGGGATGGAGGTCCATTTTTCCCATTTCACTAATCATTCTTTTACCACCAATGAAGCAGTCCGAGGTACCTACTCCCCATTTTCGTAAGTGTCTTTGGCTTTCACTTAGTTTAAAGTCCTTCCTCTTTTTTCTTCTTCTTTCTTTTATTTATTTATTTTTTTTTTATCTCCATCTTTTTTCTTTTTCTTTTCTTTTTTTATAAGGATAGGTAGATTTGCTAGCTTAGTTGATACGCCCGAGGGGAGGGAGGCTTGCAAAGCCAAATATAATATTCTTGCTGTGGTAGAAATAAAACACTGTCACTTAGGGGAATGGCACACTAAGAGGCCCTTCGGTGCTGTGGTCATCCCCATGATTGCCTTCATAGAAGGTGGGATGTAAGTGACGAGGGATTTTTTAATTTTTTATAGATTTTGCCTGACCCAATGCTCCCCAAACATATTTAGAATACTAGGTAGTGTAGATATGTTGAACCGCAAGATGGGAGTTAAATTGACCCATCATGATGTCAATTGGGTGTACAATTGCCAAAATATCCAGGAGACGGGGTACTATTTTAAGATTAGGGTACCCTTGGTCAGGCTGATCACCTATTTTCCTGAATCCAACAAGGGCATGGACAAGGACTTTCTGATTGTCTCGGGCAAATAGCATGATGGTTTGCAATGCCTTACACAAGAAGGGGAGCCAGATGGGATATTAATAGGCTCGAGCAAAACCTTTTACCCTTAGCTCATAGAACATTACTTTCTCCGTGTTATTTATTTATTTGCTTATTTGCATGAACATGCATTCTTCTTTCTTCTTTCCTTCTGTTCTTTTCATTATCACTTGCTAACCTTTGACTTCTCCCCTTTTCTTCACTTTGCCGCAGATAAACAGTTTACTACTCCCAATCTCAATTTGGTGAATCATGAGGAACTCAACAGAATACTGTAGTCCAAGATCTTCCTCCACAAGAACGACCAGCTTCGTGCCTCTCTCGTTATCCTTGAATATACTCCTATTTCCTCTAGCTTTTAATCTCTTAAGCACATGATCAAAGCCAAGGATCCTCGGCTGGTGAAAATTGACATAGCCATCCTTGGATTCCTTGTTGGTCCACTTCCGAAGGGAACTCAGGACGTTATTCAGCAGGTTGCCGAGATCATCCAAGCTGACGAGGAAGTTATACCCTCAGATGAGGAACAACAGGAGCCTGCTTGGGAGCCGGTGATACTTGACCTAAGGAAGACTTTAGAGTGTTCAACCAGACCGACCTCACTGAGTCTTCCAAAGCCAGCTTGAAGCGTCAATTCACCGTTCAAGTAAGCACTAACCAGGAGATCTTGAACATACCTGAAGGCATGGTGCTATAGAAGAGGACCCCAAATTTGCTAACTCTGCTAGAGTCTCATGCTGGGAGTGCTACTCCCGAGTTGTTGGTGGAGCCTTGATCTTCTACCCCACTCCTATCTCGGGTTCTCCTACTGAACCTGGAGAGAAGAAAAGGAAGAGGAACAAGAAGTCCAAGAAGGAGGTGTCCAAGAAAGGTGAGATACAACCTACTACGAACCAAGAACCCCCCAAAGGGTCCAAAGTCCCTAAGGGACAAAAGAAAAAGAGCTCTGCTGAGGGTTCTGGTTCCGAGGTCACATTAGACTGTCATTCCAAAATCCCTATCTAGAACCCCTCACTAGTGTTCGATGGAGTCTCATTGCCTTCTAACTCATCTATTAGGGACTTCTAGCAGGTTATGTGGCCAACTCTCTCGAGCCAGTGTTACTCCTTCCTCAAGACATGGCCGACCTAAGGAGCTTGAAGAAGCATGAGGTCTTTCTGACTCTGAAAAGGGACCTTGCCATGGTGGGTGTTTATCTCTATATTCCCACTCATATTTCCAAACATTACCCCTTTATTTTTTACGTACATTCTTTACTAACTCTACTTTTTACTCTCTTTTGTTTGTACAGGCAGTCCAGGTAGCTCATCTAGCTGGAAAGTGGGTGGACCACACCCATTCCAAACTTAAGGATGAGGAAGCACGCTGTGTCTTTACCATTAAGGCCTAGACTGCTACTGAGAAAAAATACAAGGCGCTACTCCTTAGGCTGTCTGAGGCTGAGAAGGGAAGGAAAAGTGCTAAAGCTGCCCTAGCCAGGGCAGAGAAGCAAGTTGAGGAGCAATTCTTCCAACTTCGGAAGGCTGAGGAGGAACTGGCCATTACTCATGAAAATATCGAAGTATAACAGAAGGAGCTTGAGGGTAAGGCTGAGGAGATCGAGAAGGTAGAGCAAGCCTGGTACGACATGGGCCAGAAAGAAACAGAGGCAATCCTGAGGTCCCAAGTCACATAGGTCTATCGAGCGTATTGTCTTCAAGTCTGGGTAGAGGCCTTAAATGCCACCAGGGTGGATCCTGCCTTGGAGTTAAGGAATCCTAAGAAGGTCATCTTTCCCTTGGCTCTGAGGGAAACTCTCAAGGCCGCTGCTGGAGGGATGAGCTTTGCCACTCTGGCCTTCCAGCCCATTGAAGAGGGTGAGAAGGAGAGCGAAGTCGCTGATCTGGAGGCTGCCTCATAGAAGAGACACTTTCTTCTTCTTATTCCCCCCCCCCCCTTTTTTTTGGTATAAGTGTAGTTCCCTCCCCCCCCCCCCCCCCCTCCTTTTAATATTGTACCTTGTAATTTCTCTTCTATCTATCAAATAAATAAAGTTTCATTTTAACAAGTTTGTGTATATGGTCCTGATCTATTTCTCCTGTGCTTTATTCCTTTTTATCAGTGTCATATGTTTTTTATAATTCTTTTTTAACGTGCAACAGTTCACCCGAAATACACATTCCAAGGTCTTATTGAACACTTAATCTATTCTAATATGAGTTAATTTATCGAAGGCATGTGACTTGAGGAGTCGAACATGACCGAGGTTCTATTTAACACTTAACCATTTTAATAAAAGTTAATTTACTCAAGGCATATGACTCGAGGAGTCAAACATTGCCGAGGTTCTGGTCCTCAATGTCAGGAATCTTATCTCTAGAGGGATGACTGCTTCGAAGCCATACGTCATTGAAAAGAAGGTCTCTCTCGTTGATCTTCTAGGTGTGGTGTAGTATGTCCATAACACATGCGGCAACTCGTCTACCCATCTCCCCTTTGCCTCATCTAACCTCTTCCTTAGTCCATTCACTATGACGTTGTTCGGGGCATACCTTTGGCACTAGTCACACTTCCTGACATATTCATGGGCAGACCTTTGCATGTTGGGCCACCAGTATCCTTAGGTAGTGGCTTTATGTGATAGGGACCTTCCTCCCGTGTGACTACCACAAATTCCCTCATGAATCTCTTCCAATAGTGGCTCCACTGCTTTAGGATGGATACAGAGCAAATATGGCCTGGAGTATGATCGTCTGTACAACTTCTGTTCTTTTGAAAGCCAGTATCGCGGTGCCTTCCTTCGGATTTTCTTAGCCTCAGATTTGTCCTCGAGTAGTGTCCCGTCCTTTAAAAACAACAACACCTGATCCATCCAACTTAGGCTGACATGTATGTTGCTTACCCTGATTGGAACTTGATTATCCCAATTGGATGCTACTAGATCTTCAACGATTATAACTCTGGGTAGACCTTGTCCCGATAAGGTGGCCAAGGTTTCTAATGAATCAGCGTGGGAATTCTTGCTTATGGGAACTTTCTTTATAGAAAAAGCTTCAAAACTGGACTATAATTGCTTGATTTCGCCAATGTACCGGTGCATCATTTGATCTCTAGCTTCAAATTCCCTTTTCACCTGTTCCGTGATTAACCTTAAGTCAGAGAAAACCTCCACATCTTTGGCTCCAAGCTTTTTCACCGTAATCATTCCTGCCTAGAGAGCTTTATACTTCCTTTCATTATTCGTGGTTGGAAAACCAAGTCTTAGAGATTTCTCCATAGTTATTTGCTTAAGGAATATTTGAACAATTCCAATCCCAAACCCTTTCTAGTTAGCTATCCCATCCACGTAAAGCTTCTAGGATGGGGGATGGGGAGTGGAAATCAATTAAACCTCTACGTCGGGAGTCCCTTTCACCTCGGCTTTGGACCTTCCCCCCCCCCCCCCCCCCTAAATGAATTCTGCCACCAGATCAGCCAAAACCTGCCCCTTTACGGCTGCATGAGGTAAATATTTGATGTCAAATGCTCCCAACATAGTTCCCCACTTAGCTACTCTTCCCGTATAGTCCGACCTCCGAAGCAATGCTTGTAAAAGGAGCTAAGTGAGGATAACAATAGTATGGGCTTGGAAGTAATGGGGAAGCTTCCTTGTGACATGTATGATGGCCAAGATGGCATTCTCAAGGGGTAGATACTGTGTTTCTGCCTCTTGAAGGGACTTGATTACATAATAGACATGCTTCTGCACCCCAGAGTCTGTTTGAACTAGGACTAGGCTTACTACATGGTCTGTGACAGCTATGTAAGCATACAAGACCTCTTCCTTCTCGAGCCTAGAAAGGATGGGAGGATGCGCCAAGTATTTCTTTAGTTCCTCAAAAGCTTTGTTACACTCTTCGGTCTAGGTGAAGTCTTTCTACTTATGAAGTAACTAGAAAAAAGGCCTATAGCGATTGGCCGACAAAGAGATAAACCTATTCAGGGCTGTGATCATTCCGGTTAGCCTCTACACCTCTTTTGGGTTTTGAGGTGGGTGAAAATCATGGATGGCTCTGATTTGGTTAGGGTTAACCTTAATCCCTCGATAAGTGATCGTGTAACCCAGGAATTTCCCTGAACTCAAGCCGGAGGAACATTTGGAAGCATTAAGACGCAATTTATATTTTCTGAGTACTAAAAATACATCTCCTAGATCACTTAGATGCCCAGACACCTGCTTACTCTTTACAACCATATCGTCTATGTAAGCCTCGACATTTTGGCCCAGCTGGGCTTCAAACATCCTCGTCACCATTCTTTGATAAGTGGATCAACATTCTTCAAGCCAAAGGGCATCACTCGATAATGGTGATTCCTAGTAAGGGTCAAGAATGCAGTCTTTTCTTGGTCGGGCAGTAACAATGGTATTTGGTGATAGTCTTGAAAGGCATCCAAAAAACTCATCTGAGGATGGCTAAACATTGCATCTACATGCTAATCGATTCGGGAGACTAGGAAGGGGATTTTGGGGCAGGCTTTGTTTAAATTGATAAAGTCCACACAAACCTTCCACTTTCTCAACTTCTTCTTAACTGCCATAGTGTTGGCTAATCACTTGGGATAAAAAGCCTCTTTGATTGCTCTAGCTTGCTTGAGCTTATTCACTTCCTCCTTCACTACATCGGCGTGCTCTTTGGAAGAGTGATGAGGAGGCTGCCTTTTCGGCACAATAGCTGGGTTCACATTAAGGCGGTGGCATATGAACTCTGGATCTACGCTCGGCGCCTCATATGCACTTCATACAAAAACATCTAGATTATCCCTCAAGAAAACCAACAATTCTTCCCTCTTAGCTAGGGGTAACTAGGTCCCAACTTGAAAATATTTATCCTCGTCTGACCCAACAATGACTTTCTCCAACTCTTCACATTGCAAACCAATTATTATAGGCTCGGTCGAGTCTTTAGGCCCTTGGACCGTTAATTGCTATGAAACATCATTTGGGCTGAGAGAGCCCATTTCAGTTGACTAGTGCTTGATAGCAGCAACCATACACTGCTTGGCCATTGTCTGGCTTCCCACTAGCTCCTCTACTCGTCCATGGTGGGGTACTTCACGTTCATAGGTAGGGTCAAGGAGATTGCTCCCATAGCGTGAAGCCAAGGTCTCGCTAGAATTGCTGTGTAAAGGGGAGTAATCATTAACTACAATGAACTCCATGTCGACCACTTCATTGCCTGTTTGCACTGGTAGCTTAATCATCCCCTTGGGGATCACGGTTCTTCCATCGAATCCTACCAACGATGAGTCATATCTGCTTAGATCGTCAGACTTCAGATTTAGCCCCTTATATAAGTTTAGGTTCATGCTCTCAGCTCCACTTCCTTCGTCCACCAACACCCTTCTCACATAAAACCCTTCAATCTGAAGGGTAACTACTAGTGCGTCATCATGGGGTTGAAAGGTCCCTACTTTATCTTCATCTAAGAAGCCCAAGATTAACTGTGATTCCACCTTAACCCTTATGGACCCTTGGACCTGCTCCTCAGGCTCTAGCTTTAACGCTATGGACATAATTCTAGAAGAAGAGCTTGCCTCCCTACTTGGTGTGATAAGGATGACATTGATGGTTCCCAATGGTGGGCGCGGAATGGCCTCTCGCTAGTATCCCTGCCCGGCCTAGCTTCCCTACCTAGGAGACTGGTGCATGAACTGTTTCAACTTCCCTACCTTGACTAATTGCTTTAAATGGTCACGTAGGGTTCTGCAGTCCTCACTTGTATGCCCCCGGTCCTGATTATACTGGTAGTATAGGCTTTGATTCCATTTGGTGGGGTTACCTCCTATCGTGTTGGGCCACTTGAATTAAGACTCATTTTTTATCTTTTCAAGGATCTAATATACGAGTTCCTTGAACACCGAGCTGACCACCGAGGCGTTGGACTACAGAGGTTGATTGACAAAATCTCTCCTTGACCGGTTAAGGCTATATCTGTCAGGCTGAGGATCCCTCCTTTTGGGGGTGAAAACCTTGGCCTTCCCTTTGCCTTACACCTAATCTTCTTTGACCCTCCTATGCTCATCAATACGATCCATCAGCTGACGCATATTTCTAGTGGGCTTCATGGTAAAGGATTTCCTCAAGTTGTGATTCATGGGGAGCCCCACCTTGAAGGTCCCGACAGCCACATCCTCGAAATCTCCATTGATTTCATTAAAAAGTTCCCAGTATCTGTCAAAATTAGTCTTTAGTGTCTCACCCTCCTTCATTGCCATGGATAGTAAAGAGTCTAGAGGCCTAGGGACCCTACTACAAGTCACAAATTTGGCCCCAAATGCCCTAGTCAGCCCCTAAAAAGAACTTATTAAGCCTTCCTCCAATCCATCAAACCATCTCATGGCGATAGGTCTAAGGCTTGAGGGGAATACTTTGCATATGAGGGCCTCATTCCTAGAGTGGATGGCAATTCTTTGATTAAAGTGGCTCACGTGCTCCACTAGATCAGTCCTTCCATTATAAATGGTGATGGTGGGCTGAGCAAAACGGTGTGGGAGTTTGGGCCTTTCAATGCAGCATGTAAAAGGTGACCTAGAGATTTGGTGCAAGTCCCTAATCATAGCCGCTTGACTTTCTGTTTCTTTTCCTACGACGCGTTTCCCTACCATCAGTATGGGAGGACATCGTGAGAGACTCACTAGGGGGAGTTCTAGACTTCTGCCTGTAACTACGGTTCTCTTCTGAATCAGAGCTTTGGCTTGATGGAGGTCTTAACATGCAGTCTACGTTAAAGCTATTTATGTAGGTGGTCAATCTCCAATATGAGGTTTTGCATCTCTTGCTTATGCGAAACATGATTCCTTGGCCTCAAGTGACTTCGACTAATGTGGTCTGAGTAAACGTATTTGACCCTGACGCTGCGTGTCCGATTTGCCTCACAGTCTCTTCTTCTTTCTAAGTTGACAAATTGGTCTACTCGTTGAAAACCCATTGTTCTTCTCTATCTTTCCTGGAGTTTGCCATTTTTTCCAACTATTGTCAAGAACTTAGATCACAAAGTTCAAAGATGACAATTTCCACAGATGATGCCAATTGGAAGAGCCCAAAATTACTAGGCCCACTTAGAATAGTGGAGTTAGGTATTTCAGGTCCAATGCAATTAATTGTTTAGAGGATGGGCTTGTAGGGTCAACTTTAATGCTTTTCTATGATCCAAATATGAAATCAGTGGGGTTAAGGCTTATAAAGTAACAAAAGAAGTGCAAAATATGGATAAAACACTTCCTCGGGTTTGGCCGAGGAGGCAATGTTCATAAAAGATTTGCTTAAGTGTTAGATACAAGATGATACTCTATCACTTCTCATTCTTCTTCAATCATTCAACCCCTTTCCAAGAGGGATTCTTTTCCTTTATATAGTCCTTCTCATTGCATCTATGCCCTCCACATGTACGTCTCAAGGTAGTAATTTGGATGCTTGTCCCATCAAGACTCCACTGGAGGTGGTAGAGTGTGTTGTGAGCTATGGGATTACTGTTCATTAATGCGGCCAACTGAGTTGATATAGGGCATTAAATGCTGAGGTGATGGCTACTTTACCTAGATATTTCTTCTCTTTTTTACTTGCACGTCTTTATTGTCTTCCACGGTACCCTGTTCTTTGGTGCAAGTGGCCAGCTAAAGAATTCCCGAGGTGTGCTCATTCCTCGGGCTCCTCAAATAACGGGTTTCTACGTCTTCCCTCCTCAGACTTTTGTCCACGTGTCAGGCTCGGACTAGTGTGTGAATGGGCCTTTTTCCATCCTCGAACTGGGACCATAGGCTTTATGTTACATTCAGATCCTCTCCTCCCACAGGTAATTTTTAGGTTTTTGGAGTATTTTGGTCATTTTTTAGGTTTAACGGGTATTTTAGTCAGTTTTAAAGTTTAAGGGGTATTTTAGTAATTTTTAGGTGTTGGGAGTATTTTGGTCATTTTTTCAGTTTTGGGGGTATTTTTGTTATTTTTTAAGTTTATGGGGTATTGTGATCAATTTTTAGGTTTCAGGGGTAGGTTTTTTATTTTTTTTTTCAGGGGTATTTTGGTAATTTTCAATGGTTTTTTTAGCATATTTGATTATTTTTTTTAAGGTTTATGGGGTATTATGGTAATTTTAAAGGGTTTTATGAGTAATTTGGTTATTTTCAAGTTTTAGAGGCATTTTGATAATTTTGATTATTTGGTAATTTGGCGGGTTGGAGTTTACCCATGATAATTGAGTTGGGTTGGGTTTAGGTTAGATATAATTAGTTAAATGAGCAATAAATGGGTAAATGAGTTTTATGTATCCACCCATTTAACACCCCCTACTCAAAATAGAATATATCTCCTTTTTTTGGTTGGCTGGGCAATGTAGGTGTTGCAGAACGACGTTGGTATTTATTTATTAGTAGCTTTATCACAAAATATGGACTGAGAGTGAGAGTGAGACTGTAGACGATGCTTTCTTGTTGGAAAAATACACCTGCTATTCTAATTGCTAAGAGTGTAGATTGCCATTTTTAGACTTCCCTTTTTTACCGTTGAACTATATGTCTCATTTGATGATCTTAGAGAGAGAGAGAAAGAGAGAGAGAGAGAGAGAGAGAGAGAGAGAGAGAGAGAGAGGACTAATTAATCCCCAGCTTCTAATTAAGCTTGTTTCCTCATGCTTGGGCCTAAGCTAGGGATCCTACCTCATGTCATCGTGTGTCACTCTTTCGGAGATCTGCATGGGTCTTGCTCTTGATGGGGTTGGGGGTATAGGTGTTCATCTATTCTTTCTGCCACAGCTCTTATGCCACAATCAAATTATTGAGTTTTCTTTCTGTCTCTTTGCTTTTAAGGGTTTCCTATGAGGCGGGCTCATCTCACATGCATGGGCACTTTGCACTCTTTTTAATTGGGCCTTCTTGTCCATTAGTAGGATTTTGCATTTATTGCTTTTTGCGCCCATTAATGGGCCTTCAGACTCATTAGTGGACTCTTGCATAAGGCTGTGTAACATTTTGGGAAGTAAAGAGAGAGAGTGGGAGAGTTACAACTGTCATTCTTGTTACACCTTACTAGTGTACCATAAATTTGTTTTGAAATTTAGTTTCTCAAAAAAAAAAAAAAAAAAAAAGAGGTTAATTGTCCCACATCACTTAAGAGAGTGTGTTGTGTATAATATAACATGTTCTATCATTCCTTAAAAATTACTATGACTTTTGAGTGGAGTTGTGGTGTACATTTATGTTAGAACTACTTTCTTTATTCTTTGTGTGTATATTTATTTCTCAAAATAAATAAATAAATAGAAATAAAATAAAAAAAAGATCGCATGACTCGCATGACTAGTACAATAGTAGAATAACAAATATTTCCCACAAGTGCGTAAAGGCTACAAACTTCCGAAAAATCACGTGTCTTATAATCTTTTAGACAATAACATTAATTACACACAAAAAATTTCAAGGGTGCTCATAAAAAAGCTCAAACTAAAATTAAAAAAAGAAAAGAAAAAAAAAGCCACACCAAAACAAAATGGGAATAACGGCCAAAAGGAAGAAAGGAGAATTTTTTTTTTATTTTTTAGGGGGAAGGAAGATGTGAAATAGGGGAAAGGAAATAGAATCCGTAGCAACCTATCGAACTTCATATCCATATTTATACCTAGAGTAATGGGAAGGGAAAAATATGGATCATCAAAGCGAAGCTTATGATAAAACAAATTAAGGTAGAGATGAAAATTGGGGGCTTTGCTAACAACGATGCTGCACTTCTTGTCGTGGGGCGTGGCCGATGAGCAATGTTTCCACCACCATAAGATCCCTTCCCTCTCTGCGACTTTTCCGACTCATATATTTTTTGCTTTCGAATGTAACCTTTCTCATCACAGTCTCCATTCAAATCACCATCAACTCTTGCTGTAGAAAATCGGTTTTAAAATGTGAAAGGCTACACACACAAAACAGTAAGTCATTTATTTATTAAGGAACAAGTTTCATACCATGAACTTCTCGGTCTTGCATGAAGCGCTTTGAGAGCTTGGAACCTTCATTCTCTAATGTGGAAAAGCTTTCCAAACCCAAGCTTGACAGGACTTGAATGCATAAGATGAATAACAAGCATCCACAAATTATTGATCTCTTTTCGCTTAGGGGCATATTGATCTTCTGATTAAGGGCGAATGAATTTTTTTTTTTTTGGTTAGGGGGTGGGGTACTGTTGGATAAGGGGCAAACCTATTCTCATAGGTAGGAGGATAAAGATGGCAATATATAAGAACTTTTGGATTTCTTCATGTACAGTAAGAATGGAATCATGAGGAAGGTGTTTTCTGGTGATCAGAGAATAAACAAGAATGGCCCATGCAACTCATGGCTATAGTATTATGCATTTAGAAAAGTTAAAAGGAACTAAACAAATGGTTGCGTTAAAGAGGAGCGAAGCCAAGAAAATTATCACTTCAAAAACCAATAACAAATGCCTTATTTATTTATTAATATTATTCTTAGCTCTAGTGGTCTTGTAGTATTGAGTATATACGTGCTGGAATGGATTGCCCAAGACATACTTCGGTAAATGTATGGCCATGGGTAGATCCGGCGAAATTGGATGCAAACTCAATAACTTGGCCGAACCGGTTCGGCCAAGTTATTGGAATAATAACCTATTTTAGTCCAAAAAAGATTTCTGGTCCAAACTTAATCAGGTCGATTCTGTACACGTACCAATTCAACTTGCTCATCAAGTCATTATTATAAAAAAATTATGAGTAAAGTTTGGCTATAAGTTTAGTGACTTTTTTTTTTTTTTTTAAGTAACACTCATTTTCAAACAATTTCATTAGTTAACATCGATTCCAAACTATTTAGGATAAGTAAATTTATGGGTAAAGTTCTTTTTTTTTTTAAGAGAAAATAATAGTAGACTTTATTTTAAAAAAATCACGTTGTACAATAAAGAAGAGAAAAGAAGGGTATTCTTCTAACCAAATAATGGGTTCATCATCCTCTTTTGCACTAGCCAAAGCTAATGTAGAACGATTACATCATAAAGGTATACTATAAAAGTTAAAATTTTTTTTTTTTTAAATTATTTATTAAGTGAAGTTCATTCTCTAGTGGAAATAACGAAGCTGAGTGTAAATTAAATTAAATGAAGCTATTAACTTATTATAAAAAATAAAAAAACTAAAATGCAAATTGCACTTCTTAAGTTTAATTGAAATTCATTTCAAATATTTAATTTATTTTAGTTCAATTCGGTCCTTTAAATTTTAAATTTTCCCATTCAATCCAGTTAAAAAATTTGTTTATTAAATATGCAATTAACTAATAAAAAGATATTTAAAAAAAAATATTATCACATAAAAAAATCTATAATATATTTTTGGTAGCTGTCAAGAGCATTTTCACAACTCACAGCTCACAGTCACAGCTCACAGCTCACGAGCATTTTTCACATTTTGGGAAAGCTAGCTTCGCGTCACGTATGAAAAAGGAAAGAAAAAGAAAAATTAATTTTATAATCCCACTGTTTGAGAATTGAGATATAGGTTCTCTGCCTTAATTTTTGGGAGAAGAAAGTATCTCTTTTTGGGTCATTAAAAAAGCTGGGAAAAAAGTGGAGTCCATCCAGCTGTGAGTGCTTATAAGTAATAAGAATAAAGGATGGAGCATTATCATTATTTTTTATAATCAGATTCTCTCTCTCTCTGTCCCTCCGCCCCACCCCCCCGGAACAATTGAGAATTGAGTACTCATAAAAGAAGAATAAGATGCCTGATCAAATTGTTTTTTTTTTTTTTTTTTTTAAGAAATCAAAAGGAAAATGCAGTCTAAAAAATCTCCCATATTGCGTGGCAATTGTAGGGACAGCGCCGCGGTAACAAATGGCACATTTTTTTTTTTTTTTTTTGAGGTAATAGATAGAACTTTTATTGATGTAAGAAAACTATAATCAGGTACAGTATGGCCGTGTGTCCAAAGATGAAACATTACAAGCAGCTGCTGAAACAACCTGACCCGATGTTTGTATACCAGAAGGACCATAGCAGCAAACTAAATAGACAAACTATCAGAGTGTTGCGCCAAAAAGATAATACTTTTTGACACAGGCACTACCCCCTTACCATACTCTTGAAACAAACACCAAGTAAACAAAATTTTCCCCAGTCACGTAGTTACTTGAGTAGCCGAGAGGATCTGGTATGCAGCAAGCAACTCCAGGGCCCCTTCATATATCACTTTGGGTTGTGACTGAACATTTTGAAAGTAGGCTTTGTTCCTTGCATTCCAAATTGCCCAAGTTGTAGTGCACTGTTCCATCTCCTCCCTTGTCAGTTTCTTTTGCATCAACTTGAAGAGCTGGAAAAAATCTCGCGCATTGTTGCTACATTTCTGCACTCTTCCTCCAGCGAACGACCACACATTGCGGGCAAAGGGGCACTCCCACAGCAAGTGAGCTTCTGTTTCAGGGTGTTGGCGGCAGAACTCGCAGGTACTCTCCACAGCCACTCTTCTTCTATACAAGTTGTCTCGTGTTGGCAGAATATTGGACACAGCCCTCCACATAAAGTTTCTGATCTTTGGTGGCACATTAAGTTCCCAAATCAACTTCCACAGCTTGCCTTCCTCCCTAGCTCGTGAGTGTTCCGCTTCCACCCCTTGTTTTAATCGAATAGCAACTTGATAGGCCGACTTAACGGAGAACTCGTGCTTCCTGTTTTCCTTCCATATCAATGTGTCTCTCATTCGGTCTCTACTGAGTGGGATGGCCATTATCTCGTCACATGTTTTTGTGGCAAACATCCCAGCCACTTTATTTCTATCCCACTGCCAAGAATGTTTGTCAATCAGCTCCGCAACTCTTAGGCTTGGTTGCACTTCCCCTTTAAAGACAGGTTTGTGGGAGAGCCACTTGTTTGATTCAGCCATAATATTGACTCCATTCCCCACTCTCCACCTAGAGCCTTCTTGTATCACCTCTCTTGTAGCCAACAAGCTTCGCCACACATAGGATGGGTTGTGGCCCAACTCAGCCTCCATGAAAGAACACTCTGGAAAGTATCTTGCTTTATATACCCGGTAGAACAAAGAGTGTGTATGGTGTAGCAATCTCCAAGCTTGTTTAGCCAACATAGCTAAATTAAACGCTTGTATGTCTCGAAAGCCCATTCCTCCCTTCTTCTTTGTTGTACATAGTTTCTTCCAATTTATCCAATGTATCTTCTTCTCATTTTTTGTTTGCCCCCACCAATATCTAGCTATTATAGAGTTGATAGAATCACATAGGGATTTTGGAAGCTTGAAAAGGCTCATAGTGTATGTGGGGATGGCTTGTGCAACAGTTTTAGTCAATATTTCCCTGCCCGCCTTGGAGATAAATTTTTCCTTCCATCCCCTGACCCACTTTGTAATTCGCTCTTGCATTTCTTTAAAAGTAGTTACCTTAGATTTTCCACATGCCATTGGAAGACCAAGGTATTTTTCACAATCCATCATAATTCTCGCATCCAACATTTGTTGAATCGTTTGTTTGACCTCCCCTCTTGTATTTCTGCTAAAGAACAATGATGTTTTCTGCCTATTTATTGCTTGCCTGAATGCTGCTTCATAAATGCCCAAAATGTCCATTAGGCGCTGACATTCCTCTATTGATGCTTCACAAAATAGTAGGCTATCATCAGCAAACAATAGGTGGGAAATGCACACCCCATTTGGGCTAGATAAGACCCCATGTAGCTCTCTATTCTCCATAGCTCTTCTTATCATTCCAGATAGACCTTTAGCACAAAGTAAGAATATGTATGGTGATAAGGGGTTTCCTTGCTTAATACCCCTTGATGGTTGGATAAAACTGGTGTGCTGTTGTAGGCAACCAAAAATAAAACATATACTCCTAAAAATATATGTAGTAGTGCGAGTAAGGATCATTCACACAGAGAGTATCTAGCCTAGTTTTATGCTACGTGAACAAGGAGGGGGGGGGGGGGGTGGAGTATAATGAAAAAAATTTTAAGAAAAAAAAAAAAAACAACTAAGGAACAATTCAAATTAAAGTATTGAAATTAATCAAAAGAACAAACCTTGGTCTAATTCAACATCCACCATCGGAATTTTACAACTGATCATCGATGCAAGTATATATCAATTCACACTTTGAATATTCACCATCGGAACAATTTTCCTATCTCTCCTTAGTCGTAGTTAATTAGAAAACAAGCGATCTAATAAACCCTAACTACTAAACAACCCAAGACAAGCACTAAAGGTTTAATTTAGTAGCAGCCTTAAGAATTAGAGAGATCGATGAAACTAAACAACACAAACACAAGCGGTTGCATTTAATTTAGTCGAGCATTCTTCCTAAGATCTAATAATTTCTGACGCAGAAAATCATTAAATCTTGGTTGCTTCACAAGTTAGAGAGATCAAACAATTACGGATTTGATATCTAACCTAGCAGTAGATTGCAACGAACAATAAACTAGTAGGCCTCCTAGTAATTAAACGAGACAATCATGAAAATAGGCATAGAAGAACATCCGATATTCAAAACATAAATTGAACAATAAAAACAAATTAGATCTCACAGTTTTATTGATTCCCAGGCTTCAGTTTCCTTCGACCAAGTATAAAAGTTTAGCCAAGTAGGGCCATGATGAAAACTCAAAGAAAAAAATCAGAGAAGAGGGGAGAGAGAGGCGTGTGTGTCCAATTCTGATTTCTCCTCCCCCTTTTACACGTTAATTCCCCCTTTCCCAAGCCTACAAAATCTCCTAAAAATATTCTCAATAATAATATCCAAATCTAACTAATTAAGGAAAAATATTAAAAATAAAACAAAGTCCTAATATAACTAGGAAAGTGGTGTTTTTCAGCTGGAAATTTTGTGCACCAGATCTGGAAGCTTCTGAAAATAAACCCCATCATATCTGCATATTAGAATTGCAGGCAAAGGAACATTCCAGAACGTCAGCGGTGCAGGTGCAGCAACTTCAAGCCCGATTTCGACCTTGATGCATCCCGTATCTCTCAAAACTCAAAACATGAAAATTGTAGAGCTTTGTCTTGGCGTTCCATAACATCTTGAATCATCTCAATCGGATCTTGGATGAGAGAGTTATGCCCAGATTACGAAGCGATGTCAAAGCTGTCCAGAATCGCCCAATTAGCTACGTTTTGCACTTAACGTGTCCATTTGCATCCTAAATCAAAATATAAGAATAATGAGTACATTTAGGCACCAAATAAATATAAAAGACTAAACATTAAGGGAGAAAAATATGACAATTTGCATTCTCATCAAAAACCTTTCGGCTCCCCATTTATCAAAATTAAGTATGAAGCCGTCCTCACCATCTCCATTACCAATTGGACCCATTTCACATCAAAGGCCAATTTCTGCATCACTTGTCTAAGGAAACCCTATTCCACCCTATCGTATGCTTTACTGATATCTAGCTTCACCGCCATTTGTCCCTTTTTTCCACTCCTCTTATTTCGCATCCTGTGTAACACTTCAAAAGTTACAGTGGTATTGTCAGTAATCAGCCTATCTGGTACAAATGTACTTTGGGCATTAGATATTACAGTTGGCAAAATCAATTTTAGCCTATTTGCAATAACCTTTGATATAATTCTAGCTACCACATTTTCTAAACTAATAGGCCGAAAATCAGTCATATACTGAATGTTCAAACTGTGTGTAAAACATCATTGAACGTTTAGACCCCCAAATTACAAATTACCAATTCAAGCTTATCAACAAATAATGTACGTGCGAAAAATGTAAATAAGCTAAAACAGAATTGATAACATAATCTAAACCAAATAAAATCACATCCACAGCAGAAATTAAATGGCAAAGATTAAGGGAAGAGAGATGCAAACATAAAGACAACATAGCGATGTGTTATCGAAGAGGAAACTGAAGTCCTCGGCGTAAAACCTCTCCGCTGCCCTCCAAGCGGTAAATAATCTACTAGAGAATCAAGTTGGGATACATGAACAGCAGAAGACCCTTCAAGCCTAATCTACCCAGTGTACCTAAGCCCTCCAAGCTCTTACTCCAACGAGGTTACGCCGAACTTTGTCTTCTCTAGCTTACCGGATTCCGCTATAGCCCATAGCATCAACCAATATCAATTGGTCCCTTCTTAACTGCTTCCCAAGCACCAAAAAGCCTTCTCATAGATATGGATATGGTGAGAACATGATTTGGCTAATGAACCTCTCAAGGATGTAACAATAGAGAGAGTGAGAGTTGAGGAATTTGAAGAGTCACTATGTAAAGATTGTGGATGAGTCAATCTTGATTTTCTCTAGGGTTTCTCTCTCAAAATTCTCTCTGGAAGCTCTCAATATTTTGTGGGTATAAGGGGTATTTATACTGGAGTGAGAAAGGAATGTGAAGAGTCAGTTTTTCCAAAACAGAGTGGACTGGTGACTTGGCCTCGCGACTTGATTGAGTTGCGAGTCCAAGCCGCGAGCTAACTGAATGGCCAGTCTGGACTTTTTGTCCTGTAGTGCTATAGCTGGCATGACGGTTCAGCTTCTCTGCATGCTTCACTCGTGTGCATCATCTGGCGGCTGGCCAGTCGCGAGCCACCCGCGAGATCCAGTCGCGAGTCCCTGCTTTAGTGCACATTCTTGAGTATTTCTTCACACTCTTTCACACACTACCCTTACATGATTCCCACCTAAATACAGGGTTTCTAAGTGCTGAATTACAAGCAAATTGGCACGGAATAAAGCCAACAAAATGGTTGATTAAATTCAACCTTACATATACAGTGGTTCATTATTTTTTGGAATCAATACAATATGTGTATAATTCATTTTATGTAGCATATGACCCGAATGGAGGATAGATAGAACAACATTTGTGACATCAACTCCAACAATATGCCAGAATTTTTGGAAGAAAAAAGGGGCCATACCATCGGGACCTGGAGATTTTGATGGATGCATCTGAAAGAGAGCTCTTTGGACCTCCTCTACTGTATTGGGTTGGAGGAGGCTTTGGTTCATCTCTGGAGTGACCACCCTATCCACCGAACTCAATACTATATCCATTTCTGAGGGGCTTGCCGAAGTGAACAACTCCTGAAAATAATTTTCAACAGCTAATGCTATACCTCCATCAGTCTCCTGCCATACACCATCTTTATCATATATTCCTGAAATGTTATTTTTCCGTCATCTCTGGCTTGCCCTCTGGTGGAAGAACTTTGTGTACTTATCTCCTACCTGCAACTAGATAGATCTAGATCTTTGTCGCCAATGGATCTCCTCATGGTACAATATTGTATTAATTTACTCCTTCACCCTCCTAATTTCCTCCAAATGCTCTCTTGGATTGTCCTTGGTCAATTCCTCCAATATCCCTCGCTTCTCTTGGATTTTACTTTTTGATTGACCAAAGGTGACTCTACTCCACCCCACTGAAGCACTCCTGCATTGTTTAATTTTTTCAAATAAACATTACATAGGGCTGCCAATAGTCACTGTATTACTCCAAACCTGTTGGATAACAGCTTCACAATCAGGGTGTGTCACCCACTTCTGCTCAAATCTTTGTGGTATTTTTTTAACTCGGTGTTGGTGGCTTAGGGGATGTGTGGTGACGAGGATAGGGGCATGATTAGAGTATGAAGCTTGAAGATGAGAGACCCGAGCCTGTGGGAATAATTCTTTCCACTCCATTGTTGCACAAGCCCTGTCAAGCCTTAGCTAAACAAACACATCACCTTCCCTTCCATTATTGCAAGTAAAAATGTTTCCACTATACCCCAAATCAACCAAATCGCAGTGTAGTAGCGTGTTGCGGAAATTATTCATAAGCTGTAGTGGTTTAGGATTTCCTCCTTCCTTTTCCCTTGATTCCAAAATCTCATTATAGTCCCCAATACACAACCATGGGGCCGAACTCCTTGTTTTCAGGTGCTTGAGCAACGACCAAGTTTCATGCCTTAGTTGTTCTTCCAGCTTACCATAAAAACCCGTAATTCGCCATGGTGGATTTTGATTCGCCATAATAAGGGCATCTATATGGTTTTGTGTGTAGGTTTGGATGTGCAGGTCCACTTCATTCTTCCAGAGCATTGCTAGGCCTCCTCTTCTTCCTAGACATGGAACTACCAACATAGAATCATAATGCAACTCACCTTGTATCCCTCTCATCTCCTCAATGGTTTGTTTTGTCTCCATTAGAAACAAAATAGTGGGAGCTTTTTCCCTCACCAAGTGAGAGAGCACATTCACTGCACATTGGTTCCCATGCCCCTAGCAATTCCAACTTAGGACGATCATTGCTCTTGGCGGGGCTGAGAAGTAGCCATCGCCGTTGTTGTTTGCATGTTATCACTGTCATCTTGGCACTTCTGTCTCTTCCTACTCTCTAACTCTATGTTCTTCTCACTTATCTCTAATTTTTCCTCCACTTCTAATCCTCTCTTCTTGCCACCTGCTTCCTCTATTGTTGGACCTGTGTGTATTAGATTGTTTTTCGTGGGTAGTTTCCTCCTGTATGGCTGCTGCTTGACCCTCTCTTTTCTCTCTGTCGTGTTTAGTTTGGTGGCTGTGGTTTTGTCACTTAAGTGATCGCGTGACTTAGGCATGATAGGTGGGGCGTTGGGTTTAGGGTTTGGGAGGTTTTTAGTGGCCACGTCAATGCTGATTGGGACCGAGTATAAGTGCATTCTGTCATCTTCATTCAGCCCCTCAGTATCCAACCGTTGGTTATTCCCCTTCTCCGTAATCACATCTAGATTCACTGGGGAGGAATCAGTTATAGATGGAAAAGAATTCCCATCCATAACTGATGCTGCATTAACTCTTGAAACGCTTAAGGCGTTTACTTCCTTCATCCCGTGATTTCCGGAGCTGCCATGCACGTTCCCATGAATTTCGGAGGTACCATTAATGGGTCGGTCTAATTCTGCTTGTGTCCATCTGCCGGCGCCCCTCTTCGCTGTGGTTGGCTATTATTCTTGTTGCTGCTCGGTTCCTCCATTCGTCGGAATCTCACCTTATCCACTCCCCATACTGATTTTCCTGCTCCTCCATACCTCGTGGCTGCTCATAAGTTTTGGCTTCATGCCCAAGAATTCCGCATCAGAAACAAAAGCTGATCAATCTTTCGTATTTGAACGCCACCCATACGACTTCCTCATTAGGACCTTTGATTTTGCTTCCCCGTCAGAGTGGCTTGTCCAACGGTATCTCTACTCGGATTCTTCAGAATTTTTGCTTGGTTTGCAGCGACGCCCTTACAATCCACCTCAACCACCTTTCCAATCCCCTTTCCTATGTTCATCGCTACATCTTCACTAAACAATTCAAAAGGTAGTCCCCATACTTGCACCCACAACGGGCAGTGTGTAAACTTGATTGTGCTCGCGTTCATTCCCTTTTCCCATCGCCAAAGTAGTAGATAATAGTTGTCAAAACTCCATGGCCCATTGTTAAGTACCCACACCTGTTGGCTTTCCATAGTAAATTTGAATTGGAATAACCCTTCTCCCACATCGATAATTTTGAGATCAGAGCCAAACTTCCACGTTGTGCGTAGCAAGTTCTTCACCGCTCTCTGATTAATTGGTTTAGTTGTTAGGAATTTTCTAAACAAACTAAGTGAACATTCCTCTAGTAATCTTTCCCTTTGCCATGGACACACTTGGATAATTTCACCCTCCTCTGTTGTGAGGTTTATTCTCTGCATTCTTTCGATAAAGTCTGGATCCATGTTTGTGACTCTGTGGTATCGTGAGAGATAAATAGAAGTAATAGAATAGAAATAGAAAAGAATAGAAACCACTGCTATTGTGATGGAGATAGTGGAGGAAAAGCTCACCCAAAGTGAGAGGAAAAGCTCCTACCTAGATGTGATTAGGAAAGGGAGGGATAATATTAAGTTATTTTCAAATGGAAACTATCCAATCTTTTTTGTATTTGGTAATAACTTTAAAAATTGAGTCTTTTAATTAAATATTGTAAAAATTAAAGTTTACTAGTAAAATGTCTATGCGTTGCACATTTTGTTAAAAAAAGTTTTTTGTAAATTAGTATCATTATTATTGTGTTGCATGGAAACTCATAAATATTACTATTTAAACTATTAGGTAAAGCTGAAAATTTTACAAATATATAATCATAATTCTGGAAAAAAAATTATTGTTTTTTTGCTTCTAATCGTTGCTGATCAATAGACATTATCAATGAAACAATGAATACAATTTTATTTATACTACTATTTAATGAGCTTTTCCTATTTGGGTTACTCAATTTTATTGCCTAAAATATCCTCATTATACTCGCTTACAAGTTTTCAACCAACGAGGATAAATATGTAAATTAAAACTCTTATACTTTAAAACTCACGTGCACTTAGCTAGTTTCTCTCATTCTTCTTCAGATTAAAGACATTCAGTTTAACTCCACATCCTCTTCTTTCTTCTTATTCTCCTTTCAGATTTGGTTTCTAAACAATTTAAATAGACATTGTTAGAGGCTCCAACAGCTTTTTAGGTTTAATCTTTTGCAAGTTCCTATTTCTTTTCTTTTGTTTTGTTTATCATTGACTTTCTTTGAGTTCATACCTGCCATGGCTGCCAAGTATTCATAGCTTGAGGAGTACTTACTTTTGGGTGAATGTGATTAAGTAGGGATTTAAGGGTGTTTGACAGTTGCTTATTACCTATGGCTGAATTAGAAAATTCAATAAGGAGGGTTTGTGCTTGAACTACCAACTTGTGAAAGGATATTGGTAAGGGCTCTTTCTTTTTGTTTTGACTTGCAATCAAACACAAACTCTTTTTTTGGTTTTTTTATTCAATATGCTGCTACTTTTTTTTTTTCTTGAGTGGATTACACTACTAGGTTTGTTTGTTTGTTTGTTTTTTTTTTGTTTTTGTTTTTTTTTTTTTTAATTTTTAAATAGGAATTTATGTTTTTCTTTTAGGCATAACGCTGCTACTTTTGTTTTTATAAAACATTACACCACTACTTGGTTTCCAATTTAAATCAAACACAAACTCTAACAAACCTATACTATTATCTTTAATAACACGCATGCTAGCTTTGGGTTATTGATTAAAGATTCCTCTTCTTCTTCTTTTTTTTCTTTTTTTTCTTTTTTTTTTCTTTTTTTTTAAATACTTGGTTTAATTGTTTTCCAATTTCAATCAAACACAAACTCTAACAAACCTATACTATTATCTTTAATAATTCCCACACCAGCTTTGGTTTATTGATTAAAGTTTCTTTTTTCTTAAAAAAAAAAAAAAAAAAATACTTGGTTTAACCCTAATTCTTTTATCTCTCTCAAGTTGACCTATGCACAAATTTATTGGATTGCATTGAAAAGGCATTGGAATGGAATATTAGATAAGCTCAGGTTAGAGACTTTACAAGAATTATTATATGATTCAAACTTCACATTAAGTGGTTGTTATCTAAGAAATTTTTTTAAAACAAATTTATTTTGTAACAGAAACTATATTTATCATTTATATAATTCTATGTGAAATTTAATTTATATTTTTATAAGTATTAATTTACTACTCCATCAAAAATGTTACGTACCTTTTCTTGGTTTTAAAGGTAGCTGATAAATTTTAAATTTAACCTCTTTTTAACTTTTGTTATGGATGTGTAGTAAGTGGCTAACTTTTAGGACTAAAAAATTAAAATTTTGGATCAAACAAAAAATTGATAACTGTTATTAAATTTTTTTTAAAAGAACAACAACACCAAAAAATGTGGATCCTGCCATACATAAAATTTTAAATTGAAGCTTTTATTTACTTTTGTTATGTATGTGTAGTAAGTGGCTAAATTTATGATTAAAAAACTAAATTTTAGGATTAAACAAAAAATGATAACTGCCACACAAAAAATTTGTAAAAAAGAACAACAACAACAACAACAACAACACACACAAAAAAAAAGAAAAAAAAAGAAAAAAAAAAGCTAAAACGAAAACAAAAAAAAAAAAAAAAAAAAAATTGGACATCCTAGAGCCTTTCCTTAAAAAAACAAACAAAAAAACCAAGAAAAAAATAAATAAAAAAACAACAACAACAAAAATTTGAGTCTTTTACCGTAAAAGAAAGAAAAAAAGAAAAAAGGTAGTTATGGATGTGTAGTATATGACTAAATTTTAGGATTAAAAAAAAAACTTGATAAAAAAAAAAAAAAAAAAAAAAAAAAAAAAAAACAACAACAACAACAACAACAACACCATAAAAAAAATAATAAAAAAATAAAAAAATTCTCAGCCTTTTACCCTAAAAAAAAAAAAAAAAACGTGTAGTTGTTAAATTTTAAGTTTAAGCTCTTTTTAATTTTTTGTTATGGATGTGTAGTACATGGCTAAGTTTTAGGATTAAAACACAACATTTAAAATAAAATTAAAAAAACACCAAAAACAACACCCAAACAAAACAAACGTGGATCTTGGATGCTTTTCATTCAACAAACAAAAAAAAAAAAATTTTAAAAAGACAAAAAAAAAAAGACCTAACACGAAAAAATGTCAGCCTTTTATCGTAACAAAAATAAATATAAACTATTAAAATTTAGTACTTTGTTTTGTTATGGATGTGTACTAAGTGGATACTTTTTAGGACTATCATAAACAGATTACAGCTATGTTCATTCTTCTAAAAAAAACACACATTTATTTTTATTTCCATCAAAAATGTTACGTACAGTTTCTTGGTTTTAAAGGTTGTAGTTAAATCCTAAATTTAAGCTCTTTTTTACTTTTATTATGGATGTTGTAGACACTCGATTTTGCACCCATAATTTAATCTTAGAAGATGGCTTGAATGACCATTCATATACCCGAAAAATCATAGTTGCATTACATGCATTAATTCATTCATTGCATATCATAAAACTGATCTTGAGATTCTAATGGTCGCGACAGTATGTCCGATTCCCAAATCGGACCGTCGAATTGAAAGATATCACGAGATCAAGTTTTCACAGTCTGCATGAATTGTATGGAGTGAAACCGATCACGTGTGATTAATTGAAATTAATTTTGATTGGTTAATGGTTAAAATTAATTAAATGAATTTTTGTGATTGGTTAAGTATTTTTCTTAAAGTGAGATTTGTTATATGGGATTAAAACAAATAAGCTGATAATATTTAGATGATTAGGCTTTTGGGATAATTATATTCAAAATAATTACTTTAAAAAATCCTAATTATCACTTTAGGATAAGGTTTGAAGAGGAAGAATAGTGAGGATGACGCATAATTTACCCCTCTCTAGCACTTTAGAGTTGTGAGAATAGTTCTAACTTGACCTTCGGAGGGTAGTTAGCCGGCACCACACCGGTGCTCTCTGCTAGGTCTTCTCTTTTTGTTTCGCAGGTCTTGCTTTGAGTGTACGAGGACTGTGCGGCTCATTGGTGATTTTTTCGGCATCATCAGTTGGCGTCGTCTGTGGAGACTGAGACTTGTAAGCCATACAAACACTTCCCGGACAAAGAGTTGCATGGTACTTACTCGCTCGATGGCAACCACCAACAACGTTCAGGGAGACGAGCCACGACCTACTGCCCTGGAGAGACAGGTCCAAACCCTTACAGCGGCAGTGGAACGCCTCACTAGACAAAACTAGACCCTAGAGGAACAACTGCGACAGAAGAAATGCGGCGATGGGAAACCAAGAGGAAGATCAAGAAGGTGCCAGTGCTGATCACAGGAACTAGGAGGGGCCGGAGGGAAGTAACGTCCCGAATAGACCAGAGGTCAGCCGACCATTCGTTGCCGATACGGCCCCACCCCACATCGTCGAGGAGATGCAGATGATGAAAGAACGGATGGAGTGCATGATGAACGCGCTCAAGGGAAGAGTCTCCAGTAATCTCGACGATCTGGTCCACCGAACAGATTCACCATTCACCGTGTCCGTCAACTCTTTCCCCCTTCCTTCGAAGTTTCGTATGCCGCAAGTGGAAAACTACGACGGAAACAAGGACCCACTGGATCACTTGGAGTCTTTCAAGACCCTGATGCACCTCCAGGGGATACCAGACGAGATCATGTGTTGGGCCTTCCCCACCATGCTGAAGGGCCCCGCGAGGATATGGTTCAGCAGGCTGACGCCCAACTCCATCAGTTCCTTCAAGGAGTTAAGTGCCCAATTCGCATCGCACTTTATCGGGGGACATAGGTATAAAAAGTCTACGGCATGCCTGATGAACATAAAGCAGTGGGAGGACGAGACGCTGAGGTCCTACATAGCTCGTTTCAACAAGGAGGCCCTTTCAATCGATGAAGCGGATGACAAAATACTCGTAGCAGCATTCACTAATGGCCTACGGAAAGGAAAATTCTTATTTTCTCTATATAAGAACGATCTAAAAACCATGTTGGATGTGCTCTACAGGGCTACCAAATATATGAATGCGGAGGATGTGTTATTGGCCCGATAAGAGAAGCCTAGAAAGAGGGAAAGACAGGAGGATGCTCGGCTGGATTGTGGGCTAAAGATGGCTAGGACCGGAGAACGACAGGAAGATCGACGCTCCAAACCCCCCATTGGGAAATTTGCAAGTTTCACACCGCTGACGGCCCCGATAGACCAAGTCTTGATGCAGATAAAAGACGAAGGAGCTCTGACCTTTCCCGGCAAGCTGAAGGGAGATCCCAATAAGAGGTCAAGGGATAAGTATTGCCGGTTCCACCGTGATCACGACCACGACACAGCCGACTGTTACGATTTGAGGCAGCAGATAGAAGCTCTTATAGGACAAGGGAAACTGCAGAGGTTCGTCTGTAAGGAAAGGACGGATCCACCACAGGAGCAAGCCCCACGACGGGAGAATGAACGCCCTAGACCCCTAATTGGAGATATAAGAATGATAGTAGGGGGCACAGCCGAAACTGGGTCGTCCAAAAAAGCCTGTAAGACCTACCTCAGAATGGTCCAGAATGTCCAGCTTACAGGCTCCGTGCCTAAGATGACACGGATCGACAACGCTGTAATCGGATTCTCGGAACAAGACGCTCGAAGACTTCATCACCCGCATGACGATGCACTTGTTGTCAGCTTACAAGTAGGAGATTATAACATGCACCGGGTTCTAGTCGACAACGGCAGCTCAGCAGACATCTTGTATTACCCGGCCTTCTAGCGGATGAAGATTGACCAAGAACAACTGGTCCCGATAAATGCCCCTCTCGTTGGTTTTGGAGGGACAAGATTATTCCCCCTTGGCGCCGTCATATTGTCAGTGACAGTAGGCGACTACCCGCAGCAGATCACCAAAGACGTAACATTCCTCGTGGTCGACTGCTCATTTGCTTATAACGCCATTCTCGGACGACCGACCCTCAACTCATGGAAGGCTGCAACTTCAACCTACCATCTAATGATCAAGTTCCCTATAGATTATGGCGTAGGAGAGTTGTAGGGAAATCAAGTGGCTGCACACGAATGCTACATCACCACGCTAGAAATGGATGATCACCAACAAACATTGTGCATAGATGAACAAAGGGCACTAGCAGAGCCGGTTGAGGAGCTAGAAGAAATAAGACTTGATGAATCAAAGCCCGAACGGACAACTAGGATAGGGACATTATCAAGTCGGACGGTACAATAAGCGCTCACGACCTTCCTAAAGGACAACCAAGATGTGTTCGCCTGGAGTCATGAGGACATGCCAGGGATCGACCCTTCGATTATAGTACATAGGTTGAATGTGTCGCCCTCATCACCTCCCATCCGACAAAGAAAACGAGTGTTCGCTCAGGAAAGAGACAAAACTATAGCTGAAGAAGTTTAAAAGTTGCTTGATGCAGATTTCATTCGGGAGGTATATTACCCTGACTGGTTGGCAAACGTGGTTATGGTTAAAAAGGCCAATGGAAAATGGAGGATGTGCGTTGATTTCACGGATCTCAACAGAGCCTGCCCAAAGGATAGCTACCCACTCGCACAGATAGATACTTTGGTAGACTCGACCGCAGGACACGAACTTTTGAGCTTCATGGATGCTTTTTCTGGTTACAACCAGATTAGAATGGAGGAAACAGATCAAGAAAAAACTTCCTTTGTTACGAGTCGGGGACTTTTCTGCTACAAAGTCATGCCATTCGAACTCAAAAACGCAGGGGCGACGTATCAGAGATTGATGGACAAAATATTCGTCCATCAGATTGGGAGGAATGTGCAAGTTTATGTAGACGACATGCTAGTGAAAAGCGTGAGAGAAGACGATCACTTAAGCGACCTCCGAGAAACTTTCGACATGCTCTGAACGTACAATATGAAGTTAAATCCAAGTAATTGTGTATTCGGAGTCACTGTGGGGAAGTTCCTGGGGTTCATGGTATCTTAAAGGGGTATTAAGGTCAATCCAGAGAAAGTACGGGCCATAATGGAGCTAGCTCCACTAAAGACGGTTAAGGAGGTGCAAAGCTTGAATGGAAAAATAGCGGCTTTAAATAGGTTCGTCTCACGGGCGACGGACAAGTGCCTTCTTTTTTTCCGCACATTAAAGAAGTCATTTGAATGGACAGACGAGTGCCAACAAGCATTTGAAAACCTAAAGGCATATTTGTCATCTCCACCATTACTTAGCCCATCTAGGCCAGGAGAAGAGCTCTACCTATACTTAGCCGTCTCACAAGCCGCTGTCAGTGCCGCTTTGGTAAGAGAGGAAGATGGATCTCAGAGACCCGTCTACTTCGCAAGCCAAGCGTTTCGAGGAGCAGAAGAGAGGCACCCCCAGATGGAGAAGCTGGCTTTCGCATTGGTAACTGCGGCACGAAAGCTCAAGCCGTACTTCTAAGCTCATACCATTGTGGTCCTAACGGACAAACCTCTGAAAAGAGTCATGAATAGCCCCGAAGCCGCAGGACGATTAGCTTTATGGGTTATAGAATTGAGCGAATTCGATATACAATACCGGCCGAGGACAACTGTAAAGGGATAGGTTGTGGCCGACTTCATCGTCGAGTTCACACTCATGGACGGGCAGGGGGCAGAAAAGATTCCACTGTGGAATGTTTACACAGACGAATCTTCTAATAGACAAGTAGGTGGGGCTGGTGTAATGCTATTCTCTCCAGAAGAAGATAAGATCGAATGCATGATCCGGCTCGAATTTCAAGCAACAAATAATGAGGCCGAATACGAAGCCTTGATCGCAAGATTAGACCTCGCAAGAGCAGCAGGGGCTGAAAACATGATCATACATTGCAATTCCCAAGTCGTAATCAGTCAGGTCAACGGCAGCTACGAATGCAAGAATGAAAGAATGAAGAAATACCTTGATGAGGTGAAGGGCAAGATTGGTAGTCTCCAAATCAAGTTCGTCCAAATCCCAAGGGAGGAGGACGAATGTGCCGATCGACTTGCTAAGGCTGCCTTAGCAGAACGCATGCTCGTCCCCAATCAGGTATTATATTTCGTCCAAACTTCCTCGATCATTGATGAGGGTGCAAGTGTGCAAGAGATAGGCACTGAAAACAACTGGACCGCGCCATTGATCTCTTACTTGAAGAATGGAATGTTATCGGACGGGAAGGACGCTGCAAGGAAGCTAAAGGTCCAAGCCTCACAATTCGTTATTATGAAAGATGTTTTGTATAAAAGAGGTTTCTCCTGCCCATATCTGAGATGCTTAGTTCCCGAAGAGGCAAAGTATGTCATGAAAGAAGTTCACAAGGGGATTTACAGAAACCACTCGGGGGCAAGATCACTAGTTCACAAGCTGATTAGAGTAGGATATTACTGGCCCACCATGCAGAAGGATGTGTAAGCCTATGTCAAAACTTGCGACAAGTGTCAGAGGTTTAGCAACACCATCAGACAACCATCCGAGGAACTAACCCCTATGATGGCCCCATGGCCATTCTCTCAATGGGGATTAGATATCATGGGCCCTTTCCCTACAGCAGTCAGGTAGCTGAATTCCTGGTAGTTGGCTACTTCACAAAATGGGTGGAAGCCGAAGCCTTAGCCACTATCACGGAAAAGAATATTCGGAGTTTTTTTTGGAAGAACATCATTTGTAGGTATGGGATACCAAGAGTGCTTGTCTTTGATAACGGAAAGTAGTTCGACAACCACACATTCAGGAACTTCTGTTCGGAGCTCAGAATCAAGAACCATTACTCGTTGCTCGCCCACCCTCAAGCCAACGGACAGGTAGAAGTTACGAACCAATCCTTGCTCAAGATCATCAAGACTCGGCTCGAGGAGGCAAAGGGCATCTGGCCGGAGGAACTTCCGAGCGTTTTATGGGCATACCGAAAAACAGCAAGAACACCTACCTGGGAGACACCGTTCCGACTAGCGTACAGGAGTGAAGCAGTCATCCCAGCCGAAGTAGGACTCACAAGGTACAAGGTGGACAATCATGACGAACGGAGGAATGTTGAGGCCATGCGCTTGCAGCTAGACTTACTAGACGAAGTCAGGGCTATAGCTAAACAGAGATTGGCACGGTACCAGAACCTCATGGCCAAGCACTACAATTCCAGAGTTAGACACAGAGACTTCCAAGTCGGAGATCTTGTCCTAAGGAAAGTAATGAGCGCCAACAGAGATCCCACCCAAGGGAAGTTCGGCCCAAACTGGGATGGACCCTATAGAATTACGTCGTGGCAGAGGAAAGGCACATACCACCTCGAGACACTAGACGGAAAAAAGCTATCCCATCCATGGAACACCGAGCATCTAAGAAAATACTACCAGTAGAAAGCGACATTTGACAGATTCTAAGTTTATTCACATTTTGCTAGTTTAATTTAATTATTGCAACATTCTCCGGTTTTTTAGTTTACTATCTAGATGGTTTATTTTCGCTTTTTAAGTTTCTCCTTTAAAGAACTACTTTTGGTTTAATAATACGAGGAATATTCAGATATGACTTGTCTTTTTATGAAAATTCTACCAAGTCCATAAAGTGGATGGTTCATCCATGAATGATGAAAATTCTACCAAGTCCATAAAGTGGACGGTTCATCCATACAGGATGTAAATTCTATCAAAGTCCATAATGTGGACGGATCATCCAATAAGGTTGGAAATGTACTAAGTCCACAAAGTGGATGGTCCACCCAAGAAGGATGGACACATTATCAAAGTCCACAGTATGGACGATCTATCCAACAAGGATGGAAACTTACTAAGTCCATAGAATGGACGGATCATCCAAAAAGGATGGAAACTCACTGATTCCATAGAATGGACAGACCATCCAAGAAGGACGGGAACCTTACCAACGTCCACAAAGTGGACGGTCCATCCGAAAAAAGGATAGAAACCCTATTAAGTCCGTAAAATGATCGGGCCACCTTATAAGGATAAAAACTTCATAAAACTATAAAGTGGACGGCATCATTAAGATGGATGTGTCATTTTACGAAATGAGAATGGACGGGTCTATCTAAAAGTAAACCGAATCACTTGTCCACACTAGGATAGAATAAAAACCTTAAGCGGACGAGTTCAAAGCCGTCATCCACAAAATGAGTTCAAAGGCCTAAATAAACGTTGGCAACATAGACGGATCAAACAGGACGGACTCATTGCAAAAAATTACGAAAAAAGCTTGCAAGCAAAATAATAAGCAAGTAAAAATAAATAAAAGCCCTTAAAAGGAAATGTATACATATGACGGATAGAATAGTTAACATTGTTCTACAAGGATGTTTACAAAAAAATAAAAAGCTACTGCTGAACAGGGGAATTCTGCTCGTTCTCCTCTTGCACAGCAGGGTGACGGGCAGTATCCTCAACTTGAGCTTTCTCTCCACTACCAGGAACATCATCAGCAAATAGCTCATCCGTACTCTCAGATTGGATGGGCTGAACGGAGGTCGAGGTTGGAGCATCAATGTTAACACTGGATAAGTCCAGGTTCGGATAAGAAGCCTTGACTTGACGAAGGCAATCATCAAAGCCTTCAGCAAAAGAACCTCCCCGCTCTGCCAGAAGGGCATCAGAATCACGATACTCACGTATCGCTTCCTCTTTCGCTTGACGGAGCCGATCATTGGCATCTTTAATTTCCTTATCCTTATCTGCCAAAGCTTTCTTCAACAGCTCCGTCTGCTTTTCCAGTTCACCTCTAACTTCCTCTGACAGAGCAAGTTTTTTCTCCTGGACCACCTTCCAAGTCTTCAGTTCATTAAGCTCTTCCTCCGTCAGAGTTGCCTTTTCTCGTAGATGGTCTAAAGTTGTCTCATGGTTAAGGCAATGGCTCATCAGTCCTTTCATCATTAACATGGCCTGTAAGTGGAGGAAGTTAGTGGCTAGATAGGTTGATAGAAAAAGGTAGACGGTTACGAAGTTACCTGAGGGATGCAGAAGAGACCCGTCTCCCCCATGGCCTCTATTGCATGGTTGCTCAAGTCTTCATAATCATCAACCGTTATGATGGACGAAAGCTGCTCCAACGCATACTTCGAGTCCTCACAGAGAAGGACAGGTGGTTTTTGAGTAGAAGAAGCAGAACCCGTCATAAGCCCTTTTCCTTTGCCATGAACAGGTTTTGAAACTGTCTTCTTCCCCTCAGCTTTTAACCCTAAGACGGGTTCAAGAACGACTTTGGGCTTCTTCAGGGGCTGATGGTCAGTCTTCTCTAGTTTCCTTTTGGAAGACGGGTTGGCTAAACCTGATCCTTTCTCGGTCTGACCCCTCTGCTGTTTTTGCATAGCAACTTGTTGCTTGATATAAGCCCTTCTCTTAGCAGCATCCATTTCTACAAAAAATGGAGGACGGACATTGAAGATTGAATAAGTATAACAAAAAGCTGAAGGTGACGAACTTACGTGCTCGAACTTGGGCCCCGTATCGAAGGGCGGCTTTGGTCGGTTCTGGTCCATCGCAATACCAATGCAACATGTTTAGGTTGACCAATTTGGCCCACGTCCTCTCTTCAAGCTTGGTTTTGTTAAAAATGTTCTCTAAAAAACTGAATTGCTCAAGTGTGACTGGAGGATGGTCTCGAGTTGTGTAGAAAGACGGATAGTTACGCATTGAAGAACAGTTAAAATATAAACAAATGTTTGCTGACAGATGCATACTCGACGGTGGCATTATGCCCCATGTTTTGTCAACGGGCATGAATTCAGTATCACTAGGGTGACACATCCACTCGTTACCCTCAAAAAAGAAATAACGACTCTTCCAATCTCTGTTGGAGTCAGGATTCTCACAAATAAGCCTTAATAATGGGCCCTTGGGCGCGAAGTTGTACATGCCTTTGGACTATGTAATCTCGGCAAGACGGTAACAATGGAAAAATTCTTCCACCGTTAACCTCCGTGCCCCGTTAGACATAGCGCCATATAGGACCTCCATACTAAGGAGCACCCTCCAAGCATTAGGGGAGATTTGATTAACGGACTATCCAAGATATTGGAGGAGACGATGGTGGAGGGTGCTTAATGGAGACCTGAGCCCTGCCTTCAGCATTTGCTTATAGACCCTTAAGTCCTCATGACCCTTATAATAACACTTCTCAGTTTTGTAGGGTAGACGCATAGATATGTTGTTGGGTATTTGGAACTTATCCCTAAGTGTTTCAAAGTGTGTTTCTTTGATTTTGGAGTTAAAGTCGTTGACCATCCATAAGGGTAGAAGGATGAATTCTCTAAGCCCATCAGGTCCTATGACGGATTGGATCGGAGGATCAACATCCATCAGACCGTCACTAGAGTCAGCATTTGATTTCTCCATCTCTGAATCCTCATCCATTGAAGAGGAAGCTAACAGACTCCTCTTATTGGGACTGTCATGGTCTTTGTGACCTGACGGGTACACTTCATCCTAGCCCGCTCCATCGTGGACAAATGATTGGTTACTTGTCGCACTAGACATCACCTACACGAGACGGTAAAGCCTAAGATTGATAATACTATAATGGTTGACGAACGTGTAAGTGTCTCAGAAAAGTGTAAATGCATAAAAACTTGAAGTAGAAGGGATAAGATGCTTACCAGGACGGATTCAATTAATGACAAGTAATGTTGACGGATGCAATGGTTGAACGGTACAGGCTTCTGACAAGAGTAACGGGTGCGCTCTGATCTTGAGTTTCAGGAGAAAGTAAAGTAATGAACAGAAGAAATCTTAGTTTATATAGGAAGAACGGCGCGGAAGACGAAGGGGCGTTTCGGTTCCCGTGATCAACCATTCAGCAAACACCACGCGTCCATCATTAATTACCCTAGGCCAGCCTGTCTAGACTAGGTGGCATTCGTTAAAAGCTCAAAATTAAACCGTCACCCTGCGTGTCCGTCCACTCAGAGAGTACGGACTCACGGGGTGAGAGGGCAACTGAAGAGGAAGAATAGTGAGGATGACGCATAATTTACCCCTCTCTAGCACTCTGGAGTTGTGAGAATAGTTCTAACTTGACATTCGGAGGGTAGTTGGCCGGCACCACACCGGTGCTCTCTGCTAGGTCTTCTCTTTTTGTTTCGCAGGTCTTGCTTCGAGTGTACGAGGACTGTGCAGCTCATTTGTGATTTTTTCGGCATCATCAAGGTTTATCATGAAAATAGATCTAAAATTCGTCCAAATATAGTTTTAGACTTGGAAAACACTCCAAAATGAGCTAATCAAGTAGCATATTTCAGATTCACGTTGAAAGACACTTTTTGGCATAGTAGAACTCAAGATTCGGACTAGGCTATTTCTGGAAAAGTTGTAAAGAATCTTATTTCCCTTCAGCTGTAAAAGTTTCAGCTTAATCAAAATTTTTAGTAGATAGATATGATCAAAATACTGAAACTTATTCTAATCTGAAAAATCAGCTTACTCTTATCCAAATCTCATTTTTTTAGGATTTTCCCCATACGTTTTTTTGTTTATTTTTTAAAGCTGATTGGACTTAATTTTTGAGCAAACCTAGCTTATTTTATAAGCAACTAACACCTCTGTAAATAGGGGAGGCCTCCCAGCATTCAGCACCCATTTCTGACCCATTTCCGGCCCTTTTTCTGACCCTTTTTTTCTGACCTTTCTTTTTCTGACTTCTCTCTCCCCTTACGTTAAAGAAGTTCTGGAAGCTCTGCTTTAGGAACTTCTTTTTTGTTAAGAGGCTTCACTTGAATCCTTAAAAAAAAAAAAAAAAAAAAAAATTGTTTCTCTTGAGGATTAAGTTCATGCAGGAATAAATAATCATGTTTCTCTTATGTTATCACATGTTCTCTTTTGCTTTCAAAAGTTTTCACATGATTAATTGATGGATTTGGCTTACCTTCAGTACTTTTTTAACTGGAAGTGTCCTTTTGTTTTAAATACAATATAGCAAGTAATAATGGGTTTTAATCTCTACATTTTATTTAGTTAGTGAGTGATGTGGCAGTTTCTCATTAGAACAAAAGTAGATTCCTATTAAAAAAGAACTAGAGGTAAGCTAAACCTTTAATTGATGAACATGTCTAGATCTAGGGTTGAATCTTGCCTTAGAATTTTAGATCTGAAATTTTTCTTTGTGTTAAAAAAAAAAAAAAAATCAAATTTGCAAGTTTTCTTCATTTTTATTTATTTATTTATTAAAAGTCAGATCTATATTTTCTTTCTCTTTCTTTCTTTTTCAAAGTTAAACCAGATTTGAATTTTATTCGTAAACTTTGATCTAAATGTTAATAAAAAAAATGATCTGCATTTTTTCCAAATAAAAATCTGCCATGTTTTTAATGAAAAATATGATCTGCATTTTTTCCAAATAAAAATCTGCCATGTTTTTAATATAAAATCTTATTTGCATTTTTCCAAATAAAAATCTGGTCTATTTTTAATAAAAAAATTGATCTGCATTTTTTCCAAATAAAAATCTGCTCTGTTTTTAATAAAAAATCTGATCTGCATTTTTTCAAATAAAAATCTGGTCTGTTTTAAATAAAAAATCTGATCTGCATTTTTTTAAAATAAAAATCTGACTGTTTTTTTTTTAATCAAAATCAGATCTACATCTTTCAATAAAAAAAAAATTGTGTTTTCAAAATAAAAATCTGTTTTTTTTTTTTTTTTTTTTTTTTTTTTTTTTACATTAAAAAATCCCAATCAGATCTGAATTTTTATTTTAAATCCATTCTTTTCTTTTATGGAAACTCAAGATTAAAATTTTCATTAACTATTCTCATCAAATTTTTTCACACAAAATAAAATGGCAGATCTAAGGTTCTTGACTAAAAGTTTAACCCTAGATCTAGGATTTGACATAGCATCATAACATTTCATACCTTCAATATGGGTATTTAATGGTCATTAGAGTCTAGAAGACTAGACTCCGTCTGAGCAAAATGGGTGCCTAACACCTTCCCATTCCGTAACCTAGCCCCCGAACTTAGGTTTTTGGATAGTAGACTAGTGTTTTATCTTTTGTTTTGGTAGATTGTAACTAGAATCAAAACTTTGTAATTTTTACATAGATTATATTTAGGACCAAAGCCTTGTAAATTTATTCTACCAAGCTGTATTTGTATAATCAATTAATAAATTTGAGGTATTTTTTGGACATGTAAGTTGTATTTTATTTTTTATTTTTTATTTTTTATATAAAAAATAAGTGGCAACTCCACACAATTACCCAAAAGAGAGGTGCCCTAAGCACCCAAGTCTCTTTTTGAGAGCACCCTCCAAGGAGCACAGTCTCTCACAGATGTATACCAAGTGGCTAAACCAGAATTTTCTTTTAAAAAAATATAAGAAACAATTGAGGAAAAAGATGTAAATAAAATTTTGGATAAATTTCAAAATGAAGAATACTCAAATATTGGACTAAATTTAGTACTAATAATAAAAAGGAATAGATATGGACTTCAACAATTTTAACTTACTAATATTATTATTTAAGCATATTTTATATTTTAGATGGTAGAGTCGATCTAATTGGGTGTTGGAAATCAAAAATTGCTTCTAATAATGAGTAAAGACATGATTCAATTGGCCTTGCACTCTATCACGCTTATTATTTGGGACTGTAAAATGGACTGGACTAACCTAAGCTTAAATTTGATTGTAACTACAGAATTCTACATTAAAAAAAATTAAAAAAAAATTAAAAAAAAAGGTGAAAAAAGCAATATAATATATTAGTATTAGCTCCAGTGGGTAAGCGAATTTCACTGGCTCACTAGAACTTGAACCTCGCCTTACAAAAAGGCATGATTTTTGTTTTAAAATGTGTCAAATGATTCCAGAAAATTTAATTTAATTTTAAGTAGAAATGAGTCTGGGAAATAAAATTTAGACATTTTCTAAATTGTATTTTGCTCACATTGATCTAACAATTCATAACCTAAAGGTTAATATTGAATTATAGCATCATGTTCCAATCATTAAGACATTGATAACTACATTAACAAAATTGCCAAAAATGGATGATAATTACAGAATACTAGCCTTTGAGCACGCGCATGAGCGCTTGCTCAAAGGCACTTCTATTTTTTGGGAAAAAATTAATAATTTGCATTCATTATAATTTGGGATTACTACATTTCATCACGGGGCTAGTTTCTATTATTTGAGTTAATAATATTACATAAAAATTCCACTAAAATCTCCTAATATATTAACATTATTTTTTTTGAGAAATAAACTACCTGTTAAACACACACACACACACACACACACACACTTAATTACACTCTTTCACCATGCTCAATTACATTGCTTAACCCAAAGTACCACTACAAAAGGGCCTAACTTTTGTACTAGCAAAGTGGGGCTTTAAGCAATAGGAAAGAGTTATACTCAAGCAATGTGGGACAACACCCACTTTATTATTTTTTTTTATAAAAAACAAATTAACTGTTAAACACACACACACACACACACATAATTACACTCTCTCACCAAGCTCAAACACATTACTTAACCCAAAGTACCACTATAAAAGGACCTAATTTTTGTAGTTGTAGAGTGGGGTTTTAAGCAATGGGAAAGAGTCACACTCGAGCAATATGGGACAACACCCACTTTATATATTAAAATTATTTATATAACGTTTAGAAATATTATTACAATATTTATATCACTCTTAATGTAAAGAAAAAAAATTGATAGTCAAATTTATTTGATAATGAGATACAAATTAGGGAGGAAATAAAACATCTAAAAAATTGTTTTCCTTTAAATGAAGAATGTTAATTTTTAGGATAAATTGCAAATTACACCCCTGAAGTTTGGGGTTGATTGGATTTTACATCCCAACATTTCATAAACTTAATTTTAAACCCTGAAGTTTGGTTCTGTTAGCAATTCACCCCCCCTCTCAATTAGTTTTTGTTGTTAACTGACACATCACCATGCTGACATGTTTTATTTTTGCCAAAACTATGTAGTTTCAATGAAAAATAAAATCTTATCTAGCACTATCCAAACGGTATAGTTTTGCCCAAATCTAAAACACAAAAATCTAATCATAAACTACACTGTTTCATCCTATTTATAAAATCCCAAACCAAAACTCATGAAGGGCGGCACCTTCCCAATTTGCACGAATCCAACGGCCAGGCCTTACTAATCTCCTCAACTTGGTTAAACCTTAGCCATCAGCTTGCCTCCTAAATCCATTGTCGAAAGCTCAAGGTGGGGGTGACGACGACAACGACGACTACACCGATAGTGAGCTGTTCTTCACTATCTCTCCCTCTCTCTCTCTCTTTCGGATTTGGCTATTGTCATTGATCTTGTTGATTGGGTTTGTTGGGGTTTTTGTTAAAGTTTTTGGGTGATGGATTTTTTGGAGTTTTTGTTGATTGGATTTGCTATGTATGATAAACTCATTTGTTTATCTATTGGAACTATGTGTGTGTTTATGCTGAAGTTTGTTGATTTTTATTTATTTATTTATTTTTATTTTTATTTTTGGGTTTTTGTAGCACTTTGATACTGTTCATTGAGACCAATTTTTTAAGGGATTTTGTAGAAATTTGTTGTCAATGGTTATAATTGTATTTTGTCTAGTTTGGTTACTTTATTGATCTTTAATTTTGGTGGGTCAGCTTCTTGGGTGATAATGAGCTGTGTGTATATTGTGGTGTAAAATAATGCACATTTTATTGGTAAATTAACTGAGTGCAATGGTTGTGGTCCAACTTAGTGGTCCATTTATTGTGCTTTGTGCCTCCTGTCTGTATGTATGTTTTGTTGTATTGACATGTGTATTATATTTTAGTAAGGTATTGATTAAATGTTATCTTTTAGTAATGCATTTATATGTGTGTGTGTAGAGCATTGAATATGGATCAACCATTTGATATGTCTATACTTCATGGAGGGGTATTCATTAGACATGGTAATGCACATGTTGAATATGATAGAGGGATTGAAACAAGGCTCTCAGATGTTGATCTTGATACTTTTGTTGTTTTTGATATGTGCAAGTATGCCAAAAATCTTGGTATTACAAATGTGGCATGAATGTTTTTACGAAATTTCTCAAATGGAACTTCATAATGGCTTGTGTTCATTTAAAGAAGATGGTAATGTTAGAGCCATACTGATGGGAATCAAGATCAATTGATTGAGAACTTGAACTAGAATTGCATTAAAATTAAGAATTAAAGCTAGAATTACAGAGAAACTGGAGAAACAAGTTTTTGTCCAGGTCTGAAACTAAATTATATTCACATCAAAAACTGATTGTACTCTTACATAGTTAGCCTATTTATAATCTTTAACTATTAGGAAATAAAGTAGCTAATAGTTACATAAGTCAAAGCTGTAATTAAAGAGGATACATGACAGATATGAGAAGTCAAAATAAGGGGCTGCTGGCTACCCTAAGAAGTTAGAAAGGTTGGCTGGCTGTTTGGCTTCTGAAGGGTGGCTGGTTGTCAGTCCTAATGGTAGAGGGGGGGTTGCTTGGCTGTTTGGCTTGTAGAGGGTGGTTGGTTGTGCATCCTAATGGTAGAGGGGGGTTGGTTAGCTGGCCTAAGGATAGAGGGTGGCTGCATCATACGCCCCTCCATAAAGGAAACTTGCCCTCAAGTTTCAGTTGGAAAATAAGGCTTCAAATGCTTCACATTGAAGGCATTAGAAATGTTTAAGTGAGGGGGTAGTTGGACTGTGTAGCCATTGTCATTGATTTTAGTCAATACTTTGCATGGACCTACTTTCCTTGCTCCCAACTTGGAATAGGAGCCATGAGGACACCTTTCTTTAGTCAAAATCACCCATATAAGGTCCCCTTCCTTGAAAATTAGTCTCCTTCGGTGAATATCAGCAGCAGCCTTATAGTTTGCATTGGAATGTTCAATTATCTCCTTGACTTGTGCATGGACAGATTGCATAAAATCTGTCATTTCTGTTGCTCTTACATTCTCCTTCTTAGAAAGTGGCAAGGGTGCCAAATCTAAGACACTCAAAGGTTTATTCCCATACACAACTTCAAAAGGAGATGTGTTAATAGTCCAATTAAGAGAAGAGTTGTAAGCAAATTCAGCCAAGGGAAGGATACTTTCCCAATTCCTGGGATTTTCTCCAATCAAGCATCTTAAGAGATTTCCAAGACTCCGGTTGACAACTTCAGTTTGACCATCTGTTTGAGGGTGGAAAGAAGTGCTAAAGCTCAATTCAATTCCTATCTTGTGCCATAGAGTTCGCCAAAAATGAGCAAGAAATTTGGCATCCTTGTCAGAAACAATAGATAGGGGTACACCATGAAGCTTGTAGACTTCTTTGAAAAATAAAGCAGCCACATTGGAAGCATCTGAAGTCTTCTTGCATGGGATGAAGTGAGCCATCTTGGAGAAACGATCCACTACCACCATGATTGAATCACTCTTTTGTTGTGTAGGTGGAAGGCTAAGAACAAAATCCATACTAATATATTCCCATGGTTTATTAGGGACTGGAAGGGGTTAATACAGACCTGCATTAGTGGTTGTACCCTTTCCTTTTTGACAAACTTGGCACCTTTGAACATGCCGCTCAACATCTTTAGTCATTCTCAGCCAAAAGTAGTCTTGTTTAAGGAATTCTAGGGTCTTTGATTTGTCAAAATGCCCTAAATTATGTTGTTCAACAATCATCAACTCCCTTAGAGAACATTTAGGCACACATAATTTCAGCCCTTTGAAAAGAAATCCATCCTTCAACCAAAAGTCAGATTTGGTAGGTTGCTGTCCCTGCTGCAATTGTCGGTATAGATCACCAAAATGTGGGTCATCTTGGTAACTCTCCTTGAAAACTTCAAAACCAGTGACCTTAGCTTGCATTTCCACCAAGAAATTATTCCTCCTACTCAACCCATCAGCCACTTTGTTGAGAATTCTCGACTGATGTTTCAATGAGAAAGTGAATTGCTGCAAAAAGCACACCCATTTAGCATGCCTCTTGTTCACATTAGATTGGCTATTGAGATATTTCAAAGCCTCATGATCGGTGTGTAGAATAAACTCCTTGTAGGCCAAATAGTAACTCCAATGCTTGATGGCTTGAACAATAGCATAGAATTCCTTGTCATAGGTAGAATACCTAAGTTTTGCTTCATTCAACTTCTCACTAAAGAATGCTATGGGCTGCCCTTCTTGGCTAAGGACACCCCCAATTCCCACTCCTGATACATCACAATTAAGCTCAAATATCTTGTCAAAATTGGGCAAGGCAAGGATAGGAGCTTTGGTTAACTTTTGTTTGAGACAATTAGTGAGATGTGCTGCAATGGTGCTAAAATTGCTAATAAACCTTCTATAAAAGGTAGCAAGACCATGGAAACTCCTCACCTCATGCACACTAGAAGGTGTAGGCCAATCAACAATTGCCTTAACCTTGTTTTCATCCATGAACACTCCTTTGGAAGACACAACATACCCCAAGAGCACCACTTGATCCATCCTAAAGCTACACTTTTTCATGTTACCATAAAACTTTTCTCTCTTCAAAATGTCAAGCACAAGCTGTAAATGCACCAAGTGATCCTCCAAACAGCGGCTATACACCAAAATATCATCAAAATACACCACAACACAAACCCCCAATAGTGGTTGCAACATTTTTGTCATCACCCTCATGAAAGTGCTAGGTGCATTTGTCAAACCAAATGGCATAACAAGCCATTCAAATAATCCATGATGTGTCTTGAAGGCCGTCTTCCATTCATCTCCTGGGCAAATTCTAATTTGATGATACCCACTTCACAAATCAATCTTAGAAAACACCTTTGCACCCGCCAAGCAATCTAGCATGTCATCCAATCTAGGAATTGGAAAATGATACTTGATTGTGATCTTGTTGATAGCTCTACTATCCACACACATCCTCCAAGAGCCATCCTTCTTAGGAGTCAAGAGAGTGGGTACTGCACAAGGGCTAATACTAGCCCGAATGTAGCCTCTATCAAAAAGCTCTTGAACTTGTTTTTGCAACTCTTCCTTTTCCTTTGGAGCCATATGATATGCTGCCTTGTTTGGAAAGGGTGCACCCGGTACCAAATCAATGGCATGTTGAATGTCTCGCATAGGAGGCAAGTCAGGAGGTAACTTATGGGGAAAAACATCACCATATTGCTGTAATAACTTAGTGACAGCACTAGGAACATCAATTCCAGCCACTGTGTTGACTGGAATTAATGCCAAAATGTAGCCACTATCTTGACTTTCTTGAATGAAGCTTTTAGACGCGAGTAAAGAGGTTGTAGAGGATTTAGAAGTCACCTTTTCCTTCATTGGCAGCAAAGTAAATTGCTGATTGTCTTTGCTTAAGGTATAGGTGTTCTTCTTTCCATCATGCATCGTTTGGCGATCATGTTGCCAAGGTCTTCCAAGAAGGATATGGCACGCATCCATTGGTACTACATCACACCAAACTTCATCAAAATATTTCTTCCGGATAGAAAATGGCACCAAGCAACGCTTCATTACTTTCACCTCATTACCCTTCTTGAACCAAGAAAGTTTGTAGGGATGTGGATGATCTTGAGTGGCAAGCCTCAACTTATCAACCACCTCCTGAAAGACCACATTTTCACAACTTCCCCCATTGATGATCATACTACAAAATCTTCCTTTAATGCTACAAGCTGTATAAAAAATATTAGTTCTAAACCAATCTTCTTCGGAATTGAATTTAGGAGCAAGAAGAGTCTTTCTCATCACAAGTGTCAAGCCCTCTTCTTCTTCAAAATCACCACCAACCTCATTTGAAGGTTGATCAAAGATGGGTTCTTCATTTTCATGTTCAAGCTCTTTTACTTCCTCCAACATAAGAGCCTTCTTCCTACAATCTAAAGATCGATGCCCCGGGTCTCCACACTTGAAACATTTGAAAGTTCCCACCTGTTGCTATCTACCCTCGCCAACAATGGCTATTTGGGACTGTTTTGGGGCTGTAATAGCAGATTTAGAACCTGCTAGTTACTGTTCAACCCCAGAAGTTTCTCCTCTCCCATTTGTACTTGAATTCCCAACCTTATATTGGCTAGAAATCCCTTGCCCAGACCTGGAACCCCACTGTCCAAACCTTAAAGCTGGCCTAGTTTGTTGCTTCTCTACCAGTAAAGCCTGATTGTAGGCTTCCGACACGTTCCACAATGATTGAAGAGTAAGGACATCTTGGATGGATGGCTTCAATCCACTCAAGTACCTTGCAACCATTTGTTCTTCACTTCATTCAAATCTGCCCTTACTACAAGTTGGTGAAACGCCTCCGTATACTCCTCTACACTTCCCTCTTGCTTAAGGTTGTGTAGGTCTTTGTAGAGTGATTGGGTGTAGTTGAAAGGAAGAAATTGCTCACAGAGCTTTTTCTTCATCTTCTCCCAACTCTTGATCTTGACTTTAACACTTCTTTGGCGAGAAATTTGCAATTGTTCCCACCAAGTGGAAGCTCTCCCTTTAAGGCGAATAGCGACTAGCTTCACTTTCTTTTCATCTATAACTTCATAATAATCAAACACCCTTTCAACAGTGTTAAGCCAATCTACAAAGTCTTCCGGTTTGAGACTCCCTTGAAATTCTGGAATTTCAACTTTGAAGTTGTAGTCAAGCCTTGGCTCATTTCTTTCCACATAAGGCCTACCCCTTGGAGGAGCTCCAAAAGGGTTCTCAAAATGAGAATGAGAGTCATCAGACTCATCGGTAGTCTTATGAGGAGGTTGCATACACTGCACCACCTCCGTAAGTGCCGCAACTTGTCTCCTTAATTCAGCAATCATGTCTTCTCTCTCTATGTTTTGATTCTGTCCAACATTCCTCCCTACTGGAGGGTTGGCTTCAACTCCTTCCCCAACATCCATTTAATTCTCCCTTATTCCACCTCTCCTTCCTCTCCTTCTTTGAGCCATTAGAAGCTTCACAATCTTTGAAAAAAAATTGTAAATAGAAGTAACAGCACAAGTGATCAAATTTGTGATATTTGCAACAGCCACAGATTTGATTGTCATAAGAAGCCTAGATCTAAATTCTAGGATCTTGAATGGAGGGAGAAAAAAAGAAACACAAGGAAATCTAGGGCTCAAATGATCAAAGTGGTAGGGAAAAAGAGGACCGGATTTGTGCTCTGATACCAAATGATGGGAATCAAGATCAATTGATTGAGAACTTAAGCTAGAATTGCATTAAAATTAAGAATTAAAGCTGGAACTACAGAGAAACTGGAGAAACAAGTTTCTGTCTAGGTCTGAAACTAAATTATATTCACATCAAAAACTAATTGTACTCTTACATAGCTAGCCTATTTATAATCTTTAACTATTAGGAAATAAAGTAGCTAATAGTTACATAAGTCAAAGCTGTAATTAAAGAAGATACATGGTAGATATGAGAAGTCAAAATAAGGGGCTGCTGGCTGCCCTAAGAAGTTAGAAAGGTTGGCTGGCTGTTTGGCTTGTAGAGGGTGGTTGGTTTTCAGTCCTAATGGTATAGGGGGGGGGGGGGTTGCTTGGTTGTTGGGCTTGTAGAGGGTAGTTGGTTGTCAGTCCTAATGGCAGAGGGGGGGTTGGTAGGCTGGCCTAAGGATAGAGGGTGGCTGCATCACATACGTGACTGGTTAGAGTTTGCAACTAAAAAGTTAATACATATATATGTAAAACATATTGAAGAAGTTTTTGAGGAATAAGTTTATGAGGATCAAGGTAATGAAGGTGATGATGAGCATGAATTTCATAAAGAAGGTGATGAAAGGGTTGGATATGAAAGACCATCCTCTCCTATTATTTATTTATTTATTTTGATGAAGACTATGTCGATTTGGTAGGTGACAGTGAATTTGATAGATATGAAAGACCATCCTCTCCTATTAACCCATCCTTCGACATTGTCCCATCCAATCACATTGACCCATCCACCTACATTGTCTCATCCACTCACATTGACCAATCCAGCCTAAAGCCTTATGAGAAAAACAAATCAAATTGGGCACACACTTACTTTAGTGATAAGGAGCATAACATAAAATGTGGGGAAAGTGTCTATGAACACTCTGACATCTTGTGCACACTTGTCAACTCTGGGGATGATGAAGAGCACCCTAAGTACACTAAGTTTAGGGCTAAGGTGGATATGCCCGAACTCGTTTTTATGAAGGGAATGTTGTTTAGTGACCATAAGGAGTTTAAGAGGGCTGTGCAGTCTTATAAAATCAAGTATGGATATCCATTGTTAATTGTTAAGAATGAATCTCGCAAGGTGAGTTATGAATTTGAGAATTTTGAGTGGTATATTTATGCCTCATGGGACGGTGAAGAAAACTCTTTGTTAGTGAAAAGCTATCGTGGAAAACATACATGTTCTAGGGCTTTTCATAGTGAGATGGTTTTTGCAAGGTGGATTGCAGTTGCATAGCTAGAGGTATTTATAGGGAGACCCAACATCACAAGTGTTAAGATAAAGGAAGGTATAAAAAATCAATTTCAAGTAGACATATCCTTGGACAAAGCCTTTAGGGCTAGGCAGATTGCATTGGAGATGCTTAAAGGAAGGTTTGCCTACCAATTTGAAAGAGCTAGAGATTATTGTGAAGAGCTAAGATCTTCTAATCCAGGCACCATAACTAACATTAATCTACACACACCCACACTACAGTTCAAACGAATGTATGTGTGTCTAGCTACTTGTAGAACTGGATTTATGGAGGAATGTAGGCCAATTATCAATCTTGATGTTTGTCATTTAAGAGGGTTTTTGAAGGGGTAACTATTGGCGGCTATTGGGATTGATGGGAATGACGAGATGTACCCAATAACATTTGCTGTTTGTGAGGGCGAGAACAAGGACAATTCGTCATGTTTTTGGAGTAGCTATTAGTTGATATTGGTCCTGTGAAGGGAGGTGGTTGGACCTTTACTTCTGATCAACAGAAGGTATGTAATTCTTTGTGTAAGTTTAATATTTTATTTGTTGCATATATTTAGATTTAAATTGAGTATTCAAATTATTTAATGTCTACATACTAACCAATTTATTTATTTTTAGTTTTTAATAAAGGGCTTACTTCCTGCTCTTGCAAAAGTTGCTCCCGAAGCACATACAAGGTTCTGTGTTAGGCACCTATATGTCAACTTCAAGAAGGAGCACAAGGGCAAACTATTGAACGATTTAATGTGGGCAGTAGCAAGAGAGACCACAAGACTTGGGTATGAGGCTAAGATGGAGATGATGAGAAAGGTAGATGTTAATGCTTATGGACATTTAATGGGTATTGACTGTGCACATTGGAGTAGACATGCTTTTAGTACTTGGCCTAAATGTGACATGCTGTTGAACAATCTTTGTGGGTCATTTAATGCTAAGATTGTTGATGCTAGGGATAAGTCCATATTGACTACGTGTGAGATGATTAGACGGTATCTTATGAAAAGGATCCCAAGAAACAGGGACACAATGTTGAAGAAGTCCGGCCCAACTTGTCCTAACATTCAAGATAAGTTAGAAGTTAACAAGGAAGCAACTAGAGATTGCACATCTACATGGTCTGGTGGATCGAAGTTTGAAATGCACTGTAAGGGAAATCAGTTTGTAGTTTATTTGGAGAAGCATACATGTGCTTGCTACAAATGGGATTCAATTGGCATCCCTTGTAAGCATGCAGTTTTAGCAATTGCTTACAAGAAAGAAAAGGTAGAAAACTATCGGCATAACTACTACAAGGTTGAGACTTACCTTAGAACTTACTCACACCTTATCCAACCCACCAGTACTTTTGGCCAAATGCAACAAGTGATAAGATTCTACCTCCAAAGATGCCAGTACTGCCTGGAAGACCAAAGGAGAACAAGAGGAAGAAAGCTACTGATGAGGCACTAAGGATTTCACATAAGTTGAAGAAGTCATCTGCTGCACAAAAATGTGGCAATTGTGGACAATTGGGTCACAACAAAAGAGGATGCAAAGTACCCCCTAAATCTAATGCTGCTAGTGAGGGCTAAACTGAGCAAAGACAAGGAGCAATAGCAACTACAGGGAGCCAAACGCATGTATTAATACATGCTAATTGCTAACTAAGTTTTTGTATGTGCTAATTATTGTAGTTGCTAGCTGCAAACTTTTTGAACTTTATGTAGGTTAGGAGAACAGGAGGTGATCATGTGTTTATGGGCTTAAGAGTGGAAGAGGATCGTCCCCCTTCAATTGTTGTTGGAAGCCAATCAACTATAGTAATTACCGTAATATATATACTGCACATTGTGCTTATTATTTGCATATTGGCAAAAATTTGGTCATTAAGTTTGTTGTGTGCTTATCATATGGTAGGGTCTCAACCTAAACAAGTGTTGTCAAAAGCAGTGGAGTTGGCAGATATGTTGAAAGCAATGGAGTTGGCAGATATGGAAAAAGAACTGGAGTTGGAAAAGGAACCGGAAGTAGATCTAGATTGGTAGTTTGTAGGACCTTTGATTGTTAGAACCTTTTGTGGTTACTATTTTGTAAGGTTGTCCATAAGCTTATCTGATGGTGTTATTGGACAAAAGTAACCTATTTTGTGTTGGACTTAGGACCTTTTATTATTAGAACCTTTGGTTGGGAAAAATTTATTAGTCATTGTTTTGTAAAGATTTTCATAAGTTTATATGATAGTGATATTGGACATGAGTAGAAAAAAGAGTATGGTAGTGTTGGGTATTGAAGAATCTCTATGCGTGTGAACCTGAACCAATTTAACTACTCAATACCAAGTTATAGTCCATCTGTTACTTAATGTTCCATTCTTATTTATGCATATGTAGCTAAGTGATAAACTTAATATTTTTGCATTACTTAATCATATTTCTGCATTACTTAATATTCCATGTGTTTCAACTATCACCATAAGGAAATGGTACTGTTCACATGCATAGATTTTTTGTTCTTCATTTCTAGGTCTGGCACATGCAATGCATAAGTTTGGTATGGTTTGAGCTAGAATTTATTATGTACAGTTAGTCCCATGAAAGGTATATCAATGCTTTTACCAATTGTATGGATTATTATTGTTGACCATGACTTGAACAGAAGCAAAAGCCACGTTTAATAACCTTCAACCAATTTCCATTACAATAAACAATGTTCCAATAAAAGACAAAATTAAGTGCCAAAATCCATTGCAAGAAATGCATTTCAATTTCCATTACAACATAATAAAACCGGTGGCTATTACAATTGTCATTGCAATAAACAAGATAAGAAAGTATCTACTCTCTCAAACCGATTGTCATTACAATCTTTCACTATGACTAAACTACAATTCACCTATTCTAAATACAAGTTCTTTCCTTGGCCTTTTGCTTTCACTAAAATGACCACCACAACAACAAACCAACTTAATGCAAGGCTATGTAGCTCCGAACTTTGATGAACACAATTAATTTCAACAATTGTTATCCTTCTCTAACAGCACAATTATAGCTCCCAACTTGTTAGCTTTTCGTAATAATCTAGGGTTAATTTGCTTTGCTCTGTCTTCACTATTGCAGGAAATTGGCATTTACATTTCACCTTACGATCGCTTGCTGCCTCCATAAAAATTTTGGATTAGTACAAAACAGTGCAGTCAAGGTTGACCTGAAAAAACAGAGAATAGTTATTAAATTTGGCTTAGATAAAATCTGCTCCCTCCAAAAAAATTTTGGTCCCTTAAAAAAAAAAATATTTTTAATATACTCAACTCAAACTGCCCCCTCTACCTTCGGAGCCTAGGATTTCACATTATAATGCAAAATGTCTCAACACAAGCATGCTCTTGTTCCACATAGTATTCACAAGATCCCACATGATCTAATATTGCCTAATCTTCGCCAGAAACTCAATCATCGTGTGATAAGCCCAGACACTGTGCATGTAATTTTGTTGTTTTCTAGCCCATTCAAGGAACTGATATGCCAACATACCAGCATTCTCAAAACTCAAGTACATCCTCAACTATATCTGGAGAAACTCTTATTCTATTTTGGTTAATAGCAATATCAATAGCTAATGCTGGGCAAGATATCATAATTTCACAAATTCCTTTCCTTGGACCTGAAACCTCTATTGTCAGTTCACTAGAACTGTACATCCTAACAAACATCATCCTTTTAAAAAATAATTTGTTGCGGTGGTTGCAAATTCTAATCATATTGTTGAACTAAACAGAGTATCACAATTTCCTGACAGAAAATAAACTAGAGCTATAAAAAGAGTACCAATATGCTTCCTAGTTTATATTCTCTAAATTCAATGTTCTTTATTTCTTCGAGTTCCTTTAGTAATAAACTAATGGTGGCAGCACGTATTTTTGTTTAAACTAGTCGCTAACCCGTGGGATGCACGGGAAATCTATTGTGTATGAAGATGTAAATAATTTTGTCTCTTCATCTTTGATTGTACATTAAGATTTTAGTCTCAAAGTTTCCTATCCTTGATATGAAAAATTAAATTATGTAATGAAAAATAGAAATCAAACTTAAATTTAAATTAAAATTAGGCTTCCACATCATCAATTATCCATTAAATGTATTAAACAAAAATTTAAAGAACTAATTAATCAATATTTCAAATAAATTGAGAAACAACTTTAAATTAATCTTTGTATCTTCTTCCTTGTTGCTTCGTAGAAGTCACTGAACAACTCCTTTTGCTTTCCTTGATTACAGATATTGGCGTGAGTTGTACATTGCTTTCAACATCAACCTTTTGAAACTTTGTGGAATCACCACCTTGTTCACTTGATAAGTTGTTGTTACAATATATACAAGTTAAATATCAAATTTGTACACAAAACCAAGTTTGAGATAACCAAGAAACTTAAATATGCAATCACAATCCAATTTCAAATTCTTTCTAAAAACATATTACCAATAAATATACAAGAAACAATATAGAATAAAGGAGAAGACTGGTAAATACCTGACAGTTCTCATCTTGCAATAGTACTAAGAGTCCTACACAGATAAAGATCCATAGTTCCAAATAACCTAGATAACAAAATGCCAAATCCTTATCTGCAAAACAATAAGTGTGCGTTTGGGAAGAGATTAAGGTGGGGTTTGGATTCACGTTGCGTTTTCCTGTGTTTAGTTTCCTGCGTTTTCCCTTTTTTTTTTTTTTTTTGGCACGCGTTTTCCCCAACAATGGCTACTGTTCATGCACTGTTCATGAACAGTAGCCGCAACTTTTGACCAAGTCTTCCATGAACGGTGGATCCGTGCATTGTTCACGGACCCACAAATTTCACTTTTCAGCAACTTTTTCATTAAAAATGGGTCCCACGGCACTATTCACACATTTAAAAATTATTTTGCTAAAGTGTTTTCAGTTTTCAGTTTTAACAAAATAAGTTCTATCCAAACAGACCCTAAAAATGAAAATTATTTCATTATTCAGTTTATTTTTACTACTATTCATGAGCCCCACTGCACTTTTTGGCATTATTCATGAACCCCACTATACTATTTCAACTAACTTTGACCTTTATCTATAGTACTTTCAGCAATAATTTTTCAGTTTCACCAAAATAAGCGGTATAAAAACACACCCTAAGAATCCAATTTCCAACCAAGATTTAAGAAACATTAATAACATTAATAGAAGAGAAATGGTGTAGTGCAAAAAGTTTGAAACAGTGCAATCTAGTGCATATTTTGGTTGTAAAAAAGTGCAAATTAAAAATATAAAGCGCAGATTTTATGTAGGAAAATAAGTGCAGTGTAGTGCAAATTTTGGTTGTAAAAAAGTGCAGATTTTAAATGTAAAATGCAGATTTTATGCAAGAAAATAGTGCAGAAAAAATTTTATTCACTGAGAAATTTAAACAAACACACAGAACAAAAACAAAGATAACCAACACAACACAAGTCCTCAAGTAAAGCCTAAAGCCTCTTGGCTAGAGATGTCTAACAGAATGGAACAACCTCAACATGCATAAAAAAATTCAACACCTAAAATAACAAAGCAACCATTAGTCAACTCAAATAAGCCTTAATCATAATTGTAGTATGAATTCATAGATGTAAAGATTACATAAAAAAAAAAAAGGCAAATTCTTCAAACATAATGAGGTTCTATTGGATTTTTTAGTCACAATATATATATATATATATATATATATTTGATTATTAGTATGGTTTAGACCCAAGGGGAAGGGGAGATTTAAACTTCTGACCTCACTTCAAGAGGGTTCCCAATAGACTGTGGTATCCCTTAGGGTTTACTCATTATCAAAGATCCGATTATAAACTAATCAAATAATTACTTACCTGAAGGTGTTTACAATCACTACAATTATCTCAAACAATCAAAATTAGCATGAGAACAAAAGCATTAAAATTTTAAAACTGGGCTTTTATGTTAAATTATAAAAAGCAGATTACAATTCTTAAATAGCCACAATTTTCATAAATAAAATATTTTCAAAAGAATAAATAGATAACAAACGAAATCCAGTTTATCAAATTGTTTGAAGCTATAGGCGATAAGAATGCAGCCCTGTAATCGATAAGTTTTTGGTAAGAATCAATTCATGGATAGCAAATATTTCATCATTTGATGGGAGACTTCAACTAATCCAAACTTCCCGTAAATGTTGTATTTCTTTTTGGTATTCATGTTTATTGGACCAGCATTTTTGTTCTACCAACACAGAAAATCAAGCCGATTGAGAGCTAGTTCAATAGGTTTCAATGAAAAAGTACTGATTCCTCTGCTTCAGGTGTTAAGTTTTTATTTTATTTTATTTTTATTTTATTTTATTTTTTTTGTGGGAAGTGTCTAATTAGTTTAATCAATAATTTTACCAAGGTACATAAAAACAAATGATCCCCATCAGCCTTTACTGGGTGCCAGCCAATCATTATTTCTTTCATAAACCATGATAAGGCTGCATAACAACAATGCATATATAGTAATATTAACAACATATATTGAAAGAGACAAATATATTGAGGAATGTGTAAAGTTGTGATTTACAACTATTTTGTGTTGGCTATAATTCCGTGCCAAATTTAATTGTAATTTTGTTCAATCTTATATACCCTGTATTTTATATGGGATTTCATTGTATGGGTTGTGTGTGAGAGAGAGTGTGAAGACTCAAGACAAATTAAAGATCAAAGTAGTTTTTGCGGGTAGCTTGCGAGAAGACTTCCCGTGAAATGACATGACAGATGGTGACAACTGGTTTTTGCGAGTATTTTACGGGTAAGGCCTTCCCGCGAGATACTCGTGAAACATTCTGTTTTGCTATTTTGTCATATCTGATACACCATCTTTTTACCCATACTATATATATCCACATTACCCACATATTGAGAGGAGTGCCTTTTAGAGAGAAGACCTTAGCCATAACCCTTGAGAGTTAGAGATTGTCATACCCACAATCCTCTACATAATCCATTGTGGTTTTCCTCAACTCCTACCTCTCCATATCCAAATCCTTGAGAGGTTGACAGCCTAAACACTTACCACACCCATCCTGAGTGTAAAGTGAGGTTTTGGTGCTGTTGGGAAGCACTGGAAGAAGCCATTTGTTTGGTGGATGCAATCGGGCTGAATTGTTTATTACCTTGATCGCATTTTACTTGCTCATATACGTACCGTGTATTCAACTTGTCATAAGCTTAATGAAAGTTTTGTTTGTGTGCGAGTGTTTCAGGTTACAGGTGTATACGTGCAAGTGCATAACAGCTTCTAGATTAGATGTAAGTGAGTTTTACCATTGTTCTCAAACTCACATTTAAGTCCAAAGTCTGTTTTAGGGGTTTTGTCACGGAATAGGCAAAAGGGGAGATTGTAAAGTTGTGATTTACAACAATTTTGTGTTGGTTGTAATTATGTGTCAAATTTAATTGTTATTTTGTTAAATCTTTTGTACCATGTATTTTATGTGGGATTTCATTGTATGGGTTGTGTGTGAGAAAGAGTATGAAGACTCAAGACAAATTGAAGATCAAAGGAGTTTTTGTGGGTAGCTCGCAAGAAGACTTTCGCGAAGTGAAGCCATGTGCTCAACACATGACTGGAATGCAAAGAGTCATGACAGATGGTGACAGCTGGTTTTCGCGAGTATTTCGCAGGTAAAGCCTTCTCGTGAGATACCCGCGAAACATTATGTTTTGCTATTTTGTCATATTTGATACACGATCTCTTTACCCACACTATATATACCCACATTAACCACATATTGAGAGGAGTGTTTTTCAGAGAGAAAACCCTAGCCATAACCTTTGAGAGTTAGAGATTATCGTACTCATAATCCTCTACACAATCCATTGTGGTTTTCCTTAACTCCTACCTCTCCATATCCAAATCCTTGAGAGGTTGATAGCCCAAACACTTACCACACCCATCTTGAGTGTAAAGTGACATTTTGGTGTTGCTAGGAAGCACTAGAAGAAGCCATTTGTTTGGTGGATGCAATCGGGCTGAATTACGTGATCTGGAGAGCTAGAGAAGACAAGACTTTGTCAAGTCTGTTGGTAGCAGGAGCTTAGAAGTCTCAAGTACATGAGGTAGACTAGGCTTGGAGGGTCTTTTGTTATTCGTGTACTCCAACTCATTCTCTAGTGGATCGATTTACCGTTTCTGTTGGTAGCAGGAGCTTGGAGGTCTCAAGTACATGAGGTAGACTAGGCTTGGAGGGCCTTTTGTTATTCGTGTACTCCAACTCATTCTCTAGTGGATCGATTTACCGCTTGGAGGGCGGCGGAGAGGTTTTTCATTGAGTTCTTCGGTTTCCTCTTCGATAACACATCAGGGTGTTATCTTGTATTTGCATTCTTCTTCCCTACTCTTTTAGCTTTCATTTTAGTGTTGATATTTGATGAATATGGCTTAGAGTAGTTATATTGTTTGTTCGCTCGCATTTACTCTATTCCGCACTTAGTTTAAGTTAGAGAAAAATCAACCAAGCCGTAATTTTTAATTTGGGGGTCTAAACAGCTTTTATGTTTTATACCTCTTTGGTATGAGCAAAGCAGCTAAGGAGGTAATTCTCTTAATCCTCAGGGGCTTTGAGCTTCCAAAGCTTTTTCCAACTAACATTAGTTTGTGGTTGGCGTATCAGTGAGTTTGGGTTGCAAGATGGTAGGTAGATTTCATGGAGAATTTTCCATTAGGGTTCGATAACAATAGAAGCTTGTCTGGTCTTGGGGTGGGAGGATGGGGAGATAAGAGATTTTGTAATTTGGGGGAAGGAGTAGAGTAGAGAAGAGATGCATTTTGAGTTTTTGATTTTCAAAGTTGGGGAGAATAGTTATAGGGTTTGATTTTCAGAATTGGGGAGAAATTTTAGCTGAAATTTCGGGTTTGAATGAGAAGTTGAAGAGTTACACAATACCCTTTTAGAATTTTAGGTTTTTTTTTTTTTTTTTTTTAGGTTGAAAATATATTTTTTTGTTCTTTTTTAATAATGCTGACATGTAAAATTTTGGAGAGAGTAGAGGCTTCAGTTATATATATATATATATATATATATATATATATATATATATATAAATAGATAGATAATTAATGATTCAAGCTTCATTTCTTTAACTGTTCAGTTACTACTACAGAATTGGCACACACATTTTCACAAACACCTGCCTTACATAATTATAAACTATCACAGGGACTTCAGAATTTCAAATAATTTACCACCAATATAAACAAATAACATCTTCCCAAATAATAGGAATTCAATTTTAATAGCCACCATGAAAACCCAAAAACCACAGCCCAAAATGTCACTGAAAAAATCAACACAGATATGATTGAATATTTACACATCTCACTGGTAGTGACCAAGAAATGAAGCAAAGAGAGAGCTCTGAGTTCTTTGCCACCATTGCCATCACCTAGTTCTTCACTGCCACCGTTGCCTAGGTTTAGGAGGTGACCTGATGGTCTATCTGGGTTCAGTCTGAACCAAGGGGTTTGGGTTAGTAAGGTCTGGGTTCATGGGGTATGGGTTAGGGAGGTCAGAGCCTCAGAGATTTTTTCGTGGTTCTTTGTTTTTTGTTTCAGAGTTTGGCCTAAACGGTGAGATTTTGGTTAGAGGTTTGTTTTTTAAGTTTAGGCATGAAAAGACGTAGTTTTGACTGTGCCAGCTTTTAACTTGGTCATCACTAAAACTACATATTTTTGGGGTTGATTTGGCAAAAATAAAACATGTCAGCATGGTGATGTGTTAGTTAACCGTAGAAACTAACCGTGGGTGTGAATTGCTAACGGAACCAAACTTTAGGGTGTAAAATCAAGTTTTTGAAATGTTAAGGGTGTAAAATCCAATCAACCCCAAACTTTATAGGGGTATAATTTGCAATTTAACCTAATTTTTAGTAATTAGTTTCAATAAAAAATATATTAAACAATATGTAACCATTTTTTTGAGGTTGCACTTCCATAAAAATAGAGTTAAAACTTCTTATTGGAATCATGAAAGGAAAAGTTGTTTAATTTAAGGATGAATATAAACAATTCTAACCCAAATATTGGATACAAAAATGTTGATATAACTATTAGAAACTTTCATATACACAATGAATTCCACAATCATGAAAATAATAATAAACTTTTGGATCACAATTGGACAAAGTTATATGAAAAAAAAAAAAAAAAATCACCCACTAATCAAAACACCAAAAGACATATATTTGCACTAACATCAAAATTATAACAACAATTTCTAGACAATAAAAATACATAAATCAATTTTTGTCTTAAATAATGTTCAATCTTTAATTCAATGTGCAAAAGATAATATGTAAAATGAAAATTATTAAAGAAAATCAGAGAATAAGGTTAGAGATTAATATATTATAGATGTCCGTGTGTTGGGGGTGTGTGTGTGTGTGTGTGAGAAAGAGAGAGAGAGAGAGAGAGAGAGAGGGTCGGGGGGGGGGGGGGGGGGGGGAGGGTTGCCTCTAATAGTGGAGAACAAAAACAAAAATGCAATTGTGGAACAAATTAAAATTTTCGCAAGCTATATATATATATATATATATGTCACATGCTTTGATTGTAAATATTCTTTGACGTAAATATTCACATGTTATATTATATGTAAATAAGTACTCACACGTATGTGTGTGTGTGTGTGTATATATATATATATTGTTTGTGTAAAACCTTTTTTGAAAATCAAAATGCCAAGTATCTAATTTTTTCACTATTTTAACGTTCAAAATAAATTAAAATGGGGTACTATCCTTTGGATAGGCAGTGTGGGGAGCCTAACACTTTCTCCACACGTAACTGAACTTTCAAATCTAAGATCATTGGTTCGAGACTTTATGTTTACCTTAATTAATAAACCCTTAAAATTGGTTTAGTTAATTAGGTAATTTAAAATGAATTTGACCCATAGGTGACTAATCACACCTAATACAAAACTAATGGTTGGTAGCGAATCTAAAAATAAAAATAAGAAAAAAGGGACTCACACACACACACACACACACACACACATACACACACACACCTTATCCTAGAAACACAAGCATACAGAATCACGTCACCAAGGACCCAAAGTGCGATAAAACAAAAGAAATAGGGAAAAAGCTCTAAGCTAGCTTCCCCCCCCCTCCCCCCCCTTTTGCAGCATCCACAATAACCTATTTAATTTTTTTATTAAATTTTTATATGGTTTTTATTTTTCTGTCTTTTAATAATAAATAAATGTTGTAGAGTTATTTTATTTTTATTTTTTAAAATCAATGTTACTAGGCTATTAAAATATATATATATATATATAGATATATATATTTAATAAGCCTAATTTAACAAAATATGTTACTCAAAAAAAAAAAAAAAAAAAAAAAAACATAATACGTTGGAGTACCCTAGTGGCTAAGTGTGTGGTCTTAAAGTCTTTCTCTCATGTTTTAAGTTTGACCCTTGTAGACATTAAATTTCGCACCCATAATTTAAACTTGAAAAATGACCAAATAACCATTCTAAGTACCCAAAAATCATGATTGCATTTCATTCATTAAGTCATTTGTCACATATCATGAAAATGATCTTGAAGTTCTAACGATCACAATGATACATTCGGTTCACAAATCGGGTGGTCGAATCAAAAGATATCACAAGATCAAGTTTGAATGGTGTACATACATTCATTTGGGTGGAACTAATTACACATGATTAATTGAAGTTAATTTTGATTGGTTAACAATTAAAATTAATTAAATGAATTACTATGATTAGTGGAATATTTTTATTGAAAAGTGATTGGTTGCATGAGATTAAAACAAATAAGCTGATAATATTTAAAGACCGTAGATAATTAGATTTTTTGGTATAATTATCTTCAAAATAATTATTTTAAAAATCCTAATTATCACTTTGGGATGAAATTTATCATGAAAATAACTCTAAAATTCATCCAAATATAGTTTTAGACTTCAAAACACTTCAAAAACGTGCTAATCAAGTAGCAGTCTTCAGATTCACATTCCTGGGCACTTTTGGCATAGTGAACTTCAAAATTCGGATTAGACTATTTTTGGGAAATTTTTTTTTTAAGCCAAATTTGGAGTAGAGAGATATAGATAAAATACTAAAACATGTTCAGATATGAAAAATCAACTTAGCTCTTATCCAAATATTTTTCTTTTTTTTTAAAGGATTTTCCCCTTACATTTTTTTGCTTATTTTTTAAGCTAATCTGACTTATTTTTCAAGCAACTAACATCTCTATAAATATAAGAGACCTCCCAACATTCAACACCCCTCTTTCACTTAATATTAAAGAAATTCTGGAAGTTTTACATTAAGATTTTCTTTTTGTTAAGTGATGATTCTTTAGATCTCAGAGAGATCTATTCTCTCAGATTTCTAAAGTAATTCCCCTTTGTTTTAATCATTCATGCAAGTAAGTAGTTAGTTTGTGAATTTCTTTCTTTCTATATCATGATGGTTTATTTTTTTATTTTGCATGGTTGTTTAAGTTTGTTCATGTCATTCCCTTATATGTTCATGACTAAGCTGTTCATCACATGATTAATACGATTCATGTATTAAGTAGATCCAAGATGGGTTTCGAAGTTTTCTTTATGAATCTATAGCTCTTTTTTTTTTTTTTTTTCAAATCTCTTGTTTTTTATTCATAAAAAAATAGATATAGAGTTTTTTCCAAAAATATCTTGTGGTTTATTAATAATAAAAAAACAGATCTAAAGTTCTCTCCAAAAATCTCATGCTTTTTATTCATAAAAAACAGATTTAGAGATTTCTCTACAAATTTATTGTTTTCTTTCTAATAAAAAAAGATCTGGAATTTTTCTCTCAAACTGATTTTTTTCTTTCTAAGAAAAAACTGATATTGAATTTTTCTCTCAAACCTACTATTTTCTTTCTAATAAAAAACATGTTAGGGTCATATTTTGTGTAATTGGCTAATCCTTTGACAAAATGCACTTTACTTGTAATTGGGTAGATCTAAGATGGATTTAGTACTTCAAGAAACATGTTGTTCAAGTCAAGTATTAAAGAAATGAAGATTGGTCCAAGAAACAAGTGAAGAAAAGCTGTTCATTAAGTCTCGATAGATAGCTCGACAGCAGTTCGATTTATTGAGAATTACTATTTTAGAATTTCTATATCTGAAATTCGGCCCAGCCTTGCATATTTGTTTGGGGTTTCTTTTCTCACAACCCTAGACATATATAAGGCTTATTTTAAAGGCCGTCACACACAGATACAGAGACCAAGAGACTTATTTTCTCTGTGTGAAGCTACTGCATTTGTACGCCATTGGGTTTTGTAACAGAGTGCTTCCAAATCTTCATTGTTGATGAAGTGAAGAACTTTGTAGCCAACAACATCTGTTCAAGTTGCTGGAGTTATTCACATACTTGGGATCCGTGCAAAAGGTTAGTCACAAACTGGAGGTTTGTGCATCAAGGGAAAGAAAGCTACTACAAGATCAAGTCCAATTGGGTATTGGAGCAAAGATTCAACTGTAGGTTGGTATTTCGGGATAGGCCAAGGGTAGTTGGTAAGATTTCTTATACTTGTAACCGCTTGGTTGTTGATTAGTGGATTCTTGGGAGTGGTGACCTTAAAATCATCTGGTGGAGTTTTTTCCTTGTGAGGTTTTCCCTATTTGTCAACAAATCATCGTATCAAATTTATTTTCCACTGTATTTAGTATTTTTGGTGATATTTTGGTGCCCCCATGATTTGCATGAAATTGAACCTAATTAATCAACTTGGGTAATTGAATTAATTAACTGGGTCAAGCTATCTTAACCCAATAAGTGGTATCAGAGCGAGCACACTCTGATTAGGTTTTAATCTCTACTGTGTGATCTGTTGATCCCTGTTGTTATGGATTGTGGACAATCTTTGATTATTCCTCCTTTATTTGATGGGACTAATTATGCATTATGGGCAAGTACGCGTGAGAGCTTTTTTGCAGTCCTTAGATGAGAAAGTCTGGCTGGCAATTGAAGTAGGTTGGATAAAGGCTAAAGAGCCACCCGCAACATGGGACGATACCAAGATCAAGGCTGCCAACTTTAACAGTAAGACACTGAATGCCCTGTTTAGTGCTGTAACAAATGAATAATTCAAGAAAATCTCTTCAATTGAAAATGCCAAGGAAGCTTGACAATTCTTCAGAACACTTATGAAGGCAGTAAAGCCGTTAAGAACTCTAAGCTTCAAAGGCTTATTACTAGCTTTGAGGAAATTAGGATGGATGAGGACGAATCTTTTGTTGAATTCTATGCCAAGTTCAAGGACACAGTGAATTCAACATTCAATCTTGGAAAATAGATTCTAGAGCCCAAGATTGTTAGGAAGATCCTCAGATCTCTTCCAGAGAGATTCCATACCAAGATCACTGCCATTGAAGAATCAAAGGATCTTGATTCTATTCCTTTGACTGAATTGATTGGAAACTTGGAAACCTATGAACTAGGGTTAGCAAGGGTTGGCAAAGGTGGCAAAGGCAAGAATATGGCCTTGAAGACCAAGAATGATGACAATAATGAGTCATCTGATGATGAGGATACCAAGCCAAAGTCGTATATCACCACACAATTCAAGAAATTGATAAAAAATGTGGATGTCAAAGTTGGTGATAAGGATCACAAATAGACTACTTTCTCTCAATATAAGTCCCAAGACAAGGGCAAGAGAGAATACAAGGATGCTAGTCAAGGAAAGGGTATTCTTGCTGGACCAAAGTGCTATGGGTGTCATGGATTTGGACATATGAAATAAGAATGTTCTACATACCTCAAATCCATTGGCAAGAGCAAAGCCCTAGCCGCCACTTTAAATGATTGAAAACCAGAAGCAGATTCCGATGAGAGTGACTAAGAAGGGATTGTAAGTACTTTTACAGCTACTGTTGAGTCTACTGAGGGAGAAGTAGAGGTAGTTGATGAAGAAGAAGAGCTGATGGAATTGAAGTTTGAAAATATGGATGATGAATGTTCAATAAGTGTATAAAACACTATGAACGTTTAGACCCCCAATTAAGAAATTACCAATTTAAGCTTAATATCAAACAATTAATGTGCGGAATATGAACATAAGCTTAATACAGAATTGATAAACAATCTAAACTAAATAAAATCACATCCACAACAGAAATTAAATGGCAAAGATTAAGGGAAGAGAGATGCAAACACAAGGACAACACAACGTTGTGTTATCGAAGAGGAAACCAAAGCCCTCGACGTAAAACCTCTCCACCGCCCTCCAAGCGGTAAATAATCCACTAAAGAATGTAGTTGGGATACATGAATAGCAAAAGACTCTCCAAGCCTAATCTACTCAATGTACCTAAGCCCTCCAAGCTCCTACTTCAACGAGGTTACGCCGAACCTATTTCTTCCTTAGCTTACCGGATTCCGCTATAAACCATAGCATCAACCAATATGAAATTGGTCCCTTCCTAACTTCTTCCCAAACACCAAATGGCCTTCTCACAGATGTGGGTATGGTGAGAAAAGGTTTTGGTAATGTACCTCTCAAGGATGTAACAATGGAGAGGGTGAGAGTAGAGGAATTTGAAGAGTCTCTTTATAAAGATTGGGGATGAGTCAATCTTGTTTTTCTCTAGGGTTTCTCTCTCAAAATTCTCTCTAGAAGCTCTCAACATTTCGTGGGTATAAAGGGTATATATACTAGGGTGAGAATGGAATATGAAGAGTCAGTTTTTCAAACTAGAGCTGGCTAGCGGCTTGGCCTCGCGACTTGACTGAGCCGCGAGTTCCAGCCGCGAGATAACTGAATGGCCAGGCTAGACCTTTTGTCCTGTAGTGCTATAGCTGGCATGACGGTTCAGCTTCTCTGCATGCTTGGCACGTGTGCAACTTCTGGCGGCTTGCAAGCCGCGAGCCACCCGCAAGATCCAGTCTCGAGTCCCTGCTTCTTTGCACAATCTTGAGCATTTCTTCATACTCTCTCACACACTACCCTTACATGATTCCCACCTAAATACATGGTTACTAATTGCTAAAATACAAGCAAATTTGGCACGGAATAAAGCCAACAAAATGGTTGATAAAATTCAACCTTACAATCTCCCCCTTTGGCTATTCCGTGACAAAACCCTAGAACAAACTCTAGACTTAACATGTTTGTTGGGAACAGTTGAGCAAAACTCACTCACACCTAACTCTAGAATCTGTGTAGCTCTTGAATCATATGACCAAGTATCTCCTGAAACACAACAACACAATATGATCACTGTATGTAGAAAAACTTGTAATGCATATGAGGCAAGCACAATGCGATCAAGCAAAATGGAATAAAGTAATAAACCAAGGCTTGACCATACAAGCAATCACTATAAAATAGTGACCACAATGCTCATTTACACTTGGAATGAACATCTGGACATACAAGCTAATAAGCTCAATGCAAATCACTTGCATGTCCAACACTCAACCAATGCACAATACATGAAGTATATGCCTCTAGGGACAAAATCCTACTAGGGCACAAGAGTGAGAGTACTTAAAGAAAATGCATAACATTTAGCTAGAAGTACTAGACTACAAAGCATAAAGGCTGCATAAGCATGGTACAAACCATAAAAGCCTACAAACACATGGAAACAAACCCTAAAAGCTTACAAAAGCAACATGGGTACAAATTGTACCACAGAACATACTGAACATACTGAAAAACATCATCAATATATATATATATATATATGTAAACCAAGGTACCATAAGAGGTTTAAAAGTAAAACAAATCCATGAGTTTTAAACCAAAACATTAACCAAAGTGTTTTAACATAGCAAACCCATAAACCAAATAACCAAAACATAATACTAACACCAACACATAATTAAAAAGTAAAAAAACTGCTGAATGTAAGTTTTGTACAGGCTTCCCCTCATACTGGCACTCCCCCTCAAGAACTACCCCAAAAATCTCCCCCTTTTTGACCGGAATGGCCAAAGGGTCACTGTTGGGTAGTGAAGCTATCAAATTATGCTGAAAGTGTAGTCATTTGATCTTGAAGTGTAGCCAGTCTGTCATTGTATTCATTCTAGACCTCTTTGAGCCCATCTATCCTCTCCAGGATGATTTGGAATGCATCTGGAGGTACAGCTAATGAAGATGAAGCTCTGCTCCTTTTGCCTAGACTTCTTGAGCTTGAAGCTTGTCCTGCAACCTCTGTCTCAATGTCCATGGGTTCACCTTCAGCTTGGTCACCTTCTTCCTCTTCATCACCTAGGAGACGAACTTGTATCCTTGTGATGGTCAGTTTGTTGATGGCTGAGGGTGTAGCCATGAGACTGATATCTTGAGGGATGGCAACTCCTTTTAGTCTAAAAGGCCTCATAAGAAGGCTGGGTAAAATCAGCTTGGCCTTAGAGGTTGTTCTAGTCTCATCCACAATGGTGTCAAAGATGTGAGAGCTGATGTCTATGAAGGTGTTTTCCTTGAGCTCCATGAGAAATATAGCTCTGGCATTATTGATTGTAGTCAGCTTCCTAACTGGGTACAAGTTGAACATCATGATGGTGGTTAGACACGTCATGTCAGCTGGGAAGGCAGTAATGTTGAGGCATCTCCCCTCTCTTGCTCCACCAATGCGAGATTGGACAGTTTCTATGGATAGCATCCTGTCCTTGTAGTTGGTGAAGTCATGGTCATCTAGTCCTTCAAGACCTAGCACCTTATCTATATCACCTGCATCTATATTGAATTCCTTTCCTCTAATCCAACAGTTTAACTCTTCTTCTCTCAGCATCGCATTTGCATAAAATTCTCTGATAAGAGGCTCACACACTCCAGGCAAGTCACTCAGCAACCTTTCCCAACCTCTGCCCTCAAAACAGCTTGGAATGAAGGTGTCCTTCAAATCCATCAAGTCCACAAATCTTTCCTGAATGATGGTTGCCCTCAAGTAGAAATCTTTATATCTTTCAAAATGTTGAAGAGATCTGAACTTGGTGTAGTCCATTTTTAGCCTTTTATCACTCTTCTTAGCAGTAGTCTTCTTCTTTGTAGGAGAAGGAGCCATCTGTAAACACAGCAGAAAATGCCACAAAACAAAGCACAATAGATGGACACTCAGACCATTAGTAACATGTTAGTGTCAAAAAAAATATTGCACCAAAACAATCAGTCTAGACACAGTTCAGAGTCAGGTGTTGAATGAGAAAGCTCAAATCAGAAAGGTATAGACCAACCTATCAACACAACAACTCAAATGAGAACACTCTAGGGCACATTCTTAAGCACAAATTTCAACAAGCAATACTTAGTTGTTTTGAGGCAGTGTATACCACATTTATCCAAAAGAAAGTATATGTCTATAAGACATATCTTAATGATTATGATATGATCAAACCAACACAAAGCAGACAGTATCCTTAAGGTAGAAGCAGCATACATGATATCAAGAATCTATAGCAACTAAAAGTCAAAACATTATAACCCAACCAACAGAACTCAACCATATTGAACCAATTATACTCACAAACAGAGTATATCACAAAACAATAGCATATGACAATGAGACCTATAAACATGGGTATGAGATTTACCAACCAGCATAGATCAGTTTACAAACTCTAACAGTGAAATTAAACATGATAACAACCATATTTAGCATCCTAGAAACAAGATCAACCAAGCCTAAACACCCAAACTCAACAAACATGAACCTAGCCCATATCTAAAACCACAAATATCACAAAACTCAAAAACGACTCACAAATCCAAGAAAAAAAAAGCTTAAAACATGAAATATGTAGTGAGAGAGAGAAAACCCATACCATTTTCTTGAAGATTTGAAGTTGAAATGAAGCAAAAATGGAGGTTTTTGAGAGTAACACGGTGAGTATGAGAGAGAGTTGAAATGGGGAAGACAATGAACAGTCACAAAAGTTCGAGGGAAAAACTAAAAATGTTTAAAAAGTAACCTATTTGCCCAAAACACGCGATTTTCACGACTGGGTTAAATCGTGAGCAAGTCGCCAAGGCCAGTCGCTAGAACACTCAAGGCACAAATTTTGAAAAAAAATTTCTAAGTGTTTTTCGCGACTGGAAGTTCTACTCGCGAGGGATTCGCGAGGTAAGCCGCGAAAATCTCTGAGTACCCTCGTGACTGGAACCTTCACCCGCGAACAAGTCGCCAGACTGAGCCGCAAGAAACATTAAAAACCCAAATTTTGAAAAATATTCTAAGTATTTTTCACGACTGGGACATTGACCCGCCAGTGAGCCGCGAAAAATCTCTGAGTGGGCTCGCAACTAGGACATGCGACTGAACCAACCCACAACTGAGTCGCCAGAACAGGGCAACACATTTTTTCAAATTTTGACAATTTTTGTAAAAACAAAGTACTTTCCAAAAACAACTAAAACACTCAAAAATATTTTTGTGTTTGATCAACAAGGATAGAGCATGTGAGTACATTTAATCAAGTACAATCACACAAATGAATATGGCATTCATTGAACATAGACATGTGTGATCTGTGTGGATATCAAAAATGAAATAGTCCTTAGTCTAATGTGAAGCTTCAATGATCAATTCAACCAAGGCATACACAATTAGCACTAGATAATGTGACCCATCTCAATTATAGAAATATGCATATATGACCTCCCACATAACTTGATTACATAACTTTGAAGCTTTTCAATTGGCTCCATAGACATCATATCATTTGATCTTTTTGAATCAATACATCTCATTGTGAGATCGATGCCTGAAATTTTCGATATTTCAATTTGATGAGATAGCCTTTGGCTTTTTGGGCATCATACATTTTTGGTCACTTTCCCTTTTTCCTAGTCAAATACTAGTATGTGCGACAGGCTTTTGTAACTCAATATCTATTTTCATTTGGAGATTTACATTTGAAAGCTCTTTTAAGCAAAAACAATAAAATAAATGAGTGGGAAGATATATAGGCACAAGTCTATGCATGTCTCAAGATCAACAAAACCATTCACTAATCATCCATGACAAGTTTGAAGATCTATTTACAACAGTCACATAGATGTCAAGAGTTCTCCCACAATGATATAAGTGCATAAGGAACAAGCTATGCGCGTAGATGCACAAGGTCATTAGTACAAAGGTACAAGGCAAAACATGCTATGAGACAAAACTCAACATAGTCTATCAAACTTTTTGATTTTCTACTTTTTATGTGTTTTTGGATTTTTGACAAAAAAAAAAATAAATAATGATCAAAACCAGCAATGTAAAAGCATTTAAAACAAAAGCAAACAAACAACCAATAATCAATTCAACAACCAATAGGCACACAACCAAACAAAGTCACACAACATAGGAAGTATTAATGCATGGACATGTTATAGAGCTTATGCATGAGTACCCTTCATCAACCACATGTCACGTGCGTTTGGGGTGATATCCCTATAGGATTGGGTACGAGAGTTAGGACTTTCAAACCTTCTAGTGAAGCTTTCTAAGCAGTTGGTGAATGCACTAATCATCTTCATCACGTCCATCATTCCGGGATCACCATTTCGATCTTTTGATGGCTCAACAACCTAAGTCCTCTTGTCATTTCTTGGTCCTCTTGACCTTTGATCACTTGCATTCCTCAACGCTCTTAGCTTATGACAATTGGGTCGGGTGTGCCCTTGAAGTCTGCAGTGATGACACACATGGTTCGTTCTAGGACCTCTTTGCGATCGTGGAAGAGATTTTTCTCTGGCTTTAGACCTGACCACAGATTGATTACGGGGCTTGTTCAACACCCGCTGGTCAGCCACATTCTTCTTCTTCTCAACATTTGCCTTCTCCACAGTAGGGGCAACTACAACCGGCTCTTTGGCCTTCACAAATTTCACTTCTTTGGAGATATTCACAGCTGAACTACTTTCTCCGATATATCCCTATACGGTTTTGTCAGAGAAGGATTTTTTTAGAGGAAATGACATCATTAAGTTTCTTTGTGGATACTCGCTCTACCTTGGCATTTGCTTGAACCACCTCAAGCTCAAGGAATTTCACCTTGGTGTAAGCTTCGGTTAGCTCGCCATTTAGCGTCTCTATCTCACACTTAGCCTCCTTATATCTCACTAGGAAACTCCTATAGTCCTCCTCAGCTTTCTTCATCTTTTTCAAAGCTGCCTTGGCCACCCTTGCATATTCTCCCGACTTCTCAAGGAGTGAATTGTAGTTCTCTTGAAGACCAATTGTATCTTCATCTTCTTCAGCAACTGATTCTTCAACAATTCCCATGGATTCCTCATCACTATGCTCCCCAACCTCTTCCACAAGCAAATTCAAGTCCTCCGAAAACTCAACATGAGCAACAGTCATGAACGCTGAGAAATTCCCTTCTTCATCACAGCTATCCTCCGAATCAGAGGTGGAGGAATCTGAGTCACTGAAAGTGGTGGCATACGCCTTACCCTTCGATCTCAAGTAATTAGGACATTCCTTTTTGAAATGGCCATGTCCATTACACTCAAAACAAGTGACTCCTTGAGTAGATTGGGACTCCTTCCTTTCTCTCCTTTTGAAGTCCTTCTTCTCCTTTCCGGAGCTCATGAATTTCCCTTTATCACCAAATTTCTCACTGTTCTTGAACTTTAGAAATTTGCGGAAATTCTTTACAAGGTAGGCAACATCCTTTTCGACTACATCCTCATCCGATGAACTGTGAGCTTCTACCCTTTCATTTATCATCTTAAGAGCAAGTGATTTGCTCTTTCTTTGATTTGGTAATGAAAGCTCATACGTTTGGAGAGAACCAATCAGCTCTTGGATTTTGATTTTATCAAGGTCCTTGCTCTCCTCAATCGCAGTCACCTTTGCATGGAAGCTCTCCGGCAATGAACGAAGAATTTTTTGTACAACTTTCGAGTCCTCCATTTTCTCTCCCAAGTTAAACTTGCCGATGACCACTTCATTCAGCTTGCTATAGAAAGGGTCAAAAGACTCATCCTCACTCATTCTTAGCTCCTCAAACTGAGTCGTCAGCATCTGCAACTTGGTGTCTTTAACTTTCTTCGTTCCCTCGTATGTGGTCTCCAATATCTGCCATGCCTCCTTGGCAATGGTCATGTGAGAAATCCGGTGGAACTCATCTGGAGACACGCCATAAAAAATAGCGTTAAGTGCTTTGCTATTAGCATTTGACGCCGCGAGGGCTGCCTTATCCCATGTGGATTTGGCTACCTCCGGCTTTGTCCAACCTATTTCAATGGCATCCCAAACAGTCTCATCTATAGAACACAAAAATGCTCTCATCCACACCTTCCAAAAGGCATAGTTGCTACCATCAAAATATGGTGGAACATTTAAAGATTGAGACCGGTCCATCTCAATATGGGGTCAAGGATCACACTAAGGTAATGAAACCAATATAAGTGAACCCGCTCTGATACCAATTGAATGTTCAATAAGTATAAAACACTATGAACGTTTAGACCCCCAATTAACAAATTACCAATTCAAGTTTAATATCAAACAATTAATGTGCGGAATATGAACATAAGCTTAATACAGAATTGATAAACAATCTAAACCAAATAAAATCACATCTACAACAGAAATTAAATGGCAAATATTAAGGGAAGAGAGATGCAAACACAAGGACAACACAATGATGTGTTATCGAAGAGGAAACCGAAGTCCTAGGCGTAAAACCTCTCTGCCGCCTTCCAAGCGGTAAATAATCCACTAAAGAATGTAGTTGGGATACATGAACAGCAAAAGACCCTCCAAGCCTATTCTACCCAATGTACCTAAGCCCTCTAAGCTCCTACGCCAACGAGGTTACGCCGAACCTATTTCTTCTTTAGCTTATTGGATTCCGCTATAAACCATAGCATCAACCAATATGAAATTGGTCCCTTCCTAACTGCTTCCCAAACACCAAATGGCCTTTTCACAGATGTGGGTATGGTGAGAAAAGGTTTTGGTAATGTACCTCTCAAGGATGTAACAATGGAGAGGGTGAGAGTGGAGGAATTTGAAGAGTCTCTTTGTGAAGATTAGGGATGAGTCAATCTTGTTTTTCTCTAGGGTTTCTCTCTCAAAATTCTCTCTGGAAGCTCTCAACATTTCGTGGGTATAAGGGGTATATATACTAGGGTGAGAGTGGAATGCGAAGAGTCAGTTTTTCAAAACAGAGCTAGCTAGCGGCTTGGCCTCGCGACTTGACTGAGCCGCGAGTTCCAGCCGTGAGGTAACTGAATGGCCAGACTGGACTTTTTGTCCTGTAGTGCTATAGCTGGCGTGACGGTTCAGCTTCTCTGCATGCTTGGCACGTGTGTAACTTCTGGCGGCTTGGAAGTCGCGAGCTACCTGTGAGATCCAGTCGTGAGTCCCTGCTTCTTTGCACAATCTTGAGCATTTCTTCACACTCTCACACACATTACCCTTACATGATTCCCACCTAAATACAGGGCTACTAATTGCTAAAATACAAGCAAATTTGGCACGGAATAAAGCCAATAAGATGGTTGATAAAATTCAACCTTACAGATGATTGGCATGACATTCACACTACTTACACCAAGCTCTACAAAGTCTCTGAGAAGCATGAGCTCTACAAGTTAACCACAAGAAAGCTTAGTGAAGTGGAGTTGGAACGTGAGGAACTCTCCACCAAGTTTGCTGAAGCTAATCAGACCATTGAAGCACAGAGATTTGAGAACAATCTTCTTGTTGAAAAGACCAAGAAGCTAGATGCTGAACTATTTCAAGTTAGAGCGCAACTAGAAAGGACTTCAAGTGCCAAACTAGATGAAATGTTGAATGTTCAGAAGTCAACATCCGACATAACAGATCTCGAGTATGATCACTCTCTCTCCCCTCTTGTGGTACCTCTTCTAATGCTTTGAATAGAGTTATTTTTGTTCCTCCTGCTAATAATGATAACTCTGAAATCAATGAGGTAATTGATAGTAAAACTGAGAATGTAAGTGAAGATAGGACTGATAAGGGAAAATCCATTGTAGGAGCACCCCCTAAGGTTGGTAAGAAAGAGACTAAGTAGAAAAATCATCGCTCCACCAACAAGAAGTCTCCACCAAAGAAGCCTCATTTCTGTCACAACTGTGGAGCATCTGGGCACACTCATCCAAATTGCTATAAGTGGTTAGCCACTCAACAAAGCAATAGTGTGTCATCTCTGGTAAACAAAATCAACTCCAACTCTCTCTAGCCCCTCTAGGTGAACTTCTTAAGATGGTCATTCTTTTTTCAAACTTCAATGGTTTTAATTCTCCTCCTTACTCATTTGGACAAAAGTTCAAGCAAAAGAAAGGATCTCCATCCAAGTCTCCTGTCTGGAAGGAAAAAGATTCTAAGTGATTTCTCCTTTTGTCTAATCTCTTGCATGGTATGTGATGTGGTTTAAGTTAGTCTAGTTTTGATACTTTGTTTGTTTGTTTGTTTTTTTTTTTTTTTTTTTTTTCCTTATTTTTTTTAATAAAAAAGGAGAAAAATCCGAAAAAATGCAAAAACAGTGTGTGTTTGTGTATACCAGCACTTGTGTACCTTGGATGGCCTTTGAAACAAAGTTTCCCAACTTTGTATCATTTATAGCTTAGATGAGCATCTTTTTGCACAACTAAGCAATGTGAGCTTTGTGGCTCCTCTATGTGATTTGTATAATTTGGTTGATCTCTTATCTTTCATATCTTAAATTACTCTTTTTGACGGGAATGACTAGAAAATCCTAAGAGAAAGGCACAAATAATTATCTCACCACTAAAACTCATCAATCATAAAACATCTGTGTGTAATTCATAAAAGCCATGTTCGGTAAGGTGTAGCACTTGCACAACAAAATTAGGATGTTCAAGCTTACATAATTGGGTATCTTCTCTTCTTTCTTATATGCTCATGCATAATATGCTTAAAAGAAAAATATGCAAAGAATATGGAAAGCAAAAAAAAAAAAAAAAAATCAAAATGCTTTTAATATGGTTGCAAGTGTGTTTCTAGGAGATGTGGGAGTTATATGATGTGCCTCGAAGGTGATAGTCCCCATTAAATAGTTATGTTTGTGTGTGATTGTGTTTGATCCTCCTATATCATCACTTATCATATAATGATGCTCTTGCTCTCTTGCATAAGTTTCACACACAACACGCATAATCTTTGCTACATTTGATATATTGTACAGGTACGTGTGATTTGGCCATCACAAGGAATACATATGGTAGTATATGCTCTCTAAACTATCCAAACTTGTTTTGAAATAAAATTTGGTTAGACAAGTTTAGTGTGTTCTTGATCTAGGAATGCTTTGCATCTAGAATTGATGATGTGTATCTATTCTTTGACATCCTCTTTGAATGCTTGCTTTGATGGTTATCTTGTTTGCATTCATCTTGTGTTGTTTCTCCTCGTAAAAATCTCTTCTTCAGGGCTCTCGACAGATACCTTGATAGAATTCTCGATACCTGCTCGATACCTCCTCGATACAAGCTCTTCTATCGAGATTTCTGGGTTTCTACTCAATACCTCTCGATAGATAGCTCGAACCATCAAGCCAAATTCTTTGGAGTCTCTGTTTGCTCGATAGCACCTCGATACCTTCCTCGATCTATCGAGATTTTTTTGCCTTCGATATCTCCTCGATACCTCTCAATCTATCGAGTTGTGTTTTCTATATATAGTTTAAGGTTTGACCCAGTTTTGTTATTTCTCAAATATTTCGATCTCTCTCTCTCCTCTTGTGACCTAAACATCTCTCTCTCTCTCTCTCTCTCTAAAATCATTCCTCCCATCAAATTTTTAGCCTAATCCAAGTCTCCCTTGCTTGGTAAGTGTTCTTAATCTCTTCTTTTCCTTTGTCTTCATGCATTCATGCATTTTTTGACCTACGTTTTCAATTTTTGGGAAATTTTTGGGTTTTTTGTGATTTTGTCAAATTTTTGGGTTGGGTTTTTTAATACGAACTCATATGCTCATGCATTACATTCTATGCTCGTTATAACAATGTTTCATGCATTCTAGGATTGTGTGCTTGTTTAAACACTGTGAGTACTGTTAGGTTGGATTGGGTCTCTACCCATGATGCAATTTATGTTTTGCATGTAACATGTTTATGCATTTTCATGCATTGCACGTTTCAATTCTTTTCGTTTCTGTGCCTTGCCTTTTTTTTTTTGACTCTGTTTCTATCTTCTCTCTCTCTCTCTCTCTCTCTCTCTCTCTCTCTCTCTCTCTCTCTCTCTCTCTCTCTCTCTCTCTCTCTCTCTCTTTCTCACACACATTTAGTCTCCTCATCATGGCACCCAAAAAATATGTTCCTTTTAAAAACTCGATTCGTCGTGTTTCTTCCTCTTCTTCTTTTCCCCCTGATTCTATTCGGTTTCGTGATGAGAAGGCACGAGCTGACTTCTCGGAGAAATTTTCTAATCGGGTGGTTCATTTGAAACTCCAGGTCATTCTGTTTGATTTTCCAGACACTCCTCTACCCAGTGCTATTAGCTCTTGGGGATGAGCTTTTCTTTGTGAGAATCCCTCATGGTGTCTCGACGTGTTCATAAAGGAGTTTTACTCCAATATGCACGCCATCAATACCTCTGTGCCTCGGTTTACTATGGTATTTCAAGGTACACATATCATAGTTACCTCAGACTTCATTTTTGAGGTACTACATGTCCCTAGGGTGGATCAACCAGATTACCCTAGTCATCCTTGTCTCACTTCCATCTCTAGAGATGAGTTAGCCTCACTTTTTTGTGAGAAGACCATGTTGTGGGGAGGTACACTTAATTTCTCCACAATTGAGTTCACTAAGAGACCTCGGTTCCTTAATGTTGTGATGACCTTTGTTCTCACTTCACGGTCACACTATAACACTATCATCGAGTCTCGTGCTCATTTTCTTCTTTTTCTTATGGAACGTCTCTCCATAGACTTTCCTTCATACATGATAGAGTCTATCATTGACTGCTATCGTGACACAGCTACACGTGATAAGCTCATCTTTCCTTCGACTATCACCCGTATCCTCACACACATGCACATCATTATCCCTCCCACTCCTCATTTCTATGTCATGGGTGCCATTAGCAAGGAGTCTATTTGACGGAGTGCAACGCAACTTGCTACAAAGTGACCGTGGGTGGAACCTTCCAATGCAACCCCAGCTGATCCAATAGCTCTTTCCTCTCGACCTTCTTCATCCTCTACCCCCTCTTCCTCATCTTGGGCGACTATCTCCCTTGCTGATATCATGGAGTAGCTTTAGCACATATGTGCTAATTTTGGTAGTCGTCTGGACCATTTATCTGATGAGATGTGTCAGATGAACACCAGAATCGGTTGCATCACTCACCGCCAGTCTCAGCTTGGTGGTTTTGCATCTCCACCTTCATCGGAGCTTGCTGAGGAGTCTTCTTCTTCAAGTGGTGGAGATGATGATGTTGATGCTTCTGGCTCGGAGTATGATGATGAAACGATGACCTCTCAGTGATACACCTTTGGTCACTCATGACAAAAAGGGGGAGTAGTTTTGTAGATGAGAGTAGTCTAGGTGTTAGGGGGAGAGTTACTAGACAAGGGGGGAGTAGTACTTGAGTTTTTTTTTTTAGGGATGTGGTAGGCTTTAATGTATTCTTTTCTTATTACATGTACCATGGTCTTGTGACCACTTTTTACATACATTGTATTCTTTGATATATATATAAAAGATGATGTATGTTTTTCTTCAACTTTGTCTCACATGTGTTGTTTCTTTTCTATCTTTATACACATGTTTCTTCTTGTACACAACTTTTCTATATTTCACACTTGATGTCTTGATGAATCTTGTTTAAGTGTTTCAGTTAAGACAGGTTGCAAGTCTACCATGACATGATCTTTTTTCTTGCAAAGTTTTTCAAGAGTTCATGCTAGGGTTAGACTTATTTTGTATATTATGGGATAGTTGTGTTAGACTTCTCTCATAGTTGGGGTTTTGTCACGGATTTCCAAAGGGAGAGATTGTTAGGGTCATATTTTGTGTAATTGGTTAATCCTTTGAAAAAATGCACTTTACTTGTAATTGGGTAGATCTAAGATGGGTTTAGTACTTCAAGAAACATGTTGTTCAAGTCAAGTATTAAATACATGAAGATTGGTCCAAGAAACAAGTGAAGAAAAGTTCTTCATTAAGTTTTAACAGATAGCTCAACAGAAGCCTGCTATCGAGAATTAATATGAAGCTCAATAGATTGCAACGACCCAAGGAAAAAGCGCTAGCCAAATCTGCACTATACCTTAAAAGGACTAGTCACAATTGTGGCTTCTTGTAGTTGTTAATAAAGCACAGATTTACCTAGTAAATACCCGATGTGGGACTCATCACACACCCACACACATCACACAATCAATCAAATTGGGGTATCACAATCTCCCTCACTTAAATCCCTAACGTCCTCATTAGGGCCCACTTTGTGGGGTAGTGCCTCTAAGCCTACATGGGATTACTGGGCTGGCTCTGATACCATATGTAAAGACCCAAGGAAAAGCGCTAGCCACATCTATGCTATACCTCAAAAGGACTAGTCACAATTGAGGCTCCTTGTAGTTGTTAATAAAGCCCAAATTTACCCAGTAAATACCCGATGTGGGACTCATCACACACCCACACACATCACACAATCAATCAATCAAATTGGGGTATCACAATTTCCCCCACTTAAATCCCTAACGTCCTCGTTAGGGCCCACTTTGTGGGGTAGTGTCTCCGAGCCCATACAGGGTTACCAACCTGGGACCTGTGGGTTATGGGCCCACATCTGCGCTATACCTCAAAAAGACTAGTCACAATTGAGACTCCTTGTAGTTGTTAATAAAGCCCAATCTACCCAGTAAATACCCGATGTGGGATTCATCATACACCCACACACATCACACATTCAATCAAATTGGGGTATCACAATCTCCCCCACTTAAATCCCTAACGTCCTCGTTAGGGCCCACTTTATGGGGTAGTGACTCTGAGCCCACATGGGATTACTGGGCTGGCTCTGATACCATATGTAACGACCCAAGGAAAAGCGCTAGCCACATCTGCGCAATACCTCAAAAGGACTAGTCACAATTGAGGCTCCTTGTAGTTGTTAATAAACCTCAAATTTACCCAGTAAATACTTGATGTGGGACTCATCACACACCCGCACACATCACACAATCAATCAATCAAATTAGGGCATCACAATTTCCCCCACTTAAATCCCTAACGTCCTCGTTAGGGCCCATTTTGTGGGGTAATGTCTCCAAGTCCACATAGGGTTACCAACCTGGGACCTGTGGGTTATGGGCCCACATCTGCGCTATACCTCAAAAGGACTAGTCACAATTAAGACTCATTGTAGTTGTTAATAAAGCCCAAATCTACCCAGTAAATACCTGATGTGGGACTTATCACACACTCATACACATCACACAATCAATCAAATTGGGGTATTACAATCTCCCCTACTTAAATCCCTAACGTCCTCGTTAGGGCCCACTTTGTGGGGTAGTGCCTTTAAGCCCACATGGGATTATTGGGCCGACTCTGTACCATATGTAATGACCCAAGGAAAAGCGCTAGCCACATCTACGCTATACCTTAAAAGGACTAGTCACAATTAAGGCTCCTTGTAGTTGTTAATAAAGCCCAAATCTACCCAGTAAATACCTAATGTGTGACTCATCACACACCCACACACATCACACAATCAATCAAATTGGGGTGTCACATAGATAGTTTAACAGCAGCTCGATCTATCGAGAATTACAATTTAAGAATTTCCAAATTTGAAATTCGGCCTTGCCTTGCATATTTGTTTGGGGTTTCTTTTCTTACAACCCTAGACATATATAAGGCTTATTTTAAAGGCTGTCACACACAGATACAGAGACTAAGAGACTTATTTTCTCTATGTGAAGCTACTGGGTTTCTAAGCCATAGGGTTTTGTAACCGAGTGCTTCTAGATCTTCATTGTTGATGAAGTGAAGAACTTTGTAGACAACATCTGTTCAAGTTGCTGGAGTTAGTCACATACTTGGGATCTGTGCAAAGGGATAGTCATAAATTGGAGGTTTGTGCATCAATGGAAAGAAAGCTACTACAAGATCAAGTCCAATTAGGCATTGGAGCAAAGATTCAATTGTAGGTTGGTATTTTGGGATAGGTCAAGGGTAGTTGGTAAGATTCCTTACACTTGTAACTACTTGATTGTTGATTAGTGGATTATTGGGAGTGGTGACCTTAAAATCACTCGGTGAGGTTTTTGCCTTGCGAGGTTTTCCCCATTTGTTAACAAATCACCGTATCAAATTTATTTTTCGCTACATTTAGTATTTTTGGTGATTTGTTGGTGCTTCCACGATTTGCATGCAATTGAACCTAATTAATCTACTTGGGTAATTGAATTAATTAACCGAGATCAAGCTATCTTAACCCAACAAAACAGATCTAGAGTTTTCTTTACAAATTTCACGTTTTTTATTCATAAAAAACAGATCTGGAATTTTTCTCTCAAATCTATTATTTTCTTTTACTAACAAAACAGATATGAAATATTTTCTTTAATCTATTATTTCCTTATAATCTAAAAAAGTAGATCTAGTTTTTTTTTTTTTTTTCCCAAAACCTCTTGTTTTAAAAAGGATATGTGGTAATAGGAATAGAAACCCATTTTAGCTTCTTTTGTTTATGGCATGTACTATTTTTTTTTTTTTTTTTTTTTGAGGGATAACGTAACTTGTTTGATTAAGAAAGCCCAGCAATGTCAGCTAGGACAACCGGAAAAAGAGGTGGTGGAACATCCTCCATCCACACTACAAAATCTGAAATACATAAAGCATGTCGAGCTAAGAAATTGCATGTACTAGGCCCAGCCTAATTAGCTAAGAAACCATTTATTAATTTTTTTATGGACTCATTTTCAATGTATCTTTGTATATTAAAGTTATATTAAATTTTCTATATTGTAGATAAAAATACCTATGACATTAAATATCAACTTGGTTAGCAATTCTCAAATATAAATGTTTTTATTGCTAACTCTACTATTAACATTGAGTAGTCTTTTTGTAAGTTCATAATAGGTTTTCTTCCTAATTATTCACTTTAACTTTACCGACCATTTTATATTCTATTCTTAAAATTGTATATATTGTATGAGTGTAAATTGGTTTTTTTTTTTTTTTTTTTTTTTTTTATAAATTAAAAAACACTTATTTACTTATATACAACTTTTTAAAATTTTCAAATATTTTTAAGAACTACTACAATTTTCCAACTTTCAACAAAACAACAAATAAGACAAGTGAAAATTCAATTCAAAAGCATATTTAGTTTATAGGTGATTTAACTTTATTTCATGTTTTATGGCTCTAATATATAGGCAATTGCCTTAGGCTCCCAAATGTAAAAAAGTCCTATAATTTTGGTTCTAGTAACATACTTTTATATATAGCAACTTAAAATAAAATATGTCTCATATATATAGTCCTTGTTTTGTCTTAAAAAAAAAAAAAAAAAATGAAAGAAACCCATATTTTCTTTTTTCTCTTTTTGTCTAGAAGTATCTCTTGACAAACCCACTACTTGTCCCTTTTACTCCTAAACTTATTAATTTGATTTTTAGCTAACACGTCTTTACTTGTGAAGGCTGAAATTATTGTAGATTCTAAAGTTAAATGAAGTCATAATATTGTTTTATAAATGAGGCCTATTATTCTATGCTTTAAAATTTATTTTATTTTAGTTATATTATAATTTTATAGTGTAGATGACATTTCTTTCAAATGTGCACTAAAAACTTATCCCTCTAGATATGATTTTTTTTTTAAAAAAAAAAAGGAGAAAAAAAAGAAGAAAAGAGTTACTAACAAAACATGTTACAGTTGTATCTATTAAAATAAGTTTTTTAAAAATTAACATCAATACAACATTGGTATTTTATATTTATGCATTTAATTTTCTTCTTTTGTGACTTTTTTAGACTAATAGACTCAAGGACAGACCCAAGCATAGGCTGGGGGTGGCTAGGCCCCCTAACCCCCCAAACTCTCTCTTTCTCCCTCTCTTTTTTTAAAAATTTTTTTTTTTTAAATTTTTAATAGTATATATAGTTTTAAGGTTTTAAATTTTACACCCAAGAAAAATTACCTTTTGGCAATTTATTTTCTTCTAATTTGCATAAGTGTTGGTCTTGGGCTTGGGTTTGGGTTTGTTCCAATTTATCTTGGGTCTTATCTTTTTCCTTTCTCTCCTTCTAGCCCAAATTAATGCCCAGCTCATTCAGTATTTATTGTTGTCAGTAGTCGTTGGGCTCTTGGCGTTGGAAGCCTACCCATAGGCAGCTTGTAGACACTTCATTTTGTACTCGGTTAATAAACTTTAGTCACTAGCCCCAATAATGAGCTTGACATGTCTACAAAAGATAATTGAAGTTATTTCGATAGTTTGGGAGTAATCACAACTCAAAAGTGCTCAAACCGCTTTGAAAACGATGCTGAAAAATGACCTTTGCACACTGTTTTGACCATAACTTTTGATCCAAAAAGCATTTTTGAGTGAGGTTTGTTTCATTGGAAAGTAGACATCATGTAGTTTACTTTGAACACAAATATTGCTTAATGTGGATTTATATTGAGTGAGTTATGGCCATTTGATATTGGGCCACCTGAATCATGCATGTGTATGCAAGCCATTTTTCTGGGTTCTAGAACTTTAGTTTTAAGGGCCCAAAACATCGTTCTTTGATGTGGGCCGACCCTTAGACCCTTGGGAAAGTCTAAATATGTCTAAAAGGCCCCGAAAACTCTAGTTTAAACATATAAGTACAACCTTATGCCTCCAAATTTAAACACTAGAGAGAGTGGATTATTGACCTAAAGTCTTCCAAAAATGCTTTCTTTTCTCTGCATGTTCTGCACACAGCCACCAAGCACTTTTTTTTGTTCTTCAAAACCTCTCTCTACTACTCATTAGGGCAGAAACTATCTATCTCAATCCAAGAAACGTTTTTCAAGAACACCTTTTTTTTTTTTAGTCGTGATTACTAATGGACTATTGATATATTTGATTACTTTGATTATCATTTGATCTTGTTGTGTTGGCACGGAAGGGCTAATTAAATATCAACCAAGTTGTGTTCCATAAGCAAGGTAAGTCTCTCTCCATGACTCCTCCCTAATTTGGATTTTCATAACTTCTTTTCTTGTTGTTCTTATTTGATTTATATGTTATACATACTTAGAAATATGATTTGATTTATTTGGTTTTACTTTGTTGTGTCTCATCATGTTTTGAATGAAGGGTTGGATTAATATATTAGAAGCATGTTGGGTTTTGTTTGATTGTCGTTTTGTTACTTGCTTTAAAACTGTGTTTCTGTAAGTGTATGTGTAAGGTTGAATTTATTCAATCATGTGTTGGCTTTATTCCATGTCAAATTTTCTTGTAATTTAGCAATTAGATACCCTGTATTTAGGTGGGAATTATGTAAGGGTAGTGTGTGAGAGTGTGAAGAAATCTCAAGAAGTGTGCAACTCAAGGGAGTCTCGCGACTGGCAAGTCGTAGAATGGCACACGTGTGAAGCATGCAAGGGGAGCTAAAGGGTCATGCCAGCTGGAGCACTACAAGACAAAACTTTCAGTATGGCCAGGCAGTTAGCTCGTGACTCAAACTCGCGAGTTGTTCCAATCGCGAGGTTGAGTCGCCAGAATGCCCTGTTTGATTGAAAGTTGACTTTTCGCATTCCTTATACACACTACTATAAATACCCTTATACCCACGAAATGTAGAGAGCTTCTAGAGAGAAACCCTAGAGAAAAATAAGATTGACTCATCCACACTTTTCATCCTTTGATTCTCCAAATTCCTCTACTCTCATCCTCTCCATTGACATATCCTTGAGAGGTACATTTAGCCAAATCCTTATCTCATCATACCCATATCAGTAAGGAGGTATTTTGGTGCTTAGGAAGTAGTTCAGAAGGGACCAATTCATTTTGGTTGATGCAATGGGTGATTGCGGGATCTGGTAAGTTAGAGAAGACAACGTTTGGCGTAATCCTGTTGGAGCAAGAAGCTTGGAGGGCTTAGGTGCACTGGGTAGATTAGGCTTAGAGGTTCTTCTGATATTCATGTATCCTAACTTTATTCTCTAGTCGATTATTGACCGTTTGGAGGGCGGCGGAGAGATTTTTCACCGAGTACTTCGGTTTCCTCTTCGATAACACATCGTTGTGTTATCTTTGTGTTTGCATCCTTCTTCCCTTACTCTTTATCATTTAATTGCTGCTGTGGTTATGATTAATTATGGATTAGAGTGCTTTACCAATTTGGGTTTAGCTTATATTCATATTCAGCACATATATTATTTGTTTATAAGCTTGTGTTGGTAATTTTAAATTGGGGGTCTAAACGTTCATTGGTGTTTTACACACTAATTGAACTTTCAATTGGTATTAGAGCAGGTGCACTTGCTATGGTTTAATTACCTAAGTATGATCCTAGACCCCTTTTGAGATGGATCGATCTCAATCGCTCAATGCTCCACCATATTTTGATGGGAGCAACTATGCATTTTGGAAAGTTTGTACGAGGGCATTCCTATGTTCCATTGATGAGAGTGTTTGGGATACTGTAGATATAGGATGGACTAGGCTGGAAGTTACCAAATCCACTTGGGATAAGGCAGCCTTGCGGCAGCTAATGCTAATAGCAAGGCTCTAAATGCTATTTTCTGTGGTGTTTCTCCAGATGAGTTTCATAGGATTTCTCACATTACAATTGCCAAGGAGGCATGGCAAATTTTTGAAATGACTTATGAGGGAACCAAAAAGGTGAAGGACACCAAGTTGCAAATGCTCGCCACACGCTTCGAAGAGCTGAAGATGAGCGAAGACGAGTCATTTGACTCATTTTATGGGAAGCTCAATGAGGTGGCAGTTGGGAAATTTAACTTGGGGGAAAAGACGGAGGACTCCAAGATTGTAAGAAAAATTCTACGATCATTACCAGAAAGCTTCTGTGCAAAGGTTACTGCCATTGAAGAGAGCAAGGACCTTGATGAGATCAAAGTTCAAGCACTTATTAGCTCACTTCAAACCTATGAGCTATCTCTACCATCACAAAGGAAGAGAAAATATCTTGCTCTAAAGATAATCAATGAGAGAGTGGAAGCTCAAGACTCATTGGATGAGGATGAGGTAGAAAAAGATGTGGCGTATCTTGTTAAGAACTTCCGAAAGTTCTTGAAGTTCAAAAAGAAAGGAAAGTTTGTTGAGAAGGGAAAATTCCCAAATTCCTGGATGGAGAAAAATGATTTCAAAAAGAAAGATGGGAAGGATTCTCAATCCTCTCAAGGAATCACGTGCTATGAATGCAACGGTCATGGACATTTCAAGAAGGAGTGCCCCAACTATTTAAGAGAGAAGGGTAAAGTGTATGCCACTACTTTTAGTGACTCAAACTCCTCTAATTCAAACTCGGAAGAAAGCTGTGATGGAGAAGGAAACTACACATTTGTGACCATTACTCCCATGGAATCTTCAAATGATTTGAGTGTGTTAGTGGAAGAGCTTAGTGAGCACACGGAAGTGGAGTCGATGGGGGTAGTAGAGGAATCTAATGATGAGGAAGATGAAAGAACAGTGGGATTACAAGAAACCTATAATACTCTCCTTGAGAAGACCGGTGAATATGCAAAAGTGGCTAAAGTAGCCATTAAGAAAATGAAGAGAGTAGAGCAAGATTACAAAAGTCTTCTAGTGCGATACAAGGAGACTAAGTGTGAAGTTGAGATGCTGAATGGAGAGCTAACCCAAGCCTATTCAAAGATCAAATTTCTTGAGCTTGAGGTGATTCAGGCTAATGCTAAAGTAGAGCGGGTTTCCTCCAAGAAGATTGGTGAAGTGCTTGCTAATCAAAAACCTTTCTCCGACAAAAGTGGATTGGGATACACGGGAGAGAGCAGTTCGAGTGCCAATTGTCCAAGGATATGAAGTTTGTGAAAGCTAAGGAACCAATGGTAGTAATCACTACTGCTAAGAAAGTGAAGGCGGAGAATAAGAGGAATGTGACTGACCGACGGGTTTTGATAAAGCCTCCTAATCAATCAGTGGTAAAACCTAAAGCTAAAGGGAAATCACTTCCAAAATCACAAAGAGGTCCAAGAACTAAACATTTCTGCCATCATTGTGGAATTCAAGGACACACCAGACCTAATTGTCATAAGCTTAAAGCATTAGAGAATGCAAGTGCTTAAAGGTCAAGAGGACCAAGAACTGGCAAAGGGAAGTGGACTGCAGAACAATCAAAAAGTCAAGAAGGTGATCCTGGAGTGAGGGATGTGATAAAGATGATTGATGCTTTCACTACATGTTTGGCAAGCTTCACTAGAAGGTTTGAAAGTCACAACAATAGTACCCAATCCTCTAAGGAGATCACCCCAAACGCATGTGCTGTGTGGGTGAAGAAGGGTACACATGCATAAGCATTAGAAAATGACCATGCATAAATACTTCCTATATGTTGTGACATTGCTTGGCTGTTTTCTTTGTAATTGTTCTAGCATGTTTTGACAAATTTGTGTTTATTTTCTTTTCTTGCTTTGAATATTTTTTTTGATCAATCTTTACTTGTTTTTGTGTCAAAAATCCAAAAAGTTTGATTGGCATTATTGTGTTTTGTCACACGCATGTTTTGTCTTGTACCTTCGTACAAATGGCTTTGTGCATTTACGAGCATAGCTTGTTCTTTATGCACTCATATCATTGTGGGAAAAATCTTGACATATATGTGATTGTTGTAAATAGATCTTCAAACTTGTCATGAATGATTAGTCAATGGTTTTGTTGATCTCGAGACTTGCATAGACTTGTGCCTATATATCTTCCCACTCTTTTATTTTTCTTTCTTAAAGAGCTTAACCAATGTAAATCTCAAAATGAAAAGAGATAATGAGCTGCAAAAGCCATCGCACATACTAGTATTCGACTAGGAAAAAGGGAAAGCGACTTATATGAAAATGTATGATGCCCAAAAAGCCAAAGGCTTATTCATCAAATTGAAATATCAAAAATTCTAGGCATCAATCTCAAAATGAGATGTATTGTTCAAAATGAGATGTATTGATTCAAAATGATCAAATGTTATGATGTGAATGAAGCCAAATGAAAAGCTCCAAAAGTATGTAATCAAGTTTTGGTGGGAGGTCATATATGCATACTTCTATAATTGAGATTAGTCACTCTTCCTAGTGCTAATTGTGTATGACTTGGTTGAATTGATCATTGAAGCTTCACATTAGACTAAGGACTATCTCATCTTTGGTACCAACACACATCACACATGTCTATGTTCAATGAATGTCTTATTCATTTGTGTGATTGTACTTGTTTAAATGTGTTGCACATACTCAATTCTATGTTGATTAAACACAAAAAGATTTTTGAGTGTTTTAATTGTTTTTGGAAAGTATTGTTGTTTTGAAAAATTTCAAAAATTTCAAAAACAATGTAACCCTGTTTTGGCGACTCTGCCTTGTGGGTCTAGCAAGTCACGAGCCCCCAGTCGCGAGCTTACACAAAAGCTCTTGGCGACTCTCTGGCGGGTTAAGGCCCCAATTGCAAAAATGACTTAGAAAAATTTCAAAAATCTGGGTTTTTAGGATTTTTGCGACTTAGTTTGGCGATTGGTTCACGAGTGTAAGCTCCAGTCGCGAGGTTTACTCAGAATGATTCACGTCTCCTTTTGCGACTTTCTCACGGGTGGACCTTCCAGTCGCGAAAAACACTTAGACAAATTTTTCAAAATTTGTCACATGGGTTTTTGGCGACTTGACTTGGCGACTTGTTTGTGACTCATTCTAGTCACGAAAAACGTGTGTTTTGTGCTTTGAGGGTTCTTTTCAGGACAGTTTTCAAAAAAATTTCATTTTTCCCTCGCTCATTGGGACTGTTCATTGTCTTGTCCGTTCCTCTCCCTCCCAAACTCATCGTGTTCTCTCAAAAATCGTCCATTTTCTTCATCATCTCTTCACCAATCTTCAAGAAAAGGTATGGGTTTTGTCATTTTCTCTATGTATTTTCTGTTTATAGCCCTTGATTTCTTGGATTTTGAGTTTTTGTTGAGTTTTGAAAAATATGATGTTCGAATATGGTTTGGGTATATTTTGTTGAGTTTGTTATATGGGTTTTATTGGTTTTGATAGCATGATGCTTATTATACATGTTTTCATGTTGTATGTGTTGTGTTGTGCATATCATTCCTATGGGTAAATGCCTCACAGACATCTTCTTGTATTTTTTGCAGATTTCATGGAAGACAATGATTGTAGGGAGTTCATGGAATACAATGATTGTAAAATGCATCTCTGGCTATGTGTTCTCTCATGTCTAGTTGCTATTGAACCATGATTTAGTTTAAAACTTTGGCCTTATTCTAAGTCCATTTTATTGCTACTAACCTGTTACTAATTTTTGGTGTTACCATATGTTATGCCCTATGTTGTGGTCTTTGCTCCTATGTTTTTGCAAATGACTCCAAAGAAGAAGACTACTGCACATCGTGCTGACAGAAGGAAGAAAATGGACAATACTTAATTCCGCTCTACTAAACACTTTGAGAGATACAATCAGTTCTATGAGAAGGCTCCAATCATCCAAGAGAAATTTGTAGACTTGGTTGATTTAAAGGATTACTTTATCCCAGGTTGTTTTCAAGACAGAGGTTGGGATAAGCTCCTTTGTGATCTCCCTGGAGTATGTGAACCTTCGATCCGTGAATTCTATGCCAATGCCATTTTAAGGGAGGATGAAATCAATTATTGGATTAGAGGTCATGAGTTCAACATTGACTTGGAGGATATTGATGATGTTCTTGGTTTTGAGGATCTAGAGCGTGATTTCACTCACTACAAGGACAGAATGCTCTCCAAAAAGACAGTTCAATCTCATATTGGTGGTGTTAGAGAGGGAAGATGCCTTAACACAACTGCTTTTCCACCTAATCTGAGATGTCTTACCTTAATCATGATGTTCAACCTATATCCGATGAAGAAGATGACCACCATTAGTAATGCAAGAGCCATTTTTCTCATGGAGCTTCGGGAGAACACTTACATTGATATTAGTGCTCATGCCTTCTGCATTATTGCTGATGAAACAAGAACAACTTCTAGGGCAAAGCTGATTCTCCCTAGTCTACTCATTAGACTCTTTCGAGCAAAATGTGTGGAAATTCCCCAAGACATCAGTCTCACGCCTACTCCTCCAGCTATCAATGCTCTAACAATTGCACGGATCAAAGTTCATCTTCTGGGTGATGAAGAGGATGGTGATCAAGCACAAGGAGAACCTATGGACACTAAGACAGAAGCAGAAGGACAACCCTCAAGCTCATGAAGCTGTGCTAAAAGGAGCCGAGCTTCATCATCTTTTGCAATACCTCCAGATGCATTTCAGATCATCCTTGAGAGGTTTGACGGGTTGCGAGACGTCCAAAATGAGCAATTTGACCGGCTGACTGCTATCCAAGAATAGATGAATCTACTTTCAGCCAAGTTTGACAGCTTCACTACACAGCAATAGCCCTTTGGCCATTTTGGTCAAAAATGGGGAGATATGGAGTAGCTCTTGAGGGGGAGCATCATTTTGAGGGGGAAACTTTAAGCATTTCTATGTTTAATTTATGTTGTTTATGTTTGGATAGTTTTAATATGGGTTTTCATAGCATTCTGTTAAGTATTTTGGTTTAATTATTTTAGTTACTATTCAGTACTTTGTTATTTGTACCCATGCTTTGTAGCTTAGTACTTTTAGTTAATGTATGCATTTTCTTTAGTACATCATTCTTGTGCCCTTGTTGGATTTTATATCCTTGATACATCTACCTTGTGTTTTTGTATCGGTTGAGTGTTGGACATGCAAATGATACTTTGTATTGAGCTTATTATCTTGCATGTCTGGATGTTCATTCCTTGTGTGAATGATCATTGTGATCACTATTTATAGTGATTTTTCTTGTTTGGTCAAGCCTTGCTTTATTGCTTTAATCTTTACTGCTTGATCGCATTGTCCTTATTCCATATGCATTTTAAGATTTCTGCTTACAATGATCGTCTTGTGTTGTTGTTTTCAGGAAATACTTCTTTGTATGGTTCAAGAGCTTCACAGTATCTAGAATTAGGATGTGAGTGAGTTTTGGCAACTGTTCCCAACTCACATGTTAAGTCTAGAGTCTGTTTTAGGGTTTTGTCACGGAATAGCCAAAAGGGGAGATTGTAAGGTTGAATTTATTCAATCATGCATTGGCTTTATTCCGTGCCAAATTTGCTTGTAATTTAACAATTAGATACCCTGTATTTAGGTGGGAATTATGTAAGGGTAGTGTGTGAGAGAATGTGAAGAAATTTCAAGAAGTGTGCAATTCAAGGGAGTCTCGTGACTGGATCTTGCGACTGGCTCACGACTGGCAAGTCGCTAGAATGGCACACTTGTGAAGTATGCAAGGGGAGCTGAAGGGTCATGCCAGCTGGACAAGTAGTTAGCTTGCGACTCAAACTTGCGACTCGTTCCAGTTGCGAGGTTGAGTCGCCAGAATGCCCTGTTTGATCGAAACCTGACTTTTTGCATTCCTTATACACACCACTATAAATACCCTTATACCCACGAAATGTAGAGAGCTTCTAGAGATAATTTTGAGAGAGAAACCCTAGAGAAAAACAAGACTGACTCATCCATAATTTTCATCCTTTGATTCTCCAAATTTCTCTACTCTCATCCTCTCCATTGACATATCCTTGAGAGGTACATTTAGCCAAATCCTTATCTCACCATACCCATATCAGTGAGGAGGTATTTTGGTGCTTGGGAAGCAGTTCAGAAGGGACCAATTCATTTTGGTTGATGCAATGGGTGATTGCAGGATCCGATAAGCTAGAGAAGACAAGGTTCGGCGTAACCCTGTTCGAGCAAGAAGCTTGGAGGGCTTAGGTGGACTGGGTAGATTAGGCTTGGAGGGTCTTCTGCTATTCATGTATCCTAACTTTATTCTCTAGTGGATTATTGACCGCTTGGAGGGCGACAGAGAGGTTTTTCGCCAAGTACTTCGGTTTCCTCTTTGATAACACATCGCCATGTTATCTTTGTGTTTGCATCCTTCTTCACTTACTCTTTATCATTTAATTGCTGCTGTGGTTGTGATTAATTATGGATTAGAGTGTTTTACCAATTTGGGTTTAGCTTATATTCATATTCCGCACATATATTGTTTGTTTATAAGCTTGTGTTGGTAATTTTAAATTGGGGGTCTAAATGTTCATTGGTGTTTTACACAATAATTGAACTTTCAGTATGCGTGCACATGCTCTATGCATACGCATGCATACTCTTTCCTAGAAACACGGATTTAGGGTTCTTTCTATTTTGTTTGTTTTGATTAGTTTTAATCACATGTTTAGGTCTTCTTGAGTCTAGTTTTCACATATTTAGGTCTAGGGTTAGTAGAATAACATGTTTCACATGCTTTGATTGTTGGCTTGATAATTAGGGTTTATGCTTTGATGAACCACATGAAAATTCATGAGAACTTGAACATGCTTTGATGCATAGGTGCTGTGGTGCAGTAAGGTATGTGAAGGTAAGTCATGCATCTTTGAATATGATGATTGGTCTCCTTGATTGATGAATACCATGATGCTAGGTTTGAATGATTGAATATGCTTGATTAAATGCCTTGTTGATGCTACTGTTTTGTGATGTGCTTATTGCCCTTGGATATGTATTTTGTTAGATGAATGGTAGAATTTTTATGATATGAATGAGTGTGGGACATTTGCCATGTTTTGCATATTATGTGTGTGAGTTTGAAATAACATGTTAGAGGACCCTTTAATGGGATTAGGATTTGGAACACAATGAGCGGAGGTCGGCCTACGGGTCAGGTGGGGTTGGGTGCCTAATGCCTTCCCATCCCCATACCTAAACTCTGAACATGTGCTCTAGTAAAGATCAGTATTTCCACAAGGGCACGATATTTATGGTTCCTAGACCTAATCTAGGTGGCGACTCCATTTTCTTCTCCATCCTGGTCCACTCGATCGTGGCGTACTCCCCTCATTGCGCCCATAGTGGCGACTCCATTAGGGATAGAGAGTTTGACTCCAATGTGTTCCATCTCCTAATCTTCTAATATTTTTTTGCAGACACTCTCACTTGGTTCGTTGTCCCTTTCACCCTGGTTGGTGATGAGTGGGAAGGTGGAGGCTCCACTCGGGCTAAAATCTTCTAGAGTTCATCCCACCAACTCACAATTTATGCCATTGCCTATAATGAGATTTGAGTATGTTAACGGTTTGCCACTAATCCACTATGGTCCATTTAGGCCCAAGTTTGGAATCATGGCCTACCTAGTTGTGAGTGACCTTTCGATCTTGTCCCTTTAGCATTAAAGGCCTTACCCACACATAGTGTAACCCTAGCTAAGTGCATGTGTTTGATCTTTGTTTGATTTGACCTAAAAGAAAAGGTTAAAAAAAAAAAAAATCAAGAAAAGAAGAAAGTCTTTTGAAAGAAGAAAAGTTTTCAAACAGAATCTTTTGTAAATAATTTTTTAGAAGTGATACTTTCAAAAAAAAAAAATCTTTTGTGAAGAAAAAGAATTCAAGAAAAGAAATGTTTTGCACAGAAAAAAAAAATATTTTTCAAGGAAAAGAATTTTCAAAAAAAAAAAAATCTTTTGTAAATATATTTTTTTCCTGAGATAAATCTTCAAAAAAAAAAAAAGAGGGAAAAGTTTTCCAAAAAAAAAAATGGAAAAAAAAAATTCAAAAGAAAAATTCAAAAAGAAGATGAAAAATGATCCATAAAGCCATGATATATCCTAAGTTTTGGGCCTATTCAAAAAATTTTCAAATCAAGAGAGCCCAAGATCATGAGTATACCATAAACTTTGGAGGAAGACATTGGGCTGTAAAGTCCTAATATACCCTAGCTTTTGGGTCAAAATTTAAAAATCTTTTTCAAAAGGAAGAGAGCTCAAGATCATGAGTATGCTATAGACTTTATTGAAGTGTTGTGAACCCATCCATACTTTGAAAACTTTTGAAACCCTAAAACCTAAAGACATGGGTAGGCTCACCAAGAGCCCAATGAGGATTAAAAGTGGAAATCTTTTTGAACCAATTGACCAAACCCTTTGAACTAGGGGAAAGACCCATTTAAGAATGAAAGATAAAAATGGATCAAACTTTTGAAACTAGGGGCAAGACCATCATGAAAGAGGAGAGTGAACATTCAAGATGGGCTTTGTAATGGGACAAGTAAAAGTATTTGATGCGTTGAGATAAAATTTGGTCACCTTTTTTACCTTTAAAAAATCCAAAAAAAGAAAAAGAAGATGTGGACTTTTAAATGTCATGGTTCATTTCAAATATAAGTTCAAATAGGTTTCCATGAAAAAAAAAAATCAAAATATGTTGGGCTCACATTATAAATGGGGCATTGATTTTTGTTTCAGTTATTTGACGAGACCATTTTCATAAAGCCTAATAGAGTACAAGATGTGGACCAACCTTGCAAAATTCATGAATAACCTATGCTTAGGCCCAAATGAGGATGAGAGGGTGAGATTAGTAACTGGTAATTAGATTCAAAGCCCAAAAGAAAAGAAAAAATTTAAAAAAAAGAAGAAGAAGAAAAGAAAAGCAAAGAAAAAGAAAAGGAAAGAAACAAAATAAAATTGAGCTCGAATCCAAATGAGGGGAGGAGAGAATGCGAGATGTGTAAATGATGTAATTGGGCTTTAAGTAATAGGGGAAACATGAATTTTGAAAGATTGATGTAGCTCATTCTATTTCTAAGACGAAGATAATAAAATGATACAAGACTTAAAAAACGAATGGGGCATACATATAGTCCACATTTTGATGCAAGCAAGAAACGTTGATTAAGACGTCGGGTCCAAAACTTTAAAAGACATTGGGAGCACTAATTTATTTGATCAAATTTTATTTCAGCACAATAATACTCCTAACTCAAAAGAGCTTCCTAAGCTCACTTGGTTTCGATCACCAACCCCTAGTCGCCTAAAGGAATTTGACACTATTGTACTAGAAGACATGGCTGGAGCTACTAGCAATTAAGAAGATTACCCAAATGTTGGCTAAGGTTGTTTGGAAGAAGGAAGAAGGGAGAAACCCCAACAAGATAAGGAAGGTAAGGAAGATGAAGTTATTCATGATAAGAATGGGAAGATAGACAAGATAGCTGTTAAGACCACCATGATGAAGGAGAAGATGGAAAAGATGCAACAAGTCTTTCACAAGGCCCAAAGGATGGATGACTTTGAGGACAAGAGAGTCAGGAAATGAGGAAAAGAAAGAAGGGAGGGAGGTTTTTGTAGAGAGAAAAAAAGGAAGAGTTATGGAGAATGTGAAGAGGTAAGGGAGATGAAGAGAATGAAGAAGAAGAAGAAAAAAAGAAATGGTTGGTAACCGTTGGGAAAAATGAAAAGGCGGGAACACACTTGATGGCTAAACTATGTGTAGTTTAGTCATGAACAGTAAAAAAAAATAAAAATTCTTCTTTCTTTCAAAAAAGGAGGAACATCTCAAGATTACTCCAATTAGGCACAAAATTATCAAAGGACTCCCTAGTGAGCAGTGAAGGAAGTAGAAGCCTCTTCCCCATCAAGAACATCAAGAACAATCCCCCAGTGGATCAAGCGCATCAAGAACCATCTTCAGTAGATCAAGCACATCGAGAACCATTTTCAGTGATTTAAGCACATCGAAAACACCATCCCCATGAAGGAAGCAGAAGACTCTTCCTTAGCGGATCAAATATATCAAGAGTAAGTAAGTAAAAGATTCTTCCTCAAATGGATCAAACCTATCAAACATCATCCTCAGTGAGGAAGCAGAAGACTCTTCCTCAATATTTAAAGCATCTCAAGTAATGTTCCCAGTGAGGACACAGAAGATTCTTCCTCGAATGGATTAAACCTATCAAACATCGTCCCCATAGAGGAAGCAGAAAACTCTTCCCCAATAGTTCAAGCGTATCTAGCATCATCCCCATAGAGGAGGTAGAAGATTCTTCCCTGATGGACCTAAGCACATTAAAGCAATCCCTAGTGAGGAAGCAGAAGATTCTTCCCTAAAGTATCCCAAGTAAGGAAGCAAAAGACTCTTTCCCAATGAGTCCCATACCAAAAAATCCTAGCGAGGAAGCAGAAGATTCTTCCTCAAAATCCTTCATGAATCATAAAGGAAGCAGAAGATTCTTCCCTAGTGGATCACAGATTTACACTACTCCTTAGCAAGTCCATCCATACTACTCCTCAGTGAGTTTCTCACCCCAAGCAAGTCATGGGAGGTAGAAGATTCCTTCTCATGCACATCCGCTCCTCAACAAGTTTTCACGATCCCTAGTGGATCCTACTTATGCACATATCCCCCGAGAGTTGAACATGCAGGCATGGTAGAAAAAGGTAGAGATAGTGATAGAGAAAGACACCAAGGAAAACCCGAGGTAAGAGCCTCACCAGAAAAGGTAGAGAAAGAAGTGAAGAAGACAAGAAATTAGTCACCTAGAGAAGTTTGAGGCAAGAGCCCTGGATAAACACCACAGAGACTATTTTTTGTTGTTGTTTGTTAGGTTAGCTCGTAAGATCACCTTTGCTTGTTTTTCTTTTTTCTTTTTTAGTGACTCTAGGATAGTGAGTCACTCGCCATTTGCTTACAAGTGGCAAAACAGGTTCTGGGATAGTGCACCTATCATTGTTCATTTCCAGAGCAACAAAGGTGGGACTTCGAACATGCGAATCCCACGTAACTCTTCGGAGTTGCACCCCACCCCATGTATGCATAATCTTGCCTGCATACACAGGTTTGATTATGTGCATGACTGTTCTAGCGTGCGTGATGCAGTTGCCCAGAAACCCTAAAATTTTTGTTTGTTTGTTTTGTCTTTGCCTTTACATGTTTTCTCTATCTGCTCCCTTTTTAGGCTCTATAGGTTCATGCTTACCCCTTTCACATGTTTGTTTGCTATCACATGTTTAGATTAGGGTTTGTCTTACGTTTTCTTGCTTTGATACCATGCCATTCATTCACATGCCCATGCATTGATGCCATAGGTGTTGTGTTGCTGCAACGTAAGTGAGGTAAGTCATATATTCACATTCCCATGCACCTTTGAATATGATTTTGCCTTGATGATAGAGATAAGCATGCTTGTTAGGTTGAGTTCTTCTTGAAGTGTAGATGTAATCACATATTTGCTTGGATCTTTCCTTATGCTTATGCTTCTGCCTTGATTTGATTATATACGTTGCTTTGGTGCCATGTTAGATGAATGCAAGGGTTGTTTATGTGTGGGTTGGTTTCTTTTGCTTTATAGATGGACTAGTGTATGACCCGCACAATGTGCGGGCTAGTTAGTTTCATTTATTTATTTTGAATTAGGATACTCTTATTTGTTATTTATGGTAAAATAAATAAAACTCTCTAACACAGCTTGGCTTAGTTATTTTGCATCACTAAGGTGAACTTTTCATTTATCAAAACAAAAGAACCTTGAAAATTATTTTCCTCAAAAGCTAAAAAAAAAATATATATATATATATATATTTATTTATTTATTTATATATTAAATCAAGCTAAATTATATTGTATTCAAGCTTGCACAGCCCCCAAATCTTGCAAACTAAAAATGGTAATTCTCTTTCTTTCTAACATTTTTTTCGGCATTCAAGAAGCCCCATAGGAAATTGGGAATAAAAAAAATCTCTTAACTAATTGAAAATGTTAAGACCCACAGACTGAAAAGCTTAAAAATCAATACTTGCAAAGAAAATGAAACATTCCCATCAAACCAATATGCTCAAATACCATATCCAATTTTGAAAGGCTTCCATGTGGAACATTCTCCCCTCCCAAGTCAAAGATTAACTTATGACTGAATAGAAGTTTAGCAATTATAAATTACAAATCAGAACCAAATCTTACACGAATACCCACAACAAAACTGCTTCTAACCTAAATACGTACCTTAATTGCAAAAAAATTCAAATTATTTAAAATAAATAAATCTAACCCAAATACCTAAATCAAAACCAAACCAATCAAAATACCCATGATATTTAACACCTAAGAGATTAGTAGTTTATAAAAGAGATGAGATGAGTAGAGTATTAAGTCAACTACTAATGGCTAAACTTCATACAGTAAAAAATTGTGAAAAAAAAAAATGTATTAAGTTAGAAAATTATTAAAACACAAAATAAATAAATATCCATTTTCAAAAGAAGATTTACATTAAAATCATCATTGATCCAAGTATATTGCATACGGTATTAGAAACCTTTTTAAGCCCTTTGAACATTTCTATAAGCTTTCTATAAATCTTGAATATAAAAAAACTACTATGCACTGCAATTATTGTCCCAAAAAAAATGCATCTAAGACTTTTATTTTGCCAACAAATTTCTATCTACAAAATATAAATGTCTACACTAAGCCAGAAAGTCTCAAATGTCTTCCATCACAGCTGTTATTTGCCAAGGCAGAGAGCCCCTTTCTTAGAAATATCTCCCCACCAATCTTTATCATTAATTGAGAAAATAATCCAAAGGAAAAATCTCAAAGATAAATATTTTAACTTTTTTTTCCCTTTCAAATAAAGCTAAAACAAAGAGTTATCCGGCAACCTAGAGAACAAAAAGGGTAATAACGATTTTAAGCAATTCCTATGAATTGGGGTTAGTTTGTATATCAAAAGAAAAATTATAAGTAAAACCAACGAAAAGCACAGGAGGTAGCATGTCAAACTCATGTTTCTATAGGCTCCCAAGCATCTTTGGTGTCTCTCTCCACATGGTGAACCAAAATAGAAACTCATGCAGTAAAAATTCAAGGCATCCATGTTAATTTGTTTTAAATAGGAAAAAACAAAACCCCTATTCCTAGCAAGAGTGAGTGAAAGTTTTGTCAAACAAATGGGGTCCATGTTTCAAATGGAAATGAAAAGAATGTTATATGCTATGAATTTATAAACAACTCTAGACTCATTCTTACATTGTCAAACAAATGGGGTGCATATATACTTCATCTTGTGGAGAATTGTGCTAACAAAAAAAAAAAAAAAAAACTCAAAGTTAGTGGGGAAACGAATAAAAATTGCAGAGAGGGGTGAACCTTAGTGAGAATCATATCCAAAGGACCTACCCTTGCTTTTGAATCTCCTATCTCTATAAGAAGGTTCCATTAAAAGTTTTTTTAACAATCTTTCATCAATACCTATTAATAATTTTTTTCACTTTTCATTACTAAATTTTGAATCAAATTGTAAAGTAATAGCATATTCTACTGCTAATGTTATTATATGATTTTCTTTTGCAATTGAACATTAGACATATAAATATGTGAAGGCATTTATCTGAAACCATTCAAGTAAATAATATTATAACCACTTAATATATTTCACCTAGATTAACAACAATTTACTAAAGTGTCAAAAGGCCAAAAAGGCTTTACTTTACACCAACAAAGAGAATGGCTTTATTACAAAAGAAGCGTAGAACTGTTTTTGCAAAACACTAATTACAAAGGCAAGTATCAACTATAAAAAAAAGGTTTCAAGGAATAAAACTTATAACAATTTTTTTTTTCTCATTCACATGCTCATCTTTGGATTTCTCTTATAAGAGACATAAATGCAGTATTTTTACAGTTAAATGGTACAAAAAATTGTGAAAGCATGAAGTAATGAGATTTAATAGAGCAAATGACTATTAATATGTATATTGATACCCAGATTTTTTATTGTGAGAAAGACTATTTTAAAAGATGATGTTTTTAGTTATTAGATCGTGATAGCATATTTCAATATCATAATTACAAAATCAAACGGTACCAAAATATTTTGACCAATGAATCCAAAGAAATAAAAAAAAGCAATACAAATTCTGTTAGGTTCAAACAGTAATATAATAATTGGTAAGAAGTAAATCACAGCCACAACAGCTGAGCCAAACACTTCATCATTTTTCTCTTTTACGCTAAGATTTTCTCAAAATTAGTACTCTTCTTCTTACTACTAAATCTGAGATCTTTTAGATAATCCATTCAAGCATTGTATCACTTCTATGCTCATCTGGTCCTTTAAAACTCGATGAAATTCAAAGTACGTAATGATTTTCATAAAAATAAAAACAAAAACAAAAAAAAAACAAAAAAATGTAGCGTTACATAACCGGTCTCGCATTCCTGTAGCAAATTTTAAACATTCTTATAGTATCATGTATTTTTAGATGATACTATATAGCCTATGCATTCTTTCTTTTCCTTTTTTTATTCTCTCTTGGTGAGACAATGCATTTTTTTTCAGAAGCAGCTGGGTATGCTCTTAACAGAGTATGAACTTAGACAATATATAGCAATTATCAATATCATTAAGACTTGACATGTGCACTGAATTGTAAAAAGTATAAAAGAAACGGAGAAAGTACCTTGTATATGATAATTTCTATCCCATATTTGAAATATTTGTATCAGATTTAGCAAGCATGGTCACTATAGCTGAATATAATAGCTTCTATAAAAGTATAATAAAAGCCAAAAAATAGCAAGGAAAATCCTCTTTAAAATTTAAACTAATAAAAGCAACTATAACAATCAAATCATGTTCTTGTGTTTTTATTTTCAGAACACATGAGGTGGTCAATTTCATCAGCAAAGCATAGTGTCCTTAACTTTGGTATGCAATAGGAAATGCAAATAATACGTAATTTTGTTCAAAGAGCTAAGTTGAAATAATGCCTTTGAGTGGAATCTTGTAAAATGTGTGGATTCCTCTAAGAACCTCATCGAGCCCATGCTACTTAAGACAATAGAAACTAAATTAATGAAATTAAAGATTAATTTTTCTCAAGTCTAAAAAGTAAATTATAGTCTATTAACATAAGAGGGCACGAACTTCTAGGAAAATTGACACTCCTAAAATTGAATTTATATGAGCTGATCATTTTTTAAATTCATACCAAAACTTGTAGTTCGCCAAATGCAAACCAATTTGTGTGGTTTTCAACAATATTTTGACAATATTTGTATAATCTATGAAGAGCAATAATTTCATACAATCGCTTGTTTTCATAGCTCAGATTTAAACAATCGCAGCAAAAAATATTCTATTATTAGTAAAATTGGTGTATACACAAATTACAGTTTCATGTGAAGTGTATATATCCATACTCTATACCTCTAAGGAAGGAAACATTACAAACCCTTTACATATGTGGATTAGATTTAAAAAAAAAACTTCATATATTCCAAATCAGATAAGCCAACTCAATGGTAGGAAAATGTTCTTTATAAAATTAGATAGTAACATATTTTACAAAAGGGGGCATTTTTTTGGTAAGTTTCTGTTGTTGCCCACTCCATAATCAGAACCCTTTTGTACCCCAAAAATACAGAAAGTTTCCTCCTTTCTCACAAACCCGTGAGGGTTAAGATCATCAATAACTCCCCATAGTAGTTAGACCAACTTCTTAAACAAACCTAAAGAAAGCATGACCAAAAACGTATAAAGCTTTCTCCTTTTTTTCTTCTCTATATTCAACTATTGATGCTTATAATATTAAGTTCCAATAGATATGGAATATGTTTTTTAGATTTCTATATACATTTTTTTTTAATATTATTTTCTGTTTAAAAAAAACTTTAAACTTACCTATTAGTCAACCAAAATCATAGAAATATTGATCAAATCATGGTTGTTTGCTATGTTATCTGCATCCCACATTCACTGATATCTGCTTCAAAGTTTTGTACTTCATTGCAATATGAATTTGTAATATTAGAACATTCTAAACATTAGTAAAGTTTATATATAACAATGGAGAAGAACCTACTATTTACAATATAAGTGGCAATCTAGTTTACATTATAAAGGTGCTACCATGTAGGAAAAAAGATCCCTTAAAATGCTACCATGTATACAGCTTTTAAATTAAACCAGCCGCATGTTGCATCGTTTGACCATTTAAAATTCTGCCACGCTTGCAATTAAAAAAGGATAAATTATACTGTTCCGTTAGGTTAACACACCATTTGATAGCATCTCAGTATAAAAGGAAAAATAACCGGTTAAAATATAGTTTAAACAACCTAGAAAATAATTTCAAATTTACACCACAAATATTCACTTTGTAATTTGAAATCATTAAGAAACATCAAAAGAAATATGTCATAGAACTAATCTAAAATAGATAAAAATGCAATAGAACATTGTTAACAATTAGTCATATGCAACAGAAAATTTTAACAACTTAACACAATTATTTTTTTCTATAATTTTAACCTAACATGAAATCAAAACATGCATAAAAGGAAATAAGAATAATACATGAAGAAACAATAATTGTAGCAGTATGTATATGAAAAATTGACAATTAAAATCAAATTAAAAAAATCAAACTTCTCTAATCTCCCTCTTGCTCTCTAATGGAAGGAGATGTCTGTTTTTTTGTCCTGTAAATGGTATTTTAGGGTGTGGTTTAGAGGGAAAAAAGTAAAAAACATGAAGACAGATCTTGAATCAAAATCAATTCAATTGAATACCCAAACCTAAGACTATATCAACTCATACGTTTAAAGCAATATTAAAAAAAAAAAATTACCAATAAAGGTTTCTAGTGGCCTGACCGGAAGATGTCAGATTTCTCTCATTACCAACGCTCTTTTTGAATAGCAAACTCACGTTCTCTCTTATTTCTTTGTCTTTGCCCTCTCCAAACCTAAATCACATATAATCCCAAATTTCAAAAATCAAATCAAAACCTAATGTAACCCATATACCTAAATAAAAATCGCCCTACGAACTCTGTCTCTCCTATCTCTGTATCTCAAGCCTTTTGAGTTTTGATTGCATTTTAATTTTTTAACTCAAATAATTAAATCTAAAGCAATCCAACCAAAAAATTCAAACCTAATTCATATTCAATCCCCAGATTCGAAAAAGAAAAAAAAAATAACTTTACTGGTTATGGTTATACAAAAAAAAAAACCTAAAATAAATATCAATGCAACATTCAATCCTATTCTTATTTAATCCCAACGATTTCGTTAACATTAGAAACAAAAGTACCCAAACTATAAAAAAAAAAATATATATATATATATATATATATATAGTGATTTCTGTAATCTAAAAAAAAAAACCAAAAACAAAACAAAAGCAAATATCTAAAATTGAGAAAACAAACATTTTGATAGAGATTCCAAAAATCCAAAACAAAAACAAATCAAATTTGAACCTACCAAAAAAAAAAAAAAAAAAACTCAATTAAAAGTAACGTTTTAGACCCAAACCTACAAAATTGAGAAAAAAAAGTTCCGTTGTCGATGTTGGTTCCGCTGTCTGGTGGTCTAAATTTGGCAAGGGAACGGACGGTGTATGGTTTGGACGAACTCTGCTCTCTTTACCTTTTGATTGTGACGCACAATGGACGGCCTTAGGAATTCTGCCTCTTTCTCTGTTTCTTTCTCCGTGCCTTCTTTGTTTACTGTTCTGCCTAGGTTTTGAGTCTGCGAAATCGTGTTTTGTAACTTTTTGATTTCTTATGCCCAATCAATGCATTGTTCACCATTTTGCCTCTTTCTCTGTTTCTTTCTCTCTATCCCAGACCTCATCCTCTCTCTATTTCATCACCTCTTTCTCTCTGCTTCTCTTCGTGTCCTAACCACCTCACTATTTCTATTTCTATGTACTTTTAATTTTAACCGGTTTTTTTGGTTATTTATAATGAGAGGCTTTTTAATGGTGTTGTAGCGTTACTAAACAATATAATGTATTGCTTTTTTAAGTTATACGTGTCTGAATTTTAGATAGTCTTTTTTCCTAACGTGGCAACACCTCCTTAAAGGCTTCTGCTATTATATATAGTATTAGATAGTATTAGATTAGATATGTATGTGTTTGTTTGGGATGAAAGATGCCATGTTGTATGCTTAGATGTATGCCAGTATGTGTGTGAGTATAGATAAAAGTGTTGAACATGTTTTTAATGAGGTTAAGATGTAAGACACAATGATGGGAGGCCAACCTTCGTGTTTGGTAGTCTTGGGTAGCCCACCAAGATGAAGGAAGGAATGAAAAAATAATGCGCCTACAGTTGGACCTTTTAGATGGAATTAAGGCGATAGCTGAACAACGGATCGCGTGCTATCAAGACCTCATGGCTATGCACTACAACACCAAAGTCAGGCCTCGATGCCTCGAGATCGGAGACCTTGTCCTGAGGATGGTAACGATAGCCACCAAACACCCTACACAGTGTAAGCTAGGCCCAAACTGGGAAGGACCTTACAAGATCATTGACTACTATAGGAAAGGCACCTACCATTTAGAGACGCTCGACGAACAAAGGCTACACCACCCCTGGAACTCTGAGCACTTAAAGAAGTACTACCAGTAGCACTGCCAAAGGCTACAAACTATTTTTTCTTTAAATTCTGTTAAGTTTTCAAGTTTTAGGCCTTAAAGCCTAACGAGTGAAGTTATCTACATTTTGTATTCAAGTTATCTTTAATAAAGATACTATTCACAAGAAATTATGTCTACAAGCAATAAAGGCTTCAAAAAAAATTGCAAAGTCCTTCCTACGGGGTGGATGGATCCCCAAGGATACCGATGGGTACCTTTTAAGTCCTACCCACGGGATGGACAGATCTCCAAGGATACCAATGGGTACCTTCTATGTCCTACCCATGGGGTGGACGAATTGTTAAGGATACCGATGGGTACCTTGCTAAAAAAAAAAAAAATCCTAAGTCCTACCTACGGGGTAGACGGATCACCAAGGGCACTAAAAAATTCCTATGTCCTACCTTCGGGGTGGACAGATCACCAAGGACACTGACGAGTGTCTCAGTCGAAAAAATTACTAAGTCCTACCCACAGGGTGGACGGATCGTCGAGGATACCGACAGGTACCTTGCTCCAAAAAAATTTTCTAAGTCCTACCTTTGGGGTGGAAAGATCACCAAGGACACCGATGGATGCCCTGGTCAAAAAATTTTCTAAATCCTACCTACGTGGTGGACAGATCCCCAAGGATACCGATGGGTACCTTGGTCCAAAAAATTCCGCATTCTACCCACGGGGTGGACGGATCACCAAGGACACCAACGGGTGTTTTGGTCCAAAAAATTAAAGTTCTACTTATGGGGTGGACAGATCACCAAAGACACTGACAGGTACCTTGGTCCAAAAAGTACTAAGTCCCTCCTATTTGGTGGACGGATCAGAGCACCAAAGGGTGTCTATTCCTAAAAAACTCCCAGGGGAAGATGATAATATATATATATATATGTATCCCGAGTATCCCCGATGAGTGATAATGGAAGAAGAAAAATCTTGCACAAGAACTATGGTGATAGTAAAAACATTTATGCAATTGCATTTAAATAAATAAATAAAAAATAAAAACAACGATTTTTCCAGATAAAAACATAAAGAAAAATGTTATGTGCCAAAACAGGGCACCTAAATTGTTCTTGAAATAGAATTAAAATTAAAAAACAAAAAAGGAGAAGTAAACATAAAGCTTTTTTCAGGCGATGAGGGTAGGCTTAGCTCTATCATCTGTCATCTCTTCACCCCAAGGTGGACCGTCACCTTGGACCACCTGGGGAGCTACAACCTTTTTAGACGCGTCCTCATCTACATCTTCGATATCCACAACCTCATCATCCCATTTAGGGGTCATTGGGACCGTGATCTCGATCTAGATGGAGGTAAAGTCCACATTTGGGTAAAGGACGATGGCTTGCTTTCTGAAGTCCTTAAAGCCTTCACCGTTGTCGATGCCCAACCTCGATTTGAATGGGGCGGAAAAATCGCCACCATTGTCGTGGGCCCTCGTTCAACCACCCGTCGTGGTGACAGCTCCCACACGCGTGGGGCCCTATTGGAGGGCCCCTTTCGGTAATGATGGTATATAGTTCGCACGGGGCTTCGAATGCTCTCTCTCTCGGTAGAGGAGGGTATTTGTCTACCTTTGGCATTATGGCAAAAATCTGGGCCAAATTTTAAGGAATTACTAAAGGTAAATGGAGTCACCGCCAATCATTGGGTTTTCTAAGGTGTGATTGGTCACCTGTTCCTAGTTGATTTTATTACCGATCCTAGATTAAGAAAAAGAGCATTTTTCCTAATCTAATGTGGATGGAAAAATCTCTTGATTCTTTGGTCCAGAAGTTTGGTTACGTGTGGGGAAGGTGTTAGACACCCCACAACGCCTGTCCAAGGACAGTCCTTTGTTTTGATAAAACCTTAAGTTTCGGAAATTGACACTAAAAACATGATTTTGGCATTGGCTTTCAAGGCTTTGCATACATGGGGGCTTTGAGGTTTGGCTTTTGAAAAGGCATGGTCCCAATCTATGCTTTCCTACGGCATTCAAGCCGAGTACCAGATTTCCACGGCAAAAATCCGGCGACATGTCACTTTACTTTTGTGGCGGAAATTAGGCATCGCTTCGCCTTAAGTGACATGGACTGTGACAATCACACCGAAAGGGGTGAGCAGGCATATATATATATATATATATATACATACATCATGCACAATGCATGCACACAGAGTAGGAAAGTAAATACCTACATCCCTAGAGCATGGCCCAAAATATAGGTGTAGGAAAGTAAATAGGGGTCACCATACTCTAGAGATGAGGAAGAATGGTACAAGGCATGATATACCTAATACAAACCATCTAAAAGAGAAAGGGAGGAGGAAGAAAGGGGTTTAAAATAGTACATAACCAAAGGGAAAGGCTAAACTCCTAACCTTACTGAACACAGCCACTTGGCTTATCTACATGCTTGCGCCTGTGCCCTTTTTGCTTGCACCTGGGAGATCGTACCCTAACTCCAAGCATCCTCACACCATGTGTGTACATGCAAAGGCAAAGACAAGAAATCAACAAACATGCAATGGAAGGAAAAGATGCAAAGAGCATATGAAAGAGGCATAAAGTAGATAAGCATGATAGACATGGCAAGCAAAGAAACAAGAAAGCAAGCAAAAAAGCGAGAAAGCAAACAAGCAAGAAAGCAAACAAAACGTGGTATCCGTGAGGGACAAATGTAGGTTTGGATCGAATGTCCATAACTTCATTGTGTTGAAGCATAGACGACACACTAGCAAGCAAGACTCATGCATGAACATGTAAGAAAGTGTGTAAAGATGCATAGAAAGCCAACGGGTGGCACAAACAAGCATGGCAAGCATATCATCACACGGAGTGGAAAAAGGGAAAGGTATGCACAAAGCAACTGGCATCATGGAGATGCCTCCCAAGTGGTTAAACCCAAACAAGACCTCATGTGTGTCGGGTGTAACCACACAACCACAAACCCGCTAAGGGTGTCAAGCATGGCAAAGCCTAGAACAAGAGAGGCTAACACAAGCACAAAGCATAGAAGCAAGCAGGCATAGACATGCAAAATGGGTGATCCATAGGGTCTAGATTAGGTCCGAACCAATAGGCCAAACCACAATAAAGAAAGACAAAGTGACAAAAGAGCTACAATAGCACATGGCATGACAAAAAAAGTCTAGGTCTATGCACGCGATCATCGTACATGAAAAATAACATGAAACATGTAGAGAGCATGGAACAAGCATACAAACACATAGATCTAAGCAAGACATAACCATAGATGTGATATCAAGCATGTGAGCATGTAACCCTAATGTAAACAGATAGTAAAAAGAGGAACAAAACATAGAAACACATGGCATAAAACCCTAAGCATGTAGATCTAAACATATGAACATGTGGGAACATGGATCTAAGCACAAAAAATGGCATAAGACATAAAAGCAAAGGGATTTAAGCTAGAAACACAAATAAAGCAAGAAACATTCTAAAGAAAGCAATAAATCATGTTATTCGAGCAAAAAGAGCAAGACAAATGCTAGAAAAAAATTTAGAAGGTTAGGGGTGTGGATGTTAGCTAAACAACTTCATCCACACACCTAAACCCCAAGTGTAGAATCAAGGGAAGGAAGATTAGGTATAAGAACAATACCTTGTATTACTGGTGAAGAGAGAAGATTTAAGAGGCTTTGATGTGTTTTTTTGGTGTTTTTTGTGTGCTTTTTGGTGTTTCAAAGAGAGAAAAACGTGTAGGGAAACCGTTGGAAAGATCTCGATTTTCAGTTTCTAAAAAGGTATGGAACTCAAAAATCCAACGGTCAGATCAAAAGTTATGGTTCCGGGATGTTACGGTGCATCAATTGGTGCGTTAACCCGGTTTTCATGATATCTCGGCCGTTCTAACTCTGATTTTGACTCATGAATAGTCGTTGGAATGAGAATTTGATAATATTCACAATGACATTGGTTTCAACCTGTTCCAACGGCTGAATCAAAATTAGGGTTTTTGGGCCCACCTGGAGTCAACTTCGGGTCAAACTTGGTCAAAGTGGCTAAAAATCTCCGAGAAGCTCGGGTTTGATGAAAAATTATGAAAGGTGTTATTTTGTGTGAATTTTGACCTTGTTAGAACTTCGTTTAACCCTAGGTTGACTAGGGGCATTTTGGTCATTTTAGCTGAAAAAGGAACTTTGGGTGCTCCGATGTCCAAACGGGTTGCGCCACATCATTCGAGGTCTAGCAAGCAAATCGAGGGAAAAAAAAATATGGTATCAATAGCTGCCCCTTCTTTATTTGACATCTGGAGTGCATATATTTTTGCCACGATTTATGCCATGCTATCTTAGGAAAATATGCGTATATTTTGTTTTTGATATATGAGTGCCTGAATATGCGGGAATTTAAATGTTGAAAATAAAATGTGGGATATGGGTAAGGGGACTTACCTGATAGTTAGGAAATGTGAGTCTGGGGCGCAGCCCCCAGTTTGCTAACTGTAAATTAGGAATTTGGAAAACTCTTTGAATGAATGCGAGTCCAAAGACGCTTGTCGCTGGTTTACCCATTGTAGAATGTGAGCCTAGAAACGCTAGTTGCTGGTTCACTCGCTATAGATTGTGAGCTCCAAAATGCTTATCGTCGATTCACCCAGTGTAGAATGCAAGTCCAGAGACGCTTGTCACTAGTTCACTCGCTGTAGATTATGAGCTCGAGGACGCTTGTCATCGATTCACCCACTGTAGACTGTGAGTCTAGAGACGCTTGTCACTGGTTCACCCACTTTAGAATGCGAGTCCAGAGATGCTTGTCGCTAGTTCACCCACTGTAGAATGTGAGTCTAGAGACGCTTGTCACTGGTTTAACCATTGTAGATTACGAGCTTGAGGGAACTTGTCATCGATTCACCCACTATAGATTGCGAGTCTAGAGACGCTTGTCACTGGTTCACCCATGGTTGAATGCATGTAAGAATCTGCTTTTTTTTTTTTTTGGTGAGATCATATGCTTGATGTAGACCTGCATAACACGTTTAGGAAAAAGTGTTAGTTCATTTGTATTGCCATTTAACATATGGGCTTACCACTTATGTTTGGATTTCTTGTTGTTTTGTAGATCATGTCCCAGAAAGCTGGTTCTAAGGGAGACTGGGGGAAGGCCCTCGTGTATGCCTCGTCCTACGGGGATGATTCTTTTAACAATGAGACCGCTTCAACTGGCGAGCAAGCAGCATGATGATGACGTTGATGATGATGATGATGATAATGATGATGCAGACCAATTTATCAAGGGTGATGATTCTCCATAAGGTTAGCCAGTTGTTGTAACATGATGTAGCCCTTGTGTGGGCATGTATTTTTCCATGTATCTTTTAGACATTGCCCCCTGATGGGCCAGTTATGTATGTATATTATTCATTGCCTCTTGACAAGCCTGGACATCTACATATTGCGTTGCCCTATAGTGGGCTTTGATGTATGACATTATCTCTTTGCTTCATGGTGTATGTATGGAACAATGCCTCTGGCTAGGTCTTACATATATAATTCTAAATAAATGCCTTTGAAAGGGCTACCGATGTGTGTGTAGAACAATGCCTCTGATTAGGACTTATATGTATAGCTCTGGAAACTGCCTTTGAGAGGGCTGCTAATGTGTATGAAAAGACAATGCCTCTTATTAGGACTTATATGCATAACTCTAGAAAAATTACCTTTGAGAGGGTTGCTGATGTATGTGGAAGACAACGCCTTTGATTAGGACTTACATGCATAACTCTAGATAAATTGCCTTTAAGAGAGCTACCGCTGTATGTGTAAAAGACAATGCCTCTGATTAGGACTTATATGCATAACACTAGATTAATTGCCTTTGAGAGGGCAGCTGATATGTGCAAAAGAGATAATGCCTCTGATTAGGACTTATATGTATAACTTTGGATAAATCGCCTTTGAGAGGGCAGATGTATGACTCTAGGAAAAAAGCCTTTAAGAGGGTCGCTGATGTGTATGAAAGACAACGCCTCTTATTAGGACTTAAGTGTATAACTCTAGGAAATTTCCTTAAAGAGGGCAGTTGATATGAGAAAAACAATGCCTCTGATTAGGACTTACATGTACAATTCTGGAAAAAAATGCCTTTGAGAGGGCCGCTGATATGTGTGAGAAAAAATGCCTCTGGGTAGGACTTACATGTATGATTCTGGAAACTGCCTTTGAGAGGGCTACTGATGTATGCAAGAAACAATGCCTCTAGGTAGGACTTACATGTACCATTCTGGGTGTCGCCTTTAAAAGAGCTGCTAATGTACGCAAGAAACAATGCCTCTGGGTAGGACTTACATGTACAATTCTGGATGTTGCCTTTAAAAGGGCTGCTGATGTGTATGAAAAACAATGCCTCTGGTTAGGACTTACATGTACAACCATAGAAAAATCACCTTTGAGCGAGCTGTTGTCGTGTATGTGAAACAATGCCTCTAGCTAGGACATACATGTACAACTCTAGAAAAAATGCCTCTGAAAGGGCTGCGGTAGGATTCTAGAAATTGCTTTTGAAAGGGTTGCTAATGTGTTCAAGAACTATGCCTCTAGGTAGGACTTACATGTACAACTCTGTATGTCGCCTTTAAAAGGGTTGCTACTGTATGTGTGACACAATGCCTCTGGGTAGGACTTACATGTACGACTCTAAAAAAAATGCCTTTGAGAAGTCTGAGGTATGATTCTGGAAATTGCCTTTAAAAGGGCTACTAATGTATGCATGCACTATTGCATTTTCATCGCGAATGGTGGTTTTGTACCAGCTTATGTCACACTCACTTGTTTTGCATTGCAGTTTCATGGGTTTGTCAGTAGGTTTTGAACAATGATCGTCCCGCTACAAGGAGAGAAAGTGGAGAGATTGCGTGATATAAACTGCCCTAGTTTAGGGTTTTATGTGATTCTCGACATGAGAGACACATCCTCAGTGGGACAAACCCATTCTTGTATATTTGACAAAGGGAAAGAGAACTGTATAAAATAAATAGCCCTAGTTTAGGGTTTTACGGGGTTCCGAGCCTGTAGACTGGTTGAAAGTGGCCTCGACTTTGTAGACCATACCATAATGCTGATAACAAATGTGGACACTCCGAATGATATCTCCTTAGACACGCCATGAGGCAGTATGCACTGGTTGCTCCTGTTATTACCTGAACAGGCTAAAAATCCAAGGATAGGTCTTTTGAGGCAACATCGTGAGATACGACTCCCTTTGTCCGCCAAAATAGGCAACATGAGCTATGTAGTTAGTATCCCACCCTGTATGGAAAGGTCCTTCATAAATTGCTAGGCAATTGCATAAGGCCTTCCGCGTTTTGTTTGAATTCTTAAAGCATAGTCTAGTCTGTTAGGCATCCTTAGAAACTGAGAGATGGTGGAGAGAGATGTTTATGATGATATTCAGGATATATTTATGAGATGAGATTTCATGTTTTGATACCAGAATGTATGAAAGAAACAGAATGGCACAATACAGGCATGTTAATGAATATGCGGTCAAGTGCTTTGAAAATGCAAGATTATACAAATAAGTAATAAATGTAAAATCCATGCATATCAATATCTTATTTTTCCAAGGATACATCTTGTTCTAGATGGATCTCTTCCTTTTCCCATTGAGGTACATTTCCCATTGGCATAAGCCAGAACATCTTGAGCGGACCACCAGGTTGTGGCTATGTTGTAGACAGAGAGTGATCTCAGAGGTGTCATCACATCTTGACTTGGACGCTGGATCCCTTTAATTTTCTGAACTTGAGCAGACATTCAAACAAGCCAAGCTGGCTGATTTTTCTTTTAGGATGTGATCGAACCAAGATGCCTGCCTACGTACCTCCACGAGGAAGGATCAGGTCATCACGTAGTTCAACTGACATTTTGATTGCCTTAATTTTTGCCTAGACCGCCCTTTTAGGTTTTCAATCTAGCAGGCTCTCTCACACTCTTTCTTTTACTCTCCCTTTGAGTAGACTGCCCTTTTTGGGTTTTTGATTTGCCTTTTTACATATAATTTTTTGTTTTTTGTTTTTTTTGTTTTTTGTTTTTATACACAAAAATGTAGAAATAAGGCGCACTGATAGGCTCCTTCACGCAAAGTACCATATGACGGCATCAGAATTGGTGGGCATATTGAAGTCATGCCCATCCATGTCAGCTAGAATCAAGGCTCCTCCGGAAAAGGCCTTCTTTACCACATATGGGCCCTCATAAGTTGGGGCAAACTTTCCTCTGTGATCAAGCATGGCCTGGTTTCACTTTTTCAAGACTAGATCACCTTCTTTAGAGACTCTGGATCTAACTTTCTTGTTGAACGCTCGCTCGACGCGGTGTTGGTACAACTGTCCATGGCACATTGCGGTCATGCGCTTTTCATCTTTCATGTTTAGTTGTTCATATCAGGAACGGGCCCATTTAGCTTCTGATAGCTCTATCTGAGATAAAATCCTGAGAGACAGGATTTCTACCTCTGCAGGGAGGAGGGCCTAACATGCCATATAACAATGAATACGAGGTCACACCTGTGGAAGTACAAACAGAAGTGCGATATGCGTACAGAGAAAATGGCAAGTACTTATGCCAATCCTTGTATGTGTTTGTCATCTTTACCAAGATTTTCTTTATGTTCTTGTTAGCGACTTCCATTGCACCATTCATCTGAAGGCGATAAGGAACCGAATTTCTATGATCGATCTTGAACTGTTGGTAGAGTTGCTGGATCATTTTCCCGTTTAGGTTTGTCCCATTATTTGTAATGAGCTCTCCTAGCATGCCGTAGCGAAAAATAATGTTGTGTTTCAAGAATCGGGTTACCACTGCTTGAGTGACACTCTTATACAAAGTGGCTTCCACCCACTTTGTGAAATAATCAATGGCCACCAAAATGTACTCGTGACCATTTGAAGCTTCCAGAATGACAGGTTCGATGACATCTATACCCCAGGCTAAAAAGGCCTTGGTGTCGCCAAGGAATGCAAACGCTGAGGAGGAGCGTTCTTCCTCTCTTGATAGGCTTGGCAACGGTAGCATGTCCTCACATGTTTAATGCAATCATTTTCCATGGTGAGCTAGTAATAACCAGCTCTCATAATCTTGTGGGCCAATAGGGTTTCACTAGCATGAGTTCCAAGTAAGCCTTCATGCATCTCTTCCATCAAGTGATTAGCCTCAGAGGCATCTACGCATCAAAGCAAGGTAGAATTGTGGTTCCTTTTGTACAAGACTTCTCCACTCAAGAAAAATTGGTAGGCCATGCGTCGTATGAACTTCCTTTCACTGTTTGTTGCACCGGGCGGGTATTCACTGTTCTTGATTTAAGCCTTGATATCATGGTACCTTGGCTTTCTATTGGCTTCGACTTCAACACTCATGCATTCTTCGATGTTTATGCAATAGGCTGGGATGCCATGGACTTCTATGTGTAATTGCTGCATATTGTCTCCTTCTGATAACTTAACCATGCTAGCCAAGGTAGCTAGAGCGTCTGCAAACTGGTTGTGTGCTAGGGCAAATAGGCAAATGTGATGTTTCAGAATTTCAGAATCAAACGGTTGACGCATTTCTAATACGGAATCAACTTGGTGTCTCGGGCCTGCCATTTTCCTTCGATTTAGGAGATGATCAACAGGGAATCTCCAAAGATGCTCAAGTCATAGGCACCGAACTCTAGGGCCACTTGCAGGCCGACTATGCACGCTTCATATTCTATGACGTAGTTGGTGCAATCAAAATTCAGCTTGATTGAAACAGGGATTTGCTGGCCCCTGGGGGAAACTAAGACTACTCCTATTCCATTTCTGGTAGAATTAGCGGCTCCATTCAAATAAAGCTTCCAACGCCACGGTTCCATACTATCTGGTTCTAGCTCTAGTGCCATGACATCCTCATCAGGGAAGAGGGATTTTGAAAGTTCTGGATCGTTTAGCGGTTGGTCTGTTAGGTAGTTGGCTATGGCCTAGCCCTTGATGGCCTTCCTTTTCATAAATACAATGTTGAATTCGGAGAGTAACATTTTCCAACAAGAGATCTTCCCTGTAAGGGCTGGCTTTTCAAAGATGTACTTAATGGGATCCATGCTCCACGAGTCGCGTGGTGTAGTAGAGCATATACTGCTGCAACTTGCGTGATGCCCACGCTAGGGCGCAACACGTCTTCTCAATGGCGATGTAATTAATCTCACAACTGGTGAACTTCTTGCTTAAGTAGTAAATCGCCCTTTCTTTCTAGTTAGGCTCAACCGATTGGCCCAACATGTAGCCCATTGAGGTTTCTTGTACTGCTAGGTAGAGGATCAACGGATATCCCAGTGTTAGGGGAACCAAAACAGGAGGGTTCAACAAATACTGCTTGATCTTGTCAAAGGCCGCTTGGCACTCATCTGTCCATTCTATCTTTGTGTCTTTCTTCAAGACCTTGAACAACGGATAACATGTGGCGGTCAACTGTACTATGAAGCGAGCTATGTAATTGACTTTGCCTAAGAAGCTGCGAATCTGTTTCTCAGTTTGCGGTGTCAGTATATCTCGGATGGCTTGGACTTTGGCTGGGACCACTTCAATTCCTCTTTGGCCAACTATGAAGCCAAGTAGTTTCCCTGAACTAGCTCTGAAGACGCACTTGTTAGAGTTTAGTCTCAATTTGTACTCGATAAGGCGCTTGAACAACTTTCTCAAATCCACCAAATGATCCCTGGCAGTGCGGGATTTGGCAATCATGTTGTCTACGTAGACTTCAATCTCTTTATGAATCATATTATGGAACAAGGTTACCATGGCTCGCTGATAAGTAGCACCTGCATTTTTTAAGCCGAATGGCATGACATCATATGCATAGGTTCCCCAATTAGTGGTGAATGTTGTTTTAGCTTTGTCTTCCTCGGCCATCTTTATCTGATTGTAGCCTAAGAACCCATCCATAAAGGAGAAGAACATGTTGGTTACGGTATTATCGATCAGGGTATCAATGTGTGGCAACAGAAAATTATCCTTGGGGCTAGCCCAGTTTAAATCCTTGTAATCAACACACATGCGCACTTTCCCATCTTTCTTAGGCACAGGAACAATGTTGGAAACCCAATCTGAGTAGGCTATCGTAGTAAGGAAACCGACTTTCGACTGTTTTTCTACTTTTTCTTTGATCTTCAAATTAATTTCAAATTTCATCCTTTAAAGGGCTTGCCGCACTAGAGGGCACTCAGGTTGGAGTGGAATTCTATGCACGACAATCTCAGTATCTAACCCTGGCATATCTTGGTAAGACCAAGCGAAGATCTCTCTGAATTCCTTGAGTAGCACTATGAGCTCATGTTTCAAGTCCTTAGGAAAGTTTACCCCAATCTTTATGGGTTTTTCATTCTCACCTTCGTCAGCAAGGTTAGCCATTTATGTCTCTTCTATGTTGGGCTTGGACCCTTCGTTATTTCTATTTAGAGCTTCCAAAATATCACGAGGCTGACTCGGAATTTCCTCTAACCCTTCAATATCATGTTCCAACTCTATTATCTCATTCGTGTCATCAATATCCTCGTTATAGCAACAGGACGATGTACCCGCTTGGGAATTAGAATAGATCCTATAAAACGAAACATATACAAGAAAACAAAAGAAAATTTGCACATACATATTCATTGGAAAGCAAATAAAGATATAAATGCAAGGATTTCCTGAATAATATGCTAGATAATTTCATTAGTGGATTATAGATAGGGGGAATAACAAAGTTCATACCTGATAATGATAAAAGGGAAACACACATTTTTGGAAAATAAATTGGGAAAATGCAGGAAATAGGAAATAAACATGCAAAAAAAACTAGATATGCTATTCCAACTCTTTCGGGCAATTGGAGGACCCAACCACACGATAATGGAATACTCCTTACCCAGCCGGTGTAACCACAAAGTAGGGCTTGGCGGTCCAATGGCCTACTGTCTCACCTGGCATGCAGGTCCTAATGGTGGCAATCAGATCATCCCCTGGGGATATGATGGCATTCAATTCTTCTGGACAAAGCCGGATGAGACAAGCCAGATCTAATTCTTCCTCACATGATTCCTGCGCTACTTCTGATCTGATGACATCGGCTAGAGCTGGAAAAGTGACCCTGATGTGGGGAATAGACATCCCTTAGCCAATGCACTTCCTTTTCTTTCCTCTGGAAGCTTGAAAAAAATTTTCGTCGAAGGGGTCATAGCCCAGACCGAATCCTCCTTTGTTGTCTAGGAGTTCAATCAAAGAAGCCTTCCCATGTCCTATAGCACCAAGGCCTTGGCCTAACTGATAGCCAAATTTGAGCATCTCCTTGGCAGCCATTAAAGTAGCGGGAGGGCAATGCTAACTTGAGTTCTGAAGCTCTAGAAATCATGGAGACTAGCTCAAAATTGTGAAAAGTTGCCTCTGGAAAGGCATTGGCACCAATGCAGGGGACAAAAGTCTCCTTGAAGAAAGTTAGGGGTTCCTTAGCCATAATAGTGATCAACAAATCCTCGAATGGGAACTTGAGTCTCCGATGAAGGGTAGAAGCAACTATGCCCGTGGCATTTAGCCAAGGCCTCCCTAAGAGCATATTATATGGGGAATCCACCTTGATGACTTGGAAGTTGACCATGAAAAACATAGGGCCAATTCCAATGGCTAACTCAATCTCGCCTTGCACCTCCAGGAGAGTGCCATCAAAGGCTCTAATGATCATGGTGGTAGGACGGATAAGAGATGTATCCACATTCAAACACTCTAAAGTAGACATGGGCAAACATTCAGGGCTGATCCATTGTCGATTAGTACTCTGGAGACAATCATATCTTTACACTTTACCATAATGTGCATGGGCAAAGTATGCTCTCTACCTTCTGGTGGTAACTCATCATCTGTAAAGGAAATCTGGTTGGTGGCTAACACCGTTAAGACCATATCCTCAAAGGAAGATGCTATGGCACTTGTAGGAACACATATCTCTTTTAAGACTTTCAAGAGAGGCTGAGGTGGACATCAGAGGATAGCAATAGCATCAAGATGGACATCTGAGCTGGAGACTTGTTTAGCTGTTGAATCACACTGTACTCTGAGTTTCTAATAATTTTCTAGAATTCCTTGGCTTCTTCGGTTGTGACCCTGTTCCTAACGGTTTTGGCAGTGCCCTTGCCAATCTATTTCCTTCTTTTTTTTAACTCCTTAGGAGTATAGTAGTGGCCACTCCTAGTAAGTCAGGTAGACTTGAAGAGATATTGGAATAGACCTCCTCTTTATCGGTTTGAGTGGAGATCAAGGACACATCGTATTTCTAGGGGACACGATGACTATCTTCATAAGGGAACGACTTTGGCATGCAAATGACAACACCCTCCTGAGTTAGCAAATTAGGCATTATAGAGAATGTCTTCGGATTAATGGCCACCATGGTTGGCAGAATGTCTTCGAGGGCCTTTGAGCTGGATACCCCAGAGATTCCCGAGGCATGCTTTGGCAGAATAAGAGGATCGAAACCTCGGATAGCAGGAGCGATGGCAGCCCCTTGCTGTACTGACGATGGAGCTGGCCCTACGATTGTGGGCAATGCAAGAACTAGAGGAGTGAATCCTTCGATGGCTGGTAGGGCTTGCCCTTTTCCTGAATCTGATGACCCTGGATCCATAGGCGTTTCTAGGATCTCCTCATTGACTAATAAATAGGGAGGTGCTAAAGTAGCCTTACCAAGGTGTTTTTTCTGTAGATATTCGTCCTAATCCTTCCTTGACCTAACTAATATAGCATTACAGTTGGCTCTTGACTGGGTGGTTGGAGGACACAGGCTGGTCGCCATGTAATCGCCACTTCGCACAATTTCCCTTTCAATCCAGATGATACCGCGTTCGACTATACTTTGCACCTATGCTCGGAGCATTTTACAATCAAATAGGGTATGACTGTCTTCACTGTCACAAAATGAGCAAATCCCTATTCAAATCTCGGGGTTCCTATACCTTTAAGATCAAGGTGGCTCTCTTGGACCAAGGCTCAAAGCATAGCCTTCCATGGGAATGACGGTGAGGAGAAATCCGAAACCCTTTCTTCCACTGTGATGATGGCATTCACATTCCCTTCCTGATGGGGAGGTAAAGGGTTGGTGATGATATTCGGAGCGGTTGTATTATCAAATTGTATCAACTTGCTGTCAATGAGATCTTAGACACGGTCTCTCAACTGGTAACATTCTTCCAGAGTATGCCCCTCGGCCCTAAAATGGTGTTCGCACTTTTTGGACAGATCAAATCCCAGTGGGAAAGGACCTTCTCTAGGCCTCTGAAACATTGGCATCACTAGCTTCCTTTCCAATAGGTAAGCATAGAGAACTGCCATGGGCATGGGTAACGGAGTGTACTTCCGGTTTTCCCTCCTGGGGGGGATGAGGTAGGTTTGGCCTCCCTCTCTGATTAAAGGCTCAGTTAGGTGCTTGAGTAGACTGAGCCTATTGCTGATAAGGTCTAGTAGCTGGGGTAGCATAGGCAGAAGCAATACCCCTAGGCCTTTCTGATGCATTGTAAACCATATGAACATCAGCTTCAACCATTGAACTCAAAGACTCGGGACCCATGATCTTCTTGTTCCTAATACCCTCGTTAATACGCTCCCTAATAGGGATAAGGCTAGTAAAATGAGTGACTTGGGTTCTGGTCATCTTCTCATAATAAGGAGGCTTGAGGTTGTCAATGAACCATTTGATCATCTCATTTTCCATCATGGGGGGTTGCACTTGTGCAGCTAGCTCACGCCACCTCTGGGAGTACTCATGGAAAGATTCCCCACTCTTCTTTTTTGTTCTCTGAAGAACTGTGCGGTCAGGAACAATCTCGGTGTTGAACCTATAGTATTCTAGGAAAGAGTTAGTCATTTCCCTGCAGTTAGAGGTCTTTTCCAATCTCGCATACCATGTGGCCGCGGGGCCGGTCAGACTATTAGGGAAAATCTAGCAAAGCAGAGGGTGATTATCCCTATAGGGGGCCATCTTCCTACAGAACATGCGCAAGTGCACGTAAGGGTCTCCCATACCATCATACTTGATAAGCTCTAGTACGTTGAACTTGGGAGGCATAATGACCTAATGGAAATTGGTCAGACTATCTAGATCAACACTTCCATGGGCATTGGAGCCCTCTTTGATACAAAGCTTCTCAGCTAGAGTTTCCACTTGGCTCTTGACTTGGCCATACCCAGATTCAGGGTTCTTGTCCTTAGAAGGATCTGTTTCCTGGTTATTACCCTGGGGCAGTACATTGTGGCCCTGATCTTGTACTGGCAGAGGCTGATTTTCATTCTCAGTTTAGGGGCCTCCTTGATTATGTCCAAAGGGGTTCAGCCCTCCTCCTACAACCAGTTGTTGCACCATGCGCATTAGTTCTGACACTTGCTCTTTCAGAAAAGCGGCTTCCTGAACAGTTTCCTCATAGGGAGAAGTACCATTAATAGACATCTCTCTTGCGTGAGACCTAGTGACAATGGGATCATGGCGTGGTGGTAGCTTAGCCTGTTTCGTTTTAGCAATCTTTTGATCCTTGAGAATGAATGGAATGTAAAAGAAAAGGGGTGCATTTGACAAGGTGGAAACACAACACAAAAATCAAGTTAGTTTATGTCCTTGCTATTTAACATGCACCTACCATTTTCAGAAAAATTTGGCTTTGCACCCTTGATCGGGTATTTATCATGGTGAGTTTCTACTATGATGTAAGATTAATGCACAAGATTGGCAGGTAATCGAAACTTTCATGATGTGCTCAACAATGTGGGAATGACCATTCCTTTGATTACATGCTTGTACAAGACTTGTCTTTTTACAATGTTAGGTTCATCGGCTCCAATAATGGGTCTGTCACAAGAAATGCAACTGCGAGAGAGAACTCGGCTTTTGATAATATGGACTTCTCAGGGAAGCTCTTGGATACTTGGATCTCTTGGTAACTCGGACAGCATGGATCTCTTAGACCTTTGGATCTCTTGGGAGAGCCCTTAGATTTTTGACATCTAGGACCTTTTGGCAATTTTGACATCTTGGCGATTTGGATTCCTTAGCAACTTGGACAGCATGGATCTCTTGGACCCTCTTGGCTTCCTAGCAATCTTTTTTGGATCTTCCTTGAGAAAATTCTTCACCTCTTGATGCTTTGGAATTCTTGACGGCTTTTTGGCAGCATTTCCTCTTGATCGGAGTTTCGGTTACTTGCCACAAATTTTATCTTTGCATAATTAGGTGATAGAACCAATTATTGTATGCATGAATGCCCTTGTAGGGTTGTAAACCCTTAGGGATAGGGTATGATCTAGCATGTACAAGTGACGGGGTTGCTTTTCCTAGGGTTATAATCATGGATGCTATGCAAGCAGGATAGAAGGAACCTGGAGTAGAGCACAATTTCTTTGGCGTAAGAAAAAAGGGCATACTAGTTACAAAACACTTTCCCCTGACCTCTAGCCCTATAAGGGTGTCCTTTCCTAGGCTCGAATGTTTACTCTTTAGGTTTCACCTAGTCCTGATGGGCTCTTTGCTTGATCTAGACCTCATAGGTTTGACATAACTAGGCCAACTATATGCAAAGGCTTAACTGGTAGGTTGTTCCTGTCCTAGGGTACTCAATTGCCATACCCTCCCTTCATGGAAGTTATGGGGTAGGAAGGATCGAGGGGGCCTTTTTAGCTGTTCTTGTCCACCCATAGACCCAGAAGTGCCTACAACATCAGCCCCGAATCTAACTATGGGTAACACTACCGATGTTTCCGTCTGGGCATCTGTAGATGGGGTGATGAAATCCCCAAAGAGATGTGACTACGCCAGCAGTGCGAAGACCGGGTTTGGCTAAAAAAGGGTGTATGTCATGCAATTCTTAACGAAGGGGAAAGACTTTTTCAAAGCACAAAAAAAAAAAAAAATATATATATATATATATATATATATGAAAGCGGATAAAGGTGTAGCAGAAATTAAATTTTGCTACCCTATGTTTACATGTGAAGGAAAGCTATAAAGCATGTGGGAAAAGCTATAAAGCATGTGAGGAAAGTTGTAAAACATGTGAGGAAAATGATAAAGCATGTGAGGAAAGCGGTAAAGCATGTGAGGAAAGTAGTAAAAGCCCCGTGTGAAAATACCTCAGAGTCCCCCTTTTGAAAAAGGAATTTTTGGAAAAAGATTTTTGCTCTTTTGAAAACAGTCTACTAGGATATAGTAGAAACCCTTTTCAAAAGGAAAGCCCTTGAGGCCAATGCCAATTTCTATTTTTTTGAAAGACAATGTCCAAAGATTATGGTTTTATCAAAAGCTCTAAAGGCTAAACTCTCATCAAGCCCCAGCGGAGTCGCTAGTCTGTCGATGCTCGGCCTCGATCAGAAAGGGGCAGAAAAACTACCACTGTCATCGCGGGCCCTCGTTCGACCACTTGCCCTGGCAATAGCTTCCACTCGCGCGGGGCCCTGTTAAAGGCCCCCTCTCGATAATGATGGTGTGTGGTTCACGCGAAGCTTCGGGTGCTCTCTCTCTCAGTGAAGGAGGGTATTTGTCTACCTTTGGTGTTATGGTAGGAATCCGGGTCAAATTTTAAGGGATTACTAAAGGTAGGTGGAGTCGCCGCCAATCATTGGGTTTTTCTAACGTGTGATTGGTCACCTGTTTCTAGTTGATTTTATTACCGATCCTAGGTTAAGAAAAAGGGCATTTATCCTAATCTAATGTGGATGGTAAAAAATCTTGATTCTTGTTAGGCACCCCACAACACCTGTCCAAGGATAGTCCTTTGTTTTGATAAAACCTTAATTTTTAGAAATTGGCAGTAAAAACATGATTTTGGCATTGGCTTTTGGGGCTTTGCATACATGGGGGCTTCGAGGTTGAGCTTTTGAAAGGGCATGGTCCCAATCTATGCTTTCTTATGGCATTTGAGCCGAGAACCAGATTTCCATGGCGAAAATCTAGCGACATGTCACCTTACTTTCGCGGTGAAAATTAGGCATCGCTTCGCCTTAAGTGACATGGATTGTGACAATCACACGAGAAGGGGTGAGCTAGCATATATATATATATATATATATATACATCATGCACAATGCAAGCACACAAAGCAAGAAAGTTGAATGTTCAAAATGTGTATAAAACACTATGAACTTTTAGACCCCCAATTTCCAAATTATCAATTCAAGCTTATTATCAAACAATTAATGTGCGGAATATGAACAAAAACATATAACAGAATAGATAAACAATCTAAACCAAATAAAATTACATCCACAACAGAAATTAAATGGCAAAGATTAAGGGAAGAGAGATGTAAACACAAGGACAACACAGCAATGTGTTATCGAAGAGGAAACTGAAGCCCTCGGCGTAAAACCTCTCCGCCGCCCGCCAAGTAGTAAATAATCCATTAAAGAATGTAGTTGGGATACATGAACAGCAGAAGACCCTTCAAGCCTAATTTACCCAGTGTACCTAAGCTCTCCAAGCTTCTACTCCAATGAGGTTACGCCGAACCTATTTCTTCTTTAGCTTACCGGATTCCGCTATAACCCATAGCCTCAACCAATATGAATCGGTTCCTTTCGAACTGCTTCCCAAAGTACCAAAAAGCCTTCTCACAGATATGGGTATGGTGAGAAAAGGATTTGGTTAAAGAACCTCTCAAGGATGTAACAATAGAGAGGGTGAGAATTGAGGAATTTGAAGAGTCACTATGTAAAGATTGTGGATGAGTCAATCTTGTTTTTCTCTAGGGTTTCTCTCTCAAAATTCTTTCTGGAAGCTCTCAATATTTCGTGGGTATAAGGGGTATTTATAATGGAGTGAGAAAGAAATGCGAAGAGTCAGTTTTTCCATAAAAGAGTGGACTGGCGACTTGGCCTCGCGACTTGACTGAGTCGCAAGTCCAAGCCGCGAGCTAACTGAATGGCCAGTCTGGACTTTTTGTCCTGTAGTGCTACAGCTGGCATGACGGTTCAGCTTCTCTGCATGCTTCACTTGTGTGCATCTTCTGGCGGCTTGCAAGCCACGAGCCACCCGCGAGATCCAGCCGCGAGTCCCTGCTTCACTACACAGTCTTAAGCATTTCTTCACACTCTCTTACACACTACCCTTACATGATTCCCACCTAAACACAGGGTTACTAATTACTAAATTACAAGCAAATTTGGCACGGAATAAAGCCAATAAGATGGTTGATTAAATTCAACCTTACAATCTCCCCCTTTGGCTATTCCGTGACAAAACCCTAAAACAAACTCTAGACTTAACATGTGAGTTGGGAACAGTTGAACAAAACTCATTCACACCTAACTCTAGAATCTGTGAAGCTCTTGAATCGTAAGAACAAGTATCTCCTGAAACACAACAACACAATTTGATCATTGTATGCAGAAAACTTATAATCCATATGAAGCAAGCACAAAGCGATCAAGCAAAATGGAATAAAGCAATAAACCATGGCTTGACCATACAAGCAATCACTATAGAATAGTGACCACAATGCTCATTCACAAATGGAATGATCATCCGGACATGCAAGCTAATAAGCTCAATGCAAAGTATCATTTGCATGTCCAACACTCAACCAATGCACAAAACATATATGCATCTAAGAACAAGATCCTACTAGGGCACAAGAGTGATGTACTTAAAGAAAATGCAAAACATTAAACAACAAGTACTACACTACAAAGTAAAGGTACAAAACCCAAAGTACATAAAAACTGAATATAAACTTATAAATAATCATTAAACCATAATCACATAAGATAAACCAACCATGAGTAAAAAATTAACCAAAGTGTTTAACAACATATATAGCAAACCCATAATTAAAATATTGTTCAAAACACAACACCAGAAACTATAAAACATAAACATAAAGTAAACTGCTTAAGATAAGTTTTTGGCATGCTCCCCCTCAAGAGCTGCCCTTTAATTCAAAAATTCTCCCCCTTTTTGACCGGAATGGCCAAAGGGTCACTGTTGGGTGCTGAAACTATCAAACTTTGCTGAAAGTATGTTCATCTGGTCTTGAAGTGCAGCCAGCCTGTCAGATTGGTCATTCTGGACATCTCTGAGCCCATCAATCATCTCTAGGATGATCTGGAATGCATCTGAAGGTACAGTTGATGGGGATGAATCTCTGCTCCTCTTGCCTCAGCCTCTTGAGCTTAAGGTTTGTCCTGCAGCCTCTGTTTCAGTCTCCATTAGTTCACCTTCTCCTTGGTCACCTTCATCTTCATCACTTGGGAGACGAACTTGTATCCTTGTGATGGTCAGTTTGTTGATGGCTGAGGGTGTAGGCATGAGACTGATATCTTGAGGGATGTCAACACCTTTCAGTCTAAAAAGCCTCATAAGAAGGCTAGGAAAAATCAGCTTGGCCCTTGAAGTTGTTCTAGTCTCATCCATAATTGTGTCAAAGATGTGAGAGCTGATGTCTATGAAGGTGTTCTCCTTGAGCTCCATGAGAAAGATAGCTCTAGCATTGTTGATTGTAGTCAGCTTCTTTACTGGGTACAAGTTGAACATCATGATGGTGGTTAGACACCTCATGTTAGCTGGGAAGGCATTAATGTTGAGGCATCTCCCCTCTTTAACACCACCAATATGAGATTGGACAGTTTCTATGGATAACATCCAGTCCTTGTAATTGGTGAAGTCATGGTCTTCTAAACCTTCAAGCCCTAGCACCTCATCTATATCACCCGCATCTATAGTGAATTCCTTTCCTCTTATCCAACAATTTATCTCATCCTCTTTTAGCACAGCATTTGCATAAAACTCCCTAATCAAAGGCTCACACACTCCAGGCAAGTCACTCAACAGCTTATCCCAACCTCTGCCCTCAAAACATTTGGGAATGAAAGTGTCCTTCAAATCCACTAAGTCCACAAATCTTTCTTGAATGATTGTTGCCTTTATGTAGTACTCTTTGTATCTCTTAAAGTGTTAAGTAGATCTGAACTTGGAGTTGTCCATTTTCAGCCTTTTATCACCCTACTTGGCAGTGGTTTTCTTCTTGGTAGGAGTCATCTGCAAACATAGCAGAAAAAGCCACAAAAACAAAGCACAATAGATGGAAATTCAAACATTAGTAATAGGTTAGTATAACTGAAAAGAACATAGAACTATACCACCATTCAGTCCATATTCAGTTGAGATTCAGACATTGAAAGAGATAGCACAAATCAGAAAAGGATAGAACAATCTATCAACAATACTTATGCATAACACATTGTGAGAGCAAGCACAACAACTCAAACAAGAACACTCTAGGGCACATTCCCAAACACAAACTTCAACATGCAGTAATCAGCTATATTGAAGCAATGTATACCACATTCATCCAGAAGAAAGCATATGTCTATGAGACATATCTTAATGAGTATGAGATGTTCAAACCAACACAGAGCAAACAAAATGCTCAAGGCAGAAGCAACACACATGATATCAATAATCAATAGCAACTTTAAAGTAAAAAAAATAACCCAACTATTTAAGCTTAACCACTTTGAACCAATCATACTCACAAACAGAGTATATCACAGTAAACCCAAACAAATAGCATAAAACAATGAGACATATTATCATGGGTATGAGATTTACCAACCAACACAAATCAGTTTACAAACTCAAACAGTGAAACATGATAACAACCATATCTAACATCCTAAACACAAGATCAACCAAAACCAAACACCTATACTCAACAAACACGAACTCAATCCATAACCGAATCAACAAATATCACAAATCGTAACAACAACTCATAGAATCAAGAAAACAAAGCTCAAAACATGAAATATGTAGTGAGAAAGAGAAAACCCATACCTTTTTCACGAAGATTTGAAGTTGAACAGATGCAAAAGTGGAAGTTTTTTTAGAGTGACATGGTGATTTTGAGAGAGTTTTAGGTGAGGAAGATAATGAAAAGTCACAAAAGTTTGAGGGAACAACTCAAAAGTTTTAAAAACTGACTTATTTGCACAAAACACGTGATTTTCGCGACTGGGTTAAGTCACGAGCAAGTCGCCATGGTAAGTCGCTAGGCCCTTTGAATCAAAAATTTTTGAAAATTTTTCTAAGTGTTTTTCGCAATTGGAAGTTCTACCCGCGAAAGAGTCGCGAGGTATGCTGCGGAAATTTCTATGTACCCTTCACGACTAGATCTTCTACCTGCGAACAAGTCGCCAGACTGAGCCGCGAGATACATTAAAAACCCAAATTTTGAAAAATATTCTAAGTATTTTTTGCGACTGGGACATTGACCCGCCAGTGAGTCGCAAAAAATCTCTGTGTGGGCTCGCGACTGGGGCATGCGACTGGACCAACCCGCGACTGAGTCGCTAGAACAGGGCAACACTGTTTTTGAAGATTTTGACAATTTTTTGCAAAAAAAAAAAAAAAAAAAAAAAAAAAAAAAAAAAACAACAACAACTAAAACACTCAAAAATCTTTTTTTGTTTGATAAAAAAGATTGAGCATGTGAAAACACATTTAATCAAGTATAATCACACAAATGAATATGGCATTCATTGAACATAGACTTGTGTGAAGTGTGTGGGTATCAAAAATGAGATAGTCCTTAGTCTAATGTGAAGCTTCAATGATCAATTCAACTAAGGCATACACAATTAGCACTAGATAATGTGACCCATCTCAATTATAGAAATATGCATATATGACCTTCCACATAACTTGATTACATAACTTGTGAAGCTTTTCATTTGGCTCCATATACATCATATCATTTGATCTTTTTGAATCAATACATCTCATTGTGAGATCAATGCTTGAAATTTTTATATTTCAATTTGATGAGTTAGCCTTTGGCTCTTTGGGCATCATACATTTTATTTTACGTCGCTTTCCCTTTTTCCTAGTCAAATACTAGTATGTGCGACAGACTTTTGCAGCTCAATATCTCTTTTCATTTGGAGATTTACATTTGGTGAGCTCTTTAAGCGGGAAGATATGTAGGCACAAGTCTATGCATGTCTCAAGATCAACAAAACCATTCATTAATCATTCATGACAAGTTTGAAGATCTATTTACAACAGTCACATAGATGTCAAGAGTTCTCCCACAATGATATAAGTGCATAGGGAACAAGCTATGCTCGTAAATGCACAAGGCCATTAGTACAAAGGTACAAGGCAAAACATGCTATGAGACAAAACTCAACAAAGTCAATCAAACTTTTTGATTTTCTACTTTTTATGTGTTTTTGGATTTTGACACAAAAACAAGAAAAGATTGATCAAAAACAATAATGTAAAAACAATTAAAACAAATGCAGACAAACAAACAATTTTTCAACACAAACTTGCAAAAAGCACACAACCAAGCATAGTCACACCACATAGGAAGTATTAATGCATGGACATGTTGTAATGCTTATACATGAGTACCCTTCTTCACCCACACGTCACGTGCGTTTGGGGTGATATCCTTATAGGATTGGGTACGAGAGTTAGGGCTTTCAAACCTTCATGTGAAGCTTTCCAAGCAAGTGGTGAATGCACCGATCATCTTCATCACGTCCATCACACCGGGATCATCACTTCGACCTCTTGATGACTCAACACCCTAAGTCCTCCTGTCATTTCTTGGTCCTCTTGACCTTTGATCACTTGCATTCTTCAATGCTTTAAGCTTACGACAATTGGGTCGGGTGTGTCCTTGAAGTCCACAGTGATGACACACATGGTTCGTTCTAGGACCTCTTTGTGATCATGGAAGTGATTTTGCTCTGGCTTCAATCCTGACCACTGATTGGTTACGGGGTTTATTCTGCACCCTTTGGTTAGCTACAATCTTTTTCTTCTCAACTTTTGCCTTCTCCACGGTAGGGGCAACTACAACTAGCTCTTTGGCCTTCACAAACTTCACTTCTTTGGAGATATTCAAAGCTGAACTACTTTCTCCAGTGTATCCTAATCCGGTTTTGTCGGAGAAGGGTTTTTGATAAGAGAGGACATCATCAAGCTTCTTTGTGGATACTCGCTCTACCTTGGCATTTGCTTGAACCACCTCAAGCTCAAGGAATTTCACCTTGGTGTAAGCTTCGGTTAGCTCACCATTTAGCGTCTCAATCTCACACTTGGCCTCCTTGTATCTCACTAGGAGACTTCGATAGTCCTCCTCTGCTTTCTCCATCTTCTTCATAGCCACCTTGGCCACCCTTACATACTCTCCCAACTTCTCAAGGAGTGAGTTCTAATTCTCTTGAAGACCGACTGTATCTTCATCTTCTTCAGCATCCGATTCTTCTACAATTCCCATGGATTCCTCATCACTATGCTCCCCAAGTTCTTGGTCAAGCAAATTCAAGTCCTCTGAAGACTCAACATGAGCAATAGTCGTAAATGCTGAGAAATTTCCTTCTTCATCATAACTATCCTCCGAATCAGAGGTGGAGGAATCTGAGTCACTGAAAGTGGTGGCATATGCCTTGCCTTTCGATCTTAAATAGTTGGGGCATTCCTTTTTGAAATGGCCATGCCCATTACACTCAAAATAAGTGACTCTTTGAGTAGATTGGGACTCCTTCCCTTCTCTCCTTTTGAAGTCCTTCTTCTCCTTTCCGGAACTCATGAATTTTCCTTTATCACCAAATTTCCCACTGTTCTTGAACTTTAAAAATTTGCGGAAATTCTTTGCAAGGTAGGCAACATCCTTTTCGACTACATCCTCATCTGATGAGCCGTGAGCTTCTACCCTTTCATTTATCGTCTTAAGAGCAAGTGATTTGCTCTTTCTTTGGTTTGGCAATGAAAGCTCATATGTTTGGAGAGAACCAATCAGCTCTTGGACTTTGATTTCATTAAGGTCCTTGCTTTCCTCAATTGCAGTCACCTTTGCACTGAAGCTTTCCAGCAATGAACAAAGAATTTTCCTTACTACCTTGGAATCCTCCGTTTTCTCTCCCAAATTAAACTTTCCGATGACCACTTCATTTAGCTTACTATAGAAAGAGTCAAAGCACTCATCCTCACTCATTCTGAGCTCCTCAAATCGGGTGGTCAGCATCTGTCGCTTCGTGTCTTTTACTTTCTTCGTTCCCTCATAAGTGATCTCTAATATTTGCCAAGGCTCATTGGCAATGGTAATGTGAGAAATCCGATAGAACTCATCTGGTGACACACCACAAAAAATAGCATTAAGTGCTTTGCTATTAGCATTTGGCGCCGCGAGGGCTACCCTATCCCATGTGGATTTGGCTGCCTCCGGCCTTGTCCAACTTATTTCAACTGCATCCCAAACAGCCTCATCTATAGAGCACAAAAATGCTCTCATTCGCACCTTCCAAAAGGCATAGTTGCTACCATCAAAATATGGTGGAGCATTTAGAGATTGAGACCGGTCCATCTCAATATGAGGTCAAGGATCACACTAAGGTAATAAAGCCAATATAAGTGTACCTGCTCTAATACCAATTGAATTTTCAAAATGTGTATAAAACACTATGAACTTTTAGACCCCCAATTTCCAGATTATCAATTCAAGCTTATTATCAAACAATTAATGTGCAGAATATGAACATAAACATATAACAGAATAGATAAACAATTAAAACAAATAAAATCACATCCACAACAGAAATTAAATGGCATAGATTAAGGGAAGAGAGATGCAAACACAAGGACAACACAACGATGTGTTATCGAAGAGGTTACGCCGAACCTATTTCTTCTTTAACTTACCGGATTTCGTTATAACCCATAGCATCAACCAATATGAATTGGTTCCTTCCAAATTGCTTCCCAAAGTACCAAAAAGCCTTCTGACAAATATGGGTAAGGTGAGAAAAGGATTTGGTTAAAGAACCTCTCAAGGATGTAATAATGGAGAGGGTGAGAGTTGAGGAATTTGAAGAGTCACTATGTAAAGATTGTGGATGAGTCAATCTTGTTTTTCTCTAGGGTTTCTCTCTCAAAATTCTCTCTGGAAGCTCTCAATATTTCGTGGGTATAAGGGGTATTTATACTGGAGTGAGAAAGGAATGCGAAGAGTCAGTTTTTCCATAACAGAGTGGACTGGCGACTTGGCCTCGCGACTTGACTGAGTTGCGAGTCCAAGCCGCGAGCTAACTGAATGGCTAGTCTGGACTTTTTGTCCTGTAGTGCTATAGCTGGCATGATGGTTCAGCTTCTCTACATACTTCACTCGTGTGCATCTTCTAGCGGCTTGCAAGCCGCGAGCCACCCGCGAGATCCAGCCGCAAGTCCCTGCTTCACTACACAATCTTGAGCATTTCTTCACACTCTTTCACACACTACCCTTACATGATTCCCACCTAGTTACTAATTGCTAAATTACAAGCAAATTTGGCACGGAATAAAGCCAACAAGAAGGTGGATTAAATTCAACCTTACTAAAGTAAATGCCTACATCCTTAGAGCATGGCCCAAAATATAGGTGCAGGAAAGTAAATAGGGGCTACCATACTCTAGAGATGAGGACGATACCTAATACAAACCATCTAAGAGAAAAAGGGAGGAGGAAGGAAAGGGCCTAAAAGAGTACATAACCAAAAGGAAAGGCTAAACTCCTAACCCTACTAAACATAGCCACTTGGCTTATCTACATGCTTGCACCTGCACCCTTTTTGCTTATGCCTGGGAGACCGTGCCCTAGCTCCATGCGTCCTCGCTCCATGTGTGTACATGCAAAGGCAAAGACAAGAAACCAGCAAACAAGCAATGGAAAGGAAAAGATGCAAAAAGCATATGAAAGAGGCATAAAGCAGATAAGCATGATAGACATGGCAAGCAAAAATAAGAAAGCAATCAAACAGGTGAGAAAGCAAACAACCAAGAAAGCAAACAAAAGGTGGTGTCCACGAGGGACAAATGTAGGTTTGGATCAAATGTCCATAACTTCATTCTACTGAAGCATAGATGACACACTTGCAAGCGAGACTCATGCATGAACATGTAAGCAAGCGTGTAAAGATGCATAGAAAGCCAATGTGTGGCATAAATAAGCATGGCAAGAATATCGTCGCACGGAGCGGAAAAAAGGAAAGGTAAGCACGAAAAAACTGGCATCATGGCGATGCCTCCCAAGTGGTTACACCCAAACAAGGCCTTATGGGCGTCGGGTGTAACCACACAACCACAAACCCGCTAAGGGTGTCAAGCGTGGCAAAGAGAGACTAACAAAAGCATAAAGCATAGAAGCATAGACATGCAAAATGGGTGATCGAAACCCTTTGATATGGGCCAAGGTGTATGGACAGTGACGAAGACCATAGGGTGTAGATCTGGACTAAACCAATAAGCCAAAACACAATAAAGAAAGACAAAGTGCCAAAAGAGCTACAACAGCATATGGCATGACAAACATAGTCTAGGTCTAGGCACGTGAACATCGCACATGGAAAACAACATGAAACATGTAGAGAGCATAGAACATGCATACAAACACATAGATCTAAGCAAGACATAACCATAGACATGACATCAAGCATGTGAGCATGTAACCCTAATGTCAACATAGAGCAAAACGACGAACAAAACATAGAAAAACATGGCAAAAAACCCTAAGCATGTAGATCTAAACATATGAACATGTGGGAACATGGATCTAAGCACGAAGCATGGCATAAGACATAAAAGCAAAGGGATTTAAGCTAGAAACACAAATAAAGCAAGAAACATACTAAACAAAGCAATAAATCATGTTCAAGTAAAAAGAGCAAGATAAATGCTAGAAAAAGATTTAGAAGGTTAGGGATGTGGATGGTAGCTAAAAAGCTTCATCCACACCCCTAAACCCCAAATCCCAAGTGTAAAACCAAAGGAAGGAAGATTGGGTATAAAAACAATACCCTGTGTTGTTAGTGAAGAGAGAAGAATCAAGTGGCTTTGATGTGTTTTTTGGGTGTTTTTTGTATGTTTTTTGGTGTTTGGAAGAGGGAAAAATGTGTAGGGAAACCAGGAAGAGAGCAAAAATTCAGTAAAATGTCTTTCTCCCCTGGTCAAAGGGGTGTCTGGTGCTATCTATAGCCCCAACACAGTTTTCGAGGGCCTTTCAAGGGCCACTCGTCTCAAAAGTCCTCTGATCGGGTTGATCTTGACACCTTTGGAAAGATCTTGATTTTTAGTTTCTAAAAAGGTGTGGAACTCAAAACTCCAACAGTCAGATTAAAAGTTATGGCTCCAGGAAGTTAGCGGTGCATCAATCGGTGCGTTAACCTGGTTTTCGTGATATCTCAGCCGTTCTAACTCCGATTTCAACCCATGAATAGTATTTGGAATGAGAATTTTATAATCTTCACAATGACGCTGGTTTCAACCCGTTCTGACGACCAGATCAAAATTAGGGTTTTTAGGCCCATCTAGAGTCAAATTCGGGTCAATCTTGATCAAAGTGGCTAAAAATCTCCAAGAAGCTTAGGTTTGGTGAAAAACTATGAGAGGTGTTATTTTGTGTAGATTTTGACCTTCGTTCAACCCTAGGATGACTAGGGGCATTTTGGTCATTTTAGTTGAAAAATGCACTTTGGATGCTCTAGTGTCCGAACGGGTTGCGCCACGTCATTCTAGATATTCTCGCAACCCCATGGGGAGAAAATAATATTTTTAGATTTTTCGAGGTTCGGCACGCAAATCGAGGGAAGACAAAATACAGTATCAATAGCCGTATTGAGACCCCAGCAAGTCGAAGAACTACTGCAAGTCCTTGAACTCTTCAACGACATCGGCTTTGGCCTCATCCACACTCTCTCGAAGGGAAGTCACCTTGGCAGTCAGGATAGCATTGACCTTCGTCAACTCCTCAGCTTGATGAGAAGCACCATTAAGCTATTTCACTTGCTCCGTTAGAGCAGTGACTTCTCCTTTGAGGGTGTGTATCCTTTCCTTGTACTTCTTTAGCTAGTCCTCCTCCTCCTCCAAACGGCTCCTCAGGCGCTTGATGACGGCCTCCTTGGTAGCACACCTAATCTGGAGTGCTCGCATCCTTACTGAAGCCCGATAAAAACAAACGATTAGTGTGTTTGTACTATGCAACGGAGTGAAAATTGTAACTTAAAATAACTCACCCTCATCAAGTCAAAGGGGCCAGAGTCCCTAGAGTCTCCATCTCATGCTCAGAACACTCGTCAAGGTCCACATCCTTGACAATGGAATGAGCCGTTTGAACGATATGCTGTTTGTCCCTCACTAAAAGGGGGACCTCCGGGGTGACTAGTTCGTTGATGACGGGGCCACGAGCCGTCATTAAACTCTCACCCACACCATGATAGGGAGGGTTAGGAGTGCCCTAAGAATTAGTCAGATCCGAAGTGATGGGTTGGATGACGATCTTTTTCAGTGGTCGCTCCCCATCGCCTTGTTTCTTCCTATTTTGGTTTGTCCTAGTAGCAAGGGCAAACGTACTACCAGCCTTGAGTTGAAGGGCTGCAGCCTTCTTCACCACCAAAGCCCTCTTTAGCCCTAACTCCATCTCTACAAACACCAAAAATGGGAATAAGATAAGAACGGACGAATCAAAATAAAGAAAGTGAAGGACTAAAAAGGGACGGACAAAAATACTTACGTCGACGGGATTGGGCACCCAACCTTCTCGCTTCAACTATTGGCACTGGTCCTCCACAATATGCGTGGAGAATGTCAAGAGTGACCAACTTCTTCCAACTCCTTTCTGCTAAAAGGATCTGTAAGATCCATCCCAAAAAACCCCTCTACTCCTCACTGATCACCATCGACACTTGGGCTGATGGACCAAAACAAGAAAGAGGGGTTAGCGATGAAATTACAAGAATATACAAAAAAGAAAGAAAAAGGTAACATTTGATTTAACGATAGATAGTCAACTATACTACGGACGACTCACTAGCAATACTAGGACTCCTCAAGTATAGGGGCGGCTCCAGAATTTTTGTCCAGGGGGGCCAATAAGAAACATAAATTATATAAAATTTAAAACAAAAGAGACTTGAATATATCAATATCACCCAAAAAAAAAAATTCTACAATAAAAGTATTAATTATTGTTGTTAAGTGATTTTTTTCAATTCTTTAATTTATAAGTTTACAATTCTTTAAATTTTTTATGTTTTTATTTTCCTTTAGTGTTAATGTATTAACCAATTCACATAGCCAACAACCACTCAAAACTTACAAGTCACATTCAACAAAATTAAAATACCACTCACAAGTCACAAATTTAGTCAAATAGTAAGTCACAAATTAGTCAAATAGTCAAAGTGCAAAAGACAACTCATAACTCAACTTTATATCAAATCAATACAAACACTTGCAGTGTTGCTGCAATAGTAAAGAAACTTAAAACTTAACAACAGTAAAACACTAAGTTCTATAACCCATTAACCCCCACAGGCCCACACACCACGATCAGACTTAGAGACTTAAAACTCAAGTTAAGTTACTCAACAACAAATATTAGAACACAGTTCTTAACCCCATAGCCCCTACTCATACGCATATGGTCCAAGATTCAAAACTCAATAAATAAATAAAAAATTCAAAAGATAATTCCACACACACGCGGTGATTCACTCACACAGATTCAGTGAAATAGCATATCAAAACACTATAAACACACACTCACAGTGAAAGAAAGAGAGAAAGAGAGAGTTGAAAAATCAGATTAAGCGGTGGCAGAAGGCAGACCAAGCGGTAGCAGATTAGGAACTTTCAAGTGACGGCAGATCGTGGGGGTTATGCAACGGCAGATTTTGTGTGTGTGAGAAGTAGAGGCAACCTTTTTCCTTTGGGTTTGGACTTTGGAGAGTGAAGAAGGATAATGAGGGATTTTTAAGGTTAGGTAGCTGCAAATTCTTAGGTTTTATTTGACCCTTTTTTTTATTTATGATTTTTTAAAATTTGATTTATGGGCTTTTTATTTCTGAGATTAAAGACCAAAATTTTCTATTGGACTTTTTTTTTTTTTTTTTTTTTTTTATTTTAAGTTGGGCTTTAAAAAAAAGGGGGGTTAGGTTCATGGTGAGGGTGTGCAAATTTGTATTGTGGGGGTGCAAAACAATTTTTTTTTTAAATATTATATATATATAAAATTTTCGATTCAGGGGGTTCATTTGAACCCCCTAACTATAACGTACCGCCACCCCTGCCCAAGTATTATCAAACTCAACTACGTCCATCCATTCTTCGGGTCTACACACCTAGTCCGTCCCTTTAATAAATAAATATCTACCCTTCCAATCACGATTGGAATCAAGCACGTCCAGTACTAGTTTCAACGTCGCCTTGCATGTCACGAAGTTGTAAAAACCCTTCGAAATTTGTTGGGGTTTGTAGCAATAGAAGGACTCGTCCAAAGTAAGCTGATGGTGACCCTTACTCCTCTGCCCCCATAATACTTTGGCACTAATGAAGATCCTCTATGCATTGGGATAAATCTGGTTGATGGACATGCCTAGGTAGTTTGCAAGCCAACGTTGCAACCCGGTAAAGGGTAGCCTAAGCCCCGCAACGAAGATAGACTCATAAAAACCAACGTCCGCCATCCATCCCAAGTAGCACTACTTGTTCTTACCCAGCAGCCTTAAAGGTATGTGGCTAGGTATCTAGAAGTGCACATGGAGTTTCTTGAATACCTTCTTCGACATTTTAGGGAGAAAGTTATTCACTGACCAAATCTTGGGAAGGATAAAGGGCTTGAAATCGTCACTCGACGACTTGGAATCCTCTCAGTCTCCTTCCCCATCCCCTTCCTCTCCATCCTCTTTATCTCCTTCTCCCTCACCTTTGTCCATCTCCCCTTCCTCTACCTCTTCCTTTTCTACCTTCATCTCTTCTTCATCTCTCTCCACTTCTTCTTCTAAATGGTGAGCCGATGGCTCCCACTCCTGAAAATCCATCTAGTCTCCTATCATAGGGTCATTACCCGATGAGCTGACATCTTCGTTATCTAGACGAATCAATGGAACATGACCGCTCGTCGCTTTACTATCACTTAACATCCTCTCACCTATAAGTGACGAATAAAAGATAAGCGGTCACTCACACATAAGCTAAATACTAAACCAACGATCAAGGAGGGACAATTGAAATAAAGAAATAAAATACATAAGGAATAAGAGGTTACCTTGCAAAGATGACGATAGAAAGTGGAGCCAACGAAGCGTAAGGACAAATAGCAGGTGACAGATGGGCAGGATTGAAGCTAAAGCTCTGAATAAGTTTTGAAGTAAAGTAAAAAGAAAACCTCAAAAGGGCATGGGCATATTTATAGAATGAAGGATCACAAAAAATGAAGCGACACAACGCTTCCCATCAACAAATTAGAGGATGTAATGTGTCATCCCACGAAATGCAAAGACCTTTTTGCCCCTCATTTATGGAATAGAATGCCGAGATGAAAAACATTAAATGATGGGAATATTCTATGTACTCCACGACCCTTCGGTTACCCCAACGGGTCACGAAGGGGCAGCTGATAAGGGTATTTTTGTCCAGGAAGGATTTTTGTTGTTTATTCGTCCATAGGACCTCATCGGGCACAAGGTCTCTCTTTTCTTTGTCTAGTTAGGTACTCATAGGGACCAACAACCCCGTCCTTACCATCCCAACGGACGAGCTAGAAGGCCTACCAACCATGAGCCCATCGCGATAGAGGCCTCAGGTCTGTCATGATAAGTACCCCGTTTGAAATCTTATGGTGCAGAGGGATGGATATGCCACCCCCTAGGAAACTCATTGGGTACCTTTCATATACTACGAACGGACGATTCTCACCTCAACACTCATGTACCGATAGACAGATGACCATACTAAGGGGTAGGCATGGTGGGTCCCGCAATCCTTTATGTGGACCCCACACGTATATCCTTACAGGGAAATAACTTGTTCACCATGCCCAAAGACCCTACTATATGCCCATATCTCCTCTGTATGGAACAAGAACCCTAAATTCTTGGAGCCTTAACTCCAAATCTCTTCTACAAGGAAAAACTCCTACATTCAAGGGATCTTAGTTCGCTTTTCACCACTATATAAGCATCAGACCTCCTCTTCTCGTAGGTACGCAGAAAATCCCTAGCTCTCTCACTTTAGAGTTCTTAGAGATCTTTCATCCACAGAATTAACCTTCAGAAAGGGCTTTGACAGGCACCCCACCGGTGATCTCTATTGGTTCTTAGTTTCTTATTCTTCAGGTACCCATTGGAGCGTTCGAGGACAATCAGCTCACTGGCGATTTTTGTGCATCATCAGAAATCAAATTAAAACACAACCAACTTGCATCAACCCAAAGTAAAGTTCAATACAAAAGTTTATCAATCTAAGATAAAGATGTAATAAAGAATTAAAACCCCACCGAGAGAAAGAGAGAGTATTCACATTTTTTGTGTGAGAAACTTATGAATCGAACTAAAGAAAGAATAAAAACAAATTATAGTAAATAAAATGGGAAAAAGAATAGTCAAAATAAAAGAAAGATGAAGGGATAGAGGGATTGTAACATTAAGGTATTGAGTAGTGGGGAGATAAAAAGATAAAAGTGAGAAGTTAATAAAGGGGAAAATATTTAAAAATGAGAGAGAAAGTTTTGGGTGTTAGGGTCATATTTTTATGTAATTGGCATATCCTATGACAAAATACATTTTACTTGTAATTGGATATATCTAAGTGGATTCAAGATCATCATGAAGTACTTTGAAGAAGTATAACAAGTGGTAGACATGAATATTGATAGGCCAAGAATGTATTGACCCTTTGTGATAAATTAATTGATTAATTAGCTAAGTTTATTAATTAATCAAATTAACATGCAAGATGCATGGTGGCACAAACAAATCACCAATTAAACTAAGTATGCAGTGGAAATTAAATTAACATGGTGATTTGTTTACGAATGGGGAAAACTTACACGCCAAAAACCCCCCCAAGTGATTTTAAGGTCACCACTCCCGAGAATCCACTATTATCAAAACAAGCGGTTACAAGTAAAGGAATCTCAGTACCTTACACTAACTTACAGTTGAACTCTTACCCCATTACCCAATTGGATTTGTTTTGTAGTGACAATCTCTCCTTTTCAATGCACGGCTCCCACTACGTGACTAACCAATTGCGCGGATCCTAGTACGCGACTTAATCACCAACTTTAGAAGGATGTTGGCTGTAAAGTTCTTCAGTTCATCACATGATGAAGATCATGAAGTTGCTTGGTCACAAAACCCTATGGTGTACAAACACAGCAGTTTCTTCAAGAGAAAGAAGAACTAGGGCAAACTAGGTTTCCGGTTACACTTTTCTTCACACTTGTGGAATTGTGCTCTTGTGCATTTGCATCACCTTTTATGGCCCTTAAAATAATCCTTATATATGTTTAGGGTTGTGAGAAAATAAAGCCCAAACATACATTCACAGATTGGATGAAAATCAGCTTGAAAAATTGAACTTCATAAATCTCAACAGATACCCTATCTGTCGAGCAGCTGTCAAGCCTCGGGCTGAAACAGCTCTCTTAAACCTCGATAGATACTAGCTATCGAGCTAGCTGTCAAGATTTAATGAACAACACTTCTTCACTTGATTCTTGGACAAACTTGCATGGCTTTAACACTTGAATCAAGTAAAGTGCGTTTTGTCATCCCAATTACAAGTAAAGTGCGTTTTGTCAAAGGATTAGCCAATTATATAAAATGTTGACATATGTTCCTGACATGAATCACATATGTTGGGCTTTATCATCACAGAACTGAATATGTGGGGGAGTAGGATCAGAAGAAGAAGATGCCTCGGAATGAAGAGGGTTCCGAGATGGAGTAAATTTTCATTTAGGTGCCATAAAGCAACTAACCAAAAGAAGGAGAAAGAGAGAGAGAAAGACACGCAGAAAAGCACCAATAAAAGTCAATATATAAGAATATAGAGAATGTAAGGTACGTATGCATGAAAATACATGAGCATGTGATATGCAATAGTAAAAACATCATGGGCTTGGCCCAATCCAATCCTACCAGCACACAATCATTTCAACAAAGTAAACACACATCTAAAATGCATGAAATAGTGTTATAATGCAAATGTGTTGCAATGCATGATGATTGAAAGCCATTTTCACAAAGCCCATCCCAAAAATTTCACAAAAACTCCATTAATTTTGAAAAACCCCAAAGTTTATCAAAAATCCCAAAAGTTAGGTCAGAAAAAGTGAAATGCATGATAGAATGAGTGAAAAGGATCATACCAGATGAAAAAAGATGATCTTTAGGCCGGAAATCTCTTGGGAATAAAGTATTGAGTGAGAAAAATGTGTTTGGGAGGTGAAAAGACACAAAAGTATCGAGAGAGATCGAAAGAAGTGAGTCTAAAATCGCGCGGACCCTATATATAGAACCTCTTAAATCTAGACAGATCGAGAGGTGTTGAGAGGTGTCGAGGTTTAAACTTTGATAGATGCATCTATTGAGCAGCTATCCAGAGGTGTCCACAGTAAAAACAAGCTCGATGAATTGAGGAGCTATCGAGCATCTATCAAGGAGACAGAAACTTTCTCGATGGATCGAGGAGCTATCGAGATTGCGATAAAAAGAAGCTAAAGAGCTCGATAGATAGCCTACCTGTCAAGAGGTGTCAAGGAGCTGTCGAGATTGCTTAAAAACAATTTTCCAAGAAGAGAAAAACACAAACATGAATGCAATCAAACAAGCAACTTAACCAACGATCCAAACAACATTTCAATCTCTCAAAAAATCTCTCAACAAGAAAAATGTTAAGCAAATAGATCCCAAAACACACATACAAACTAAACAAGTCTAAACAATTTTATATTTCAAAAACAAGTTAAGACAGTTTAGTGAGCATACATTAACACATGTATTCCTTGTGATGGCCAAATCATATTGTACCTACACGTGTATCAAAAGTAGCAAAGAATATTGCATGTCGTGTGTGAAGAATATCGCAAGATTGCATAAGTGTCTATATGTTATGACGATTTGAGATATGAGAAAATCACTTTAACTCACACACAAGCGTGACTATTTGATGGGGACTATCACCTTCGAGGTACATCCTATAACTCCCACATCTCCTAGAATACACGCTTGCAATCATATATAAAGCATTTTGATCTTTTTGCTTTTATTTTTCTTTGCATATTTTTCTTTTAAGCAAACCATGCATGGGCATATAAGAGATAGAAAAGAAATACCCAATTATGTTAAGCATTTGACATTCCACTTTTGCTATGCCGAAGCATACAAATGTCATTTCATGATTGGCGGGCAACAATGGTGAGATGGTTATTTATGCCTTTTTCTTAGGATTTTCTAGTCCTTCCCATCAAAAAGAGTGATACGAGTGTTAAGTACAAGAGATCACTTAATCTTACTCATCACAAACACGAGCCACAAAGCTCACTTGCTTAGTTGTGCATAGAGATGCTCATCTAAGTTACATATGATACAAAGTTTAGAAAACTTTGTTTCAACGGCCATCCAAGGTACACAAGTACCAATGTATACAAACACACACTATTTTTGTATTTTTCTGATTTTTCAATTTTTATTTTTTATTTTTATATGGAAAACAAAATAAACCAAAATTGAAAAGAAAAACAAACAAAAACAAGATATACAAAGCAATGCATAAAACTAGATTGACTCAAAATAATAAACCAAAATACACAAGTAATGCAAAACAAAAACACGAATGGGATAGAAAGAATAAGTGATAGAATCACTTGGAGCCCTTTTTCCTTCCACACCTTGGAAGAACCTTTCCGTTTAGCGAACCTTTGATCCGACGATGAGGAGGAAGAATTAAAACCATTCAAGTTCAAAAGGAACATGAGGGCTTTGAAAAGATCTCTAAGAGGAGCAAAAGAGGATGGAAACAAACTCTGGTCTCCCAACGTGATCATGCTATTGCTCTTTTGAGTGGCTAACCACTTGTAGCAATTAGGTCGAGTATGTCCAGCTGTGCCACAGTGATGACATAAATGCTGCTTTTTCTGCTTAGGCTTTTGAGAGTTTCCCTTCTTAGGCCTAGGGTTCTTAATCTCTTTCTTATCAAGTTTAGGGGGTGCTCCTAAGATAGATTTACCCTTATGTACGTTTTTACTAGCTAATTCATTCTTAACATCATTGTTCTCAGTTTCAACATTATTAGCAAGAGGAATAAAAATAGTAGTACTAGTAGAAGCAATACTAGGAGAAGAGAAATCATACCCTAAACCAGTTCGGTCGGAAGCAAATTTCTGAAGACTGAGCATCTCATCGAGCTTAGCGCTTGAAGCCCTTTCCAGTTGTGCTCTGACTTGGAACAGTTCTGCCTCAAGCTTTTTGGTTTTCTCAGCTAAGAAATTGTTCTCAAATTTCAGTGCTCCAATAGTCTGATTGGCTGCATCAAACTTTGTGGAGATTTCTTCTCGTTCAAGCTCCACATCACTAAGCTTCTTGGTGACCAACCTATACAGCTTCTCATGCTTTTCTGAGACCTTGTATACCTTTGCATAGGCTGTGTGGATGTCCTCTTCCTTATCCATCTTTTCAAACTTAGACTCCACCAATTCCTCTTCTTAATCCACATCTTCAACAATCCCCTTAGTAGGATTTACAGTGGCAGTGAAGGCATTTAGGATTCCATCATCCTCAGGCTTGGTGTCGCTCAAGGTAGCAACAAGTGCCTTACTTTTTCCGATGGTCTTGAGATAAGTAGGGCACTCTTGTTTCATATAACCGAAACCTTGACACGTAAAACACTTTAGTCCTGAGGGAACAGTGTACTGACCACCATCCCTAGCATCCTTTTTCCCTTTATCTTGGCTCTTGAACTGTGAGGAACTAGATTGCCTTCAATCCTTGTCAAATCCTTTCGCATTGGCATTCTTCATAAACTTCTTAAACTGCCTCCTTTCGCGTTGGATTTTATCTTAGAATCTTCATCGTCTGAAGACTCATCAGTGTCACTGCTCTTGGCTTTCAAAGCCATGCTTTTACTCTTGCTTGATTTCCCTATCCTCATCAAACCCAACTCATAGGTCTGCAGATTTCCAACTAGCTCAGTCAAAGGAATTTTGTTGATGTCCTTTGATTCCTGATTCCTCAATCGCGGTGATCTTGGTATGGAATCTCTCGGGTAGAGATTTGAGCACCTTTCTTACAATCTTGGGTTCAGGAATGGTTTCCCCAAGATTAAAGGTTGATTTCACTATGTCTTTGAGCTTGGCATAGAACTCATCGAACGACTCATACTCCTCTATCTTGATCTCTTTAAAGCTGGTAGTGAGCCTCTGAAGCTTTGAATCCTTGTCAGCCTTGGTTCCTTCATAGGTTGTTTGGAGGATGGTTAATGCTTCCTTAGCAATTTTAGTAGAGGATATCTTCTTGAATTCCTCATTTGTGACTGCACTGAATAGAGCATTCAATACCCTACTGTTAAAGTTTGCCGCCTTGATCTTAGCATCATCCCAATTGGCCGGTGCTTCCGTAGGCTTAGTCCAACCTATCTCCACAGCTTGCCACACTTTCTCATCTAAAGATTGCAAGAAAGCTCCCATACGTACTTTCCAGTATGCATAGTTAGTGCCATCAAATAAAGGAGGTATAATAAGAGACTATCCTCTATCCATGACAAACAGGGGTCAATGAATCATACAACAAAGATTAACCCTAATCAAAGTGTGCCTGCTCTGATACCACTTGGTAGGCCAAGAATATATTGACCCCCTGTGATAAATTAATTGATTAATTAGCTGAGTTTATTAATTAATCAAATTAACATGCGAGATGCATGGTAGTACAAACAAATCACCAATTAAACTAAGTATGCAATGAAAATTAAATTGACATGGTAATTTGTTTATGAATGGGGAAAACCTACATGGCAAAAACCCCACTAGGTGATTTTAAGGTTACCACTCTTGAGAATCCACTATTATCAAAACAAGCGGTTACAAGTAAAGGAATTCCAATACCTTATACCAACCTACAGTTGAACCCTTACCCCAATACCCAATTGGACTTGTTCTATAGTGGCAATCTCTCCTTTTCAATGCACGATTCCCAGTACGTGACTAACCAATTGTGCGGATCCCAGTACGCGACTTAATCACCAACTTGAGAAGGATGTTGGCTGCAAAGTTTTTCAGTTTATCACATGATGAAGATCATTAAGTTTCTTGGTCACAAAACCCTATGGTGTACAAACACAGCAGTTTCTTCAAGAGAAAGAAGAACTAGGGAAAACTAGGTTTCCAGTTACACTTTTCTTCACACTTGTGGAATTGTGCTCTTGTGCAACTGCATTAACTTTTATGGCCCTTAAAATAATCCTTATATATGTTTAGGGTTGTGAGAAAAGAAAGCCCAAACATACATTCACGGATTGGATGAAAATCAGCTTGAAAAACTGAACTTCATAAATCTCGACAGATACCCTATCTGTTGAGCAGCTGTTGAGCTTCAGGCTGAAATAGCTCTCTTAATCCTCGATAGATTCTAGCTGTTGAGATTTAATGAACAACACTTCTTCACTTGAGTTTTGGACGGACTTGCATGGCTTTAACACTTGAACTTGAAACCTTGTTTCTTGAAGTATTAAACACATTCTAGATCTACCCAATTACAAGTAAAGTGTGTTTTGTCAGAGGATTAACCAATTATATAAAATGTTGACATATGTTCCTAACATGAATCACATATGTCCTAACAAAGATAATTCAAGAAATAGTACAATAAAAACTAAAACAGGTTATCTTGATACCTATTTTGACACCTACGATCTATTGAGCTTTAATGAATTGTTATACCTTCCTTGATAAACTATCGAGGTTTATAGATTCTAAACATACAGACTTCTTTTTAGCCCATGATGACAAGGCTTTTACAGGGTTTCGTTTCTAGGATTTCAAAAGATATAAAAGCATTATTTTATAGTCGTTATCTGATATATAGACACACACAGAGAAACTCTTATTAAGATACACGCTTTTTTGCGCCTTATGGTTTTGTAAGCATGTTTCTTTCAAGTCTACAAGTGTGGATTTAAGAACTTTGCATCAACAACCACCATCAAGTTGCTTGGCTGTTAGTCACAAATTGGAAATTTGTGCAAAGAAGAAGTCTCTACAAGATCAAATTTAATTGGAGATTAGCATAAGGGTTCAACTGTAGGTTGGTATTTTGGAATAAGGTGGGTAGTGGTATGATTCATTATACTTGTAACCACTCTTAATTAGTGGATTCTTAGGAGTGGTAACTTGAAATTCACCCGCTGGGGTTTTTGTCTTGTGAAGGTTTTCTCCATTAATTAATAAATCACTGTGTCAATTTATTTCTCGTTGCACTCTAGTTCACGGTGATTTGTTCGTGCCTTAACAATATTGCATGTAATTTGGATAATAAATCAACTTAGGTAGTTGAATTAATTAACTAGGGTCAATTTATAAGCTAAAAGTGGAAATAAGTGGATGATATGGCCATTGAAGTAGCTCAACAGAAGTATAGCAATAATAAATGTTATGCTTTAGCTTTTAGATATAGAATATATAGATATATACTTAGATGAGACACCTTTCTCAACACACACACACACACACACACACACACACACAAAAACTTAGATGAGACACGTGGCATAAAATTAAACTCTAAAAGTCTTACATTCTATAACTCAACTAGTATTTCTTCGTATTTCAAGTGAAGACATCCAATGTTCAAATCCTCCGACTCCCAACTATTTTCATTCTATGCTAATTGCTAATTGCAATTATAATGATATCTTGAAAAGTGAGTTGGAGGTTGTGTTGTATGCTAGTTGGTGGTCATTTTCATGGATTACATTTTCCTTGTCCTTCCAGTTAGGGGAGTGTAGTCAACCTGCCAAACTTGACCCGATCCCCAACCCGCCAAGTTGGGTCGGTTTATAGGGATTGGTTGATTGTGAAATTTCTTTTACAGTAAGTCGAGATGGATTTGGGTCATAAGATTCACAAATTCACCTAACTTGACATCCACCTATATTTAATATATATTTAAAAATATATTACACAATTTTGTTATTTATTTTGTGTTGTGTTGGATTGAAGAACTATTAAAATTTGTTGTTATTTGTGTTGACTTAAACTTTAAAGTAGTATTAAAATTTAAAATAGTTTTTGGTGTTGTTGTTATATGATTAATTTAATAATAAGAATAGTAATTGAAAAAAATTCCAACCCAATCCATCTGGGTTGGGTTGGATCCTTGTGATAGTTTGGGTTATGTTGGATATTTTTTTAAACCACCATAGTAAGTTAGGTTGAAAAATCCCCTTAACCCGATCCAATCTCATTCATGCACACCACTACTTCTAGTATTAGTAGAACATGACTCTTGGTGCTATTTCATATCCACGGTAAACACACAACCATAATGTCCTCCACTTTCAAGCCTAAGTTAGGAGGTATTATGTTGTCACTATACGAGAAGAAGATATATCTATATCTATATATATATATAAATCATCAATGAGTTGATTGCCCTTGGTCGCACCAATGGGTACCTAAAGAATAAGAAAACAAGAACCAAATAAAATGCACCGGTGGGGTACCAGGAAAAGACCCTCCGAAGGTTAAGTCAGTGAATGAGAAATCTCCAAGAACTCTATAGTGAGAGAGCTAGGGATTTTTTGTGTAACTTGGAAAAGAGGAGACATGTGGTTTATATAGTGATGCAAAGGAGACCTAGATCCCAGGAATACGGGGCTTTTCCTTATAGGGAGGAGGTGAAGTTACTAACATCGAGATCTTAGGGATACCTTCCATACTGGGAATGCAAAAGTCGTGGGGTAGGGTCTTTGTGCGTGGTGTGCAAGATGTTTCCATATAAGAACGTGCATGGAGACCACGCAAAGCCACGTTGGATCTGTCGATGTGCCCATCCATTTGTTGATAGGATTCGTCCGCTTGATATGGAAATGTAACCATTAGCTTTCAAGGGTCCGTCTACTCAAGCATCAACTTCTTCTGGTGTAGGGCTCAAGGTTCCAAATGGACCTCTCTCGAGACCGACAACTCCTTTGGGGATTGGTGTCTTCGATTTCACCCTTTGCTAACGGGCTCTTTATTGTTTAATTCCTTATTCCAAAAATACCCTTATCGGTTGCTCCCTACTCCGTGGGCCCTTCAGTTATGCTCGACAGGTCTCAGAGTAAATAAGGTTTTTATTTTTTATTTTTTTTATGGATATTAATTTCTTTATTGGGAAGTGTGTCATTGATGGGGGTAGGTAGCTTTTGTAATGAATCCTAGCTGACACGTGGTACTCATTGATTGGCCTCATTTCTAATCAAAAGCGTCACTTCATATACTGCGCTCCTTTGCCCTATAAATAGTTCTTCTTCCTTAGTTTTATCTTTTTCATTTTGTTTTCATCTCTTGCTTGCTGTGACTTCAAGCCACTCCGTCACTACTCTTATATTTTTCTGCATCCGTCATCTTGACCATCAAACCACCGTTGACTCCTTTCTACATAAGTTTTCTTTACTTTATTTTAATTACTGTCCTTTGAACTTAGCTAGTCGTCATTTTTAGAGGCCTACCGTACGAGTAGGTTCTCAATATACATCCATCGCGTGTAGATGAATAGATGTCAGGTGATAGAGAAGCGATGAGTGAACAATTGTCATTAGTCTGTGAGGGTACGAGCTACGACGAAGTCTATCTGTCAGGTCATGAGCCTATGGAGGATTTGACCTAGTCCCCAGAAAAGGAACTGTCTGCCTATTCTCTTGCTTAGGAGGAAGAGGAGAAAGATGAAGAGGATGAGGATGAGTATGACTAGGAAGATGATGGTGAGTAAAGGGAGGACCATAGAGAAGAAGACGGGGCCGTAGGCGAGGTAGAAGGTGAGGGCCATAGGCCCTTCATCCTTCCCTTGATATGGATGATGAATGACTTCTATCTGACCATGTCGTTGAAGGTTTTCAACACCCTCCATGCCCGTTACCAAATCCCTGACCATATCCCTATGTGTTTGCCGTGGAAATTCGAGAAGTGTTATTCAGGCAAGACAATGGACGTCGGCATGTACGACGCTATGTTCACTGCTAGGTTAAGGTTGCCGCTAACAGAACTACAACGTCAGCTTGCTAACTATTTAGTCTTTTCTGTCAGCCAGATTGCCCAAATGCATGGAGGATGTTTATTGGGGCCGATGTGATATGGGGCCAGTTGAGTGAGGGAAACCGTCGCTTTACACTTGAAGAGTTTTTCCATTACTACAAGCCTCAGCAGGTATACTCATAAAAGGGTATCTACAACTTTGTGTCGAGGAAGTAATCATTTAGGTTAGTGTTAGACATGCTTAACTCTAATAGGAACTGGAAGAATAGGTACTTTTTTGTACAAGGGACGGACTGAGTGTGTAAACCTGAGGAATGGGATAGCATGCTCGATGGGTTCGATAATACTTGGGACATTTTAAATAAGTCTAGTGAGTCATCGGTGTTTGTTTTCTAATTCATCCCGTTAGCTTTGATTATGTAACTAACCTACTGCTTTTAACTTGTTTCAGCACAAGCTCGTCCGAAGATAATCGAGGAGCGGGAGAGTATCCTTAATCGTGTTTGGGTGATTCAATTTGGTCAAAGGAAGTGGAGGGACTTGATCACACTTGATACCCTCCACGCTTTTTGTGGTGGTCCAAAGCCAACGGTTGAAGCCCGACAATTGGACGCATACGCCCGTCGACGTAAATTCCTTTTTCTTGCCTTTCTACTTTTTGGTTACCTATTTTAATGCGTCAGTTTCCTAGTTTCCTTTGTAAAAAAAATTTCAAAGATGGACAGTGGTAGGTAGAGGACTTTGGTGAGGAAGTTCGTCGTTGCTCGCCTTAAGTAACAAGGGGAGGCATTAGCTTCTCTTTCTAAGGTGACGTCTCCTCTTAAAAAGTTCCCAACAGGAAGGGCACGAGAAAAGATGACCATCCTACCAAGAAGGTGACGGGCTAATCTATTGGATCAAATCAGGAGGTTTTATCGTAGAAAGCTCCCCCACCTCCTCGTCATGGCGCTGGTAAGGGCCTAATGACGGCCTAAGGCCCCATCGCCTCTGGCCTTGTCTAGAGACTTGTGAGCCATAAGGAATATGCTGTCGAGATGGTCAACTCAATCATTAAAAACACGAATGTGGATTAATGTGGCTAGCATGCCATTAAGGACTTGGGGGTTTCTGGCCTCTTTGACCTGGCAAAGGTGAGTATCTGTTGGGTTAAATTCTTTATTTTCTCCCTTTTTTTTCTTTCTCTATTATAACCATTATCTTTTTGTAGGCTATGGTAAGGATGAAGGCCCTTCATGCTATATGCGAGGCTAAGGAGGGGGTGGTCCATTGCCAGCGTACCTGTCTAGAGTATGAAGCAAACCAGCTGAATCAATACAAGGAAGCTACTCGTATTCTTAACGTTGAGCTGACAGAGAAGAAGGCCAAGCTCGAGACGGCTACCCGTCATTGTGAAAGGCTAGCTAAGGCAAACACCAACATGATGACAGAGCTGGCCACCCTTTGTGAGCAGATGGAGCAGGCTAAGGCTAACGCCATGGTAGAGTACTAAACCTCTTAACCATTCTACGATGAGTATGATGGATTCTACGGTGACAGCTTCGATGATTGCCTTAAGCAGGTCACTACCCTTTACCCCAACCTGGACCCGTCTCAAGTGGTGATCGACGACACCATTCCACTGACGCCTAGTGGTGCCAACGCTGTTATGAATGAAGCCAACGGTGTCACCCACTTGGTGGAGGAAGAGTTAAAGGAACCTGCTCCTTCTAAGATCGTCAGCCAGAACATCCTTAAAGGCCAAACTGTTCCAGATGGTCCATCTGCTCTCGAGGGTTTGTCTACTCCTGAAGGCTAACCTGTTCCCGATGCTCCTCTAGCCTAGCCTTTCTTTTTTGTTATTTATTTGGTGTTTTGTAAGAATAATTTCAAAATAATGGAGGGCCTTGTTTTGGTCTTTATGTATTAACTTTTATCCCCATCGGTTTGTCGAGGCTTTTGTTATATTTATCATTTTTTTCATTCGTCCCTGTTATTCATTGCTTATTCCTTTTATTTTGTATGCTTATTGTGATTGTGGGTATACCCCCTATCTGTCATAAGGACTTGATTACTCCTGAGTGATTGCATACCCATGGATATTTTTTGGATATCCGTCCATCGTGTAGGTAAGGTTCATGATCACCTGTAACTAGGTTCCCATCAGTACCTTTGACCGTTCATTCGTCCCATACGTAGGACTTAATAAATTCTAAGACCAAGGCACCCGTCAGTGTGTAAGGTTCATGATCGCCTATAACTAGGCACCCGTTAGTACCTTTGACAATTCGTTCGTCCCGTAGGTAGGACTTGATAAATTTTAAGACCAAGGCACCTATTGACGCCCTTGGTGATCCGTCCACCCCGTGGGAAGCACTTGATAAATTTTAAGGCCAAGGCACCCGTCGATGCCCTTAGTGATACGTCCACCCCGTAGCTAGGACTTGATAAATTTTAAGGCCAAGGTACCCATCGGTGTCCTTAGTGATCCGTCCACCTTATAGGTAGGACTTGATAAATTTTAAGGCCAAGGTACCTGTCGGTGTCCTTGGTGATCAATCCATCCTATAGGTAGGACTTCGAATTTTCTGTAGAAAATTTCTCAAAAGGTAGATCCTTGACAAAAGATACAAATAATATAGAAAAATGTAGATAATGTGTCTAATAATCCTCAAGTCTTATTTCAATAACTGAAAAACTTAATATCCTACTTTAACAGTAGTAAAAGAGAAAAGCAATAACAAAGTTTGTAAAAGCAATAACATAGTTTGTAGTTGTTCACTACTGGTAGTATCTCCATAGGTGCTTAGTGTTCCATGGATGATGGAATCTTTGCCCATCGAGGGTCTCTAGGTGGTAGGTCTCCTTTCTATGGCAGTCAAAGATCCTGTAGGGTCCTTCCCAGTTAAGGCCTAACTTGCCCTGCATAAGGTCTTTGGTAGCTGTTGTCACCTTCCTCAAGACTAGGTCCTCGACCTGAAAGTGCGGTTTGACCTTGGTGTTGTAGTACTTTGCCATCAAGTCCTGATAATGTGCAATCCATTGCTCAGTCGTCGCCCTAACTTCATCCAAAAGGTCCAACTGCAAGAGCATTCATTCTTCATTCTTTCTTTCATCATGGTGGGCCACCCTGTAGCTAGTTAATCCAACTTCTGTCGGGATGAGGACTTCACTCCAAAATGCAAGGCGAAAGGTTGTTTTACCTATGGGTGTGCGAGCCATCGTCCGATATGTCCATAACACACTTGGTAGTTCGTCTGGCTATATCACCTTTGTTCCCTTAAGCCAAGTCTTAATTATCTTAAGTAAGGATTGGTTTGTAACCTCAACTTGACCGTTGGCTTATGGGTGGGTGGGTGATGAATAGTGGTTTTTGATTCCTAGTTGTTGGTAGAAGTCCTTGAATGCGTCGTTGTCAAATTGTTTTCCATTGTCAAAGACAAAGACTCTGGGATACCAAAGCAGCAAATGATGCTCTTCCAAACGAAGCCTCAGACATTCTTCTTAGTGATAGTGGCTAAGGGTTCTGCCTAGACCCATTTAGTGAAGTAGTCGATCCCTACGACAAGGAACTTGATTTGCCGCATTGTTATGAGGAAGGGTCCCATTATGTCAAGCCCCTATTGAGCAAATGAACAAGGAGCGTTGATTGGGCTAAGCTGCTCCAATGGTTGTTGTATGAAGTTGCTAAAGTATTAGCAACTGTCGCACGCCTTTACATAGGACTGGGTGTCCATCTGCATAGTGGGCCAATAGTATCCTACTCGTATGAGTTTATGAACTAGCAAGCGTGCTCCCGAATGGTTTCCACATACTCCCTCGTGGACTTCCCTCATGACGAGAGAAGCCCATTTTGTAAAAGACATCCCCAATCAACATGAAATGTGATGACTGCACCTTCAGCCTTCGGGAAGCATTGTGTTCTTTCGGCATTATCCTGTTCTTGAGGTAGGAGATGATTGGTGTCATCCAATCAGCCCCTACAGGGATCACCTGTACACCTATTTTGTTAATTGCAGGTGAGTATTGGATGAAGGATAGTACCTAATCGATGATGACCATGTGCTCCATAGATGCTACTTTGACTAGACAATCAACTTGCTCATTCTTTTCCCTCGGGATTTGCACAAATTTAGCCAAGAACTTCTAGCTCACCCTTTCTTTGACCATACTTAGGTATTCCTTCATCCGTTCCCCTTTAGCTTTGTAGTCTCTGTTGATATGTCCAACGATAACTTGTGAGTTGCTATGTATGACTACTAACGAAGCCCCTGCTACTTTGGCTAGGTCAAAACCCGTGAGGACTACTTCATACTCGGCTTCATTGTTGGTTGTTGGAAACTGGAAACAGACCGAACACTCTACCAAATCTCTTTCTGGTGACGATAGGATGACCTCGACTCCTCCAGGGCATTGGTTGGACGAGCCATCCGTCCGTATCATCCACGGCCCTGGTCCTTCATCTTCATCTTCCTTTGCTGTGAATTTGGCAACGAACTTAGCCAAGGCATGGGCCTTGATCGCAGTTCTTGGTCGGTATAGTATGTCGAACTCGCCGAGCTCTATCATCCATAAGACCAATCGTCCAGATGCCTCTGGATTGTTCATTGCCCTTCGTAATGGTTTGTCCATCTGGACCACTATGGTGTGTGCTTGGAAGTATGGCCTGAGTTTTCGGGTGGCCATGACTAGGGCAAAGGCTAACTTTTACATAGGGGGGTACCTTCCTTCCGCCCCTCAAAATGCTTGGCTGGGGTAGTAGATGAGTAACTGTATGCGATCCTCTTCTTGAATGAGGACCGTGCTAACGGCCGTTAGGGATACGTCCAAGTAGAGGGAGAGTTTTTTATTGGGTTTGGATGGACTGAGTAGTGGCAAGGATGCAAGGTATGTCTTTAGCTCCTCGATGGCTTTCTGGCATTCGTCGATCCACTCGAAGGCTTTCTTCAGCGTTTTGAAGAATGGTAAGCATTTGTCCATTGCTCTGGAGACGAACTTGTTAAGACCCGCAACCTTACCGTTCAAGCTTTGTACCTCCTTAATGTTCTTTGAAGGTGTCATTTCCAATATGGCCTGAATTTTGTCGGGGTTGGCCTCCACGCCTCGCTACGATATAGAAAGCCCAAAAACTTTCCTGATGATACTCCAGACACATATTTGTTGGGATTGAGTTTCATGTCTTAGAGGAGTAGGGATCCGAATGTCTACCGAAGATCGTCTAGGTGATGATCCTCCTTCGTGCTCTTCACAAGCATGTCATCCACATATACCTCGACATTCCACCCAATCTACCGGATGAACATTTTAGTCACAAGCCTTTAGTATGTTGCCCCTACATTCTTTAACCCGAATGGCATGACCTTGTAACAAAATAGCCCTTAGCTTATGTCAAATGAAGTCTTCTCTTGGTCAGCTTCATCCAACCTGATCTGGTTGTATCTAGAGAAAGCGTCAATGAAATTTAATAGCTGATGTCCAGCCGTCGAGTCTATGAGGAGGTCAATGTGCGAAAGCGGGTAATTGTCCTTCAGGCAGGCTCTGTTTAGGTTGGTGAAGTCCACACACATCTTCCACTTGTCATTCGCCTTTTTGACTATCACTAGGTTGGCTAAACATTCAGGATAATACATTTCCCTGATGAAGTCTACTTCCAACAACTTGTGAACTTCTTCTACTATGGCTTTGTCTTTTTCTTGGGTAAAGACTCTCTTCTCCTGTCGGACGGGACGGAAGGATGAGGACATATTGAGCTTGTGAACCATGACACTTGGATTAATCCCTGGCATGTCCTCATGAGTCCAAGCGAAGACATCTTGATTATTCTTCAGGAAGAGGGCAAGCTCCTTGCAGACTAATGGATCGGCCTGCGTACCGATATGGGTGATCCGACTTGGGACGTTATCGTCCAGGAGATTTCCTCTAGGTCTTCCATTGTTTCTACCATGACTCATCACCCCTCGATGTTTAACACTTGCAAATGATCCTCCATTTCTAGCATGGCTATATAGCATTCACATATTTCTAGAGGCCATTTGATCTCTCCCATACCCCGTTGGGAACTTTACCAGTAAGTGGTAAATAGACATGGCTGCTTTTCATGTGTTGAGCATAGGTCGCCCGTTGATGGCGTTGTAGGTGGAGGACCAATCGACGACTAAGTAACTGACCTCCTTAGTAAGCTACTGAGGGTACGTTCCAATGGTTACTGGTAGGGTGATGGTCTTGACAAGGAAGACCTTGGTACCACCAAATCCGACCAACAGTGTGTATGAGGGCAGGAGGTGCTCCTTGTCAATCCTCATTTGCTGGAATGTAGGGTAGTAGAGGATGTTCGCAGAACTCCCATTATCCACTAGCATTCATTGGGTGTTGAAGTCTGCTATCGACAAGTTAATGACCAAAGCATCGTCATGAGGGTGGTGGAGACGTCGGGTGTCCTCTTCCGTGAAGTTGATGGCTAGGTTGTTGACCCTAGTCATTTTAGGCGGTTAGCCAAAAATCTAGACGTTTTGCACTATCTATAAATATGTCTTTCTCGTCTTCTTAGAGGATCCAACCATTGTACTTCCTCCTATGATCACCCTTATCTCTCTAAGTGGGGTCCTTGGCCTTTCTTCGACCCATTGGTTAGGTTCGGGGTTCCTTGGCGGGTTCTCTCCGCTTTTGATGAACCATTGTAATTTTTCTTGCATGATGAGGGCTTCAGTATGCTACTTTAAGTCATAACATTTGGAAGTGTCGTGCCCATGATCTCGGTTGAAGCTGCAATACTTGTTTATAAACCTTTTGTTTGGATCGCCCTTCAGCTTGTCCGACCAAGTCAACGTCGTGTCGTCCCTTATCTGCATAAGAACTTGATCCAACAAGGTATTTAGTGGCGTGAAGTTGACAATCCTTCCAGGCGGAGGTCTTGATCTCCTATTGCCCCTTTGGTCGCTTGTTCAGGCAGGCTTTCTTCCTTTGTCGGGATGGGGATCATCTTGTCTTTCTCTTTTCTTTGGCCTGCCCCCTCGGGCAATCATGGCGTCTTCAACATTCATATACTTCATGGCCTTGTATAGCATATCAGCCATTGTCTTCGGGTAGTTCTTGTAGATGGAGAAGAGGAACACTCCTAACTAGAGCCCGTTGGTGAATGTGGTGACCAGAAATTTATCGTTGGCTTTGTTAATCAAAGGGGCCTCCTTGTTGAAACGAGTCATGTATGACCTCAGGCTTTCATCTTCTTGTTGCTTAATGTTCAACAGGCTTGTTAAGGACCTCTTGTACCTCTGTCCTTCAATAAAGTGGGTGACGAAGTGTTCGCTCAATTCCTTGAAGGTAGAGATGGTATTAGGGGTCAGTTTGCTGAACCATATCCTTGCTAGTTGCTTGAGTGTAGTGGGGAATGCCCTGCACATAATCTCTTCTAAAACCCTTTGTAGGTGCATGAGGGTCTTGAATGACTCCAGATGGTTGAGCAGGTCCCTTGACCCATCGTTTGTTTCCACCTATGGCATCCAGAACTTGGCTGGGAGGGGGAAAGAAGTTACCTGCGCAGTGAAAGGTGAGTTCGTCCACTAAACTAACTCGTCCAAGTTGGTGGATACCCATCTCCTTATGGCATTCATTATCATGTCCATTTTCTCCTTCATTATCTACATGTCTTGGGCCATGCTCATTATGCTAATTTCCAATTCCAATGGGTAGTTGGTGTTGTCCTACCCATCTCACCTGCTAGGGATGTTGCTTTCTTCCTGGTCCTCCCTCTCCTTCTGGTCTCTCGTCAAGAGGTGACTACCGTTCTGCTCTTCGTTGTCCCATCTGTCATGTTGATCTTCAGGACGTTGCTCATTCCCCTTAGCTGTTGCTCCAACTCTTGGTTGCGTTGGGTGAGCCATTCAACTACTGTTGCTAAGGTTTGCACTTGTCTCTCCAAGGCGTTGGAGGGATTCCCTGTGTTCTAGTTAATGGTAGCCATTGATTGTGTTTGGACCATGCAACTCTTTGTCTTAGAAGCAATGATATGGCTAATCACTCGTTTCCCATAAACGACGCCAACTGATGATGCACCAAAATCGTCAGTGAGTTGATTGCCCTTGGTTGCACCATTAGGTACCTGAAGAATAAGAAAATAAGAACCAAACAGAAGGCACCGACGGGGTACCGGCCAAAAACCCTCCGAAGGTTAAGTTAGTGAATGAGAAATCTCCAAGAACTCTATAGTGAGAGAACTAGGGATTTTCTACGTACCTTGGAAAAGAGGAGACCTGTGGTTTATATAATGATGTGGAGGAGACCTAGATCCCGGGAATACAGGGTTTTCCCTTATAAGGAGGTGGAGTTAATGACACTGAGATCTTTGGGATACCTTCCATACTAGGAAGGAAAAAGTCATGGGGTAGGTTCTTTGTGCATGGTGCGCAAGATGTTTCCATATAAGAACATGCATGGAGACCACGCAAGGCCACTCAGATCCGTCAGTATGCCCATCCGTCTGTTGATGGGATTTGTCCGCTTGATACGAAAATGTATCCGTCAGCTTTCAGGGGTCTGTCTACTCAGCCATTAGCTTCTGCTGGTGTAGGGCTCAAGGTTCCAGATGGACCTTTCTTGAGACCAACAGCTCCTTTGAGGATTGGTGTCGTCGGTTTTACCGTTTGCTGACTGGCAATTTATTGTTTAATTTCTTATTCCAAAAATACCCTTATCAATATATATATATAAGGAAAAAAAAAAAAAAAAAGAAAGACAGGTCCTTGGTTTTGTAATTTGCACTTCTTTTGGATATTTGCTAGATTGTGCAGTTTGTATCTGTGATTTATTTGTGGGAAGCGGATGTTACTAGATCAAGATGATAGATCAACTAATATGTAAATGGTGAGTTCCAATTAGCTTAACTGGTAAAGTTTCTGATGGTTGAATAGGAGATCTAGAATTCAATCTCCGCCTACACAAGAAACCAATTGGTGTCTTGATCTGATGATAAAGAGTTATCATCAGGAGCGAACACCATAGATTGAAACTCTCTAAAAAACAAATTTGTAAATGTAATTTATATGTTTTGTATTTCCTACGGTGAATATAACCCATTTGGAGCTTAGGATTTCGATGACTTTGCAGACTTTCATGTGGATGTCTTGGCATGTAAAGCAATAGTCAATTGGACCAATTATTGATTTGGTTCAGCTTATTTCTGCCATCTGTTCTGATTGTCTAGATTAGAAGAATGTGCTTAGTTGTAATATGTTAGTAAGTCAAAACATTTTAACAGGTGAATTCTAGATCAGAAAATAAATGGCATTTCCATGAAAGTACATATATATATAGAGGAACTGTTAGTCATCGCCTAGGGTAGAAGATGAAATTCCAAGAGAGGAGGCGAAGGTTGCTGTAGTATCCCCACAAAGGTATCTCTTGAGGCGATCTAAATCATCGGCTGCATCAAGCATAGAAGGCCTAGTAGATGGAGAGTCCTGTGTGCAAAGGATGCCCAACTCAATCAATTCTCCAATTGCAACTTCCCACATTTTCAATACTTCAGGGGATTGATCTCTGGAAGCTCTTACCAAAGAAGGATCTATCACTCTTTCTATCCTTCCATGATAGTGACTCTTAACCCATCTATGCAGGCTTAGCCCGCCAACAAACATGTCATCTGTTGGTCTTTTTCTAGTCACCATCTCAAGCACTAGAATGCCAAAGCTGTAAACATCCCCTTTTGTTGATGTGGTTGATCCATACCCATACTCTGCATTAGAAAATTTTGAAAAGTGAAAAGGTTTGTGTTTTCACTAAATTAAATATATATATATATATATATATATATAATAAAAAAGTGTGGACGGTAAAAAATTGAACAACAAATTCAGTTAGGATAAACAGGATATGTGGGATCAGTGTATGCAGGTTGCTATCAAGAGGCAAGTTTGGCTGAATATTCTTGTTTTTGCTATTATTGTTAATGCTTGAGTGAGTTTATAATCTGCCCTGATTCTCCACAAGATCGTACAGAATTTTTGAAAGGAAGCCGTTTTTTCTTGAATAGGCTTTTTTGTTAAGAATGCATCAGTTTAGATGTGCTCCAATAGAATAAACATTTCTCTATTCACATTAAAAGCCAGCTCAAAGAAAAAGAAATTCTTCTTTGTTTCATTTTAAATGTTTCTAGATACAAAGAAAAGGGAGAAATCCGTACCCGGTGCAATGTATCCAATAGATCCACATAACAAATTTGCAGTAGAATTTCCCATTTCAGCAGCAGCACCGTTTCCCCCTCCAGCTGTCATAACTAACTTTGCGATCCCGAAATCGGAAACTAGAGCCGTCATGTCATCATTGAGAAGAACATTGCTTGGCTTTAGATCACAGTGTATGACTTTGACAGGGGAATGATGATGCAGATAGGCCATCCCTTCAGCAATATCACTGCAAATGTTGACCCTCTGGATAAGACTCAAATCTGACGAACCTGAACGCAAACCAGTGTCTGAGTGCAGATAAAGACGGCAATCCAAGCTCCCATTTGCCATATAAGGAAGAACAAGAGCCTTAAAATCAGGTAGACTGCATGCTGTTATAATCCTTATCAGGTTTCTATGACGAATCCTCTTTAAGACTTGGCATTCCCTGTTAAAACTCTTTGTTGAGTTTCCAGATTGCAAATGTAACACCTTGACTGCAATGGCTGTACCATCTGGAAGAACTCCCCTATAGACACGTCCAAAGCTACCGGACCCAACTAGTCTCTGATCATCAAATCCTGAGGTTGCATCTGATAGTTCTTTATAGGTAATTCTTGGAATATTGTGGATTAGTTCTGGTGTAGTTGGTTTTCTGACTGTTCTAGCCTTCCGAGAGTGAATAATTACTCTAACACCACGAAATCCAATCACACAGCATATTAATGTTAAGAATGCTGTTATGAAAATGACCAATATGAATATAATCAAGAACACACGGGAATGAAACCAGCGTCTCTTTTGAGAGCAAAATGGAATGCCAAGAATTTTGCTGGAGAGTGCCCTGCAAAGTCGGTGATTGTCCAAGAATGACAAGTTTGTTACTGAGTCAAAGATGCCACCAGTGGGAATCAATCCCTCAAAGTTGTTCAGTGAAAGATTTAGATAGGTGAGTGAGTGAGTTTTATTGAGGCTCATTGGAATCATTCCAGATAATTGGTTTCGTGAGACATCAAAGGATTCAAGATTTTTAAGTTCCCCTAAGGATTCTGGAAGATGCCCTTCCAGAGAGTTGTTTGAGAAATTTATCATTCTCAATGCAATGCAGCTTGATATCTGAGGAAAGATACTTCCAGTAAGTTTATTTGAAGAGAGATCCATCTCTTGCACATTTGCTAGCTTGCTGAGCTCGATTGGCAAAGGCCCTTCGAGATGATTATGTGAAAGATTAATAAAAATTCTGATCTCGCGCATACCTGCCAATTCTGGGGGGATGCTCCCTGTCAATCTATTATATGACAAGTCAAGCTCATTCAGATCTATGCACTGTCCCAAAGTTGGAGGTATCATTCCTGAGAGAAGGTTGTTGTTCAGAAACAGGTAATTTATTCGAACCAAATTTCCTAGAATTGCTGGGATTTCACCAGAGAATTTGTTGTGTGATAGATCTAGCAGACCCAGGTGAGAAGAAAACTTGCCTAGTACTGGAGGAATGGCACTGGTGAAAAGGTTGTGTGATAAGAAAAGTTGTTGTAAGCTTGATAACTGACTGATCTCTGAAGGTATCCTTCCATTTAGAAGATTGTATGTCAAATTCAGGACTAAAAGGTTAGAAAGATTCGCTAAATTTGGAGGAATTGATCCAAAGATTTGGTTTTCCTGTAGTAACAAATAGTTTAGCTGGACACCAAGTTGGCCAATGGAACTAGGCAATCTTCCCCCAAGGCCCATGCCAGCCAATTCAAGCTCCAGTAGCTTAGTGCAGTTTCCAAGTGCAATGAAGAATGGATCAAGATTGGTGTTGTTGTCATGGCTTACCATTTTATTATATGATAAGTGAAGAAAGGCAAGTTCAGGAAGATTCCCAACAAGCTTTGAAGGCAGTTCACCAAAAAGAAAATTGTACTCCACATCTATGTTGTACAGCTTTGAAGCATTTGCTAAAGAGAAAGGAATTTGTCTAGTTAATTGATTGCTGTATAAATTGAGGTTCCATAGAGCTTGACAATTTCCAATCTCTATTGGAATTTCACCTGTGAGGAAGTTGTTGGAGAAGTCTATGTTATGTAACAAAGTGCAGTTGGAGAACAAGGAAGGTGGAAGTGTACCGCTTAAATTGTTTTGGTTAAGAAGTAGTCTAGTAAGTTTGGAAAGAAGGGCAAAGGAGTCTGGTATTGAACCATGTAGATTGTTCCCCTCAATATGGAGACGGTGGAGACGTCGAAGGTAGCAAAATTCAGGTGGAATTTTTCCGAACAAGTGATTGCCAACAATCACTAGTATACGAAGGCCAGTGAGATTGGAAAGGATGGGGGAAAGCAGCCCGACGAGTTCAGTTTTATTCAGACTGAGTTGTGCTACACGGTGATGTTGTTTGTCGCACGTCACACCCGTGAAGTTGCACACATCAACAGCCGCATCCCAGTTAGCAAGTGCGGAATTGGGATCATGTATTACAGTTTTTTTGAATGCCATGAGAGCAGCTTTATCTGTATGCAGAGAGTGGTGAGGGGGGTTGTGATGGCCTAACAATTTATAACTAGATGTTAAAGCCAAATGTTGTAGTAGAAGAAAAATTAAGGTTTTGATGAAGATCATGGTGGATATTATTGGAAACCCCAAATAATGTTTCTTTTGTGGAATCCTCATCTCCTTCTTTTCCTACTTTCACATTGAATAAGAATAGTAATAATAATAAACAAGTGAAAGTAGTGGGAAGAGTCGGGAGCTAGAGCCTAGGGGCAAAGAGAGAGCAAAGATAATAGAGGGCATGTGGAATGAGCTTTAAGTGAAGGAGGAAATAGACCTTTTGGCAAGAAACATTCAATAGGTGCAATGATTTGTAGGAGGACTAAGAGAATTGTCTCTTTCATCTTATTTTTCTATTGTGGTATTTGAAACCATGATGAGTAGACGTTCAACTCAACGAAAATGGCTACCACTGAGATGACGATAAAAGAATTAGTGCAGAAGATTAGTGGATGGCATTCTTCTTTTAAGTAGGACATGCGCATTTTAAAGTTCAGATTAAATTTTGTTGTGTCACACGCACACTAGCGCACACATTCTCAAACACATAGTTGACATTTTAGTATTCCCATCATCATAACACATTAGCGCACACACGAATTGGAAAAAGGCAGTTGACATTTTGTGTTCATACTAGCAGAAAATTGAGAAAATATACCGTACTCTTGTGGCCCACGTCACTTGTCTATTATTTCACTAAAAGACTCCCACTTGTTTAAAACTGCTGAGTCAATAATCAATTTCTGTTTAAAAAAATTTTCTAACTCAGCAATTTTAAATATTTGGAAGTCTTTTAGTGGAATGGTGGACCACATCACTTATCCACCATAAGGACCTTATAGCTTCTCAAGAAAATGAGAAATTCAGTTGATCATATTGATGTTCTGTCCAGCCCAAATTTCTTGTAAAATATAAATACTAGGTAGACTAATTTTAGAACTAGGCCCATAAAAATCAAACTTGACCCGTTATCAACATCCTCGGCCTTGGTCCCCTTAAACATAAAAAAGATGCCCAAATAACAACAAAAAATTTACCAATCTAAAATCACAAACCCCAACAACAAAATTTATCAAGTGAAAAACCAGAAAAATTAGCACAAATGACAAAATTTGCCAACAAAAATTTTAGGCCAAAATACACAATTGATCCATAAAGTTTACAAAGTAAGTGTTATTGGTCCCTAAAATTTTAAAAAAATATATATATATATATATATATATGAGCATTATCGATCATATTGTTAACTATTGTTAGTCTCCTTACTGGTGTAGTTAATAGAGTAATAACATGTCATTTTTTTAACTCATGAGGCATCGTTTTTAATATTAAAAAAATTACGTATCAACCAAATTGAGGCCCATTGGATTTGCCTATCCATAGGTATTTGGGTTTGTCATGTCAATGTCGTCAACATTTAGGGAAAATTACACTTTACCACTATAAACTATACTCTGTATTACACTTTACACTCTAAACTTTTCGAATGCACTTTTTGTACCCTAAACTATAATCATTGTTACACTTTGCACTCCAATGTTAAATTTACTAATAACTTGGACGGAAATTCTAAGTTTATGGTACAAAGTGTAATAAAGAGTATAATTTATTGCGGTAAAATTTAATTTATCTTTTGTTTTTAAAGCATTGATAAGACGGGCAATTAGGTCTTTTCATGTGATGTCATATATTTTCATTCAAGTTGATAGAAAACTTAATATTGGGGTGCAAAGTGTAGCAAAGATCATAATTTATGATGCAAAGTGTAATCAGAGATATAGTTCAGGATGGTAAAGTATAACTTTCCCCAACATTTACCGTCCAACTAGTTGATAACGTGTCATTTTTAGTCAATGTTTACAATCCAAACAGCTCTTCTTTAGAAAAGAACCCTATCTTATAAAAAAGTTTATAATACTAGTTGGTAGGGTTAGTTAAGTGTAGTTTTTACTGGCTACTGGCATTTTCAAAGAGCTATTGTTTAGAAAGGTTCCCTACATTATATGTGTGTGTGAATTTACAAACAAAGCCACCAGATTTATTTTCAAAAGAAAGATCAATTACAGTAACAATATTGATTAAAAAATTTTTAAGGTGATAAGACTAAAAAGAAACCTTTGATTGGTTGGAGTGTATTTATTTTTAATTATCTCAATAGATAATGACATTAATAGAAACAAATATTTTATTAAATACTTTGGAACTCTATTCACTCATGTGTTCTCACTGCTCTTAATGCCTTGAGTAACATAGGAAGAACGGAAGATTGGCTTCTTGCGTGTTATTTATTTATTTATTTTCAGAATTGGACAACTTTGTAACTGTTTGATGATAACAGGAAATTTGAAATTACGAATTAGTGGAAGAACGTTTAAATTTCAATTTGTAAACTAATTGGAGAGTGAAACAATTTTATAAGGCATTTTTTAGGGGGAGTTAATAGACATATTTTTACTATTTTGCTCTTAATTGTTTTCACTCATTAAATGTTGGATGCGAGAATATTTTAGACCGATAAGTTGTCCATCCCAAACAACAAAGGCCTCTTAAATAGTATGAAAGCTCGAAAATGTGTTAAAACACAAGAGCTGTTTAGACCTCCAATTAAAAATTACGGCTAGATTGCTTTTACTCTAACTTATTTAAGTGCGGAAACATGAGTAAATGAAGTGCAATCAACTGATACTACTCTAGTGCATAAACATGAACAACAAATGTAAGGTTGAATTTAATCAACCATGTGTTGGCTTTATTCCGTGACAAATTTGCTTGTAATACAGCACTTAGAAACCTTGTATTTAGGTGGGAATCATGTAAGGGTAGTGTGTGAGAGAGTGTGAAGAAATGCTCAAGACTGTGCAGTGAAGCAGGGACTCGTGGCTGGATCTCGCGGGAGGCTCGCGGCTTGCAAGCCGCCAAAAGTTGCACACACGCAGAGCATGCAGGGGAGCTGAACAGTCATGCTAGCTGGAGCACTATAGGATAAAAATCCAGACTGGCCATTCAGTTAGCTCGCGGCTTGAACTCGCGACTCAGTCAAGTCGCGAGGTCAAGTCGCCAGCCAACCCTGTTTTGGAAAAACTGACTCTTCGCATTCCATTCTCACACCAGTATAAATACCCCTCATTCCCACAAAATATGAGTGGCTATTCAGAAAGAAAAACCCTAAGAGAGGTTTCTTCAAAACACCCACCCAATTAGAGAGAGCTACTCATTCTTAGAGAGAAATCTTTGTAGTCTATTCTCATTCCCTCTCTCATTGTCATACCTATTGAGAGGAGATTTCTATCCAAACACTACCCACACCCATTTAGAGTGTTGAGTGTTTTTGGAGTTTTGGGGAAGCATTGGAAGATGCCAAGGATGGCGGATGCTATGGATTATAGCGGAATCCAGTAAGCTAGAAAAGAAAAAGGTTCGGCGTAACCTCGTTAGAGCAAGAAGCTTGGAGGGCTTAGATACATCGGGTAGATTAGGCTTGGAGGGTCTATTGCTGTTCATATATCCCAACTACATTTTCTAGTGAATTATTGACCGCTTGGAGGGCGGCGGAGAGGTTTTACGCCGAGGGCTTCGGTTTCCTCTTCGATAACACATCGAGTGTTGTCCTTGTATTTGCATATCTCTTCCCTTTATCTTTACCATTTAATTACTGCTGTGATTGTGATTATTTATGGTTTAGATTGTTTATCAATTCGATTATTAGCTTATGTTCATATTCCGCACATTTATTGTTTGACATTAAGCTTGAATCGTTATTTTTGTTATTGGGGTCTAAACCTTCAAGGGTGTTTTATACACTATTTGAACTTTCAATTGGTATCAGAGTGGGTACACTTGTTGTGGTTTAAATACCTAAGTGTGATCCTTGACCCTTTGTGTTTATTTGCCACGGATTGTGCTTTGTATGCCTCTTTGTATGATTTGGTTGGTGATGAATGTAACATGCCACGTGTTTGTGAAAATGCCTCTATGAGTGTTAATCCTCATAAGTGTGATAATATGTTATTTGAATCTATGAGTGTTGTTGACAAACTCTTAAAGAAAAATGCTAAGAAGTTTCAAAAGAATTTAAGCAAGTTATTTTGTGAAAAGGATGATTTGATTGCTAAGCTCAATGAATCCAACAAATTGGTTGAGAAATATAAAAACTTGCTGAAATTTCTCTTGAAAAGCTGAAAGAGTTTAAATGTTTGTGAAAGTTCAATTAGTGTAAAAACACCCTTGAACGTTTAGACCCCCAATTTACAAATTACCAATTCAAGCTTAATGTCAAACAATTTATGTGCGGAATATGAACATAAGCTTAATACAGAATTGATAAAAAATCTAAACCAAATAATATCACATCCACAGCAGAAATTAAATGGCAAAGATAAAGGGAAGAGAGATGCAAACACATGGACAACACACGATGTGTTATCGAAGAGGAAACCGAAGCCCTCGGTGTAAAACCTCTCCGCCGCCCTCCAAGCGGTAAACAATCCACTAGAAAATGTAGTTGGGATACATGAACAGCAATAGACCCTCCAAGCCTAATCTACCCAGTGTACCTAAGCCCTCCAAGCTTCTTGCTCCAACGAGGTTGCGCCGAACCTATTTCTTTTCTAGCTTCCCGGATTCCGCTACTTGACCATAGCATCAACCAATGTAAATCGGTTCCTTCCTAACTGCTTCCCAGAACACCAAACAGCTCTCTCACAGTAATGGATATGGTGAGAAAAGATTTTGGTAAAATACCTCTCAAGGATTTAACCAGAGGAAGAGAGTTGAGGAATTTGAAGAGTCTCTTATGTAAAGATTGTGGATGAATCAATCTTGTTTTACTCTAGAGTTTCTCTCTCAAAATTCTCTCTGGAAGCTCTCATTCTTTCGTGGGTATAAGAGGTATATATACTAGGGTGAGAATGGAATGTGAAACGTCAGGTTTTTCAAAACAGGGCTGGCTCGCGGCTTGGCCTCGTGGCTTGACTGAGTCGCGAGATCCAGCCGCGAGATAACAAAACGGCCAGTTGTCCTATTTTGTCCTGTAGTGCTCCAGCTAGCAGACGCTTCAACTTCTAGCATGCTTGGCACGTGTGCTGCTTCTAGCGGCTTGCAGCCGCGAGTCACCCGCGAGTTCCAGCCGCGAGACTCTATTTTCTTGCACACTCTTGAGCATTCAACACTCTATCTCACTCACTACCCTTACAACAAACCCACCTAAATACAGGATTACTAATTGCTGAAATACAAGCAAATTTGGCACGAAATAAAGCCAACAAGATGGTTGAATAAATTCAACCTTACAATCTCCCCCTTTGGCTATTCCGTGACAAAACCCTAAAACAAACTCTAGACTTAACATGTGAGTTGGGAACAGTTGAGCAAAACTCACTCACACCTAATTCTAGAAACTGTGAGGCACTTGAATCATATGAACATGAAACTCCTGAAACACAACAATACACCATGATCATTGTATGCAGAAAACATGAAATGCATATGAAACAGGCAAAAAGTGATCAAGCAAAGATGGAGTTAAGAAACAAACCATGGCTTGATCAAACAAGTAATCACTACAAGGTAGTGATCACAATGCTCATTCACACTTGAAATGAACACTTGAATATACAAGCTAACAAGAACAATGCAAGATACTTGTATGTCCAACACTCAACCAATGCATAATACACTAAGTATATGCATCTAGGAACAATCCTACAAGGGCACAAGAGTGACGGTACTTAACAAGAAAATGCATGACATTTAGTTAGAAGTACTGATTTATCAAAAACATAAAGGCTGCATAAAGCATGGTACAGACCATAAAGCCTACAGATAACCCTTAAAGCTTACAAAAGCAACATGGGTACAAACACATTACATAAAGAGAAACATCAATATATAAAAAGTAAACCAAGTTTCAAGACAAATATAAACCATAACAACAGTGTATCAAACTCATAAAAACAACAAATTATCCAAAACATAATCCTATAAGTTAAAAGGTAACAAAAATATGTGTGTGGAGTAACTCCCCCTATTACTATGCACACTTCCCTTTTGTACTTTCTCCCCCTAAGTATATGCATCTCCCCCTTTTTGGCACGAATAGCTAAAGGCTGTCGTCTAACTTTTGTTGAATAGCTTCTAGCTGATTCTCCATGGTCTCGAGTCGCATCTGAACATGGTTGTTGGTGGAGTAGAGAAGTTTCACCATTTCCTCAATGTGTTTCTGAATACTTTCAAGCAAACTACCCACTCTATCATTTTGAGGATCAGACTATACTTGTGGAGTGCTAGTTTGTTGGACTTCAGGAATGACAAGCGAAGTGGGGGTGGTATGTACATGTGTCTCTGACTCAGGAGCAGATGGAGTAACCGGAGAGATGTGTGCACTCTTTGGTGTTTTAGAGGAATGACTTTTGCTGGCCTGTAGAGTGAACATGGAAATTGGACAAAGACGGGCCATCATTTTTCCATCTGAGGGAGGGTGAATACCTTCACGAAGAGTGAACTTCATGATGAGACTGCAAAATGGAATACATCCTCGTGCTGCTGATCGGACTGCGGTCTTCCTTATGGTTTGAAAGATGTGGGCACAGATATCAATAGGGGCTCCTGTAATAAGATCACAGAGGAATTGAGCTCTTCCAAGATTGATGAAGGTTGTGTTGGACAGCGGGTAAAGATTGGAGAACATGATCAACTTTAGTGTGGTCAACTCCGGTGCAAACTTGGCAGTGCTTATGGATGTGCCTGTACTAGAGACTTCATGGTCAGGTCCAAGAACTTGTAGAATGTCTTGAGTCTCTGGAGTTCGATCATCATACGAAGTTAGATCCACATTCTGAGGTCGAGTGATGCGAAGAATATCAGCTATAGAGTTCGGGGTGATGATAAACTCCTTTCCTCTTACCCAGCAAACTAGCTCAACTCCAAGGTCACTTGTATTAGAGTAGCGTTCCTTAACCAGTTCATCAATTGGGTCTTCAAAATTCCCGAACAAGTTTGCCCAATCTCTTGACTCAAAGATCTGAGGGACAAAAGTGGTCCCCAAGGTGTCAAACTTAACCACACGTTCCACTATAGGAGATGCCCTGTCAAAAATGTTTGAGTAGATGTGTGAGGTAAGTAGGGTTCTAAATCTCTCACAATTAGAGTCTTTGGATGGCTAAGATGAGAGTCGAGTCCGTTTAGCAATAGGGGTTGATGAATCATCAGTTACAACATCTTTGCCTTTAGAGGATCGACGAGACATCTGCAAGAGAGCAAGCACACAGCAAAGAACCAAAAACAACACCACAAGGACAGATATCAACTTGATTAGATTCAGATATTAATGTAAACCATAGAAATCACACACAATTTCAAACATAAGTCATGTCAATATAGAATGAGGCAGGTGCATCAAAATGGTGAAAATGTAATAGAGCACAGAGTAAGACAAACTTATAGATAACTGTCAATAAGACAATCTACCATGAGTCTGATATGCACAATGAAAACCACATACAACCAAAATAGAGCAAATGGCAGTGGGACATAACAAACTGAAAATAAAGTGTTTTAAAGTAATGCACTCAAGATAGGAGCACACACATGTTATGTCAACATAAAAACACAGTAATACGAGATAGGCAATCCAAAACCACAGACATATTTAAACTCTCATACTCACAAACGGAGTAAAACCCAGAAAAACACCAAACCCATTTCCCAAATGAGTATGAAAACCAACAAATGCCAAAACACAGAAAAAATTATCACAATGTGACCAACAATATGACACCAGATGAAATCAGCATCAAACACAATCAACCATACCCATCACTCTAAGAGTAAAACGTTCGAACACAATATGACAAAAAAAAATAACAACTCAAAAAGGCACGAAAATAATACTCAAAACATAAAATATGAAGTGAGGGAGAGAAGTCCCATACCTTTTCTTGATGATTTTGAGAAGAAATGAAGTTCAAAAATGGAGGCACAAAGTGTTTGGGTAAGAACAGTTGAGAGAGAAAGTGAATAGTCACATAAAGTTCGAGGGAAAAACTTAAAAAGATTTTAAAAACTGCCCTCACTGTGCAAAACACGCGTTTTTCACGGCTTAGTTAAGTCGCTAGATAGTCGCCAGATACACCTGCCAAAACACTTTAAAACAAAAATTTTGAAAAACTTTCTAAGTGTTTTTCGCATCTGGAAGACTCACTCGCGAGGGAGTCGCGAGCTGAGCCCTCGCGACTGGACCTTCCACTTACGAACTAGTCGCCAAAACAGACCCACGAGCTCACGACTGTGGCATGCGACTTGACTGACCCGCGACTGAGTCGCCAAAACAGGACACACTATTTTTGAAGATTTTCAGTTTTTGTAAAAAAAAAAACAAAGCACTTTTCCAAAAATAACTTAAACACTCAAAAATATTTTTGTGTTTGAATTAACAAAGATTGATCATGTGAAAACACATTTTATCAAGTACAATCACACAAATGACAATGGCATTCATTGAACATAAACTTGTGTGTTGTGTGTGGATATCAACAATGAGATAGTCCTTAGTCTAATGTGAAGCTTCAATGATCAATTCAACCAAGGCATACACAATTAGCACTAGATCATGTAACCCATCTCAATTATAGAAGTATGCATATATGACCACCCACAAGACTTGATAACATAACTTGGAGCTTTACATTTGACTCCACTTTTAAGCATAACATTTGATCTTTTTGATCCTTTTGAAACAATCACCTTTTCTTGTGAGAGTGATATTTGATATTTCACCTTGATGATATAGCCTTTGGCTTTTGAATAAACATAAACTTTATTTTTAGTCGCTTTCCCTTTTTCCTAGTCAAATACTAGTATGTGCGACGGGCTTTTGCAGCTCAAAATCTCTTTTCATTTGGAGATTTACATTTGATGAGCTCTTTTTAGCAAAAAAATAAAAAGTGGGAAGAGATATAGGCACAAGTTTATGCATTTCTCAAGATCAACATAACCATTCACTAATCATCCATGACAAGTTTGAAGATCTTTACAACAATCACACAGATTTCAAGATTTCTTCCACAGTGATAAAGTGCAAAGGAACAAGCTATGCTCGAGAATGCACAAAGCCATTAGCACAAAGGTACAAGGCAAAACAAGTTTTGAGATAGAAACTCAACAATGTCGATCAAACTTTTTGATTTTCTACTTTTTATGTGCTTTTTTTGGATTTTTGACACAAAAGAAGAAAAAGATTGATCAAAAACAAAAATGAATGAAAGTATGCACAAACAGACAAACAAACAACACCCAATATAATCAATAAGCAAACACTCAAACACAATCACAAAGCATAGGAAGTATTGATGCATGGACATGTTGTAATGCTTATGCATGAGTACCCTTTTTCACCCACACGTCACTTGCATTTGGGGTGATTTCCTTATAGAATTGGGTACGGGAGTTAGGGCTTTCAAATCTTCGTGTGAAGCTTTCCAAGCAGTTAGTGAATGCACCAATCATCTTCATCACGTCCATCATTCCAAGATCACCACTTTGATCTCTTGATAATTCACCAGCCCAATTTCTCCTGTCATTTCTAGGTCCTCGAGACCTTTGAGGAGTTGCACCATTCATTGCTCTCAACTTTTGACAATTTGGTCGAGTATGCCCTTGAAATCCGCAGTGATGACACACATAGTTTGATCTAGGACCTCTTTGTGGTCGTGGACGAGACTTGGCTCGAGATTCAGACCTCCCCACAGATTGATTACAGGGGTTGTTTACCATCCATCGGTTCTCCAAATTCCTCTTCTCCTCCATCTTGGGCTTCTCATCAGTAGGGCCAACTTCAACTGGCTCTTTGGCCTTTATAAACTTCACTTCTTTAGTGATATTGCCAGATGAGCTACTCCTCCCGGTATATCCCAACCTGGATTTGTCTGAAAAATGCTTTTGAGATGAAACAACATCATCGAGCTTCTTAGTGGAGACCTTCTCTATCTTGGCATTGGCTTGCACAACCTCTTGCTCAAGAAATCTCACTTTTGTGTAGGTTTCTGACAGCTCACCATTCAAAGTTTCTATCTCACATTTGGCCTCCTTATAGCGAATTAGGAGACTTTTATAGTCCTCCTCTACCTTCTTCATCCTTCTCACAGCTGTCTTGGCCACCCTTGTGTACTCACCTGATTTCTCCAGGAGTGAGTTATAATTTTCTTGGAGATTGGCTGTGCTTTCATCATCTTCTGCATCTGATTCTTCAACAACTCCCAATGATTCTTCATCACTATGTTCTCCAAGCTCTTGTACAAGCAAATTCAATTCATCTGAAGAATCAACATGGGCAATAGTCATAAAAGTGGAGTAATTCCCTTCTCCGTCACAACTTTCCTTAGAATCAGAGTTGGATGAATCCAAGTCACTCAGTGTCGTGGCATACTCCTTGCCTTTCGATTTCAAATAATTCGGACATTCTTTCTTAAAGTGTCCATGCCCGTTGCATTCAAAACAAGTGACACCTTGTGTAGATTGGGATTCTTTTCCATCTTTCTTTCTGAATTCCCTTTTCTCCCTTCCTGAACTTTGGAATTTCCCTTTATCACCGAATTTTCAAATATTCTTGAATTTCAAGAATTTTCGGAAATTTTTCACAAGGTATGCAACATCTTTGTCAACCACATCCTCATCCGATGAGTCATGGACTTCCGACCTTTCATTAATGGTCTTAAGAGCAAGAGATTTGCTCTTCCATTGATTTGGCAACGACATTTCATAAGTCTGAAAAGAACCGACCAGCTCTTGGACTTTGATGTCATCAAGGTCCTTACTCTCTTCAATTACTGTTACTTTGGCACGAAAGCTTTCCGGCAATGATTGAAGAATCTTCCTTACTATTTTAGAATCCTCCGTTTTCTCCCCTAAATTGAACTTGCTAACAACCACCTCATTCAGCATTTGTAGCTTGGTGTCTTTCACTTTCTTCGTGCCTTCGTAGGTGGTTTCCAATATCTCTCATGCTTCTTTGGCAACGGTAATGTGAGAGATCCTGTGAAATTCATCTGGAGACACACCACAAAAAATAGCATTGAGTGCTTTACTGTTAGCATTAAATGCGGCGAGTGATGCCTTATCCCAAGTGGATTTGGCTGCCTCAGGTCTGGTCCAACCTCTCTCGATCGCATCCCAAACAGATTCTTCAATGGAACATAAAAATGCTCTCATACGAACCTTCCAAAAAGCATAATTACTACCATCAAAATATGGAGGTACATTTAGAGATTGAGACCGGTCCATCTCAATATGAGGTCAAGGATCACACTAAGGTACTGAAACCAATAACAGTGTACCCGCTCTGATACCAATTGAAAGTTCAATTAGTGTAAAAACACCCTTGAACGTTTAGACCCCCAATTTACAAATTACCAATTCAAGCTTAATGTCAAACAATTTATGTGCGGAATATGAACATAAGCTTAATACAGAATTGATAAACAATCTAAACCAAATAATATCACATCCACAGTAGAAATTAAATGGCAAAGATAAAGGGAAGAGAGATGCAAAGACATGGACAACACACGATGTGTTATCGAAGAGGAAACTGAAGCCCTCGGCATAAAACCTCTCCGCCGCCCTCCAAGCGGTAAACAATCCACAAGAAAATGTAGTTGGGATACATGAACAACAATAGACCCTCCAAGCCTAATCTACCCAGTGTACCTAAGCCTTCCAAGCTTCTTGCTCCAATGAGGTTGCGCCGAACCTATTTCTTTTCTAGCTTCCCGGATTCCGCTACTTGACCATAGCATCAACCAATGTAAATTGGTTCCTTCCTAACTGCTTCCCAGAACACCAAACAGCCCTCTCACAGTAATAGATATGGTGAGAAAAGGTTTTGGTAAAATGCCTTTCAAGGATTTAACAATGGAGAGGAAGAAAGTTAAGGAATTTGAAGAGTCTCTTATGTAAAGATTGTGGATGAATCAATCTTGTTTTACTCTAGGGTTTCTCTCTCAAAATTCTCTCTAGAAGCTCTCATTCTTTCGTGGGTATAAGAGGTATATATACTAGGGTGAGAATGGAATGTGAAACGTCAGGTTTTTCAAAACAGGGCTGGCTCGCGGCTTGGCCTCACGGCTTGACTGAGTTGCGAGATCCAGCCGCGAGATAACAGAACAGCCAGTTGTCCTATTTTGTCATGTAGTGCTCCAGCTAGCATGACGCTTCAACTTCTGGCATGCTTGGCACGTGTGCTACTTCTGGCGGCTTGTAGCCGTGAGTCACCCGCGAGTTCCAGCCGCGAGACTCTGTTTTCTTGCACACTCTTGAGCATTCAACACTCTATCTCACTTGCTACCCTTACAACAAACCCACCTAAATACAGGGTTACTAATTGCTGAAATACAAGAAAATTTGGCACAGAATAAAGCCAACAAGATGATTGAATAAATTCAACCTTACAGTTTGAATATGGACTTGGATGCTAAACTTGTTTTGTCTAACAAACTTGTTGATAATCTTAAATGTAAAAATGAATCTCTTAAGATGCATGTCAAGTGTTTGATTGCTGAACCTATTGTTATAAAGAATGAAAATATTTGTTGCAATCATGTTGTGGTATCTAATTTTGTGCCTAGTGTGTGTTCTACCTTAAAGGACAAATCGGTGTACATTCCTCCACATAAAAGAAATCAAAAGGTGGAGAGGAAGGCCGTTAAGTCAATGCCTCCGTTTAGGTCTAAACCTAAGGTTTTGAATGGATCTAAGTTTGTTCCAACTTGCCACCATTGCGGTGTGATCGGTCATATAAGACCTCAATGCTCCAAGTTGAAAAGGGAACAAAACAATGTTGCTAGATCTCTTCCCAAAAAGCCTAGTAGACCTAAACGCATTGTTTCTCACCATTGTGGTGCCTTTGTTCATCTAAGATCTCAATACTCTAAGTTTCATGCTTTTAAAAGAATCAAAAGAAAAGAGAAACTTAAGCTTCATGGAAGTTGTGCTAAAAAGAGTAAACCAGATTTGAGTGAAAATAGCATGTTGTTAAAAGAAAGTGTTTAATGCTCTTAACTCCTTGACTATGTGCATCTCCAGTTCTCATTCTTCCAACCCTCGTCTCACTTCTCATGAGACACTCATTCCAAACAATCATTCTGTTTGGATGAGGAAGGGTTCCTATGGTTGAGCTTTTGCTCTTTTGGTTCTTGATCTAATTTTTTCGATCTTTGTAGGACCCTTCATGCATTAAATGTCATATCTTCATGCATTTTGTGCATCTTGCATTTATTTGTATGCATTTTTTTGTTTTTTATCTTACTTTTATATTTCAGTTTTGTGTGAGTAAAAAATCCAAAACCACATAAAAAGTGAAAAATTCAAAAACTTTGATTGTATATGTTTGAGCACATATCACATGTGAGTTTGGCCTTGTATCTTTGTACAAATGGCTTTGTGCATTTACGAGCTTAGGTTGTTATTTTTGCACTTATATCTTTGTGGGACAAATCTTGACATCTTTGTGTGATTGTTGTAAATCGATCTTCAAGCTTGTCATGAATGATTAGTCAATAGTCATGTTGGTTTTGATAAATGCGTAGACTTGTGCTTATATCTCTTCCCACTATTTTATTTTTATTGCTTAAAGAGCTCACCAAATGTAAATCTCCAAATGAAAAGAGATATTGAGCTGCAAAAGCCGTCGCACATACTAGTATTCGACTAGGAAAAAGGGAAAGCGATTTATATGAAAATGTATGATGCCCAAAAAGCCAAAGGCTTGTTCATCAAATTGAAATATCACAAATTTCAGGCATCGATCTCAAAATGAGATGTCTTGATTCAAAATGATCAAATGTTATGAATTGTAAAGAAGCCAAATGAAAAGCTTCATCGTATGTAATCATTTTCTTGTGGGAGGTCATATATGTTCATTTCTATAATTGAGATAGACCACTTGACTTAGTACTAGTTGTGTATGACTTGATTGAATTGATCATTGAAGCTTCACTCTAAACTAAGGACTATTCCACATTTGATACACATACACAACACACATGCCTAATGTTCAATGAATGTCTTATTCATTTGTTAAGATTGTACTTGTCTGAATGTGATGTGTGTGTGCTCTATCATATATTGATTAATCCAAAAAGATTTTTGATCATTTTATATGTTTTTGGAAGTGATTTTTATCACTTTTTGTGTTCATGTTTAGTGCTTACTTTGTTTTTCAATGTTTAAACATGTTCTGTTTTGAAAAACAAGTGTCAGAATTTTTGGCTACTCATTTTGGCTACTTGCGTGAGCTGCCAGCAAGCTGCTAGTTTTGGCTACTCATTTTGGCGACTGCAAGCCGCGAGTTTAAGCTGCGAGTTCATACAGAGGGGTTTCGCGACTTACTCGCGACTCGGCTCGCGACTCGCCAGTCACGAAACGCCTAGAAGCAACTTTTTAAAGAGCTTTTTTGTGGGAAACTTGTTTTAAACCTCTCCCATCCTCTCTAAAGCCCCTCTTTCAATATTTTTACATCAAAACTCAACCAATTTGAATGGTTTTTCATTCCATTAACATCTCTAAGGTAATTATAAACTCTTTTCATTAATTTTGATCCTTAGATTATGTTTTGGAGAGTTTTGTGCTCTTAGTTGGGATTTTTATCATAGGGGTTGGGAAAACTTAATTTTTGTCAAATTTTTTCATGGGATTTGTTTCTTTTGTTGATTTGCATTGGATGTTGGCCCCTTGTGGCAGAATGAACATGTATTAAGGGTGGATTTCATGATGTTCATGCATTGTTTCACATTATTGTTCATAGTGTGCATGCTAGGTGTTTGATAAAATGCCTCTTAAACATTTTCTCGCTTGTTTGGACTCTGATGAGTACCAAACTTTGGGGTTTCTCATGTTTCCTCATTAGAAACATGTTTGGTTCATTGGTTGTGTATTTAACACACCTTGCCCCACATGTGCATTTTTCATGCATTGCACTTAGTCACCTCTTGCACACACCTTTGCTACCCTTGTCATGCATTGGTCTATACCTTGCTTCTTCATCCTAGCATGTCATGTCTACCTTATACTCTGTAGCATTTTACATTGTCTTAGGTTTGAGCTTCATTTTCTCTTTCATTTCGTACCCCTCATGCATCATTAGCATTGTTCGTTTCTTCATCTCTTGCCCTCGTTTCTCCTTGACTCTTTGTCTATTCCTGACAAAAAGGGGGAGAGTATACTCTAGAGAGTATACCGGAGAGTTTTTGTCATTTCTATATGACTCTTGTGCACATCCTTAGGGGGAGAAATTCTATTTCTCATGCACATTTGTAGGGGGAAAGATATTCCATAAGGGAGATGCATATACCAAGGGGGAGAAGACATTGTGTTAATTAGAAAACTTTGTTCTGTTTGTTTTTTTGTTGGCTTTATGGTGCTTTGAGTTATGCTTTGTTGTTCTCATCGCTTCATGTTTGTGTATTGGACATGCATACTTCCTTATGCTATTGTGCTTCATTGAATGCATGTTCGAATGATCAATTGCTTTGCTATGTGATCTTTGTAGTCATTTCTATATGACTATTTTGGTGTATGATCAAGTTGCTCACATGTTTCACATCATGTTTACTTGATCGCTATTTACTTGTTACATTATACTTGTCATTTTATTACTTGCTTTACCTTGAGGGTCTAACGTGTTTTGTGCAAGTGTTTCAGGTTACAAGTATATATGTTCCAAGTGCATCACAGCTTCTCATCACTTTGAAGGGGAGAAACTTTAAGCACTTTTAGCTTATATTGTTTAAGTTTACATTCAGCATATTATATAATTTGTACCCATGTTAAGTCTAGAGTCTGTTTTAGGGTTTTGTCACGGAATAGTCAAAGGGGGAGATTGTAAGGTTGAATTTAATCAACCATCTTATTGGCTTTATTCCGTGCCAAATTTGCTTGTATTTCAGCAATTAGTAACCCTGTATTTAAGTGGGATTGTTGTAAGGGTAGTGAGTGAGATAGAGTGTTGAAATGCTCAAGAGTGTGCAAGAAAACAGAGACTCGCAGTTGGATCTCGCGGGTGACTCGCGGCTGCAAGCCGCTAGAAGATGCACACATGCCAGGCATGCCAAAAGTTGAAGCGTCATGCTAGCTGGAGCACTACAAGACAAAATAGGACAACTGGTCGTTCTGTTATCTCGCGGCTGGATCTCGCGACTCAGTCAAGTCGCGAGCCAGCCTTGTTTTGAAAAACCTGACTCTTCACATTCCATTCTCACCCTAGTATAAATACCTCTTATACCCACGAAGGAAAGAGAGCTTCCAGAGAGAATTTTGAGAGAGAAACCCTAGAGAAAAACAAGATTGATTCATCCACAATCTTCACATAAGAAACTCTTCAAATTCTTCGACTCTCTTCCTCTCCATTGTTAAATCCTTGAGAGGCATTTTACTAAAACCTTTTCTCACCATATTCATTACTGTGAGAGGACTCTTTGGTGTTCTGGGAAGCAGTTAGGAAGGAACCAATTTACATTGGTTGATGCTATTGTCAAGTAGCGGAATCCGGGAAGCTAGAAAAGAAATAGGTTCGGCGTAACCTCGTTGGAGCAAGAAGCTTGGAGGGCTTAAGTACACTGGGTAGATTAGGCTTGGAGGGTCTATTGCTGTTCATGTATCCCAACTACATTTTCTAGTGGATTATTTACTGCTTGGAGGGCGGCAGAGAGGTTTTACGCCGAGGGCTTCGGTTTCTTCTTCGATAACACATCGTGTGTTGTCCTTGTGTTTGCATCTCTCTTCCCTTTATCTTTGCCATTTAATTTCTGCTGTGGATGTGATATTATTTGGTTTAGATTGTTTATCAATTCTGTATTAAGCTTATGTTCATATTCTGCACATTAATTGTTTGATGTTAAGCTTGAATTGGTAATTTGTAAATTGGGGGTCCAAACATTCAAGGGTGTTTTTACACTAATTGAACTTTCAGGTACAAATCTCCTCTCAAGGTATGACAATGGGAGAGGGAAGGAGAAGCGGCTACAATGATTTCTCACTAAGGATGGGTAGCTCTCTCTCTAAAAGATGGGTGTGTGTGTTGTAGAAAACCTATCTAGGGTTTTTCTCTCTGAATGGCCTCTTTTACATTTGTGGGTAATGAGGGTATATATAGTATGGGTGAAGGGTAAGATAGTCACACTTAAAAATCCTCCAGGCAGAATGTTTCGCGGGTATCTCACAAGAAGGCCTTACCCGCGAGACACTTGCGAAATCCTCCAAGCTGGCATGACTCTTAAGCTTCCAGCATATGCTTCTCACGTGGCTCTTTCGTGGGTTAGCTTCCAGCGAGACACTCGCAAAATCCACTGATTCTTCATTTTATGCACGATTCTTCACCAACTTAATACTAAACCCAATACAATAAAATCCCACAAAATAAAAGGAAATAAATTAAAGCAATTACAACACTTTTTTGTCATAGAATAAAGCCAACATAAAACATAGTTGTAAATCACAACTTTACATAGTAGTATAGAAGAGATGTATCGTACATGCTAAGCACAAGTGATAAGGCTAGTATTACTATTTAAGGGATTTCTTTGGTTTAGGATGAATAGTTTACTGGTCTAAATTACCCTCGCATCCAATATTTAATAAACTAGTCGCTATCTCGTGCAATGCACCGGATAGTTACAAATGAATTAACTTTTTATAAGAGAAAACACTATATGTGTGTGTGTGTTGTGTGTATTAAGAAATAACCATATTATGTCATTTTTCAATAAGATGAAACAAATACATACTACTAATGTTTCTCCCATACAATTCATTTCCACAAAAAAAATTATTAGATATTCACAACATGATGGAAGACATGACAAACATACATATCGCCTCCTAGACATCAAATTTCAAAATGAAACATACATGATCCACATTTTCTTAGGCATATTTTCAGATATCGAGATACTTTGATGTCAAACATGAATAAAAATATTTCTTTTAGCATTTACTCAATTTGTAGTTTGTATAGAAATCTCAACCATGTTGCCACAATGCAATAAAAAAAAAAACATTATTCATCATGTAAAATTTTAGTTTTTTCTTTTTTTCTTTTTTGAGAAGGATGTAAAACTTTAGTTAAGTCCATATATTACCTTTAAGGGAGGCACATAATAGTTGCATATTTAACTTCATAGGATCTATACATTACTAAATATTTTACAATTTTAAGTACAATCTATATGTAGGAAACTGTCTAGAAATTAAATTGAATTAACCTTTTTTTTAGAGAGAGAAAGCACCACTTATATTTTTGAATTGAGAAAAAAATAAATTTAAATTCTTGGTCAATCACATTGATCGTCAATCAATTAATCACAACTCGATTCATGATCATATTTAACAATAAAAGAGGAGTTACTAATAAATTATATATTTCATAATTTAAATCAAATTCAAATCTATAGAGGTGCAATTCACCCCTCTTAGTGGACATTTTCTTGTAATGTAAACAGGAAGAAAATAAAAAGTATAATTCAAAATTTTTCACAAACTTCAAAAAAAATCTTACAAACCTCAAAGTTCATGAACATATTATAACATAGAAGGAAAACCAAAAACTACCCTTAAGTTATGGAAACTCGTTTATCACAAACCAAAGCAGTATACTTTCTCATTATGAAGTGAATCTTCAATAATAATACAAAAAAGAATTTCAAAACACTATCCCAAAAAAAGCCAATATAATTAATGTAAGTCTTGAAAATAAAAAATTCTGATATCCACTGCGCATGTATCTATAATTTGATTTTTATCTTTTCTTTTAAATTTGTCTGTCAACCTCACCTAATTTTGTAACCTCAAACTTAAAATATGCAATTCAATATTTCCATGTGAAGATTCTCATTGGAAAAATCTAATAGTTATAAATCAAAGCTTACAACTCTTAAAAGCATGATGTAATATATGACTTTTGAATAAAGGTGTAATGTGTGTGTGTGTGTGAGTGTGTGAATTTGCAAACAAAGCCACCAGATTTATTTTCAAAAGAAAGATCAATTACAGTAACAATATTGATTAAAGAAATTCTAAGGTACTAAGAGTAAAAACAAACCTTTGATTGGTTGGAGTGTATTTATTTTTAATTATCTCAATAGATAATGGCATTAATAGAAAGAAATATTTTATTAAATACTTTGGAACTCTATTCACTCGTGTGTTCTCACTGCTCTTAGGAAGAATGGAAGATTGGTTTCTTGTTTCTTTTTTTTTTTCTTTCTTTTTTTTGAATTTGCAGAAGACTTAAGGATAGAGATTGGACAACTTTGTAACTGCTTGATGATAACAAGAAATTTGAAATTATGAATTAGTGGAAGAACGTTTAAATTTTAATTTGTAAACTAATAGGAGAGTGAAACAATTTTATTAGGCATTTTTTAGGGGGAGTTAATAGACATATTTTTACTATTTTTCTCTTAATTGTTTTCACTCATTAATTGTTGGATGCGGGAATATTTTAGACTAATAAATTGTCCATCCCAAACAGGGAAAGCCTTTTAAATAGTAGTATAGAAGAGGCTTATCGTACATGCTAAGCACGAGTGATAAGGCTAGTATTACTGTTTAAGGGATTTCTTTGGTTTAGGATGAATAGTTTACTGGTCTAAATTACCCTCGCATCCAATATTTAACAAACTAGTCGCTATCCCGTGCAATGCACTGGATAGTTACAAATGAATTTACTTTTTATAAGACAAAACACTATATGTGTGTGTGTGTATAAATAACCATATTATGTCATTTTTTATTAGATGAAACAAATACATTCTAATGTTTCTCCCATACTATTCATTTCCACAAAAACAATTAATAGATATTCACAACATGTGGGAAGACATGACAAACATACTTATCGCCTCCTCGACATCAAATTTCAAAATGAAACATACATGATCCACATTTTCATATGCATATTTTCAGATATCAAGATACTTTGATGTCAAACATGAATAAAAATATTTCTTTAAGCATTTACTCAATTTGTAATTTGTATAGAAATCTCAACCATGTTGCCACAATGCATTAAAAAAATAATAATAATAAAACATTATCCATCATGCAAAACTTTATTTATTTATTTATTTTTTTCTATTTTTTAGAAGGATGTAAAACTTTAGTTAAGTCCATATATTACCTTTAAGGGTTGTACATAATAGTTGCATATTTAGCTTCATAGGATCTATACATTACTAAATATTTTACAATTTTAAGTACAATCTATATGCAGGAAACTGTCTAGAAATTAAATTGAATAACCGTTTTGTAAAGTTGTAATTTATAACTATGTGTTTTGTTGGCTTTTATTCCATGCCAAATTTGATTGTAATTATGTTCAATCTTTTATACACTATATTTCATGTGGGATTTATTTGTAAGGGTTGTATGTGAGAGAGAGAGAGAGTGTGAAGACTCAAGGCATTGAAGACTGAAGTGTTTTTGCGGGTAGCTTGTGACTTAGCATCCCGCGAAGTAATGCATGTGCCCTGCATATGACTGGAATGCGAAGAGTCAGGACAGGATGGAAACAGCTGGTTTTCGCGAGTATCTCGCGGGTAAGGCCTTCCCGCGAGACACCCGTGAAACATTTTGTTTTTCCAGACAGTCATTTCTGATACACACTTTCTGTGCCTACACTATTTATACCTACATTACCCACAGATGTTGAGGAGTGCTTCTGAGAGAAAACCCTAGCCACAAACCTTAAGAGTTAGAAATTGTTATACCCACAATTCTCTACATAATTGTTTGTGGATTTTCCTCAACTCCTACCTCTTCATTTCCATACCATTGAGAGGTTGATAGCCCAAACACTTACCACACCTTTTCAGAGTGTTCAGTGAGGTTTCGGTGCTACTGGGAAGCATTGGAAGAAGCTAGGCTTTGGCGGATGCAATCGGGCGTATTGCGGGATTTGAAGAGCTAGACAAGACACGGTTTTGAGAAGCCTTGTTGGAGTAGGAGCTTGGAGGGCTTAGGTGCATCGAGTAGATTAGGCTTGGAGGGTCTCTTGCTAACCCATGTATCCCAACTGATTGTCTAATGGATCGATTACCGCTTAGAGGGCAGCGGAGAGGTTTTATACCGAGTACTTCAATTTCCTCTTCGATAACACATCGGCGTGTTATCTTGTGTTTGCACTCTTCTTCCCTACTCTTTTAGCTTTCATATTTCTGCTATGTTATATTGTATATGGCTTAGAGTGGTTTGTTTGTTTATCCGCTCGCATTTACTCTATTCCGCACTTAGTATAAGTTAGAGTAAAATCTATCGAGCCGTAATTTTTATTTAGGGGGTCTAAACAGCTCTTGTGTTTTAACACATTTTCGAGCATTCACTTTTTTTAGAGAGAGAAAGCACCACTTATATTTTTGAATTGAGAAAAAAATAAATTTAAATTCTTGGTCAATCACATTGATCGTCAATCAATTAATCATAACTCGATTCATGAACATATTTAACAATAAAAGAGGAGTTACTAATAAATTATATATTTCATAATTTATATCAAATTCAAATCTATAGAGGTACAATTCACCCCTCTTAGTGGACTTTTTCTTGAAATGAAAACAGGAAGAAAATAAAAAGTATAATTCAAAATTTTTCACAAACTTCAAAAAAAATCTTACAAACCTCAAAGTTCATGAATATATTATAACATAAAAAGAAAATCAAAAACTACCCTTAAGTTATGGAAACTCGTTTATCACAAACCAAAGCAGTATACTTTCTCATTAAAAAGTCAATCTTCTAAAATAATACATAAAAGAATTTCAAAACACTGTCCCTAAAAAAAGGCAATCTAATTAAAGTAAGCCTTGAAAATAAAAAATTCTAATACTCACTACTCATCTATCTATAATTTTATTTTTATCTTTTCTTTTAAATTTATCTGTCAACCTTACCTGATTTTGTAACTTCAAACTTAACATATGCAATTCAATATTTCCATGTGAAGATTCTCATTGGAAAAATCTAATAGTTATAAAACAAAACTTACAATTCTTAAAAGCATGATGTCAAGAGCATAAAAAAGTTTTGGATAAAGGTGCAATATATGACTTTTGATTTCTCAAGAATAATGCTATAAGAAACTTTAATGCATCCAAATGCTAATAATCCCTATTACATACCTATCAAAAACTGTTGTTACAGTCCAAAGTTTCTTTTCCATGAATTTGGTTAGATCATAGGAAAACAAACCAAATTTCTCATACATATATATTCACTTTATAATCTAGCAAATAAATAAAATAATTATATTAAAAATGAGAATTGGAGGAGAGGAAAAGAAATAGCAAAACTAACCCCGCCCACTCCTCTTTTATTCAAACATGAAACACAAAAAATTAATTGACCTCCACTGTCACACAGAAGCGTTGAATATGGTGGAAATTAAGCAAAACACCAGAACTACAAATTTATACCAGAAATACCACTTTTTCATGTAAATTGAAAAATAAGGACTTCTAAATACAAAAGCTACTGGCTTACCACAACACAATGACTCCAACTTGACCATCTGGTTTTGAGAGATGAGAAGTTGTTACAATGATTTTACGTTTAGGGTTTGTGGAGCATAATTTTTTTTTTTATAAAGAAATCCATACGTATTCCATGGTAGTTTTTGTATTTGTATGACCTTCACATCTTCGGGGCTCTCAAGCCACATCTCAACATTTCCATTTGATAGGCCAAAAACATATTAACCCCTTGTGATAAATTAACCAATTATTTTAGCCAAGTGAAATTAATTAGATTCAATTACATACAATGAGTGTGGTAGCACAAACAAATCATCAACTAGGTTAAATACAGCTGAAAATAAATTTGACACAGGTGATTTGTTTACGAATGAGGAAAAGCATCGAGGCAAAACCCTACCGGGTGAATTTAAGGTCACCACTCCTGAGAATCCACTATTATCAAAACAAGCGGTTACAAGTAAAGGAATCCCAGTACCTTATACCAACCTACAGTTGAACCCTTACCCCAATACACAATTGGACTTGTTCTATAGTCACAATCTCTCCTTTTCAATGCATGGCTCCCAATACGTGACTAACCAATTTGATGTACGGATCCCAATATGCGGCTTACTCCATTGCACGTATCCAAGTACGTGACTAACTCCACATCAACCCTTTGATTGTTGTAGTTGATTTGTAGCAGCTTCACAAAGAAACACCAATAAGATCTTCAATGTTTTTGCAAGAGACTTTGCTTGGTTACAGAACCAAAGGCGTACAAGAAATGCTGCAAGAACTCTTTCTTCTATAGGAAGAGGCTAGGGTTTCAAAAAGAAAACCTTATGAAGCTCTCTAGGGTTAGGTTTTTCTTTTTCCACCTCCTTTAAATAGGAGCTTAATGGGCTCTCCTATTCCAAATAGGTTTACACAAACCTTGGGCTTTCCTAGTCCAATAAGGATTATACATACCCACAAACCTTAGGTTTTTCTAGTTCTATAAGGATTATATAAACCCATAAACAAATAGCCTTTTAGAATAAAAATGTTGCTGGCTATAGTCTGAATCCCGTAAGCTCGATAGATTGAGACATGTGTAGAGCTTTAATGAATCTCAACAGATCGAGCTTTTGTCGAGGAGGTATCGAGAGCTGCAGATTGCACTTTTCTTGAGCAGTTCTTGAGTAATCTTCATGTCTTCAATTTAACCACTTGTAATGATCATCTTGAACCTTCTTAGAATTACCCAAATACAAGTAAAGTGCGTTTTGTCAAAGAATATGCCAATTACATAAAAATAAGAAACATGTGTATAAAGAGAGAAAAGAAACAACACATGTGAGATAATGAGTGAAACACATACATCATCATCAAATATAGAAACAACACATGATGTATGTAAATGGTTACAAAACCAAAAGATACATAACACAAAAAATATATCAATATCAAAGTGTATCAAACTAACTCTCCCCCTAAGTTAGTTACAACAAAAACTTTCTTCCCTTTAACATGAAGTTCTCCCCCTAAGTCTATTACTCCCCCTGAGGAATGACATTCAATTCTCAAATTTCTCCCCTTTTTTGACACGATTGTCAAAGGGCATAAAAAGCCAAAAGACATGACAGGAGACAAACAGAAAACTAACATATAGGGAATGAGGAGAACAAGGAACCATAGACCTACAAGAAAAAGAGAAACAATATGCTATGGATGACAAGATAATAGAAAGATGCAAAACATGTGAAAAACAATGCATGCAAGAGGATCTCGATAGATCGAGCAGCTAATGAGCATACCTCGATGGATCAAACAGCTATCGAGCATCTATTGAGGAGACAGAAAGTTTCTCGATTGATCGAACTAGCTATCGAGAGCTATCGAGATTGTGATAAAAATCAGCTGAAGAGTCTCGATAGATAGCTTATCTGTCGAGGGCTATCAAGATTGCGATAAAAATCAGCTGAAGAGTCTCGATAGATAGCTTATCTATCGAGAGCTATCGAGAAGTTATCGAGATTGCTTAAAAATAGTTTTTCAAAGAAGAAAAAAACACAAATATGAATGCAATCAAACATGCTCCTTAAACAAGGATCCAAACAACATTTTAAGCTCTCAAAAACATCTCTCAATAATAAAAATGATGGGCATTTAGATCCAAAACACACACACACACTAAACAAGTCTAACCAATTTTATATTTCAAAAACAAGTTAAGATATTTTAGTGAGCATACATCAACACATGTATTCCTTGTGATGGCCAAATCACATTGTACCTGCACATGTATCAAAAGTAGTAAAGAATATTACGTGTTGTGTGTGAAAAACATCGCAAGATTGCATAAGTGTATACATGTTATGATGATTTGAGATATGAGAAAATCACTTTAACTCACACACAATCATAACTATTTGATGGGAACTATCACCTTCGAGGTACATCCTATAACTCCCACATCTCCTAAAATACACGCTTGCAATCATATATAAAGCATTTTATTCTTTTTGCTTTTTATTTTCTTTGCATATTTTTCTTTTTGAGCAAATCATGCATGGGTATATAAGAGAGAGAAAAGAAATACCCAATTATGTTAAGCTTTTGACATTGCACTTTTGCTATGCCGAAGCATACAGATGTCATTTTATGATTGGTGGGCAACAGTGGTGAGATGGTTATTTATGCCTTTCTCTTAGGATTTTCTAGTCCTTCCCATCAAAAAGAGTGATACGAGTGTTCAGTACAAGAGATAACTTAATCTTACTCATCACAACCATGAGCCACAAAGCTCACTTGCTTAGTTGTGTATAGAGATGCTCATCTAAGCTACAAACGATACAAAGTTTAGAAAACTTTGTTTCAATGGCCATCCAAGGTACACAAGTACCAATGTACATAAACACACACTGTTTTTGTATTTTTCTTATTTTTTATTTTTTTTTATTTTTATATGAAAAATAAAATAAAGCAAAACTGAAATGAAAACAACCAAAAACATGTTAAACAAAGCATAGCATAAAACTAGATTCAAATGCATGAAAGCATGATTCCAAAAGCAAATAAAAAATCAAGCAAAGAGAGTCCTACTTTAGATAGAAAGAATTAAAGTAGAGGACAAACAAAAAAGACAATTAACTCTTCAGATCTTTTATCATCCACACAGCACAAGTCTTTGGCCATGAAGATGAAAAGGCACATGTCCTAGTATGTCTACTAAAGGACATAGAGGAATTAGAATTCCCCTGAAGTTGAGTTAAAAAGCTCAAAACTTTTAATAACTCACCAAGAATAGGTACAAAGCCTTTAGACAAAGGATGAGACCTATTTGACACTCGCTTATGAGGAAACAACTTGAAACAATTAGGACGAGTGTGACCAGAAACACCACAATGGTGACAAACATGAGTAGTTTTCGAACTACTATACTTCCTAGAAGGTGGTCTAACCTTAGAGGTTGACAACTTAGGACAATTTGGCCTAATATGACCAACAATATGACAATGATGACAAGTGGGGACAAATTCAAAATTTTTATTCAACCTAGGAGGAGTTTTAGACATAGGTTTAGAAACTTCAGCATTAACATCAGAATTTTTACCTTTGTCTATCCTAGCAATATTAGCCTTCAACCCTTCATTATTCCTTTTAAATGGACGAATATAAAAATCTTTTTCTTTTGAGTTAGGCTCAACAAGAAGTTTGGCACTAGTTAATTTTTTCAATTTCAGTTTTAAAATCAACTAGTTGCTCTTCCAAACTCTTAATTTTGTCCACCTGAGATGAAATTTGATTTTTAAAATTCTCATTCAAATTATTGGCTTCATCCAATTTTGCAATCAAATCATCTTTTTCAAGCTTGCAGCAAAGATTAAAACCTAATCAAAGTGTGTCTGCTCTGATACCACTTGATAGGCCAAAAACGTATTGACCCCTTGTGATAAATTAATTAGATTCAATTACATGTAATGAGCATGGTAGCACAAACAAATCACCAACTAGGTTAAATGCAGTGGAAAATAAATTTGACACAGGTGATTTGTTTACGAATGGGGAAAACCATCGAGACAAAACCCCACCGGGTGAATTTAAGGTCACCACTCCCGAGAATCCACTATTATCAAAACAAGCGGTTACAAGTAAAGGAATTCCAGTACCTTATACCAACTTACAATTGAACCCTTACCCTAATACCCAATTGGACTTGTTCTGTAGTGACAATCTCTCTTTTTCAATGCACGGCTCCCAATACGTGATTAACCAATTTGATACGCGGATCCCAGTACGTGGCTTACTCCACAGCAACCCTTTGATTGTTGTAGTTGATTTGTAGCAGCTTCACAAAGAAACACCAATAAGATCTACAATGTTGGTGCAAGAGATTTTGCTTGGTTACAGAACCCAAAGGCGTACAAGAAACACAGCAAGAACTCTTTCTTCTATAGGAGGAGGCGAGGGTTTCAAAAGGAAAACCTTATGAAACTCTCTAGGGTTAGGTTTTTCTTTTTACACCTCCTTTAAATAGGAGTTTAATGGGCTCTCTTATTCCAAATAGGTTTACACAAACCTTGGGCTTTCCTAGTCCAATAAGGATTATACAAACCCACAAACCTTGGGTTTTCCTAGTCCTATAAGGATTATACAAACCCATAAACAAATAGCCTTTTAGAATAAAAACGTTGTTGGCTATAGTCTGAATCCCATAAGCTCGATAGATCGAGACATGTGTCGAGCTTTAATGAATCTCGACAGATCAAGCTTTTGTCAAGGAGGTATCGAGACCTGCAGTTGCACTTTTCTTGAGCAGTTCTTGAATAATCTTCATGTCTTCAATTTAACCACTTGTAATGATCATCTTGAACCTTCTTAGATTTACCCAAATACAAGTAAAGTGCATTTTATCAAAGGATATGCTAATTACATAAAAATATGTCCCTAACACCATTCCACGATTTTTTTTTTTTCCCATAAAGAAGGCTTTTACGTTTGAGCCATGAGAAAACAAAAGAGAGAAATCGATAGGGGCAACGTGAAGAAAGGAGTGATTGTGTGAAGGAAGACTGGGGTCCTAAACGTGAGTGAGATTGAGGAAGGATTCCTAAACATGCTTATGTATTATCAAATTTAATCAAAATTTAGGTTTTTGTATTATTGGGTTTTAGGAAAAAAAAATCAATTTTTTTTTTTTTATTTATAATAATGCTGATGTGGAAATTTGTGGAGCTTAGCAAAAAAGTAGAAGGTTTCAGTTTTATATATATACTAGTTGCTAACCCGTGCGATGCACAGGATAATTTAACGAAATTTATATATACTTACTTTGCTCAAATAAATACTTGTTTCAAAACGAATATGTTTCACCTTCTATTCAAAATATGGCTCAACGAATATTATGATTTTTTTTCTTTATCTTTTTAATCCAGAATTGTAAAAAGAGGATGAAACTATTAACAAATTTAAGTTAACAAAGAACATTTGTGTATATAAATCTTTCCATTTAAGAACTGTCACGGCCTTGTAGTTAATGCCCAAAAAACCAAGTCAATCCCTTCTATTTACCAAGTTGAAAATAGCAATGGAATACAAAAGGGGTGCCCTCTCCTTTTCTTCCAACCTCTGAAGTCACAAGCAAGGATTAATGAATAGATTGTGGGCAATAATAAGAATCCACAACACAAACCTGGGTAAGAGAAACCACATACAACATTGTTTAGATTCTATAAGGTGGTGGGTTACATAGAATTGAGTATATTTTTTTCAACAAAAAGATTTTAGTAAAAAAGGCAAAGGGGGTAGAACTTTGCCAACAAAATTGGAATGCTTTTGGCATGGAATTTAAATTGAAAAAAATTCATGCCATCAAAACCCTTAAATCTCTACAACATAAATCCCTCTAGCATTATAGAAAGAAAAATTAGGCAATCACTTGGAGTAACTGGGTCATGTTCAATAAATTTAAGTGTATGCAGCCAACTACAACAACAATAGTAGAGACCAATTTGCACACAAGTACTAAATACAAAGAGAAAAGAAAAAAAGCAATTAGAAGAACAAAGTAATTAACCTACTTCTTTTTCTTTTTTCTTTTTTAAGTAATTAACCTACTGAGAGAAATAAGTTTTTGTTGACATTTTTCCCTAAGAATAACTTTTATTTGATAAAGAGGTTGCAAACATTATCAATGAAGAAAACCCATATGAAATCAGTGCATGCATACATGATTTAATCAAGAAGTTCTAACTACAATAACTCTTTTCACATCTATTATAAATTTTAGTGGGATGGGATGAAACAGAAATTTGACATGCACTCCAAAAATTAATGTCAAAAACTGAAAGCATACCTTGCTCGGAAACTTCAAGCTTCAAAGAGTCTCAAGTATATAGAGTCCCTAAAACAATAGGGGTAAAAAACAATTATTGAGAGCATAATATATTCTTAGATCCTTTCATAAATTAAAATAATGATTGAAATAACATAAAAATCACAATAACAAACTACAAAATTTGGACTAAAATTATAAACTTTGACACTTTCAATGACATTAATAATAAATTATAAACTTACTATACATGGCTTGTAAATTTATGGACATCTTTTTTGTCTCTTCTCTTGTAAGTTGTAACCTATGAAACACATAATAATTAGTCTAAAATAATATTAAATTTCCGGAGTGGGATGTACAAATACTACCTAGAATCATGATTGGAACAAACAACCTCCAAACGCTCCTACAAATACTAATGTAGGTTTAATGATTGCGTTGGAGCAAAGAGGTTTGTGTGTGAGAAAGCTGGGTTGCTGTAAAGGAAGAATCAAATTAAAAAATAATAAAATAGGAGGAACAATCCAAAGGGGGATAGATATAGTCAAGAAACCGTGCAATAATTTATTAGTTGTGACGTTAAGCAAACATGACTTAAAATTTTGATCTGCATAAAGCAATAATCTTCTCCAAAAAGATCTTCTCCACGTATGTTAAGCAATAATTTACTATGGAGTGGTGTTTATGGGTTTCCTACCTTTCCTTGTGTTGACTGTTGATCAATACCTCCAAAGAGATATTTATCTTTATTTTCACTAGTCATGCTAGACTCATCCACCTTCAAAGAATGTCCTTCTAAGAATAACCCATCAGAGGGAACTTGATCACCAATCTTTAAGCACAACATCACTCACTGTTGACACAGCAACCACCAAAAAGACAAGAAGAATAACACTCCCACCAACATACCACCCATCTTCCCAGCCATGTTGCTTGATACCAAAGCCAAGAGAGAGTACAACACATGCCAATAATATTAAAATAGCCGTATCTTTAAATGCATCAAACATAAATCTTAGAAACCATTTTGGTGGTGGTTTTTGGTATTTGTTGGCACTAAAAATAGTTTGTCTATGAATAAGATTAGCCTCACAGCTATTGATACCCTTTTTTACATCAGTTTCAAGAATTAAAGCAAGTTCTTTAACCCCTCTAAACTCACTCAAAGACTCAAAGTTTTTGTCCCTTACCATGTCATGAAGCTTCTTTGGATCAACAATAAGCAAAGAAACTAACAAACCAAAACCAAATACAAATTTACATAGAGCATAAATCAAAGAGAAGACTACCAAAGCCTCATACAAAAAAACAAAAACAAAAATTACCTCTCAAATTGCTGCCATAGTTTCTCAATCCATGAAACAGAGAAATTATCCTCATCAAATACCTTGTCTGCATATTGATTTGCTGGGTTGAAAGCTAATGAAACGATCTATACTTGATCTGCAAAAAAGGGAGAGAAAAGAGATTAAAGCCCTCTAATACGTGATTAGTTTCAGCCTGTGTGTTTTAAGGTTTGAGAGAGGAGTAGAGGAGATATAGATGAGAGAAAAATTGCCGCCATAGTTTCTCAGTCCATGAAACAGAGAAATTATCCTCACAAATACCTTGCATATTGAATTGCTGGGTTGAAAGCTAATAAAACAATCTTGATCTACAAAAAAAGGGAGAGAAAAGAGACTGGAGATATAGACGAGAGAAGCGGATGATAGATGGGTGAGGAAATTACCTTTGATGTGAATGTCATAGGCAACAGAGAATATTATAATTTTTATGTGTGTGAAAAAAATGTAAACTTTCTTTAATTGCTAAGATTAGCATTCCTAAGATAAGTATTTGAATTTAAAAAAAAGGGTCGCATCAAATACCAAGCATAAAATTTAAAATTAGAACGATAGTTAAAGCCTTAATATTGTTCACATTTATTTTTTTCCAGTACAATTCCAGCAACAAATGAAGCATCAAATTAATAACCTTTCCACACATTTTTTACTATTTAGTTTCTAACAAAACCAAAAACTCAAACTTTGCTCATTCAATCAATTCCCAATTGAACCAAAAAATAAATTCCAATTTCCCTCATCATTCCCTCACTTAATCCTCCATTTTCTCAGCAACCAATCAAAAACCTCATTTTTCTAATTACGAGAACTGAATAATCCCCTTGAGTTATACTCTTTAAAAGAAAAATAACAAATAACAAAGCATATATAATCACAACTTTCTCAGGAAACAGACAGAGATGGAAAGCGAGAGAGAGAAAGTGAGTTAGGGCAAGAAGGAAAGAACCTTTGCATACGGATTCAAGAAGAGGTGATGTAAGGTTGAATTTATTCAACCACCTAATTGGCTTTATTCCGTGCCAAATTTGCTTGTAATTCAGCATTTAGTAACCCTGTATTTAGGTGGGTTTGATGTAAGGGTAGTGAGTGAGATAGAGTGAAGTTTGCTCAAGAGTGTGCAAGAAAACAGAGACTCGCGGCTGGGACTCGCGGGTGACTCGCGGCTTCAAGCCGCCAGACGCAGCACACGTGCCAAGCATGCTGGAAGGTGAACAGTCATGCCAGCTGGAGCACTACAGGATAAAACAGGACAACTGGCCATACGGTTATCTCGCGACTGGATCTCGCGACTTGGTCAAGCCACGAGGTCAAGCCGCGAGCCACCCCTGTTTTGTAAAACCTGACGTTTCACATTCCTCTCCCACTCCAGTATAAATACCCCTTTTACCCACGATTGAAAGAGAGCTTCTAGAGAGAATTTTGAGAGAGAAACCCTAAAGAAAAACAAGATTGATTCACCCACAATCTATACCTTAGAGTCTCTCCAAATTCCCCAACTCTCTTCCTCTCCATTGTCAAATCCTTGAGAGGCATTATACCAGACCTGGTTCTCACCATCATCATCACTGTGAGACAGTTGTTTGGATTTCTGGGAAGCAGTTAGGAAGGAACCAATCTTCATTGGTTGATGCTATGGTCTAGTAACGGAATCCGGGAAGCTAGAAAAGAAAAAGGTTCGGCGCAACCTCGTTGGAGCAAGAAGCTTGGAGGGCTTAGGTGCACTGGGTAGATTAGGCTTGGAGGGTCTATTGCTGTCCTTGTATCCCAACTACATTTTCTAGTGGATTATTGACCGCTTGGAGGGCGGCGGAGAGGTTTTACGCCGAGGGCTTCGGTTTCCTCTTCGATAACACATCGCGTGTTGTCTTTGTGTTTGCATCTTCCTTCCTCTCTATCTTTGCCTTTTATTATCTGCTGTGGATTTTATTTTGTTATGGCTTAGATAGTTTTTAACCAATTTCATATTATAGCATATGTTAAGTTTCCGCACACTTGTTGTTTGACATATTGCTTGAATTGGTTAAGTTGTACGTTGGGGGTCTAAACGTTCAAAGGTGTTTTTACACGTTATTGAACGTTCAATTGGTATCAGAGCGGGTACACTTGTTGTGGTTTTATTACCTAAGTGTGATCCTAGACCCCTGTGTTATGGAAAATACCATGCTGAATTATAGCTTTAGTTTTTGTGAAAATGACTCTATGCATATGTCTGAAAGGTGTTTTACTAATGATCTCATAGAGTTGTTAAAAACTAAGAAATATGCTAGAGTATTTGTTCACATGCTGGAATATCTTGAAAATCAGAATCATGTCTTAAACAGTAGCATATCTGAATCTAAATCATTGATTAAGAAGTATAAAAGAAAGAATAGAATGTTGTGTGAGATGATTGAGAATCTGAAAATGAAAAATCAATATGAAAGAAGCATGAAAACTGATAATGAGTTTGTGTTTGACGGTCAAGAATGTTTGTCACACGTGAACCTATTTGTGCATACCTCGTTGAAGGTGTTTAATGCGTGTTTGTGGTATCTTGACAGTGGGTGTTCTCGCCATATGACAGGGGATAAGTCACTGTTTAAGACAATCAAAGAAAAGGTTGGTGACTATGTGACTTTTGGTGATGGAAGTCATGCTCAAGTCCTAGGCAAAGGAACCATTGAGATACCTGGTTTGCCGCTGTTGAAAGATGTTCTGTATATAAAAGGGCTGAAGGCGAATTTACTGAGCATCACTCAAATTTGTGATGATGATTTCCTGGTACAATTCTCCAAGAAGGGATGCTTGATCATCAATGAAGAGGGGATTCAGGTTTTGGAAGGAAGTCGGACTACAGATAACTGTTATGGAATAGTTCCCACGGCAACCCTATCGTGTAGAAGTGCTCGTGTGGATATGTTGGAGCTGTGGCATCACAGATTTGGGCATGCCAACTTCAAACAAGTAGCAAAAGTCGCCAAACTTGAAGCAGTCGAGGGACTCCCTAAGTTTGGAAAAGTGAAGAATACCGTTTGTGGTGCATGTCAAATGGGGAAGCAAACTAAGGCAAGTCATCACAAGGTGAATGTGATCGCCACTTCTCGGTGCTTGGAGTTACTCCATGTTGATCTAATGGGGCCTACCAGAACTGAAAGCCTAGGGGGGAAGAGATACATTATGGTGATTGTGGACGACTACTCAAGATACACTTGGGTTGAATTCCTTAGAGAAAAATCAGAAGCATGTGAGAGGTTGGAGATTCTGTGCAAGAAACTACAAAACGAAAAGGGGATTCCGATTGCCAAAATTAGAAGTGATCATGGGAGGGAATTTGAGAATGCAAGATTCGAGTCCTTCTGTGAGAAGAATGGAATTAAGAGAGAATTTTCAGCTCCCAAAACTCCACAACAAAATGGAGTGGTAGAGAGAAAAAATCGTGTGATTCAGGAGATGGCAAGAGTCATGTTGCTTAACAAGCAAATACCTCAAAAATTTTGGGGAGAAGCTGTCAACACCTCGTGTCACATTGGCAATAGGATTTTCTTTCGAGCTGGTACAAAGAAGACTGCCTACGAGATATGGAATGGGAAGAAGCCTAAAGTGAAGTATTTCCGGGTGTTTGGAAGTAAATGCTATATCCTAAATGATCGGGAAAATCTTGGGAAGTTTGATGCGAGAAGTGATGAGGGTATTTTTCTTGGGTACTCTACTACAAGTCGAGCATATAGAGTGTTTAACAAGAGAACAAAGACTGTGATGGAGTCCATAAATGTCAAGATTGATGATGCCCTATCTAAGGTGGAAATGATTGATGATGTAGAAGGGCCGAGCTCCAAAGAGCCCGATGTTGAGGTAGAAGCTTTGGATATAGAAGGTGAAGAACCTATACCAGAAGCAGAATCGACTCCCATCAACCCAAGAATGGAAACGAGATCGATGTCTAGAACATCAAGTCCTCTTACTCCTCCGAAAGTTCATCCTCCTATCTCTCGAAGTGATGAAGTTTCCACTTCAAAAAGGCCATCTTCAAGAGTCATCAAGAATCATCCTGAAAGTAACATCATAGGATCTCTTGATGAAGGTCTTCGCCTCAGAAAAGGAAACATTCTGCTAGCCAATCATGTAACTTATCACTGCTATCTCGCACAGTTTGAACCAAAAAGGGTTGAAGAGGCTCTTCGAGATGAGAATTGGGTTGAGTCAATGCATGAAGAGCTGAATCAGTTTGTGAGGAATGATGTGTGGGAACTTGCTCCAAGGCCTGAGAACGTTCATGTTATAGGCACAAAATGGATTTTTAAAAACAAAACTGATGAAGAGAGAGAGATAATTCGAAACAAATCTCGATTAGTAGCTCAAGGATACACTCAAGTAGAAGGAGTAGATTTTGATGAATCTTTCGCTCCGGTGGCAAGACTCGAATCCATTCGAATCCTAATGTCCATTGCGTGCACTTTGAATTTCAAACTTTATCAAATGGATGTAAAGTGCGCGTTTCTGAATGGATATCTAAATGAAGAAGTATTTGTTGAGCAACCAAAAGGATTTGAGGATCCTCATTTTCCAGATCATGTATTAAGATTGAAGAAAGCCCTTTATGGCTTAAAACAAGCGCCTAGAGCCTGGTATGATCGTCTTACACATTATCTTCTAGATAGAGGTTTCAAAAGAGGGTATGCCGACCGAACTCTGTTTGTCAAAAATGATGAAGATTATCTCCTTGTGGCACAAGTCTATGTTGATGACATAGTGTTTGGGGCAACCATCGAAGATCGTGCTACTGAATTTTCTAAGGAGATGAAGAAGGAGTTTGAGATGAGTATGGTGGGGGAACTCACATTTTTCTTGGGCCTTCAAGTCAAACAACAAAAGGAGGGTATATTTGTATCTCAGGAGAAGTATGCCAGAAACATTGTCAAGAAGTTTGGACTAGACTCAAAAAAACATGCCTCCACTCCCATGAGCTCATCCACTAAACTGAATGTTGATTTGTCTGGAGTCGAAGTAAGTCCTACATTGTATAGGAGCATCATAGGGAGTTTGCTCTATCTTACAGCTAGTAGACCAGACATTGCTTTCAGTGTTGGCGTTTGTGCCAGGTACCAAGCTAATCCAAAGGAATCTCATCTGACTGCTGCTAAACGAATCATTCGATATGTGAATGGTACTGCAAACTATGGTCTGTGGTATTCAAAAGACTCAAATGCTTGTCTTGCTGGGTATTCAGATGCTGACTGGGCTGGCAGTGTAGACGATCGGAAAAGTACTTCAGGCGGCTGTTTCTACCTTGGTAACAATCTTGTCTCATGGATGAGCAAGAAGCAGAATTCAGTGTCTCTATCTACTGCAGAAGCTGAATACATCGCTGCTGGAAGTTGCTGCACTCAGCTTCTTTGGATGAAGAAATTACTTCATGACTATGGAATTCCTCAAGAAACGATGTGTGTCTTCTGTGACAACACTAGTGCCATCAATCTTTCCAAGAATCCTGTCCAGCATTCAAAATCTAAGCACATAGAGATACGTTACCATTTCATTCGGGATTTGGTAGAGGAAAGAGTTGTGTGTCTTGAGTTCATACACACCGATAATCAAAAGGCGGACACTTCACCAAGCCTCTTGATGGTCCACGGTTTGAATCACTCCGTAAGACCATTGGTGTTGGTACAATTCCTTGACTCTCTTGTGTGTTGTGTGCTTCACATATTTATAATATGATAAGTTTGTTTTTGTTGGGGCACACACTTCTCTGTTAACTCTTTGTGCAACATTTTTTTTGTTTGTTTGTCCATTTGTGAATACGGTTGCTTCTTTCTTTGTTTGTTCAATCATTTTCTTCTTTTATGTCAAAAATCCAAAAATACACATAAAAATTAGAAAATCAAAAAGCTTGATTGACTTTGTTGAGTTTTTTGTCTCAAAACATGTTTTGCCTTGTACCTTTATGCTAATGGCTTTGTGCATTTTCGAGCATTGCTTGTCTTCATGCACTCATATCTATGTGGGAGAAATTTTGAAATCCTTGTGATTGTTGTAAATAGATCTTCAAACTTGTCATGAATGATTAGTGAATGGTTTTGTTGATCTTGAGACTTGCATAGACTTGTGTCTATATATCTTCCCACTCTTTATTTTTGTTTTTGCTAAAAAGAGCTCACCAAATGTAAATCTCCAAATGAAAAGAGATATTGAGCTGCAAAAGCCTGTCGCACATACTAGTATTCGACTAGGAAAAAGGGAAAGCGACCAAAAATTAAAGAGAAATGTTTTATTCAAAAAGCCAAAGGCTTGTTCATCAAAAGGAAATGTCAACTATCACTCTCACAATGAGAGGTGATTGCCTCAAAAGATCAAAAAGATCAAATGTTGATTAATAGTGGAGTCAAATGTAAAGCACCAAGTCATATTATCAAGTTTTTGTGGGAGGTCATATATACATACTTCTATAATTGAGATGGGTCACATAATCTAGTGCTAATTGTGTATGTCTTGGTTGAATTGATCATTGAAGCTTCACATTAGACTAAGGACTATCTCATTGTTGATATCCACACACAACACACAAGTTTATGTTCAATAAATGCCATATTCATTTGTGTGATTGTACTTGATAAAATATGTTTTCACATGCTCAATCTTTGTTAAATCAAGCACAAAAAGATTTTTGCGTGTTTTAGGTGTTTTTGGAAAGTATTTTGGTTGAAAAATTTGAAAATTTCAAAAATCCAGTTTTTGCCCTGTTTTGGCGGCTCAGTCGCGGGTATGTCAAGTCGCGAGCCTCAGTCGCATCTTCGCTGGTCATTTTTGGCGACTTGTTCGCGAGTGAAAGGTCCAGTCGCGAGGTTATTCAGAGATTTTCGCGGCTCATCTCGCGACTCATTCGCGGGTAGACCTTCCAGTCGCGAAAAACACTTAGAAAAATTTTTCAAACTTTTGTCCATTAAGTGTTTTGGCGGCTTGATCTGGCGACTGTGTGGCGACTTAATCAAGTCGCGAAAATCGCGTGTTTTGGAAAAACAGGGATAGTTTTGTTTAAACTTTTTGTTTTTCCCTCGATCTTTTTGTGAACTGTGCATTGTTTTTCTCATCTGCTCTTACCCATTCACACCATACCTCCATTTTCAATCTCCATTGTTTGCCTCTTTTCAGCTCAAAACCATCAAGTAACAGGTATGGATTTTCTGTCTTGAACTCAGTTCTTCTTGTTGTTATAGTTTTCCCTCTGGTTTATTCGTATTTCATTCTGATTTTGAGATGGGTTTTTAGCTCTGCTATCACTCTTTGTCCATGCTTAGTTTATGGAAATTTTTGTGTCTATTTTGAGCTATTTTATACTGTTGGTTTTGTTCGTCATCTTGTGCTTAGCTAGGGTTAGCTATTTTTTGTCTGCTCTGCTGTTGATGTGGTGTTTCTAATTGATCCTGTTCAGTATCCTGTTGATGTGTTGTTGAATGTGGGTCCTGTTTCAGATGATTGTGTGGTTTTATTTTGACTCCCTCTACTGTGTAGTTCAATTTGGGCCATTCGTGTCCCTCATTGATATTTTCTGGATTTTTTTTTTCATCCAGCTATTAGGGTTTCTTCATTGTCCCTAAATTTCAGCTAACCCACTGCTAATAAAGTTTGTTGGATTGTGTTGTGTCATTCCTCTTATTCATAATGCAGACTAGTTATGTCTCCATTCAAGAAAGCTGCTGTGAAAGGAGGTAGTTCCAAAGGGAAGGAACCAGTAATTGATGTTGATGATTACCCTCCTCAATCAAAAGGGACTCGCTCTTCATCAAAGAGCTTCGATCCCAACAAGTTCAGATCATATGCAGCCTATCAGTCTTATGCAAATTACTTTCTACATGCCACACCATTACTAGAAAGAGCTGTGGATCAGCCCTCCCTTCATGACACTGACATTCCGATATGGTTTGCTCACAAGGATTGGAATTACCTTCTCTCTGATCTGGATGACGCGTATGAAGATTTGGTAAAAGAATTTTATGCCAACGCAATTGTGGAAGGAGATGAACTTAAGTGCTGGGTTCGGAAAAAGAGCTTTTCTGTCTCTCCTGCATATCTGGCAGAAATACTTCACATCAACAGACCAATTATCCGTCATTCACTGGTTTATGATGATGTATGTCCTGATGAGGAGCTTCTCAAAGAAAGTCTTGGTCAAGATTTGGAATTCTCACCCAATAGGAAATCCATCAGTGTTTCCTCTCTGTCTCCAAAACTGAGAGTACTTACAATTGTGATGTTTCACAATTTGTACCCCTTATCAAGCACTGGGTATATGAACCTCGGACGTGCTTTGTTTCTTCATGATCTAATCTCTGATGTGGAAATAGACATCTGTGCGCATATCTTTCATGTTCTGCGCAAAACGGTTCTTCGAAATGAGTCTCGGATATGCGTTCCCTTCTGCAGTCTCATTACACGGATCTTGAAGCTCAAGGGAATTTATCCAACGGCAGAAGAATCTCCTATCGCAAAACCAAGACCAATTAACATGCGTACATTCAATGCAAGCATTGGACATAGTCGGAAGAGAGCCAAACCAGAAACTTCTGCTTCTCACAGTGGATCTCATTTCAGCACTCTCTCCATAGATGAGAAACTTGATCACATTGTATCCTCTGTCCACGAGCTGAATACAAAGATGTCTGGACTCACAGCTTCTCTACACCATCAAAGCACTCGGTGGGATATGAAGTTTACTTCTCTTCAAACTCAGTTGGATCAAATTCAAAGAAAGCTGGAAGAGGATGAATAGCCTATTCCATGACAAAAAGGGGGAGTGATAGGCATGATCAGAGGGGGAGTGTCTACCTAAGGGGGAGTTGTCAATTTCAAAGACTTTGTTTATATGTCTTTTATGGGTTTGATACACTGTGTTTTGGTGTATAGTTGTTTCTAACTCTTATCTATACTCTTGGTTTAAACTTTAACATATTTTGATGATGTTATTCAGGATGTTTTGTTATCTGTACCCATGTGCTTTTGTAAGCTTTTAGGGTTTATGTTTTATGCATAGTTTGTAGGCTTTATGGTTTGTACCTTGCTAATTGCAGCCTTTATGCTATGTTGAAATCAGTACTTTGATCTAAATGTTCTGCATTTTGATATTTGTACTGTCACTCTTGTGCCCTTGTAGGATTGTTCCTAGATGCATATACCTTGTGTGTTATGCATTGGTTGAGTGTTGAACATACAAGTGTCTTGCCTTGTGCTTGTTAACTTGTATGTCCTTGTGTTCATTCCAAGTGTGAATGAGCACTGTGATCACTACCTTGTGGTGTTCACTTGGTTGATCAAGCCATGGCTTGTTTCTTAACTCCATCTTTGCTTGATCACATATTGCCTGTTTCATATGCATTTTATAATTTTCTGCTTACAATGATCATGGTGTATTGTTGTGTTTCAGGAGTATTATGTTCATATGATTCAAGTGCTTCACAGTTTCTAGAGTTAGGTGTGAGTGAGTTTTTGTTCAACTGTTCCCAACTCACATGTTAAGTCTAGAGTCTGTTTTAGGGTTTTGTCACGGAATAGCCAAAGGGGGAGATTGTAAGGTTGAATTTATTCAACCACCTAATTGGCTTTATTCCGTGCCAAATTTGCTTGTAATTCAGCATTTAGTAACCCTGTATTTAGGTGGGTTTGATGTAAGGGTAGTGAGTGAGATAGAGTGAAGTTTGCTCAAGAGTGTGCAAGAAAACAGAGACTCGCGGCTGGGACTCTCGGGTGACTCGCGGCTTCAAGCCGCCAGACGCAGCACACGTGCCAAGCATGCTGGAAGGTGAACAGTCATGCCAGCTAGAGCACTACAGGACAAAACAGGACAACTGGCCATACGGTTATCTCGCGACTGGATCTCGCGACTTGGTCAAGCCGCGAGCCACCCCTGTTTTGTAAAACCTGACGTTTCACATTCCTCTCCCACTCCAGTATAAATACCCCTTTTACCCACGATTGAAAGAGAGCTTCTAGAGAGAATTTTGAGAGAGAAACCCTAAAGAAAAACAAGATTGATTCACCCACAATCTATACCTTAGAGTCTCTCCAAATTCCCCAACTCTCTTCCTCTCCATTGTCAAATCCTTGAGAGGCATTATACCAGACCTGGTTCTCACCATCATCATCACTGTGAGACAGTTGTTTGGATTTCTGGGAAGCAGTTAGGAAGGAACCAATCTTCATTGGTTGATGCTATGGTCTAGTAGCGGAATCCGGGAAGCTAGAAAAGAAAAAGGTTCGGCGCAACCTCGTTGGAGCAAGAAGCTTGGAGGGCTTAGGTGCACTGGGTAGATTAGGCTTGGAGGGTCTATTGCTGTCCTTGTATCCCAACTACATTTTCTAGTGGATTATTGACCGCTTGGAGGGCGGCGGAGAGGTTTTACGCCGAGGGCTTCGGTTTCCTCTTCGATAACACATCGCGTGTTGTCTTTGTGTTTGCATCTTCCTTCCTCTCTATCTTTGCCTTTTATTATCTGCTGTGGATTTTATTTTGTTATGGCTTAGATAGTTTTTAACCAATTTCATATTATAGCATATGTTAAGTTTCCGCACACTTGTTGTTTGACATATTGCTTGAATTGGTTAAGTTGTACGTTGGGGGTCTAAACGTTCAAAGGTGTTTTTACACGTTATTGAACGTAGAGGTTTTACGCCGAGGGCTTCGGTTTCCTCTTCGATAACACATCGCGTGTTGTCTTTGTGTTTGCATCTTCCTTCCTCTCTATCTTTGCCTTTTATTATCTGCTGTGGATTTTATTTTGTTATGGCTTAGATAGTTTTTAACCAATTTCATATTATAGCATATGTTAAGTTCCCGCACACTTGTTGTTTGACATATTGCTTGAATTGGTTAAGTTGTACGTTGGGGGTCTAAACGTTCAAAGGTGTTTTTACACGTTATTGAACGTTCAGGTGACATGTCAGCCCAGATCGAGTTGTCGCCGGAGGGAATGGCGGTGCGTTCAGGTATGGAGACCTCCACCGCCACATCATCAACCACTTTTTTACTGATTGATGCTTTATGGGTAATTTTCAATGCTTCAGATTCTCTCTCTCTCTCACTGGCTCTAAGTCTTTGCTTTGCTTTTGGACTGTTGGTCTGCACAAATGCAAAGTGCTTTCGCTTAACGAAGAAGACCCAAGTTTTTTGTTTAAAATAAAACCTAAGATATCAAATAATTAAAATAAAATAAAATAAAACATAAAATAAAAAGAAAAAAATAGTGATGTCGTGGAAAATTATGGAAGTTTCAGAGGCTTTGGTTTTATATATATACTAGTTGCTAACTCGTGAGATGCACGGGAAAGTTCTTAAAAATACTAAAATTTTCCAATTAAGGAGTGGTCAATTCAGTGAGAAAATGAATGTCACTATTAATGCTTTTGGAGGGTTGAGAGAAATTTAGTTAAGATAAAATGGACCTTTTCGCTGTGGATTTTAAGGAATAAGTCACACAAATGGTTAATTACGACACTAATATTCAAAGGAATACACATAATTCATTAGAATGTAAAGGATTTGAGTTGGTCAACCAAGGTGTGTGTGTGTGTGTGTATAGTGATCTCGTCTCATATTTCTTAGTCTACCGACAAAATTCTGAAAAATAATATGATGTTTAAACATTGGTTATTGCCTACACAACAAAAAGGGTAAAATTTCAAATCAAAATATGTCATATCACATCTAAAAGAAACACTAACAAAAAGTAAAAATATATGACATGCACTAATAACAAAAATTTATAATATTTGAAGAGTTTTGCAAATCAACTTAACAAAATCTTATTAAATTGGTCAGGGGCAGCTTCACTAACTATATTCTATCAATATAAATAACCTTCTTCACAAGACTTTTGCTTAAATTATCATACTAAATATGAGAAAACAGGTACAAGCATATTGTTGTTGACTCTACACTGTATCCCAAAGAGTTTCTCTTGGATTGCTTTGTTCTTCTCTCTCGCTTTACAGCTAAAACTCCCCCATCATAATGTTCTTGCCTTGCAAAACTTTGTAGACAAAAGCAAAACCATTCCACCTTTGTTTATCTCTCAATAATTAAGATAGATAGTTAACTCACCTTAATATATTATTATTTTCTCTCAATTTAAATTAACTGTACTAAACCATCAAAAATCACTTCAATTAAACTTTATTATTTTAGTTTTATTCTCTTGTGGTTTGCTAATCAATTCCCTTTTCCCTATAGATTCAACCTCGGACTTACTGAGTTATTACTTCGCGACAATCCTGCACATGGGAGCATTATTTGTAAAATGAATAAAATGGAAAATTCGAGTACTGGAATTTTCTTTGTGAAAATTCAAGTTCCATATATATATATATATATATATGTGTGTGTGTGTGTGTGTGAAAAGGTGTCTTTTGAAAGGACATAATCTTTCATATTGAATATATAACAAAAGTACCTTTTAATGAAAATGTATCTATTAAAAGAAGATAACCTTTCATATTGGATATATATCAAAAGTACATTTTGATGAAAATGTGTCTATTGAAAGGACATAATCTTTCATACTGGCTATATATCAAAAGTGTCTTTTGACCAAAAGGTATCTATTGAAGGGTTATAATCATTTGGGTATAAATAGTGGCTTATATTCACTTGATAACTACTTTTTCCCTCCCAAAAAGTTAGTTTCTAATAAACACAACAAATCCTTTGGGTATTCTCCAAAATTGCTATTTGTAGAACCCAATAAACTTGGTTATATCCTGGGGACAAGTTTGAAGAAACCCTTTAGCAACTTGCATATGGGGACAAATATTCAATTGTGCCTCCAAATCAATCACTAATTTCTATTTACTTGATGTGTTCATTTTGTTCTTACATTATTACTCTTTGATTTGGTGAATTCCCCAATAATCTTTGAAAATATTAGCTACAAGACAAGGAGTGAATGATGGTACAATTTTGAAGATGTTGAACCATGATTTAATGAAATTGGATCATTTTGATGGAACCAATTTTACTCGGTGGAAAGAGCAATTGGCTTGGATTTGAAGAGGTCTTCAAATGATGAATCAATCATAATGAAGATTCAATGGATCAAGGCTTAAAGAAACAAATTTTCATTGTTGGCAAGACAAGGTGATGATTCTTTCATATTGTGGATGCATTAAAAGTCATGTTCATGGTTTGAATATTGAAGGTATGGATTTCTTGTTCATGGGCAATTTGAATTTCAAATTGATTGATAAGTTTCTTTGTTAGAATATATGCATGTGTTGTGAATTTATATGAATTGAAAAATAAGAATGAACCTTTGACATGTTTAAATGTTACAAAGTGAAGTAGAAAATCTAAAGAATGGGAATTTAAACTCTTAAAGTGATAGATTATGTGAATATTTTCCTAAGTGATTTTCTAAACTAAGTGAAAACATTAAATAACATGTCAGAAGATCTCACTTCAGATCAATTCAAAAGTGATTTTGAACAATGTTCAACATGGAAGTTCTAGTAAGACCAATAAGCACTTGAATGTAAATAATAGTGAGTGTTTTTAAAATAACAACTCCAAGAATCCCAACGATGACAAGTAGAATATGTCATGTTTCCTTTGTGGAAAGAAAGACCATTACATTTGAGAATGTAAGTTCTTAAAAGAATAAGAAGGATGATGATGAAAATGCCAATGAATGACGTACGTAATAATATGATCACTGTAATTCATATGGCTGTAACTACAAATCCTTATGATTGATGGTTTGATTCAGGTGCAATGTTGCATGTGTGCAACTACAAGGCATATTTTAAGGCTTATGAGGAGTCTTCCATAGAACTAAAGGTGCTTGTGGGCATCCACTGTAAGGCAAAAGTTCATGGAAAGTACATTGTTAAAGTGAAATTGAGTTTTGGCAAGAAGTTCTCTTGACCAATTTTTTTCACGTACCTGATATCAAGAAAAACCAATTTGTTATTAAAGAATGGTCTTGTCTAAGAATGGGATATTAGTAGGCAATGGATATGCTACTAATGACATGTTCAGACTGAGTATTATTACTTAATATGTTTTTGGTTGTGCTTATGTTGTTGATTCTTTTATTTGTGGCATGCTAAATTGAGACATTTAAATTTCAAATTCTTGAAGTTTATATCAAAGCATGATATAATTTTATATAAGCATGATTTAAGTTGAATGGTGTTTTAACTAGAGATGATGAATATTTCTAAATGGATATTCTTCTTTGTGAGGAATATGTCATAATACACCAAAGTGAAATCCCTTATACTCCCTAATAAAATGTTTTGGTCAAAAAGAAAAGAGAAGAGAACTCTAGTTGATATGGTGAATGCCATAATCTTGAGTGCAATCAGTAAATTCCTATTTGATCAATGGAAAGAAGCTCTACTTAGTATATGCTATGTGCATAATAGAGTTACGTCTCAAAGGTATTTCATGTGTTATGAAATGAGAAAGTGACCAAATGCTTATCATTTTAAAATGTGGGGGTGTTTAACCTTTTGTAAAATGATAGACCAAAGAGGACTAATTAGTAAAAGAACTATATAAATTGTATATGTAGGTTTTGTGTAAATTCATGGGTATATAATTTATTATACTTAATGTCTAATATAAGAGTGAAATAAAAAAAGATTTAATTTATTGAGTTTAAATTCAAAGATGATTTTAAGGATACCTGATATCTACTTAAACACAAATAAATGACTCCAATGTTAAATATCATATTAAGTGGTATTAAAGATTTAAATGTGGTTCACCAAGTGAACAAAGGTGGAGTCAAAGTGTAAGAAATAAATGGATTTTGATCCAAATTTTATTTCATGAGAAGCTCTTGTTTACCTTGTTGAAGATAATTAAAAAGTAGTCCTAAACAAATGCCTATAGTATTCTTTGAGGGAAGTGATCCTAAACTTTTGAGAAAGCTTTGTGCTTCTAAAAGATGCAGCTTTTAGATATAAAAGCTATTAATGTTGAAATAGACTCAATAATATTTAATAATAATTGGGTCTTAATGGTTCTACCTCTAGTTTCAAAACCAATTAGGTCTTAATGTTGAAATAGACTCAATAATATGACAAATAGTATTTCTAGTATGTCTGTCAGTTTTCTCATTATCTGATAACTCAGTATTATTTAAAACTGTTATATCCCTTTTTCTGTCTATATCTAAAGGTGAATTTAAATTTTCTATTTTTTTAGTTAATTCTGCCAAAATATTATTTTGGGTATATATCATAGATCTTTCAATTTATTTTAGTCTTTCATCAATTTTTTCCCTTAAACTATCATTTTTCTTGGAACTATCATTTTCTTTCTCTTTCCTCATCATGTCTCTTTCTTTTTCTATGTCTTTTTCTATATCTAACTTCTTACGTATATCTTCTATCTTTACATCATTTTCTCTTTCAATTTTTTCTAACATCTCTTTTACTATTCCTTTCCGTATCATTCCTTTTTCTTTGTCTTCATCAATTATGTCTAGTTTGTCTTGCACTATTTCAATATGACTATTGTCTTTCTTTTCCGTGAAAGTTGTCTTTAAGTCTTTCAAGTCATGCTTCTTTTTATCTTTCTCATAGTCTTTCTTATTGTCTTTATATGTTATGGCTATAGGTTTCTCAATTTCTTTTAGTTCTCTACCATCTTTTCTACTATTATGCCAATTTTCTATTACACTATTCCTTTCATTATGCCAATTATCTGTCACGGTCTTTGTTAAAGGTGATCTATGATGAGATTCAAATTCTCTTTCTGAATTTAAAGCTTTCATTCTTTCAAGTAGGTCCAAAAAAATATCATTTTTTCTTTCTACTTTAGTATATAGAGTGCATCTTTCAATAGTTTCTAAAGATTCTAATTTTTTATTAATCATGTCTAACAAACTATTATTGTGTCTATCAGTCTGTCGATTAATTTTATCTCCTGTTAATGTACACCAATTATTTGTGCTATTATTATAGTTATAATCATCAGTATCACTGTTAGAATCAGAATCTGTTTCATTATATCCATATTACTATTTAACCAATTATTGTCTATATCACTTATGCTATAACTTTCATCATAATCTATATCATCATAGTCCATGTTTCTTATTAGTGTGTGCCAAACCTAAGTGTGAACAAGCAAACAGTTGAAGAAATGACAAACGTATTTATTCTATTTCCAAGCAATTAATAATTACTGGCGGAACTATTACTAACCTGTAATAGTAACAGATTTACAGACAGATGCTAACAATTTAAGAAAAGAATTAAAAGAATTAAAATCAGAAAATTTCATTTTAAAAGACATGATTGAGCAGATAGCCGCACAAGTAATTAGTATAAAGGTTAGAATTAAATATGGTAATGAATCCTTGACAGACTCCTCTCTTCCTGATAGAAATAATTATATGGATAAAATTTCTTATAAAGATGAATTTTTAAATATAATTGACAGAATGATATTCCAGAAATGGTATACTGAAATAACTCTGGTTGTTCATAAAGAATTCTCGTTAACAATTGTTGCACTTGTTGATTCTGGTGCTGACATGAATTGTATATAGGAAGGATTAATACCTTCCAAATATTATGAATCAACAACAGACAGATTAACTCAGGCTAATGGTGATAGACTTAAAATAAGTAATAAATTGACAAAGACATACATATATAATAATGGAATCAATTTCAAAACACTTTTCTTCGTAGCAGACAAGTTGTCCTCTAAAGTTATTTTAGGGAATCCTTTTTTGGCTTTACTTTATCCTTTTTCCATGACAGACAATGGAATATGTACTAATATTTTGGAAACGGAAGTATTTTTTTAAGTTCATCCCACCTCCAATCCCTAAGGATATACATTTGCTGAAAGAAATCTCAATATTTAAGGACATAAATACTGACGAGCTAATAACAGACAATAATGAGATTACTACAAATCCAAAGGTAGATGATACTATAAGTTCTACCCAGTAGCACTTAAGTATATACATATTATTTGAAATGTATATATACAGTTTATTTAAAGTTTTTTTTTTTTTTTTTTTTCAGAAAGATTATTTAAAGTTTGTTTTCAAAAAGTATATTTAAAGTTTGTTTTCAGAAAGTTTTTATGCTGAGAACTCAATCTAACAAAGTCCTTCTCAGAAATATTTGAATCCCTCGTAGAAATAGACAGCCTTCTTTTAGAACCCTTTGAATAAACCCCCTCAGAAGTATTTGAAACTATAATGCCCAAATTTGATCACCAGCTGCATGAAGGCCTTTAGCTAAGGCGTACTTGCACTATATTAATTTGTTAATTTAAAAATTAACGGTCAATTACCTAGCAAGCAAGATAGCCATCCTAAGGCTAAAATCTCAAACCAAATTTTTCCAAAACAAAAATCTTTATTAAAGATTTCAGACAGAGCATGAAGACGTCTCAATAAAGGCAACATCCCTTCAAAATACAAGGTCAGCAATGACAGTGTATTCAAGTAGTTATTATTATAGGAGCCCGACTAACAGACATAATGACAGAATAGCTACTATAGCTACTAACAGATAGATCCAGAAAGGACAAACAACTATGATAGATCACTATTCACTAGCACGCGTGAATAGCTTTAAGACAAATCCAAGACATTCCAGATAGATACAGATAGATGTTCATAAGTCACTACTGTTTACTAGCATACATGTAAAAAGACTGATAGATTCCCAAACAAACTACTGCTCATCAATAGTAATTTCCACAATATTCTACAATTTTCCACCGACAGATTAACTTGAATTAACTTTACTAGCTCAAGTTACTTTTGGAGACTTACCATGGTTCATTTCATCTATAAAAGGACAGACTCCGAAGACAGAAGATAGGTCCAGAATTAAGGTCCAGAATAGAGGTCCAAATTCTCTAAGGTACTAGTACTCAAGTTTAAGTTTCTAGTTCCCAAAAAGAAGATAGCTCTCTCTCCCTTAGAAAGACTTTTGTAACCCTTCCTCTCTAGTAATCTTGTAATCTTGTAACTCTTCCCTTCAGACAGAATCTTGTAACCTTTCAGTTTCAAAGACATATTTTACTTTGTAATCTTGTAACTCTTCAGACAGCTTTATTTTCAAAGCTTGTATCAAAGACAAAAGTTTGTTTTCAAGTTTTATAAAAAACAGAAGTTTTTATTCAAGTAAGATTTTACTAGTTTCTATTTTCATATTCCATATTCCATTTTTATCATTGTTTATGCTTCCATATTATTGCTGTGCTCTCTCTTGAAATACTTTTGTAATCCTTCCTCTCTTGTTGACTTATAATTACAAAAGTTTAGATGTTGCCTCTATTGAGTCTGTCCTTAATTCTGGACCTGTCAGTAATTTCTGCAAAATTATAGGTTGACTTATAATCTTTCAAATCTATTTCAAATCTGTCAGTTTGAGTTAAAGATTCTTTTAGTTTAGACAAATAATCCTTCTTGGACTGTAAATCCGGAAGTTTGTCTATTAAATCCATTATTATATCTTCTTGTTTTGTTAAAACACTTATTTTTAATTTGGGATAATTACACTTTACCCACATGTGGTTTGCCTCTAATTCGATGTGCCTACCCGTGATTTCAATTTTGACACTTTGCCCACCTCTGATTCTCACCGTTACTGTGCCGTAACCCACCTCTCTACTTTCCGTTACTCTAACACAGAAAATGTAAAAAACAAAACCCCAAACAGATCAAAACACTCTCACTCAAATCTTGAACACGAAGAACATACCCAAAAATCTGACAATCACATTCTTACATGCTCCCCATAATCACAGGAAAACGAATCTCTCAACAGCGCCCTATATAAAACCAACGAAACCACAGATCCACACACCCAGTCCAAACCCATCACCATCAGTCACCGAGTGAGTGAGAGAGAGAAAATGAAGAAGACAGGGAAGAGCTACAAGCCCAATGGAAAATCAGAGAAGAGAAAAGATCGGAAACCCAAAAGCTACGAGCATGAATGGATAGCCGAAGAAGAGGGGTCATGGAGGCAAGTTCACCTGGGTTGGTGATGGCTACTCTCAGCCTGAGATTGGGTTCGAATCTAGAGGAGTTTTTGATGTCAAGGACCCCAACTTTGAAGATCCAGATGAGACCTTCACTGTTTGATGATTATGATAATCATGTGTTTGTCTGTCTTTTATTTTTACTAGATCATGAGACTTATGAGACGTAAATATTTCGTTTGTACAGTTCTAGATCATGAGACTTATTCAAACGAAATAAGTTCTAGCGTACTTTCTGATTCAAACGAGATTATTACGTCAAACGAGATTATTTCAAACCCAAACCCAAAATATTCAAACGAGATTATTTCAAACCCAAACCCAAAATATTTCGTTTGAACCATAATATTTCAAACCCAAACCATTTTGTACAATTCTAGTGTACTTTTAAAAAAGAAATAAGAATTGATGAAGCTATAACATAATCATATGATGCTTGGACTGTTCTGATAGGTTATTCCATCAACACAGATTTATATTGGTTTTGATCACATGATTGCACAACATAGTTTGCTAAAATAAAATTGAAACTGTGGTAACACTGCTATGGCCCCTTTGTATCAAAATTGAAAAAATCTGTAATTTTTCAGATTTTTGGGTATGTTCTTCATGTTCAAGATTTGAGTGAGAGTGTTTTGATCCGTTTGGAGTTTTGTTTTTTACATTTTCTGTGTTAGAGTAACGGAAAGTAGAGAGGTGGGTTACGGCACAGTAACGGTGAGAATCACAAATGGGCAAAGTGTCAAAATTGAAACCACGGGTAGGCACATCGAATTAGAGGCAAACCACAGGTGGGTAAAGTGTAATTATCCCTTTTAATTTTCTTTTACAATAACAGTTATTAGGATTATTGCAATTACATAATTTAACCTTTCCATTATCTGAAGAAATATTTGTCGATGATGAGGTGATATCACAATTATCTATCTAGTGAATTTCATTATCTGTTTCATCACTATCTATCTATTCTAGTATACCCATTAATTTATCTTTTAACTTTCCTGATATGTCAAGTTTGTTTATCTTTCTTTGAAGCAAACAATGTCATTATTCTCTCTATATCTATCACATTTCTTTCTTTTGGATTCTTCTTTCTTTTCTTTAGACCTACTTTTATTATATCTTCTATTATTGGTTTTATATCCGTCAACATCTTTCTGTTCTTTCCTTCTTTTCCTGGAGGGAGCAATCAACGGATCAAAGCCATATTGCTCACAAAAAGTTCCTAGCTCCTTTTTAGCATATCTTTTTTCTTTCTCTATCTGATTTTCTAGTCTTAGATTATTACACAGCCATAGACCTGTTTTATTGATTGAGGATATTATGTCACCATAAGTTAAGCTAGGATAGTTTATAGTTCCATCATTATTAGCTATATCAAGTCTAACTTTTTGAGCAAAGAAATAAGGTAAACCAACAATAAATTTTTCTTTCTAGTAGGATTGTTGACAATCATTTCTACTTAAAACTTTTGAAATAAAAACATCTTTATACCATCTAAAGTCTAAAAGTTATGGGCATCTTAAATTAATTAAAACATCTGAAGCTCTTTCTTTATATTGATTAGGATCCCCAACAAAATGTTTAGTTATAGTAAAAATTAGAGTATTGACTGCATCTTGTGAAAGTTGTCTATCTGTCATTATAATACTTCCATCTATTTCTCTTTTAACAGTTGTCAATATTTGATTTTTGTCATCATTATTTAAATTGTGATCCAACCAGCCTTTCAATTGGCCAGTAAAACCGATGACAATTAAATGAGCTATCTGGTGGTTTGATTTTCCATGATTCTTATAAACATTAGTGAGCAAAGTCATTTCATGTAAAAGATTTATTATCATATTCTCACATTCCATCAATATTCCACTCATATATTAAATTTGGCGAATAAGATGAATTAACAAAAGTATGTCTATCTTCAAATTGTAAATCAGGGGGAGTAGGTTTAGGATACCAATTCTTTTTGGGGTATATTTCTTCAATCATTCCTTTTCTGCGATCTTGTGATGAAGATGCTAAAGTTAATTTATTAATTTGTAATTTATCTGTAAATTGTGATTCTAAATTATCTATGTCTGATGAGTCTATCAAATCTATTAATTAATTGTCTTCTGATTCTTCATCCTCTGAAGACTCAATTCTTCCTATTGTATTTATCATCATATTTTTTTTTTTTTAGTGGCTCCATGTCTTTTTGTGATTCTAGTTTCATTAAGTCTAACTTTTTATTTATTTCATTAAGTAGATCATCAGTTTTCTCTGTCATAGGTCTCTTTATAGGTGATCTAAGGCGAGGAGGTATTTCATGAGGGATAAACAAAGGGGTATTGGACTCATTTTCTTTTTTTATGGAAGTAGAAGGGGGTGTTATTATGTCTTCTATGTCTTGTAGCTTTTGACCAATTGATTTTAGATATATATTAGTATAATTATTCTATTGAATTATAATATCTAGGTTCTTATTATCATCACTCAGACTAGGTCTTTTAATAGGAGTAGCCAACACTTGGACTCCACTACTTTGATTCAATATAACTTATTCAAAGGGTGGATAAGTTCGGTACACCTTCTCATGATTTTCTATCTTCGTCCATGACAATGTTTTCTCTATTACACTTATCTTTTTGTCATAATAGTCCAAAAAGTCAAAGAAACTAAAGTATGTCTACAAGTCTGTCACCATTTCATAATATTTGGTTCTTAAATTTTTCCTTTCTTGTTCGTTATAATCTTCAAAAAACTGGTTTTTTCTATCAGTGTTCTCAGGTTTTAAGTAATCATGTTTTAGTAATTCCTTATATAAAACATTAATTCGTCTGTCATGATCTATGAATCCTAATATGTCTGTTTGAGTAGGAGAATCAGGTTGAGGTTGGGGCTCATAAAGGGCTTGATGAACATTAGGGGTCGATTGTGTGGTTTCTATCAGATAATAGGCTATTTCTGTCTGGGTTGGAGTTCTTTTGGTGTTTATAGGAGGAAGGTGTATAACAGGAGGAAGGTTTTGGGGAGGTAAAGGCCTAGAATCAGAGAAAGGTGTCCTAAAGGAGAAGGAGCTTCTAGGGGTAAACACCATAGGGGGTTTTCTACCTGAAGAACTACTGGGTCTAATAAGGCTGTTAGTTTTTCTGTCATTATTATTGAAGGAAATAATAACTGTATTGTTTGTCTTTTGGGCTATGAAATCTGGCTATGTGTTTTCTATCTTTGGTGTGGGAGTAATGGCCTCTAGTTGCCATCGTTCAAGAAGGTTTATGCCTTTCCATTGTATCTGTCGGGGTACACGAAGTCTACTATTTGGAGTTAAGGCTTGAAGAAGGAGAGTATGTCCTTTAGGAGATGGTTCTACCATGGATTGAGGGTCAAGGGTGGTTTTCATAAGCTTATAATAAATCCTATAAATAATAGCTAAAGGTTCTGAGCCTTCTTTCATATAATAACCATCTGTTTTTACATTCAAAGTTAAAGCATCCATAATATTTCTGTCAGATAGACTTAAAGCAAAATTAGAATAACAATTAAAATATACTGGTCCATTATGTAAACTTGTTTCCATCATTCCTAGAAGTGAGTCATTAAATCGTAAATGTCTGTCATCTCTTAAGCAAAGTAAAACACTTGTGTTTAAAGCTTCTCTTGTTAATGGTTTTACAGCTACCTAAACCAAACCAACATGTAAAAATGCATATTTTTCTCTATGTCGGTTAATTGAGTCTATTGAAAATAACTTAATTGTTTCATATTCATCAAATAAAGAGTAAGTTCTTTCAACAATTTTTATAGTGTAGTCTGTCAAGAAAGATAATTTAGAAAATGAAGTCTGTCAGTAGATTTTATTAGCTTTTTCTATCGGTATATTCCATTTATTACATTCTAACTGTTAGGACATATGTGAATCATGTTAGGAACATATGTCAATATAGAATTGGCTAATCCTTTGACAAAACGCACTTTACTTGTAATTGGGTAGATCTAGGATATGTTTAATACTTCAAGGAACAAGATTTCAAGTTCAAGTGTTAAAACCATGCAAATCTATCCAAGAAAAAAAGTGAAGAAGTGCTGGATTTTAAATCTCAACAGCTAGTATCTATCGAGGTTTAAAAGGGTGTTCAAGCCCGATGCTCAATAGCTTCTCGACAATAAGGTATCTATCGAGATTTATGAAAATCAATTTTTCAAATATGATTTCACTCCAATCCGTACATAGATGTTTGGGCTTTCTTTTCTCACAACCCTAAACATATATAAGGATTTTTTTAATGGCCGTCACAGCAGATGCAACTCAATGCAAAAGTTTTTCACAAGCATATTGTGAACTGGAGACATATGCCCTAGTTCATCTTTCTATTCAAGAAGCTGTTGTGTTTGTACACCATAGGGTTTTGTAACCAAGGAGCTTTGTGATCTTCATCGTGTTGATGAACTAAAGAACTTTGCAGCCAACATCTTTCTTAAGTTGGTGAGTAAGCCACGTACTGGGATCCGCGCATCAAATTGGTTTGTCACGTACTGGGAGCCGTGCATTGAAAGGAGAGATTGTCACTACAGAACAAGTCCAATTAGGTATTGGAGTAAGGGTTCAACTGTAGGTTGGTATAAGGTACTGGGATTCCTTTACTTGTAATCGTTTTTTGTGATAAAAGTGAATTCTTAGAAGTGGTGACCTTAAAATCACCCAGTGGGGTTTTTGCTGTGTAGATTTTCCCTATTCTTAAACAAATCATCATATCAATTTATTTTCCGCTGCATATTAACTTAGTTGGTGATTTGTTTGTGCTACCACGCTTATTGCATGCGAATTGAATTAACTAGTCGCTAACCCATGCAATGCACGGGCTAGTTGTAAAAATATATATTTATAGATAATTGATGGTTAATAAGTATGAATAAATAAAAAATGAAATTGGACTATTTGTAAAAAAATAGCTTACCTAATTTAGTTATAATTTTTTACATAACCTCAATTCTAATTTGTTCAACATTTATTTATTGTTGGATCCCTTTATTAAATTCTAAATCGTTCTAATTAACATAGTTGAAGACTATATGTAACTCTTTTCTTATTCTTCTTCTTTCTTTTCTTTTCTTTTCTTCTTCTTCCTTTTTTTTTTTTTTTTTTTTTTTTTTTTTTTTGATACCATAGAAAACAGTTACTGGACACAAGTTATATAGCATAAGATTTGGAGAGATCCAACAGTAATGGGTTGAATAATGAACAGCTAGAGAATTGAAGCTACTTCTAACACATTACACATGATAGTTTTTGGTACAAAAATGGTGTGAAAAGTTAAACCTTATTAAGTTAGAAAATGCAAGTCTGTCATCATAGGTTGTTCCTGCAATTTTGGTTAACTTCTTCCATTGCAAACCTGTTCAATCGTTTTGCAATCACTGACAAACAAAATTAGTCTAAATCCAAGGTCTCTAGCTTTTATTGCAACCTCCACGATTGCATCCTGAAATGCTACTGGGTAAGATGTTGACACACTGCTAGGCTGCCCCACTAATATTAGATCTCCCTTCAAGTCCTTTGCTTCATATGCATAGCCACTTTGTTTCAATTTCCTTTTCCTTCAACAAACTACTTTGATAATGAGTTGCCAATCCCTATTGGAGACATCTTTATGAGTTGGTATGCTGTGATCTTGATATTAGGATTGTCCATTTCTAAAGGCCTCCTGGTACCTGCATACAAGAGATTTGGCAGTGAGTAAGAACAACATTTATCAGATCTAGGGTCTTCCCATCATGAACCACTTGATTTCTATGGTTCCATAAGGACCATAGAATGGTAAAAAGAGATTGAAGATATAGGTCCTTTTCCTGATTGACTATATGTAACTATAAAAAGTAAAATTTTAAAATATAGATTAAAATGACAATGTAGAAAAATAGCTTTTCAAATGGTTATCTGTAGGAAATCCAAAGGGATGCAAATTAAATCACAATTAGCAACTTGCCCCATTGTCACTAAGGGATGCAAATCTTGAGAAGATTGTTATTTGTTAAAACATTGAAAACAGCTTACATTGATAATATGAGGCAGAAATAATTCAATAACCTATAACAGAACATTAATAATTCAATAACTGAAAATATACTTGCATTTGTTTATAGTAAAAATAAAATAAAAAATAATAATAAAAAGAAGGAAAAGAAGAACATTTATGAAAATTTTCAATTTATAACTAACAATACTACTTTGGAAATGAACTCATTATCTCAAGTCTCAACCAAAGAAAAAAAAATGAAACTTAGAAACTCATATGGTCTATATAGATTTAATACTTCAGTTTAGCACATGACATATGCAACAATGATAATAGAAAATTATCAATGGTATACTTAGGCTTCCTAAGCATTAGTGGTATACCTTTTCCTTATTCCCATATCTACATCAGATTGGCTGAAAACACAAACATGAATTCTACTTGATGCAAATGCGTTGCAAAAAATATTAATGATAAATACAAAAAAAAAAAAAAAAAAAAAAAAAATCTTTTGATACACTGAACCATGATCACAAAGTACTGGGACTGGACCATGATTTCTCTCTAGCACAACAAATTCATAGGAGTCACATAAGAGGAAATCAAGACTGAACATGGTGGCTCAGCATTTAAGAGAACCTCTATAAAAGATGTTAGCAAATTAATTTTTACTAAATTGGAATTGAAAATTTCAGGAGAAACATTAGTATATACATAAAGTACAATATTGCAAATAGAACTCAATTTAGAAATTGCTTTTGGCTCAATTGACAATTTGCCAAAAAGAATAACTTGCCTTGATTCACTCTATCAACCATAATATCTTTAGTTGAATAACATACTACATATCATTGTCTTTCTCTATTAATCTTTTTATGTGACTAAGCATTTGTAGCAGTTGCAATACCTCAAATTCAAAATATATATGATAAATCATTGTTAGATGCTTCTGCAACCTAAAACCATGTTATCACCCAACTAACCTAACATTCTAAATCCATCATTAATAGAATTAATTATTGGTCAACCAACTGCAAAGGAGGGAGGTTTCTTAACAACAACAACAACAACAACAACAAAAAAAAAAAAACTGCAAAGAAGGAGAGATTATTATCAGAAGCAAATACATGTTGGCCCAATTTCTAAAATGGGATGCTTAATTTATTCGTAATCTTCATCTCAATTGAACATAGATCATAATTTTCTCAAACACCTGAAAAATGTATTGATTTGTAAACACAAATTGACTAATGGAATTGTAATGATTCATTTATAATTATTTTCAGCCTCCTTGAAGCTTCCAATATACATAATACATCCTCTATGGAAAAATGCACTTACTAATATATTCTTATTAATCTGTCAATATGATTATCTTCTCAATAATTTAAAATATACACCTAAAGAAGTCATACCTCGAAAATGCACTTTTCTGAACCTTCAATCCAAGTGACACAAATGCATCAACAATTATTTAAGATTTAATCCAATAATTAGCATGCATTCATATATATGAAAGCTATGAATTAGTGCTTTACTGAAAAAGTAAACTATCAATATCATATCCAATATTGTTTATTTGTAAGAAAGACAAACAATTTAATAACAAAATAAATAAACAGTAAAATTGGTATATGGGATGGGAGAGTAAGAATTTCTATTAGACTTAGAGTGTGCAATAGTGTAAGTGTCCAATCGTATTATACTCAAATGTAAAAATTGCCTACTCACTATCCATTTATATGAGGAGGAAGAGCCCATTGTCAGAAGAGTAGAAAAATACTAAAGAAGTAGACATCTATCTCAATTTGATAGGAAAACACAAACCCGAGATTCACCTTTCAATCAAAAATATGAATATAAACAAAATATATAAATATATGTATGTTGGAGTTCATCTAACCACTGGTTGACATGGTCAAAGGTAGTCGGGCAAATGATATCTTATGAACTAAGAAGAGATCACAGACCCCCTAAAAGAACATGTTATGAAGATCAAAATTTCTAATCTCTGCCACTCATTTATCATGGTAACCAATCATAAATAAAATACTTTGCATGAGCAACATCAGACATGCATCACTTCATCTAATTAGAAGATTTAATTGAAATAAACATAAATACAACACAGAGCAAGAGCAAGAGCAATAGCAAAATCAAAAACCAAACCCAACATACCATATCGTCTCACTAACAGGAAAACCCTTTAAGAAGAAATAATCATAGCCTCTCTCCAACGGAACCGTCTTAGTCCCTGAAACTTGATCTGTCCCAATGTCCCATTTTTTGGCTTGCAGAAAAGGGAGAGCACGACCTCTACGTAGGCATTGTAAACGCCTACCCAGACCTTGTAAATGCCATGAGAGGCAGTCTCTTGGATCTGTGTGGGGATTTCTGTGGTTTCGAAGTGTTTATTTGAGATTGTGCACCGAAGAAGAAGAAATATGGGTTTTAAGAGACATAACAACCAGCTAATATACAATACCCCAACAGTTCAGAAGAAAATACTTAAACTTGTCCATTTTCTATCCTTTTCCTGCAATTTCTTATCTACCAAACAAAAATTAAAACAAAAGGGTCAAAGTGCAGAATTACCTTCCAACGCTCCCACTGATTCCAACTCACAAATTCAGGCACTAACTCAATCCTAAACCATTCCAACTCACCCCGACCTTTGCTGACCCCGACCTTAGCTCGCCCCACAAACTCACCCACCTTCACATTGGCATCGTCCAAGCAAACCCAGTTTCAAAGATAACAATATAGCAGTAGTCTTCCTATGCATTTTTCAACTTTGACAGCCCATGAACCTATTGGAACTTTTTCAAATTCTTACACTAAAATGAAACACCAATCCATTTGCCTTTCTTAGACTTTGAAGCTTCCGTGAGGACCATGATTTGCCTGAGAATGGGAAAATTTTTCATCTGTTTCAATGTTGTTGCAGACTCTGTTTCTTAGCATTTCTCTCCTTCCAAAAGAACTACATAAAGACAACATTCTATTAGACATCTTCTCTAATAAAATATGATTAATAAAAAAAAATGTTTGCTTCTCCTTCCAAAGGCAGCAACAGAGAGATACACTCTAATAAGAAATTGAACGATTAATAAAATCTCTTAGTTTTCGTTTAGTTAGCTGTGCCCATACTTACTGAATTATTGTTTAAATCTATTGCCGGAGAAAAGAAGAACTATTAGACAATATTGTATGAAAATAAAAATGCTATATTTTTCATCTCAACGATTTGACATACAACATTGTTCATTTTGCACAGATGATAAGTCCTTGACCCTAATTGCACAAAGATTAAACTCACATTGAATAAAGTTAAGTAAGACCCACATTCTTTTTTGCTAAATAATCAAGTGAGAGTGGCCCTTACACACACTTCAATCATTGAATTTTTAATTCCATTTTAAAGAACAAACCACTTGAAAGATAAATATTCACATAAAAAATAGGCAGGGAAGGGAGGAAGTTAGTTTAAATTGTTAATTTTTTTGGATAATTGGTCTTCTCTCTTGTTGGTTTTTTTGTGTAAGTTATTCTATCCTACTAATGATCTTCACACATTTCAAGTCACAGTGAGAGTATAGAAATTTGATAGAAAGTCTCAAACCCATTAATCTTTCTAAGCTTCACAGTGAAGTCTGAAGGGTATCAATAAGATCAAAATTAATTTAATCCTATAAAAGATTTAAAAAATTGTATAACCACATCACTTCAAAAACATTTAAGGAGCAACATAATTGGCAATTCAAATATCAAATATAAATTAGAAAAAGAAAGATGTATATTAAGTAATGAAGCACACTTGCAACCCATGCCTCAATTCCAATATGGCAACAAACAGAAGCCAAATTCTCAGCCTCAATGCTTAAATCAAGGAGCTAATTTACCACAGATAAAGCATGACAGATTGCCCCCTAATATCACGCCCAATGTCTGACTTTGTTCTTTGCAATTACCTTAGGAATATATTATGCATTTACTTTATAACTTTTCCTTGTACAAATTACTTTCTATACATGATGTAAATAGAATTTCTAATAAACATATTTCAAGCCTAAATCACTGTCTACGATTCCAACAGTATTAAAAGCATGTAATATTTTCAAATTGATCATACCCTTTCTGGCAGAAACAATGGTGTTTTTTGTATTGCATGAACATGGCAGTGATCACTTGGACTTCTTCTTTCTTGAGCCGCTAGGTACTGATTCGTCAGATGGAGCCGATGACGCCAAAGCTAATTCGTCATATCAGCATAGTTGATTCCTGCAAAAAGCATTGACTGTTCTTCAAAGTTTTAAGTAAAAACTTATTTAAAATTGAAAGTGAATAAGAAAAACCTAAAAAATGAGAGATGTGGATAAGGGATTCACCATCATTGTCTAGTTTATGATTTTTATGGTGACCCAATCATCAGACCTGATAATGTTCATCATTGCTGTATCTTCATCATCAACTTGCGCCCTTGCATCACTATTACATATGGCATCAATTCAAAAGTAGAAAATAAAAATTAAGACAAACAATTTAGAATGGCAGAAAAGAATACATGGTTGACCCTCTAAAGATCTATAGCCTCAAAAGCATGAACACTCCAAAATCCCTATACTTAAAATAAAAATAAAATACACCTAAATATATTAATTGATTTAATCACTATATCCCCAAGGACCCCAACGTATCATGTCTTAATTTTTTTAAAGAAACGACATATCACTGTGTGATCCATGTCCATATTTCTTAGTCTATAGCCAACCCCAAAATTTTGGGACTAATGCTTGGTTGATGTTGTTGTTTTAGTAAGAACAAACGATTTATGTGCACTCGGTGTGTCCATAATTACATCGAATTATCAGTTTTTACTTTGCATATAACATAAAAATACCAACACATAAATGAACAAATCAATGTAGAATTTGATTATTAATATGAAACAAAAATTCATTTCAAAGATAAAACTTAAAGAAGGCCAAGATTAGATAAAAGTGGACATATATGTATATAACTTGCATTTCTAGGATTGGACCGTAGTTGAACATCATCAACAGTGCAATAGTGGTTGAGTTTTTGAATGTACTCATCGACTATCAATTGTAATCCAGGGGAACGCTTTTTCCCTACCGTTCATATCCGTAGGAACAACTCTCTGCCCAAAATAAAAAATCAATTAGCATTTAGTTAAACTCAGAATTGAAGGAAAAATCTAAAATAGATTTTTTTTACCACAGATTGGCCCGTGTATATGCCTCCTGAAATATGAAAGAGTAAAGTAAAGAAGTGGAAATTATTAGTAAGATAAGAAACGGTGGAAAATGTAAGAACTTGAAAGAGGAGCAGTCAAATTGGCATAGATTGAGATAACCATCCCGCCTTCCTTTTGCTTTTGATTTTGCCTAAAAGGAGGAGGGGGAGGATAGAGAGGCGAAATTGAATCTGGTTTTTTTTTTTTTTTCATAATGGAATCAAGTTTTTCATACGGCAAAAAACCTAAAATAAATATCAATGCAACATTCAATCCGATACTTATTTAATCCCAACGATTTCCTTAAGATTAGAAACAGAAGTACCCAAACTAAAATCAATATTTTTAGTGACTTCTGTAATCTAAAAAAACTAACAAAAACAAAACAAAAGCAAATATCTAAATTTGAGAAAACAAACATTTGGATAGAGAATCCAAAAACCCAAAACAAAAACGAATCAAATCTAAACTTACCCAACAAAAAAACTCAATTAAAAGTAACGTTTTATACCCAAACCTACAAAATTGAGAAAAAAATGTACCTTTGTCGATGTCGGTTCCGGCGATCTGATGGTCTAAGTCTGGCAAGAGATGGTGATGACCGGCCGTACGAACTCTGTCTCCTCTGTATCGCAAGCGTTTTTTTTTTTTTTTTCTCCTTCCCTTTCTCTGCATCGCTAGGTTTTTTTTAGTTGCCAGTCTTTTTTTTCTTTGACTTTAACCGTTTTGACGGATGCCAATTGTGATGGTCTAAGTTCGGAAGGGTATGGCAGTATTCGGCCGTACGGATCTCCACTGGATCGCAGAATCTGAAGAGAAGAGATCGCTAGGGTTATTTTCCTTTTTCCCTTTCTCTGTATCGCAGTATTGCCAGGGGTTTTTATTTAGAGAGAGAAAATGTTAAGCAGTCTGAAGAGATCGCTAGGTTTTATTTAGTTTCTACATTTTTAATTTTTTTTAACTGTTTTTATTTTTTTTTAAATATAAACAATCACAGTCAAACGGTGTTAAGCTTTTGAAAACAATACAATGTATCGCTTTTTAAAGCGAAACAGCCTGAATTTTGGATAGGCATTTTTCCTATTTGTCACTACCTCCTTAATTGTAGAAATCCACTTTCTCTTAGCTTCTACTATTATATAGATATAGATAGCTTTTTAACCCGCACTATGTGCGGGAACCTTTTTATTTATATTTATTAGAAAGAATTTTTTTTTAATAATATTTAAATACACTTTTACCACGTACTAAACACCCAACACATATCTCCATTTACAAATCTAATTACAAACACCAAAGGCAGATACCAAAAACTAATTTAACCCAAATCTAATACAAAATACTCAAAACAAAATTTATTTTAAACCCAATACCATAATTAAAACCAAATCCAATACCATAATTAAAACCAAATCTAACTCAAATATCTAAATCTAAAACAATCCAACCAAGTGCATTTGAAGATGCCTATCATGTCCCTTTTGTGAGGAATAAATATAGACCTTTGTAGATTTTGTTCAACCCTAACATTTATATACTGCACAAAGTAAATGTATCTTAGAAGCTTGAAAAGAAACTATAAAATTATTATTAAAAAAAAAATCATAAATGCATATAAACCACAAAGTTTGATAATAATCTACAGTAAACAGTACACTAAATTTTTTTTTTACATAGATTCACTATGTTATTGAAAGTGTATAGGGAGTTGTAACAGCAGGGCAGAATATGAAATTGCAAAAAGTGTACCCATATCTCCTTGCAATCAAAATCTATTGCAAGTTGGACTACAAATTTGGTTAAACAGAACAAAGTAAGTTTTCTTATACATTCATAAACTTATATGCTTCTAATTCAAGGAAAAAATTCAAGTAATTAAAAGTATATATATAACAATAAAGAAATGTTAGATCCAGATGGAAGTTTCCATACAAAAAAAAAAAAAAAAAAAAAAAAAAACCCTTAAGTAATACATGAATATTAACAGAAGTTCAAAGCCCTATAAAAGCTCAAATCTCTTAAAACAGTACACCAATATAAGAAATTTGAGTGGTTTATTCTATCTAGGCACAAAGTTAAAAGTAGCCTCCAACTTTTTATAGCTTATCCAGACCTTCAAATGCTTTAATATGTCTATAAGTCTCTCATCAAGCTCTCTGATCCGTTCAACCTCACCCTTTGATATTTCAAAATTAATAGATGCTTGTCATTAAACAAATAAATGCATTATTACTACCAGTTTTCTCAAAAGTAACATACTCACCATGCTTTAAAAAAAATGCTAGAGCTTTATTACAATCTAGTCAAATTGTAATATTAGTAACCAAAAAAATGGTCGTTGCATCTACAAAATTTTGATATATCAAGTGAAAAAATAAATCAAACAATAAGACAGCCCCTATATAGGGCACATAAATAATTGAAAGAAGGAATATATTCTGTGCATTTTGGGTACTTATTTTTTATATATAGTGAAATTTGTAAGAGAGATGAGAATAAGATAAAAGAATATGTGTTGATGAGAAAAGGAGGATCAGAAAATCAAAATATCAAATTGTGGTCTGTTATCAATCATAGAAACAAATATTGGAGTATAAAATCTAATCTTATTAGAAGATAAGTTTAATTCGCAAACCTGTATGCAAAAACCAAGTCCAAGTTCAATACCACTGCCACCACCAAATCAGTAAAAATCTCCAATGTAAGATCACATTCACAGACCCACAATTTTTTTACGAATATACTTTCAAAAACACCAAGCCACCTCTAAATCAAACCCAAATTCACTGAACTAACAATTCATTCTCAATGCACATAGCCACCAAGAAATAAATCATAAACAAACCAAACCTACTTATTAGTTTCCCTTAACTTTCAAATACATAATCTTAAAGGCCATTGTAATTCAATTTTATAGAGAAAAATATAGAAGGGATCCAACTTGGGAGCCCTAAGAGAATTAGAGTCTAAATGTGCATTTTAAGATTAAGTTTCATATTCTTCCAAGAAGAGAAAAAATGATTATGAGGAGATAGAAATAGGGATTTACCCCCAAACTTTCTATGGATTACACGGCCAAACTGTCATGGATTTCAATAATGAATTTTTCTATTTTATCTACAAAGCAACTATATTGGAATTTCTGGAATTCTCATTTAACTTCATCCAGCAGAGATGCCATGGTTGAAAAACATACACAAACACAGATATTGAAGTGAAATGAACCAAAATACTCATCTAATCTTCTTCATCTCCAGGGTAATATAACCTTGGATTGTAAAACTTCTTTTTTTATTCAATTTCAATTTCAAGGAGATGGAGAGTCATCGTTGCATCAACAAAAACCTAAAGAAACTAATTTTTAGAATTAAGATACAGAAGAAAAAAAATAGGGTAGAGATAGAGAGCATGATATCATAACCTAAAGATTACCTTTTAGATCATATTCCTGTAATCATCAATGGTAAGATTTCCAGAACCGTAAATGATTGGAGCATCTCGATTGGCAACCCACACTAAATCCTCCAACTGGGCACGTTTGTCGTTGGACCATATTCCAATGTAGCAGGCACGGGTATTTGGGAGGCAGAAGAATCCTAATCTAATCCTTCTGCTTGTTCTCTCTTATTTCTTTGTTTTTGCCCTCTCCAAACCTAAATCATATATAACCCCAAATTTCAAAAAATCAAATCAAAACCTAATGTTACCCAAATACCTAAATAAAAATCAATCCAACCAAATTTCTCAAAACTAATTCATATTTCATACCCATTCCTAGATCTAAGAAAGAATGAAAAAAGAAAAACTTACCGGTGGTAGTTCTCTCAATGTCTCTGTCTCCTTCTCATCTCTGTATCACAAGGTTTATTTTTTCCTCCTTCTCTATCTCTGGATCGCAAGCATCGGTGTTAAGAAAATTGAAAAGGAAGTGAAAAGAAAGTATCCGAATAGGAGAAACGGAAGGCGCCCTTAACCAAGATGAAAAGCCAAAACTAAAATCTTTTTTTTTTTTTTTTAATTTCTGTAAGTTAATAAAAAATAAATAAAAAAATCATACCTAAATCTAAAAAGGGGGAAAGAATGTACTGGCAGCAGTTCTAATAATCTGATAATCTAATGGTGGCAGCGACATTCACGAACACTATCTCTGTATCCCTCTAAATTCTCAATCATTCTGTGTTTTAAAAACCTGAAACAAAAACAAATCAAATCTAAACCTATCCAACAGGAAAACTCAAATAAAAGTAACGTTTCATAGCCAAATCTTAAAAAAATTTACCGGTGTTGATGGGCCATAGATTTTTCTTTCTATGTGCTTGTGGTTCCGGTGGTCTGATTTTGCCTCTTTCTCTATTTCATTCTTCGTGCCTCAGGCCTCATCGCCTCTCTCTATTTCTATCTCCGTGTAAATCGTATCTCTCTTGGCATCGTACGAACTCTTCGAATCCTCGCCGTACTTCGCATCAGAATTGACAGCGGTTACAAAAGGCTGATCGGAAGCCTCATCGGTTGGTTCTTCCTCTTCTTCTTCTTCGAGGCAATCTGGTGGGCGTGATAGCAGTAGTAGTAGTAGTGTCGTCGTCTAGGGTTTGTTTAGGGTTTTCTTCTGTAGCAGTAGTAGGGTTGAGGTTGAGTTGGTCTGATGAATCAGTGGCCATTGTGTGAGAGAATTGAAGATTGCTTGAGAATGGCATCTCTGATCGCTTACTTCTTTCTCATCTAAGTTTTGGATTTTGATTTTGGGGGAAGGAGATGGTTTTGATTTTTGGGTTTCTAAGAAGACAGAGGAGTAACAGGTTTTAATTTCAGTTTTTAGAAGAGAATTGGGTTTTGTTTTGCAGTAAACGGTGTTTTGGGTCTGCAAAAACGTTTTTTGAAGGTTTTTGATTTCATCGCCTCTCTCTTTCTCTGTTACTCTCCGTGTCCGCATCGCTCCTCTCTATTTCTATCTTGGTGCATGTAAGGTTGAATTTAATCAACCATCTTATTGGCTTTATTCCGTGCCAAATTTGTTTGTAATTCAGCAATTAGTAACCTTGTATTTAGGTGGGTTTGTTGTAAGGGTAGTGAGTGAGATAGAGTGTTGAATGCTCAAGAGTGTGCAAGAAGACAAAGTCTCGCGGCTAGATCTCGCGGGTGACTCGCGGCTACAAGCCGCCAGATGCAGCACACGTGCCAAGCATGCCAGAAGTTAAACATTCATGCTAGCTGGAGCACTACAGGACAAAATAGGACAACTGGCCATTCGGTTATCTCGTGACTGGATCTCGCGACTCAGTTAAGTCGCAACGCCAAGCCACAAGCCAGCCCTGTTTTGAAAAACCTGACGTTTCACATTCCTCTCTCACCCTAGTATATATACCCCTTATACCCACAAAAGAAAGAGAGCTTCCAGAGAGAATTTTGAGAGAGAAACCCTAGAGTAAAACAAGATTGATTCATCTACAATCTTTACATAAGAGTCTCTTCAAATTCCTCAACTCTCTTCCTCTTCATTGTCAAACCCTTGAGAGGCATTTTACCAAAACCTTGTTCTCACCATATTCATTACTGTGAGAGGGCTGTTTGGTGCTCTGGGAAGCAGTTAGGAAGGAACCAATCTACATTGGTTGATGTTATGGTTAAGTAGCGGAATCCGGGAAGCTAGAAAAGAAAAAGGTTCGGCGCAACCTCGTTGGAGCAAGAAGCTTGGAGGGCTTAGGTACACTAGGTAGATTAGGCTTGGAGGGTCTATTGCTGTCCATGTATCCCAACTACATTTTCTAGTGGATTGTTTACCGCTTGGAGGGCGGCGGAGAGGTTTTACGCCGAGGGCTTCGGTTTCCTCTTCGATAACACATTGCGTGTTGTCCTTGTGTTTGCATCTTCCTTCCCTTTTATCTTTGCCTTTTATTATCTGCTGTGGGTTGTGATTTTAATTTGGCTTAGATAGTTTTTCCAATTCTATTTTATAGCTTTTGTTCATTTTCCGCACACTAGTTGTTTGATATAAAGCTTAAATTGGTTAACTTGTAAATTGGGGGTCTAAACGTTCAAGGGTGTTTTTACACTATTTGAACTTTCAGTGCACATCTAATTTTAACCGGTTAATTTTTTGATATTTATAATGAGAAGCTTTTAAATGGTGCATAGCATTGCCAAACAATATAATGTATCGCTTTTTAACTTATACGCATCTGAATTTTAGATAGACACTTTTCCTATTTGTCAGCACCTCCTTAATTGTAGGAATCCACTTTCTCTCAGCTTCTGCTATTATATATATATAGATAATAATATATATTGTATCATACATAAAATTGTTGGATCCAAAGCAAGTTACAAACTGTTCAGCTTTACAATTAGAATCATTTGCAAATTAGACTACAAAATTGGGTAAAAGAATCAATCGCATGTTACAAACTGTCCATCTTTTTATTCATAGCAGAATCACTTGCATGTTTGAATTTGGTCTTAATGGATCAAGTGAAATCCTTCATCTAGATATTCCAATATCAAGATAGATGATATGTTTTTGATAGGTAAGAATTAAGGTAAATAACAATTACACATATATACATAACTCCAAAAAAATAAAATCATTTATTGAAGAAGCTCAAAAATGTAAATTTTTCCAAACAAAACATCACATATAATGCATAAGCACATGTCTACATAATTTTTGAATCATTCAAATGCAGTAACATTAGAAGCAACCTTTAGGCTTCTTTCCTATTTCAAGTGTCTCCTAAACAAAGTCATTTTTCCTTCTCAGTTCTTTTCATCATTCTACAACATAAAAATCATAGTCAACATGTATACATCTCATAAAATCTGTAAGCCTTTTTCCTTTTCTTTTTTTTAAAGGAAAAAAATTCCTTCACCCTTCTTAGTTTGACTATAGAGAAATCAAAGTGAATAAAAAACCTTTTTTTTAAATTAATAATTTAAAACTAAAAGGTCAAAGTTTACTTCTTTATGGTATTTCACATAAAGTAGATACAAAACCATGTTTTTAATAAGAGTTCAAGTTAATTTCAAAACACAAACAGGTCCAGTTCAATATAATGCAGCAAGAACCTTTGAGAATGAAACTACTACATACTTCAAATAATTGGAAACTTGTAAATGCATAACCTCAATCATGATTATAAAGACATTATCATGAATGAGCTCTAAAGTATAAACTACCAAATAAAATTGAGTGGAATCATATTAGGATGATAAACTATCCCACATTAATTTTTTTTCCATTGACAAATTGAAAGTACTCAAATAAAACTTTCATCAACAAATTTAGAACTATATTCAAAATCTAACTATAATCATTCATGTTGACTTTTAAAAGTTCTACAAAATGACAATGTTACAATAGCAAACAAAGAAGCAATGTCACCATGATACCCTCAACTATATAGATTTTCGTCCATTTGCATAGTCCATTATGTGATTGTTTTGTCATTGTACCAGCCATCATTAACAGTTTAACACACACACTCACACATAGTGAAACTAATAGTAGCTAATTAGTAAAACAAATAAAACAGCTATATAAAGATGCTTGAATCCCAAACATACTAAATAAAAACCCACAATTATTCATAATTTGATTCATACAATTTTTCAATAACAATCAAAAAAATCATTATTATTATGAGAATGAAGATATCCTCACCTTGCATAATTAGCTAACATTACAACAACCCTATTTAGATTGGCTGGAATGAAATTGAATTTCCACTAATGAAATCCTGGCAACAAAGTATAAAATATTAAAATAGCAGCAACTAAAAGTCCATAGCTATGAAATTTGGAGTTAGAAGATTGCATAGCAAAGATCACTTGCTAAACTCTGTTTCAAAAATAACATAAAAAATGCCAACATTAAGATCAAATCAGGGCACAACTAACAGCCCTAATATTTTTTAGAAGGACCTGCAATTATTTGCACAAAGCTACCCTTTATAACAATTCCTAAACCAACAACATCAATATTTTGCAGAAAATGAATAGCCCAGTATACTTTAAATCATATAGCAGGTGGTGGATTCCATCACTCATACCCGGCACTGGTAATAACTTAGTTTTGCAATCTAATTGTGATAGCCACCACTACGGTAGAATGTTATAAGTTATGGGGAAACAGGGACCTTTTTTTTTCTAGTAATAATATCTCTCTATTTTTCCCCCCACAAACTACAAACACTACCCTTTAAACAAATAATGCATAACAAATAAAATCAATCTAAGCCATCATATACAGTTAATAGAAGCATTCAACTTTTATATTTGATAATTAAAATCATAATTTTGTTATCACATAACCAAAAAAAAAAAAAAAAAAAAGAATTGATTATAGATTATACCTTAGCACTTTGCCGAACACTTTGTGGGTAATGGGGTTGCCTCTATTCTCCTCTCATGCGATGAAGAACTATTACAGCCTACTGGTTTCTGTTATTCATTTCAAGCATTCCACCATCAAAAATATATCTTGTTAAAAAAAAATAGAACAGGGTCTCTAAAAATTAGAAGAAGATAGACAAAGACAGACCTGGTAAGGCCAACCAAATAAAGTGTGAGACTAAATCAAAACCTTAATTAAAATTGAATCTAACCTAATTAGGTAAATCAAAACCAGCCAACCAAAATACCCAAAACTAAATTCTATTAAATGCCCAAAGGGATCTAACGCTGGCAGGAGGTTGGACAATAATTTGGCTGTGCAAAGGCTTGAATCGACCATAAAGTGAATTAGTGAAAGGCCAGAGGGAGTTCTGCATTTTAATGAGACTGGGGAGAAAGAAGAGGATTTGTCAAACAATAGTCGGTGAGATTAAGTAATGAGCCCTAAACGTGCTTATGTTATGTATTGTGTGGCAATGAAAGAATAAAAAAAAAATTACCTACAACTGTGTGGAACCGGAAGATGGAGGGAGACCGATCTGATAATGAAGATGGCTTCCTTAGATCTCTCTCTCCAACTGTCTCTGCATCTTATCAAATTTCTCTCTTTGTCTTATGGATGCTCTCTAATCTCAATTGATATATGTACGTTTATATCTCTCTGGTAGTTTTTTTTTTTAATTTTTTTTTTTTATTGTTCTAATATGTAACTTATCCCAACCGGTTAGGACTTAGGAGAGAGTGAAACTTTACAGGCAAAACTGAAAGATACAATTTTTTTGTACAGTGTTTTTAAAAGGAAACGTGTCGTACATTTGGCCAAACGAAGAGACATCATGTTTCGTTGTTTTTTAATATGATGTGTCAGTAATTTGTGTAGGCACGTGGCGCAATGAGGCGCAGTCAACAAAAAGTCAGACGTTTCGACTGTTAGTTATTATATAGATATATAGATTAATTAACTTAGCTAATTAATTGGTTAATTCATCACAAAGGGTCAATACATTCTTGGCCTATCACTAACAAATTCCCATCTATATCTTTCATGCTATATTCCTCAGAATTAACTATTCTATCATTATCCATGTTCTTATCAGTGTGTGCCTGACCTAAGTGTGACCTAACAACAGATGATGAGCGACTAAACATATTCATTCTATTTCCAAGCAATTAATAATTACTGGCGGAACTATTACTAACCACTAGTATCCTTGCTATCAGGACCACCTCCTCGGGAAACTCCATTGTGGGACCACTCAAACAACGCCCGTCCATCGGCTAACAAAAAACTGGCTGATCAATGTGAAACTATGGTTTGCCAACGAGTCTTGAGGCTGACCAATGCTAACAAGGAGCAAGTAGTGGCTATGCAGTAATATATGTTCCTAGTAAATTCTTAATTGCAAAGAAATAAAACTCATACATCTACCATCCATGGCTCTGATACCATAACATACCCAGGAGAGAGCACAGCAGTAATATGGAAGCATAAACAATGACAAAATAGATGATAAAGAAGAAAATAGCAAAATAGATATATTCAAAATAGGTTAAAACGGAATATGGAATATGAAAACAGATTTTGATAAGTTTGAGATTCAAAAAGAAAAAATAGAAGTTAAGAAACCCAAGTAAGTATTCAGCCAATGGATGAACATTCAATTTGAATCTGTGCAGTGGGAGAGAAGAAGTTTATCTAAAATAAAAGGTTTTGAAAATTAGTAAATATGACTTATCTATCTCGATTAATTATAGTTCGTTAAGGTTTTAACTGTTATTTGTGTAAGGGTAATTTAAGACAGAAAATAAAAAGATATAATATAGTAAATTAAATGATATATCCTTAAAAATTTATATTTCCTAAGCAAGACCAAGAAAATAGTGCAAAGATAGTATTAATCCGAGGAGTTAAAAATAATTTGATGGTGAACTGAAGATTGAATAAACTCCAATACGTCATGGTCATCCCTCATAGGACGGTCGTCCATGGGCATGACGGTCGTCCATCAGGAAAGCGCCTGGACTAGCCCCAACACCTGGACGACCCCCAGCACTTGGGAAATTTCTAGAAAGATTTACCTACAAAAGACTAGTGAATCGTACCACGTTTTACTATTTTGAAACATGAGCAAGATCCTGATTCATCGCTGTAACTTCCTACTAAATACTTAACTTCCAATGACAGTTATAGAAGATAAGATTGAACATTCCAACTTTTATAGCGGTTTGTAGAAGTTAAGTCTGAACCTTCTGACTTTCACAAATACTAGGGAAGTTACGAGACAAGTAACCACTCCAAAGCACACTATAAAAACATTCATCCACATCTAATGGAGGTAAGTTCTCACGACTCCTGAAAATTGGAATTCTAACGTTCTAGGGGAAAAAAACTAACTTAAGCATCGGAGGGTTCTTGGCCGGTTCATCCCGGTCACCTTTGATCTTGTCTTTTTCTTTTCAGACCTCTCAAGTAGTCACTAGCCCATTGAAGCCCAAAGCATTTAGCCTACTGATTTTTTATCCATCATCAACTGGCGTTGTTTATGGGAAGGCGATTAATTTTGTGTTTCGCAATTTATCTTCCTATGACAAAAAGGTTACATGGTTCGGACAAGATCAGTGGCCACTAGTCCAAGCCACCAAGAGAGTAGGAATGCTTCTAGTAATCCCCATCTCGATTGTCAGTTAGCACCTGTCATGCAACCGCCTTCCATCCAGCACATACAATCTATGGTAGCCGCCATGGTGGAGTTAACCCATCAGAACCAAAAGTTAACTAGGGAAATCAGTCTAAGGAGGCAATGCCATGAAAGATATGCAGAAGGACAAGCCCAGAGTCAAGAAGTTAGAGAATGAGAAAATACTGAGCCTGAGAATCAGTCAAGGGGTACCACTTCACGAAGGGTGCCACACTTGGAGAAGGAAATGAATCAGATGCGGAATCCCATGGACGAGATGAAAGAGACCATGAGAAGGGCGAATCCCATAGATGATTTAGTTCATTAAACAAACTCCCCTTTCATGGCTTCCATCAATAGTTATCCCTTGCCTCCTAAGTTCAAGATGCATTCCTTGGACTCATATGATGGAACGCGCGACCCTTTTGATCATATTGCAACTTTTAAGACTACGATGCACCTTCAAGGGGTTCTAGACGAGATTATGTGCAGGGCCTTTCCTACCACCCTCAAAGGGCCAGCACGAGTGTGGTTCAGCAAGATACCTCCGAACACTGTGGGTTCTTTCAAAGAATTGAGTAAGTTGTTTGTCAACAATTTTATCAGAGGACAAAGGCATAAATGTTCCTCGTCCAACCTGTTAACCATAAAGCAAAGGGAAAATGAAAGCTTGCGGTTCTTCATTACTCGTTTCAACAAGGAAGCCCTGATGATAGATGAGATGGACGACAAGTTGTTATTGGCAGCCTTCCATAATGGAGTTAATTCTAATTTATTCATCCATAAGCTTTATGAGCAAGAGCCTCAAACCATGGCTGAACTCGTCCATTTAGCCTAAAACTTCATGAATGTAGAGGACGCAATTATAGCTAAGAAGAGGAAGAGAGTCAAGCAGATGGAAGCAAATCCCGCGCCATCCTGAGTAGGGTCCTCATCCAAAGAAGGCTCAGATGGGAGAGAAGAAATATCGAGACAACAAGAAGGCAAGTTCTTCAGCACGGAGTCAGCAATATATGCCCTTGAGCATGCCACTTGAACAAGTGCTTATACAAATCAAGGATGATGCATCCTTGAAATGGCCAAAAAAAATGAAAGGAAATCCCAACAAGCGCAATAGGAACAAGTATTACCACTTCCACAAAGATTATGGACATGACACAGACGAGTGTTTTGATTTGACGCAGCAGATAGAGAATCTCATCAAGCAAGGAAAATTGAGAAATTTCCTTGGACGAGATCACAAGGATGAGAAATTGAAGGGAAAGCTAGAAGAGTCGTCACGACCCCCACTTGGAGAAATAAGAGTTATTATAGGAGGGACCTCAACAGGACAATCTTCCAAGTCAAGGAAGACGTACCTGAAGGTAGTGCAAAATGTCCAACTTTCTAGACAATCCCCAAGGACGAGGGTAACGGACGAGCACATATAGACGATGAGCATAGACGAGAGAAGGGTTACCACGGAAGCACTGGAAGATATTCCTTTGGACAAGAGTAACCCTGAGAAGTTCACAAGGATTGGAATAAGCATGGAAATGGAGACGAAGCAAGACCTAGTCCATTTTTTAAAGAAGAGCATGGATGTGTTCGCATGGAGTCACGAGGACATGCCGAGTATTAACCCAAGTGTAATCACCCACCGTCTGAATGTGTATCCCTCCTCCAAGCCCGTATGTCAAAAGAAGAGAGTTTTTGCTCCTGAAAGAGATAATGCTATTAAAGAAGAAGTCCAGAAGTTGACCATGGCAAAATTTATCTGGGAAGTTTATTACCCGGACTGGTTGGCTAATGTGGTGATGGTCAAGAAAGCTAACGGCAAGTGGAGGATGTACGTGGACTTCACCGATTTGAACAAGGCTTGCCCAAAGGATTGCTATCCGTTGCCACACATTGACCAGCTGGTGGACTCAACTGCGAGTCATAAATTGCTAAGTTTTATGGATGCCTTCTCAGGCTATAATCAAATAAGGATGGACGAGGTGGACCAAGAAAAGACATCTTTCATTACCAACCAAGGTTTGTTTTGCTACAAGGTGATGCCCTTCGGTTTGAAGAACGCAGGGGCGATTTATCAAAGGCTGGTTAACCATATGTTTCGTCCACAGATTGGACGGAATGTGGAAGTTTATGTAGATGATATGCTGGTAAAGAGTTTGGACAAGGAAAAGCATCTAGACGACCTTCAAGAGACCTTTGATACGCTTAGACGATATAACATGAAGTTGAATCCGAGCAAGTGTACCTTTGGAGTTTCGTCAGGTAAGTTTCTTGGGTTCATGGTTTCACATAGGGGAATTGAAGAAACCCCGATAAAATCCAAGCGATACTGAATATGGAGACACCAAGGAATATCAAAGAAGTCCAATCTTTCACCGGACAAGTTGACGCCCTTAACAGATTCGTCTCAAAGCTACTGACAAATGTTTACCATTCTTTAAAGTTCTTAAGAAGGCATTCGAATGGATGGATGAGTGTTAGAAGGCCTTCCAAGACCTCAAGACCTACCTCACCATAGCTCCACTACTAAACCTGTCCATACCAGGTGAAGAATTATATTTGTATTTAGCGGTGTCCTTGCATGTAGTGAGCTCAGCGCTGATTAGAGAAGAAGGGAAGATACAGAAGCTAGTTTAATATACAAGCCAAGTGTTAAGAGGGGCAGAAGGACGATATCCCATGATGGAAAAGCTAGCATTTGCCTTGGTCACGGCTTCTAGGAAGTTAAGACATTACTTTCAAGCTCATGTCATAAATGTCTTGACAAATCATCCACTAAAGAAGGCGATGAACAAGTTAGGAGCCGTAGGATGACTAATTCAATGGGCCATAGAACTCAGCGAGTTTGATGTCAGGTACCAACCAAGAAGCGCGATAAAAGCACAAGTATTGGCAGATTTCATTATAGAGTTCACTCCCAATCAAGGCGAGCTAGACGAGGTGGACGAAGCTCAGAGGTGGTTCGTCAATGTGGATGGCTTGTCCACGTTATATGCAGGAGGAATTAGAGTTATACTCAAGTCCCCGGAAGGAGATAAATTGAAATACGCAACTCGTCTACAATACCAAACCACCAACAATGAAGCTGAATATGAAGCTCTCCTTTAAGGATTGGAATTGGCTAAGTCCTTAGGGACAGAATCAGTAGTCATCCAAGGAGATTCTCAGTTGATTATCAATCAAGTGAATGGAATGTGTGAAGCTAAGGAAGATCGGATGAAGAAGTATCTCAGCAAGGTAAAGTAGCTTGTCAAGAAATTTAAAGAAGTTAATTTTGTTCAACTCCCAATGGAGGAAAACATGAAAACAGATGCTTTGGCAAAAGCAGCTTCAACAGGGGGAGCTATAGACGAGTATGATAAAGTCCAATACATGCCAAGCATAGATCTTCCAGAGGTACAGCAGATTGAGGGAGAAGAAAATTGGATGACTCCAATAGTAATTTACCTCAAAGATGGAAGGCTTCCAAAGGGCAAGGATGAGGCTAGAAAGTTGATGATCAAAGCTGCCAAGTATGTCCTCATAGACGAGGTACTATATAAAAGAGGCTTCTCTCAGCCTTACTTAAGGTGCTTAGCTCCGGACGAATCAAACTATGTGTTGAAGGAAGTACATGAAGGAGCATGTGGAAACCACTCAAGAACAAGAGCACTAGTCCATAAAGTCGCCCGTGCAGGTTACTACTCACCAACTATTCAAGCAAATGCTAAGGCTTACGTCAAGGTGTGTGACCAATGTCAACGCTTCAGCAACATCCCTAGACAACCATCGGAGTATCTCACCCCGATGATGGCCCCATGGCCCTTTGCACAATGGGGATTGGATATCTTGGGCCCCTTTCCACTTGGAACCAGGTAGATGAAGTTTTTAGTAGAAGGGATTGATTACTTCACTAAGTGGGTGAAAGCAAAACCCCTAGCAAAGATCATACAGCAGAATGTCAAAAATTTCGTTAGGAAGAACATTGTATGCAGGTTTGGGGTACCTAGGGTACTAGTATCAGACAATGGGCAGCAATTTGACAACACACTTTTCAGGGACTTTTGCGAGTAATTTGGAATCAAGAATCATTATTCCTCACCCTCCCACCCACAAGCAAATGGACAAGTAGAAGTGGCAAACTGATCCTTGTTGAAAATCATCAAGACCCGGCTTGAGGGGGCAAAGGGAGTATGGCTAAACGAGCTACCAGGAGTTTTATGGGCTTATAGGATGACTGTGAGGACCACCACAGGGGAAACTCCCTTCAAACTAGCCTATGGAAGTGAAGCAATGATACCTATAGAAATGCATATGGCAAACCACAGGGTGATGAAGTATCAGTACGAGGATAACGAGGAGCAACTTCGCCTCAACCTTGATCTGATAGACGAGGTAAGGATGAACGCAGAGCAAAGGACAGTGAGATATAAAAACCTCATGGCTAGACAATATGATTCAATGGTGAAACCCAGGTGTTTCAACATTGGAGACCTTGTCCTAAAAAGGGTTTCTTTGGCAACCAGAAATCTAGCCCATGGGAAACTGGGACCTAATTAGGAAGGACCCTACATGGTTATTAATTGCAAAAGACGAGGATCATATTACTTAGAAGCCCTGAACGGGAGAAACCTAGAGCACCCCTGGAATGTCGAGCATTTAAGAAGATATTATCAATAAGATATCAGCCAGGACGAGCATCATTATGGACGAGATCATCCTAGGCGTTGTCACTCTGGACGAGATAAAGTTTGTGTTTGTTGCTTTCTGTTACTTGCATTTGTTCGTTATTGGCATTATATGTTGTATTTTAATTCCTTTAAGGTGAATTAGTTTTTAAACTATGCGCTATGTACTATGGATGAAGTCATAGACTTAGTCCATCTATTTGTATTTTTAATTCCCTAAAAGACACTAGCTTCTAAGCATGTGCCATGCTTGTGGACGATGTTTATGTTACGTATATACAGCTTGGATTTCCAATATATGTGATGTATGAGTTTCTAATTTTCATGATTTCATCCACAAGAAGGCTAAAGGCCTAAGATGAGTAAAATCTCTAGACATAGGGATGTAACGTCTATTAAGCTTTCCTTAAAAAAAGGATAAAGCAAAGAAAAATAAGCTTAAGGAATATTCGTCCAAAAAATGGATGAGATAAAGCCTGAAGCGTGTTCGTCCAACCAATGGACGTGGAAATGTGTGCATGTAAGAATATTCAAAGTCCATGGATAAACATCCAGCCAAAACAATCCAATCTCTGGTCGGTTAAAGCTGGCAAAAACCCATTCATAAAACGAGTTATACTTGCAAAATTTAAAGAATGGTGAAAATGTTGAACATGAGGAATTTATATTAACATGGACGAGCTAAGTGTCTCTATGAGTGGACGGACCACACTCAAGCCAGTATAACATGGATGATGTAAATAAAGAAAAATACGTCCATACAATAACATGTTCAATAGAAAATGATGGAAATAAACATTCATTCATAAAAGTTTAGAAATGGGTAAATGACCACCGTCCAAAAACCCTTATAAAGTAAAGCCTAAAAAGAAATTGTCTGGAAGCTCGTCCCAAAAATTATAGATGAGTGAAATGTACTTGAATAACTTCAAATGGTCCAAAACAACGGACCTCATTAAAAAAAAAAAATAATAATAATAAAATAAAAAAATAAATAAAAAGGAAACTAAGATGCTAAAATTTCACATCTTCATTGTGGGGGGTCATCTCCAACGTTAGGCTCGCCCTGGGCGGGCTGAGTGGTAGCATCATCTTCAATATTAACATCTTCAAAACTCGTCTGGAGGAGAGAGCTTGCAGCACCAAGGTTGAGCTTGATGGAGCTAAAGTTAACTTCAAGTAAGTTTTCCATAGCGTCCATACGAAACACTTCGAAGCCAGCTGCATAGTTGGTGTCCAAGAGATCAGTGAACTGTTTGGAAGCTCTGAATTCCACCATAGCGTCTTCTTTTGCCTTCTTAAAAAGGATGCTCAGCTCATCATTCCTTTTTGGAAGGTAGTCAAGACAAGTGTCCTTCTCAACAATGTCAACTCTAAGCTCTTCAACGAGGTTCTGCAATTCCTTGGCCTCGTCTTTAGCCTTGGCTGCCACCTCAGCCCAACCTCTGCATTCGTCTTTAACCTCCTGGATCCTTGTCTCAAGCTATATCCTTGTCTTGTCCATCTCTGTGGCCTGCCTGGACGCTGTAATGAACTTTGACATTGCCTAAAGATTAAAATTTAAAAAAAAAAAGAGAGAGAAATTTTTTAGACGAGAAAAATGTAAAAGTGACAAGACGAGGAAAAAGTAAGATCACATACCTTGAAGAGATCATGAACAGCGTAATGCTCAAATTCCTTCAAGGACATGTCATAGCAAGTAGCCACGTCCTCATCAGTCACAGCCTTCTGAAAACATTCCCAAGCCAAATCCTCATTTTTAACAAGGTTCATAGGAACCCTCTGAGAAGGCTGAGACAAGGTAGGTGTGATGGTCTTGGACGGAGTGACTTCGATGGGAATAGACAAGTCAACATCAAGGACTTGGATGGACGGCTAAGACGTAGAAAGGCTAGGCTTGACAATCCCAAGTTTGGATGACCCATGCTTCGCCTTCTTTCCTTGACGACTGGGAAGATTTCCCAAGTCAAGTGTCTTGGATTGAGCTTCAGGCCAGATTACCTTGTCCACCACCTCCTCTCCCTTATTCTCTTTCATGGTTGCCATCCCTAAAAGAAAAATATTAAAGTTTAGCTAAAGAGTATAACTCAAATAATACTCAAATAAATTCTAAAAAGAAAACTCACGTCTACGAACAGTGAGCTCGCGAGCTATAGTTTCAGTAGATGGCTTAGGACTGAGTCCCCATGTTACAAGACGTTGAAGGGTGACCGACAAATGGAAACTCCTGTCAGCGAATAGACGAGCTCTATGGACGCGGTCACGATAAAATTTGCTTAAATATGGTCGTCTAACAGCTAAAATAAAATAAAATAAAAAATAATAAAAATAATAAAAAAAGAAGAAGAAGAGATAGACGATTATAAGCAAAAGATAAAAACACTATATATATATATATATATATATATATATATATATATATATATATATATATATATATATATATATAAATAAAAAATAAAAATAAATAAATAAACCATACCTTCAGGATGAACGTTCCCTAATTCTCCAGTATAGGGGGCAAATGGATCCCTACCAACCTCAACAGGGTGCCTAGACCAGAAACCAGAGACGAAGAAAGACTCTGTCTTCCAGTTTTTGTCAAACGTTACCATTGACTTTATTAATCTACAATCTTTGCCCCTAGTAGTGAATTGATAAAAGCCAAGGGACTGGTTAATCTCTAAGGGTTTGTAGCAGAAGAGAAACTCGTCCACAGTGAGAGGACGATCCCCTTCAAACACTTCCTTCCCCAAAACTTACATAGAGACGACCAATCTCTATGCATTAGGGTTAAACTAACACACTCCTAAACCTAACCTAGTAAGTAATTCCCAAGCAAAGGCATTAAGGGGTCTTGAGTCCCCCTAAAAGGTATGCTTCATAAACACCTATCCCAAAATGAGGGTTATAGCACCATTCCCCACAAAACGGCTAACCTAGGGTTAAGGTTGTCTAGAATTTAGTACCAACTCCAGAGTGCAGTAAGTCTCCTTTCATCTGTTTTGGAAGGGATGCCTACAGCACAACTGTACACTATCTCTACCTCATTTAAAGGAGTGGACGAAGGAATACTCGTCGAGGTACCAGCTCGAGACCCGGAAGCTGCCCTCGTCCTAAGATGTTCCTGGAAAACCTCTAGAGAAACCCCAGGAACACTAGACGTGTATTCCTCGTCCGTGGTGTTCCCCCCACTACTGCTACTACTACTAGAACCACTATAACTAGTTGAGTCATGGTACTCTTCTATAGCCTTATCTACACTATTACTAGACGAAGAAACGACAACCTTAGACATTTTGAAATTTGAAGGAAAACCTAAGAACGAGGATGAGGAGAATACCTGGCTCTAGACGGAGGAAGACTAAGGACGTGGAAATACTTCTAAATGAGGCACTGGACGACAAATGTCAAAAGAGAAAATTTTGGAAATGTGAAGGGTATAGGAGAGGAATTCTACTATTTATAGACAGTGAAATTCTGCATCTGAAATGACGTGACCAATCAGAGAATGACACGTGGCATATTCCTCAAAAAATTAAATCGACGCGACCAGTCACTAATGAGGTCATGACACGTGGCACGATATCTAACCACTGTTATAAAAACACACATCCAAAGAACAGCAGTAAATTCTATAGTGCTCTAGACGACCCTTGGACAAGGGGGCAACTGATGGTGAACTGAAGATTGAATAAACTCCAATCTGTCCATAAGTGTCGTCCAAGTCAAGAAGACAGGAATGGTCATCCCTCGTAAGACGGTCGTCCATGGGTATGAGGGTCGTCCATCAAGAAAGCGCCTGGACTAGCCCCAACACCTAGACGACCCCCAGCACTTGGGAAATTTCTAGAAAGATTTACCTACAAAAGACTAGTGAATCGTACCACATGTTACTATTTTGAAACATAAGCGAGATCCTGATTCATCGCTATAACTTCCTACTAAATACTTAACTTCCAATGATAGTTATAGAAGATAAGATTGAACATTCCAACTTCTATAGCGGTTTATAGAAATTAAGTCTAAACCTTCTAACTTCCACAAATACTGGGGAAGTTACGAGACAAGTAACCACTCCAAAGCACACTATAAAAACACCCATCCACATCTAATGGAGGTAAGTTCTCACGACTCCCAAAAATTGGAATACTAACGTTCCAAGGGAAAAAACTAACTTAAGCATCAGAGGGTTCTTGGCCGGTTCATCCTGGTCATCTTTGATCTTGTCTTTTTCTTTTCAAGCCTCTCAAGTAGTCACTAGCCCATTGAAGCCCGGAGCATTCAACCTACTGATTTTCTTTTCCATCATCATAATTAATATTCTATTATTAAATATTTTTAGAGAAAACATTCCATTCTTTTATGACTTTAATACACTTTCTTTAAAAAGTAAAACATATTTGTCAATCATTAATTGGATTGCACATACCTTATAGTTTTCATTTTGGGTACATAACTTATAGTTTTCATTTTGGGTTAAGATTACGTGTGTGTTTAGATTGAAATGAAAAATTAAAATTATTTCACAATTCAGCTTATTTTTGTTACTATTTATGGGCCCCACTAGGGCTGTCTAGTCAATCGATGGACCCAACCCACCCGCCTCTTCCGACCGAACCCGACCTGTCACCGACCGAACCGACTTCTTCGACGATCAGCGACGGATTGCTTCCTCCAGAACCCGACTTTGACGGGTCGGACGTCGGTTCTCCTTCTTCAAAATTCGATAAACCCGATCCGACCGACCCATAAATATTTCGACGTTATTTGATAAATCTGGTGAGTTTTGAGATGTTTTTTGGCTAGATCCCGCGAGATTTCGCTAGATCTAGTCGAGTTCTTGGCTAGATCCGGCGAGATTTTGCCAGATCTAGTCGAGATCTTTGCTATTTCCGGCGAAATCTCAAAGGATTTTTGGCCGATTTTCATCTTCCGGCGAGTTTCGAGATTTTTTTGGCTAGATCTTGGCTAGTCCGACGAGATTTCGCTGGATCTAGTCGAGATTTCGCTGGATCTATTCGAGTTCTTGGCTAGATCCAGTGAGATATCGCCAGATCTAGTCGAGATCTTGGCTATTTCTGGCGAAATCTCAGAGGATTTTGGCCGATTTTCATCGTTGTCTTGCCGGATTTCCTCTATTTCCCAGATCTCGACTCCGACCCGAACTCGACCGCCGCTTGTTGGTGTTCCAACCCGCCTGAACCGATCATCCTCTCAGTCGGCGACAAGTTGAAAGTTTGTCCACCCAATCTGGTCGGGTCGGATGCGGGTTGAGCACAAACCCGATCCGATTCGACCCGACCCGCGGACAAGCCTAGGCCCCACTACAACTTTTTGGTACTATTCATAGGTCCTACTGTACTATTTCAACTAATTTTTATTTTTATCTACAGTACTTTCAGCAATAATTTTTCAGTTTCAGCAAAATAAGTAGCATCTAAACACACCCTACGCGTGCATTTGGATTGCAATTAAAAGTATAAATTATTTCACTATTCAGTTTATTTTTGCTACTATTCATAGGCCTCACTGTACTTTTTTGTACTATTTCAATTAATTTTTATATTTATCTACAATACTTTCAGTAATAGATTTTCAGTTTCATCAAAATAAGTAGTATCCATACAAACCCTACATTCATGGGCCTCACTGTACTTTTTTGTACTATTTCAACTAATTTTTATATTTATCTACAATACTTTCAGTAATAGGTTTTCAGTTTCACCAAAATAAGTGGTATCCATACAGACCCTACATGTGGGGAAGCAATTAAAAAAGAGACAAAGACATAAAAAAGATAATAATGCTACAAAACATTTTATTTTACAATTATTGCAAAACTAAAAACTAGCGAAGAAGAAGGGACAAAAAAAAAGAAAAAAAGAAATTAATAGATGGTGGGACCCAATTGGATGGTGAAGAGACAACTGTCTGTAAACATAAAATCGTCCACCAAAAATGCATGAAATCTGAACCGTTAAAAAACTGTGTGGTCCCCCGTCCGTGTAATAATTGTCTTAACAAATTATCTTCTTCTTGGAGCTAACAAACATACAACAAAGAAAAAGAAGAAGGAGGCTTCAAAAAAGACTAGACTTTGATTTATACGACAATAACAAAACTCTCTCTCTCTGTCTTTGCTGTACTTGTTCAATGGCAAACCAAAATCATGAGAATCGGGAAAGGAAGAAGGTGGAGGATGAAGCTTTGGTAGGGTTCTCTCCGGTCTCTTCCCCTCGGATTTTTTGGAAATCCCGAAAGAGATCATCATCAGGTACCCATTTTTCTTTCATTAATTATTATTATTTTTCCCTTGTTACCTACTTAAATTCTATATATTCATATTCTCAATCAGTTTAGAATTTCAAACTCATCACCTAATCTACCTACCAGTCCCTTTGTCCCAATACTGGGATTAATTTTCATAATACATAGAACTTGCTGCTTGGTGTAGCTTTCTTACTATAACTATTTTGGTAAATCATGATCAGATCATATATCCTTTGGTTTCTATGTGCATATGAAGCTAATCCTTTAATTGAATTATTATTATTATTAGTATTAAAGAATTCATCTACTTCTACTTCTACTTCTATCACCATTGTAATTATACGCCTGCCTGCGCGTGTTTGTTGAAGAGAGAGAGATAGAGATGGTATATTAACACAAGCTAGAATTAATCAAGTGATGATCGGGATATTAAAAATTTTACTATATAATTTTTGCTTAAAAATAAAGACTTCCAAATATTTATTTTTTCATTTCAGTTTGTAATTGTTAGTTAGTAAAATTTTTAGTATTTTCCGAAACAATATTCATACTAATATATATATATTTTTTTTTGACAATAATTGAATTATCAGGCTTTAATTGGATAGATGATTTTAACAACCTTTTAACAAATTGTCACCTCAAAATGTTAAATAGAAATATTTTATATATGAAAATTGTTTATAAGATTCGAGTTGCTGACTTTGCCCCTACGTTACTTGAATTGAAACACACACTCTCTCTCTTATTATTATAACGGAATATTTCTTTCTTTCTTTCTTTCCGTACTCTCTTTTCTTGCGGTAGTTATAAGCGATGGGCTGTTTAAACAAGCTCTCATGGAATCCCCAGTTTTCTTTTTTATATATATATTCTAGGTTGCTTATGTATTTGCGCCAAAACCCAATTGCCTATTTTATTGATCTTTTCTTTTGCTAGGATATTATAAAATACTAATACTAACTTTGAAATTTGAATAGCTTCTTCATCTTTAAAATAAATAAATATTTTGTTTATGTATTTGCTAGGATATTATTTATTTATTTATTTATAAATAAATAATTATTGGTCTTTATAATATTTTTGAAGATTTATGAGTTATGAATGAAGGTACCTAGGAATATTCTCGACCCAATATATATATATGAGTTTGGCTTACCTCTAGTACTTTTTTAACTGGACATGTCCTTTTATTTTAAATATACAATGACAAGTGATAGTGGGTTTTAATATCCTCTTTTTATTTAGTTAGTGAATGATGTAGTAATTTCTCATTAAAACAAAAGGGGATTTCAGTTAAAAAGGTATCGGAGGTAAGCCAAACCCTGTATATATAACCTTAATTTTTGTGAGGCACGTGATCTGCCATATATTTTGTGGCTGGGAAGTTCACCAACTACATTATATAAAAGATCATTTTTTATGGTTATGGTGTATATATATTGGAGAAAACTTGATTTATATATGATAAATAACATTGTTAGGCCACAATTTAACCTTGTGTGAATTAAGAAATTCAACAAAGAATTTTAATCAATCCTAAAAAAAAAAAAAACTGAACTAAAACTATCAAGTTAGAAAATTGATTAATTCTTCTCGACTTTATGTCTAACTTGAAAAAAACAAAACCCTCTTCTCAAAAAAAAACCCTACTTCTCTTTGCTCCACACTCACCTTTTATGTCTCCTGCATCTGACACTCTTCTTTGCCTGTTTTCTACTTATTTTCTTGAAAGAACTCTTCTCCAAACCACATATAAAACTCTCTTACTCTATTTTTATAATGAACCCCAGCCTTTCTACGGCTTTTCTCCATATTCTTTTTGAATAATGGCTCCTTAACTTGGCAACCTCATCATTAGTTGGGAAAATATTCTGTGTGGGCTGAACCTTGGGGACTTCTGTGAACCCAACAACCTCTCAAAGTCCCAAAATAGCATATGACACTCTTCTTTGCCTATTTTCTTCTTATTTTCTTGAAAGAACTCTTCTCCAAACCACATATAAAACTCTCTTACTCTATTTTTATATTGAACCCCAGCCTTTCTACGGCTTTTCTCCATATTCTTTTTGAATAATGACTCCTTAACTTGGCAAGCTCATCATTAGTTGGGAAAATATTCTGTGTGGGATGAACCTTGGGGACTTCTGTGAACCCAACAACCTCCCAAAGTTCCAAAATAGCTTAGGAAGACTTCAATTAGAGGAAAACCACTATGTTATATGGAGCCTATAAGTTTGGGTTCAATAATGTTATAATAATTCCTCGATTTTTTTATACTTTTTCTTCATATGGCCTTCCACTTACACATGTATACCTAACTGACATTGCTCTCTTAAAATTTAAATCCCTTTCTCTCATAGTTCCTAATCCTTTTTGTCTAATAGTCATCTAGTTATTCATTACAGTTGCGACTTTTTTTTTTATATAATAAAAATAATAAGAAACATTTTCCACTTCTAGTAGGGAAACATAACTAACCAATGCAGGGGTGGAACTAGGTGTTAGCTTGGTGGTCCATGCTCCCCATCCTCCCCTCCCCTCCCCTAATTTAAATACACACACACATTTTGAAAGGTTTAGCTTGCAAACATAAGAGATGCACCCCCCCCCAAAAAAAAAAAAAATTCAAAGGTCTTTTATTTTATTTTTTTTAATAAAAAGAATGAGCAATTGGTTCACTGGCTATAAAGATAAGTTCTTTTTTTTTTTGTCAATTTTCATTTTTTATTGTAAAATATTTGCAAAAACTTTGGATCATTCGTGGTTTTGAAGATATTAATGAGCATTTTTTGTTTTGAAATCAAGGGATAAAAGTGTCATACCAAGTGTGTGTTTTCACTTTTCTTGAGAAGTGAAAGTGCTCTAGCCTATATGCTCTGCCTTATTAACTAGGACACGGACTAGAAATAATTTTTAATAAAATAACAGAAAAAAAAAAAAAGGATAAATAAAGCTTGAATTTATAAGTTGTGCCTATCTAGCATGCTGTTTTTGGAAACTATTCACAACAATCCTTGCAGAAAACCATGCCACTTTTGTTTGTTTTGGTAATCTGTTAGGAGCATTGCTAGCCATAGTTGTTGCAGTTATGCGACAACAGAGGTTGGGGCCAATGAGAATGTAACATGTGCAAAGTGGTCTTTGTTGGTCTTGTGCTCTATATGACAATAAATCTCAAATATTTAATTGGTGGCATGTCCTAATTGGTCACATTTTTCATTGAACACAATTGCGATATGGCCAGTACTCCCCTTGATCTCAGTAACAAGGCCTAATAAGTTCTGGAGATGAGGATTGCATAAGCTGTGGTGTCCACAATTAATTTATTTCTTTATTGTTTTTAACATATATTAATTCTTTACCTGTTTTCTTCGTTTAGCATATGTATAGGCTGATTTCTTTTGTAACATAAATTTCCTAATGGTAATATTATGTTGTCTTTGTAAATATTTCCATTCCCAGGTGCTGAACCTTTTGGAGTTCACTCTTAACACACAATTGTATAAGTAAATGATTTGTATTTGGCACCAGAGTGCCCTTGCAAGTCAACACCAAATTCCTTGGAACAAAAGATAGGATTCCCAACTATTATTATTATTATTATTTTTTAATTTCTTGGATAATATTTTAAAAAACATGTCACTTTTTGCTATATTTATTTATTGGAGTTGTTCATGAGAGAACACCCGTAACTCTTTACTTACCAAAAAATAAAAAACTGTACCTACTAACTTACGAAAAAAAAAAAGGCAATGTACAGACTATGCATATTTTGAAATGTCCACACTAAATGGTTCACAAACATTTCATACCGTTTCTTTTCTGTGCACCCTTAAGTAATTGCAATAGAAGCTACTGAAAAATGAAAATTTTTAAAAATTTATTGCATAGTCTAAAGCAAAATGAATAATTGGGGGACTAGGAAATGATGGAATGCAATCATAGATCTCTTAAAACATGTCAGGTTGTGTTTGGACAATTTATGAAATGTAGTTTTATTGGCAATTTCCTTTTAGCTTTATTTAACTCACTTTTGATGCATTTATTATAAAGTAAATGCACTTAAAACGTGAAATTTATAAAATAAGAAGTGAAATGCCACTAAACACAAGTCTAGTTTATATCCAAGGTCTCCATCCAAGTGAGAAAATAAGCGCTGCTTGCTACTTTTTGATCAGAAAGGGTGTTGTGTTCCATATGGTGATCCAGTGAATGGCCCTTTATTGGATAACATGAAATGGGTAGATCCTTAAAGTTTTTAATTTTTAACTTCTTTTTTGACTTAAAGACATGGTCATTATATGAATGTTGGGCATCAAGTTTCACCTTTAAATGCCCCGAAAACTAGAGTGGATCTTTTAGTATCGATTATTACTTATCTGCTGTTTTGCCTGATTAGACCTTGGTACTTGTTATTTAGCATAGTGCAATTGCCTAATTAGCCAAATTTATGTTGGATGCACTCTCCATTCGCCACCCATGTATTAAATGATTTTTCTTAATATTGACTATGCTGGAATTGAAGAAATGGCATGGTGGTACTATGGCCTCCCTATTGTGTTTGATACTATGCTAGTGTATAGATATGCAGCGTCTCTAAGTTTGTTGGAACTAGAATAGTAACTTGTTTCCAACAGCTAGCTCGATGAATATAGACAAGGTAACAGAAGATACTGCTGATAAAACACCCAACAAACAGGAAGAACCTCTGATTGAAGAGAAGGCACAGGACTCTACTGAAAGTTCTATGATCTCTGAGCGTCGAAAGGCCTTGTTTGAACCATTAGAACCAATAATGAATATAAATGGCCGACGACCATCAGCTGAATCCTTACTCCCTCCACCTGACTTTGACTCCACAAACTATCCCAAAGGCTGGCTGATTGGAAAGAAAAGAAAGCTAGTCAATGTGGATGTTGTTGAGAGCATGCGGAGGATTGCTGTGCAGGAAATGAACAGAAAGGTTCTATTTCAAACCTCTCTCCTCAGCAACACATGCACACGCACCAACAAACACACACAGTGATGGGGTTGAAATACAAACGTGAACCATATTTTGGTTATACATGCAGGACAGGGAAATTGATGGCCTAAATCAGCAATTGGAAGAGGATGCCCAATGCCTAGAACATCTGCAACTTCAACTTCTGCAAGAACGAAGCAAGCGTGCAGAGGTCGAGAGAGAAAATGCAGTGCTACAAGATCAGATATCTATGTTGATGAACATGTTACATGATAACGAGTCCATGGGAGAAGAAGGCCCAGATGAAGGCTCAGATGAACCATAGTGGTGGTTTGTTCGGTCATTTGTTTGTTTGTTTGTTTATTCTTTTTGTAGAAAGTTTCTAAAAAGTTGAAATCAACCATTCAAAACATAGGTTTTATATATATAATTGCACAGGTTGGTACTGCTAGTGCATTGGAGATGAATACTCTTTGTTTGTAATTGTTCCATTAGCATATATTATGAAGTACATATTATAGCAATTCATTTATTAGAGCAACACGATTAGTTCAACAAAGTTCTAGTTAAATTTTTGCTAGAAAGTCCTTTTTCGATTATAGCTACCTACCTTATTTTTGTGATATACTCCCAAACAAAAACTATATATATATATATATATATATTTTATATAATTTAAATATTCTTCTATATTTTTTTTACCAATGGTCATATACTTTCTCAAATTTTCACAAATATGAATACCTTATTTTCGTCACCTTGTTCTCACTCTAGAGCTATTTCTTCTCCAACACAATCAAAACCTATACCCCAGTGGCAACATCATCCCCAAACATCCAAAAGCAAAACTTGATACAAATCATCAAATGTATTTGTTAGTTAAATTAATAAGTGAAAAGCCCCAAACAAAGATCCAAACTGAAGAATCGTAAGTGTAGAGATTATCCCAAAAACACAGCCCAACAGAGTGAAATTTACACCACCTGCACAACCTAACAGAGTTAAATTTACCTGCACAAACTGCAACACGGACAAATTTGGTAGTGGTTACAACGATATCAATGAGAAAAAGTGCTAAAAGATTAGCGGTGTTGATCTTCAACAGCGAGCTGTGCAGGTAATATCCCCATTGGAATACAAGAACACTCTCCTTGGCACTCAACACCCTAGCCAACATCCCTGGCTTTGTCACCATTGGAATACCCCTTTGATCTGTTATTGGCATCAGTGGCTTCTACGGCAGCAAGCTAGGCTTCAAGGAAGTAGCAGTGGCTGTCCCAGAAGTGAGAGAGAGAAAGAGAGAGAACAATGGGGAGCAATTAAAAATTGGGTCAGTAATTATTTAGCAAAGATACAATGTTCAGCACTACAGCTTTCAAAAGATTTGTTAAGTTGCCAGCAAGTTCGTTGGAGGCCAAAAAAATGGGTTTGGCTAACCAAATATTACATGGCTATATCAGATGCACTGTAAAAATACAGATACAACAGAATTCACCAACATATATACACGAGGTAATACAGAAAATGTACAGACATCACCCTCACCATATGAGCAAGTCAGGATTCTGTCTAAAGTTAATTTTTTACCTAAGCTTTACAAGTTTCAGCAAACACAACCTAGATTACAGAGGAAATAACGCTTCACACTTCTTAAAACAAGATTAGTTGAGGACCACTATCTAGAATGATTATGAGAATCTTCTGGCAAGCTAAACCAAAACCGAGGGAGAGAGGCTATCCTTGGAAGATTAAGAAGCAGCTCTGCAAATGAGTCCTTCCTCGACATTGCTGGTGCTTGCTTACAGCCAGAACCATCATTGGACTCACCATCACCCTCTGCAGGATTACTTTCATGTGTTGATGCAGCAAAAGCTTCACCTATGTTCTGATCACTGTTTATATCAATATTGTCATCACATTTGGCCTGCATGTTTTGTGAAGTTGAAGGATCCTTCGGCAGAAGGCAGCAAAGAGAATTGACCCTACACATGAGTGACTGCTCGTCAGAAGCTGATGTTGATTGAGTGTCGCTTAACAAGATCTGGGTAACCTCCTCCAGAATGTCCCTTCCACGTTTGTTGCCAGAAAAGATGGGTCTATCATTTGCCATTTGTTCTGAAATGCAATGTCCGACGTGGCTCACTAGATCACTCATAGACATCGATGGATGAAGCACAGGCACTTTAATTTGTTCTAAATTGCTGAGAAACTTTGAATCTTTGTCTGCAATACTCCTCATTTCTTCAATTTTATTAGCATCCATCACTATATATTAAAATAAGACACTAGTTAGAAGATCTAGAACAATAACAAGGTAGTCTCAATATGGTTCAATTTTATCAAGTAACCCTCAGGTAACATAACATGGCAAACAAAAGTGTTATACATTATTATGGAATAAAGTATTAGCACACAATAACACTATATGGCAAAATAACAAATGCATGCCTTAATGATGTGACATGACAAGATGCCTAGGCATGTGACAAGATGAGTTGGCACATGTGGGGGCTAAATTCAAGGGATGCATGGAATCAATTGGCCAAGTATAGCATGAATAAATAAGGAACAAGGCAATTTGCCAACATGATATATATATATATATATATATATATATATATATATATAAATTTTATGACGGGAATCTCTTCAAGGTAGGACCTTTTGGACTCACCCCCTGTCAATTAAACCCCAGATGCATGACCTGCCCGCAAAAACCATGAGTTGGGTAATCTTAGAACTCGATTCTAGGACCTTAAGGGAGCATAATCCAAGGCCTACCAATCAAGTTAACCTGTGCGGACCCAACATGTAACAAATTAATTTAGCATGTGCTTAAATTTTGGTAGTTAGATAGGCATGTGTTCAAATTAAAGAATGTGTTTGATATGTGTAAACCTGTAATTAGCTTCACATTGTATTGTATTTTAGCATGTGATAAATATGGAAGTTAAAATCTAAGAAATCAATTATGGATGATGATCATCATAAGTTCATCATAACTAATTCCCTAAGCTATAAATTGCTAACTAAGCATAAGCCTTCTAAAATTGAGATTTTAATAAATGAGTTTGAGATTTCCTTTGAGAATAGATAGAAGTTGAGCCTCTCCCCTCTCCAGAAAAATCATTCTTTCTTGAACGCATCATCATTCTATTTCTCTTGCAGACTTGCACCAATAATCACAAACATTCACAGACCATCTGCAACCAATCTTCTAAGCCTATGTCCCACCACTAGAGTGAGAGGGAACATCACAATAACTTCTATCAATCTCACTATCATACCGTCATGGAATGTTTTCTAGTCATACAAACCAAACATCACCAAAGAAACTCTTACCTCATCTAGCTACAAACTTGCACTAATTTTGCTTGCTTTATTTTTTAATATTTTTTTGATAAGTATCTTGCATTCTTTATTTTCTTATCCAGCATATGATTTTCTGCATTTCCTAAACAACAGAAAGCATCATGTAGACCTTGCTTTTCATATCTTGAAAGAAACACGATATTACATTCCTGAATTTTCTTTGAACCCAAAACTTAACAACAGTACTACAACTTAATTAAGAATATTCTTTGAAACGAAAACATAAAAATAGTACTATAAAGAGTTAGAACTTTTTTCACTGCAAGCTACTAGCAAGCCTTGCTGCCTTCCACCTAGAACAGCACTAAGGCACACTTAGCTACCAGCATAATCATGTCATGTCTTTTAGAATTAATGAACGGTGAGAAAATATTTTTGGCACATTACATGAGATGATAGAAAAATGGCATATCCTTAATTGGTCTCTAAGATTGCGCCAATGAACTCTAGCTCTACTGGCACTCCCTCACACAAGAATGGGTAGAGGGTGAATTTTATTTTATTTTATTTTTTTTGAGAAGATATGAGTTCAAAACATTTGAGGTACGTATGTAACTTACCAATAAAAAAGTCAAAAATGAAAAGAAAAAGAGGGAAAAAAAATTGTAGCTTTCAATAGATTCACCTAAGTGCCTGGCAGTAATAATACTATCAGATAGCTTGTTTTCATATCCCCTTTCTAATAAGGTTTCCTTCAGATTTGTCATCCCTTGGAACACACCAATGGCTAGATCTCATGTCTGTCATTGGTATCAACCCATACATCCAGTGTCTAAGAAATCTGTCGAGTTTTGCTGAAATTATACAATGTAAATTTGTTAAACCATTACTAATTTACTCTACAAGCCTTTCCCTTCTCATTGAAAAAAATTTGGAAGGCCAAGGTCCCATGAAAAGTGGCATTCTTAGCGTGGATTGAGCCCTTAGGAAAATCCTGACAATTAATAACCTTCAAAAGACATATTTTGATAGTTGATTAGTGTTGTGTGTGTAGAGGTAGTGGTGTGACTGTTGATCACCTGCTTCTTCATTGTCCTATGACAACATATTTATTGTCCTTTGTTTTCACTCTCCAAGATTAGCTTGGGTGATGCCGAAATCTGTGTATGATATGTTGGAGAGTTGGCAAAGATTGTACAAAGAAATAGGGGGTCCTTAATGGTGTTGAGTGACCTGCTCATGTTATCAAAGAGCAAATCGTTGTTTGATTGGATGCTTGCTCTAGGCAACATCCCTTTGATGCCTTTTGTTGATTTTATTGACTCTTTGTGAGTTGTATTCATTGAAAATAATTTGTCCACATATTATTATGTGTCATTTTCTTTTCCTTTTTATATTTAAAAAAATTAAAAAAAAAAAAAAAAAAAACCAAATAGAGTCCACACAAATTCAGCCTTTAACCTAATCACAGAATAACAGAATTATCCTTGTCACTGAAGATGAGAAGCTGTACAGCTATTAGCACAGGAACAATTATATTTTGACAATTTTATAAGGTTGCATTTGAATTTGAGGATTTATAGTCAATGAATTTCAAGGATAATTATTGGTACAAATTGTTTGATAAGAATTTTAACAGCACAAGATGAATTAAACTTTTTTTGAGGATTTTTCTCCCACAAAAACACTAGTAATCCCATCAACAACAACCAAAAAAAAAAAAAAACACTTGTAATGTTATGAATTTGGAATAACATCTTATATACTTGTTTCAAATCCACATATTAATAAAACTGAAATTCATTAACAGAAAATGTTTCTCTCTCTCTCTCAATACCTTATTCAAGTCGTTTGGACTAGAAACTAAATCCAAATCTTATATTTCCATTGAAATGAAACATAAAAATATTAAATGAAGGATATGCATTTATCATCATATCATATTCTAGTCTAAAGAGAGACGAGTATGTGTTATTTAGCTATAACCATATCAACTACTACTTTCACTTCCAGGAACACAATTTTACCTGAACTAGGTGAAGGAGTTTCCTCAATATAATTTTCTGGGGCTCTAGCAATGAAGTCTTGCTCATTTGTTGAGAATGATGATTGAGCTCCAGATGGTGATGCCACAGCCCCCAATGAAGTCTCTTCACTTTTCATATCAGAGCCATATTCATTTGGCTCCTCAAACCCAGCAACATTGGATTCAAAATATGGACATTCTAACACAATTTCTGGTAGTTGACTTAAAAAGCTGAGACGAGGGTCACACTGAATAAGCTTTTCGAAGTGCTTGTCTAACATCCCTTGTGGGCACTGTAGAAAATGTCGCCTGTGACAATATCAAAAACCGCAGCAGCATCACATATTTAGAATCTTAATCTTGATTAGTTGCAGTCTAAAATGCAAGTTACAACTCTGTGTTTGGATCAATTTTGATATTGGCCCCTGATATTTAATAAGTTTAATCCTAGTCTCTTACATTTGGCACCATTTTTATTTTTATTTTTATTATTTTTAAAAATCTCGTCCTGTCTATTCCCAGTAATGACATGAAACCTAAAATGCTAATTAACCCTACAATCTACAATCTCTACAGCATCATTTAGGAAGTAATTGTAATTCCCAGTGAATCATACATCAAAGAAGATAATGATGAAGGAAGAAAGATATATGATCTGCTCTAAATGTAATGTAAAATATAAACACGCAATCATAGGTTTGGGTCAAATAATAATAATAAAATATTGTAAGTTTAATAAAAATGAAGTACCTATAAACGCTTGCTTGACCACCTGTAAAATCCGAGGATGCCTGCCATAAGGTGTGCTTCCTAGGTTGTGGATTTGTCTCCCTAAAGAAAAGGGGCCTTCTAGACAGCTGAGTCAAACAAACAAACAACATGAATCTAGCTACAATCATAATCTAAATTTTTTTTTTTTTAAAAAAATGGAATTTTTTGAATTTACCACAACATCCAAAGTTCCCGGTCCATCATCTGGATAGATTGCTTTGATAGCCACAATATCCGACCACTGTATTTCAATCTTATTCTTAAGACTGCCATCAAGGACTTCCCACACCAGCTTATGCTTTGCAAAGTAACATTTTGCCACCAACTCTCCTTCGTACTTCGACTTATACTACAAAATAATAGAATAGAAAGTCAACAACAAGCATAATCCAGGCAACATGAATATAAATTTATATTTATATTACCTCCCATGTCCCGATTCTAAGAAGTGAAGCCAAAAAGTTCGAAGCCTTGAGCTTATCATTATTATTGTTGTTGTGGGTGTTTTGATGAGAAAGCAGCCTGATTTGGATTAAATCCAAAAGGGAGGGGCTCTTTCGGAGATGCAAACCAAGTGGGCTTAGCTCATCATCAAAGGGATTGTATATTTCCTTTTGTTGCAGAGATTGATGCTTGTGCTTGGATCGCTTGTTAAATTCTAAGGAGGATTTTTCAACTTCTTCTAATACCGCCTTCTTCATTAACTCAACCATCGATTCTTTCTTTCTTTCTTTTTTTTTCTTTTTTTTTTTTTTCTTAATAAAAATTACTCGATTCGGCATACAATAAAAACTTCTTCAACTTTGTTCAATTTCAATACCCGTGCAGGTGACACGTGCCCCCTTAACAGAATTGCCACCTGGCAGACCCGTCGTCTAATTTGCCTCAGTAGAACCTCGCTCCTTCCTTCCTCTGAATAATTAAATATTCAGTACATCTATAGCCCTTCTTTTTTGGATTCTTCATTTTTTATGTTTAAAATATTATTATCATTCTCAGTTACAAGTTTTCAACTAACGAGAATAAATATGTAAATTAAAACTCTACTCACGTACACTTTGTCAGTTTCTATATCTCATTCTTTTTCAAATTGAAAACATTTAGTTTAACTCTACATTCTCCTTCCTTTTTCTTCAGATTGAAGACATTTATTGTCAGAGGCTTTAACTAGGACTGATATTGGGTCGGGTCGGGTCGGGTTTACTGTGACCCAAAACCTGACCCGATAGAAAATGGGGTTTGGCTGCTTGAAACCCGACCCGACCTGAAAAATCGGGTCGGTTTTCTAGGTCTCGGGTCGTGTCTCAAGTTGGATTTTATTTTTTTTACTGCTGCTTGTTAAATGGGAAGTTAAGGTAAGGGTTGCTATTGGGTCATCTCTAGTTCAGCTCTTGGATACTTTGTTTGACTGTTTAGATTTTCCTATCCTTTTTTTTTTGGTAAACTAGACTTTCCTATCCTTGGCTAAAGCGGGTCGTTTCTTTTGAATGAATTTGCTCATTCATCAAAAATAAATAAATAAATAATCATTCCTGGGTTTTAAGATTAGTATTGTCCTAAGCAAATTGGCAACAACCAAAAACGAAATTTACATATCAATAAAATTGCATGGTCCATCTCCAATTACCCATCAAGGAAATTGCAGTGTGAACACAAAACACTTCATTCAGTGTTCTTGCAAAATGCATCCTCTGTATCAACTACTATGAATGGAAAACCTTGAAGTTCACCAAAATTCACGAAAACAAAGACCAAGTCTTACATTAACAATTATACACACACCCCTAAAATAAACAATGTCAACTACAATGCCCTACTTATTTTTATCAAAGTTCCAAATTTTGACATAAACTCCAGACTATCCAAATTTGTAAATATGGGTAATTGATTTTTCAAGCAAACTATTTATTGGTAAAAAGTTGGTGCACATCAAGAATGTGATCGTGACCGAACAAAATCTTCTAGTTTTTCCCACACATCCAACGCTACAGTTCTATCTTGGTGTCGCTTATTCTTGCTGAAGCTTCTCCCAAGTCTTTCCCAGGTTAATAATGTAAATGCCTAAGGTCAAGAAAATAGTAATCAAGTATTATAAAATGTATATTGGTAATCAATACATACACATGCAATATCAAACAACCCCAATTTGTGTGTATATATACACAAACAAACAAGAAAATGAAGCTCTTTATAGCATTTGTATTTTTAATTTACTTTCCCAGTAGACCACACAATTAAGAACTGCATTTTCAAGCCCAAATTTCAAAAAATTTCAATTGAATCAATACAATCTGCTTTTACAAGTTAGGAAAAAAAAATATGGAAGCTACAAGTATAAACTAGCCTTAAAACCTTAAATCTTAAACATTCAATTTACAGATGAAATACAAAACAATATAATCTAAAATGCAAAATTTCACTTCTCATTCTGAGATTGATTGAAAACAGATACTTTACACAAAAGATTGAAACGAGCATCCAGGCCTAGGGTATCTTCATTTTTGCAAAAGTAAATCTCAAAATAGAAACAAAATCCAAAGTAGTTCTTTTTCATCAATATAAAAGGGTTGTTCCTAAAAGATGTAAGAACTCCCAAAATCAGAGACTAAGACAAGGAAATTAAGAAAAAAAAAAAAAAAAAAAAAACCCCAACAAAGAGAAGGATGAGTGGATGACTTACACTGTTACACACGTAGAGAGAACTCAGTGAGAGAGGCAGAGGAGCACAACTCTTTAGTTAAAAACCTGAAGAAAAAAGAAAAAAAAAATCGAAATGGGTCCTTAAAAAAGCGATTCAAGCCAAACCCACATCACAAAACGCAAGAAAATCAAACCCAAACAGGATATTCACATAGAAAAAAAGCCCAAAATCTGAAAGTATTAAAAACCCAACTAAATTAACAAGAAACTAGGAGTGAATATCCACCAATCCTACTTTTGGTTGCCAAGAAAATGTGGGGAACGAACCAAAAAAGTTTAAATTTTGAGTTCAACCCACGAAAATAACACCACTAGCAACACCCCAAACGTGAGAAAAATATGAAAACCTGAATTTTAAGTTCGTTTTTTCTTCCACAGTTTTCTCAGAAACCAATCAAAGAGCAAACACACAGAGATGATAAATCTAACTGGACTGATTCTGATAATCAATTCAAAAACCCACAAAGAATTTCAGCTCTATTTACAGTTTGTACACAAAGCAATATATTCGACTTACACAGAGACGGAGAGCTGAGGGAGGTAGCTGAGGCTTAAGGGAGGCGGAAAGAGTAGGGTTTTTTTCAAAAGAAAAAATTGGGTTTAGACTAGTGTTTTTATATGACCCGATGCCCGACCCGATATCGACCCGAACCCGAAAATAAGACCCGAAACCCAACCCGAATATCCTCAGACCCGCCCAAAACCTCTCGGGTCGGTTGGGTTTTCGGGTGGGTCGGGTCCATTGCTCACTCCTAGCTTTAACAACTTTTCAGGTTCTATCTTTTGCAAGTTCCTCTTTGTTTTCTTTTCTTTTCTTTTGTTTATCATTGACTTTTTTTGAGTTCTTACCTACCATGGCTGCCAAGTATTCATAGTTTGAGGAGTACTTACCTGTGGGTGAATGTGATTAGGGATTCAAGGGTGTTTAACGGTGGTTATTACCGAGTTGACTTTGAGATTTCAAATAGGAGGGTTTGTACTTAATCTGGCTACTTGAAAAAAGATATTGGTAAGGGCTCTTTCTTTTTGTTTTGGCCTAGAATTAAACACAAACTCTTTTTGAGGTTTTTTTTTTTTTTTTTGGAATTTATGGTATTTTTTTTAGGGGAATTAAGCTACTTAGTTTGGTTATTTATTTATTTATTGCAATTTACTCCTTTTTTTAATTTTTTTATAGGAATCACGCTTCTCTGACCAAAGGCATATCATCATTTATACACAAGTTTTTATTCCAAAGATTGAGTCATAATTAAAAAAGCCTCATCTCGCACGCGTGATGACATAAGAAAACATTTAATGTCTTGAAAAGGGTATGGAAGTGCTATTGGGTCATCTCTGTCTTAGGGTTCTTTCTTGCTGGGATTTTGGCTTTGTTTTGGGATTTTGTAGAGAGGTTTGGCTGCTGTTTTGTGTTGGTGAAAATGGGAAAATGTGGGATTTTTCACGTGTTTTGGGGTTTTGTTTTCTGTTACGTTTCTTTTTGTTTTGCTGGTTGTATGGTGGCTAGGATTTTCGGGTTGGTAAAGGAGAGGAGGGATTTTTTGTTTTGTGTTAGTGAAGGAGGGATTTTTGGGGTTCTATTTTGAAGGCTTGCAATGAGATTGTATGGCGTTTAGGGGTAGGTGTAGAAAGGAAGATACTTTTTTTATGCTACTTGTTATAAATGTAATTTACGCTACTTTTTTTTAGAGGGTATTATTATATATTTGATGTATCATGTTAATAGTTTCCCAATTTAAACCTCACATGAAGTGGTTGTTATCTAAGAAATTGTTGTAAATTTATTTTGTAACATAAATTATATTTTCATTTGTATAATCCTATGTGAAATTCAATTTACATTTTTTTATAATTATTAATTTACTACTCCATAAAAAATGTTACATACATTTTTTCAGTTTTAAAGGTAGTTGATATCTTTGAAATTTAAACTCTTTTTAACTTTTATTATGGATGTGCAGTAAGTGGCTAACTATTAGGATTAAAACACTACATTTTAGGATTAAAATTGATCCTTTTACTGTAAAAGAAATATATTTGAAATTTAAACTCTTTTTAACTTTTCGTTATGGATGTGTAGTAAGTGGCTAACTTTTAGGATTAAAATTGAATCTTTTACCGTAAAAGAAAAAAAAAATGGTAGTTGCTAAATTTTAAATATAAGTTGTTTCCACTTTTTGTTATGGATGAGTAGAAGATGGCTAAATTTTAGGATTAAAACATAACATTTTAGAATTAAATGAGAAGTTTTTAACGTGGGGAGTGTTATTGTTTTTAACATGTATAAATCATACATTAAGCAAACGTGGGAGACTGGTAGTTTTATCCAAAAATTTTAAAGATGTAGTTACCCACAAATGTGTACTATTTTTAAACTTTGAATTTGAAAAAAAAAAAGGGTGGTCGGGTGGTGTTTTTTGGATAGAACGTGGGATTTAAAAAAAAAAAAAATAGTTTAATCCAAAATTTTTAAACGTGTAGTTTTTTTTTTTTTTTAATAAACTTTTAAATAAGGATAGTGGTCACATCAATTCTCCACGTTGTTGATGGCCATTTTGGAAGCCCAAGTGGAAGGGAGAGGCCCAGTAACACGGACAAAAAAGAGTTGGCAAACGGATAGAAAACCTATTAAGCCCAAGCGGCAAGAATAATGGATCACAGGCCCATGAGATGAACAAATGGGCTTAAAGGAGCCCGGAAAGAGAGAAAAAGCAAACCATGGGTAGTATATGATGTGGAAAAGTGAGAATGGGCCATGGCAGGCCCAAAGTAATGAAAGTAAAGAAAGTAAGGGGTTAATGGCAAGCCCATGAACCCCAAGGATTAGGGATAATGTAATTGGGCCGGGGAAGTCCAAAGAATTCAGTAAAAGCCCGTGGGAATGCAAAGTTAAGAAAAGGACCGAGGAAGCCCAAGGAAAGCAAACGGGCCCGGGACACCCAAGGGAAAACAAATGGGACACAGGAGCCCGCCAGTGATATAATAAAAGAACCAATGGCCATACTGGGCCATTGGGAGAAGAATAAACGGCAGGCTCGAAGAGGCCCAGCTAGATTGAGGCAAAACAACTTCGCAACAGGAATGATAGAGTGGTATGGCAGGAGATGATAACAAGAAAAAGGGTGGGCTAAAGAAAAGCAAAGTCCACCGTCAAGCAAGGCCCAGCCCCTGAATAGGGCAAGCCATAAAGGAAAGGAAAACCAGAAAATAGTAAAAAACGGACGGCAGACTGTGCAGGCCAACCACGACAAATGCATAAGCAGCAGGCAGATTTTGGACACACATGGAAGAGAGGCACGCGCAACCAGACCTCACCAGCCTGTACCTAGCCAATACAAGACACAGTGAGGTCATGGGTCAAAGGTAAGAGGGCATGGTTTGGCGGAGGGGAGAGTGGAAAAACCTATTTTGAGGTTCCTACTAGGGCTCTTTCGAGAGAAGTGTCCTATTGGGATGACATACCACCCAAAGGAGCAAAGCTGAGCTGGAACCACTAGGTGCATGCCATGAGGGATAGGGAGAGAGAAGGCACCCACACCATAGCAGGAAAGGATGCCACGGCAGACAAACAAACAAAATAGTTTTCTTTTGTCTAGCGATGGGGAGTGGCACACAGACGGACTAGTGGTGGTCGGCAGGTACACCCAGACCAGACAAAAGTGGTTAAGGGCTAAAATCGTAAAATCCGGTTACGGTAGACACTATAAAGAGGCCCTTGCCGTGTACAGGAGGGAGGGGGACGAGAAGCACCACAGTATTAGAAATTTGAAAACCAAGAAATAGAAAAAAAGTATTAAGAAAAAGAAGTAGAAAGAAAAAAGATAAGAAATGGGAATATTAGAAGAGAAGGAAAGAAAAAGATAGGGAGTTAGAACGGCAGGCATGCACCAATAGGTTGATTCCCTCTCCCCCTCTCAAAAGTTTGCTCTCTGCCGGAAATAAAGAGTCTTCTTGTGTACCAACCATTCAGGTCCGCTTCCCTCAAAGTGATTAATTTCCACAGCAGGATCTCCCTGAGAGATTATTCACTTTGAGAAGATGGCCATGGAGTAGCAGGTTTGGGCTTGCTTGCAGACTTAAGCTTGGCAGGACCCTTCTTACTTGGCACAGAAATATTCGTCACTTTAACTTTCTTCTCCCAGCCCGGAGGATAATCACCGGCGTGCCAATGCCACTTTCTTTTCTCCTCATCCCACTCAAAGATAGCAGACCGATTCTGCTTCCTGGCATATGCTAACACAGACTTGGAAGGCAAAAGCAACCAAGGATTGGTCGAGATAATTGCGCTAAGCCCATCAGGAGGAATGAGGGAGAAACCACGACTACCCATCAACTTTTTTTCAAACGAAGTCATCACAGCCTACCAATATCCATGCATGGCAAGGGTACAAAGACCTTCCCTCAGTGAGCTCGGAATGGTAACTGCAGTAAAACACTGACTCCAAAATTCAAAGACAGTGGGCCGTAGAAAGGGTCGGACAAAGGTGGGGGACTCCATAAGAAAAGAAAGGTTATCAGGAATGTCCTAATCTAGTCCGAACTGCCTTCTCACCCGGTTGGCAAGATAATGAACAAACCTAATCCCTTCGTCGGCCAAATAAGGCAGCCACCTAGCATTGGTGGCCGCCAAGTAAGTAATCTCGGTCTCATCAAAACCGGTTAAGGGAGTGGTAGTCCTGGCGGTGTCAACGAACAAACCCATAGCAGAATCTACACATGTATAACCGGCACCCAATTTTCTATAAGCTTTCCAAGAAAATCCAACCCCTTGATCAAAGGATTCAACAGCAAAATGGTCAATTGGTTTCAAGCCAACCCAGCGAAAGGCCAATCGAAAGTCTAACTCAAATCTGCCACAAAAATCAGTAATGGCCTGCGGACACGACTGATACTTGTCTTTAGCGAAACGAAAGGGCCTACACTTCAACAAATGCTTAGCACAATGCTTGTACAACAGGTGTTGCAAAATAGTACTATGAACAGAGGAGGTGACTATATGGCAGGAGCTTGCCTGGCTCTCATCACTCCACAGGATGTTTAATTGAACATACAGATGCCCCAAGAACATAGGAGCCAACGGCAGACTAACCCCAGCAGAAATCTTAATGGCCAAACAGAAATATAAAGGCTTCACGGCGTAATGAGGGTGGGACCCAAAAATAAACTTGCAAAGCCAAAACACAACAAAGGCCGCACGGCGGGCAGACTCAGAGAATTTAGAAGAAGAACTAACCCAATAAGACAACTTGGCGTTCCCGCTCATCCTTTTCTTCAACTCAGCCTCCACGGCCTCTTCCTCCGGGGAAAGCTCTAAGGTAACAGGATTAACGTCTCCAAGGATGGGCAAGAGTAACTAGTTGGCTACATCTTCTAAGGTCACGGTGACCTCATCGCAAGAAAAGAAGAAGGTATGGGTGGTGGTACACCACCGGCAGACCAAGTGACGGAGGTTGAAGAGGTCCCAAAAGTTGGATAAGTAGCGAGATGAAACGATGGCCTTCAAAACACCGGCCCGCTATAACAACCCCATGAAGCCGGTGTCGGATAACTTATTGTCCACCCACTCCCTCCAACCTAAGGCGGTACCCGACCCGAACTCGAAATGGATAGGCACGGGGAGCGAAGTGCCCTGGCGAATGACAAGATCGGGGATCGAAAAGGCCAATGGGGCCCAAGAAATGTCCGTATTTTGCCGGCAAAGAGCAAGCCACACACGGCCCGGCGGCAGCGGCGTATAATCACCGGGAATCTTTGGGAAATGGGGATGAATGTCATACCAGGGATCAATAAGTGGAGCACACTTACTGTCCAGGTCACGCTCCGTTTCTTCCTCGTTGGAATGGTTCGACTCGGAGTACACGGCCTCCTCGCCTACATCACGTGCGGCAGAAGGATTGGAGATAACTTCTTTTCCTTTACGGTGGGAGGAGCTTTGGCTTTTCACCAGTGTCATTGTGCAGGAATTTGATAGAAGAAAACGTATGGGGTGTTTGAGGAAGAGGAAATGGAGAAGAAAGGGAAAACAGAAAGAGAGTTTTGGAAAGAAAGAAGGAGTTTGTGTTTGGATTACAAATGGACTCCCTCTTAAATACCCAGGTCATTAATGCCGGCACGAAAGGAGGCGACAGGTCAGCCATCAAAAAGAGGATGAAATTAATGAAACGGTGGTTGTGTTTCAAAATAACTGCCAAACTGGGAAATTCGAAGAGACAACACTGTTCACGGCAGAAATATATATATATATATATATATATATATATATATATATATATATATGAATATATGTATGTGTAAGGTAGGAACCACTATTCAAAAAGCCCGCGAAAGAAAAGAAGATGGAAAGACAGAAAGGGCAGAGAAGTTTTTTCTTTTTTTATTCACATATGAACCGCAGGAACGCTTCATATGTTCAGGGGGCTAAATGTTGATGGCCATTTCGGAAGCCCAAGTGGAAGGGAGAGGCCCAGCAACACGGACAGAAAAGAGTTGGCAAACGGATAGAAAACCCATTAAGCCCAAGCGGCAGGAATAATAGATCACAGGCTCATAAGATGAACAAATGAGCCTTGAGGAGGTAAATGGGCTTAAAGGAGCCCGGAAAGAGAGAAAAAGCAAACCACGGATAGTATATGATGTGGAAAAGTGAGAATGGGCCATGGCAGGCCTAAAGTAATGAAAGCAAAGAAAGCAAGGGGTTGATGGCAAGCCCATGAACCCCAAGGATGAGGGATAATGTAATTGGGCTAGGGAAGCCCAAAGAATTCAGTAAAATCCCATGGGAATGCAAAGTTAAGAAAAGGGCCGAAGAAGCCCAAGGAAAGCAAACGGGCCCAGGACGCCTAAGGGAAAACAAATAGGACACAGGAGCCTGCCAGTGATATTATAAAAGAACCAATGGCTGTACTGGGCCATCGGGAGAAGAATAAATGGCAGGCCCAAAGAGGCCCAACCAGATTGAGGCAAAACAACTTCACAGCAGGAATAATAGAGTGATATGGCAGGAGATGGTAGCAGGAAAAAGAGTGGGATGAAGAAAAGCAAAACCCACCGTCAAGCAAGGCCCAGCCCCTGAATAGGGCAAACCATAAAGGAAAGGGAAACCAGAAAATAGTAAAAAACGGACAGCAGACTGTGCAAGCCAACCACGACAAACACATGAGTAGCAGACAGATTTTGGACATAGATGGAAGAGAGGCACGCGCAAGGCCCAGACTTCACCAGCCTATACCCAGCCAATACAGGATACGGTGAGGTCATGGGTCAGAGGTAAGAGGGCATGGTTTGGCGGTGGGGAGAGGGGAAAAACCTATTTTGAGGTTCTTGCTAGGGTTCTTTTGAGGGAAGTGTCCTGCTGGGATGAGATACCACCCAAAGGAGCAAATCTAAGCTGGAACCACTAGGTGCATGCCATGAGGGATAGGGAGAGAGAAGGCACCCACACCATAACAAGAAAGGGTGCCATGGCAGACAAACAAACAAAATAGTTTTCTTTTGTCTGGCAATGGGGAGTGGTACACAGATGGACTAGTGGTGGTCAGCAGGTACACCCAGACCAGACAAAGGTGGTTAAGGGCTAAAATAGTAAAATCCAGTCACAGTAGGCACTATAAAAAGGCCCTTGCCGTGTACAGGAGGGAGGGGGATGAGAAGCACCACGATATTAGAAATTTGAAAACCAGGAAATAGAAAACAAGTATTAAGAAAAAGAAGTAGAAAGAAAAAAGATAAGAAAGGGGAATATTAGAAGAGAAGGAAAGAAAAAGATAGGGATTAGAACGGCAGGCATGCACCAATAGGTTGATTCCCTCTCTCCCTCTCAAAATCCTACTCTCTGCCGGAAACAAAGAGTCTTCTTGTGTACCAACCATTCAAGTCCGCTTCCCTCAAAGTGATTAATTTCCACTGCAGGATCTCCCTGAGAGATTATTCACTTTGAGAAGAGGTGTTCTTCCCTCTCTGGTTTTGGTCCTGCGGATCAGATTTAATCTGATTTATTTCCTCTTTCAATCAACTCATATACTACCCACTTGTTTCTCTTACTTTTCTTATAAAATGATTGTTGTTAAACTGTGATTATCTTTTCTTAAGTAGGGATTATCTGTTTATCTTAATGAAGATGTCAAAGTACTTTATTTTATCTTGTTATTATCATATCTGCCTGCCGCAACCCATCTGAAACAGTTCTGCCTGTCGTAAGTGTGCTCCTGGCAGACGAGGCATAAATTTGCGCACAGACCGGACCAAATTGAGTTGCAGTTGGACCGATCTCAACTCCCTTACTCAGAATACTTGGGCCTAGTACTCTAGGAGGCAACCCAGCTCACTTTAACCAAAAAAGGCCCACTACACACGTTAATCTTTTAAATTTCCCAAAAATTTAGCCTTTTATTTTCTTTCAAAATCAGATATCCTAAAAATTAGGTTTTCTTTTATATTTTTTTTTTCACTTTTTTATTTAATTATTTTTTTTGTACCAATGAGGGTTTTTTTGTTTTGTTATATTCTTTTCCGTGTTCTTTTTCATTTTGTACGGATGATTTTTGTTTTGAATAGAATTAATGATGTAGGTTACCATGGGATAAGGATAAGGTATTTTTAAACATAGATTTTTTTTTTTTTTTTTTTTTTTTTTTTTTTAAAGGTGGCCGAGTAGTGTTTTTTTGATAGAATATGGGATTTAAAAAAAAAAAAAAAGTTTAATCCAAAATTTTTGAACATGTAGTTTTTCTTTTTTGATAAACTTTTAAATAAGGATAGGGGTCACACCAATTCCCCACGTTAATCTTTTAAATTTCCCTAAAATTTAGCCTTTTATTTTCTTTCAATATCAGATATCCTAAAAATTAGGTTTTATTTTATATTTCTTTTTCATGTTTTATATATATATATATATTATGTACAGATGAGGGTTTTTTGTTTTGTTATATTCTTTTCCGCATTCTTTTTCATTATGTACGGATGATTTTTATTTTGGATAGAATTATTGATGTAGGTTACCGTGGGATAAGGATAAGGTATTTTTAAACATAGATTTTTTTTTTTTTTAAAAAAAAAAAGGTGGCCGCGTAGTGTTTTTTGGATAGAATATGGGATTTAAAAAAAAAAAAAAGTTTAATCCGAAATTTTTGAATGTATAGTTTTTCGTTTTTGATCAAATTTTAAATAAGGATAGGGGTCACACCAATTCCCTACGTTAATCTTTTAAATTTCCCAAAAATTTAACTTTTTATTTTCTTTCAAAATCAAATATCCTAAAAATTAGGTTTTATTTTATATTTCTTTTTCACGTTATGTACCACTTTTCCGCATTCTTTTTCATTCTGTACGGATGATTTTTGTTTAATTTTTTTTTTGGATAGAATTATTGATATAGGTTGCCGTGGGATAAGGTATTTTTAAACTTTGAATTTGAAAAAAAAAAAAAAAGGGTGGCCGGGTAGAGTTTTTTGGATAGAACGTGGGATAGTTTTATTTTATTTTTTATTTTTAAATAGGGGTAGCTATTTTTGGATGAAACGTACGACTTGAAAACTGTCATAAAAAACAGAACAACAACAACACCACTAAAAAGAAAAAGTGTGGATGCACATCTAGAGCCTTTCCTTATGAAGAAAAAAAAAAAAAAAAAAAAACTAAAATTTGAGTCTTTTACCGTAAAAGAAAAAAAAATCATAGTTGCTAAATTCTAAATATAAGATCTTTTTAAATTTTTGTTATGAATGTGTAGTATATAGCTAAATTTTAGGATTAAATACAACTTGATAACTATCATAAATAAAGGAACAATAACAACACCACTAAAAAGAAATAAAAAATGTGGATGCACATCTAGAGCCTTTCTTACACACACACACACACACACACACACAAAAACCTAAAACTAAAAAAAATTGAGTCTTTTACAGTAAAAGAAAAAAATGTTAGTTGCTAAATTTTAAATATAAACTCTTTTTACTTTTGTTGTGAAAAGAAAAAAATGTCAGTTCTTTTAATTGTCAGAGCATGTTCGTCCAAGGAGAAAGCTCGTCTGTCCATGAAGTTGGTTGGACGAACACCTTGCGTCCTGAACATATTCCTCGAAGCAAGTATTGTTTTCCTGTCAGACTACAAACCGTTCCCCTAATAAACGGTTTGTAGTCAACGGACCCCAAATAATGTAACTTTCATGGCAGTTATGGAAGTTACCTCCGAATCTTCCGAACTCCACAACGGTAGGAGAAGTGACTGCCTCAGATAAACACTATATAAAGGCTCTTCTACAGGAGGGTAAGGCATTCAGAAATTTTTTTCATACAACTTGGAATTCCAAAAATACTAACTTTACCATCAGAGGATTCTTGGCTGGTCTTCCCTAGTCTCCTCTGATTTTGTGTTCATCTTTTCAGGATAGTCCAAGTAACACAGAGATCATCAACGCTCGAGACATTCAGCCTTACTGATTTCCTTGTGTTCATCAGTTGGCGCCGTCTGTGGGAAAGTTTTGTTAGATTTTATCTAAGTTCTAGAATTCCTTTCTTTGACAAAAAGGCTGCAATGGTTCGGACTAGATCGAGGGCTACTAGCCCAGGCCATCAAGAAAGTAGGGATGCTTCTAGCCATCCCCATTACGATCATCAATCTGCGCCTGCCATGCAACCATCCTCTGTTCAACACGTGCAATCCATGGCAGCTGCTATGGTAGAGTTAACTTGCCAAAACCAAGAACTGACAAGGGAGATTAATCTTAGAAGGCAACAACATGAGGCATATGGGGAAGAACAAGACCAGAGCCGGGGAGATGGAAGAAATGCTGTGCCTGAAAGTCAATCAAGAGGCACCACATCAAGAAGGGTGCCACACTTGGAGAGAGAGATCGACCAGATGAGGAAGGTTATGGATGAGATGAGGGAGAACATGAGAAAAACAAATCCTGTAGAGGATCTAGTTCACCGAACAGATTCCCCTTTCACAGCTTCCATCAATGGTCACCCCTTGCCTCCAAAATTCAAGATGCTTTCCTTGGATTCTTATGATGGAGCACGTGACCCGTTTGATCACATTGCTACTTTTAAGACTACAATGCACCTTCAGGGGGTCCCGGATGAAATTATGTGTAAAGCCTTCCCTACCACCCTCAAAGGTCCGGCACGAGTGCGGTTCAGTAAAATACCCCCGAATTTGGTAAGTTCTTTCAAAGAGTTGAGCAAGTTGTTCGTTAATAACTTCATTGGGGGACAGAGACACAAGCGTTCTTCGTCTAGCCTGCTGACCATAGAACAGGGGGAGAATGAAAGCCTGCGGTCCTTTATCACTTGTTTCAACAGGGAAGCCTTGATGGTGGATGAGGTGGATGATTAGCTATTATTGGCAGCCTTTCATAATGGGGTTAATTCTGATTTGTTCTCCACAAGCTTTATGAGAAGGAACCTCAGTCTATGGCCGAACTCCTCTATTCAGCCCAGAACTTTATGAATGCAGAAGACGCGATCATAGCCAAGAAGAGGAAGAGAGTTGAGATAATGGAAGCAAACCCTATGCGCCACTCCGAGCAGGCCCCTCATCCAAAAAAGGGATGGATGGAAGATAAAAAAGACTGAGATGGCAAGAAGGCTGGTCCTTCAGCACGAAGTCAACAATACACGCCACTGAACACGCCGCTCGAGCAAGTCCTTATGCAAATCAAGGACGAGCCTTCCTTTAAATGGCCGGAGAAAATGAAGGGAGACCCTAACAAGCGCAATAGAAACAAGTATTGCCGCTTCCATAGAGACCATGGGCACGACACAGACGAATGTTACGATCTAAAACAACAGATTGAAAATCTTATAAGACAAGGAAATTTGAGAAATTTCCTTGGACGAGAGCATAAGGATGAGAAATTGAAAGGGGAGGTAGAAGAGTCGTCACACCCTTCGCTTGGAGAGATAAGAGTTATTATAGGAGGAAGCTCAGCCGGTCAGTCGTCCAAGTCCAAGAAGATGTATCTGAAAGTAGTGCAGAATGTTCAACTCTTTGGACGATCTCCAAGGACAATGACCACGGACGAGTAAGAGCAAGCCATAACATTTACGGACGCAGACGCTGAAAGAGCTCATCACCCCCATGATGATGCCATTGTTATTACTTTGCTTATTGCTGATTATACAACTAGAAGGGTGTTGGTGGACAATGGAAGTTCAGCAGATATTTTATAGTACCCTGCCTTTCAGCAAATGAGGCTCGGACGAGACCAACTTCGTCCGGTAAACTCACCCTTGGTAGGATTCGGTGGAATGAAGGTGCAGCCTGTAGGCACTGTCACATTACCTGTTGTGGTGGGGGCATACCCACAACAGGTAGCCAGGGACGTGAATTTCTTGGTGGTAGATTATTCATCCTCCTACAATGCCATAATTGGAAGACCAACTTTAAATGGTTAGAAAGCAATTATGTCTACTTACCACTTGTCAGTCAAATTTCCAACGGAGCATGGGCCAGGACAAGTGCAGAGAGATCAGCTGACAACAAGAGAATGCTACCTGACTATGTTGGCCATGGATGAACAAGTTCAGACAATGAATATTGAAGAAAAGAGAATGGTGGCTGAACCCATTGAAGTGTTGGAAGATATTTCTTTAGACGAGAAAAACCCTGAGAGGTGCACCAGGGTTGGAGCGGATTTAGAAGAGAAGATTAAGAAGGATCTCGTCCGTTTCCTGAGGAAAAGTATTGATGTGTTTGCTTGGAGTCATGAGGACATGTCGAGTATAGACCCTAGTGTCATTACCCACCGTCTAAATGTGTATCCTTCCTCTAAGCCTGTACGACAGAAGAAAAGGGTGTTTGCTCCTGAGAGAGACAATGCTATTAAAGAAGAGGTGCAGAAGTTGACCGTAGCAAAGTTCATTCGAGAAGTTTATTATCCAGACTGGTTGGTCAATGCAGTAATGGTCAAGAAGGCAAACGGTAAGTGGAGAATGTGTGTAAACTTCACCGATCTGAATAGGGCTTGCCCCAAGGACAGTTACCCATTACCATGCATTGACCAATTGGTAGATTCCACTACGGGTCACACGCTGCTTAGCTTTATGGATGCTTTCTCCGGATACAATCAGACAAGGATGGACGATGTAGATCAAGAAAAGACATCCTTTGTTACAAGTCAAGGATTATTCTGTTATAAGGTGATGCCCTTCAGTTTGAAGAACACTGGGGCAACATATCAGAGGTTGGTTAACCACATGTTTCGTCCACAAATTGAGGGAAAGCATCTGGACGACTTGTAGGAAACGTTTGACACACTTAGGCAGTATAACATGAGGTTGAACCTCAGCAAGTGTGCTTTCGGAGTGTCATCGGGGAAATTCTTGGGGTTTATGGTTTCACATAGGGGGATTGAAGCAAATCCAGACAAGATTTAAGAGATACTGAACATGGAACCTCCACGAAATATCAAAGAAGTCCAGTCTCTTATCGGACGAATTGCTGCCCTCAACAGGTTTGTCTCTAAAGCTACTGATAAATGTTTGCCATTTTTTAAGGTACTTAAAAAGGCATTTGAATGGACGGACGAATGTCAAAAAGCCTTTCAAGACTTGAAAATCTACCTCACTACGGCTCTTTTACTAAGTCCATCCGTGCTGGGAGAGGAGTTGTATTTGTACTTAGCAGTTACCTCATATGTCGTTAGTTTAGGATTGATAAGGAAGGAAGGAAGAGTGCAAAAGCCTGTATACTATACAAGCAGAGCACTAAGGGGAGCGGAAGGATGATATCCACTAATAGAGAAGCTGGCTTTTGCATTAATAACGGCTTCCAGGAAGCTAAGGCATTACTTCCAAGCTCATGTCATCAATGTCATGACCGATCACCCGCTCAAGAAAGCAATGAACAAGCTAGAAGCTGCAGGACGACTGATCCAATGGGCTGTCGAGCTTAGTGAATTTGACATCAAATATGCCAAGGCATGTAATAAAAGCTCAAGCCTTGACAGATTTCATTGCAGAGTTCACTTCGAGTTATGAAGACTTAAGCGAGGTAGAGAATAGAAAGAAATGGATCGTCCATGTGGATGGATCATCTACACAGCATGCAGGAGGAATATGAGTTGTTTTACTATCCCCGGAGGGAGGGAGATAAATTGAAGCACAAGGTTCGTCTGCAGTATTAAACAACCAACAATGAAGCTGAGTATGAAGCCCTTCTTAAAGGGTTGGAGTTGGCCAAATCTATGGAAGCAGAATCAATACTCGTCCTGGGAGACTCTCAGCTAGTCATAGGCCAAGTAAATAGGACATGTGAAGCCAAAGAAGAACGAATGAAGAAGTACCTTAATAAGGCGGTACGCCTTGCAAAGAAGTTTAAGGAAGCTGATTTCATTAAGATCCCGAGAGAAGAAAATATGGAAGCAGATACTTTAGAAAAAGAAGCCTCAGCGAGCGAAGTAATGGACGAATTTGATGAAATTAATACCTGCCCAGCATAGATTTTCCAGAGGTGCAGCAGACAGAGGGTGAAGAAAATTGGATGACTCCAATAGTATCATACTTGAAGGATAGAAAGCTTCTAGAAGGAAAAAACGAGGCCAGGAAGCTCAGAGTCAGATCAGCCAGATACGTCCTCATGAACGAAGTACTATACAAAAAGGGTTTTTCACAACCTTATTTGAGGTGTTTAGCTCCAGACGAGGCCAACTATGTATTGAGGGAGGTTCATGAAGGAGCATGTGGCAACCACTCAAGAGCCAGATCACTTGTCCACAACGTCGTCCATGCAAGCTACTACTGGCCCAATATGCAAGCTGATGCCAAGGCATATGTCAAGATCTGCGATTAATGCCATCGGTTTAGTAATGTCCCCAGACAACCATCAGAATATCTCACCCCAATGATGGCCCCATGGCCTTTTGCACAATGGGGGTTAGACATCTTGGGTCCCTTTCCACTTGGGACGAGGCAGATGAAAATTCTAGTGGTGGGTATTGATTATTTCACCAAATGGGTAGAAGCAGAACTCTTAGCAAGTATCACACAACAAAATGTCAAGAGCTTCGTCTGGAAGAACATTGTGTGCAGGTTTGGGGTGCCCAGAGTATTAGTGTTTGACAACGGACGACAATTCGACAATGCACTTTTCAAGGACTTTGTGAACACTTCGAAATTCAAAATCATTATTCCTCGCCCGCCCATCCCCAAGCAAACTGTCAGGCCGAAGTTGCAAACTAATCCTTGTTGAAAATTATCAAGACTCGGCTCAAGGGGGCAAAGGGAGTATGGCCAGATGAGTTACCAGGTGTTCTATGGGCATATAGGACAACGGTAAGAACCCCTACAGGGGAAACTCCTTTCAAGTTAGCCTATGGAAGCGAAACAGTCATACCTACAGAAGTGCACATGGCCAACCACAGGGTGATGATGTATCAGGATAAGGATAACGAGGAGCAACTCCGTTTAAACCTCGATCTAATAAACGAGGTAAGGGCGAACGCAGAACAAAGGACGGCAAGGTACAAAAACCTCATGGCTAGGTAGTATGATGCAATGGTGAAGCCAAGGTGGTTCAACGTAGGAGACCTCGTCCTGAAAAAGGTTTCTTTGGCAACCAAGAACCCGGCTCATGGGAAACTTAGACCTAATTGGGAAGGACCCTACAGAGTTATCAACTGTAAAAGGCAAGGATCCTACTACTTGGAGGCCCTGGACGGGAGAAATTTGGAGCATCCTTGGAATGTTGAGCACTTAAGGAGGTATTATCAGTAAAAATGCTAGCCTAGACAAGTGTCACTATAGACGAGCTTGATGCCTGTTTATCTATGTATATTTTCAATAATGCTACTTTATTATTATTATTTTGTGGTTATGAATGGAATTATGGGTTTTTTTATACTTATTAAACTCCATGAAAGGCATTTGCTCCTAAGAATATGCCTCGTTTGTGAACAATATATATGCCATGTACATAATGTTGTGTGAATTCATAGTTTCCATGCTATTTTTGTTCAAATTAATCCACAAGAAGGCTAAGAGCCCAAGACGAGTAAATTCTCTGGACGCAGAGATATAATGTCTGTAAACTCCTAAAAGTAACAAAGGCATATTCGTCCAAATCATGAACGAACAAGAGCCTTAAACTTAGTGAAGTATGAAAGCGTCCTAAAAATGGACGAAGTAAAGCCCATAATACCTTAGTCCAATCTATGGACGAAGAGATACATGAGCAAACACAATCTATTGATCAAGATGCCTACTAAAATAATCCAATCTATGGACAAGATAAAAGTTGGGCCTTCATGAAGTGTGAAAACCAGCTAAGTCTAAGGACGAGTAATGCTGATAATTACCATTTCATATAGACGGATCACACTTGGACGAATGTTGAAAAATATATATACATATGAAGAATGGACGAGCTAAGCTTGAAGTCTATTGTGCATGTAAACAACATTTTCGTCCATACCATGATAAAAGAAAACAACATTCATTCAATTGTTACAGGGCGGACAATCAACGTCTAAACACCCTTACAAAAGTAAAACAAATTGTTGATATCTCGTCCTAAAACCATGGACGAACTTAGTGTACTCAAGTTACAATAAAAAGATCCAAAACAATGGATCAAACCAAAAAAAAAAAAGAAAAAAAAAAAAGAAGAAGAAATATAAAGGATAGCCTAAATGTAAAAGTCTCGTCTTTAAGAAGAAGGGGCACTAGCATTAGGGTCGTCTTGAGGTGGCTGAGTGGTAGCATCGTCTTCCACATTGACATCCTCAGAGCTTGTTTGAAGAAGAGAGTTCGTAGTAGCAGTCAGGTTAAGCTTGATGGAGCTAAAGTCCACTTCAGGGAAGTTTTCCATAGCATCCATTCTGAAATCTTCAAAACCTGCTGCGTAATGTTCATCCAGACGATCAGTATATTGTTTGGATGCCTTGAATTCAGTCACTGCATCTTCTTTAGCCTTGGAAAGAAGAGTACTCAGCTCGTTGTTCTTTTTCTGTAGATGGTCAAGACGAGTATCTTTTTCCACTACATCAGTTTTTAACTCCTCAATCAAGTTCTGTAGCTCTGTTGTCTTCTCCTTAGCCTTGGCAGCTACCCCAGCCCACTTCTTGGATTCTTCTTTCACCTTCTGAATCCTCGTCTCCAGCAAGATCCTCGTCTTGTCCAATCCTGTGGCCTGCCTGGAAGCTGCAATGAATTTTGACATAGCCTAAAAAAAAAATGAAAATGAAAGTTAGATGAAAAAAAAAATATATATATATATATATATATGTATGTATATTAGGAAAAAATGTGATTACATACCTTAAAAAGATCATGAACACCAGAATGTTCAAAATCCTTTAGGGACATGTCATAGCAAGTGTTTATGTCCTTGTTTGAAACAGCTTTTTGAAAACGCTCCCAAGCTAAGTCTTCGTTTTCAATAATATTTGAAGGGCCATGTTGAGAAGGCTGGGATGAAGCAGGCACAGTCGTCTTGGGCAGCGGAGTCTTGGACGGAGTGGTCTCAACTGGAGTGGACGAATCAACATCAACTATGTGGACGGGAGACTGGGAATGAGGAAGCTTAGGCTTGACTGTTTGGGACGATCCATGCTTGGCCTTTTTGCCTCGTCGGTTGTGGAGATTTCCCAAATCTAGATTTTAGACAGAGACCTCTTTTTGTCCCCAGCCAATGGACGAACTTGAGGCTGAGTCTCAGGACGATTCTCTTCACCTACAACTTCTTTCCCCTTATTTTCTTTCATTGTTGACATTCCTAAAAGTGAAAAACAATAACAATGAGTGACGAATTATAAATAGATCAAGAAATATGATAGGTGTTCAAATGACCATTAAGTAAAAACTTATTTCTTCGCACTGTGACCTTGTAAGCAATTGCCTTGTCTGATGGTTCAGGACCAAGTCCCCACTTGGCAAGACGTCATAGGGTAACTAAAGAATGAAAATCCCTATCGGCGAAAAGACGAGCTCTATGGACGCGGTCACGGTGGAATTTGCTTAAAGACTGTTGTTTAACACCTGTTAAGCAAATGGTAAACAAGAGTTAGAAGCAAATAAAAAATAAGTTAAAAGAAAAAGAAAGATGAAAAAGGGGAGGGACGTACCTTCAGGATGAAGGTTCCCTAAGTCCCCAGAGAAGGGGGAAAAGGATCCCTGCCAACATCCACAGGGTTCCCTACCTAAAAACCGGAGACAAGGATAAACTCTGTCTTCCAATTCCTGTCAAACGAGGCTAGGGATTTGATTAATCTACAATCTTTACCCCTAGCTGTGAATTGGTAAAACCAAGGGATTGATTTATTTTTGAGGGCTTGTACCAAAAGAGGAACTCGTCCACAGTAAGAGGACGGTCCCCTCCAAATACTTCCCTCCACAAAATTTGCATAGAGATAACTAATCTCCATGCATTAGGATTGAATTGACATATACCTAAACCTAACCTAACCAGTAACTCTCTAGCAAATGCCTTTAAAGGCAATCTAAGACCCCCCAAGAAATAAGCTTCATAGACGCCTACTCCAAAACAGGGATTGCAGCACGATTCTCCACGGACGGGCAACCTAGGGTTAAGCTCGTCCGGGATCTGGTACCATGCCCTAAGATTGTTAAGCCTTTGCTCAGTCGTTTTGGAGTGAATGCCTACTGCGCAACTATAGACGGTCTCCTCTTTGTCTAAAGGACTAGATGGAGGGACACTAGACGAGGTGCCAGCTTGGGAGCCAGAGGCTTTCCTAAGTTGTTCTTGGATAACTTCTAAAGGGAGCCCAGGGACACCAGAGGTATATCCCTCGTCCGTAGAACTCCCCTCGCTACTATGGCTACTACTAGAACCACTATCACTGGATGAATCATAATACTTGTCTATAGCTTTCTCTGTACTATTGCTAGACGAAGAAATAACAGTTTCAGACATTTTTTGGAAACTAAAAACCTAAAGACGAGAAGGAAGAGAATACCTAGCTCTAGACGGGAGAAGACTATGGACGCAGAGAGACTTCTAGACGAGGCTCTAGACGAAGAGTGTTAGGAAGAAAATTTTCAGAAATGTAAAGGGTAGAAGAGGAATTCCACTATTTATAGGCAGCTGACCTAAGCACTTGAAACGACACAACCAACCAGGAAATGACACGTGGCTTACTCCTTAGAAAAATAAGTCGATGAGACCGATCACCAATAAAATTATGACATGTGGCACATCTAACTGTGGACACTAAATGCGTACGTCCAGGGAAATGATGCCGAGCTACACATTCCTTTAGACGATCCATGTGGACGAGGGGGCAACTGATGCTGTTATAAAAAACCAACTTTTGAACTCGTCCATATGGCTCGTCCTAAGGATAAGGTTAATTGTCAGAGCATGTTCGTCCAAGGAGAAAGCTCGTCCATCCATGAAGTTGGTTGGACAAGCACCTTGCGTCCTGAACATATTCCTCGAAGCAAGTATTGTTTTCCTGTCAGACTACAAATCGTTCCCCTAATAAATGGTTTGTAGTCAACGGACCCCAAATAATGTAACTTCCATGGCAGTTATGGAAGTTACCTCCGAACTCCGCAACGGTAGGAGAAGTAACTGCCTCAGACAAACACTATATAAAGGCTCTTCTACAGGAGGGTAGGCATTCAGACATTTTTCCTTACAACTTGGAATTCCAAAAATACTAACTTTACCATCGGAGGATTCTTGGCCGGTCTTCCCCGGTCTCCTCTGATTTTGTGTTCATTTTTTCAGGATATTCCAAGTAACGCAGAGATCATTAACACCCGAGACATTCAACCTTACTAATTTCCTTGTGTTCATCAATTACAATTCTTTCATGTGATTAATTTGTTCAAAATTAGTTCAATTTTTTAAGGTTTTAATACATGCTATTTTATGACAAGGAAAGATTTATTGCTTATTGTGTATGTATGTGCAACGACCACTATAAATTTAATTTAATTTTATGTAGAAATGAGTTTGCAAAATACAGCAATGGTGAATATCAATGACATAGAACGTTGTCGAGAATGATGGAGATGTTATGCTCGCCTGAGAAGCCAATGAGAAGACAATAAAAGTAGAAATATTCGATTGGCAAGACATCATGCCAATTACTCAAGACAAAGACAACAAACTTTGAGTGGTGATCACATTTTAGTGGGAAGCCCAACAAATTTAAATGAAGAAGATGTTGTGCATTCTAATTCAACATCAACAAACCCATCATTAATACTACCTAATCATGAGGCTGGATGAAATCGTCGGTTTACACATATCCGTAACTTGGCACGCAATATGCCAGTTGAGCATAGGCTATGCAAGAAGTTAGTGGTGAGATTATAGTTTTGTATCTTTAAACATATTTCATTGCTTAGAATCTAATTATTTTGAGAAAATTTATAGTTTTTGGCATGTTAGTTGTATGTCAATGTAGAGAAAGATGCTAACTTAATGTTTATAATATTAAATTTAGGTCTCCCTCCAACCTATCCAACTATAATGGCAAATGACTTTGAGACTAGACCAAGCCATATAAATTCTAATGTTAATAAAGGTAAGTTTTGAGCACGTGCTCAAAGGCCCTTATATTTTTTTGGATAAGGGTTAATTTCGAACATTTATTATAATTTGGAATTACTATATTTTTTAATCACAAAAAAAATACTTAGGGTGTGATGAAAAATTATTTCACCACACATAATACTCATCACACCCCTATATTTTTTGTGATTGAAAAATATAATAATTACAAATTATAATAAATGTTTTGAATTAATCCTATCCAAAAATAGAATGGCTTCTGAACACGTGCTCAGAAGCTAGTATCTTTTTTAAAAATAAAATAAAATATAAAAATGCCCTTTGATTGATTGCTCTCTATATCTATCCTCTCTATCTGTATCTGATCTTATCTTCTCTTCTTATCTGATGTCAGCTGTCTGTCCACATGCTTCTCTTCGTTGACGTGTTTGACAGCTAGGACTGATTTACGTGCTTCCTGTGGATAAGGTCTACATAAATGGGGTGTCTTCTTTTTTCCCTATGTTTCTCTATTTCTATATTTCTAATAAATAAAATACATTAAAAAAAAAAAAAAAACAGACTATATTTATTCCCACAAACTCCTTATTTACTGCATACTAACCGGATCCACACAATAATGTGGATTGAAATTGTATTTTTAAAATATGATTTCAGAGAAAAAATGTAAATGACGTTTGTAATAACAAGTGTGATAAAATTCTCCTAAAAAATAAAAAAAAAAGTTTGTCTATCTTTTACCCCAACAAGTGTCGTTTTCCCCCTCAAAAAAGAAAAAAAAGAAAAAAAGAAAAAAGAAAAAAAAAGAAGAAGGGTCGTTTGAGTTCCCAGATTATAGAATGTGTGTTTTTTTAATTAAAAAAAATAATTTTAAAATGTATATTTTAAAAATAAAATTTTTAAATTCGCGATTAAATCTTTGGGATACTCCTAATTATTACTCCTTGCCACTCTTTACTAAAGTGGTAAGAAATTGCAACTTTCTTCGATGAGTGGCAAGTTATAGCCACTTTATGTTGATGTACTTGAAATTTGAGGGTGGCTACTCCTTGCCACTTTTTACAAAAGTGGTAAGAAATTGTCACTTTCTTTGAAGAGTGGCAAATTATAACTACTCTGTGTCGATGTTCTTGAAATTTAGAAATTGCTACACCTTGCCACATTTTACAAAAGTGGCAAGAAATTGCACTTTCTTCCAAGAGTTGCAAGTTATAGCCACTCTATGTCGATGTACTTGAAATTTGGAAGGGGCAACTCCTTGCCACTTTTTATTGAAGTGGCAAGAAATTGCCACTTTCTTCCAAGAGTAGCAAGTTATAACCACTCTGTTCCAAAGTACGCGAAATTTGGGACTGGCTACTGTTTGACACTTTTTACTGAAGTGACGAGAAATTGCCACTTTCTTTAAAGAGTGGCATGTTGTAGCCACTCTTTGTTGATGCACTTAAAATTTGGGAGTGGCAACTCCTTGCCACTATTACTGTAGTGGCAAGAAATTGCCACTTTGTTCCAAGATTGGAATGTTACTTTGTTCCAAGACTGGAATGTTATAGCCACTTTGTTTCAATGCATGTGAAATTTCGGACTGGCTACTACTTGTCACATTTTACCGAATTGGCAAGAAATTGCCACTTTCTTCAAAGAGTTGCAAGTTATAGCCACTTGGTGTCAATGTACTTGAAATTTGGGAGTGGCTACTCCTTGTCACTCTTTACTGAAATGGCAAGAAATTGCCACTTACTTTGAAAAGTTGCAAGTTATAGCAACTCTGTGTTGACAACATGAAATTTAGGAGTGGCTACTCCTTGCCACATATCATTGAAATGGCAAGAAATTGCCACTTTCTTTGAAGAGTGGCAAGTTATAGTCAATCTATGTTGATGTGCTTGAAATTTGGGAGTAACTACTCCATGCTACTCTTAATGGAAGTGGCAAGAAATTGCCACATTCTTCAATGAGTGGCAAGTTATAGCGATACTGTGTCAACAAGTTGAAATTTGGGAGTGATTACACCTTGCCACATTTTACTGAAGTGGCAAGAAATTGCCACATTCTTCAAAGATTGGCGAGTTATAGCCACTTTGTATCGATTTACTTGAAATTTGGGAGTGGCTACTCCTTGTCACTCATTATTGAAGTGGCAAGAAATTGACACATTTTTCGAATGGTGGCAACTTACAACCACTCTGTGTTGACAACTTGAAATTTGGGAGTGGTTACAACTTGCCATATTTTACTGAAGAGTGGCAAGTTATAGCCAATCTGTGTTGATGTACTTAAAATTTGGGAATTGCTACTCCATGTCACTCTTTACTGAAGTGGAAAGAAATTGCCACATTCTTTGATAAGTGGCAAGTTGTAGCCACTCTTTATCAACAACTTGAAATTTGTGATTGAGTACTCTTCGCCACATTTTACTAAAGTGGCAAGAAAATTCCACTTTCTTCAAAGAGTGGCAAGTTATAGCCACACTGTGTTGATGTACTTGAAATTTAGGAATGGCTACTCCTTGCCCTATTTGACTGAAGTGGCAAGAAATTGCAACATTCTTCCAAGAGTGGCAAGTTATTGCCACTCTATGTCGAAGTACGTTAAAATTGGGACTAGCGACTGATGCCACTTTCTACTGATATGGCAAGAAATTACCACTTTCAAGAGTGGCAAGGTATACCCACTATGTGTCGAACTACATGAAATTTGGGACTACCTACTGCTTGCCACTTTTTATTGAAGTGGCGAGAAATTGTGACCATCTTTGAAGAATGGCAAGTTATAGCCACTTTCTTTGAAGAGTGGCAAGTTATAGCGACTCTGTGTTGATATACTTGAAATTTGGGACTGGCTACTACTTCCAACTTTTTATTGAAGTAGCGAGAAATTGCCACTTTCTTCCAAGGGTGGCAAGTTATACTAGGGGTGCAAAGTAAACCCAAACCCATTTACCCACCCAAACCCACCCACTCTAATTGAACCCAAACCCACCTAATTATTAGTTGGGTTAAATGAGCATCAACCCAATTAGACCCAGTTATTATTGGGTTTTAACTAAAAAACCATTGAACCCCATTTAACCCAAAAACAATATATCCAAATTCAACCCAGCCCTTCCCATAAAAAAAGAAAAAAAAAAGAAACCCAACCCTCAGACGTTTCAGGGTCCATGCCCTCGATGATCTGGCCGAACTCGACGTGCTTTCCGTCGAGCCACTTGGTCTTGGCAGTGCAGATGAAGAACTGAGGTTCGTTGGTTCCGGGACTGGCATTGGCCATGGAGAGGACTCCGAGGCTAGTGTGCTTTTTCACGAAGTTCTCGTTGGTGAACTTGGCGTCGTAGATTGACTCACCTCCGGTGCCGTTTTCGACGGCGAAGTCGCCTCCCTGGCACATGAACCCAGGGATCACATGGTGGAACGATGATCCCTTGTAGTGGAGCGGCTTGTCGAAGCAGCCTGCGCCCTTCTCACTGGTGTAGAGAGCTCGGAAGTTCTCGACGATGCGGGGAACCACGTCGGCATAGAGCTCCATGATGATACGGCCGGCAGGTTGGCCACCGATGGTCATGTTGAAGAAGACCTTAGGGTTGGAAGCCATTGGAGTAGAGATTCGAAGCTTTTTTCTAAAAAATAAAAAATTTAGGGTTTCAAAGAGAGAGAGATGGATTTGGGTTAAAAGCAATTAGTTAAATGGGTTTCTTTTTTCTTCATGAAACAATAATTGGGTAGGTTGGGGTTTACCCATAATAATTGGGTTGGGTTGGATTTGGGTTAGAAGCAATTAGTTAAATAGGTTTTAATGGGTAAATGGGTTTTATATACCCAACCCAATTATGCCCACCCCAAACCCACCCATTTGACACCCCTAAGTTATACCCACTCTGTGTCAAAGTATATGAAATTTGGGACTGGCTACTACTTACCACTTTTTACTGTAGAGGCGAGAAATGCCACTTTCTTTGAAGAGTGGCAGTTATTGGCCCTCTGTGTCGATGTACTCGAGTTTTGGGAGTGGGTAGTCCATGCCACTCTTTAATGAAGTGGCTAGTTATAGCCACCCTATGTCGAAGTACATGAAATTTGGGACTAGCTACTGCTTGCCACATTTTTCTAAAGTGGAGAGTAATTACCACTTTCTTTGAAGAGTGGCAAGTTATAGCCACTCTAAGTCGATGTACTTGAAATTTAGGAGTGGCTACTCCTTGTCACTCTTTACTGAAGTGGAAAGAAATTGCCTCATTATTTAATGAGTGGCAAATTGTAGCCACTCTATATCGACAACTTGAAATTTGAGATTAAGTACTCCTTGCCACATTTTACTGAAGTGGCAAGAAAATGCTACTTTCTTCAAAGAGTGGCTAGTTATAGCAACATTGTGTTGATGTACTTGAAATTTTGGAATGGCTACTCCTTGCCCCATTTTACTGAAGTGGCAAGAAATTGTGACATTCTTCCAAGAGTGGCAAGTTATTGCCACTCTGTGTGGAAGTATGTTAAATTTGGGATAGGATGATGCCACTTTCTTTGAAGGGTGGCAAGTTATACCTACTGTAGACACCATATTTTGTTTGCCCTCGATTTGCATGTCAGACCTCGAAAATTTCAAAAATATTATCTTTTCTCCATGGGGCCAAGGAATCATCTAGATTGACGTGACGCAACCCGTTTAGGCATCGAAGCAATCGAAGTGCCATTTAAGGTCAAATTGACCAAAATGCCCCTAGTCAACCCTTGGTTGACCAAAATTCAAAGTTGGGTCAAAATCATCCCAAAACAACATTTTTCATGTTTTTACATCAAACCCGAGCTACTCGGTAATTTTCGTCAACTTTAACTAAGTTTGTCCTAAGGTTGACTCTTAGGGGCACTAGAAACCCTAATTTTGATCCGACTACCAGAACAAGTTGGACTAGTGACATTGTGAAGATTATCGAATTCCCTTTCCAATGACTATTCATGGGTCAAAATTAGAGTTAAAACGGTTGAGATATCTTGAAAACCATGCTGGGCGCATCAGCTTGCTTCTCGAGGCCATAACTTTTGATCCAACCATTGGATTTTTGTGTTCTTTAGCTTTCCAGAAACTACACATCCAGAGATTTTCAGGGACACTAAGATTGGCTTAATCCGAGATTAGGAAGGCGTTCAAAAAGGCCTCCAAATTTGGCAGCCCTACAAGGGCCGCTACACTTTTTGGCTTATAAAGTGGCCAAAACATCCTTTTTTCAAACCAAATCTGAAGTGGGAATGTTTTTGGGCAGTCTTGGAGAAGTTTCTGGGCAGTTTTCTCCCTCTTTTCTCTACATTTCTCTCCCAAAAACACATCAAAAAACCTTTGATTCCTCGTTTCTCTTAACAATCAAAAGGTAGTGTTCTTACTCATAATCTCTCTCTCCTTGATTCTATAACTTGGATTTGAGGTTTAGGGGTGTGGATGTAGCTTTTTAGATACAATCCACACCTATTGCTTTTCCTAGCATGTTTTTGCTTTATTTTGCTTCCTAGCATGTTTTACGGTTTCTCTAGCATGTTTCCTTGATTTTTGCCATGATTTATTGCTTTGATGTTGTTGGCCTAGCCTACTTGGATTAGGATATGTCTACTTTTCATGTTTGTGCTAAGATCCACATGTTTTTAGGCTCCTTGCCATGTTTATGCTTAGATCTACATGCCTATATGCCTATGTGTTCTTTGCCATATTTTTGCTTAAATCTACATGTTTGTGCCTAGATCTACATGTTTATGCTTAAATCTATGTGTTTATGTGCTCTGTGCCATGCTTGCATGCTTGGATCTATGTTGGTTGCTGATAGGCCAAGAATGTATTGACTCCTTGTGATGAATTAATCAATTAATTAGCCAAGATAATTAATTAATTCAATTAGCATACAATACGCGTGGTAGCACAAACAAATCACCAACTAAGTTAATATGCAGCTGAAAATAAAGTTGACATGGTGATTTGTTTATGAATAGGGAAAACCTCCAAGGCAAAAACCCCACCGAGTAATTTCAAGGTCACCACTCTCGAGAATCCACAATTATCACAACAAATACGCGTGGTAGCACAAACAAATTACCAACTAAGTTAATATGCAGCTGAAAATAAAGTTGACATGGTGATTTGTTTACGAATGGGGAAAACCTCCAAGGCAAAAACCCCACCGAGTGATTTCAAGGTCACCACTCTCGAGAATCCACAATTATCACAACAAGCGGTTACAAGTAAAGGAATCCCAATACCTTATACCAACCTATAGTTGAACCTTTACCCTAATACACAATTGGACTTGTTTTATAGTGACAATCTCTCCTTTTTAATGCACGGCACCCAGTACGTGACTAACCAATCGATGCATAGATCCGAGTACGTGACTAACCATCAACTTGTGAAGTATGTTGGCTGCAAAGTTCTTCAATTCATCAACACGATGAAGATCACGAAGCTCCTTGGTTACAAAACCGTACAGCGTACAAACGCAGTAGCTTCTTTAAGAGAAAGATGAACTAGGGCAAATTTGTCTCCGATCACAATTTGCTTGAACAAAACCTTTGCATCAAGTTTCATCCACTGTGATGGCCCTTAAAATAATCCTTATATATGTTTAGGGTTGTGAGAAAAGAAAGCCTAAACATGTATACACAGATATGTATGAAATCAGATCTGAAAAACTGATTTTCGTAAATCTCGATAGATAGGTTATCTATCGAGCAGCTGTCAAGCATCGGGCAAAAGCTGCCTTTTAAACCTCGATAGACACCATTTGTCGAGATAGCTATCGAGTTTTAAAATCCAGTACTTCTTCACTTGATTCTTGGATAGATTTGCGTGGCTTTAACACTTGGACTTGAACTCTTGTTCTTTGAAGTATTAAACACATCTTAGATCTACCCAATTACAAGTAAAATGCATTTTGTCATAGGATTAGCCAATTCTAAATGACATATGTTCCTAACATGATTCACATATGTCCTAATAATCTCCCTCTTTGGCAATCTATGACAAAACCACAACAAACAAATGAACATATGAGAGAAGTCATAAATCACTTAACTCATACTCACTTGTTGAATACAATAAAATCTAATCCTAACATAAACTCTTGAAAATTTTGCAAGAAAAGAGTTCATGGCAAGAAAGACTTTGACAACCTGTATTTCCAAAGCACTTTAAACAAAACTCATCATGGCATTTTAGTGTGAAACAGAAATATAAAAAATTGCATACAATAAATAAGAAGCATGTTCATAAAGAGAGAAAAGAAACAATACATGAAGAGATAGGTGAAAGAATGTAATAACAACCTCAAAATATATATATATATATATATCAATAAGAGTACAAGGTTTGCTATCACAATGTAAGAACAATATATCTAAAAAGAATAGAAAAGATACAAAAAGTCCTCACTACATCCCTTAAAACAAAAACACTCCCCCTAGCAAAAAATAATCTCCTATACTAACTCTCCCCCTAAGTACATGACTACTCTCATACCCCAAAACTACTCCCCCTTTTTGTCACGAATGACAAAAGGTAAGTCACTGAGAAGCAGTCATCTCCTCGTCACTGGAAGAGTTAGCACCATCATCCTCATCAGCATCATCACCACCGGAGCCATCGTCATCACTTGCATCCTCTCAAGCTTGTGGAGATGGAGATGAAGATGTAGTGAAACCACTCATGATAGCCTGTCGTCGTGCGATACGACTAACACGGGTGTTCACCTGACACAACTCATCACTGAGAGTATCAAGGTGAGCATCCATGCTCACAAGCTATGCCATGATGGCCTTGAGAGACATTCCACCTGCGGAAGAAGAAGGAGCGGAAGAAGCCAGAGGAGTCACCGTCTTGGTTCGTGGCCACTTAGGTCGAAGCTGGGCCTCGCTACGTCTGTGGCACACATGACAGAGAAGTGTGGAGACTTAAGGTAGGAGACAGACACATGGCGAAGAATCTGCGTGATAACAGAAGGGAAAACGAGTTTATCATGGGTCGCCGTATCCTTATAGATATCTATAAGGGAGAGTATGAAGTGAGAGGGAAAGTCTATGGTAAGTCCCTCAAGTAGGGATAGCAAAAATCGAGCACGAGGCTCAATAATCGAATTATAGTGAGACAAGGGATGTAAAACAAATGTCATCACCATATTTAGGAACCTCGGACCTTTTGCAAAGCCCGAGCAAGGGGTGTTTTGACGGTCACCCCAAGATGAGACAATTCAGCCTTGTGTGCCCTTGTACGCCACAATGATGACATAAGTGCTTTACTTGAGGCACCCTTTGATTTTTGGGTAATGACTTCCCTTTTTTCTTTGGCATTGCACCAATGGTTCTTTTTACTATAGCAGGGGTTTCAATCTCAGGCTTCACTTCTTTGAGTTTCTCTTCATTCTTGGCTAATAAGAACCTTACTTCCTTCTTGGGTTTGTTGCTAGAACTTCCTTCTCCGGTATAACCCAAACTAGTCTTATCATGTGAAGACTTTTGAGAGGATAGCACATTGTCAAGTTTGTTGGTGGAGATGCGCTCAACCTTGACATTAGCTTGGATAACCTCAAGTTCAAGAAACTTAATCTTAGAGTAAGCTTCGACCAACTTTCCCTTGAGTCCTTCTACTTCACACTTTGCTTCCTTGAGTTGCACAAGTATACACCTATGCTCTTCTTCAACCTTTTTCATCTTTTTCATAGCAAGATTCACAACTTTGGCGTATTTGCCATAATCATCCAGCAGAGAATCATATGCTTCTTGTAGGTTGATTTCCCCTTCATTTTGGCACACGTCTTCATCTTTCAATTCTTCAATTTCCTCATCCTCGGAAAGATCACCAAGTTCATCAACCAAATTGCTCAAATCATTCTTAGAATCAACGGAGGCAATTGTCATGAATGCTCTGTAGTTTCCTTCACTGTCACATTCTCCTTCTGTGTCTGAATTTAAGCTGTTAGAGTCACTAAGGGTAGTGGCAAACACTTTACCCTTCCCTCTCAAATAGTTGGGACACTCCTTCTTGAGATGTCCATGGCCATTGCATTTGTAACACACAATTCCTTAAGGGGATTGAAACTGTTGGAAAAATCAGATATGCGAAGCGGAAAATTAACGGATCTACTTCATTCGATATAGATAACATGCACTATGTCAATTTCAGAATATGAGAACAAGAGAGTGTACCTTGGTGTGGTGAATTTCAAAACAAAGATTGTAAACACTTGGGAACACTTTTAATCTTCACTCCAATTCCACTAACGCCCAAGATGTGTGGTCTCTCAATCAGTTATGTGAATTTGTTTAAGAGAGAATTAGAGAGTGTCCAACATTCACATACATCATTTCATGTAAGTTGTTCTCTCCTTTTTAAAAATCTGTATGTTTCTCTCTTAATAACTGATTATCTAATTGGGCTAGCCTTTTGGGCCTTTCCAATTGGGCTCTAGTATGTGGCTTGGAGTGGGACCAAAAGGGACCAATGAGACACTAGCTCCAATGGGCCTTGGGCTTTTCTGTCAACTCTTGACAAGTCTAAAGTTACCATTAACTATATTTAATACCACTATATAAATATAGTTGCACTCTAGGTCTTATCTATAAATTATATCCCAAGACTTTATTGTACATGCAACCCCTTCATAAAATATTCGTAGTAATACAAAGTCATAAATGTAGACTGCCACTTTGTAGATTACTACATCTTAATCCTTGAGTACCCGATTTAATCCTTTTAAGTTATTCATCATATATTTATGAAATCCAATTTCATAAATATATACTTTAGTAATTTCTTACCAAAGTGGTTACGTCTAACTCTCAGAATAACAAATCCATTAAACTTATCTCAAGGGAATATTTTGTATCTCAGTTAAGAGACTATGAATTCCATCTTGAGAATACATGTTCCATCAACACTAAATGTGGCTACTCAACATACTGAGGTTTTGACCGCTATTTTAGATCTCACTCCTGATATATCAAAGCAACCTACACTTTATGATCAAGTCCATTGTTCTCTCAGGATTAAGAGTTCATGTAAATATAAGTTGTGAGATTTATTATTCAATTGACAATCATTATGAGAATAATAAATCTCACAGCGGTCTAGTTCAATATATCTTAAATCTTAAAACATATCAACATATCAACTAGAAGTCTCCACTTCCATGATCAAGACAAATCATCTTAGTTGATATGTTATATTCTTCGCAGATGAAATGTCCAATTTCATCACCAACTACGAACTAAAATTCTGAGTTTACAAAGAACTTGTGACTTATATCTTCTGTGACTAAATCACATAAATCACATACTATGCATCTCAAGGACTATGTGATAATGTCCGAATATTCATGTTACCATTATTTCAGATAATAATAAAACAACTTTATTAAACACAATATTAAGTCATACATAATGTCATACTTAATATCATACATAGTATCATACAATAGGATTTAAGGGCACTAATCCTAACAATCTCCCACTTGCCCTAAAGACTATTGTGCACTAATCTAACTCCCATTCCCTCCAAATGTGACTCGAAAGTCCTTTGAGGCAAGGCTTTAGTAAATGGATTTGCTAGATTATTTGCACTTTCAATCTTTGCTACCACCACATCTCCACAAGCAACAATATCTCAAATGATATGGTACTTCCTCTCAATGTGCTTTCCTTTCTTGTGATTCCTTGGATCTTTAGATTGTGCAATTGCTCCGCTATTGTCACAAAACAATGTGATTAGAACTTGCTCCATTCTCATTACACCAAGGTCAGAAAGGAATTTCTTGAGCCAGACAGCTTCTTTTGCTACTTCACAAGCAGCAACATATTCTGCCTCCATGGTGGAGTCTGCAATACAAAATTGCTTAATACTCCTCCAACTAATGGCTCCACCTCCCAAGGTGAAAACACATCCTAAAGTGGATTTTCTGAAATCTAGATTCAATTGAAAATCTGAATCTGTATAGCCAATGGGAATCAAATCCTCACAACAGTAAACAAGCACATAATCTCTCGTTCTCCGAAGATACTTGAGAATATGCTTTACAACTTGCCAATGTTTTGGTCCTGGATTTGATTGATATCGGCTGACCATGCCAACTGAATAACAGATATCTGGTCTAGTACAAAGCATGGCATACATGAGACTTCCCACTACAGAAGCATAAGGAACTTGTCTCATCATATCTACTTCCTCTTGAGTTTTAGGCCTTTGGTCATCAGACAGAGAAACTCCATGTCTGAAAGGAAGTAATCCTTTCTTGGAGTTTTGCATGCTAAACCGTTCTAGAACTTTATCTATATATCCAGCTTGTGATAAGCCTACCATCTTATTCTTGTGATCTCGCCAAAGCTTGATCCCTAGAATAAAGTTAGCCTCACCCAAGTCCTTCATATCAAATTGGCTTGACAACCAAACCTTTACCGATGCCATTACCCCTACATCATTTCCAATGGTAGAATATCATCAACATAAAGCACTAGGAACATTACTACTTTATCTCGATGTCTTTTGTACACACATGGTTCATCAAGATTTTGTTCAAAACCAAATGACTTGATTGCTTGATCAAATCTGATGTTCCATGACCTAGATGCTTGCTTAAGTCCATAAATGGACCTTTTCAACTTGCATACCATATGCTCTTGGTTCTTTGCTATGAAACCTTAGGGTTGCGTCATATAGATTTCTTCTTCAAGATTGCCATTAAGAAATGCAGTCTTGACATCCATTTGCCAAATCTCATAATCAAAATGAGCAGCAATGGATAAGAGAATTCTGATAGATTTAAGCATTGTTACTGGTGAAAAGGTTTCTTCATAATCAATGCCTTCTTTTTGTGTATACCCTTTCACCACTAGCCTTGCTTTAAAGGTTTCAACCTTTCCATCTATCCCTCTTTTCCTCTTGTAAACCCATTTGCAACCAACAGGTTTAGCGTCATTAGGCGCCTTTACAAGTTCCCAAACTTGATTGGAATACATGGAATCTAATTCAGATTTCATAGCTTGGATCCAATGATGTGCATCTATATCATTCATTGCCTCTTCATAAGTGTAGGGATCCGATTCAACCTCTTTTGAGATAGCTTCATAAGTTTCTCCTAAACCTATGAATCTTATAGGAGGTCGAACAATTCTCCCACTACGACGAGGCACCTGTGTACTAGACATGTCATGTGTAGTATCTTGTGGTGTATGTAATACAGCCACATCATCCCTAGTTTCATCCATTGGTTGTTCATTTATAGGTTCATTCATTTCAGCCAACACAACTCTACTTCTAGGAGTAAAATTATTCATATAGTCATTTTCCAAGAATTTAGCATTTGTACTAACAAAAACTTTGTTATCTTTACGACTATAGAATAAATAACCCCTAGTTTCTTTTGGATAACCTACAAGCAAACACACTTCTGATTTTGGTTCCAATTTATCAGGCTTCCCTTTTAACACATGTGTAGGACAACCCCAAATGTGGAGATATTTCATACTAGGCTTACGCCCACTCCACAATTCCATGAGTGTTTTGGGAACAGATTTTGATGGAACTAAATTCAAAAGATGTATTGCTGTATTTAAGGCATAACCCCAAAAAGAAATCGGTAAAGTTGAGTAAATCATCATGGACCTAACCATTTCTAAAAGAGTCTTATTTCTTCTTTCTGCTACACCATTCTGTTGGGGAGTTCTAGGTGCGGCCAATTGGGATACTATCCCATTTTGAGTTAAGTAATCCTTGAAATCCCAAAGAAGGTATTCGCCACCACGATTAGATCGAATGGCCTTTATGCGTTTACCCAATTGATTCTCAACTTCAGCCCTAAACTCTTTGAACTTTTCAAAGGTTTTGGACTTCCTTCTCATTAGGTACACATAACCATATCTTAAGTAATCATCGGTAAAAGTGATGAAATACTCATAACCTCCTTTTGCTTGGGTTGACATAGGACCACATACATCAGAATGCACTATCTCTAGCAAATGTTGGGCTCTTCTACCTTTTGCATTAAAAGGCCGTTTGGTCATTTTACCTTCCAAACAAGATTCACAAACTGGAAATTCATCAAAGTCCATGGGCTCTAAAAGTTCATCTTTGATCAGTCTTTAAATTCTATTTGAATTAATATGACCCAAACGCAAGTGCCAAAGATATGCATCACTAGTAGAAGGAAACTTTCTCTTTAATGATTTTACATGAGAATAATTATCTAATTTAGAATTATATAATTCATGCTTATCAGGAGTTAAAATATAAAGACCATCCACAATATTGCCAGAACAGATAAACACTTTATCCTTTTTGATTACAACATTGTCTTTTAGGATAACACAATATCCATGTATACCTAAGTAAGTAGCAGAAATTAAATTCCTATGAACATTAGGTACATACAAACAGTCTTCCAATATTAGAACTCTAGATTCAAAACATAAATTATAAACACCAACAGCTACAACCGGAATCCTGCTCCCATCAGCCAAAGTAAGAAACAACTCCCCTTCTTTAAGCTTTCTGGTCTCCTGAAACCCCTGCAAGGAATTGCAGATATGATTAATACAGCCTGAATCCACACACCAGGAATCCGTGGGATTCTGTACCAAACATATTTCAAGAAGGAATGTATTATTCATACCCTCATTCTTGGCAGCCTTAAATATTGGACAATTCCTCTTCCAATGTCCTTTCTCACCACAATAGAAACACTTTCCTTTGATCTTCTTTCCTTTGTCAGCAACCCCTAAGGCAATTTGTTTACCATCTTGCTTGGTGAAGTCATTCTTCTTCTTCTTCTTACCCTTGCCTTTCGACTTGGGTTGAGAAGTAGAAGCTTCACCAAAATTGGCTTCAACATTGGAAGTACCAAGAATGCCTTCTGCCGCTACCAATTCATTCATTAATTCAGACAACGTATAAATCTTTTTGTTCATATTATAGTTAAGTTTGAATTCCTTGAATGATTCTGGTAGTGACTGGAGTATCATATCCACTTGGGATTCTCCATCAATATTGGCACCTAAAACTTCCAATGTATTCAGATTAGAGATCATTGTAAGACAATGCTCCCTTACTGAACTACCTTCAGCCATTTTGGTATTATAAATTTGCCTCATGGTCTCTTGCCTTGCAGAACGGCCTTGCTCACCAAACATCTCCTTCAGACTTAGCATAATGTCCGAAGCGAGTTCTACATCCTGCATTTGATGCTGTAAAACGTTTGAAATAGATTCTAGGATGTAGCACTTGGCCATCTCATTAGATTTCTGCCAACGATCATATCGTTGTTTTTCCTCAGGAGGAGTATCCAATGAAGGAAAGCTAGGACATGGTTTAGTAAGCACATATTTGTGCTCTTCAGCAGTAAGAACAATGTCCAAATTTCTTTTCCAGTCAACATAGTTGGATCCAATCAGTTTGTTTTGATTAAGAATAGTTACAAGTGGGCTAAATGATGCCGTGTTCAAATCTGAAAACAATAAACATGAATATAATATGTAAACTGGACATTATCAATTTAGCATATAAACATATAGTATGGAACCTTAATAAAACCATAATATAATATATGCAACGACAACCCAATCCCGCAATTAATATTCCTCGGAAGCGAGGTCATACCAATCACTATGATTAGGCGAGAATTATTCTTCATTATTAATGCTATCATGGTAACTCTTACCAAACAAAAATAATTTCCCGCTTTTCCTTCAGCCTCTAAGTAATAATGACATATCTCCGAAGGGAGGTTAACATTAAACTTAGTCTAGTGTACACCATTGACTGAATTCTATGTGAGTCATTAAGTAACTCCACGGAAGCGTAGTCATTCTTAATGTAAAAACACATATCATCCATCATTAAGAAGTTTAACTTGTAGTACCATGAATTAAACACCCTCCGAAGGGAGCAAGGCATATACACCAAGGCGAGGTGCTTAATCACACTACAATAAACTGACAATGGAGGCTGTGAGATCCAACCCTTGTATCTCTCTCCCACTAGATGTTTTTAAAGAAAGGTTTCTCATTTTGAAACATGCATAATCTAATTACACATAGCCTTGCTCTTTAAACATGTAAAAACACATAGAAAAATTTTTGATTTTCCCTCTTTCGATTGATCGAATGTGCCCTTCGATTGATTGAAAAAATTAAAAAAAAATTCGAACTTGACCATCTGACTTGTTCGATCGATACTCGATTGCCTCTCGATCGATCCAAAAACAAATTCGATCGATCGACTAGCAATCAAAAATCAATCTATTTAAAAAGTCTGATCACTGTTTCACTCGATCGATCGAAAGTGATTTTCGATCGATCGAAACTCGTGAAACTCGAAGTTCCAGAAATTTTCTAAGGCAGTTTTCTAGGGTTTTTCTTGAACAAATAACTAACATACGAACATGATAGTTAGAGAATGATATCAAAACTGAATTTCATTGATGCTATAGCCTTAAAGATCAATTTAACATACTTAAATTCAAATTTAAACAACATCATAACACCAATATTAGTTTTTATCAAATCATAGTTTCAACAACCATGCAGAAAATTAAATGTGTAATCTTCTAACAACATGAAACTATAATTTCTAATTCCAAAATTCACAAAACATGTTATACAATTCGAAATTGAAGACCGCTCTGATACCATTTGTTGGAAAAATCAGATATGCGCAGCGGAAAATTAACGGATCTACTTCATTCGATATAGATAACATGCACTATGTCAATTTCAGAATATGAGAACAAGAGAGTATACCTTGGTGTGGTGAATTTCAAAACAAAGATTGTAACCACTTGGAAATACTTTTAATCTTCACTCCAATTCCACTAACGCCCAAGATGTGTGGTCTCTCAATCAGTTATGTGAATTTGTTCAAGAGAGAATTAGAGAGTGTCCAACACTCACATACATCATTTCATGTAAGTTGTTCTCTCCTTTTTAAAAATCTGTATGTTTCTCTCTTAATAACTGATTATCTAATTGGGCTAGCCTTTTGGGCCTTTCCAATTGGGCTCTAGTATGTGGCTTGGAGTGGGACCAAAAGGGACCAATGAGACACTAGCTCCAATGGGCCTTGGGCTTTTCTGTCAACTCTTGACAAGTCTAAAATTACCATTAACTATATTTAATACCACTATATAAATATAGTTGCACTCTAGGTCTTATCTATAAATTATATCTCAAAACTTTATTGTACATGTAACCCCTTCATAAAATATTCGTAGTAATACAAAGTCATAAATGTAGACTGCCACTTTGTAGATTACTACGTCTTAATCCTTGAGTACCCGGTTTAATCCTTTTAAGTTATTCATCATATATTTATGAAATCCAATTTCATAAATATATACTTTAGTAATTTCTTACCAAAGTGGTTAGGCCTAACTTTCTGAATAACAAACCCATTAAACTTATCTCAAGGGAATATTTTGTATCTCCGTTAAGAGACTATGAATTCCATCTTGAGAATACATGTTTCATCAACACTAAATGTGGCTGCTCAACATACTGAGGTTTTGACCGTTATTTTAGATCTCACTCCTGATATATCAAAGCAACCTACACTTTATGATCAAGTCCATTATTCTCTCAGGATTAAGAGTTCATGTAAATATAAGTCGTGAGATTTATTATTCAATTGACAGTCATTACGAGAATAATAAATCTCACAGCGGTCCAGTTCAATATGTCTTAACTCTTAAAACATATCAACATATCAACTAGAAGTCTCCACTTCCATGACCAAGACAAATCATCTTAGTTGATATGTTATAGTCTTCGCAGATGAAATGTCCAATTTCATCACCGACTACGAACTAAAATTCTGAGTTTACAAAGAACTTGTGACTTATATCTTCTGTGACTAAATTACATAAATCACATACTATGCATCTCAAGGACTATGTGATAAATCACATACTATAGCTGTGACTTTTGCTCGGAAGCTCTCCGGTAAAGACCTCAAAATCTTTCTCACCACCTTAGCATCCTTAATCTTCTCTCCGAGATTGAGCTTAGCAATTACAATTTCATTAAGCTTCCCATAAAATGAATCGAAAGACTCATTGTCACCCATCTTGAGCTCTTCAAATCTGGTGGTAAGCATTTGGAGCTTCGTGTCCTTGACTTTCTTAGTATCCTTATAGGTAGTCTTGAGAATCGTCCAAGCTTCCTTGGTTATCTCCACATGTGATATCTTGTGAAATTCATCAGTAGACACACCATAAAATATAGCGTTAATAGCTTTACTGTTTGCATTAGCCAAAGCAAGAGCTGCCTTGTCCCACTCGAACTAGGTTGTCGTGGGTTTAACATACCCATTTTCGAAGGAGTCCTATACCAAATCATCTATAGCACACAAGAAAGCCCTCATGCAGACTTTCCAAAACGCATAGTTGCTCCCATCAAAGAATGGTGGAGCATTGAACGATTGTGATCGGTCCATCACAAAAGGGTCAAGGATCACACTCAGGTAATAAAACTGTAGCGAGTGTATCCGCTCTGATACTAATTGAAAGCTCGAAAATGTGTTAAAAAAAAAGAGCTGTTTAGACCCTCAGATTAAAGATTACAACTCGATTGATTATACTCTAACTTATATAAAGTGCGGAAAAGAGTAAATGTGAGTGGATAAACAAACAAACTACTCTAACCCATAATCATTATAACACAGTAGTAAAATGAAAGGTAAAAGAGTAGGGAAGAAGAATGCAAACACAAGATAACACGTTGATGTGTTATTGAAGAGGAAACTGAAGAACTCGGCGAAAAACCTCTCCGCCGCCCTCTAAGTGGTAATCGATTCACTAGACAATCAGTTGGGATACATGGGTTAGCAAGAGACCCTCCAAGCCTAATCTACGTGATTCACCTAAGCCCTCTAAGCTCCTACTCCAACAAGACTTCTTGGAACCATGTCTTGTCTAGCCCTCCGGATCCCGCAATACACCCAATTGCATCCGCCAAAGCCTGGCTTCTTCCAATGCTTCCCAGCAGCACCAAAACCTCATTGAACACTCTGAAAGGGTGTGGTAAGTGTTTAGGCTATCAACCTCTCAACGGTATGGAAATGGAGAGGTAGGAGTTGAGGAAAATCCACAAGTAATTGTGTAGAGAATTGTGGGTATAACAATCTCTAACTCTCAAGGTTTGTGGCTAGGGTTTTCTCTTAGAAGCACTCCTCAACATATGTGAGTAATGGGGGTATATATAGTGTGAGTATAGATAGTGTGTATCAAAAATGACAGTTCAATAAAACAGAATGTTTCGCGGGTATCTCGCGGGAAGGCCTTACCCTCGAGACACTCGCGAAAACCAACTGTCTCCATCCTGTCCTGACTCTTCGCATTCTAGTCATGTACAGGGCACATGCTTCACTTCACGGGAAGCTTACTCGCGAGATACTCGCGAAAACAACTTCAGTCTTCAACTGCCTTGAGTCTTCACACACTCTCTCTCTCTCTCACACACAACCCTTACAAATAAATCCCACATGAAATATAGGGTACATAAGATTGAACAAAATTACAATCAAATTTGCACGGAATTAAAGCCAATAAAAACATTGTTGTAAATTACAACTTTACAAAGGAAAAACTGGCATGTTTTGATCAAATGCAAGAAAAACTTAGGAAATTTGAAGATATGGAGGAAAGAATGGCTCGCATCTTACAATAAGTGCAACATTCTTCACATGGTAGTCAGGTATTACATTTTAATGTTCCATAAATGTATTTAATGTTTGCATTTTTTTTTATGCATATTATTGTGTTTTACAACATGGTTATTATTATATGAACTTATTAACTAAAGATCATCAACTTCGTCCCATCAAGTGCATCCCAGCTCTTAAGGAACAATGTAATCGGTTTAATCTTGGTGTTCGAGGGCTTTTTTGTGTACAAAGAACTACATATAACAATCGCATCTTTTGCAAGTGTTGAAGGACATCCTCTAACACTTTGGAACTTTGATTATGTAATTAACTAATTAGTTTGGGCGGTTTTTTTATTCGTAGGACCCCATCTTTTTTTCAATCTAATGATGATGGTATCATGTAGACACTATTATTTATATTGTTAATATATTTCTCGACTTCATCATATGTTATAATACACTACAACAAAATGTATTTTCAGTGACGAAAAAATTCGTCACTAAATGTCCAGTTTTTCGTCACTAAAGACCTTTAGTGACGAAATTGGACTTTTAGTGACGAAACTCATTTCGTCACTGTAGCACCATCAGTAAAAGTCCTGGTGACGAAAAATTTTGTCACTAAAAGTCCGATTTGATTTTTTTTTAAAAAACTTTAGTGATGAAAACATTTCGTCACTAAATGTTTTTCTTACTAAAAACACTAATCAGTGACAAAAATATTTCGTCACTAAAAACACTTTAGTTTACTAAATCATATTTAGTGACGAATAATTTTGTCACTAAAACGATGTTTGGGTACATATAGTGACGAAAAAATTCGTCACTAAAACTATTTTTAAGAAAATCCAAGCACATATAGTGACGAAAATTTTGGTCACTAAAACCATTTCTTACAAAATTTTGCTATATTTAGTGACGAAATTTTCGTCATTAAAACAATTTTTTGTTGCTATATTTGTGACGAAAAAATTCGTCACTAAAACTTATCTTCTGTTTTTATTTTTTTCATGGCTTTGATATTAACCTGTAACCTGTCATTACATTATTAAAACCTCACATTTGAATAACACATTTATTTCAACAACACATTTATAAAAAAAGATCCATACATTCCACAAGTAAAAAATAAAACAAGTATCCAATTCAAACTCCTTCCATACAATAATTGTTTGCAATACATACAATAACTCTACCTAAACCCTATTTTAGAACTAACGGAAGATGTCCTCATATGTCTTCAAGTAATGCCAAAAGTAAATCCCCTAAAAGCCACCAATAAGAAATCTGTACAAATATAAAAACAATACTTCGTTAAAATCGTAAAGTAAAAACATTAACTATGTTATAAGAAACATTTCTAACAATGCATTAAGAGTAACCACACCAATAAATTAAAATCACAACTCCTAATGTATAAGTTGTAGAAAGCAAATAAAGTACTAACCAAATAATCATGAATGTTCTCGTTCAATACACGAGGTTCTCCATGATTATACCAATTAATGTAAGATTGCATAATCCCACGATGAAGCAAGTGGATACGTACAGTATGAGGAGATTGTCGATAGCAATTCATACAGTGAATACATGGGCACGGAATATTACCACTTGAGTCCACAACCGCTCTTGCAAAATTAATAAATGCATTGACCCCTTCAATATATGGATGGCTTAATCTGCCATCGGGTGTCTTACCCATTGTCATCCAACTTTTATCCATGTTTGACTACAATTACAAGATGAATGCTACTTTAGTAAAATAAGGACAACTCATGCAAAATATATTCTAACATCTAAGTCTATAAGCTACTTAGATAAAGTTCTATCTCATACATGAATGCACAAGTCTATATTAATCCTTAAACAAATATACATTGCACACACAAATATACACTCCAAATATGAATTTAAACCACCTTATAACACCATTAAAGCCACCCGCTTGCTTCAACACAACAATCCACCACAAAATCAATCACAAACATCACAAGTACAATGCTTACAAGTATTGAAATCGAATAAAGGAACACAATTGCTACTAATCAACAAGTTTCATTAACATTTGCAAGAAATGAAAAACACTCCCAATATGAATTTAACCCACCTTATAACACCATGCAAGCCACCCGCTTGCTCCAACACAACAACCCACCACAAAACCAATTTCCAACATCACAAGTATAGAGTTTTACAAGTATTTAAATAAAATAAAATACTATTCATCACATCTAATTAACAATACCCATTAACATTTGCAAGAAATGAAAAACACTCACAATATTAGTTTAACCCAACTTATAACACCATGCAAGCCACCCGCTTGCTCCAACACAACATACCATTACAAATCCAATTTCCAACATCACAAGTATAGAGTTTTACAAGTATTTAAATCAAACTCCAATACTATTTTTCACATCTAATCAACAATACTCATTCACATTTGCAATAAATAAAAAACACTCCCAATATTAGTTTAAACCACCTTATAATATTATGCAAGCCACCTGCTTGCTCCAACACAACATACCACCACAAATTCAATTTCCAACATCACAAGTATACAGTTTTATAAGTTTTTAACTAGAATTTACTTACTTTGCTCAAGCTATGTTTACAACTTTCAGAAAAAATCCAAAGTTACTGCAAACAATGTGTATTTAGTCTGCAAAAGAAAAGTTAAATTTATAAGTACAAAAGTTAAAGAAAAGCTTGACATACCACCACAAAGTTAAAGAAAAGCTTGTAAAAGCTTGTACAAGGGGAGCTATATCATTAGGAGAATGCATTATTATGTTTCTAGAGTTAAATTTACAGATACTTCAACTTTCATTGGAAAGCCAAACATATATATAAAAGCCAAAAAGTACGGATTGAAACTAAACTAAACTCAATGCTTTTGAGTGAATAGACCATTGTCCAATTGGTCTATTCAAAACTTACATCCATAACTTTGATGGTTCTCCTACACCACATTACCCATTGTTAGATTTGTCTTTAGAATTCATTGCCCCTTTTGACATTCTGAAAAGAGTTCTAAAATAAATATAGATTCCTAAAACAATTTTTATAAACTCCTAATCATGGAAAACTAATATAAAAAAAAAATTAAACATTTTAAATCCAACCCAACTTTTTATTATTATTATTGACCTGCTTGCCATAACAAATAGAAGAAAAACTAAAGCACACCTCAATAGTGAATACTAATCTATCACCCCATGTATTTAACAATTATCCTGAATTCCCATAAAAGTTTTCAATCCCTAAACTTTCTAAAATTGAGAACCCATCCAAGAAATTCATTCAATAGAAACCACCATTATGTAGTTTGGATGTTGACCCAATTCCTGAAAGTACAAAATGTAGATTTTGGTATGGGTTATCACTTTTCACCCAAACTAAACAAAAATGTACCCAAAGGAATCATTAAACAAAAAAATTAACATCAAGCATTTAGAATCATTAAACAAAAATACCCAAAGGAACTAGAATCATTAAACAAAAATTAACAAAAAAAATTAACTAAAAAGGAAAAAAAAAAAAATACCGAAGGGTCGCCGATGAAGCGTCGCCGAACTGCAGAGGATGAAGCGTCGCCGATCGGATAGAGGATGAAGTGTCGCCAATGAAGCGTCGCCGAACGGACAGAGGATGAAGCGTCACTGATGAAGTGTCGCTGATGAAGCGTCGCCAACTGCAGAAGGATAAAGCGTCGCCGGCGAGCTGAAGCGTCGCCGGCAAGCTGAAGCGTCACGATGGCGAGCTGAAGCGCCGCGAACGACGATCTGAAGCGTCGTGGCGATCTGGGCTTCTGAAGCGCCGCGAACGGCGATCTAAAGCGCCGCGACGGCGAGCTCAAGCACCGCGACGGCGATCTGGGCTTTCTCCATTTTAAGAATCGTCTGAGAGAATATGTGAGGGAAAGAGAGAATAAAGTGGGAAAAGTGAAAAAGAAAAATGGGGCTGAGTGTTTTTAGTGTTATACTTTTTAGTGACGACTTGTATGTCGTCACTATAGGGTACCTTTAGCCACGAAAATTAGGATTCGTCACTGATACCCCATCTAATTTTATGTTCCTATTTTTAGTGACGACTTATTTTCGTCACTATTTGCACATTCAGTGACGAAATTAGTTTCGTCACTAATAGTGTTCTTAGCAACACCTTTAGTGACGAAAGTTTTCGTCACAAAAAACTTAAACTTTTAGCGACGAAATAATTCGTTACTGTAGATGAATTTAGTTTGGCACCTATATTTTTGTTTGGCGCCTTTAGTTCAACACAACATATAGTGATGGAATTTAATTTTCGTCACTAAAAGTTACTAACTTTTTTATAAATAGTGACGAAATATAAATTTTGTCACTATATGGTACCTTTTTGTGACGAAAAAATTTTATTCACTAAAATTCGTCACTGAAAATACATTTTGTTGTAGTGATATATTGTGTTAGTTTGGAAACATTTGTTGTATTGTGTAAACAGTAGGTTCTTTGTATTACAGCAGGCTATCAGTATTGGTTCTAAGTAAACAGGTTACTCTGGAAAAAATTAAAAAAAAAAAAAAACCTATAGCGGCATTCCAAAGCATCGCTAAAAGTGTGCTGGGAACATTTTAAAAGAACTCTTATAGCAGCGCTTCTTGCCCGTTGCTAAATGAGGACACCTATAGCGGCGATTTGGACCGCCACTAAATGTTAATTCACCTAATTCCTAGCCTTATATGGCGGCGGTAAAATGCCCGATGCAATAAACCAAATCCGCCGCTAAAAGTTACCTATACAGTAGTGCTTTTTATTGCCACTGCAATAGATCTACTGCGGCACTTAAAAGGTGGCGTTGATAACCATCGCAATAGTAGCCACCGCTAAAGGTCAAAGGTGCCTTTAGTGGTGCTTTTTCTCGTTTTAGCGGTGCTATTGGGATGCCTCAATAGCCTGTTTCTCTTGTAGTGGTAGGTTTTTGCAATGGAGTTGGAACTTGTTAGATTTGAAAACATGTAGGTAAAAGCTAAGGGGTTTATTGATAGGATGAGGGGGTAGTGGGTATCTTATCATTTTCTAGGCTCGCTTAGCTATGTTTTTCCCTATAAGTTGAAGATGCTAAAGTTGCATCTGAAAAAGTGGAATGAAATGGAGTTTGGAAATGTAACAAGAGGAAAAACACATTTCTAGCTTGCATTTAATCATTGGATATGATCAAGGAGATAGATTGATTATGTAAAGATGCAATGGAAATGGGTCAACAAAAAACTTGAGAAAACGTGTTGCTTGAGGAAATAAGCTGGAGGCAAAAGTCTCAGATGATTTGGCTAAAGGAAGGGGATAAAAATACAAAGTTTTTCCAATCGCCTCATGAACTTGCATTGTAGAATTAACACTATAGGACTGTTAGCTATGGATGTAAAGGTATTTACAAACCAAGCTGAAGGATACTCTAATTCTAATTGAAAACCTAATTCTAAATGACACAAGAAATCCCAAATTATTAAATTACCAAAATACCCCTATGTCTATGAAATTAAATAAAAATAGTATTTTTTGATAAAAGGAAAATTTTAATGGGCTTTTAAGGAATGAAACACGTGTATTTTTTCAATGAAATTTACAATACCAAATTGAAGAAATATGGGAATCATTTTAAGTGCCGATGCACTCAATAGAAATAGCAAGTTTTCCACAAAAAACCAAATAATTTCCACGATTAAGATATAATTCCAAGAAACATACTTCAAAGAAATCAATGTCCATTTTTCTCCAAAGATTTGGGATCGTTCAGACATAAGGAAAAGTTACGGCAATATCTTAGAAAAATTTGTCACGCTTTTCCAAAGAAAATTACAACCGACTTAATGAAATGAACCCCAAATTGGTATTTTTTTTTTTTTTTTTTTTTTCACAAAATCTCACCCAATTCAAGTATGATGAAGGGAATTTCACGATTCAACGAAGTGATCGGATTTTAGTTAATGCTTAAGCAAATTTGGTCAAACTGATCAAAATCAACTAAAAAAAAAAAAGAGTTTAATCATTAAATTCATAAAGTTCCTTGATTCAAGACCCGAATTTCTATCAAAATTTAGAGCCGGACAAAATATGGTTTTGACAGTTTTGCATAAACAAGTTTTGGGTCAATGAGTGGCAGCTGCCATTGCATGTGGTCTGTGATGCAGATGAGGGGAAATTGCGAGAATTCGAGTGAGCCTGAGCCACCACTATCTCATCTTCAATAATTAGTAGTAGTTCTAGGTAACAACCTCTAGACTATGACTGGTACAAAGTTAACTTTAACGAGGCAATATTTGAAGAATCAAGGGAAGTTGGACTTGAAGTTGTTATCCGTAACTCAGAAGGATTTGCTATGGTTGCTTTATTTTCACAGAAAAATTCACTTCCAACTGCAATGGAGATGGTGGAAGCTTTAGCAGCTTGCCGAGCTGTTGAATTTGCTAGAGAATTGGCTTTCACTTTGGTCATGTCACCCAGGAAACAGAGTATTTAGCTACAGCTTTTTTATTATTATTAATACTTGTTTTCTCACACTGGTTGACAGGGTAATGGGGTAGCTCATTCATTAGTTAAAAGAGCTCATTTATTTATTTATTTTTGTTAGTTTGGATAGAAACTGTTCCTCCAAACATTTATGATGTATGCATTGGTGCTTTAGTCCAATTTAAATAAAACTTCTAAGGTGGATTAAAAAAAAAAAAAAAGACAGAGAAAGAGAAAGAGAGAGGAGAGGATCTAAATCCAGGGAATGGAGTTCAAGTCAAGGTCCAGTTTCAAGGAGTCATTTGAAGTTGGAATCTAGTCAAGGTCTTGTTGTAAGAGGTAAAGAATGTGTCACATGCCAAACTTAATTTGAATAACATGCCACATTACAGAATACTAGTAGTATTTGTTCTTATTTTTAAGATACTATGTATAATTAGTTGATATCGAAGATCATCTGGGACCGTAGATATGGAAAGAAAGCGGGAGTGCTTAGTCCTATGAAGTTTGGAAAAACACAAATGACAAAACCGGAAATCATAGCAAAGGGGCATATGGCAGTTGCACAATAAAAAATTGAAATTGAGGCACACTTGCATGCAAATGTCTTATTTAGAAGAAACATTTGATAAATGAATGTCTATTTCTTTATGTATCTACATGTAAATGAACTAATAACAACAATTACCAAACTCGTCTCCATATTCAAAAGAAAGAAGAGAAACATTTGGGGGGAAAAATATCTTTAGTGTCTCTCTCTTTCGCCCTTACCTTGGTATTTAAGGTTCAAGTTCATAATGAAAAATTGGTGTAGCAAATGAGTTTATGTCCCCAAATATAATGTCATCACCCTCAGTATAACTACCGGAGTCCTGGCAATCAAAGTAGGTTTGAATATCGTCCGGAAAGGTTCGACGTGGTGGGTCTGACTCTTGAGGGCTTGACGGATTATCAATCACTGATGTCCTCTCCATCATTTCCTTGAACTTGGAGGATTGCAACAGGAGCCCTAGCGCGGACGAAGCCGAGGCGACACCGCCGCCGGGCCTAATTGGTGGTGGAGCTTGGGGTGTGTCACTAGCACTTGAGCTGGCCTGCTGGGATATAAAGCTTTGTCCAAGCTCATTGTTTGGATTTGGTATTATTATTGGACTAAGGTCATCGTTCGAATTTGGTTCATGATTGTTAGGGTTATTTTGGTTATTATCAGGACGTAGCCACTTGATGTAACGGCTAAGGTCAAAGTTTGTAACGGCGTTAAGTCCGCGGTACTCTATGGCTGCCATGTCATATGCTGTGGCTGCTTCTTCTTGAGTAGCTGCATCCAAAATAATATTAAACGAAAATGAAGCAAGGGTAATTTGGTAATAAAACTAGCATATAATTAATTGAGGGAATTTAATTTGTGTGCAAAATTTGGTGGAGAGTTCGAAAATTTAATTTAATGAATGAATCTTAAATAGCTGACTAAGCAGTTGAGGTTTGGTGATCTATATCCCAACCAACTCAACCTTTTTTTTTTTTTTTTTTGTGAGAAAGTCCCAACTAACTCAATTTGATTGCATAGATTCACCTTTTTTCTTTTTTCTTTTTTTATCCCATTATCTTGACCCTTATATGATTTGTCAATTTTAAAATAGCAACTTATTTATCTTACTTTCTTTTATTTTTTATTTTTCATGAGAGCTGGTCTCCCATTCCATTTTAACTGTATTTATTTGGTGTTAATGGGTTGTACAGCATCGACTCTCTTGAAATGTTGGACTGGTTGTCACTTGACATGTGGCATGGATGAGGACGTTTTTTAGCATTCATGGAGCATGAGTGTTTGAATGGATAGCAATGCTAGAGACATAAAAAAATCTACAATTTTTATTATAATTCGTCATGTGTTGAGTTGTAAATAGTAAATGTATAGACTCATAATTTTACCAATAGACCATATGCTGACAGTGATAAGGATGTTTTGTTATCAGGTTCTTTTGGCCATGTATATATACGCATTAATATTTCTATATACTTTTAAGTTAAATAAATTTTTTATTATTTTTTTTAACAATGTCATTTAAAATTCGAATCTTTTATTTATTTATTTTTTTTTTTAAGAAAGTACTGTCTGTCAAATTTATTCTTCTGTTTTTATGTCTTTTGTTTTAGCCAAAGAATAGCATTGTTTTAATTTGCTGTACGTCCCCTTGAAAGATAAATCTATCTCAAAACGAACACTCTAAAACCCAAAGAGTAGGCTTATACTGTAGGTATGAAATTACCGTAAGTTCCGAGGTAGAGATATTTGTTGCCGAAGACTCTGCCAATACGAGCTTCCCATCTTCCATTATGATGGTGTCTGTATGTATGAAAATACAGAAATTTGGTAACTATAGCATATGGAGCGAGACGACGAGTAACATTTTTATAAGATTATATTATAATGGATTCCTCATTATTTTGACAATTTTGACTTTACATATTTTTCAATAAATAAAATACACTTGTTAATAATTTATTGGCTTTAAAAATTATCCATTCCTAAGGGAGAAATCCTTCCTCCTTGCACATAAGTGTGGATCTCACAATGGATTCCATATAGGGCTCACATTTGTGAGAAGATGGAAGACTTCTCTCATAGAAGTGAATAATTTCATATGTTATTGTGTGATTTTTTTGTATATATATAATTTTAACTTTATTTAAAAAAAATTAAAAACATTAAGTACGTCTTAAATATTGTTCTTTAGACATTCGTTAACAAAAAAATGGTTCATTAGTTTATTAGCGACAGTTTGTGGTTGTAAAAAGTGAAGTGAGAAGAGAACTAAGATGTACAATAAAAACAGAGTCAAGAATTTCATTAATGAAATCCATAGCCACACTGATCAAAAAAAAAAAAATGGAAAAAAAAAAATACATTAATTCACATTTAAGTGTCCCATGAAAATTGAATGATTATTAAAAAGCCTAAAATAATAATAAGAATAATACTTATACCTTGCTACGCCTCTATACTTTGAAACCCCACGGGAAAATCCACTACTTTTTCTGTACATTGAATCACATTATTTAGAAAATAAAAAATAACAATCCAACATCTACGATATCTTCCAGTAAAGACGGTATTCTTGAATTGTGATATGTAGAAATTAGAGAATTACCTTCTCAAACACCCAATATATTCTTCTTTCGACTGACTCTCCATTTCTTTGAGTTCTTCTTCATAAGTTGATAGCTACAATTATCATAGTAAATTAAAAAAAAAAAAAAAAAAAATCTTCATTAAAATTTTTTAAAAGCCCAATAATTAATTTTTTTTGGGATTAATTTTGCCTATTGATAAATGATACTATGTATGTGAACATAATTAGGAAATCATAATGATTATTCTAATTGAGATGAGAAAAATGTACCTGAAAATTGAGGATGGTGTCATGTCCCCAGTACTTCAGTGCTGCTAAGTCATATGCATGTGCTGCAGCTTCTTCATCATCATATGCCCCTAACAAATCCAACATCTCAAATTAAATAATAAATAAAAGAAAGAAAGAAAGAAAGAAAGGATGAAAAGGGAAATAATTAAGAAAAAGATTTTCTCTCCAAATTTTTATTTCATTCAATAATTTTTTTTCTACCAGATACTTCCTTCCTTCAATTTTTACTGTTTGACAATGAAAGGATTAAAATAGAAAATGCATAATTTAAGGATATACCAAACCTACCTAGATATACTGCATTTAAGTTGGAAACCATCACAGCCACCATCAAACCCCAAATAGAGTATTAGAAAACAAATAAACTGTTAAATGATCAATAATTCAATTATAAGGACTGCAGGAAAAAATTAAAAAAAAAAAAAAAAATTTAATTATATTTTTTAAACAAATTAAAAAAGATTAAAGATTAAAAAAGAGGGAGAAGAACAAGAACCTTGTCTTCCTTTCTTGTTCTGTGACTCATTCCAGCAATTCTTATCCCACAAATGAGCCTCATAACGACCCGTCCACCGATGCCTAGATGAATAAAATTAACTGTTTTTAAGGCTTAACACAGATGAACACATATATACATATTCCAACAAAAGAAAGCATTCCATTATGAACTCATTAATCTAACCTTGTGACACCCCGGTAAATGGAGCTACGCTGTGGAGGAGAGTCACGAGGGATGCTTTTGCGCGTCCGCTTTGCCTGCTTAGTCGTGGCGGGGTTATTGGCATTTGCAGTGTTCTTCACAGACCTTTTAGCCATTAACCTTAAAAAGTAAGAAAGAGTGAGTGCAAACTGTTGAAAGTGTGATTTGGGGGGAGAGAGAGAGAGAGTTAGAGATATGACTAGGTCATCCAATGAGAAGGGCTAGTTTTTAAGAGAAGGTGAGAAAAGTATTCACTAGTTTTTTTGAGAGGGTAGCCGGCTGAGGTGATGAGGAGGATGGTTTTTGTGGCCGGCCGTCTCTAACCGGCTTCTGTAGTCTCTTCCTCTTTGTCCTCACTTGTTTCTCCCCTCTAGGAATACCATTACCACCTGTGTTCCTTCTATAAGCAATTTTGATACTATAACTTTGCCTCATTTGCTTAAAATATATAATACTAGCCTAGGGTTTAATTAATTCCCTTATTCATTAATTCCTAATTTTTTATAACCTAACCCCATTTTGTACTCTCTCTCTTGTTTGGTGTGTCATTATCTTGATATTTTTATTTTTATAGTATTTTTGGTATGCCATGTGGAAATGGAATTTAGAGGTTTGGCTTCTCCAATCTTTCTTGCATTTAATTTTCAGGAGGGGCATACATTTCTTATTCTATGTCTCTATGTGTGGCTCCTACATCTACATATGAATTCCACGTAGGCATGTACGGTAAGAGGATAATCTCAATAAACCTGTCATAAAATACCCTATCTCTTAGTGGAGTTCAAAACCCCGTCCAAATTTAAAAATCTTGCAGTGTCTCTTTTTCTTTTTCTTTTTTTCTTTTTTTTTTGTGAGAAGTTGCCAATATCTTCTACTTTTCATTCTTTCTTTCGTTTTTATTTTGAAGAGCCAATATGTGCTATGGTGAGTAGGACCATTGGCGGGGGGAGAGTGGGCTGGAGCCTTCTTGTTTATTTTTTTTAACCTCTCCTCCCCCTATAATTTATTAATGAAAACCTTAAATTTGGTGTAAATTTAACTTAATGCCTCTTAATATATTTTGAAAATGACATACAAAAACTTTTTTTTTTTTTTTTTTTGAAGAATACAAACACTCATTTAAACTGACTCTATGCTATACTACTAGTCGAAGGCAAAAGTTCATGTGTCGCACGATTTTGAACATAAACTTTTATATATATATATATATAGTCTTATTAAAAAATAATAATTAAATGAATTGTTACTACATAATTTAAGAAATTTATTGAATTGCACAAAAGTAAACACCTTATTGAATGTCTCAACAATTAAGATTTTGTGTCTATACAAAGAATTAATGATTTAGTAGAGCAAAAGTTGATGAGAACAATTAAGTTGTTGCTTCTATCAAAAGTACTACTATAATTTGGTGCATCCACTTAGTAATTAAATAAGACAGCCAATTATTACAACCATGATTTCTAAAGTTAACTTTATTAAAGGGCAAGGTTTTGCTGCATACAAAGTTGTAGCATTTGTTGCATACTTGTATATGTGTCAAAAAATTAGAGTGACACCTGTCAATTGACCAATTTAAAGAAAAACTGGTCTGTTAAAGTCTTAACTTTAGTGTTTCTCACAAATAGACTCTCTCTCACATGCACGGCAAAACCAAACCAAATTACAAATCTGTTCTCTTCAAATCCCCGTCAAGACACTCTTTTGTCTCTCTCTATATCTCTTTTCTTCCTCCTCCTTTCTTCTCACTTCTTAGATACCTAGCCTCAAAACCAAATCAAAATACAAATCTCTCTCTCTCTCTCTCTCTCTCTCTCTCTCTCTCTCTCTCTCTCTCTCTAAAAATAAAACAAAAATGATACCTAATAACTCAAGTGGATTCGATACCCACCATGGTTGAACCCTTAAGATCTCACCCACCACTAGTAGTGGTCTTCTCCTCTTCCCCTCTATTTTTACTTTTGGTCTTATTTTTTGTGCATGCCCGAAAGCTCTTTCCTTTATATGTTTGTTTTTTTGTTTGGTTGGTTGTGGGTTTGAGAATTTGGTACTGTAGATAGCTCATTTAGTACCCTTTATGACTCGAGCCACCATTCCCCAATGATATCACAAGGAGGCTCAGGATTGATTTAGGGCCCAATCTTATGAATCTTTAGCTTGAAGGATTTTTGGTGAGAAAATAAGTAGGGAAAACCCTAGTATGCCCACGCATGCTTTAAGTATGCGCACGCATACATCGAGCATGCACACGCATACCCCATGTATGCACGCGCATTCAAGGTTTCTAAATACCTACAAGGAAAAGTTTTTGGACATAAAATTGTGTAGAATGAATCCCACATCGTCTGGGAGCCGCCCACACCCCCCTATGATCACTATAAATGGCCCAAAAGATCTTTTACCAAAACATGCCAAATTCACAAGAAAATAGTGAATCAAAGAGAGAGTTTTTAATCTAAAACATCCTCAAGTTAAAGTTTACTTGGTTGGGACCTATTTTGGTCTTGAACTTTGAGTTTTAAACTTACTAACCTTCTTGGTTTTGTTCTTGATTAGATTGACTTAGGGGAATGGTCAAATCAAAGCTTTAAAGACTTCTAGTGTTGAGGTAAAGGTTCAAACTTTCTCTCTTCATTTTCTTGTTGTTTGTTTGTTTTATTTCGTGTTTTATTGCTTTTAATATCTTGCTTTTTAGTTTAGGTTGTTTAGTCTTTATATTAGAAGCATGCTAGGTCATTAAATTTCTTGTTTTAATCTTCTGTTTTTTGCATGTCCTGGGTTTGTGTTTCTGGGAACGCATGCATGTGCGCACATGCATATGGGATGCACACACATGCTTGCTCCCAGAAACTCAAATTTAGGGTTCTTCATGTTTTGTTTGTTTTGTTTAGCTTTTCACATGTTTGGCTTTTGTTTATTCATTTCTTGCATATTTAGGGTTTAGGTTAGGAAGATAACATCTTTTGATTAGTTTAATTGTTAGATGAATGATTAGGGTTTACATGCATTGAATAAAAATGAACATGCAATGATGCATAGGTGTTGTGATGCAGTAAGGTAAGTTATGCATAAATCATATAAACATGCATTTGGTTGCTTGTACATGAGTTGTTTGCTTATGATGGATGAACATGATGAATGTCTTGACACCTTGATGATTGAATACTTATGTGATTAATTCTTGATCCTACTACCTCGTGATATGTTTACTACCCTTGGACATAAAGCGTGATTTGCTAGATGAATGATAGGATCTTATTCCATGATGTTGTGGGATGATGTGCCATGTTGAATGCTAGATGCATGTTAGAGTGTGTGTGTGTGTGTGTGTGTGTGAGTATGGAACAACATGTTAGAGGATCCTTTAATGAGATTAGGACTTCGAACACGATGAGTGAAAGACCTATGAGTCAAGTGGGGTTGAATGCCTAACACTTTCCCATTCCCATACCTAAATTCCAGACACGTGTTCTAGTAAAGTTAGTCCTTCCATAAGAGCACTATATTTATGGGTCCTAGACCTAATCTAGGTGGTGACTCCATTTTATACCCTTTGCCCGGTCCACCCTAAGCCGAGGCGTACTTCCCACGATTGGAGAACCGAACTCATCGCGGGTGCTTGCACCCACAGTGGCAACTCCACTAGGGATAGAGAAGTTTGACTCCAATGTGTTCTATAACCTAATCTTAATAAAGGCTTTTCTAAGATTTGTTTGTACATACTTTCACTTGGTTCTATTGTCCCTTTGCCATGGTTGGTGATGAGTGGGGAAGTAGAGGCTCCATTTAGGGCCAAGACTTTCTGAAGTTCATCCCACCAACTCACAACCCATGCCACTGCCTATGATGGGCTTTGAGTACATTAAAGGTTTTTCCACCAATCCATGTGGTTATATTTAGGCCTAAGGTTGGAATAATAGTGCACCTAGTAATGAGTGATCTATTGATCTATCCATTTAGCTTTAAGCTTAGCCACATATAAAGAGACAATGGATCCTATCAAAAGAGAGTACCCTTTATATCTCTTTTTTTTTTTTTTTTTTTTTTAACCATATTTTCTTTGATCATCTAATTCTAAAGGACAAATCAAAGGTTAAAATTGGGGGATTACCCAAAAGTTATGGCTTACCCTAAGATTTTGGGATGAAAAGAAAAAAAAATATCACACATATAAGAGGCTTATCCCAAAGTTTAAAGGTATGTCTTAACTTGAAAGGTTCATAGGGCCATAGCACATTTGCTATCATTAGCCCAAATCAAGACCTTTTTGAAAAAGAAAGTCTTGGGCCTAAGATGACAAATATGTTATAGGCCCAGCATCAAAGATCCTAAAAAGTCAAATGAATCTCTCTAATTTTGGGCCTCCTTGTTGCAAGTAAAGGCCAAGATGATGTGGGACTCATGGACCTTAAGAGGAAGGTCCATGATTCGGGCATCCTTATTGCCTCCTAGCTAGAAGGTGTAGACACCACATTTTTTATCCCTTATAACTCGAGCCCCCGTTCCCCAATGATGCTGAATTCTAAGACCTAAGGTTGGTTTAGGGCCCAATCAGATATTAAATTGACTTAGGAAATGTTAAAATGAAAAATATAACTTTTTAATGAGAAAATAAACCTATTTTTGGAAAAGTGAGGCCAAGGAAACCCTCACTATGCACACTCAAGAATCGGCCTGTGCACGCAGCTTTTTGCATTCGCATGCAGGCATGATCCTGCGCATGCATAGCAAATTCTAGAAACTAAACAAGATAAGTTTTCTGCATTAATATTAAGGTTTGGAACGAATCCCACGTCGTCTGGGAGTCATCCCAAACCATTATTTTCACATTATAAGTAGCCTTACATGGTATATTTTCAAAACACACAGAAATCCCACAGGAAAACACTAAAATTCATTAGAAATAGTATAGTGAATCAAAGAGGGATTTTTTTCACAAAACATCCTCAAGTTAATTTTCTTTTGATTAGGGCCTTTTCTGGCCTTGATCTTTAAGTTTAAGATTACTAATCACTCTTTTATTGAATTGTGAATAGATTTGACTGAAGGGAACGGTCAAAAATCAAGCTTGAAGAGCTTTTGTTTGAGATATCTTGTCTAAACTTTTCTTTTCTTTTTATTTTCCTTTTTGCACTTTAATCTTTCTATTTGCTTTATTTTCTTGTTGTAATATGTTATAATATGTTTATGTAGTCTAGGTTTACGTTTTTGTATGTCTAGAAAGCATATTAGGATGTTAGATTTAGCGTTTTAAATCTTTGCTATGTTTTTAGGGTTTTTGCCCAAAAACCCATGTGCATATAATCTTGCTTGCACATGCAGGGTTGATTATGTGCACATAGGGTTGTTCATGCGTGCGCATGAACCCGTCCAGAAAATCCTTTTTTTTTTTTTTTTGCTTCTGCTTTCACATGTATACTTCTGTCTAGACTTTTTTTTTAATGTTTTCATGGTTTTTAAGTCTTTGTTTCACATGTTTATTTGCTTGTTTTCTTTTCACATGTTAGAATTAGGGTTTGTTTTGTGTTGTCTTTGTTTTAATGCCATGATCACGCATTCAAATGCTCATGTATAATGCCATAGGTGTTGAGTTACTACAAGGTAAGCGAGATAAGTCATGCATTTATAATGTACATGCATTGGTGATATGATATTGCTTAGGTTTGATGTTGTGATTGTGTTCTTAATGATTCATCTTGTTTCTACCTTGATTTAATTATTTACATGTTGTTGCCTTGAATGACAGATATGATAATATAATGATAGAAACATGCTAAGGTTTATGCCATGCCATGCTAGATGAATGCTAGGTTGGTTGACATGTATGCTAGATGTAGGTTGGGTGCCCAACACCTTCCTAAGACTGTACCTTAACTCCGAACCCATATCTTTGGTAGTAAGATCAAAAGGTCCTTCCTTGTGAGGACGCTATATATATGGTTCCTAGACCACTGCAAAAACTAGGTAGCAACTCCCATTTCTGTTGTGTCCATAGTGGTGACTCCATTGGGGATTGTGAGTTTAATTCCTATGTGTCCTATGTCTTAACCGTAATAAAGGCTTATTCAATACTTGCTTGCACACACATCACTTGATTCTTTGTCCTTTTACCTCGGTTGGTGATGAGTGGGAAGATGGAAGGCTCCATTTGGGCCCAAGTCTTTCGAAGTTCATCCCACCAACTCACAATGTGTGCCATTGTCTATGATGGGATTTGAGTACGTTAATGGTTTTCCACCAATCCTTGAAGGTCCACTTAGGCCATTGGTTGGAATCATGGCCCACCTAGTTGTGAGTGACCTACTTATCTATCCCTTTAGCCTTAGGAAAGCTTACCCACACTTAGAGAGTATTTATTTTCCGCTGCGTATGTTTTGTATGCGATACAAAAATGTATTTTTCCAACAATTTGGTATCAAAGATGTCTTCAATTTCGAGTCTATATAACATGTTTTGTGAGTTTTGGGATTAGAGATAGTAATTTCATGTTGTTAGAAGATTATATAATTAATTTTTCGCGTGGTCATTGAAATTTTTGTTTGATAAAAAACCGATATTGATGTTACGATGTTGTTTAAGTTTGATGTTAAGTAGGTTAAATTGAATTTTAAGGCTATAGCGTCAAGCCACAATCAGCTAAACTCTAAACTTGCACCCTAAGCACTCTATAATCGAATATGGTATGCTTGTTCCCACTGCCATAGAATGAGCAGACTGCCCAGTCAAAACCTGGGGCTCCTATGTTCTCTAGAACAATTTGACTTTCTCGAGTTAGAGCCTGTAAGTTGGCTTTCCAAGGGAATAAGGGGGACGAAAAATCTGGGACCTACTCCTCCACTATAGAGATAGCATTCACATTCCCTTCTGAATGAGGAGGCAAGGGATTAGTAATGGCATTCAGCTCGATTATGTTGCTGAACTATACTAACTTGTTGTCGATGAGATCTTGGATTCAGTGTCTCAAATGTATGCATTCTTCCAAAGTGTGCCTTTCGGCCCCAAAATGGTGCTCACATTTCTTGGATGGGTCAAAACTGGGTAGAGGAGGACCGTATTTGGGTTTTGCGAATATTGGAGTCACTAACTTCTTCTCCAATAGATAAGCATAAAACTCTACCATGGACATGGGTAACAGAGAGAATTTTTATGGCTCCGCCTTAGGATATCGGGGTTCGTCGGGCCTTCCCCTCTGATTGAATGCTTGGTAAAGTGCCTATGTTGGCTCAACCTGTTGTTGATAAGGCTGGGTATTTACGGCTGTATAAGCAAAAACAACACCCCTTGGTCCTTTAGGCATTTTGTTAATCATGTGGACATTGGCTTCCTTCCCTTTACGGCCGGTTTCCTTTTTCACCTACTGTTCTATCATGGAATTCAAAGCCTCAGGATTGAGTATTTTCTTGCTCCTAATACCCTCATCAACACACTCCCCAATAGGAATCGGGCTTGCAAAGTAAGTGACTTGGGCACTGATCATCTTCTCATAGTAAGGAGGCTTAAGGTTATCAATGAACCATTTGATCATTTCAATTTCCATCGTTGGAGGAAGCACTTGGGCAGCTGGCTACCTTTGGGCATACTCGTAAAAAGATTCCCCACTCTTCTTTTCTATCCTCTAAAGAACTGTGCGGTCGGGAGCTATCTTAGTATTGAACCGATAATACTCCAAGAATGCATTGCCCATTTCACTTCAGTTGGAGGTCTTTTCCAATCTCAATGCTATCAGGGAAACTCTGGCAGAGCAAAGGATGATTGTCTCCGTAGGGTGTCATCTTCATACAGAACATGTGTAGATGGACGCAAGGATCTTCAGTGCCATCGTACTTGACATTATCGGGTGCCTTGAACTTGGGAGGCATAATGACCTGAGAAAAATTGGTCAGGCTGTCCAAATTGACATTTCCTCGAGCGTCGGAGCCCTTTATGATACAGATTTTCTCAATCAGGGTCTCTACTTGACTTTGACCTGACCGCAATAAGACTCTAAGGTCTTATCCATAGGAGGATTCAATTCTTGGTCACCCCCTTATGGGACAAATGGCGGTGTGGTTTGGCCTTGATTTGGATCTAGTAGGGGCCAGGTCTCATTTTCAGACTAGGGCACAAAGCCCTCTAGAGTGGGACCAGATGAATCTCAGTTCCCTCCTACAACTAGCTATTGCATCATGCACATCATTTTTGCCATCTACTCTTTCAGGAGAGCACTCTCATAAGTGTTTTCCTCGATGGGGGAAAGACCACTAGTAGACATCTCTTTAGTACGAGACCTAGTGATGATAGGTACACGATGTGATTGTAACTTGGACCGTTTTCTTTAAGCAATCTTTTCTCTTTATAATCTTGGAAGGGAAAAGAATGGGATGGGAAAGGAATGGGGTATATTTGAAAATTTGACAAAGTGGAAACACTAAACAAACATGCAATTAGTTTAGGTTCTTGCTCATTTAAAATGCACCTATCATTTTTGAAAATATCCTCTTTGGTGCGGAGTTCCAACTACTTGCCACAAATTTTATCTGTACACATTTACATGATGGAGCCATTAGTGTAAGGTTGGAAACCCTTAGGGATTGGGTATGATCTAATGTGTAAGCGACGGGGTTGCTTTTCCCTAGGGGTTAATCACAGATGCTATGTAAACTGGATGGATAGAACCTAGAATAGAGCACAACTCTTTAACGCAAGCAAAAGGGCAAACCTGCAAACGGAAACTGGACACTTTCCCCTTGACTTATTTTAAAAACAATCCTATGAAGGATATCCTACCCTAGGCTAGGATGTTCACTCGGATTTGGCTCTTCCTAGTTCTCATGGGTTTTGACTTAGTCTAGGCTAACTATAAGAGACACGACTTAACTGGTAAGTTGGTCCTATTCTTAGGGGAGACCTCGATCATCTAATCCTTTTCTTCATGGAAGTTAAGGGATAGAGCAGATCAAGGGGGCCTTTTTAGCATAATCCTATCCACCCATCGACACAGGTTAGCCTACAATTCGGCGTTCAGTAACTATCTAGGGTATACGCATCCAACATTTGCCTTCAACGCTGAGTCTGGGTTCGACCCAATATGAGGGGTGATGAGCATTTTGAAATGAAAGGGGAAAGATTTTCAAGCACAACAGATATATCCACAGATAAAGGTGTAGTAGAAATTAAGTCTACTACCCTAGGTACGCACATGTGAAAGAAAGCATGCTTTAGGAAAACAGTAAAGCTTCATACATACGAAAATACCTCAAAGCTGGTTTTTGGAAAACCATTTGAAAAACATTTTTGAAAATATTATTTTGAGTTTTTGAAAGTAGTTTACTAGGATATAGTAAAAGCTTTTTTCAAAAGGAAAGCCCCTGAGGCTAATGCCAATTTTAATGTTTTTGAAAGCCAATGTCCAAAGATTAGGATCTTATCAAAAGCTCTAAAGCCTAAGCCCTCTAATTGTCCCTAACAAAGTCTCCAATCTATCGATGCCTTGCGGCTGCTCGACCACCCATCGCAATGACATTCATGTGCTTTCCCTCATTTCAGGAAGGGGGGTATGCACGTGCATACAAAGCTCGGGTGCTGTGGAGGAATATTGTACCTCGGGTGTGTGACTGAAATTTGAGTTGATTTTAAGAAAATTACTAAAGGTAAGTGAAGTTGCCACCAATCGTTGGGTTTTTCTAAGGTGTGATTGGTCACCTGACTCTATTTGATTTTATTACCGCCCTAGGCTAAGAAAAAGGTCATTATTCCAAATCTAATGTGGATGGGTAAAATATCTTGATTCTTGAGTTCGGAAGTCTAGTTACGTGTGACAAAGGTGTTAGGCACCCCACAACTCTTGTCCGTTGACAGCCCTTCAACTTGGTAAAATCATAATTTTCGAACATTGGCAATTGAAAACAAGCTATTGGCATTAGCTTTCAGGGCTTTAAGCGAATTGGGCTTTGAGGTTTGGATTCAGAAAGAGTGTGGTCTCGATCAATGCTTCCAAAGTGTGTTTGGAATCATTACTAAATTTCCGCAACAAAAATTCGACAGCATTTCCCCTTATTTTCATGGCGGAATCCCGGTAGCACTTTGCCTCAGATGCATCATAGCACACAAAACATTATTCTCACCAAGCTTTTGATGTGAGAATACGGCAATGGGGATGCCCCATTTGCATGAAAAAAATCCGGCAGAGTTTTGCGTTTGGTGCGCTATGGTGCACTAGCAAGGTTTATGCCTGTGTATACGGCACATGCCAACATGCTCGTGCTAGGACGATCTGGAGCCCCTCAAAGCATTAAACACATTGATACGTGATGCATACATGGGGAAACCGATGTCACTTGGTGACATGGATCGGGATGGTCACACCGCAGTGACTATGCACACAGTATGACATTAATATGCTCCTGCAGCAAATGCCTTGAGCACATACTCATGCCACAAGGTCAAGAGCACTCACGACTAGAGAGGGTTGCTCACATAGCCATGAGAGTCCATCATACAAAGTTCACGATCACCCACACACACGCAGGCATATATATATATATATATATATATATATATATACATATATATACATACATCATGCACAATGCTATCATACAGAGCAAGAAAGATAAATATACATTGCCAACGTTCTAAGCGTATGGCCCAGCAAGGTATAGTATAAGTAAAAGGTATGTAGATACCGTATTTTGTTCGCCCTCGATGGTTGGACCCCGAAAATCTCAAAAATATTAACTTTCTTCCATGGGGCCATGGAAACATCTAGATTGACGTGGCACAACCCGTTCAATCATCAGAGCACTCAAAATGCCTTTTTAGGTCAAATTGACCAAAATGTCCCTAATCAACCCAGGGTTGACCAAAGCTCAAAATTGGTTAGAACCACTCCAAAATAACATTTTTCATGTGTCTACTTCAAACCCGAGCTACTCGGTAATTTTCATCAACATTGACAAAGTTTGACCAAGTTTGACCCAGAAGTGACTCTCGAGGGTCCTAGAAACCCTAATTTTAAATCGACCATTGGAACGGGTTGAAACCAGCATCATCGCAAAGATTATTGAATTCCTTTTCCAAAAAATTTTCATGGGTCAAAATCGGGGTCAAAATAGTTAAGATATCTTGAAAACTGTGCAAGGCGCATTAGCTCGCTTCCTGAGGCCATAACTTTTGATCTGACCGTTGGATTTCAAAGTTTTTTAGCTTTCCAAAAACTACACATCCAGACCTTTCCAAGGACACCAATATCAACCTAAGCTAAGCATGGGAAGGTCTCTATCAAGCCATTACAAGGCAGCATCGACTAAGAGGCCGCTGCAGCTGAAGGGTCACTTTTCCATTATAAATACCCCTAGACCCCCCCTCAAATTAAAAAAAAAAAAAAAAAAGGATCTTGGCCATTTTCTGGAAAATTTCTAGGCAGATTTTCTCTTTTTTCCTCTCTAAATTCTCTCCTAAATATATCAAAAACCATTTGATTCCTCTCTTTTCTCAACAATCAAAAGGTAGTGTTCTTGCACTCTTTTTCCTCTCCTTCGTCTTAGGACCTTGGATTTGAGGTTTAAGGGGTGTAGATGTGGTTCTCAGAATCCCTTTTCCCAGATGAGCATGTTTTGGCAATAGAGCCAGAAACAAGCAACGTAGATCCATGGCGTTGGAAGCTTTATTTTGATGGAGCCGCCGATAGCACTGGAAATGGAGTAGGAGCAGTTCTAGTATCCCTAAAGGGCCAGCAAATCCCTATTTTAGTCAAACTGAATTTTGATTGCACGAACAACGTCACAGAGTACGAGGCATGCATAGTAGGCCTACAAGTCGCCTTGGAGTTCAGCACATATGATTTAAGCATCTTTGGAGATTCCTTATTGATCACCTCCCAAATAGAGGGAAAGTGGCAAGCTTGAGACTCCAAGTTGATTCAATATCAGAAATGTGTCAGCCGCTTAATTGCAAAGTTCCGAAACATTACCTTTGGCTATTTGCCCCGAGCACACAACCAATTCACAGATGCTTTAGCCACCTTAGCTAACATGGTTAAATTGGCAGAAGGAGATGAGATGCGACAATTGCACATAGAGGTCTATGGTGTGCTGGCCTACTACATGAATATCAAAGAAAGCTTAAATTTCAAAGCTAAAATCGACGAAAAGCCATGGTACCATGATATCAAGGCTTATATCAAAGATGGTGAATACTCACATAGAGCCATAGATAGTGAGAGGAAATTCATCAGGTGCATGGCATGCCAATTTTCCTTGAGTGGGGAAGTCCTGTACAAAAGGAACCATGACACAACTTTGCTTCGATGCATAAATGCCCCTAAAACTAACCATTTGATGGAAGAGATGCATGAGGGCCTGCTTGGACCCTATGCTAGTGGACCCCTGTTGCCCCCAAAAAATTATGAGAGTCAGCTACTATTGGCTCACCATGGAAGGCAACTACATCAAGCACGTGAGAACGTGCCACCATTCCTCCCTAACGCCTGCACATTCTAGTAGCACTATGGCCTTTTTCAGCCTAGGGAATGGAAGTCATCGGACCCGTGATTCCGAAAGCCTTAAATGGGCATGAGTATATCTTGGTGGCCATCATTTACTTCACCAAGTGAGTGGAGGACACCTCCTACAAAAGCGTCACCCAAGCTGTGGTGGCCCGGTTCTTGAAACAAAACATCATTTACCATTACAGCGTGCCAACAGAGCTTATTACAAATAACGAAAAGAATCTGAATGGGAAAATGATCGAGCAACTTTGCCAACAGTTCAAAATTGAACACTGGAATTCGGTTCCCTATCGCCTCTAGATGAATGGCGCAATGGAAGTAACCAACAAAAACATAAAGAAGATTTGGTGAAGATGACAGACACCTATAAGGATTGGCACAAGTTCTTGCCATTTGCCTTGTGCACCTATCGCACTTCTGTTTGTACTTCCACGGGTGCAACCCCATATTCCTTGGTCTACGGCATGGAAGCCATCCTCCCCACAATCTCTCAGGATCCTATCACAGACAGAGCTGTTAGAAGCTGAATGGGCCAGTTCCCGATATGAGCAATTAAACATGATGGATGAGAAGCGCATGACCGCATTGTGCGATGGATAATTGTACCAACACTGCGTTGAGCGAGCATCTAACAAGAAGGTTAGACCCAGAGTCTTTGAAAAAGTGCAACCAGGCCATGCTTGATCACAGAGGAAAGTTTGCCCCGATCTACGAGGGCCCGTACGTGATAAAGAAGGCCTTCTCTAGAGGAGACTTGATCCTAGCCGACATGGATGGGTACAATTTTAATATGCCCACTAATTCTGATGCTGTCATATAATACTTTGCATAAGGGAGCCTCCAAGTGCAACCTTTTTTTCTACCTTTCTATATAAGCAAAAAACAAAACAACAAAAAAAAGAAAAAATAAATAAATACAAAAATATGAAAGGTAGATTGAAATCTGAAAGGGCGGTCTACGCAAAAGAAGAGCAAAAGAAAGAGTGTGAAAGGGCTTACCAGATTGAAAACTCAAAAGGGCGGTCTAGGCAAAAGTTAAGGAAATAAAAAAAAAAATGACAATTGAACTACATGATGAACTGATCCTTCCCCGTGGAGGTATGTAGGCAGCCAACTTTAGCCCATCACATTTTAAAAGAAAAATCAGTTAGTTGAATTGGCTTGGGTTTATGATCAAGATCAAGGAAAGAAAGGATGGACCCTCTTAGGTTACTTTATGTTTGCAACGTGCATGGCCTGTTGTGGTTTTGTTCAAAGATTTTATAGTGCACGCAAAATGGATGATGTACCTTAATGGGAATGGGAAAGATCCGTCTAGAACAGGATGTATCCTTTGGAACCTGAGATATTGATATGCATAGACTTACACTTACCATTTTATTTGTATGATCTTGCATTTTCAAAGCATTTGCACACATATTCATTAAACATGCTTGTTTTATGCCTTTCTAATCCTTTCATGCATTCATCATTATACATCCAAACACAAATCTCATAAACATACATATCTCCTAATAATCATTATATGCAAAAACATCTATGTTTCCACCTTCTTTCCATTTTTAAGCATGCCTTACAAACTAGACTATGCTTAAAAAACCCAAAAGTGGAAGGCTGTATGCAATTGCCTAGCGATTTATGACAGACCTTTCCATACATGGTGGAATACTAACTACATAGCTCATGTGCAGAAATGAAAAGAAACAGAAAGGACTCCAGCAAGTCAAAAATGGCCCAAACGGTCTTACACCGCCTTGCATAGCACCCCAAAGCTAGTAAGAAGAATCGGATCAAAGTCCAGAACTCTAGCAATCTCACTAAGTCAGCCAAATGAATGTTAAAGACGAACTAGCTCCCTCTCTCCATACTGGGACTCGAGGTGCAACCTTGCCTCTCTGTATCAAGCAGAACCTGCAATGTGCTAATCTCAGCAGCAGTAACTCTCAATGCCTTCTCCTTCTCAACTACCTCGGTCTAGAGACGACGAAATGCCAACTGTGGCTCACTAGGCTCATCAGTTGACCCATACTCAAGACTCATAGTATAGTGAATGTAGGACCTAGCCTATAATAGCCTCACGGCTAAATCATCAGCCCTGCTACTCGCCTCGGCACAACTAGCCTCTATCGTGGCCTTCTCCTCATCTCTCATCTAGCTTAAGACAGTGAATCTCTAAGAAAGATCTGCCAGCTCACTCTCTAAGCTAGTGACCCGAGATCTCAATTGAGTACACTCAGCCTCCATGGCTAAAGAGACCTAATCCCTCTATATCCTTCTTATAGAGGATATCCTTCCTGCTCGAAGTGTGGCAAGTTCAGCCTCTTATATCCTTCCTATCTCATCAAATTCCTCCATAGTGGCATCAAGAATCTCCTTCCAGCAATCCATGTCCCTAATAGCCATTGTCAGGCACTCCCTCAGGTCCTTAAGAGTACTTTCAACTCTGACCTCAATCTCTTGGACGGTTCAACAGCATACCGGTCCATTTAGGGATTTTTGCACAAACTGAGATCGCACAAAACCTACACTAGGGCAGTTTATTTTTGCGCATCTTGTCCGTCATTTCGGAATATCTTGAACCTCATTATCAACGCCCGATTCAAGGGTCAGTTCAGCCTTGTCGTCAAGACACATAATGGGATAGTGCTAAGGCCATTCCTAATCACTAATAGAAATCCATCCAGCATGGTACAAAGATCGTAGCGATCAATTCCTGTACGAAACCCTTTTCAAAGTACTGGTTGGTTCAGTCGATAGCCGAGTCAGTCTACGCATTCCGCCACATGGTGAGTCCAAGAAAATCCCGTTTGGTGAAATCCATGATCATAATTAGGGTTGTCAAGAAACCTATATCGTCCAATATGATTCTAATCCTACTTCAAGTTGGTTGATCAATTTAAGAAGCACGCAAAATCCACACTGGGGCAGTTTATTTTGCACGGTTCAGTCCATTTCTATGAATCAATATGCTCAAGTTTAAAACTTTAGGTACAATAACGGGTCCGTCCCACTGGGAACCTTTCCTCTCATGTTGAGAACTGCATAAAACCTACACGGGGGCACTTTTATTTTATACAATGTCTCCTCTTTCCATATCCCTCAGTGGGTCATTCAATGTCAGATTTTATCGATAAACCCGTGAAAATATGGTGCGAAGAGTAACAACGGTGGAGCAACCGACTCATAAATGCTAAAGTGCTACTGGCATACATACAGCTAAGCCTACCAAGAGGCAATTTCCATACATACTTCTGAGCCCACTAAGAGGCGATAATATCAAGAGCATACATGAAGTCTACCAAGAGGCGTTATCAAGAAACATACATCTGAGCCTACTAAGAGGCAATATCAAGAAACATACATTCGAGCCTACCAAGAGGCAAAATTCAAGAAACATACATCCGAGCCTACCAAAAGGTAGTGGCAATACATATATAAGGCCTACTGAGAGGCAATGACCATACATATATCTAGAAGCCTACCAAGAGGCGATATCAAAGTATAGTCTAGGCCCACAATAGGGCAATAATACATACATGTCAAGAGCCTACCAAAAGGCGATATCAAAATACAATCTAGGCCCACTATGGGGCAATATAATACATACATATCTAGCCTACCATAGGGCAATGTCTAAAATAGTACAAGGAAATGAATACACGCCCACATAGGGGCTACATCATAAAAATTCAATAACAATTGCTAAATTTAAGGAGAATCATCATCTCTATTAGTGTCATTAGAAAAGCGCCCACCACTGCTGTCATCAGCACCATCACTAGCAGAAGGATCGGCTCACCCAGCCGAAGAGCCTAAGACCCATCCTGGAGTCTGAAATGAAGCCTGCCTAGATGCAAGGCCCTGTGCCCAGTCTGAAATGGGAGCAAATCCCCATCTGCCTATAGGACCTAGAGGAACTAGCATGTACTCGGTCTCATGTCTCATAATGAGAGGATCCTTACTTGGGATGAAAGGTGTCGGAAGCATAGACATCCCCTGTGCCCTCATCTCTCTAATCAGGACAACAATATACCCCTAGAGCAAGCTTGCCTCAACATTATGTTGGCTCTACTCTCTTTCCATGGTAACGCCCTAACTCTCCCGCTCTCTCTATCATAGCTCCCTCTCCCGATCCAATGCTCTAGCAAACTCCTCGTGCATGTACCCTTCTTTGGTGACAGCAGCACTCTTAAGATCTCACACCCAAGCCTGCAAGGCCTCTACGTGTGATCCTAAATGAGCATTTGATGCCCTCCGAGCACGTGAAATGCCCCTGAGCACTTTGCCCCTACTCACAGGGAAATCATCAATGACGGCTCCAGCCGATGATGATAAAAACCAAGCAGCATAGTCAATATCCTCTGTCAGAAAGCCCTCAATGGAACCAGTCGCATAAGCAGGGCTGTCCACAATCACCTCAGGACAAGATATTTAGCGACGGTTGTTTAATCTCTTCCAGGGTTTATATTTGGCGGCAGTCGATTAATCCTATCCATCTTTTCGATATTTATATTCAGCGACAGTCGTTTAATCTCTTTCAGGATTTATATTTGGTGGAGGTCATTTAATCCTATGTTTCCAAAATTACACTCACTCAAAATTGTATTGTTCTCACATTTTCATTCTTTCAAAGTTTTCTATCTTTGTCATGCATAGTCTCTCATATTTACCTAGCTTTTCTTTTAGTTTTTAGTGTTTCATGTGTTTTCATAGCATCCAACATATGCAAGTTTGTCTATGCTACTTAAACATGTGAACAAATATTATTTTCCAACGTCATCGTTGCATAAATGATAAATAAATAAATAAATAAATAAATAAATAAAAAAGACCATACATGCAAAAATACCAAAAATAAAATATGTGCTAGCATGTTTTCCTAGTTGCATTGCTACTAACATATTCATGGAAAAAAGAAGAATAAGAGAGTCTTTTGCCCAGCATTAAGGACTAAGCCAGAAATTTTTCCAAACCAGCTGCAGCAACTCAATCTTGCCAAGTAAGGCTAGTCTTGACCCCATGAATAGCGCAGTTTCCTCATGAAATTTTGAGGCAAAAAAATGCGGAATCACGTTCTTTATTCAACACCTCTCCTTACCAACGAAATGCTAGATAAAGAAGGGGCAGCAGTAGATACCGTATTTTGTCCATCCTCGATTTGTGTGTCGAACCCCGAAAATCTCAAAAATATTAACTTCTCTCCAAGGGGTTGTGGAAATATCTAGATTGATGTGGCATAACCTGTTTGGGCATTAGAGCACTCAAAATGCCATTTTAGATCAAATTGACCAAAATGCCCCTAGTTAAGCCTGGGTTGACCGAAAGGCAAAGTTGGTCAAAATCATCTCAAAACAACATTTTTCATGCTTCTACATCAAACTCAAGCCACTCAGAGATTTTCATCAACTTTGACCAAGTTTGACCGAGATTTACTCCTAAAGGCAACAAAAACCCTAATTTTTTATCCATCTGTTGGAATGGGTTGGGGCCAGCGTCATTGTGAAGATATCAAATTACCTTTCCAACGATTGCTCATGGGTCGAAATCAAAGTTAAAACGGTTGAGATATCTTGAAAACCGTGCTGGGCGTGTCAGCTTGATTCTTGAGGCCATAACTTTTGATCCAAACGTTGGATTTTCGAGTTCTTTAGCTTTCGAGAAACTATACATCCAAATTTTTCCAGGGACACCCAGATAAGCTCAATATAAGTTTAGGAAAGCCTTAAAAAGGCCTCCAATGTTGGCGGCCACACAATGGCCGTCGAGCACTTTTTGGCTTATAAAGTGGCCAAAACATCCTTTTCCAAACCAGATCTGGATAGGGAACGGTTTTGGGTAGTCTTGGAGCAGTTTCTAGGTAGTTTTCTCTCTCTGTTCTCTACATCACTCTCCTAAAGATACATCAAAAAAACCTTTGTTTCCTCCTTTCTCTCAACAATCAAAAGGTAGTGTTCTTACTCTCAATCTTTCTCTCCTTAGTTCTATACCTTGGATTTGAGGTTTAGGGGTATGGATGTAGTTTTTTTTATCTATAATCCACACCCATTGCTTTTCCTAGCATGTTCTTGCTTCCTAGCATGTCTTTATGGATTTTCTAGCATGTTTCCTTACTTTTGCCATGATTTATCACTTTGATGTTATTGGCCTAGCCTTCTTGGGCCATGATATGTCTAAATATAATATTTGTACTTAGATCCACATGCTTTTAGGCTCCTTGTCATGTTTATGCTTAGATCTACATGCCTATTGTGTTCTTTGCCATGTTTATGCTTAGATCTACATGCATATGTGTTCTTCGCCATGTTTATGCTTAGATCTATGTCTCTTTGGGCCCTGTGTCATGCCTATGCTTAGATCTATGTGTTTACATGCTCCATGCCATGTTTGTGTGCTTAGATCTATATGTTGGTTGCTATGCCATGGGTTTTTGTAGCCCTTTTGTCCCTTGATATCTCTCTTTCTTATGTTTTGGCTCTTATTGGTGGGGTGTAGATCTAGATCTTGTGGTCTAGGCCTACATCCGCACACCTTGGCCTATATTAAAGGGCTTGGATCATTTCCCTATATGTCTATGTTTGCTTGCTTACTTCTACGCTTTATGTCAATGTTTGTCTGTCTAGATCTACGCCTTGACATGCTTTGCGCCCTCCGTGGGCTTGTGCTTGTTGGTCCTTAGGGCCACTTGCATGTATGGTTGAATCCGTCCCTCCTAGGGCTTGTTTGGATGTAACCACTTGTGAGATACACCTCTGTGGTGTTGGTGTGCTTGATACATACCTCTCTCCACTCTGTTCAATGTTCATATGCTTGCCTTGCTTGCTTTATGCCACCCGTTTGGCTTTCTTCGCTTTTTCGCATCTTTGCACGCTTGCTTACATGTTCATGCATGAGTCTATGTGTCGTACTAGGACACCCTCTTTTGTTTGATAACATGCTTGTTTACCCTTTCATATACTTAGCATGCTTTGTTTGCCCCCGTTTGGCTCTCTTTGTTAGTGTGTTCTTTGCATGCTCTTCCTTTTTCCCTTGTTTCTTTCTTTGCTTGTTTGCTGACTTATTTCTTTTTTCTTTGCATGTACATGCAAGGAGCAAGGATGCTTGGAGCGAGGGCACAACTTCCTAAGCACAAGCAAAAGGATCAAAGACGCAAGCAAGAGGATGCAAGCCCACAAAAGGCAATGTTCAGTAGATTAAGGGGCCTAGCCCCTCCAGAGTGGCTTTCTCCTTCTCTCTCTCTCTCTCTCTCTCTCTCTCTCTCTCTCTCTAAGCCTTTTCTCTAGAGCATGTATTAGGGTTCCCCCTCCATGTACCCCCTTTTATTTTCCTGCTTCTTGCTTGGGCTGCGTTTCCTGGGTATGGTAATGTCTGTTTTACTTTTCCTATACCTTGCTGGGCCATACCTTTGTAACGTTGGCAATGTCTATTTACTTTCCTGCTCTATGTTGTGCATAATGTGTGTGTGTGTGTGTGTGTGTGTGTGTGTGTGTGTGCGCGTGCGCGCCTGTGTGTGTGTAGGTGATCTTGCACTTTGTATGATGGACTCTTGTGGTTATGTGAGTAACCCTCACTGATTACGAGTGCTCTTGACCTTGTAATGTGGGTATAAGCTCAAGGCGATTGTTGTAGGTGCATATTCATGCTATATTGTGTGCACGATCATCGCGGTGTGATTGTCTTGATCCATGTCACCTAAGTGACATTGGTTTCCCCATGTATGCGACACGCATCAACATGCTTGATGCTTTGAAGGGCTTTGGCTCATTACAGCACAAGCATGTCGATACGTATCATATACACAGACACGAAACCCTGTTGGTGTGCCATAGTGCACCAAATGCAAAATTCTGCCGAATTTTCGCTGTGAAAATAAGGCATCCCAATTGCGGCATTCTCATGTCAAAAGCTTGGTAAGAATAGCGTTTTGTACGCTATGACACATCTAAATGCAAAGTGCTGTCGAATTTTTGCCGTGGAAATTTGGCATCAATTCCAAATGCACTAGGAAAACATCGATTGTGACCACATCCATTCTGAAACCAAACCTCAAAGCCCAATATGTTTAAAGCCTCGAAAGCTAATACCAATGGCTCGTTTTCAACTGCCAATGTCCTTAAATTATAATTTTACCAAAACAAAGGATTGTCTACGGACAGGCATTGTAGGGTGCCTAAAACTTTCCCCACACGTAACCCAACTTCCAAACTCAAGAATCAAGACTTTTTTATCCATCCACATTAGATTAGGAAAAATGTCATTTTTCTTAACCTAGGATCAATAATAAAATCAAATATAGTCAAGTGACCAATCACACATTAGACAAACCCAATGATTGGTGGCGACTTCACTTATCCTTGGTAATTTCCTTAAAATTGACTTAGATTCCAGTCACACACCCGAAGTACGACACACCTCCATACCATCATCTCTCGCACCGAGATATAGAAGGTGTGTGTCGCCATGATGTGTGGTCGAGTAGCCGCGAGGCATCGACAGCTGCGTAGCCTCTAGAATCTCCCACTATCATTCTTCACTCTCCAAACCCAAAGAAAAAGGTCGCCTCTGCTTCACACACAAACAATTTGCCCCTGCGTAGCCTCCAAGATCTACTACCGCCTAAACTGTCCCTAATCTACCGCCACCACTTAATCTGCTGCCGCCGCTTGATCTAATTTTTTAGCTCTCTTTCTCTATTTCTTTCACTGTGAAAGTGTGTGTTTATAGTGTTTTGATACACTCTTTCATTGAATCACCATGTGTGTTGGGGGGGGGGGGGGGGGGGGGAGTTATAGTCTTTTGATCTTTTTGTTGAGTTTTGAGTCTTTGAAAAATTGACTTTTTTCTGTGTCTTTACTCTTTACTGTTACTGTAATAGTGTTTGTATTGTTTTGATATAAAGTTTTGAGATATTCTTTTGCACTTTGACTATTAGATCGAATTTGTGACTTGTGAGTGGGGTAGTACATTAACACTAAAGAACAATAAAAATATAAAACATTTAAAGACTTGTAAACTTATAAATTAAAGAATTGTAAACAAATTAAAGAATTGCAAAAAAATCACTTAAATAGCAATAATTAATGTTTATTGTATGAGGAAAAAAAATGTTAAATGAACTTATAATTTATTTTTTATTCTTTAATTTACTAGTACTAAGGACAAATTTTTTCATGTATTTTTTTTTTAATTATCTTAAAATGTACTGGAAATGATAATTTTCTTTTCTCTTCTTCCGCAAGAACAATAATAAAATTAAAAAAAAAAAAAAAAAAAAGAAAGAAAGAAAGAAGAGAGTAGAAAAGAACAATGCAAAATGGATTGAGAAAAAAGAATCTGCTTCATTGCCTTCCCTTCCACGTCAAGCATACTCCAATTCTAAAGCAGAATTGCCTCTAGAGATAGCTATATGACCTGAGCAGTGTAACATAGTTCACCAGAATTGTCAGGTTTTTGCATGTGCAGAATCTTCCCCTAGTGGTGCATTTGAAACTTTTAGTATGAATGACTTTCGAGGACGCTCAAGCACATTCCCAGAGGTACACTTTAATAATTTGAAGCAGTGAGGAATCATGATCGAAATACATCTTTGTAATCCATGTTTCAACATAGCAACAGTATTTATCATCTCCTTATAATATTACAACTCAGGCAATTGCCCACTTTTCAAAAAGTTTTTCAGAGAATGAATTCATAATTTTCCATGTCTACAGTATTCTCCGGCCAAATTGCATGGAAACCCTTCTTCAGGTTGTAGATAATAAACCAGTAGTTTCAATGCAGTTACCACAAATTCCCATCAGATTTCTATTTTATTCCAAGTTGAAATTTAGTAGGTTCCTGTTGTCGTCAAATGCTATTGATGAGGGAGGTCAGTTCAACAGTCTCGGGTTCAAGAATACCATTACCGTTTTTTGTACTTGACATTTCAGTTGGAAGGATAGACAAGTTGGGATCACGTCTAGGTATTAGAAATAGAAGCCCAATTGGAACTAATCGTAAGAAGCTCCGAATCAATATAGCCATCCAAAGGTTGTCAAACTGTTTTCGTGTGACCTTCAAAAAGTGTAGTAAGAGGCCTCCTGCCCAAGACGATGTGAGCATCCCGACATGATCAATTGACATAAGCAAAGCAAAGAAAGTTCCTTCTATGCCAGCAGGGCAAAGCTTGGAACTAAGTACAAGAAGAGGCATCCATTTAACACGACCAATAACATGAGAAATGGCTCCTTCAATTACAACAAACAAATAATCTGGTACACCAATTTTCAAGTTTATGCGTAAAACCAATACCAAATCTAGCAATCCTGATACACCAAAGAGCAACTGAGCCCAGAAAAGTATATCATGAAAGGGGTGATTTTTTAACAAGTTTTGGTAGATTAGGACCCCAAAAAGTGAGCCTATTGCACCAACAGCTGATATGGTTCCAATAACCTCCTGCTTGGGGTATATATATAATTAGTTTCCATTTGTTAGGTTTATCATAAATAGATAAATAATTTCAGTTTAAAACATACAAAGAGGAATCAAAAGAAACATCAATTGACAAAACAAAAGATACTCTACAATATATGGTGCCTGTTTGGCATTGCTATACGAAGTAGAGCTTTAACTGTAGAGCTTTACTAGTAGACCATTTACAATATAGAACTTTAACTGAAAATTTCTTTAGCATTTAAAGCATTGGGCAATTATACTGAGTAGTGCTTTAAAGTTATTGAACAGTGAATTGTAGTTTTTTCTTTTTTTCCCCCTAAAATCTCCAATTTTTTCAGCTTTTTCTACATAGGAGCTTTAAGTGGCTTAAAAGCTCTTTCAGTGAGCCTACCCTACTAGACACCCCTTTTTTTGCAAAGAGCTTTAGAGCTCTTAAAGCCATTTTCTACAAGCTCATAATCGATCTATACCTACATACTTTTAAAGATGTGTGCTTATTTACCTTCAAGAGTTGTTCTTGCTACTAATTCTAATGTGCTTTAAACTTTGCAGCTCTTTTGGCTTGGATGATGAGAGATTTGAAAATGAGCTTCTTTCATCAAATGTGTCAGACCCTGGACAGGTCGTTTAGGGAGCAATAAATATAAATTTGTCCGCTTGTTTTACAAATTAATATTTCTTCTAAACTATGGGTGGTTTCCGCAGTTTTTTTGTTGAATCCAAATTTTTTCTACGAGTGGTAGAGGAAGGGGGACGGTTTTTTTCCTTAAGGATTTTTTAGCAAAGTAGGTACTTCATGAGGTCGGTCTTCATGGGTAAGAATGTGGCACAATGGTTGATGAATAGTATAGAACAGATTGTCATTGGGATTAGTCCGAAGAATTTTTATACGTTCAGGGAAGGTGATTTAGCTTACGCACTCCATCGGAGCTCCAACTCTTTTGGCATGTTCCTACTCTTGACTAAGTTTAAAGTTGGGGGGTCTAGGAGGTCCATTTTTATTCCAGAAGGCAGAGCTAAGAATGGATGGAGGGCTTTTGGTTTAGAACTAAGGAAGCTATTAGAACTTGAAAACTATGTGAATGGTGGCTCTGGTCTTTCAAAATTCGTAGCTCAACATCATAAGGATATCTCAGGGGTTCAACCATTTAAAACCTTTGCCGATATGGTGCGTGGGCCTCAGGTGCAGGTCAGGAGCAGGATTTTGCCAAACCTGGTTAGCCCCCATGATAAAGGGAAATTGCTATTAGAGGATAATGAAAGGGAGAAGCAGAACCCAGTTTTTGAACAGAGGCTGGTGAGCATATCAGGTCCGGTGACTCTTGGAGGAAGAGAAGTGGGTTCCTGGAGCATTAGTGAGGAGTTTGAATTTGGTGAGACAAATACGGTATAAAAAAAATAAAAAAATAAAAAAATCTCCGTTGAAAATCCATTCAAATTGGAATAAACATTGATAGTTTTTAGATCCCTTAAAACACAATTGATTTAACTTAGGTAATTAGCCAAGTTGTTACTTAGTCCAATTTAACAAATCTAGGTTATCACAATTACAAAGATCATATCATGCAAAGCAGCGGAAAGATAAATAACACAAGATATGATCACCCAGGAAATCAAACCGGTAAAAACCTGGGAGGATTTAACCTAGCTATTCTCAAGGCAAACCTGAATCCACTATCTTGAAAGAATCGAAGTTCATACAATAAGACTTACAAGCCCCCACGCTCGACTTCTTATTGCTACCCACTAGTAGAACTTACTGACACGACCACGTGCAAGCTCCGAATCCACGGACTCCTTCTTTCTTGGATTCACCACCAGATACAAGCACACTCGCTTGTGTTTTTTTTAAAGCTTCAATGGCAGCAACCGAGTTGATCATCAAGGTGTAGATAAATCTTCTCCTTGAAAACCCTAAGTTTGTGTAAAGGAAAGCTCCTCTAGATCTCATAAGAGATTTATACAAACCGCAATATGAGCGACACTAAAACGTGGCTAGGGTTTGCCTTTTATACTTAGGACAAATTAGAAAACCCTAAAACGTTTTAAACAACTAGGGCTGAGTTGGAATTCTGCAGAAAAAAACATTCTGCCCGAGATTCGATCGATTGAGCCTGTTCTTCGATTGATCAAGCCAGGCCGAAAGTCACTAATACTTCTGCAGCCACTCGATTCCAACTTTACATACAAGCACACACTTTGAGCAAGTCTAAATAAGACTAACAACTGTTTTGATCATGATTTGCCAACATTACACATTAGAGTTCTAAATACATTAGTCCCTAAGTCTTTAGAACCTAACAAACATGCTTATGGTAAACAGCATGAATTGAGGCATCATGACTGGACAGGAGTAGGCCTGACCGTAGAGGTGGGTGGGGAAGGAACTTGGCATGTAGCATGGAACTCTAATAAAGGTGGACTGAGGAATTCTTTTTGGGTCAATAATAATCAGAGGGAGCATGTGGTGGGTCCTTCAAGTGGGTCACAGGCTTATCTAAATTCTGTGGTGAATAAAGGTGGTTTGAGGAGGTCTAAATGGGTCACTAGAAGTCAGGATCACTCACAGGTTCAAAAGCTTTCTGTGGTGGGCTCAAATCAAAAGTGTAACACTCAAGTGGGCCTTCCAGTTGTCCATTTTCCAAAGCCCAATGGCCCAACTAGGATGGTAGTGGGTGAGAGCTCTTTCTCAAGTGCTCAGAGACCTTTGAATCACGATCCCCAAGCTTTAGCGATGTCCACTGCACCCCCCGATCTTTTGGTTGCTCAGAATGGGACAGCGGGTCTCACCAATGCTGTTGGATCTCTCGCCGTGGAGTCACCGACGTCTCCGGCGCCACTGGAGAACGTTGGCACCGAGTCCTCCTTCGATGAGTTTCGCGCCGAGGGTTCGCGGGCGACCTTGGACAAGGTGGGTTGCCTTTTGGTGACCTCGTCAGAGGTTAGGTGTCCTTTTTTTGAGGGGTCTCGCGCCGGTGAACCTCTGTTTTCATTGGGTAAGGTAGAATTAGAGGGTGACAGGGCATCTAAAAGTCTTGTGTTATCCAATTATATTCTGGATCCATCAAGATATGGGTTTGAGGAGTTGGGTATTCAGGGTGGAGATGAAGGTGGTCGGGTTGTATATGCAAGAGATATTTAGGGGATGGACACCTTCCACCTGGCTAACCAATCAGTGTTGGCATTGACTGAGGTAGAAACAATTTGTGCAGATGTAGGGTTGGCTATGTCAGCAGAAGTGTATGGTTTTACGGAGGTGTTGAGTTTTGATAATACATTGAATGTTTCTAGTTAGGTGAAACATAGAATTCCCAGTTTCAATAAGATGATGGGGCTTTCTTTGGGTCTACATGAGAAGATGTGTATTATGCTCTTACAAAGGCTTGAGACGGAGATTAAGGCAGAGGTAAGTCAGCACAAGAAAGATGTTGCCTACTGAAAAGCGATCTCTAAGGATAAAGGGAAGAGAGAGTTGAGGAATTTGATTTCCTCGGTTAATTATGATGGGAGATAGTTTTCTTTGACTGCGTTACTAAGGTTGTGGTGGGGAGTTTACAGTTTCAATGAAGTTGAAAATGGTGTCATGGAATGTTCGAGGATTGAATGATTCGCGAAAACGTTTGGTAGTTAGAAATTCGTTACGGGAATAGAATTGTGATGTTGTTTGCCTTCAAGAAACTAAGCTTGTGGGCTTGGATAGACAGTTGATTTGTAGCTTATGGAGTTGCTCCTATGTAGATTGGGTAGCTTTGGATGCGGATTGGACAGTGGGTGGGGTTTTGTTGATGTGAGATAGGAGGACTTTAGAAAAGGTGGAGGTTATGGTGGGTAAATTTTCTATATCAGTTCGGTGGCAGGGTATGGGGGATGGTTTTATTTGGGCTTGTTCTGGGGTTTATGGCCCGAATGATAATAACTTGACAAGGCAGATGTGGGATGAGCTGATTAGAATCTAGCAATTATGGGAAGTTCCATGGTGTTACATAGGGGATTTTAACATTGTTTGTTTTCCTAGTGAGCGGTTGGGGGGATCTCGCCTTACCTCGGCTATGGAGATGTTTTCTAAGTTTATTGAGGAGCTTAGTTTGATAGATTTGCCGCTGGAAGGAGGGAGTTATACATGGTCTAGTGGTTTGGATCAGCCTTCGATGTCTAGGATAGACAGGGCCCTGGTTTCTCATGACTGGGAGGATCACTTTCCGGATGTGATCCAACGGGTTTTACCTCATCCTATTTCAGACCACTTCCCCATTTTAGTGGAGGCAGGAGGGATATTAAGGGTGAAAAGTCCTTTTAGGTTCGAGAACATGTGGCTAAAGATGGATGGGTTCAAAGATAGGGTCCACTCTTGGTGGAATCAATATTCCTTCTCAGGAACTCCCAATTTGTACTTGCCAAGAAGCTGAAGGCATTGAAGGAAGATATTATTCAGTGGAATCGTAGGGAGTTTGGTGTAGAGCGTCGGAAAAAATAATTGTTGGAGGCTTTGAAATTATTGGATGCTAAGGAAGGGGAGTATGGCCTTTCTGAAGTGGAGATTGGTGAGAGGGCTATGTTGAGATCTCAAACTCAGAACCTTCTCTCTTTGGAAGAAGTCTCGTGGAGACAGAAGTTGCGGATGCTTTGCATTAAGGAAGGAGATAACAATACCAAATTCTTCCACAAGGTGGCCAATTCTCGGAGAAGGTATAATCATATTAGTATGTTGGAGGTGAATGGGGTTATTTATGAAGACGAATCTGAGATGGCTGACCAAGCTGTACAGTTTTATAAAAACTTGTACAAGGACACTGAGAAGTGGAAGCCTTTTGTGGAAGGTCTGGAGTTTGATCAGTTAGAGGGGTTGGAGAGGGACTAGCTTGAACGGAGGTTTGAGAAGGACGAGGTTCTTCAAGTTGTCAAAGAGTTGGAAGGAGATAAAGCTCTAGGTCCTGATGGTTTCTCTATGGCTTTCTTTCACCATTGTTGGAGAGTTGTGGAAAGAGATGTCTTAGCTGTGTTTGAAGAGTTTTATCAACATAGTAAGTTTGAAAAATCTCTTAATGCAACGTTCATAGCCTTAATCCCTAAAAAGAATGGTGCCTCCAATATTTGAGATTTTAGACCTATTAGTTTGGTGGGGAGTGTTTACAAGATTTTGGCTAAGGTTTTGGCAAACCGCCTGAAAGAGGTTTTGGATCAGTTGAAATTTGAGTCTCAGAACAGTTTTGTGGGCGGTAGACAAATTCTTGATTCAGTTCTTATTGCTAATGAGTGCGTTGATAGCAGGGTGAAGAGTAAGACTCCAGGGGTTATTTGCAAATTAGATATTGAGAAAGCCTATGATCATGTGAACTGGAAGGCTCTTCTAGATTTGTTGAAGAGAATGGGATTTGGGACGAGGTGGTGTAGGTGGATCCGCACTTGCATATCTACTGTCCAATTCTCTATCTTGTTTAATGGGTCTCTAGCCGATTTTTTTGGGAGTTCGAGGGGATTGAGACAAGGGGACTTGCTATGTCCCTTGCTGATTCTGGTTATGATGGAGGTATTCAGTAAAATGGTGAAAAGAGCTGAAGGGGCTAGTTTGCTTCGAGGTTTTAGAGCTGATGGTAGTCGGGCTTGAGGGGTTTGTGTCTCGCATCTTTTGTTTGTGGATGATACGATTTTGTTTTGCGACGTAGATGAGGAGTAGATTCTACATGTTCGGATGCTTCTTCTTTGTTTCCAGGCAGTGACAGGTTTAAAGGTTAATGCGCTGAAGAGTGAGATAGTTCCCATTGGGGAGGTGCCAAATGTCCATGTTTGGCAGAGTTTTTGGGCTGCCGGATTGGGTCTTTGCCTATGACCTATCTTGATATGCCATTAGGGGTGTCCTACAAGTCCCCTACTATCTGGAATTCTATCTTGGAGAGAATTGAGCGTTAGTTGGTCGGATGGAAGAAGATGTATTTGTCTAAAGGTAGAAGACTAGCGTTGCTTAAGAGCACTCTATCTAGTCTTCCTACATATTATATATCTCTTTTTACCATCCCTACGCATGTGGCCAATAAAATTGAGAGGTTGCAAAGGGATTTTTTATGGAGGGATTCCAAGACACATTTGGTGGGATGGGACAAGGTGTGTGCACCTTTGGAATATGGTGGGTTAGGGGTAAGGAAATTAACTACTTTTAATAAAGCCTTACTAGGGAAGTGGTTATGGCGGTTTGGGATCGAGGAGACAAGGCTTTAGAGAAGGGTTGTAGCTCTAAAGTTTGGGGAAGAATGGGGGGGTGGGCTTCCAAGCTAGGTAGTGGGGTACATGGGTGTGGCCTGTGGAGAAGTATCCGAATGGGTTGGGAGGAATTTAGCAAAAATATTCGGTTTGAGGTAGGGGTGGGAGATAGAGTTAAGCTTTGGACAAATCAATGGTGTGGGGAGTCTCCACTTCAATTGACTTTTCTGAATGTGTATGGGATGGCTTCCAATAGAGAGGCATCGGTGGCCTTTTCTCTTGAATGGTTGGGGATAAAGGAACGGAGAATCTAGGATGTTCATTTTATTCGAAGACCTAATGATTGGGAAATGGGTGATGTGGATGATTTTCTCCACACCTTGGGTTCAAATCTACCTCCCACTGAGAATGGAGATCGTATGCGATGGAAGTTGACAAAGAATGGGGATTTTGTTGTCCAATCGTTTTACAATAAGTTAAGAAGACCTTTGCCCATTATTTTTCCTTGGAAAGGTGCATGGAAGGTTAAGGCTCCTTGGCGTGTCTCCTTCTTTGTGTGGACTGTTGTGTGGGATAAGATCCTTACAGGTGATAATTTGAGGGGTAGAGGGATGCATGTTGTTGACTGGTGCATTATGTGCCGTTGTAATGGGGAGACGGTGGATCATTTGCTACTTCATTGTGGTAAGGCTCATAGGTTGTGGAGTTTGGTGTTTAGATCTTTTGGGATTTCATGGGTCTTGCCAAGAACGGTTGCAGATACTCTCTTTGGTTGGTGGAATTGGCCTGGAAAACATTCATCTAGCATTTGGAATCTAGCTCCTTTGTGCTTAATGTGGTGTCTTTGGAGGGAGCGAAATTGGAGGACTTTTGAGGACTTGGAAAGCTCGGATGACCAATTATTGGCTTCTTTCAATGGCTCCCTGTTTGACTAGTCTAGGACTTGGGGAATCACCTCTAGTGACTCTCTCCCTATGTTCCTTAGCTCTCTTCTTTGCATTTAGTATCTTTCCCTTTCTTTTTTCTCTTTTATTAATCTGCTCTATCTGTATTTTTCTCTCTGCCTTATGTTTTTCTGCATAAGGCAGTGTTCTTGAATATATATTCTTATTACTTATAAAAAAAATAAAAAATAAAAAATTTCAACAAAGGGGAGAAATTCTCAATAACAGATAAGACGGATATAATTGTGTATTTAGAAAATATATACTGAAAAGCCAGTAACATAACAGTTTATGCAGGAAAATTGGGAATAGCACGTGTATCATTCAGTATACTGCTCTGACTGGACCTGAGTAAGAATTAGGAGCTATTATTCTGTATATGAAAAAAAAAAATTGGAAGAAGTTTGGAACTTATTTTGTTTGTTATAGTAAGCTGAGGGGACCTTGCCACTAGGATTCGAACCGAGCTCTCTCCTATGAGGAGGGCCAGGAAAATCCATTGAGCAAAGAGGCTCTCTCCTATGAACAATTTCATGATCACGTATGGAATAAATGTTCAACAGCTAGAAAGACGAATAACTTGGAATTTTTTAGAACAATGTACTTAAATGGTATAAAAATAGGTGAAGAATCATTGTACCTGTGAGAAATATGGACCTCCCTTGGCATCTGTATACCAATAGAACATTCCTTCATATATATTCAATCCTAAAGCAATTGATAAGTACATGTATAAACACGGCCTCCACACATCCCGGCATTTCAATGTTGTCCACATAGTCTTACTTGCATCCAGTAACTTTTCACCAAGCTATATAGATCTTGATGTTAGCGTAAAAGAAAGCAGGAATACAAAGTGTGCCTAAAAGAGTAAGGTAACTTTACCCGTCTGTATGCAAAGTTACGGACAGGGGATTCCCTCAGCAATATTCCTACCAAAATGACCAGCCCTGGTGGGATACTAAGCAATCCAAAAACACCCTGTCAAGAAATGACTACCACTATTAACAGATTGATAACAGATAAAATGGCAAAAGAAGTTTGACCTGAGAAGGTACAGGATTCAAAATACATCTGATATATATTAGAATATATTTGCATCCATTCTATAGAGAACCACTCAAACATAATTTAAATCAAACCTGACAAGTTAAAATCATACTCTGTATTAGGCTTCTACTATTGGATAATAAATTGATCATATAAATTTTACATCTTAGAAAACTGAAACATGTTGTGTATATATGCTAATTTCTATGGCACATATGTGTGAATACAACATGTATTGTATATCATGTTATGCATTTGAATGGAACTTCTTAAGGCTAGGATTTATCTCCAAATCTCATTCGTCAAAAATCAGATTAGTAAAAATTGAATAACTAAATTATCAAATCACTTTCATTGCTTGGCAGCTGAACAAATTGAAATGTAGGTGAGGATCTGATAAAATCACACGCTAAAAGAATTGCAGAAAAATGAATGCGGTCAAGAGGGTTGAGAAGAAGAACAAGCAATTGAGCAAAAGGTAACCTTAGGCCCAAGTAGGTGGACAAAAATGCCGCTAAGTGAAAATCCCACCAGTGCTCCAAAGGAAGAGCTCAGTCCACACAAGCTTTGCATGTCTGAAGCAAGGGAAGGATGATTTATACTGTTGTGTGTGACACAGGCATCAATGGTGACATCTGCTATAGCTATCCCAGCACTGCCTGCCATTAGAGAGAACAAGGCGAATGCAAGATGCAGTTTCTTGTGTAGTGATAGCACAAGCATGGAGATGACACCAAGAAAACCTGAAATTAATTGTGTGAGAACTTTCTAGTAAACATGTACATTCAGCAGAGCACAAGCATGTGGAATAAACCAAGAAAAACCAGAACTTATATGAGGGAAAACTCTTAGGTAACCAAAAGCATCCAACTTCTTTGTATCTCCTTTTTTTTTTTTTTTTTTTTTTTTTTTTTCACCCAAAGAAATACAAAAGGAAAAAAGCTTCTTACAAGACATTTAGTTTCAGGTCACATAACATGCAAAATAATAATAATAATAATACCAATGATAAAAGGTCAACTTTCTCGAGCCAAAAAGAAAAAAACTTGTCTCATACTAAATCGTCATATAAGCTTTTGCAGCATCAGATAATACACAAAATAAACAACACTGGATATATCTCCCCAGTAGAATCCATGTGAAAGCATGCATTATGACCACTGGATGTGAAAATTAAAAGCAGAACATTATGGACACGATCAGCATTGTACTTTTCGAATCTCCCTATTTTCTTCATTTTTGATGCTGTAACTTAGTTTGCATGAGTCATTCTGCTAGGATTTCTTGAATGGCTTTTTTTATTTTATACTTGGTTAAAGGACTGGCTTCTTGCATACTTATACTTGCAATAGAACTGTTCCTGTAGAGCACCAGGCTCACTCTTTCTCCGAATTTTTCTAATCCAATCTATACACGTCTTTTGTAACATCTGTAGTTTCACACAGAAGAAATTTACTATTGTCAATGGGAAAAAAGGTTATGAATTTTCAGGTATATCAGAAGGAATTCAACCAGAAGGAATTACCAAATTTTCAAATGGAAGATTTGACAGTTAATATGGATTTCCCCTCATCCATCAAGAAGGCTTTCCAAGTAAAGTTGCTACTTTCCACTATATTTCTTTTCATTTTGCTCCTCTGTTCAAATGTTTCTGCCAAGGTTCTTATTAAATTCCAAAGAAGGGAAAAGTTAGCAAGCTAAGTTCATCTTCAACAAGTGGAACCACTACAACATCTTTGACCCTGATTTATTCTCTATGTAAATCAGGATGGAGGAGAAAGAAAAATAAGAATAAAAGAAAGAGAATAACACTATTTTATAGTGTCCACTCAATGATGATTGCTCTTATTATCAAGCCAAGAAACCGATTGGATTTTGGAGATGGCAGGGTTCAAACTCTAGATCACTTATTTGATAATAAGAGTTTTTACCAGTTGAGCTAACTTGAACACACCTAATGTTGACTTTTGATTGGTATCATTGGTGTTATTCTCACCCTCCACCCATTCAATGAGCTATAGCTCAAATAGCACTTTCTCCTCCAATAAGAACTGTTGGAGGGTTGGGGGGTGAGAATAACACCAATTACACCAACAGAGGTTAAGCTTATTGAAAGCTTGAAAGTTGAAACCATTATAATTTAAGGAAGGCGTGGCAGAGGATGAAAGAATAAAGCCACAACAGAGGGCTAAATGAAAATAAACCAATATCTACATAATGTCCTATACAATCATGGGCATTCTTTAAAAAAAAATTTAAAAAAAAAAAAAAAAAAAAAAACAGCCTTTATGCATACAAAATGCAATAAGTTGTAAAACTGAAGTTTAAGGAAGCCTTGTGACCATCTAGCATTAAAGCAACAATGTTAAATTTTAACATAATATTGTTGTTGGTAAAGCTTGTTTTGATTTCAAAGAACAAATGTGCTAATATTTGTTCATCCGAAGGGGAATCTAGGGGAAAACAAAACTGTAATTCTTTAATAAATTTTTTTTTTTTTTTTAATTTTAAAGTAAATTGGATATGCTGACATCCGAAGAAACAAGAATAATTTCTAAGATGGATATCTAAAAAATAGAAAACATTATATAATAATCACTATTCGTAACACTTGTGAACATGAGCCGCATACAAATTTCTGACATAATAAGGAAACAAAAGCCCTAATAACTCCACAAATTCAGTACCAACTAATCATATAGGATATATATATATATATATATATATATATATATATATATATATATATATATCCACCAACATTAAATGAATAAAAAGAGGTAGAAAATACAAAGTCATAAATAATAATAATAATAATACATGGTACCTGCGAAAAAAAAATATGGGCGTCTCCGATGGCCAAGAATCGGAAGAGTATCAGTGAGGAGGCCCCAAAGAGGCTTAACAATCCAAGGAATTAGAATAACTCCAAAATACACCTGAGCTTCAGAGGGCTGCAATTTCTGCTCATCTTTCAGGTAATACTGTGTACTAACTCTACTCAGTCCCACACCCACACCTTGACTCGCTCCATACACAATCATCACACCCAACACAAAGGTCCAATGCAACTCTTTACACAGCATTTTGAACCAATGTATAGGTCTCCATACAAATCCCCAGAAACCACCCATTTTTCTTGGGTTATTTTCCTCACTGTCAGAACCAACTTGAGGATTTTCTTCTGTGACTTCCATTGCTCAAATTCCCTCACCCGATTTTTTTTTTTTTCCAAATAACCTTAATATGCTAACAATTTCATTAGTTGCCCGGTTTTGAAAGAACGTGGGAAACTAACATCTTGAGTTTTTAAAACTCAAGATTAGTTTAAAACTCGAGTTTTTAATACTCGATTTGGGGGTTTTTCATAAAATGACGTGGACAAAGTTTCCATGTGGATATTGAGTTTATAAAACTCGCTTTACAAACTAGAGTTTCTAAAACTCAATTTCTAATCCACGTCTTTATTAAACTCCCTTCTAAAACCGAGTTTCAGAAACACATTTTTGACCACTTAAAACCTAAAATTTGACATCACTCGTCACTCTTGCTTTCATACACTCACTCTCAGACACTCTCACTTTCAGACACTTTTCACTCTCAAGCTTTCAAACCCAAACTCCCTCTCAGACACCCAAATCAGTTACTCTCACTCTAATGGAGACGCTCCTCTTATTGGCGGCCCGAAGACCCTCAGTCAAAATCCTCCTTTAAGGTATGTGTAGGTCAATGATCTTTGTCCAAGTTCGTCTTCAAGTCCACTAATTCTTCTTCTTCTTCTTTTTCTTCGCCAATTCCGCCTCCAATTCCAGTCCTCAAGAGCGCACTCAAGCGCCCCAAACCCAAACCCACTGAGCCATTCCTAGAACTAGAAGGTTACTATTCTTTCTTTCCCCACTTTGTTATTTGGAACTACTTTGCCTTTTGTTTTCAAAACTCAATTTTGGGGTGTTAAGTTCTGTTAGGACATATGTGATTCATTTGTTAGAAACATATGTCACTATTTTATGTAATTGGCTAATCCTTTGACAAAACGCACTTTACTTGTAATTGGGTAGATCTAGGTGTTTTTAATACTTCAAGACACAAGGTTTCAAGATCAAGTATTGAAGTAATTCAAGTCAGTCCAAGAAACAAGCTAAATAGTGCAAATTCATTAAAGCTCGACAGCTGCATCTATTGAGCTTAAGAAAGTTGTTTCAGCCCGTGTGCTCGACACCTACTCGACACCTCCTATCTGTCGAGGTTTAAGAAAGAAATAGAAATTCTGATCTGTTTTCTTAGAATCCATGAATGTGTCTTTGGGCTTTCTTTTCTCCTAACCCTAAACATATAAAAGGATTATTTTAAGGGCCGTCAAAGTGTTCACAAGTTGCACAAGTGTTGAGTAAAGTTTGTTCAAGCAAATTGTGACCGGAGACAGAATTTGCCTTAGTTCATCGTTCTTGAAGAAGTTGCTGTGTATGTGCATCGTAGGGTTTTGTGACCAAGCATCTTCTTGATCTTCATCGTTGGGATGAACTAAAGAACTTTGCAACCAACAACAACCTTCTCTAGTTAGTGATTGAAGTCGCGTACTGGGATCCACATAATTGGCTAGTCACGTACTTGGGAGCCGTGTATTGAAAAGAGAAATTGTCACTACAGAACAAGTCCAATTGGGTATTGGGGTAAGGGTTCAACTGTAGGTTGGTATAAGGTATTGGGATTCCTTTACTTGTAACTACTTGTTGTGATAATAGTGGAATTTTGGGAATGGTGACCTGAAAATCACCCGGTAGGGTTTTTGCCGTTAGGTTTTCCCCATTTGTAAACAAATCACCATGTTATTTATTTTCCGCTGCATACTTAGTTTAATTGGTGATTTGTTTGTGCTATTACGTGTTTGCATGTTAATTAACTTAATTAGTTCACTTGGCTAAATTAATTGGTTAATTTATCACAAGGGGTCAATTCGTTTTTGGCCTATCAAGTTCATCTCTCTGAAAGCAACAAAAATCACTTTTTGGAATATGGGTTTCATGAGTTTCAACTTGTTTTGCTTTTTTCGTTGTTGTATTTGTTTGATTTTACTTCCCTATTTTGTTTGGTTGTCGAGAAAGCCAAAAAAGAAGAAGAAGAGTGTTTTGGGGTCTTAACATTGAAGATTGAATTGAATATCTTGATTCTTTTTCTTGTGTTACTTTTTTGCATTAACTCAATAGGAGTACGGGTGTGTGAGAGATTTTGAGTTTGTCTAGGTTGATGTTCCAGCATGATGCTTGTATATGGACTTTAAGATGATAGGCTTTTTGTTGAAGGTTTTATTGAATTTGAATGACTACAAAGAATGTTTGGTCAGGAAGAAATTGCAGGAAAAGGAAGTAAAAGGATTTTTAAGCTTTGAATTTTTGAATGAAATGCCCATAATGAAAAATTATACTCTAGAACATTCTTGATTGTTCCAATTAAAGAAGGAAAAAAAATTACCTGAGGGACACTAAAGAAAAATAGGGAACACAATATTTATCTATGTACTACATTTTTTTTTTTTTTAGTGAAACTGTAAATGTGGATTAAATTAAAGAAGAAAACGAATTGCTTACTGCAAGTAGTGTCGGCCCAATGCTTATCTTTATTAGATCTTTGTTTTTTGGGGGGCTAATTACTTTACAGATTATCCAATTGGCAAGAACATGTTTTGAAGTACTATTAACAAGTTTTTGTGCTTGGATATGCATTTACATATCACAGGAATTAGTTAGGTTCTGGGAATGGATAAAAAGCATTGCTTGTTGAAAAAATAGAATTATGTGATGTCATTTTGCAATTAAATGGAAACTTACAATTGATTTTGTCAACAATATATATTTTTTGGGTAGATGGATCAGTTAGAATTTTATTTAACAAATCAAAAACATTGATTCAAGAGCAGTAGGCTTAAGATTCAGCAGAACACATACTGTAGAGCCAGAACTGCTAAACAATAAACACAGCACAGCAATGTTTGAGAAAAGCATAAAGCCACAATAGACTTAACCCATCTAGCAACAGCTACTTTAGGCAAGTAAAACTCAACTACCTAGAGTCAATTGTACAAACTCGGTACCACTTAGCTTAACTCAAATGAATAAAAAATCAAGGGACAGAAAAGAGCAAGGCTGGATTGAATCCCCAATTACAGCAGAGTACTCTATTTAATCCTGAGTTATAGCTGTACTTCTTCTTGCTTTCCATTTTTTTAGCATCCTTTTTTTAATAATGCCAGTAAGCTGCTCTTCAGTATAGATTTTCCTTGCATGTAGAATAGCATTCCTTTGCTTCCACAATTGGTAGACAGTAGTCACCAAGCCAACTTGCAGAGGGTGGTTCAAATAGCAACTGGCTTACGTTTCCTTTTATTCATTGTGCGATACACTCATGTAAAGAGATTAGAGTTTAGGTTATTTTTTCTTTTCCTTACAAGAATCTGAATATGTGCATTTTTACAATGATGATGTTGCTTACATTAGTATTAGTCCTGAAAAAAGTCCTGAAAAGTTCTTGTTCTGATTTTGGGATATGCTCTATTCAATGATAAAATGCCAGTTGGTAAATAAAACAGAGAACCTGAATAGCATACAAAGGCATTTATGCTTGTATGCATATCTTTCTGTTTCTACCATTTGTAGTTGTTTCGTGCTAATAAATTCTTATTAACACTCCATCTGAACTAGGGAAATCCTTTCATTTGATTTATTGAAAGAATTCCACAAAACACAGGATGAATTGCTAGGTTATTATGACCACAAAACTTCTCACCACATCAGGATTTCCCAAGTTATGATGACAATGATAATCAAATACCATAGCGTTATAGGCTACATACACCAATGGCAAAACTTTGTTAGAAAATAGCTAGGTCCATTGTGTAAGGTTGGCACTGGGACTAGAAGCTGTAGGCAAATAGAGATAATAAGAATTCTCAGAACAATTTAGGCATAATGACGTTTTTCACTTTGTGTATGTAGGTGGTAAAAATGTATTTTTAGTTGCTATATTTTTAAACATGTTTACATTTTGGTTTATGTCATCATCTCAATTATAGAAAATGCAATTTTAAACAAGTTGTGTTTGTGCAATTCATTAATCACATAGACGTTCTCTATAAGTGAAATGACAATAGGGATTAAAATGATAGTAAATTTAAAAATATAAGAACTAAAATAAAGTTATAAAAGCTTAAACATGAAGATAAAGTTCTAAAAACTTAAACACGAAGATAAAGTTATAAAAACTTAAACACGAAAATTTACTGTCCTTTTTTTTTTCCCCTGTATGTAATGAATTTGGCTTGTCCTGATCCCGATATTTCCTCTATTTTGGCATTTATTGTTGTTGTTGTTATTATTATTTTTCCTCTTGCTAGAACTTAGAAGTCTGCATTCGGTAGGTACTCTTATATATGTACAATATTATGTGTACATATAAAGCCAAGTTTTTTCTAGAAAACATAAAGCCAAGTTTTTTTATTTTATTTATTTATTTTTCAGTCTATGCCTAGTGTTACATAATGACAACAAGTTATTTGCCCCCACACTATTAATGATCTCACAGTAGCACTCTTTGCAGTATGGAGCCTCGGATCGATGAGGAGCCAAAGATCGTGCGCCCTGGTCCAGAAATTACTTCATTGCTGACGCAACAAACAAATCAACGATAAAAAATTATTTGTAATGGCGAGGTGAAATATCTAGTTCTAACAACCACTTTAATTTTTACAAAGCGCGTTTCACTTTTAGCAAGTTCTTTCAAAGTTGTATATCTAGTTCTATCAACCGCTATAATTTTTATCGATTTTGCAGGACCTGCGTCCACTTCAGTGCTGTGGTCACTCTAAGGAGATGGAACACATATCGATCCAAGATAATCGGGTGATAGACATTATCAAGTTAGTAGGGCTAGAAGGATTGTTTAGGGCCCCTTAAAGAGATAGATCATGGCCTAATAACGACCCTAGTTGAGCAATGGTGGCCGGAGACTCATACGTTCCATCTTCCACATGGTGAGATGTCAATCACCCTACAAGATGTGGAGGTCATTTTTGGACTTCCTCTAGACGATGAGGTCTTGGTTGGGCCGACTGTTGTGGGGAATTGGAGGCAACTGTGCGTGGAGTTGCTTGGTTTTGGAGTTCTAATGAATGACATAAAAACTTTAGCGAGGCAAAGAATTCTCATCAGCTGCCTTGTTGAGCGCATTGCAAAGCCACTGCCTCATGATGCAACAAAGATTCAGATACATCAGTATGCTCGGTGTTATATGTTAGCGCTACTAGGGGATAAGATTTTCATGGACAAGTCGAGAGATAGGGTGCATCTTATGCACTTGGAGTTCCTGCGGAACCTTTGTGATCCGCCACAGTATAGTTGGGGTAGTGGTTGCCTGGCATGGTTGTATAGAGAGTTGTGCCAGGCAAGCCAGAAAGAGACATCGCAGATTGGTGGGGCATTGCAATTGGTCCAGTATTGGGCATGGACGAGGTTGCCATTCTTGTGCTCGAAGATAGAGCCCCCACCTGGAAGTGATTATGGCCCATGGCCAAAGCTCCACTTGCATTAATTAAGTATTTTCCTGATATTCAATGTGTTATACAATGTACTCTTCTTAGTAACTAAGTAGTATTATCTTATCTTATGTTATTCGCTCGTAACTGTAGGTGGGTGCGGGTGTCAAGCCCGAAGAGTAGGCCATCTGGCATGGCGTTAATCTACTATCGCGAGCAATTAGTTAGAATGCAGCCGGACCATGTAATAATATACAAAAATTCTGTTTGGTTATGTTGAATAAAGATTATTATCACACGTTAAGTAGTTGAAAGCCTAGGGTGTCTGCTTAAGCTTTAGGCCATGATCAAGCTTTGCAATTACTGGAAAGTACCTGCTGTCTCATTAGTGTGCTTGTCATTTGGCAGTGCTAGAAGGGACCCTCTCCCTTCATGTCAATTTTAGATAATAAAGTTCCTATGTAATTGCCTTTGCAAAAGAACCTCTATGTATAGGATTCTGTGCCAATGGCTTAGCCACTGAAACCGGACCACATTTACATTATTAGGAGCCACAAAAGCTAAATGAGAAACAGGGTTTCAGGATAAACATGTTGGGGGAATAATAGAAGTAAATACTAAACAGTTTCATCATATTTATTTAATTGACTTCACTGATGTTTCATTTCTTTGTTTTTTTCTTGCCTAAAGATTGGATCTGTATGTATAATTTTCCTTAAGAATATGTTAAAATCATTACTTTGACATATCTTCTGTTTTAATTTTTGTTTTTCCCTTTATCTATGTATTCTCCCTTGTTTCACATTTTAAGATGTTATGATAATTGTTTTTTATTTTTATTGTAGATTATGTGGCAACCATATGAGGCAGACTTAGGCCACCTTCCTGCATTCTGCGTTGCAGGGAGGGATAGGTGGACGGCAAGGATGCCACTTGTGTGTTTTTACATAGTAGAGACACACCACCCAGACCGTGTCCTTCGACAGTTTGGGTTGGCACAGGAGTAGCCCGACCATGTTGTGTACGATGATAGACTGCATGGAGTAGACTTGCGTGGGAATGTGGAAAAAAATTGGAGGGTGGAGCATGCACCGTATATCCTTACATGGGATACTCGACAACAACGACTTTGCCATGCACCTCCTCAGATCGGTGAGATGCCTCGCGATTATGCCTATTACAGCTGGTACCGTTCGGTCACTCGAAAGTATGTCGACCGCAACAACACTAAATTAGATATAATGGTAATGTGTTCTAATTAGATTTTATTGCCTGCTTTGTTTTTTCTTCAGTACATGTATGAACGTAAAATCAATTGATTTCTTTCTTCAGCAAATCTGGTTTGATCTAACTGACATCCAATTAAAAAGACTTTTTGTTACATATAGTATTCTAATAAAACTTTTAGTTCTTAGTTGAGTATTTGAGTAGATTAATAAGTACTACATTATCCATTCTGTAATTGATACATAAATGTCTCAAATCTGATTGTACTGGTTCTTTCTCTATTTTAGATTGAAAGTCATTTAGCGTTGTTGGAGATGCTTCCTATAGGCAGCCCAGGACACAACCACGTCCGACGCGTCCTAAATACTATGGCTGGGCTTGGTGGTGGTCCTGCAGCAAATGGGTAGGCAAACAATGGGCATGAGACTAAATCAGCAGCTACTGCAACCCCAAGCACAAGTGCAACACCCCTAAGTACACCGAGCCGTGGTCGGCGTGCTACTGCAAGCCCAAGCACATGCGCAGCTAGGGGCCGTGGTCGGCGTGCTACAGCAAGCCCAAGCACAAGTGCAGCTAGGGGCCGTGGTCGGCGTGCAACAACCCCTCGAGTTGTAACTAGTCCTGAGATACCTGCACCCATCCCACACACATCTCCTCAGCCCGAGGTCCCTCCACCCATCCCAGATGCATCTCCTCAGTCCGAGGTCCCTCCACCCATGGTAAATGCATCTCCTCAGCCCGAGGTCCTTCCACCCATCCTAGATGCATCTCCTCAGCCCGAGGTCCCTTCACCCACACCACCTTCGTAGCCTAGTTTTGATCTTGGTATTGATTTTCATTTGACCCCTCCTATGCATCCCGAGACACCCTCATACCCACCCATCAGCTCCAGTGCACCCACTTTGCCCATAGACCCACCCCGTACTGAACCCATGACAATGATCCCCACTTCTGGCCTCTATACAGAGCATCATTACCCACCTACCTCATCCTCATCCGACCCTCTACAACCTCCAGTTGGGATTGACACTCTATAGCCAGATATTGATGTACTAGACGAGCATCCCCCTCATCAGCCCTCACCCCCACGAGGTAGACCGCAACGTGCTAGAAGAGCACCCACTTGTGGGACTGGTGGACACAAAATAGGACACAAAGGCAGCTCTATGGTATGATAACATTAATTACAATGTAATGATATATTTTGCAGTTCACTTTATTCTTATCATTATACCGAATATTGATTGTATGCATCTAATATCTTTGCAACACAATGATGCCCCGCAGCCTCCTCCCCCATCAAAACATTACATGAGGGTTAAAAAACACAAAATTGGTGAACCTTGAAAAAGAGGTTTGTTAACTACCTTGTTTATGGCATGGTAATAGGATCTAATAGCCTCCCACAACTATCTTGTTTAGTGGTGTCACCTTGTTGAGATTCATGGATGCACAAGGTGGTATTTATTTTTAATATGAAATGAATAATTAGCTATCATGAAACTTGAAGAGAAGCATAGCATGTACACCAATACAAGAATATGAAACGAAAAAAAGAATGACAATCTGAACAACTGAGTGAGTTAATTGTGTAAACAACAGTTTACACACCTGGCTTCCTTTTGATTGGGAAGGGCCTGCTACATTATCATTAAATTAGAAATATGTTCTAAGAAATGACCTGAGATGATTCTGTTGAATCAATCATTGATGAAGTAAAGATGGATATTATTCAGGAAAAAAGGAAGTAAAGATGGATATGGATATAATACATATGCATCTTTAAACTATTAGTCTTTCAGTGGTATTTCAGGTGTCATCTAAGTGATGTCATTTTTTATGCATCAACCTATTTTATTGGTATCAGCTTCACATTAGCCTGTTTGTGAAACAAATATGAAGCTCCCAAGTTATCAAAAAGTACTTACTAGCAGACAGCTCTCTCTCTTTACACAACTGACACTTAAAAATATATAAATATCTGCATCTTAATTGTGTATCTGTTTTAGTTTGATAATAACGTCAGGATGAATTGTAATGCAGATTATAGCTGGGATAGTGGAGCATCAGATTTCCGATGAGTTTTCTTCTCAAATATTATTTGTAAACATGCTATCGTTTTTTGTTAGGACAGTAAACTCCTACTGGGGAACTCAGGTTAGAATCATCTTAATATTCTATACATTCTACTCTTTATATTTCTGTTTTACTTCATAACTTTTCTTCCCTTTCTGTATGGATCATATGAAGTTAGGACAGCCATATAATTCTTTGTAAGAACCATTACAGAAACTTAATTTCACATATTTTTATGTATATGAAATTATGTAATTTATGTTATTAGAATACATATGCTTCTCACAAGAGAAGAAAGCCTGTGAGGAAGATATCCATGCATTGTTGTTAATGTAAAACATTTGTAAATCAATAAATATATATATTTTTTGATAAGTAAAAATTTATTAAAAGAAGAGAAAGGGTTCTACCCAAGTACATGGGAAGAATACTAAGAGTATAACACGACCAAAGCAGGGGAAAAACGAAGAAGTAAAAAAAAAAAAATTATATTTTTTAGTTTTGATGAGTTTTGTTGATTTTGCCATGAGTGTTGGGGCTCATGCTTTTGATAGAATGTGCATTGCACAGTTATTTTAATGGTGGTATCTCTCCTACCGAATGAATAATTATTTTTCCTCAATATTAGTTTAAAATATTCTCACTTTAATGCTGCAGCAATGGGTTGAGCTTGCACGGTTTACTGGACTGCAAGCTCAGAAGAATGGACAGCCCTCTTATGAAATACCAGATTCTCCTAGTCATGCTGCATTGGGATGCAAAAACACAGAAGTCACTGTTGATGAAATCAAGAATCAATGAGGTGTCACGTGAAATCTGACTTCTCAATTTCATACTAATTTGTATATCATTCTTTAAAAGTTGCTGTAGAGAGATCTGAGAGATAGATTATGGTCATTATGCTTTATACATCTCTTCCATGACCTGACTGTAGATTTAATATAATTCTTCCAATTTTGGTAAATATTAGGGCAGGACACCTTCCCGTGAGCATTAAATAGGAGTTACTTTTTGCTAACTCATCATTATATAAACAAATATACTAATATAATCTCAATTCAAAACAAATTGTTTAAGATTCTTAGATCAACACCAATAAAAGATAAAATACACTAACACAGTTTCATTCGTTCATTATATACTAAGAAAAAAAGAAAAAACAAATGATACAGTACTGACCAAAACAATTGAAACAAGCTGAAACAGCCAATACAGGCCAAAACGATCCGGTATTTAACTTTTTAGTACAACAAAAGTAATTGACTTATGTTCAGTTTCCTAGGAATTCATTACATTTTTAAGTGTAGTACGCTAACTAGAAGCTCTAAGTAACTACTAACAAATGAATCTAACCGATTTTTTCTTTTGTTTCAGGAACTGCTGTGTGGCTAAAAAATTGGCTTCGTATCACTTTTGCTGTTGATTCTTCTTTTCTTGAAGAAGGTTTAAGGACGAAATCCTTTTGTCAAAGATATGCAAAACAGTTACTAAGATACTAAACTATTGAAGTCAATAAAGCTGGACAGGTTACTAAGATACTAAACTATTGAGCAATTTGGTTGATGAACTTGGTGATCTTTCCGAGGATGAGGAAATTAAAGAATCGGAAGATGAAGACGTGAGCCAAAATGAAGGGGAAATCAACCTACAAGAAGCATATGATTCTCTGGTGGAAGATTGTGGCAAATACGTCAAAGTTGCGAATCTTGCTGTGAAAAAGATGAAAAAGGTTGAAGAAGAGCATAGGTGTATACTTGTGCAACACAAGGAAGCAAAGTGTGAAGTGGAAAGACTCAAGGGAGAGTTGGTTGAGGCTTACTCTAAGATCAAGTTTCTTGAACTTGAAATTATCTAAGCTAATGTCAAGGTCGGGCGCATCTCTACCAAGAAGCTTGACAATGTGTTGTCCTCTAAAAAATCTTCACATGATAAGACCGGTCTGGGCTATACCGGAGAAGGAAGTTCGAGCAGCAAACCCAAGAAGGAAGTGAAGTTCATTTCAGCCAAGAATATTAAGAAACTTAAAGAAGTGAACCCTAAGATTGAGACTCCTGCTGTAGTAAAGAGAACCATTGGTGCAAAACCAACGGAAAAAGGGAAGTCATTACCCTGAAATCAAAGGGGGCCTCAAGTAAAGCATCTATGTCATCATTGTGCACAAGGGCATACCAGGCCTAACTGTTTTAAGCTTCATGCACTCAAGAAGGCTGATTATATGCGTGGTCAAGAAAGTTCAAAGAAAAGACCAAAAGGAGCACAAGCTAAGGGAGATAGTGAGGGATGTCTCATTGGAGACGTTATGGAGATGTTGAAAAACATATCACTGTGCCTTGCTAGCTTCATTCCGAGGTTTGAAAGTTATGTTGGTCGTACCCTGCCATCTAAGGCTCTCACCCAACATACTCGTAAAGAGTGGGTGAAGAAGGGTACTTATGCATGATCACTCTCTATGCCCATGCATTAATACTTCCTATGTTTAGGGTCATAGGTTCATGCATCATGACATGCATAATTCATTTTGTGTCATTGCTTCCGGTTTATAGCATGTTTCTTTTACAAGTTTTGTTTTGTACTTGTTTTGTTGATCTTATTTTACTTGTTCTGTTTTTGAGTGTGTTCAAAAATTCAAAAACTCATAAAAATTGAAAAATCTCCAAAAAGTTTGATCGCTTGTGTTGTGTATATCACATGTGAGTTTGGCCTAGTACCTTCATACTAATGGTGTAGTGCATTTATGAGCTTAACTTGTTATGTATGCACATTTATCTGTGTGGGAGAAATCTTGAAAACTATGTGTGATTGTTGTAAATAGATCTTCAAGCTTGTCATGAATGATTGGTCAATGGTCTTGATGGTCTTGATACTTGCATAGACTTGTGCCTATATATCTTCCCACCTTTATTTTTATGTTTTTGCAATAGAGCTCTCCAAATGTAAATCTCAAAATGAAAAAGAGATTCTAAGCTGCAAAAGCCGTCGCACATACTAGTATTTGACTAGGAAAAAGGGAAAGCGACATTTTAAAATTGAAATGTATGGTGCTCAAAAAGCCAAAAGCTAACTCTTAATGCTGAAATATCAAAAATTTCAAGTACCGATCTAAAAAATGGATGTATTGTTCAAAAAGATCAAATGTTATGATTTGTGCAGAAGCCAAATGAAAAGCTTCTAAGATTTGTAATCATTTTCTTGTGGGAGGTCATATATATTCATTTCTATAATTGAGATAGACCATTTGATTTAGTATCAGTTGTGTATGACTTGATTGAATTAATCATTGAAGCTTCACTCTGGTCTAAGGACTATTCCACATTTGATACTCACCCACAACACACAAGACTTTGTTCAAATAATGCTTATCTCATTTGTGTGATTGTACATGTTCAAATGTGATGTGTATGCTCAATTACTTGTTGATCAAACCCAAAAAGATTTTTAAGTATTTTATACGTTTTTGAAAGTGATTTTATACTTTCGTGTTTTTAAGTTTTTGTTTAAAATGCCTTTTTGTGTTTTTCTTCAAAAACTGGTTTATAGGCAGTTTCACGAGAAGCTCACGACTTAGAGCTTCTTGCGAAAAGTGTTTAAGGGAACTCTAAAAATTTCATTTTCATACAGAGAGTATCGTGACTGGCTCGCAACTATTTCGTGACAAAACCCTTCTCGCGAAGTGATTTTTAGGCAAAAACTGGAAAAACACAAGTTTCATACAGAGGCTATCGCGATTGTCTCGCGACTATTTCGCGACTAAAAGCTTCTCGCGAAAGCTTCTGTGCTTCAGTGGTGTTTTTCGCGACTAATTTTGCGACTGCCTAACCCGCGAAAAACGTGTGTTTTCAGTTTTATAAGGCAGATGTAACAGTTTTTCAAACACTCTCTATTTCCCTCGCCTTGCCTCTCTAGAACCCATCTCAACCCAAAACAGATTTTTACTCAAACCCCATCGTTTTTCAAGCACAAATCTCTGCAAAATCACTTCAAGGTATGTTTTCTTAAACATCATTTTCATTTATGTCTTAGATTTTGTAGAAATTAACTTAGGTTTTAAAATTGGGGATTTTTTCGAAAAAGGGTTGGGATTCTTGATTTTCAGCAAAATTCTTTCAAAATTTTGATTGGGTTGTATCCCATTTGGTTTGTGTGTATCTGTGTTGGCCCCTTGTGGCATTTTAATCATGTATTAAGGCATTTTTACATGTGTTCATGCATTGTCCATTCATGTAGTGTAGTGTTGCATGCTAAGTGTTTGACAAAATGCTCAAGTGGCATTTTTGTGTTGAATTGGACTCAAATGAGTTCCATTGCTTGGGTTTATTCTTGATTGAACATTTTTAACATGTTTTGGTCAATGGATGTGTATTTTACACACTTTACCCATTTTGCGCCTCAATGCCATGCCATGCACCACCTAGGCGCACATTAAGCACTCACTAAGCACACACTATGCATCACCTCCTACACACACATGCACAGCACATGCACACACATGCACAGTTGCTAGTTTTCTTGTAGTTTACTCATGTTTACATGCTTTAGCACTTTAAGCATGTTGTTTTAACAATGTTTTGTTCTGTTTTAAGTTTTTATACTTATGTTTTGGACTAACTTGAATCTAATCAAGTTTGTGTTCCGTTTTTGTGTTTTTGCACATGTTTTCCTTTTTTGTTCTCTGTGTACATGTGCAGATGTCTCCAACCAAACATTCAGCAACCAAGAAATCCTCCAAGCGTGCTTGCACGGATTCTGACAATTTCAAGTTTGTTGAGGCAGATTTGGCTTACAATGACTGCTACAAAAGAGCCACGATTATCATGGAAAGGGTCGTGAAATTGGATACCCTTGAGGACACTTGCATACTTGAAGTGTTCAAGGAAAGGACATGGACGAAGCTGCTGAATCCAACTGGAGTTGTGTACTCGGAGATCATAAAAGAGTTTTTCTCAAATGCTAGTGTAGATGGAGACCACATCAATTGCTAGGTGAGACACAAAGAGTTTGTAATTACAAGGGAAAGCATTCAAGAGTTTTTGGAAGTTCGTCCTCCCTCACAGCCAATCACAGTTCAATATGATGATCGCTTGGAATCCATTGAGGAGATGGTGACAATTCTTGGTGGTACACTTAAGAAGTCCTCCATGAACACAATTTCGTTTAGTCCAGAGATGAGGATTTTAGCTTATGTGATGATCCATAATCTGTATCTGGTCACTAACCTGACGACATTGTCTGCTCCAAGGACAATCTTCCTGTACGATCTCTTCACTCACAAGGAGATTGATATTTGTGGACACATCTTCCACCTCTTGACCAAGAGCATTGGGAAGCAGAACTCCAGAACAGTCATGCCATTCCCCTCTCTTATTATGGGCCTCATTGCAAAGACAAGGCTAAAACTTCTGAGTGGTCTCACTGTGGTACAAAGAGACTATCCTATTGGTGCACATACAGTGACTCCCACAGCTCACATCAAAGGCTCCAAAACATGTGTGTCTTTAATACCATGAGATCGTGTTGAGGAAGAGGGTGCAGATACAGAGGAGGAGATTAAGAGATTCACCTCTGCACCAGAGACTTCTGCTCAGCCATCATCTTCAGCACCAGCACGGGGACCCAATAGACTTGATCGCCTCTTTGCTAGAGTAGAGCAGATGTATACTATGCTAGACTCCCTTGTGTAGCACACCGCGGACTAGTTTGCATACATCCAGGGTCAGATTACTGCATTATCCTCACAGATTGACGACATGTAGATGGCACAAGGATCCGATTCAAAGTCAGATCAATTCTAGCCTCTTTGGCCATTCCGGTCAAAAAAGGGGAGAAAATTTTGAGGGGGAGCATAGCTTAGACCTTAGATACATTGGTTCATTAAGGCGGTTTAGCATTATTTTTGTTTGGTTTAAACTGTTTTAGTGTTTAACTCTTGGATAGTTGCTTTTATTGCTTTTCTTTAAAGCTTAAGTACTCTGTTTTTAATTTCAGTTTAATTTTCAGTACTTGTGTTTATCTCAATGCTTTGTAGCATTTTTTTTTGTACTTTTAAGATATTGCTAATATGTCTTAAGTACCTCACACTTGTACCCTTGTAGGATCTTGTATCCTAGATGCATATACTTCATGTATTTTGCATTGGTTGTGTGTTGGATATGCAATTCATCATTGTGATTGGTATTTATTGCATTGCATGTCCGGATGAACATTTACTTGCTAAATTTTCATTGTAGTTATTCTTTAATTACTAACCTTGTTTGATCAAGATATGCTTACATGTTATATAGTGTTTACAAACTTGATCGCACTTTACTTGCTCATGTATGTACCATGTATTCAACTTGTCATAAGCTTAATGAAAGTTTTGTTTGTGTGCGAGTGTTTCAAGTTACAAGTATATACGTGCAAGTGCTTCACAACTTCTAGATTAGGTGTGAGTGAGTTTTGCCACTATTCCCAAACTCACGTTTAAGTTTAGAGTCTGTTTTAGGAGTTTTGTCACGAAATAGACAAAGGGGGAGATTGTAAAGTTGTAATTTATAACTATGTGCTTTGTTGGCTTTTATTCCGCGCCAAATTTGATTGTAATTATGTTCAATCTTTTGTACCTTGTATTTCATGTGGGATTTATTTGTAAAGGCTGTGTATGTGAGAGAGAGAGAGAGAGAGAGAGAGAGTGTGTGTGTGTGTGAAGACTTAAGGCATTGAAGACTGAAGTGTTTTCGCGGGTAGCTCGCGAGTAAACATCCCGCGAAGTGATGCATGTGCCCTACACATGACTGGAATGCGAAGAGTTAGGATAGGATGGAGACAACTGGTTTTCGCGAGTATCTCGCTGGTAAGGCCTTCCTACAAGACACCCGCGAAACATTCTGTTTTGCCAAACTGTCATTTCTGATACACACTTTCTGTACCTACACTATTTATACCCACATTACCCACAGATGTTGAGGAGTTCTTTTGAGAGAAAACCTTAGCCACAAACCTTAAGAGTTAGAGATTGTTATACCCACAATTCTCTACACAATTGCTTGTGTATTTTTCCTCAACTTCTACCTCTCCATGTCCATACCATTGAGAGGTTGATAACCCAAACACTTACTACACCCTTTCAGAATGTTCAGTGAGGTTTTGGTGTTGTTGGGAAGCATTGGAAGAAGCCAAGCTTTGGCGGATGCAATCAGGCATATTGCAGGATCTAGAGAGCTAGACAAGACATGGTTCCGAGAAGCCTTGTTGGAGTAGGAGCTTAGAGGGCTTAGGTGCATCAGGTAGATTAGGCTTGGAGGGTCTCTTGCTAACCCATGTATCCCAACTGATTGTCTAGTGGATCGATTACCGCTTGGAGGGTGGCGAAGAGGTTTTTCACCGAGTTCTTTGGTTTCCTATTCCATAACACATCAGCGTGTTATCTTGTGTTTGCATTCTCTCATCCCTTACTCTTGTGCTTTACTTTTAATGCTTGTTGTTCATGCTTATGCTTTAGAGTAGTTTTATCGGTTTATTACGTTTCATTTACTCTTGTTCCGCACTTAGATAAGTTAGAGTAAAAGCAATCTAGCCGTAATCTTTTAATTGGGGGTCTAAACAAGCTTTTGTGTTTTAACACATTTTCGAGCATTCACTTCTTAGTATTCATGAGAATGTGAGGGTACTGCGTTATCCTGACCACTTTTCTAGTGGTGTTTACTTATGGTATGCAATTTAAATGAAAATTCTACTGGAGTTTGTAGATTTTAATATTTCAATTAAAATTTCCAACTATAATTAATGGTAAATAGTCATTATTAGACTCTTTTGCGGTTTCTGATATTTATTTCTGGTTGTATTCAGGTCCCATCATGAGAAGCTTGTCATTGTAGATTACCAGATATGTTTTATTGGAGGACTGGATCTATGCTTTGGTCGTTATGATACATCTAAGCACAAACTGGGGGATTATACTCCATTGATATGGCCTGGAAAGGACTACTATAACCCAAGGTAAGTCTCTTCTGTACATTCAACCTGATCTTATGTTGGCTTGTTCAATGGATAATTTTAGAAGATAGAGAATGAATTGATTTCCTGTTATGTATGTAGTGACTCAAGAACTCTCGTTGAAGATTTGTACTTGTGTAGTTGATAATAGACCATGTTCTTCTAATTCTACTCAAAGGATTATTAATGTTTATATATTGATTTTTGGAGGGAGATCTATTGTGCTACTAAGCCATAGTAAACTAGAATGAATTGATTTCCTGGCTTCTACTTTAAAATTCACCTAGATACTCCGAGTACTTATCATTGTTAATGAGATGGCATTTCCTTTCTTATAAGAATAAGGTGGAGGGTGAGAGCTTGAATTCAAAATCCATTATATGCATGTGTAATTACCAATAAAAAAATTCATATTAAGATTAGAATAAACATAGTTTAGGTTTCCCTGTAATTTAGAATGTTGGAAGCTCATTAATGAGGAACACTTTGGCCTCATAGCTTTTATTAAAGTTGTGAGATGGAATAATTATCTAATGAGTGTACCTTTGTTTTTGTTTGATATTGCAGGTAGATGAATATCCAACACTCTTCTTATACCCAGCAAATGAGAAAGCAAATCCGGTAATTATTTCATGGCATATCTTTATATATTTATTTTGACTTTTGCATTCCAGCCAATTGATGGGAAAATTTACTATGCTTGCAGATTAAGCTATCTACAAGATCCGGTTTGAAGGAGTTGGCAGCATCTATCAACAAACACTTGAAAGCCAAAGATCATGTCAAGAAAGATGAATTGTAGAAAAATATAGCGACTGAATATAAACCCTAAAGACAATGATACAGGATTAGTTTTAGCTAGTAGAATCCCAAGAGAAAAAAGTAGCACTCAATCAAAGGAAGAATAAACATTCTTTTGGCATCAATATGTGCATTGTTGGTCAATTGCTTTTTGATTAATTTTCTTCCCACCAATGGCAAATGAATAAAGTTGTATGACCTCAGTCACATAATCTGAGCAATAAAGGCCCTTCATAAACCACTTGTTCACCTCTCCAATTGATTGGCTGGGTTAAATTTAAACTCAATGCAGCTAGCTACCAAGTCAAAATTTGCATGTTCAGCCTGTCTTGAGAGGAATAGAAGAGTGAAAATCGTTGGTTTATGGGCTAAAATGCTATATGATACTCTAAAAATGTGAGCCTCTTCAGCTCAAAAAAAAAAAAAAAAAGGTGATAGAACCGATGTTAGTTATCCCACACAAGGCTCCTCCATTTATATTTGTGCCTATTTGGGAATCATTTATCTAGGTTTTTTGCTTTTTATTTTATTTTATTTATGAAAGTGGGCTACAGTATACTTTGTACTTAGAAAAAATTTGAAAAAAATAAGAAAAATGGGGAAACAAAAATGAAGTTTCAAAAAGTTGTATATCAAAGTTAAAGTTAAAAAATGAAACTTAGAATTGATGTCAAACTCATGTACACAAAGCAAGCCATGTTTGCAATCTGAATGAGCATCATGGGGGTGTCAAAGCAATTTCTCAGTGTTCTCTAGTTTTAGGAACATTAATTGTTAGGCCCTTGATCCTTGAGAGGGGTGATTACATGTGTGGCACCTTCCATCCATGCCAACCATAGAGAAACTCATGGACATGAAGGAAGGAAGCATATCAAGAGTCATTAAGGAAATAGAAGACTATGCTGCTTCACTCATTGTGGTGCATGCACACTCGTGTTTGACTTTAGACCCAATGTGTTTGTTACCTTGCAAAGGTAATGAATCTGTGGTCAGGGTTTTGGTAGACTATAAGCTATACGAGAGTTATGCCAATGTGATCTGATTGAAGCACCTTAAACTCTATGCAAGTTTATTTGCATCAGCAAGAGTCAGGTTCATTTTTTTATTCGTATTTCTATCACTCATTTGGCTATTTCCTTTAATTGAATTACTGATATGTGTAATCATTTTGTCTCAGTCTGATAAAATAAATCTGGAAATTCAATGAGTGATGGGGTATCGTCAGTGGTGCAATAAATTGTGGAAACCTGTACGATTTTCTATGAGCAAGCTTGGGGATGATTATGTTCCACCCACAAATGTAAATCCAGATGACTTGCCATTTAGCTGTTAATGGATACTCTCAGTATTAAACAGAGCCATATTCAAAACTATTGCGGCTTTGGAGTCGTATAAATTCTCAGATGCAGCAAGTACTGTGTATTCATGGTGGCAATACCAACTGTGTGATTTTTTTATTAAAGCAATTAAGCCTTTCTTTGCTGGGAGTGATCCAAGGTTTGAGACTGACAGGAGTTTTGCTCGAGACACACTTTACTTCATCATTTTATGTCGTATGTTATAGAAGAATTATGGAAGCGCCTTCCTTCATCAAGGGACCGGACAAACAAGAGAGCTCTTGGAGCTTTGATTTTGACTGTTCCCTTCCCAACCGATGTGGGATTAGCTTTGCACGAGTTTTACATTAAAAACTTTCCTTACAGGGCACCTAAAATCTTACATATGCATACATACTTGAAGTATGTGTGGGCACAAGCACCTGCGACGAGTGGTTTTCTCGTGTTCAGTACGCCTTGGCCTGGAGTGGACCGAGTGGAGGGTGAAAGTGGAGTCACTACCTAGATTAGGTCTAAGAACCATATGTATAGTGTAAGATCTATGATCGGTGTACCCCTTTTAGATAACATGTTGGCATGCCAATTCCTTCAGTTCCTTCTTGTGAAGATAGGATACGCGGTACTCAATCTCCCTAAAAGCAGTCTTAGGCTAAATCCAGTGTGAGCTTAGGAGTACGCGGTGCCTCTTAAAAAGAAGTGATGGGGTCACCACCTTGGTTATTACACTCAGATGAATTTTGGCTATAAATTTGGTTGTAGTTAATGACTACAACTCACATTAAAAAACTTAACATGAAACCATATTTTGTTTTACTAATCAATGATTGCACGTTCTTGCTGTCTTTAACACGCATGACAATTTTCATGTCAATCGGATGTTATTTATAATTTGATCCAGTAGTTTATTTTTTATGTAAAAATTTGAAATTTAAACATTTAAAATTTGCATGTTCCCGCTATTTTTGTATGATTTGTTCTGTTTTCTCACAAATTAAAATAACTAAAACAAAGGGGGTATCAAAATTAATATGAACATTTGTGTAATATTTTAGTTTATTTCGTGTCTGCCAAAAAATGTTACGGATTGTAATATTTTAGTTTAACTCGCTTATTTTGAAAGCCCATAACGAAAAAAAGAAAAGAAAAGTAGAACTCAAGCCTTTGAAAATCGAGTTCTACAAAGCAAGTTTCAAAAACTCGAGATATTACTCGAGGACTACATCTTCGAGAGCGGTTAGGCAGAGAGCATGCTCTATTTTTGGAGCGTTCACACTAAGTGGAACTCGAGTTTCTAAAACTCGAGTTCCTTGAAAGCGAGTTTTAAAAACTCGAGTTCCTTTGTATTTTCAAAATATTTAGTGGAACTTGAGTCTATGAAACTCGAGTTTCACTAGGATTTTTTTGTTTTTTTGTTTGGACATGCAGGCAAACCAGAAACTAAAATGTGTGCATACACCTGCTGAGAAGCTGAGAAACAAAGATAGAGAAGCTGAGAATATAATCCACAAACACTTATTGAGAGGCAAAGAAGCTGAGAATGTAAATACACTTAAATTACATCAAAAGGCGTTCTCAATAGGCACAAAACTACAGAAACTGTTATGCTTTCTACATAAACACAGCTTTACAATGTAAATGCACTTAAATTACAGTAAAAGACATTCTCAATATATCAACATTCTAAACATGTCCAACCAGGCTTAATTTGCAAATCTAATCGTACTACTCAAATCAAAAAGTTCAATCAGGTACATTGGATAGAGAATTACAAGTACATTCAGCAAAAACCAAAAAGTTAATTGTGCTGATACAACGTAGTCAATTTTCTTAAAATCGGCGGTCAACACGACAAAAACATCATCCAGGGAAGCATGCCTGAAAAACATAGACTAATCACGTTAGGAGACAAGATAGTATACATTAGGTAAACATAGAATGAACAATAATTATTTAACCAATCCAGAACGTTTTGCCATCTTTCACCTACCTAGTTTGGAACATTGTGGAAGCACCACGGGACTGCGAACATTTTCTGCGGTTATCCCTGGAAGCATGACACAGTCCACATGTCTGCTTGGGTTGACTCTCTATCAAATCTACGTCCTCCCTCCGCCATCTTAGTTCTCGATCCTTATTCCTCACTCCATCCATCTCATTCCTTATTCTTGACTTCACTAGTCGACCTTTGGCCCTCAACAATGCTGGATTAGGCAACCACTTTGGCCCCATGGGATCCCTCCACAATTACTCTGACTTAAGAATCGCAAATGCATGTGAGTAAGTGTTAAGGGCATAGTCCAAACTATAACATGAGTGAATATATGTGGTCGAATCAATCTTTAGTGCATCACATACTCTAATTGCATGTGAACATGAGATCTTAATGTTTTGCCATTTCCCACAACTGCATGTTCTTTCCAGTAACCGAACTTCATAACTATGGTTTCCCTCTCCTGTGCTACACATGTTGAGTGAAGTAACTACTTGATATATCATATGTTGATTCCTAAATGCCCTGAGATAGTGTTTCTCAGACTTACGCCTATTTTCCTCCCACGTGGAGAAGGCATATGTACTCTATTTCTTACCCTCCAACAACTCATGAGTAATTTCTTTGTGCCGGTCGTGGAAATATTCAACAAATTCGGACCAAGTGAACTCAACCATTGCGGCAATAGGAAGGCCCCGTGCACCTTTCAGTATACCATTGAAGCACTCTGATATATTGGTTGTCATTGCCCTAAAACGTCTCCCACCATCATGTGAGTGGGTCCATATATCCACAGACTCGCTCATTAGGTATGTGTATGGAAGATAATCTTTTTTCTTTTCCTTGCCATCCTTCCCCATCACCTTTTTCTTATTTCTAATGGTCTCAATTTCCATCTGCTTAATGGACTCCATTATGGTATCAAATTTAACTACCTGAGTAGCATATCCCGCTTTCAACGTCGCTGACTTTAGAGTCGAGTTAGGAAAATGTGTGTTGAAGCTGCTAGCAATATGTCGAAGGCAATATCTATGAAATACCCGTGTTCTTCCATCATTCCCTCTAGGCCAGTTTGCAATAGCGTTTTTGATACTGAGATGTCGGTTAGAAATTATGTAAATGTCTTCGTCAGGTATCACATTGCCAATCGAATCTCTAAGGCATTGTAAAAACAACCTCCAATTGGACCCTGACTCACAATCCACAACAGCAAAGGCAAGAGGGAATACCTTGTTGTTAGCGTCGATTGCCATTGCGACCAACAACTTTCCTTGATATTTACCATATAGATGGGTCCGATCAATATTGATAACTGGCTTGCAATATTTGAATCCATCAATGCATGGACCGAAAGACCAAACCACATAATGCAAAAATACGGTGTTGTTAGGTTCTAAAGTTTAGGACTTTATGTATTTAGAACTCTAATTTGTATTGTTGGCAAACCATGATCAAAACAATGTGTTTAGAAGTGTTTAAAGCTAGCTCAAAGTTGTATGTCAATGTAAAGTTGGAATCGAGTTTAATGCAGGAAGCACTGTGGCTTTCGGCCTGGCTCGATCGATCGAAGCTTAGGCTCGACCGATCGAAGCTCGGGCAGATCGCTTTTCTGCAGAATTTTCCAACTCAGCCCTATTTGTTTTAAAACATTTTTAGGGTTTCTTATTTGTCCTAAGTATAAAAGGCAAACCCTAGCCACGTTTTAGTGTTGCTCATATTGCGGTTTGTGTAAATCTCTTGTGAAATCTAGAGGAGCTTTCCTTTACACAAACTTAGGGTTTTCAAGGAGGAGATATTTTCTACACCTTGATGATCAATTCAGTTGCTGCCATTAAAGCTTAAAGAATACACAAGCGGGGGTGCTTGTAGCTGGTGGGAATCCAAGAAAGAAGGAGTCCGTGGATTCGGAGCTTGCACGTGGTCGTGTCAGTAAGTTCTACTGGTTGGTAGCATTAGGAAGTCAAGCGGGGGTGCTTGTAAGTCCTTTTGTATGAACTTCGATTCTTTCAAGATAGTGGATTCAAGTTTACCTTGAGGATAGCTAGGTCAAATCCTCCCCAGGTTTTTACCGGTTTGGTTTCTTGGGTGATCATATCGTGTGTTATTTATTTTCTGCTGCTTTGCATGATTTGATCTTTTATATTGTGATAACCTAGACTTGTTTAATTGGACTAAGTAACAACTTGGCTAATTACCTAGGTTTAATCAATTGTTTAAGGGGTCTAAAAACTAACAGGTGTAATCTTCACTGGTGGGTGTGGTATGATAGAACACCTAGGTATTCGGATCCTGATCAATATATGCCATTAGCAACTTTTGCAACCTTTGGTAAGACTCTTCCCAATTCCCAAACATCTTCCCAATCGCCTTTTATTTCGCATCCCATACCTTGTAGTAAGAAGGCTTATGACCCTCATATTTTGACTCTATCATAGATCTGAGATGCTTAATTGGGATAGTTTGATCCTCACATAACTTCTTAAGGATGTCTGATGCAATAAAATTACAATTCATCGTTCTATCATCATTTCACACCCCAATCGGTATACACGTGTGAGGACCCACATACACGGTGACCATCCATAGTCCGTGGAGATTAGGCTACATGACTGCGCAGACATACCACTTGCATGACTCATCCACACATTTCGCACAAGGTTTGATCTTCGTCGACCTACTAATCATAAAATGTTTGTTTTCCTTGAGGGCACAAATTGTTAATGCGCGCTTCACCTCCACTTTATTGGCAAAAGTCAACCTTTTGCACAAATTCATCCCCTCTCTCCAAGTAGACACAAATGGTATCTCAATATTTGAAGGATTAACCATATTTTCCAAAGTATTTGCAGAAAATGACAAGGCAGGAGGTGCGTAGGTAGGGATTGTGTTCGTAATGTTTTGGATAGTAATAAAATTGTCTACATCAGGTTCACTACCGTCCAATGTCTCATCATCATCAATGTCTCTCTCAAAGTCCCTAAAGTCCCCTCGTTCAGTCCTCTCTTCATACTCATCTCTATCAACAAAATCTTCACCGTTAATGGTAGTAGTCTTATCAACATAGTCGTCATCATCACCGGCATGAACATCATCATCTTCTACATGTATAAAATACTCATATTGAGCATCCGGAACTGTAACCTGTAAACTTGTGGTTGTTTGTTGGATTTCCACGATACCAACTTCTGCACGCGGCTCCAACTGTATGTACAACTCAATACCATTTACTTCAGGTATTCTTTCCAACTTGTCAAACATGATATTTACATGTTTGTCTGCTTCTATCGCCATATATTTGTAATTAATCCGGTGCTTGAGGACTTCATGTGGCATATGATAAGTAATTTGTATGTTGTGCACAACAGGATTTGCACACAATTTTTCCATAACTATCATCTTCAATTCATGAAGGGTCTTCAACCTACGATCAATTTGGGTATAATAGCACTTTATACTTGGCCCTTCAAATGGAAATCCCTTGTTCGCATTGGCATTCTTAAGTAGACCACCGTGGTATAGGATTATATCAATTACAGTCATTGTGAACATGTTAGAGTCAAGTTACTATGTTAATTAAAAAACATTTTATCTAGTCAAACTACACAAAGTACAAATTCCAATTCATTCAAAGGGTATGAATTTCATTACACATTTCATACCCAAATCCTTTTTCTGTCATGCTAAGACTACCCATTTCATACCCCATACAAAAACAAAAAAAAAAAAGAAAAAGAAAAAAGAAGCCAAAATCCTTGTAAAAGTATACAACATTTTATCTAATTACATATCCATAATATTTACATACCAATTTCATACCCAATACAAAAAAAGCCATTTCATTACACATTCAAAGGGCATGAATTACATACCCATTTCATTACAATTCATTCGAAGGGAGTAAGTCACTCATTTCATTACATACCCATTCAAAGGGCATGAATTACATACCCATTCATTACAATTCATTCACTACCCATTTCGTACCCAAAACAATGAATAAAGTCAAAAAACCTTGTAAGATCATGATAAAAATAAGAGCCTAAAAATGATGAATAAATTTTTGATAACAAAAACTATGCAAATAAATACTCAAAAAATTAACACTAACAAAACAAAGTTCTATAATTCACAATATTGGTATCTTAACTAAGTTATGTTAACTATCTACAATATAAATAGTCAAACTCTTTAACCCACACCCAACAACAAATAATACCCAACTACAATGACAATCAAATCAAAAAACCCTTACTTGAGATATGAATTTGTTGAGAGGGAGGAGCAGTGAGAGAGGCAATGTGGTGAGTGAAAGTGAGAGGCAATGTGGTGTGAGAAGTGTGAGAGTTATGGGTGAGTGAGGTAGTGAGAGTGTGAGGCTGAGTGTTATGGGTGAGAGAGTGACTGCGTTGTGACTGAGTGTTATGGGCTGAGTTAGTGACTGCGTTGTGTTTATAAATTGTTGCCCAGCAAAACTCGAGTCTATAAGACTCGAGATCTATGCGTCATTTTGCGAAGAAAATTGAGTCTTAAAAACTCAGTTTTTATTTTGTAGAAATCGAGCCTGTAAGACTCGAGATCTATGTGGCACATCTGTCCAACTTAACATGTGCAAAGCAAGTGGAAAGCGAGTTTCTAAAACTCAAGTTTTATATAGATCTCGAGTTTCTAAAACTCGAGATGCTATTTTGCTTAATCCTTTGAAATGTAGGTTAACTTACTATATAGAACCCCTTTACTATGCTAGTTTCCAAATTCCCTCACCCAAAGCTAGTTGTGAACTAGGGAATGGGGATATCTCAAATTTTCTCTTTATAGTTTAGAATTAGATTAGATGGGGTCATAGTTCATACATAGACACAAATCTCTGACATTTGACTTGCAAAACCAAAATGTGGCAGTTTTACTTTTAGTTTTAGGTTTAGCTTGCGTACGCGGCATTATATAATTGACTGAAAAAAACATAAATTTGTTGGATTTGACTGAGAGATTAATTTGACAAATTCTTGGATTTTTTTTTTTTTTTGACTAGACAAATTCTTGGATTTAAATAGTGATTTTATACTTTTAGTTTATTCTGACCAGTGAGGTAGTAACCGGTGTGATATTATCACCTCTTCCGTCTCAGTCTGGCATTGACAAATACAAATTAGTGGGGACGAGCAGAGCACCCAATTATTTTATCTCACCTCCAGATGTGATGAACAGTGAACTCCTGTTCCTTCTATACTAATGTCGGTTGCACGTCCTACCCTCTAATGAGAAAATTAATATAAATTTTTTTTTTAAGAAATATAAAATCATATACTTAAATTTGAAATAGTTATTTGAATATCAATTTATTATGACAATTTCTTAGAACCTATTTACTAAATGTAATATCTACTTATCAAAAATGCTACAATGAATGATAATGAATGTCATCATCTTTTCACAATATTTAAATTTTCGCAATGAATGATGATATATACTACAATTTTTTTGAAGATTTTCATCAAATTAAATACTTGTAACCATCTACAATAAAGATTTTGTTATTCATACTTCATTCTTTATCATCTTATTTTATTAGTCTAACTACGATGTTTAGCTTACTTATTTTTAATGAACACCTTTTTAAGTAGGAAAAGAAATTAAAAAAAAAAAACAAAATAACAAAAGACATCTGTCATCAAAGTTTCTATTAGATAAAATTATAAGTTTAGAAGATTTAAACCTAATAAATTAGTATTCTCTAGGTAACAAATAGAACATCATATATCATCATTCTAACTTTTCAAGTTGACTATTAGTCTACCACATAATATTTAAAATACACGAAAAAAAATTTTGGGACATTAAAATTTAGTAGGAGTATTTTAGACATTGCACAATGGAATATTTTAGGAATGATAAGATTTCGTTAGGGTTTAACTAAGAGAGTAACAATAGGAGTATATGCTCATTTACAAAATATAAAGGAGGAAATTATTTAACTTTAGTTTAGGGGGGAATGAAACTACCTCAAACATAAAGGAGGAAAGTGCTACTTCGTCAATTTGTGTGTAAAACAATGTGTTATATATATATAACTTGAAACAATGTGTTAAAAAAAATCAACCTAAAAAACTATGCATAAAACAATGAATTTTGGTTCAACAAATTGACTAAACTAAAAAGAAGTCTAGGAACACAACAAAATGTTACGATATTTTTACAATACCTTTATTTCTAGCTTTGGTGGGTTCTAGTCTGATATTTTATTATTTTATTTTAGAGTAATGTTACATCAACAACATTTTCATAATAAATCCTAGGTGGTAAATTGTTACTGATTTTAAATTTGGCAAACCACTTTTAACCGTGTATTAAAAAAAAATAAAAAAAATAAAAAGCCAATTGAAGAAAATTGTGCCTAAAAAAAAAGAATTTTGGTTCACCAAATTTGACTAAACAAAAAAAAGAAGCCTAGAAACACAACAAAATGTCACACAAAAAAGAATTCTAGGAACACAACAAAATGTTACAAAATTTTCACAAAATTTTTTTATTTCCAACTATGGTAGGTCTCAGTTTGATATTATTATTTTATTTTTTATGTCCATAGCATTTTCATAGAAAATTTTCGTTGAAAAATTATTAATGGTTTTAAAATTATGCATTAAAAAAAAAAAAGAAAAAAACAAAATGACAACAAAAGAAAATTGTGTGTGAAACCGTAATATTTGGCTCATCCAATTTGATTATACTAAAAAAGAAGTCTAAGAATACAACAAAATATCACAATATTTTCACAATACCTTCTTTTTTAGGATCCAAATAAATATATATTTTTAATTTTATTTAAGAGAAATGCTACATCCATAACATGTTTAGAACAAATTCTAAATGACAAGTTGTTGATAGTTCAAAAACGTGTAAAAACACCTTTGAACGTTTAGACCCCCAACTTACAACTTAACCAATTCAAGCAATATGTCAAACAACTAGTGTGCGGAAACTTAACATATGCTATAATATGAAATTGGTTAAAAACTATCTAAGCCATAACAAAATAAAATCCACAGCAGATAATAAAAAGGCAAAGATAGAGAGGAAGGAAGATGCAAACACAAAGACAACACGCGATGTGTTATCGAAGAGGAAACCGAAGCCCTCGGCGTAAAACCTCTCCGCCGCCCTCCAAGCGGTCAATAATCCACTAGAAAATGTAGTTGGGATACAAGGACAGCAATAGACCCTCCAAGCCTAATCTACCCAGTGCACCTAAGCCCTCCAAGCTTCTTGCTCCAACGAGGTTACGCCGAACCTTTTTCTTTTCTAGCTTCCCGGATTCCGCTACTAGACCATAGCATCAACCAATGAAGATTGGTTCCTTCCTAACTGCTTCCCAGAAATCCAAACAACTGTCTCACAGTGATGATGATGGTGAGAACCAGGTTTGGTATAATGGCCTCTCAAGGATTTGGCTATGGAGAGGAAGAGAGATGAGGAATTTGAAGAGACTCTAATGTATAGATTGTGGGTGAATCAATCTTGTTTTTCTTTAGGGTTTCTCTCTCATAATTCTCTCTGGAAGCTCTCTTTCAATCATGGGTAAAAGGGGTATTTATATTAGAGTGGGAGAGGAATGTGAAACGTCAGGTTTTACAAAATAGGGGTGGCTCGCGGCTTGACCTCGCGGCTTGACTAAGTCGCGAGATCCAGTCGCGAGATAACCGTATGGCCAGTTGTCCTGTTTTGTCCTGTAGTGCTCCAGCTGGCATGACTGTTCACCTTCCAGCATGCTTGGCACGTGTGCTGCGTCTGGCGGCTTGAAGCCGCGAGTCACCCGCGAGTCCCAGTCGCGAGTCTCTGTTTTCTTGCACACTCTTGAGCAATCTTCACTCTATCTCACTCACTACCCTTACATCAAACCCACCTAAATACAGGGTTACTAAATGCTGAATTACAAGCAAATTTGGCACGGAATAAAGCCAATTAGATGGTTGAATAAATTCAACCTTACAATCTCCCCCTTTGGCTATTCCGTGACAAAACCCTAAAACAGACTCTAGACTTAACATGTGAGTTGGGAACAGTTGAACAAAACTCACTCACACCTAACTCTAGAAGCTGTGAAGCACTTGAATCATATGAACATAATACTCCTGAAACACAACAATACACCATGATCATTGTAAGCAGAAAATTATAAAATGCATATGAAACAGGCAATATGTGATCAAGCAAAGATGGAGTTAAGAAACAAACCATGGCTTGATCAACCAAGTGAACACCACAAGGTAGTGATCACAGTGCTCATTCACACTTGGAATGAACACAAGGACATACAAGTTAACAAGCACAAGGCAAGACACTTGTATGTTCAACACTCAACCAATGCATAACACACAAGGTATATGCATCTAGGAACAATCCTACAAGGGCACAAGAGTGACAGTACATAAACCAAAATGCAGAACATTTAGATCAAAGTACTGATTTAACATAGCATAAAGGCTGCATTTAGCAAGGTACATACCATAAAGCCTACAAACTATGCATAAAACATAAACCCTAAAAGCTTACAAAAGCACATGGGTACAAACTACAAGTCATCCTGAATAACATCATCAAAATATGTTAAAGTTTAAACCAAGAGTATAGATAAGAGTTAGAAACAACTATACACCAAAAACACAGTGTATCAAACCCATAAAAGACAAGTTTAGAGAATAAGACTTAAAACAAAAGTATGGCAAAAGTATGTGAGAACTCCCCCTATCACTATGCACACTTATGCTCACTTCCCTTTGAACTTTCTCCCCCTTACTGAATGCTCTCCCCCTTTTTGGCACGAATAGCTAAAGGCTCTCGTCCAACCTTTGTTGAATAGCATCTAGTTGATTCTCCATAGTCTCAAGACGCATTTGTACATGGTTGTTTGTGGAGTAGAGAAGTGCCACAATCTCATCAATGCATTTCTGAATATGCTCAAGTACACTGCCCACTCTATCAGTATGAGGAGCAGTCTGTGCTTGTGGAATACTAGCCTGTGAAGCTTCAGGAGCAGCACGCGAAGTAGATGTGGTATGTGCAGATGTCTCTGATTCAGGGGCAGATGGAGTAACCGGAGAGATGTGAGCACTCCTTGGTGTGTTAGAGGAGTGACTTCTGCTAGCTTGAAGAGTGAATATGGAAATAGGACGCTGACGGGACAACATCTTTCCATCTGCAGGGGGAATAATGCCTTCACGAAGAATGAGCTTCATGATGAGACTGCAAAATGGGATGATTCCTCGAGCTGCAGTTCGACAAGCGGTCTTTCTCAAGGTGTAGTAGATGTGAGCACATATATCAATGGAGGCTCCTGTAATGAGATCACAAAGGAATAGAGCTCTCCCAAGATTGATGAATGTAGTGTTGGACAGTGGGTAGAGATTGGTGAACATGATCAACTTCAGAGTGGTCAGCTCTGGTGCAAACTTTGCGGTGCTGATGGATGTTCCTGCACTTGATACTTCATGATCGGATCCTAGGATTTGTAGAATTTCTCCAACCTCTGGAGTTCGTTCATCGTAAGGAGTTAGATCCACATTCTGAGGTCTGGTGATACCGAGAAGATCTGCGATGGAGTTTGGAGTGACGATAAACTCCTTTCCTTTGACCCAGAAAGTTAGTTCAGCTCCAAGATCAGTTGTATTGGAGAAAGCTTCCTTAACCAGTTCATCCATTGGATCATCAAAGTTCCCAAACAAGTTTGCCCAATCTCGTTTCTCAAAGATTCGAGGGATAAAAGTGGTCCCTAAGGTGTTAAACTCCACCACCCGTTCCACTATAGTAGTTGACTTGTCAAAAATGTTTGAGTAGACGTGTGAGGAAAGCGGAGTTCTGAACCTATCCTTATTAGATTCTTGAGATGCCTGTGATGATAGTCGAGTCCTTTTAGCAACTGGTGTTACTGGATTGTCAGCAACAATGTCCTTTCCCCTGGAAGATCGACGAGACATCTGCAAGAGAACAGGCCCACAGCAAAGAACCAACAGCAGTACCACACAAGATAAATGTCAACAAGATTCAGTGCTAATAGAGGAAAAAAAATTCCAACACATAAATACAAACTGAAGATAGTGCAGACCCAACCAAACTTCCAACAAAACAAAGGAGCACAAAATGACAGGTGCCGCAAAATGATGACAGAGCACAAAGCCATAGAGAGACAAAACAACTAACAAAACTGTCAATGAGACAGGTTACCATGACCATGATATGCAAACAGATACAGCATTCGAGCATTAAGAACTGATAACATAAAACACTCCACAAGAGATATGAACAATGGAAAATATTTCAGCAAGAAGAAACAAATCATCCATACTAGGCCACATGGTTGAGAGACACACATTATGATATCATAAAAACTTAGTAACCAATACCGAAATCCAACATCAATACTCAAGCAAGAGAAATGAGTAAATCAAATAAACACCAAACCCATGTAAGAAAAGATTGTCAGACTCAACAATAGGCAAATATCAGAACAATGAAAAACACATTGTGACCGTTCAACATAAAAACAGATGAGAGCAATATCAAGCAAGACACGCCAAACCCATTACACAAAGAGAGAAGTATTTCGAACACAATATCAATCCAAACTGTAACAAAAATATGTAGGAAAAGGGAAAAATGAGATTGAGAAAGTAAAACCTATACCTTTTCTTGATGATTTGGATAAGAAATGAAGCACCAATGAGGTTTGAAAATGGATTCACGGAGTGTTTGGAGTGTTTGGAAAGGAGATATTTTAGAGAGAAAATGAACAGTTACAAATGTTCGAGAGAAAACTGAAAAAGATTTAAAAACTGCTCCTGTTTCTGCCAAACACGCGATTTTCGCGACTTGATTAAGTCGCCACACAGTCGCCAGTTCAAGCCGCCAAAACACTTAAGGACAAAAATTTGAAAAATTCTTCTAAGTGTTTTTCGCGACTGGAAGGTCTACCCGCGAATGAGTCGCGAGCTGAGCCGCGAAAATTTCTGAGTGAACCTCGCGACTGGACCTTCCACTCGCGAACAAGTCGCCAAACATGACCAGCGAAGATGTGACTGAGGCTCGCGACTTGACATACCCGCGACTGAGCCGCCAAAACAGGGCAAAACTGGATTTTTGAAATTTTCAGATTTTTCAAACAAAATACTTTCCAAAAACACCTAAAACACTCAAAAATCTTTTTGTGCTTGAAACAACAAAGATTGAGCATGTGAAAAACATATTTCATCAAGTACAATTACACAAATGATTATGGCATTCTTTGAACATAAACTTGTGTGTTGTGTGTGGATATCAACAATGAGATAGTCCTTAGTCTAATGTGAAGCTTCAATGATCAATTCAACCAAGACATACACAATTAGCACTAGATCATGTGACCCATCTCAATTATAGAAATATGTATATATGACCTCCCACAAAACTTGATAACATGACTTGGAGCTTTACATTTGACTCCACTTTTAATCAACAATTGATCTTTTTGATCTTTTGAGGCAATCACCTCTCATTGTGAGAGTGATATTTGACATTTCTTTTTGATGAACAAGCCTTTGGCTTTTAAAAAAAAAACATTCACTTTAATATAAGGTCGCTTACCCTTTTTCCTAGTCAAATACTAGAATGTGCGACAGGCTTTTGCAGCTCAATATCTCTTTTCATTTGGAGATTTACATTTGGTGAGCTCTTTTCAGCAAAACAAAAATAAAGAGTGGGAAGATATATAGACACAAGTCTATGCATGTCTCAAGATCAACATAACCATTCACTAATCATTCATGACAAGTTTGAAGATCTATTTACAACAATCACATAGATTTCAAGATTTTTCCCACAGTGATATGAGTGCATGAAGACAAGCAATGCTCGAAAATGCACAAAGCCATTAGCACAAAGGTACAAGGCAAAACAAGTTTTGAGACAAAAACTCAACAAAGTCAATCAAGCTTTTTGATTTTCTAATTTTTATGTGATTTTTGGATTTTTTGACACAAGAAGCAAAAAGATTGATAAGACAAAAAAATATGCACAAGAAGACAAGCAAACAACCAATAGCAAAAACAGCAAGTACAACAAACAAACATTGTCACAAAGCATAGGAAGTATTAATGCATGGACATGTTCTAATGCTTATGCATGAGTACCCTTTTTCACCCACACGTCACTTGCGTTTGGGGTGATTTCCTTATAGGATTGGGTACGGGAGTTAGGGCTTTCAAACCTTCGTGAGAAGCTTTCCAAGCAGTTGGTGAATGCACCAATCATCTTCATCACGTTCATCATTCCGGGATCACCATTCTGATCTCTAGATTGATCTCCTGCCCAAATTCTTCTATCATTTCTAGGTCCTCCTGACCTTTGAGGAGTTGCACTGTTCTTTGCTCTCAGCTTTTGGCAATTTGGTCGAGTATGCCCTTGAAGTCCGCAATAATGACACACATAAGTCGCTCTAGGACCTTTTTGTGGTCGTGGACGAGATTTGGCACGAGATTCAGACCTGCCCACATATTGATTACAGGAATTCAGCAACCATTCGTTTCCCACATTTCTCTTCTCTTCTATCTTGGGCTTCTTAGCAGTAGGACCAACATCAACTGGATCTTTAGCCTTAACAAACTTCACTTCTTTAGTGACATTTCCAGATGAGCTACTTCCTCCGGTATATCCCAATCCGGATTTGTCTGAAAAGCTCTTTTGAGATGAGATAACATCATCTAGCTTCTTGGTGGTGACCCTCTCTATTTTAGCATTTGCTTGCACAACCTCATTCTCAAGAAATCTCACTTTTGTGTAAGCTTCGGACAACTCACCATTCAAAGTTTCTATCTCGCATTTGGCCTCCCTATATCGGATTAGGAGACTTTTGTAGTCCTCCTCTGCCTTCTTCATTTTTCTCACAGCAGCCTTGGCCACCCTTGTGTACTCACCCGACTTTTCCAAGAGTGAGTTATAATTCTCTTGAAGATTTGCTGTGTTTTCATCTTGTTCAGCATCTGATTCTTCAACAATTCCTAGTGATTCATCATCACTATGTTCTCCAAGGTCTTGTACAAGCAGATTCAACTCATCTGAAGACTCAACATGAGCAATGGTCATAAAAGCTGAATAGTTCCCCTCTCCATCACAGCTCTCTTCAGATTCTGAGTCAGACGAATCCGAGTCACTCAATGTCGTGGCATACACTTTACCTTTCGATTTCAAATAATTCGGACATTCCTTCTTAAAGTGTCCATGCCCGTTACATTCGAAGCAAGTGACACCTTGTATAGGTTGGGATTCTTTTCCATCTTTCTTTTTGAATTCCCTTTTCTCCTTTCCAGAACTTTGGAATTTTCTTCTATCATCAAATTTGCCATTATTCTTGAATTTCAAGAACTTTCTGAAATTTTTGACAAGGTATGCAACATCTTTGTCAACCACATCGTCTTCCGATGAGTCATGGACTTCTACCTTCTCATTAATGGTCTTAAGAGCAAGAGATTTACTCTTCCGTTGGTTGGGCAGCGACATCTCATAAGTCTGAAGAGAACCAACCAGCTCTTGGACTTTGATGTCATCTAGGTCCTTGCTCTCTTCAATCGCTGTCACTTTAGCACGAAAACTTTCCGGAAATGATCGAAGGATCTTCCTTACGATTTTAGAATCCTCCGTTTTCTCCCCCAAATTGAACTTGCTGACTACCACCTCATTCAGCTTCCCATAGAAAGAGTCGAAGGACTCATCCTCACTCATTTTAAGCTCCTCAAACCGAGTGGTCAGCATTTGTAACTTGGTGTCTTTCACTTTCTTCGTGCCTTCATAGGTGGTTTCCAAAATCTCCCATGCTTCTTTGGCAATGGTGATATGAGAAATCCTGTGAAATTCATCTGGAGACACACCACAGAAAATAGCATTTAAAGCTTTACTGTTAGCATTAGATGCAGCGAGTGCTGCCTTATCCCATGTGGATTTGGCTGCCTCAGGTCTAGTCCAACCACTCTCAACTGCATCCCAAACAGATTCATCAATGGAGCACAGAAATGCTCTCATGCGAACCTTCCAAAAAGCATAATTACTACCATCAAAATATGGAGGTGCATTTAGGGATTGAGACCTATCCATCTCAAAAGGGAGTCAAGGATCACACAATGGTAATGAAACCAATAACAGTGTACCTGCTCTGATACCAATTGATAGTTCAAAAACGTGTAAAAACACCTTTGAACGTTTAGACCCCCAACTTACAACTTAACCAATTCAAGCAATATGTCAAACAACTAGTGTGCGGAAACTTAACATATGCTATAATATGAAATTGGTTAAAAACTATCTAAGCCATAACAAAATAAAATCCACAGCAGATAATAAAAAGGCAAAGATAGAGAGGAAGGAAGATGCAAACACAAAGACAACACGCGATGTGTTATCAAAGAGGAAACCGAAGCCCTCGGCGTAAAACCTCTCCGCCGCCCTCCAAGCGGTCAATAATCCACTAGAAAATGTAGTTGGGATACAAGGACAGCAATAGACCCTCCAAGCCTAATCTATCCAGTGCACCTAAGCCCTCCAAGCTTCTTGCTCCAACGAGGTTGCGCCGAACCTTTTTCTTTTCTAGCTTCCCGGATTCCGCTACTAGACCATAGCATCAACCAATGAAGATTGGTTCCTTCCTAACTGCTTCCCAGAAATCCAAACAACTGTCTCACAGTGATGATGATGGTGAGAACCAGGTCTGGTATAATGGCCTCTCAAGGATTTGGCTATGGAGAGGAAGAGAGATGAGGAATTTGAAGAGACTCTAATGTATAGATTGTGGGTGAATCAATCTTGTTTTTCTTTAGGGTTTCTCTCTCATAATTCTCTCTGGAAGCTCTCTTTCAATCGTGGGTAAAAGGGGTATTTATATTAGAGTGGGAGAGGAATGTGAAACGTCAAGTTTTACAAAACAGGGGTGGCTCGCGGCTTGACCTCACGGCTTGACTAAGTCGCGAGATCCAGTCGCGAGATAACCGTATGGCCAGTTGTCCTGTTTTGTCCTGTAGTGCTCCAGCTGGCATGACTGTTCACCTTCCAGCATGCTTGGCACGTGTGCTGCGTCTGGCGGCTTGAAGCCGCGAGTCACCCGCGAGTCCCAGCCGCGAGTCTCTGTTTTCTTGCACACTCTTGAGCAATCTTCACTCTATCTCACTCACTACCCTTACATCAAACCCACCTAAATACAGGGTTACTAAATGCTGAATTACAAGCAAATTTGGCACGGAATAAAGCCAATTAGATGGTTGAATAAATTCAACCTTACAGTTGTTATTGGTTTTAAACTGAGCCCACTACTGATATCACTTTTTTATCCATCAAAAATACCTTGCCACATAAAATTTGTTGTGAAATTGTTGTGAAAATATTGTGGACATATCATTACTCCTTAAACTTGAAAATCAAGCAATTTTTCCCTTAATATTTTGGAAACTAACAAATATGTCGTATTGTTATTCTCTTAGTTAAACCCTAATGAAAACTTATGATTCTTAAAATATTTATTTTGTAATGTCTAAAATACTCCCATTAAATTTTAACATCCCAAAAATTTTCTTCACATATTTTGAGTTTTAGATGGTAGTAATTCTCAGTTTCTTATTTTATTATTTTATTTTGACTTTTAAAAAATTGACACCTCAATAATTGTGAAAATATTGTAAGAATATGTTGTGTCAGTATAGCTATATATGCACATATAAATATTTAAAAGAAAAGAAAAAAAGAGCACAAGCAAAATCGATATACTGTGGGAAAAAAAAAAGAGGCCAATGAACAGTGTAGATTGTCAAATAATTGTGAAAATATTGTAAGAATTTGTTAAGTCGGTATAACTGTATCTGCACATATAAATAATAAATATTTAAAGGAAAAGACAAAAAAGCACAATCAAAGCACTATACATAATCACTGTTTGCACATTCATGCTTTTTATATATAGATTAATTGATATATTTTTCTATGTTTGATTAACATTCTAATCAGTAATTACAATACAAATAATAAAAATTCTTTCTTATTTAACACACACGAATAATCTCTCTCTCTCTCTCTCTCTCTCTCTCTCTCTCTCTCTAATGAGTAATCCAAATTTATTTTTTAATTATAAATTTAAAAATTCTACAACAATGTTAAGTTATAGATTTTCACATAACATTTATGTTGACTTTATTCCATGACAAAATGTGTTGTAATTTCATTAATTTATTTCCTTGTATTTTGTGGGATTTATTTGTAATGGATTTAGAATTAAGTTTGTGAAGATTGCTCAAGATAGTTGATATCACGACTTACTCGCGACTGACTCCCGAGTGAACAACTCGTGAAAGGCCACGTGAGAAGCACATGCTGGAATCTGAACAGTCTTTTGCCAGGTTGTATTTCGCAAGTCACTTCACAACTTGGCCAACCTGCAAGTGACTCGCAAAACTCTCTGCCTAGATGATTTTAAGTATGAATCTTATATCCTTCACCCATACTATATATACCCTCATTACCCACAAAATTTTAAGGAGACTATTCAAAAGAAAACCCTAGAGAGAGGTTTCTACAACACCCACCTTGTTAGAGAGAGTTACTCATTCTCAAGAGAGAAATCCTTATAGTCTCTTTTCCTTCTTTCTCCCATTGACATACCTTGAGAGGAGATTTGTACCTAAACATAACCCATACCTATTCAGAGTGTAAAGAGTATTTTGAAGCTTGGGAAGCATTGGGTATTTGCCAAAATAAGCCGGTAAGGCTTGGCGGTGCAACTGGGTGGTATTGCAGGATTCGGATAACTAGTGAAGACAAGACTCCGAGAAGTCCATTGGTAGCTGGAGCTTGGAGGGCTCAAATACTTTGGGTAGATTAGGCTTGGAGGATCTTTTTGGTAATTTTGTACTCCAACCTATTCACAAGAAGATCATTTCGAGTTGGAGGGTTGTAGAGAGGTTTTTTGCCGAGTTTTTCAGTTTTCTCTTCAATAACACATCACCGTGTTATCTTGGGTTTGCTATCCTTTTACCCACTACCCTTTCCATTTTAGCATTGCACTTATTTGTTCATCCATGCAATTGTTGAATGCATCGATTGATTAATTTGCTACCATGCAATTGTTGAATGGTTTGATTGATTAATTTACTAATCACGTGTATTTCGCATCAAGTGTGTTAAGCATAAAATTAATCAAGCTATAATTAAAATTGGGGGATCAAAACAAGCTATAGTGTTTCACAATATTTGAGCTTTCAACCAAGAAGATTAAAAAAAAAAAATGATTGAAAACTAGAATATTTTATGTGAACTTTATCTAAGGTTTTTTTGAAAAGTATATAAATTTTGAAATGAGCCCCCCATTAATTATTAACAATTTTATTTGGAAGTAGCAAATTGCTGATCATTTATCTATACTACTATTAAGGGGCTTCTCCTGATTGGAATTCTCAATTTAGTACCCAAAATACCCTCAAATTCATTTGTTTCTAAGGCTTAAATCATAGGGTTAGACATGTAAAATAATTTTAAAACTCCTATTTTTTAGCTAAATTTAAAATAAATAAAAAAGTAGTTTTTTCTCCCATCTCCACATTTGTCATGCCCCAAACCCAAAAGGGCCTAAAGCATGAGAAAAACGTCTCAAAGGTACTTGTTGATTTTTCCTTTTTGACAATTAAATCTAAAATTCATTATCAAAGTACCAATATCAAGAATTATCATAATAATTTCATTAATGATACTCCCAAAGTAAGAGATCTATGCAATAATTACAAGGGCCATTGGCCACAAAAGAATGAAAGTCTGAATAAATACAATTACATATCATTAACTTGTCCAATTAGTGGAAATAAAGTCATAACCACAATAATATACAAAAGGCTTGGAAATTTTACCAAGGGAAGCAAGGCAATGAGGAGTTTCTTTGAGTAGAGACGTGGGGTTTTTCTCTTCCACTTCCTTTACACAGTAGAATTAGAGTGTCCCTTCTTAGAAGGTGCTTTAGTATCCTGGGAGTAATACTGTTATTCCTAGGTTTGTTGGGTTCTTTTTCCAGGGTTTTGGGAAACAGATTTGAGTGTGAGTGAGGATGGATGAGTTGGCTCAGTCATGGAATAGGCTTACTCTCTCTGAAAGAGAGGGCCAAGCTGCTGTTTACTAGATGACGAAAAAGTTGAGAAGTTCTCCATTGCTGCAAAGTTTTTAACTAAACGGGCCATCAATATGGAGATTATAGCTAAAACTTTCAACCCACTGTGGAAAGCTCGAAATGGCTTCAAGATTCAGGCTTTTGGTGACCATAAAATTCTTTTCTCTTTTGACAATAAGGAGGATGTGGACAGAATTTTAGAGGGCTAACCATGGAGTTTTGACAAGCATCTGGTGGTGATGAGTTGATATGAAAATGAAACGCCACCCGAAGAAATTCAATTTGTGAAAACAAAGCTTTCGGTTCAGGTGCACGGAATTCCATTCAAATATATGACTATTGAGGCAGCAAAGAAAATATGTAGCGTGTTGGGAGAAGTTTCAGCGCCAAAGGATCCAAAACTATATGATGGGGGCCATTTTATGCGTTTATAGGTCTCCATCGATTTATCTTTACCGTTGTTTCGTGGGAGATTAATATATGTTGGTGAAGGAGGAAAGTAGGTGTGGATTTCATTCAAGTATGAAAGGTTGCCAAATTTATGCTACTGGTGTGGGCGACTTACTCATGATGATAGAGATTGTGAATTGTGGATTGAGAGTGAGGGCACACTTAAAGTAGAGCAACGTGAGTTTGGACCACGATTGAGGGCACCCCCTTTCGTTGCAACAAGGAAAAATGCAATTCTTGTCCCTGGATATTATGCAGTGAAGAAGAAGGTGAGTTTGAGTTCATCGGCTGATCGTGATCATGGTAAATTTTTAGATTCAGGCCGAGGGAGGATGCCGAAGCAGTCACAAATTGTAACGGCAGATAGAGATGAGAGCATTGATGATGAAATTACCTCCTCATTAATTCACAATAAGGGGGTCGAAAATAAAAAGGATGACACGACTGTAAAAGTCAGAATGAATGAGGAAATTACGAGGGAAGTGAAGACTACTAATGTAACTGTAGCTGACATGGAAGCTAATAATGAGGAATTAAGTTTGGCTAAAGAATTTGGGGCGGCTACACTTCAGGGGTTGGGAAAGAAGTCAGCAAAAAACCCTAGCTCATGTGCCACTTTAAGTTATTCTCCAAAACTTAAAAAAGCATGTGACACTCAAGATGCTAGGGCTCTCCACACGGATCCTACTCGTGCAGCCTCTACCTGGAAACGTAGAGAAAGAAGCAACACAGGTGACAAAACAGAAACCTCCAGGTCCATTGGAAAAAAAAAAAAGAACAGTAAATACAAAGGCTGAGCAATCCAATTCGAATACAAAAAGGTTTCAGGTGACCTTCAGAGATGAAAACACACATTCAGGAATGGCGGGAGCTGATGTTTAGCCCCGCCAAGAGCAATGAGTTGTTTAGCTTGGAACTATCGTAGGCTTGGGAACCTGTGTACAAGGAAGGAGCTCGTTGAAATAGTATGGGCAAAAGATCCTGCTGTAGTGTTTTTAGCTGAGACACTTATAGAAGATGCAAGGCTAGAATTTGTTCAAAGTAGTATTGGTTTTGATCATAGATGGGTGGTTCCAAGAGTGGGAAGGATTGGAGGATTGGTTATGTATTGGAAAGATTTAGTAAATTTAAAGGTGGAAGGTTCTGATAGGTACTATATTGATGTCGTGATTGATAAAAATTCAGAGAATGAATGGAGATTAATCGGGTTTTATGGTGAACCCAATACAGCTAGAAGACATGAAGCTTGGAGTAAGCTAAGGAATTTAATTTCACAACCGAAGAAGCCTGCGTTGGGGATTTTAACGAAATTGTTAGACAAGATGAGAAACTTGGGGGTGCAAGAAGACCCCATTGGCAAATGCAGCAATTTAGGGAGGTGATAGATGAGTGTGGAATCGTGGACTTGGGGTTTGAGGGCTTGAAGTTTACTTGGAGCAAGCACTTTAAGGATGGAAGATCAATTTGGGAGAGATTAGATAGGTGTTTGGTCACAAATAGCTGGTTTATGAGGTTTACAGGTTCAAGAGTGTTCCACTTAACTTGTACGTCATCGGATCATGTTCCAATTCTCATCTCACTCTTGGGTTTGATTCCACCGATTCGGAAAAAATTATTTCATTTCAAACAAATGTGGCTTTCAAATTCAAGTTTTGAGGATGTGGTGTTCTCGGCTTGGGGTAGTGGGAGTGGGCATGGTGATGGAGGAGATATTTTGAGGAAAGTGGAGAGGCGTGGGAAAGATTTGGGGCATTGGGAGAAAAATGTTTTCGGTAATGTAAGAATGAAGTTGAATTGGTTAAAGAAGGTTTTCGCCAAAGAGGAAAGGGCTGCAATGTTTAGTGGGAACGATTTCCGGGTTAGACAAATCAAGAAAGATATTGAGGTTTTACAAGAGAGGGAAGCTACTACGTGGGCCCAACGTTCTAGAGTTCTATGGGCTAACCAGGGAGATAAAAACTCAAAGTATTTCCATTGTTGTGCAACAAAGAGATTCTGGAAGAACACCTTGGAAGGAATTAGAGATGAGGAAGGGGTATGGAAAACTACTAAAGAAGATGTGGGTGAAGTCATGGTAAATTACTACAAGTCACTATTTACTTCTACAGAGGGTAGTGTTTCTGCTAGCATGCTTGAATGTGTGCCTACAATGATTGATGAAGAGATGAATGCAGCCCTATGTAAGGAGTTTGAGGCATGGGAAGTCATTAGTGCCCTCCAACAAATGACTCCCCTTAAAGCACCTAGACCTGATGGTATGCCGCCGCTCTTTTACCAACATTTTTGGAGCACAGTAAATCATGATGTAACTTCATCCATATTGTCTTGGTTGAATTCAGGTACCATACCATCTCCCTTAAATCATACGTATATTACTCTTGTGTCGAAAATAAATTCTCCTGAATATGCCCACCAATTTCGTCCCATCAGCCTTTGTAATGTACTTTACAAAATATATTCCAAAGTCCTTGCCAATCGCCTAAAAAAAACACTTCCATCCATTATAACAGAACACCAATCAACCTTCACAAAAGAACGATTAATTTCAAATAACATTTTGGTGGCTTTTGAAACCTTGCATAGTATGAAAAACTATAAGGGGGGCTCACATGGGTATATGGCACTTAAACTAGATATGAGTAAGGCTTATGGCCAGGTGGAGTGGTATTATTTAGAGGATATAATGAGGAAGATGGGTTTTAGGGAGAGGTGGATAAATCTTGTGATGGGGTGTGTGAAAACAATTTCATATTCTATTTTGGATGGTGATCCATGTGGGATGATTTTTCCTACTAGGGGGATTAGGCAAGGAGACCCACTTTCCTCTTTCCTATCCTCCTTTGTACAGAAAGGCTGAATGGACTGATAAAGAAGGCTGAATTACAAGGAGATATCCATGGCTACTCCCTTTGTAGGAGAGGCCCTAAACTAACACATCTGCTCTTCGCAGATGATAGTCTTATTTTTTGCAGGTCTACTATGGAGGAGTGTGACAAGGTTTTGGATCTATTATACAAGTATGAGGAAGCCTCGGGGAAAAAAGTAAATAGAAGCAAGACCTTGTTGTTCTTTAGCAACTTTGTACCGAAAGAAGTCAAGCATGGAATAAAGGTGAAATTGGGGGTATCGGAAATTAGGAACTATGAAAAATACCTTGGGCTGCCCTCTCTAGTTGGTAAAAGGAAAAAAAGAGAGTTTTAATTTTATAAAGGAGAAGGTGTGCAATGAGATTGAGTCCCTTATTAAGAAGTTTTGGTGGGGACAACGGGGTGATCGAAGAAAGATTCATTGGGTGAAGTGGGAGGATTTGACAAAATCAAAAACCATTGGTGGTATGGGTTTTCGTGATCTTGCCATGTTCAATGACTCTCTTTTGGCAAAACAAGCTTGGCGACTCCTGCATAATAAGTCCTCACTCTTCTACAAGGTATTTAAAACTCGTTTCTTCCCTAATTCTTCAATAATGGAGGCTGCTGATTCAAGGTTGGGTTCCTATGCTTGGAAGAGCATCCTTAGGGGGAGGGATATTATTAAAAGGGGGGCAATTTGGAGGATTGGAAGTGGGGAAAAAATCAATATTTGGCAGCAATGTTGGCTGCCAAGAAAACATCCACCAAGGCAGCCAATGTGTCCATTGGAGAGTTTTGAAAATTGCACGGTGGATTTGCTCATAGACCCAAACACAAGAACATGAAATGAAGGGCTGATTGATGGTTTATTTGTAGAAGAGGATGCTAAATTGATCAAGAAGATTCCTCTTAGCCGAGCTGCACCTAAGGACACTTTGTATTGGCCATACTCCACATCGGGTCACTACACATACAAGTCTGGTTATATGTTCCTTAAACAAGAATTAGAGATGGAAGCAAGCCAACAAGCCCCACCAATTCATGATAAACAGGTCTGGAAGAAGATTTGGCAGCTGCAAGTTCCTCTAAAAATTAAAAATTTCCTTTGGCGTGCGTGTCGTAATGTTCTTCCTACAAAATAGGCGCTGTTGAAGAGGAAAGTTACAGTTGACCCAATTTGTGAGAGGTGTCGTTCTGCTGTGGATGAGTCCGTGCACGCTGTTTGGTCTTGCCTGAAGTTGGGAGAGGTTTGGGGTGTGGGTGAAGAGTGGTGTTTCAGGTCTAAGGTGGAGTTTACAAATGTGAAGGAGCTTCTGTCATGGCTGATTGTAGAAGGAAAACCACTTGAGTTATTTGCTTATATGACTTGGATGGTGTGGACTCAAAGAAACAAAGTACGTGTCACCCAACAATCTGTTCCACTCCATCAATTGACTGAACAAGCGAAGCAAAAACTGAATTAGTTTAAAGCTGATCGGCAGAATTCTGAAGTGCAGGTCACGGACAGCAATATTGGAGGCTCTAGATGGTCATGTCCGCGAGATGGTTTGGTGAAAATAAACTTTGATGGAGCTGTTTTCAATGAATCAAATCAGTTCGGAGTTGGAGTGGTAATCCGGGACAATAACGGAGTTGTGCTGGCTTCCTGTTCATCAAGCATACAAACCTGATGAGGTTGAGGTGCTGGCTGCTTTGAAGGCAGTCACTCTTACGTGTGATTTGGGCTTTCAAAAAGCGATTCTTGAAGGTGATTCTCTTGGTCTAATCAAAGCATTGAAATCAACAGAGGATAGCCTTTCTCCAATAGGTCTGCTGGTAGACAATGTGAAATGGGTTGCTAGTAGTTTTGAATGATTGGTGTATTCTCTAGTAGTTTTGAATGATTGGTGTATTCTCATGTTAAGAGAAACGATAATAGAGTTGCTTATAGTCTGGCGAAAAATGCATTATGCATACCAGATTTACAAGTATGGATGGAAGATGTCCCATCGCATATTACTTTGATTTTAGATTTGGATGTAATTGATTCAAGTTAAATAAAATGAGTTAGCTTCTTTCTCAAAAAAAAAAAAAAAAAAAAGCTATAATATACAAAAGAATGAGTCAAGTCTACTTTAGGAATACATTATCTAAATATCTCCATCACAAAAGTCCAGCCTCCATCAGTAGTTAGTCTAACTATTGCTAACCACAAAAACATGTCTCAAAACGATCATTACCTACTCTGAAAATTTTTGCAAAAGAATGGGATGTGACAAAACCAGTAAGTAGCATAATTAATGGGAGTGGGGGAAATGCAAGTTTCATGATGAAGAACAGTTTGCAAAGCATGTTTTAATTTGGAAAATTTCTAACTGAATACTACAAGATCATTTTCAATAATAGTATGACAAGAATGATTAAATAATGAACACAAGTTTCTCAAAATAATTACCATGAAACTATATACTATAATTTGGTGAGTACTAACAATATAATTTCCAAAGCCATAATATCTAACATAAGGTAAATTATCACAAAGAAACCACACTACCACATAGATCGATCAGGGGATCCACGCATTCACAACTGGCATGATATTGTCCTCTCTAGTATGCAGTCTCTTGGCCCTATGGGCAACAGCCTCACCTATACCCTCAAGGTTTTGTCTCTCCCCCAATAGGCAGCAGCCTCACCCACACACAATCAAGAAACCTCTTCCCCATAGGTAGCAAGGAAGAACACGTCATCCAAAGTGAAAGGACACTAACTTGGATCTAATTCCGTTGTCACAAAGACTACGGAAACCAAATCTGGTGATCACCGGGAAAACACACACGGCATAGAGTTAAAACAACATAAAGCTCACAAGTATACATGTACTTTCAAATATATATAGTTTATATCTAGGTAGTTTCAAAAAAACCTTAAAAACAATCAAAACTTCCATAAAGTTTGTAAGGTTTTCAACTTCATTCTTTGTCAACAAGATTTTCTATCAGTTTCTCAAATAATACAAGACAAGATAAGCACCTTTAAATTTTCCAATATACCATAAAATCCATGAATTCCTTATAAAAGATTACATCATAGTTGCTCATATTTTCCATGTTAACAATTCATGCATTTCCCTAAATGAAATACCAAATATGATGCACTTTCATATATAATCATATATAGCAGGGTCACAACACAACACTTTTAAAGAAAATATAGTTCTATAAATAAAATTTTCAAAATGTGCTTGACCCAAAAAGAAAAACATCATTTATGCAACATGGTTATTTTCCAAAAATCTCATTTAAAAGCTACTTACCTTGCAACCAGTAAAAAGCCTAATTCTCCAAGGTCCAAAGGAGATTAGCTAGAACCTAAACAATATTAAGCAAATCTATCACCGTAAGCATAAAGCTTCTAATTGTATCTATCTACAAATTAGGAATTGCCAAATAAACACTTGATTAGGCAAGCCTAGTATTTAAAATCATCAATAATGTATTCCACTTCCAAAGTTTCTCAACAAATTAATTCACAAGGCATAGACTCCAATTTATACTCACAATTATTCTTTCTAACACCAAAACTTCAACACCTTATAACTACTTCCCACAAGATTTGTATAATATCATCAAGAGACCCATGATACTAAAAATCACTATATCCTCCAAGACTAACAATTTAATTTTTTAACTAGCCCCAAATAATCAATAAAAACTATATTCACCATCTATTTCACATTAAAAGGCTAAAACCCCCAAATCTTTACCACTTAGATAGCCACCATTGTAAAAATTATAAACCCACTCACCAAATAATTTCACCAATACAAAATCCATACATATAAACACATGAATATCACTTTCAAAGCTCATAAATCACATGGGTATCATTATCAAAACTTAGATAAAGAAAGCCTCTAGTAAAAGCATATAAACCCACCAAAAAGATTAGAAATCTTTACCACAAATAAAAAGGATGAAGATGCTTAGAGGTTCCTAAGGATTTTTTGGTGACCTTGTTGGAAAAAAAAGATGGTGGAGATGGTAGTGAAGGAATTACACCGGTGGGAGAGGATGAGAGAGTGAAAGAGGAGTGTTTGTATTTGTGAGAAAATGAAAAAGAAAACAAGTGGAGAGGACCCTTGTTGACCAGCCAAGAGAGTGAGAGTGTGAGATGATATTTGTGTGTTAGGGAAGCATATAAGGTGGGTGGGTCATGTGGCGTCTCAAAAATCTGACCACACAATTTTTTTTTTTTTTAATATTAAAGGGTTAGGATGTTACAAAATTTCTCTCTCATGTTAGTTGTCAAGTACTAATACAACTTCTTCTCTTTTAAAAAAATATAAAAATTAAAACTGAATTTTTTTCCACAAACGTACCATTTTTTTTATTATCACTAAACTGTTTTTTTCTCACTTCCACATTTCTCTCTCACATTAGTAGTCATGTACTAATACAACTAATTATTGAAATAAAAAATAAAATAAACCTGTCATAAGTAAAATGTGTAAACCCAAAAATAAAAAATAAAAAGCCTTGTTGCACGCGCAAAGTGCGTGTGATGAGGCTAATTAACTTTTAAATGGCAGTATTTTTTGGACAATCAAAACTAGAATAATAGAGTAGTTCCCGCAAATGTTATAAAGTTAAGTATTGTTAGTCGTGGGAACTGTTGGAAAAACACAGTTTTGTATCTCATACAAAAACACGCAGTAGAAATAAATGGATCTACTTTATTCATGTGAGATAACATGGAACATTTGCATTTTAGAAACAAACGAAGATCGAACTTGGGAATACTTTTAATCTTCACCCCAATTCCACATATGCCCTAGATGTGTGGTCGCTCAATCAGTTCTATATGTACTTGTTTAAGAGAATAAGAGAGTGTCTTGAGAAATCTGCATGTTTCTCTTTTAATCATACATATATCTCTTTCACTGCACTTGGTAGTTACTTTATTTAACATATCAACTAGAAGTCTCCACTTCCATGATCAAGACAAATAATCTTAATTGACATGCTATAGTCTTCGTAGATGAAATGCCCAATTTCATTACCTACTACGAACTAAGATTCTGAGTTTACAAAGAACTTGTGATTTACATTTTCTATGACTAAATCACATACTATGCATCTCAAGGACTATATGATAATGTCCAAATATTCATTTTACTATTATTTTAGAAAATAAAACAACTTTATTACTTATAACATAATGTCATACATAGCATTAAACAATAGGATTTTAGGGCACTAATCCTAACAGGAACGTGAACCCTTTTACCTTGAAACAAGGAAAGAAAGAAAAGAATCAAAGCATAATGACACCACTAAACACTGGGTGGCTATTAATACCACCCTAGTTAGGATTTTGAGAAGAGATGTGAAGGAAAAGGAAAAGAGGCTTAAAGGGTGGCAAAAGAGAGAGGTGAATTGTTCAACTTTTAGGCTTCGTTTAGGAATTCATAAGATAATGGAATGGAATGATCATAAGAGAGTGGAATATAATTGAATGTATTTAAGTGAGGAAAATGAATGAAAAAGAAAGAAATTAAGTAACCTTGTTTGAGAGTAACATTGAGGGAAATGAATGAAATTATTTCATAAAAATATTACAATTAGACCCTTATTTTAAAATAAATGGCTAAACATATAGGGGTATTTTAGGAGTTTTAGTAACAAATTCTTTAATTCTAATTTTATTCTCTCCAATTCTTCTCACTTTTGGAGGAATGAAAATTTGAGGTTTTGAGGGAATATAGACAATTGAGTATCCCCCCCTACCCATTCCATTCCCTCCCGCTTAAACTCCCAAACAAGGGAATAGACTTTCCACTTCCTCCATTAAAACTCCAAAAAAAGAGGAGGGAAGAATAATCTAACATTATTTTTTTCATTCATTTCCATTTCATTCCTTTCCTTCCTCTTAAACGAAGGCTTAGTGTTGATACCATATTTTTTTTGCCATCAATTTGAGTGCTAGACCTTGAAATTTTCAAAATATCATATTCTCACTAGGGACCGTGGGAACATCTAGATCACAATGGTTCAATCCGTTTGGGCATCAGAGCACTCAAAGTGTCATTTCAGGTCAAAGTGATCAAAATGACCTTGGTCAATGCAATAGACATCTCATTTTGTATCCCTTACGACTCAGGCCACCCATTCCTTAATGATGACGTCACTCAAAGGCCTAGGGTTTATTTGGGCCCAATCGCATAAAATCTTGACATGAGGAATTATTTGTGAAAAAATAAAATTATTTTTGGAAAAGAAAGGCTGTAGGAAACCTTAAGTGTGCGTATGCATACATGCATATGCGCACCCACACTTAAAGCATGTGTACGCATACTTAGGGTATGCGCACGCATACCCCGAGTATGCGCATGCATCTAGAGTTCCAGAAACTATGAAGTGAAAGCTTTTTGCACATAGGTTCGAGTAGAGTGAATCCCACATCATCTGGGGGGCTGCCCTACACCCCTATTTTACTACTATAAAAGGCACTCTTTCAAAGGAGGACGAAACATACAAGATTCACTAGGAAATAGTGAATCGAAGTGGGAGTTTTCACACAAAACATCCTCAAGTCAAGTTTTACTTGTTTGGGAACTATTTTGGTCTTGGCCTTTGAGTTCTAAAGCTTACTAACCTTTTGGATTTGTTGTTGAAAGCTCTAGAGAGTTCTTGTGTTAAGGTAAAGGTCCAAATTTTGACTCTTCTCTTCTCTTTATTTTTTCACATGTTTTACTGCTTTAATATGTTTGTGTTAGTTTAGGTTTGTGTTGTGCTTGTATTTGAAGCATGATAGGTTGCTGGGTATAAGTTTCTGGGTGTGTATGCGTGCGCATGCTTCATGCATGCGTATGCATACTCAAAGTGTGTGTATGCATACAACTAGGATGCACATGCATACCCTATGTATGTGCCCGCATACTCATGTCCAAAAACCCAGATTCACTTTTCCTTTGTTTTGGCTTGCTTTCTTTCTCATGTTTAGCCTTTATTTAGCCTGTTTTTCTTATTTTTGAGTCTATGTTCAATGCTTTAATATGTTTTGTTTTGTTTGTTGTTTAGATAATTGGTTAGGGTTTATATTTTGTAGAATGCCTTGTTTACTTTAGATGCATGATAGTTTATGTGTGTGTGAGTTTAGAATAACATATTGGAAAACCCTTTTAATGAGATTAAGATTTGTAATACAATGAACGAAGATCGATGCACGGATTGGGTGGGGTTTAGTACCTAACATCTTCCCGTCCCATACCTAAACTTCGGACATGTGCTCTGGTAAAGATCAATCCTTCCATAAATGCACTATATTTATGGTTCTTAGACCTAATCTAGGTGGTTACTCCATTTACACCCTCCACCATGGTCCACCCTAGGCCAAAGTGTACATCCCACGATTGGAAACACCCTTCCAACTTGTTGCGGCTGCTTGCGCCCACAGTGGCGACCCCACTGGAGATTAGAGAAGTTTGACTCCAATGTGTTCCATGTCTTAATCTTGATAAGGCCTTTTTTAATATTGTTTTGCACTCACGTTCACTTGGTTATTTTTTCCCTTTGCCATGGCTGATGATGAGTGGAAAAGTGGAGGCTCCATTTAGGGCCAAGACTTTTTGAAGTTCATCCCACAAACTTACAATCCATGCCATTGCCTATGATGGGCTATGAGTACATTAAAGGTTTGCCACCAATCCGTATGAGGTCCATTAGGCCCAAGGTTGGAACAATGGCCCACCTAGTTGTGAGTGACTTATTGATCTATCCCTTTAGCTTCAAGGAGCTTACCCACTCATAGAGAGATCCTAGATCCTATCAAAAGATGGTACGCTTTATATCTCTTGTTTGTTCAACCTTATATATTATGTTCACCTAGCTCTAAAGGACAGATAAAAGATGAAAAATTGGGATGATGACCCAAAATTTATGGCATGTCCTAAGACCTTGGGATGAAAAGAAAATAAGTATCTCAAATATAAAAGGCTTGTCCCAAAGTTTGAAAGTATATCTTAACTTGAAAGTTTCATAGAACCATAGCCCATATGCTATCGTAAGTCCAAATCAAGGCCTTTTTGAAAAAGAAAGTCTTGGGCCTAAGGTAAAAAATATGCTATGGACCTAGCATCCAAGATCCTACAAAGTCAAATGAATATCTTTATTTTTGAGCCTCTTTGTTGCATGTAAAGGCTAAAATGAAGTGAGATTCATAGGCCTTGAGAGGAAGGTCACAATGTGTTCTAGCTAGAAGGCTACTTCGAAAAAAAAAAATTGATAATGAATGAAAGATGAAAATCCCAAAGGTGTTGAATACATTGTTGACCCATATTTAAGACAAAGGATTGAAAATCTATAAGCACATTCTAGTGAAAGCCTACGAGTGCAAGATTAGAGTGTTATTGTAAATGGACCAAGCCCTATGAAACAAGGGGTGCGGCTCATGAGAGAGAAGTGAGCGACTTTGTAATTGGGCATTTGTTAAAATGGACTTAAAAGAATTTTTAAGAACATCTAAATAAAACAAGCTTTTAATTGGGACATGAACTTAATAAGAATAGGACTTCTTTTTAGGCATCATTGCACCACCAAGAAAAATTAACAAAATTAGGTTCAATAAAGCATACCTCACTTAAAATGGACTGCTTTAAGTGAACCTATTGCAAATTAGGTTCAATAAAGCAACAAAAGATGCTTAACTAAGGTTGATATCATACCTCAAGTAGAAATGGCCACTATAAGTGACGCCGCACTCCTAGAAAAGATATACAAGATGATATAAGATCAAGGCAAGGTGCTTGAAAATATGGGGAGTCATCTCTCTAAGTTGGAGGAAAGCAAGCTCAAAAAGCCTATAAAATGTGGAGACAATTGAGGAAGAAGAAGGGAAGAATGGGATGACAAGGATAAGGTTAATTATGAGAGGAACAAGTAATTTGAGAAGCTTACCGTGGAAACCGTAGCCATGAAAGAGGAGAGGGAAAAGATGCAACTAGCCTTTTGTAAAGCTCAAGGGATGGATGATTATCTCTACAACATGGGTGGCCTAGGTTCCAAAACTCCTATCCCATTTCCTCCCAAGTTTAAGATCTATGATACGGAAAAGTTTGATGGAACGGGAGACCCTAAAAAACATGTTAGGAGATATATAAGCATATCCGAGATGAAAGGTTTGGATGGGAAGCAAATCTTACATGCATTACCTCTATCACTCACGAGAGGTGCATCAAGATGGTACTATAGTTTGGACTCAAGAAAGACCAAGGTATGGAATGAGCTAGTAGAGTTGTTTATGGACCAATTCATTTTCAACTCCATGATTGATGTGATTTTGAGAGACTTGGAGACTACTAAGCAAGGTGTAACTTTCTCCAAATACATGACAAGGTGGAAGAGGAAGGCTTCCAAGATGGTCAATAGGCCAAATGAGAAAGACCAAATCAACATGATCATTAAGAATTTTCTTCTGGCATACAATAGTAGGCTTCTGTCATCGCCTATTAGCTCTTTTGGAGAGTTATGTGATTGTAGGTCTAGGATTGAAGATGCCATCAACAATGGATGATTAGAGAAGGGAGAGAGCAAGCCTCTAATCAAGAAGATGTATGGGGGAGGATCATCCAATGCCAAAGCACCTAACCCCATAAATGTGAGTGCCATCATACCCCAATAACCCTTAGCCTACCAAAGCTTCAAAAAGAAAGAGCATCGAGAATTTTTCGACCTAGGACTGACCCTTGCCCAAGCATATAAAATCTTGACCTCCAAAGGATTTCTTACACCTATGCCTAATCTCATACCTCTTACTTGGAACCTGAATGAATATTGTCACTTCCATCAGAAATCTGTCCATAAGAGTGACAATTGCTTCCACTTTAAGCATAAGATACAAGACCTGATAGATAATGGAACCCTCCCAAATCCAAACATCATCACTAAGTCTAATGTTAGGAAGAACCCCCACCTGATTATCACTGAACTCCTCCCCATATCAGAATTATGTTAAGCTCGAAGGGATCAATTGGGATTGTTCTAAGTTAATAGAGGTTGTGGAGATCAACATGGTTGAAATTCAAGGAATTTGGGATGATGAGGATGAAAAGTTGAAGAGTGCTATAGCTGTGTAAGGGACTGCCCCTAAAGGAATGTTTGAATTGAAGAAGAGAATCCAATAAGATGATGTGGTCAACATCACTAGGAGTGGAAAGCATTACATGCCATAATTTTTGGAGAAAGATCACCTTGGTAGAAACTTGGGAGAAGGATCGAGGCCCCTTGGACTTAATGGGAATGAAGAGAAAGAGGAGGATAGGCTTTTAGCCTAACTAAAGAAGACTTAAGCACTTAAGTCTGTTTGGGAGTTTTCTAATGGCCTCTTATAAGCCACAAAGGAGATAGAAGGATTCTAGGTCGACTAAAGTACATTAGTTGATTCATTGCTAAACTAACTTCTACTTGTGAGCCTATCTTTAAACTTCAAAGGAAGAATGAACCCCATACCTGGAACGAAGAGTGTCAGAAAGCTTTTGAGACCATCAAGGAGTACCTCCTCCACCCACCTATCTTAGTGCCTTCAGAACTTGGAAAGCCCTTACTCCTCCACCTTTCAATCAAAGAGGATGTCGTAGGAAGTATGTTGGCTCCAGAAGATGATGGTAAGAATGAGAAAGCCATGTACTATTTGCATAAGAGGTTGCATGATAGAAATTGAGGCACCCATAGAGAAATCCTATTTTGCTCTTGTGTGGGCTGTACAGAAATTGAGGCATATCATTCTACCTTTCTAGGAATGAATAGTTGCCAAAACAGACCCTTTGAAGTTCATATTCGAGAAACCCACCTTGAGTGGAAGATTTTTAAGATGGTTAATGATAGGCCACAAACTGAATGACCCCTTGTGATAGAAATTAATTTAATTAAATAGCCAAGTTATTAATTAATCAATTTATCATGCAAACGCGTGGTAGCACAAACAAATCACCAATAAACTAATTATGTAGTGGAAAATAAATAACACGGTGATTTGTTTACGAATGAGGAAAACTTAACGGCAAAAACCCCACCGGGTGATTTTCAGGTCACCACCCCCGAAACTCCACTATTATCACAACAAGCGGTTACAAGTAAAGGAATCCCAAGTACCTTACCAACCTACAGTTGAACACTTACCCCAATACTCAATTGGACTTGTTCTGTAGTGACAGTTCCCCTTTTTCAATGCATGGCTCCCAAGTACGTGATTAACCAATTGCGCGGATCCCAGTACGCGACTTCAATCACCAACTAAGAAGGTTGTTGGCTGCAAAGTTCTTTAGTTCATCCACACACTGAAGATCAAGAAGATGCTTCGTTACAAAACCCTACGGTGCACATACACAGCAACTTCTTCAAGAGAAAGAGATGAACTAGGGCAAGAACTTCGTCTCCGGTCACAATTTGCTTGAACAGAGTTTGCTCAATGCTTGTGCAACTTGTGAACACATTGACGGCCCTTGAAATAATCCTTTTATATGTTTAGGGTTAGAAGAAAAGAAGACCTAAACACATAATCACGGATTCCAAGAAATCATATCAGAATTCTGAATTTCTTAAATCTCGACAGATAAGCTGTCGAGCAGTTGTCGAGCCACGGGCTAAACAGCTTCCTTAAACCTCGATAGATGCAGCTGTTGAGATAGCTGTCGAGCTTTAATGATTTTGCACTTCTCAGCTTGTTTCTTGGACAGACTTGATGACTTCAACACTTGATCTTGAAACTTTGTTTCTTGAAGTATTTGAACACATCCTAGAACTACCCAATTACAAGTAAAGTGCGTTTTTTCAAAGGATTAACCAATTACATAAAATCATGACAGATGTTCTTAACATGTGAACCACATATGTCCTAACAATCTCCCCCTTTGGCAATCCGTGACAAAACCACAACAACCAAATGAATACATGAGAAAAGTCATAAATCACTCAACTCATTTCCACTTGTTGAATACAATAAAATCTATCCTAACACAAACTCTTGAAAAACTTTGCAAGAAGAGAGTTTATGACAAGTAGACTTTGACAACCTGTATTTCTGAAACACTTTAAACAAAACTCATCAAGGCATCTTAGTGTGAAACAAAAATAATAGATTGCATACAAGTAATATGAAACATGTGTATAAAGGGAGAAAAGAAACAACACATGAAAGGGTAGGTGAAAGAAAAACATACATCAATATAAAGAAAGAGATTAGTACAATGTATATCTATAAATGGTCACTAGACCTCATGTACAAGAACAATGTATCTATAAAAGAAAGAAAAGAAAAGATACAGAATAGCCTCACTACATCCCTCAGAACTCAACAACACTCCCCCTAACAAAAAGACCTATACTAACTCTCATAACCAAAACTACTCCCCCTTTTTGTCACGAATGACAAAGGGTAAGAGTGTCAGGTAGACATCTCATCGGTAGAGCTAGCATCTCTATCATCATCATCCGAAGCATCATCGTCATCACCATCATTAGCATCCTCAAAATCAGAAGCCACGGGAGAAGGTGGTGAAGGAGTAGCCTTAGGAGCAAAACCGCCCATGGTCACCTGCCGTCTAGCAATGCGGCCAACACGGACATTCACATGATACAACTCTGTGGAGAGTGTATCAAGGTGAGCATCCATGCACTGAAGCTGCGCCATGATGTCTCCAAGAGTCACATCGCCCGAAGAAGAAGGAGGAGCAGATGTGGGTCGAGCAGAACGAGATGGAGTCGATCAGGAGGGAGGTGCAGAATCCTGCTGTCACAACCTAAATTGCGCCTCACTACGTTTTACGGTAGCGACGTCAATGGCACATATGAAAGTGAAGGGGTTGGACGCGGGAAAAGGGACGAGAAGTGCTGTAAAATCCACGTGATAGCAGAAGGAAAGATAAGCTTATCACGGGACGTCGAATCCTGAAAAACATCTATCAAAGACAAAATAAAGTGGGAGGGGAAGTCAATGGTAAGATGCTCAAGAAGGGATAACAAGAAACGAGCACGAGACTCCGTAATGGAGTTGTAATGCGAGAGAGGATAAAGAACAAAGGTCATCACCATGTTCAAAAACCGTGGGCCTTTTGCAAAGGCCGAACAGTAAGTGAACTGGCGCTCACCCCACGCTGAAGGATGCTCACAAAAAGCGGACATGAGCTCATCCTTGGACACAGTCCTCAGACGCTCACAGGAAGAATAGTCGGGAAACTCTATCCTAGGAACCCTAAGCACATCCGCAACAAGCTGTGGTGTGACAGGAATAGAAATACCTCTGACATGAGTAACAAAATGAGGTACAAAACGCTTCGAATGAATGCCTTGTCGAGAAAAGTTCTCCGAAAATGCCTTGTGGGCATCATCATCACGGAACCGAAGAGAAAGAGGTGCATGATTAGAAGATGAAGAAGCACCGGAACGAAGAGGGTTTCGAGCCGGAGTAGTTTTACGCTTAGGTGCCATAGACACGACTAACGTAAACAGAATGAGAGGGAGAGAGTGAAAAAGTCTAGGTTGTAATTGATTTCTTAGGCTTTTAATCCAAGATGATGAATAGGATGTTTAGAAGGAGTGACTCATCCACTAGCATTAGATCCAGCAGTACTTCACTCCCTGAGATTCCAGCAGAAGATGGAACAATCAACTCAGAGTCGTACCAGCTTTCAGATCTAGATCAGAAGTTAGGAGATTGGATTCTAAAAGATAGACCTGCATCCCAGTGTAGTTCGTCTAGAACGCGAGCTCCCACATCTAGAAAAGACTTAGGTCCTTTGTTCCAAGGTGTTAAAGACCACTCCCAGGTTAGTACCCCTTGTTACACAGCCAAACAAGACTCAGTTGCTGATCAAGTGTTGATCCTGCAACAACTATCTTGGCATGGTATGACATCATCTGGACTACTAGAGGTGCTGGATGAAACTCTAGGAGAGGATGACTCTTGGTAGATCTGGAGGGCGGCGGAGAGGTTTTATGCCTAGGGTTTCGGTTTCCTCTTCGATAACACATCGTGTGTTGTCCTTGTGTTTGCATCTCTCTTCCTTTAATCTTTGCCATTTAATTTCTGCTGTGGATGTGATATTATTTGGTTTAGATTGTTCATCAATTCTGTATTAAGCTTATGTTCATATTCCGCACATTAATTGTTTGATATTAAGCTTGAATTGGTAATTTGTAAATTGGGGGTCTAAACATTCAAGGGTGTTTTTACACTAATTGAACTTTCAATTGGTATCAGAGCGGGTACTCTTGTTGTGGTTTAAATACCTAAGTGTGATCCTTGACCCCTTGTGTTTATTTGCCATGGATTGTGCTTTGTATGCCTCTTTGTATGATTTGGTTGGTGATGAATGTAACATGCCACGTGTTTGTGAAAATGCCTCTATGAGTGTTAATCCTCATAAGTGTGATGACATGTTATTTGAATCTATGGATGTTGTTGACAAACTCTTGAAGAAAAATGCTAAGAAGTTTCAAAAGAATTTGAGCAAGTTATTTTGTGAAAATGATGATTTGATTGCTAAGCTCAATGAATCCAACAAATTGGTTGAGAAATATAAAAAACTTGCTGAAATTTCTCTTGAAAAGCTGAAAGAGTTTGAATGTTTGAATATGGACTTGGATGTTAAACTTGTTTTGTCTAACAACTTGTTGATAATCTTAAATGTGAAAATGAATCTCTTAAGGTGCATGCCAAGTGTTTGATTGCTGAACCTATTGTTAAAAAGGATGAAAATATTTGTTGCAATCATATTGTGGTACCCGATTTTGTGCCTAGTGTGTGTTCTACCTTAAAGGACAAATCGGTGTACATTCCTCCACATAAAAGAAATCAAAAGGTGGAGAGAAAGGCTATTAAGTCAAAGCCTCCGTTTAGGTCTCAACCTAAGGTTTTGAATGGATCTAAGTTTGTTCCAACTTGCCACCATTGCGGTGTGATCGGTCATATAAGACCTCAATGCCTCAAGTTGAAAAGGGAACAAAACAATGTTGCTAGATCTCTTCCCAAAAAGCCTAGTAGACCTAAACGCATTGTTTGTCACCATTGTGGTGCCTTTGGTCATCTAAGACCTCAATGCTCTAAGTTTCATGCTTTTAAAAGAATCAAAAGAAAAGAGAAACTTGAGCTTCATGAAAGTTGTGCTAAAAAGAGTAAACCAGATTTGAGTGAAAATAGCATGTTGTTAAAGAAAATGTTTAATGCTCTTAACTCCTTGACTATGTGCATCTCCAGTTCTCATTCTTCCAACCCTCGTCTCACTTCTCATGAGACACTCATTCCAAACAATCATTCCGTTTGGATGAGGAAGGGTTCCTATGGTTGAGCTTTTGCTCTTTTGGTCTTTGATCTAATTTTTTCGATTTTTGTAGGACCCTTCATGCATTAAATGTCATATCTTCATGCATTTTGTGCATCTTGCATTTATTTGTATGCATTGTTTTGTTTTTTATCTTACTTTTATATTTCAGTTTTGTGTGAGTAAAAAAAATCCAAAACCACATAAAAAGTGAAAAATTAAAAAAGTTTGATCGTATATGTTTGAGCACATATTACATGTGAGTTTGGCCTTGTACCTTTGTACAAATGGCTTTGTGCATTTATGAGCTTAGCTTGTTATTTTTGCACTTATATCTTTATGAGAAAAATCTTGACATCTTTTGTGTGATTGTTATAAATCGATCTTCAAGCTTGTCATGAATGATTAGTCAATAGTCATGTTGGTTTTGATACATGCGTAGACTTGTGCTTATATCTCTTCCCACTCTTTTATTTTTATTGCTTAAAGAGCTCAATAAATGTAAATCTGAAAAATGAAAAGAGATAATGAGCTGCAAAAGCCGTCGCACATACTAGTATTCGACTAGGAAAAAGGGAAAGCGACTTATATGAAAATGTATGATACCCAAAAAGCCAAAGGCTTGTTCATCAAATTGAAATATCACAAATTTCAGGCATCGATATCAAAATGAGATGTTTTGATTCAAAATGATCAAATGTTATGAATTGTAAAGAAGTCAAATGAAAAGCTTCATCGTATGTAATTATTTTCTTGTGGGAGGTCATATATGTTCATTTCTATAATTGAGATAGACCACTTGATTTAGTACTAGTTGTGTATGACTTGATTGAATTGATCATTGAAGCTTCACTCTAGATTAAGGACTATTCCACATTTGATACACACACACAACACACATGCTTAATGTTCAATGAATGTCTTATTCATTTGTTAGATTGTACTTGTCTAAATGTGATGTGTGTGTGCTCAATCATATATGGTTCAATCCAAAAAGATTTTTGATCATTTTATATGTTTTTGGAAGTGATTTTTATCACTCTTTGTGTTCATGTTTAGTGTTTACTTTGTTTTTCATTGTTTAAACATGTTCTGTGTTGAAAAAACAGGTGTCAGAGTTTTTCGCGGCTCAGCTGGCGACTCGCCAGTCGTGAAACTCCAGTCGTGAGTTCATCTAGAAGCTTTGGCGACTCACTCACAGCTTGCTCGCGACTCACTCGCGACTTGCGAAAATTTTTGCGACTAAACCTCGCGACTCGCCTAGTCGCGAAACACCCAGAAATAGCTTTTTAAAGGGCTTTTTGTGGGAAACCTGTTTTAAACCTCTCCCATCCTCTCTTAAACCCCTCTTTCACTATTTTTACATCAAAACCCAATCAATTTGAATGGTTTTTCATTCCATTAACATCTCTAAGGTAATTATAAACTCTTTTCATTAATTTTGATCCTTAGATTATGTTTTGGAGAGTTTTGTGCTCTTGGTTGGGATTTTTATCATAGGGGTTGGGAAAACTTAATTTTTGTCAAATATTTTTGATGGGATTGGTTTCTTTTGTTGATTTTCCTTAGATATTGGCCCCTTGTGGCAGAAAGAACATGTATTAAGGGTGGATTTCATGATGTTCATGCATTGATTCACATTATTGTTCATAGTGTGCATGCTAGGTGTTTGTTAAAATGCCTCTTAGACATTTTCTCGCTTGTTTGGACTCCGATGAGTACCAAACTTTGGGGTTTCTCATGTTTCCTCATTAGGAACATGTTTGGTTCATTGGTTGTGTATTTAACACACCTTGCCCCACATGTGCATTTTTCATGCATTGCACATAGCCACCTCTTGCACACACCTTTGCTACCCTTGTCATGCATTGGTCTATACCTTATTTCTTCATCCTAGCATGTCATGTTTACCTTATGCTTTGTAACTCTTTGTTTTGTCTTAGGATTGAGCTTCATTTTCTCATTCATTTCGCACCCTTCATGCATCATTATCATTGTTCGTTCCTTCATCTCTTGTCCTCTTTTCTCTTTAACCCTTTGTCTATTCCTGACAAAAAGGGGGAGAGTATACTCTAGGGAGTATACCGGAGTGTTTTTGTCATTTCTATATGACTCTTGTGCACATCCTTAGGGGGAGAAATTCTATTTCTCATGCACGTTTGTAGGGGGAGAGATATTTCATAAGGGAGATGCATATACCAAGGGGGAGAAGACATTGAGTTAACAATAAAACTTTATTTTTTTTGTTTCTCTTTATGTTTGTTTTCTTATATTACATCGTGTTTGTGTTTTGGACATACATATATCCCTATGCTATTGTGCTTCATTGAATGCATATTCGGATGATCATTTGCTTTGCTATGTGATCATTGTAGTCATTTCTATATGACTATTTTGGTGTATGATCAAGTTGCTCACATGTTTCACATCATGTTTACTTGATCGCACGTTACTTGTTATATTATACTTGTCCTTTTATTACTTGCTTTACCTTGAGGGTCTAATGTGTTTTGTGTAAGTGTTTCAGGTTACAAGTATATATGTTCCAAGTGCATTTCAGCTTCTCATCATTTTGAAGGGGAGAAACTTTAAGCACTTTTAGTTTATAATATTTAAAGTTGTTATTCAGCTTGTTTATGGTAGTTTGTACCCATGTTGCTTTTGTAAGCTTTTAGGGTTTGTTTTCTTCTGTAGGCTTTATGGTGTGTACCATGCTTTATGCAGCCTTTACGTTTTTGTTAAATCAGTACTTCTAACTAAATGTCTTGCATTTTCTTGTTAAGTACTGTCACTCTTGTGCCCTTGTAGGATTATTCCTAGATGCATATACTTAGTGTATTATGCATTGGTTGAGTGTTGGGCATTCAAGTGACTTGCTTTGTTCTTGTTAGCGTGTATGTCCAAGTGTTCATTCCAAGTGTGAATGAGCATTGTGGTCACTACCTAGTAGTGATTATTTGTTTGATCAAGCCATGGTTTGTTTCTCAACTCCATCTTTGCTTGATCATATCTTGCCTGCTTCATATGCATTTCATGCTTTTCTGCATACAATGATCATGGTGTATTGTTGTGTTTCAGGAGTTTCATGTTCATATGATTCAAGAGCTTCACAGTTTCTAGAGTTAGGTGTGAGTGAGTTTTGTTCAACTGTTCCCAACTCACATGTTAAGTCTAGAGTCTGTTTGAGGGTTTTGTCACGGAATAGCCAAAGGGGGAGATTGTAAGGTTAAATTTAATCAATCATCTTGTTGGCTTTATTCCGTGCCAAATTTGCTTGTATTTCAACATTAGTAACCCTGTATTTAGGTGGGATTGTTGTAAGGGTAGTGAGTGAGATAGAGTGTTGAAATGCTCAAGAGTGTGCAAGAAAACAAAGACTCGCGGCTGGATCTCGAGGGTAACTCACGGCTGCAAGCCGCCAGAAGAAGCACACGTGCCAGGCATGCCAGAAGTTGAAGCGTCATGCTAGCTGTTGTACTACAGGACAAAATAGGACAACTGGCCGTTCTGTTATCTCGTAGCTGGATCTTGCGACTCAGTCAAGCCACGAGGCCAAGCCACGAGGCCAAGCCGCGAGCCAGCCTGTTTTGAAAATCCCGACTCTTCACATTCCATTCTCACCCTAGTATAAATACCCTTTATACCCACGAAAGAATGAGAGCTTCTAGAGAGAATTTTGAGTGAGAAACCCTAGAGTAAAACAAGATTGATTCATCCACAATCTTCACAAAAGAGATTCTTCAAATTCCTCTACTCTCTTCCTCTCCATTGTTAAATCCTTGAGAGGCATTTTACCAAAACCTTTTCTCACCATATCCATTACTATGAGAGGGCTGTTTGGTGTTCTGGGAAGCAGTTAGGAAGGAACCAATTTACATTGGTTGACACTATGGTCAAGTAGCGAAATCCGGGAAGCTAGAAAAGAAATAGGTTCAGCGTAACCTCGTTGGAGCAAGAAGCTTGGAGGGCTTAGGTACACTAGGTAGATTAGGCTTGGAGGGTCTATTGCTGTTCATGTATCCCAACTACATTTTCTAGTGGATTATTTACCGCTTGGAGGGCGGCAGAGAGGTTTTATGTCAAGGGCTTCGGTTTCCTCTTCGATAACACATCGTGTGTTGTCCTTGTGTTTGCATCTCTCTTCCTTTAATCTTTGCCATTTAATTTCTGCTGTGGATGTGATATTATTTGGTTTAGATTGTTCATCAATTCTGTATTAAGTTAATGTTCATATTCCGCACATTAATTGTTTGATATTAAGCTTGAATTTGTAATTTGTAAATTGGGGGTCTAAACGTTCAAGGGTGTTTTTACACTAATTGAACTTTCACAAGAGAATAGAAGCTTACCACGTGAAGAAAAACTTGGTGAAACTTGAAGAAACCTGATAGGCCACAAACTGAATGACCCCTTGTGATAAAAATTAATTAATTAATTAGTTAAGTTATTAATTATCAATTTATCATGCAAACACGTGGTAGCACAAACAAATCACCAATAAACTAATTATGTAGCAAAAAATAAATAACACGGTGATTTGTTTACGAATGGGGAAAACCTAACGGCAAAAACCCCACCGGGTGATTTTCAGGTCACCACTCCCGAAACTCCACTATTATCACAACAAGCGGTTACAAGTAAAGGAATCCCAAGTACCTTACCAACCTACAGTTGAACCCTTATCCCGATACTCAATTGGACTTGTTCTGTAGTGACAGTTCCCCTTTCTGATGCACGACTCCCAAGTATGTGACTAACCAATTGCGCGGATCCCAGTACGCGACTTCAATCACCAACTAAGAAGACTGTTGGTTGCAAAGTTCTTCAGTTCATCCACACGATGAAGATCAAGAAGATGCTTGGTTACAAAACCCTACGGTGCACATACACAGCAACTTCTTCAAGAGAAAGAGATGAACTAGGGCAAGAACTTCGTCTCCGGTCACAATTTGCTTGAACAGAGTTTGCTTAATGTTTGTGCAACTTGTGAACTGTTTGACGGCCCTTAAAACAATCCTTTTATATGTCTAGGGTTAGGAGAAAAGAAGACCCAAAGACATATTCACGGATCCCAATAAAACAGATCAGAAATTCTGTTTTTGTAAACCTCGACAAATTGAAGGTGTTGAGCAGCTGTCGAGAAGGTGTCGAGCACACCGGGCTTTGAACAGCTTCCTTAAGCTCGATAGATGCAGCTGTCGAGCTTTAATGAATCTGCACTATTAGCTTGTTTTCTTGGACAGACTTGAAGGCTTCAACACTTGATCTTGAAACATGGTTTCTTGAAGTATTTAAACACATCCTAAATCTACCCAAATACAAGTAAAGTGCGTTTTGTCAAAGGATAAGCCAATTAAATAAAATAGTGACATGTTCCTAACAAGTGAAACACATATGTCCTAACAATCTCTCCCTTTGGCAATCCGTGACAAAACCACAATAAACAAATGAACATATGAGAAAAGTCATAAATCACTCAACTCATATTCACTTGTTGAATACAATAAAATCTATCCTAACACAAACTCTTGAAAATCTTTGCAAGAAGAGAGTTTATGGCAAATAGACTTTGATAACCTATATTTCTAAAACACTTTAAACAAAAATCATCAAGGCATCTTTGTGTGAAACAGAAATAATAGATTGCATACAAGTAATAAGAAGCATGTGTATAAAGGGAGAAAAGGAACAACACATGAAGGGGTAGGTGAAAGAAAAACATACATCAACATAAATAAGGATATAAGTACAATGTATGTCTATAAATAGGCACAAGACCTCATGTACAAGAAAAATGTATCTAAAAAGAAAGAAAAGAAAAGATACATAATATCCTCACTACATCCCTCAAAACATATCAACAATCCCCCTAACAAAATGGTCCTATACTAACTCTCCCCCTAAGAATGACTACTCTCATATCCAAAACTACCCTTTTTGTCACGAGTGACAAAGGGTAAGAGTGTCAAGTAGACCTCTCATCGGTAGAGCTAGCATCATCATCAGCATCATCCGAAGCATCATCATCATCATCCTCATCCTCCGAATCAGAAGCCACGGAAGAAGGTGGTGAAGGAGTAGCCTCAGGAGCAAAACCACCCATGGACGCCTGTCGCCGTGCAATACGACCGACATGAACGTTCACCTGATACAACTCCGTAGAGAATGTATCTAGGCGAGCATCCATGTTCTGTAGCTACGCCATGATGTCTCCTAACGTCACATCTCCCGAAGAAGAGGAAGGAGCAGATGTGGATGGAGCAAAACGGGATGAAGCTGAACGGGAGGGAGGAGCTGCTGAATCTGATTGCCGCGATCGAAACTGGGCCTCGCTACGTTTAACGGTAGGATAATCTATGGCACACATGACAGTGAAATGGTCGGAAGAGGGAAAAGGAACAGAAAAATGGTGTAAGATCCTCGTGGTAGTGGAAGGAAACATGAGCTTATCACGGGACGCCGAATCTAGATGAACAACTATAATAGAAAGAATGAAATGAGAAGGGAAATCTATAGTAAGATGCTCAAGTAGAGATAACAAAAATCGAGCACGAGGCTTTGTAATGGAGTTGTAGTGAGAGAGTGGATGCAAAACAAAGGTCATCACCATGTTCATGAATCTAGGACCTTTAGCAAAAGGTCTACATGGTGTAAACTGACGCTCACCCCAAATAGAAGGGCGCTCACAGAAAGCAGAGATGAGCTCATCCCTGGACACAGTCCTCAGACGCTCACAACTAGGATAGTTAGGAAACTCTATCCTAGGGACCCGAAGCACATTCGCAACAAGTTGCGGTGTGATAGGAATGCGCATACCTCGAACGCGAGTGAAGAAAAGAGGTACTGAATGATCAATCCCATGCATGTTGGAGTAAAACTCCTGGATAAGCACGAAAGGACAGGTGACCGGGACGTCACACAGTGACTCCCATCCCCTACTGTGAATGACAGTGGGAAGGTCAGTGTCGGCAAAGTCCGACAGAATGACTTGGCGTTCCAAATGAATGCCACGTCTAGAAAAGTTCTCCGAGAATGCCTTGAAGGCATCATCATCACGGAACCGAATATGAGACAGAGTAGGATCAGAGGATGAAGAAGCTTCGGAACGAAGAGGGTTCTGGGCTGGAGTGGATTTACACTTAGGTGCCATAGACACGACTAACGTAAACAGAAAGAGAGGGAGAGAAAGAAATACAATCAGAAAAGTCCCAAGCAATTTCAAATAACAAGTATAATGAAAAAAGAGTACGTATGCATCATGGGCTTAGCCCATTCCAAACCTATCAGCACACAAACAGATAGCACACATCTAAATGCATGACAATACTATTATAATGTGAATGTGATGCAATGTATGAGGTTTTAAACTCATTTAAGTAAAAACCCATCCCAAAATATCAATAATAGCTCATCAATTTTGAAAAACCCCAAAATTTTTCCAAAAACCCCAAAACCTAGGTTTCAAAACATGAAATGCATGAATGTGAAAGGATTAGAAGCTTACCAAGTGAAGAAAAACTTGAAAAAGCTTGAAGAAACCTTGAGGAACAATTTTTGGAGTGAGATGAGAGAGTTTGGGAGAGAAATCAGAGAAGTATCGAGAGAGAGATCGAGAGAAATGAGGGTCGGATCGCACGAGGAAGTTTAAATAGACCAGCAGCAAATCTCGATAGATGAAGGTGTCGAGAGGTGTCGAGACATCTATCGAGGAAGGTGTCGAGAAAATGGTCGTCAACAGATATAGGTATCGAGGAACAAATCATCAGATACCAGAACAGAAGCTCGATCGATACACCAGGTGTCGAGAAGCTATCGAGGAGGCAGAAGCATTCTCGATCGATCCACCAGGTGTCGAGAGGCTGTCGGGAATGCGATAAGAAAAAGCTGAAGAAGCTCGACAGACAGCAAGGTATCGAGGAGGTGTCGAGCTAGCTTTTAAAACCAGTTTTTCGAGATGTGAAAGACACAGACATGAATGCAATCTAACATGCAACTCAACCAATGATCCAATCAACATATTAAGCTCTCAAAATCATCTCTTAATAAAAATTATAAGCACATGGATCTTAAGAAGAAAAAAACACACACATACACTAAACAAGTTTAACCAATTTTATATTTCAAAAACATGTCAAGACAGTTTAGTGAACATATATTAACACATGTAAAACCTTGTGATGGCCAAATCACATTGTACCTGCACATGTATCAAGAATAGCAGAGAATATTGCGTGTTGTGTGTGAAAAACATTGCAAGATTGCATAAGTGTATACATGTTATGACGATTTGAGATATGAGAAAATCACTTTAACTCACACACAATCATAACTGCTTGATGGGGACTATCACCTTCGAAGTACATCCTATAACTCCCACATCTCCTAGAATACACGCTTGCAATCATTTTTGAAGCATTTTTTATCTTTTTGCTTTTGATTTTTCTTTTGCATATTTTTCTTTTAAGCATATCATGCATGGGCATATTAGAGAGAAAAAAGAAATACCCAATGATATTTGACATTCCAATTTTGCTATGCCTAAGCACACAAATGTCATTGACACTGCACTTTTGTTATGACAAAACATACAGATGTCATATTATGATTGGTGGGCAACAGTGGTAAGATGGTTATTAATGCCTTTCTCTTAGGATTTTTTAGTCCTTCCCGTCAAAAAGAGTGATACGAGTGTTAAGTAAAAGAGATAACTTAATCTTACTCATCACTAACAAGAGCCACAAAGTTCAATTGCTTAATTGTGCATAGAGATGCTCATATAAGCTACAAATGATACAAAGTTTAGAAGACTTTGTTTCAATGGCCATCCAAGGTACATAAGTACTAATGTACACAAATCACACACTGTTTTTGTATTTTTCTGATTTTTTTTCAATTTTTTTATTTTTTATTTTTATGTGAAAACAAAACAAAGCAAAACAAAAAAAAAAATAACCAAACAAAAACATGTTAAACAACCAAAGCAAAAAAAACTAGACCGACTCAAAACTTGAAAGCAAAACACATAAGTAATGCACACACAAAAACAAGAAGAGAGAGAGAAAAGTGACAGAATCACTTGGAGCTCTTTTCCTTCCATACCCTGGAAGAACATTTCCTTTGATTAAACCCTTGATTCGGCGTAGAGGGGGAAAAACCGTTCAAGTTTGAAAGGAACATGAGGACTCTGAGAAAATCTCTAAGGGGAGTAAGAGAGGATTGAAGTTGATTTTGGTTCCCAGATGCTAGCATGCCATTGCTCTGTTGAGTGGCAAGCCACTTGTAGCAATTTGGTCGAGTATGACCGGCAGCTCCACAATGATGACAGAGATGCTGCTTCTTTTGTTTAGGCTTTTGAGAGTTAGCCTTCTTAGCCCTAGGGCTAACATCTTTCTTCTCAAGCTTAGGGGGTGCTCCTAAGATAGATTTACCCTTGTCTAAGTTCTCACTAACTAATTCAGTTTTAATCTCATTGTTCTCAATTTTAACATTATTAGCAGGAGGAACAAAAACAGTGGTACTAGTAGAAGCAATATTAGAGGAAGAGAGACCATACCCTAAGCCTGTTTGATCTGAAGCAGATTTCTGAATGCTGAGCATCTCATCAAGCTTTGCGCTTGAAGTCCTTTCCAGTTGAGCTCTGACCTGAAACAGCTCTGCTTCAAGCTTCTTGGTCTTCTTAGCCAAGAAATTGTTCTCAAACCTCAGTGCTCCAATAGTCTGATTAGCCTCATCAAACTTTGTGGAAAGCTACTTGCGGTCAAGTTCCACATCACTGAGCTTCTTGGTGGATAGCCTATACAGTTTCTCATGCTTCTTAGAAAGCTTGTACAGTTTTTCATAGGTTGTATGAATGTCATCTTGATCATCCATCTTCTCAAACTTAGATTCCACCAATTCCTCTTCTTCAACCACATCTTCAACAATCCTCTCAGTAGGACTAATAGTGGCCGTGAAGGCATTTAAGATTTCGTCATCCTCATTGTCGAAATCATCCTCAGGCTTGGTGTCACTCAGGGTAACAGCAAGTGCCTTACTCTTCTCAATGCTCTTGAGATATGTAGGACACTCATGCTTCATGTGACCGAAGCTTTGACAGCCAAAGCACTTAGGTCCTGCGGGAACAGTGTCCTAACCACCTTTCCTTAGCATCTTTCTTCCCTTTGTCTTGGCCTTTAAACTGAGAAGAACTGCATTGCCTGCGGTCCTTGTCGAAACCCTTTCCATTTGCATTCTTCATAAACTTCTTGAACTGCCTGGTGATGTAGGACTTCATCTTGGAATCTTCATTATCAGAAGACTCATCTGTCTCACTGCTCTTGGCCTTCAGTGCCATGCTCTTACCTTTACCTGTCTTGCCAATCCTTCTTAACCCTAACTTGTAGGTCTGCAAGTTTCCAACCAGCTCAGTCAAAGGAATCTTATCAATATCCTTTGGTTCCTCTATTGCCGTGATCTTGGCATGGAATCTCTCAGGTAGAGATCTGAGCACCTTCCTTACAATCTTGGGTTCATGAATGGTTTCCCCAAGATTGAAGGCTGAGTTCACTATGTCCTTTAGCTTGGCATAGAATTCATCGAATGACTCATCCTCCTCCATCTTTATCTCTTCAAAGCTTGTAGTGAGCCTCTGAAACTTTGAGTCCTTGACAACCTTAGTACCCTCATAGGTTGTCTAGAGGATGGTCCATGCTTCCTTAGCAGCTTCAGTAGAGGATATCTTCTTGAACTCCTCATTGGTGACTGCACTGAATAAAGCATTCAATGCCTTGCTGTTGAAGTTTGCCGCCTTGATCTTGGCTTCATCCTAATCAGCCGACGCTTCCTTTGGCTTAGTCCAGCCAATCTCGACAGCTTGCCACACCTTTTCATCTAAAGAACGCAAGAAAGCTCTCATGCGTACTTTCCAATACGCATAGTTAGTGCCATCAAATAAAGGAGGTATGATTAATGACTGTCTTCTATCCATGACAAACAGGGGTCAATGGATCAACACAGCAAAGATTAAACCCTAATCAGAGTGTGCCTGCTCTGATACCAATTGATAGGCCACAAACTGAATGACCCCTTGTGATAGAAATTAATTAATAAATTAGTCAAGTTATTAATTAATCAATTTATCATGCAAACGCCCTAACGGCAAAAACCCCACCACCCGATTTTCAGGTTACCATTCCCGAAACACCACTAATATCACAACAAGCAGTTACAAGTAAAGGAATCCCAAGTACCTTACCAACCTACAATTGAACCCTTACCCCAATACCCAATTGGACTTGTTCTGTAGTGACAGTTCCCCTTTCTGATGCACGACTCCCAAGTACGTGACTAACCAATTGCGTGGATCCCAGTATGCGACTTCAATCGCCGACTAAGAAGACTGTTGGTTGCAAAGTTCTTCAGTTCATCCACACAATGAATATCAAGAAGATGCTTGGTCACAAAACCCTACGGTGCACATACACAGCAACTTTTTCAAGAGAAAGAGTTGAACCAGGGCAAGAACTTCGTCTCTGGTCACAATTTGCTTGAACAAAGTTTGCTCAATGTTTGTGCAACTTGTGAACTGTTTGACGACCCTTAAAACAATCCTTTTATATGTCTAGGGTTAGGAGAAAAGAAGGCCTAAAGACATATTCACGGATCCCGAGAAAAAAATTTCAGAAATTCTGTTTTTGTAAACCTCGACAGATAGAAGGTGTCGAGCAGCTGTTGAAAAGGTGTCGAGCACACCGGGCTTTGAACAGCTTCCTTAAGCTCGATAGATGCAGCTGTCTAGCCAGTTGTCGAGCTTTAATGAATCTGCCCTATTAGCTTGTTTTCTTGGACAGACTTGAAGGTTTCAACACTTGATCTTGAAACATGGTTTCTTGAAGTATTTAAACACATCTTAAATCTGCTCAAATACAAGTAAAGTGCGTTTTGTCAAAGGATAAGCCATTTAAATAAAAATTGTGACATATGTTCCTAACAAGTGAAACACATATGTCTTAACAAAACCTTGTAGAACCAATTTGAGGGAGAGAGGAGATTGTTTAGGAGAGAAAACAGAGATCAATCAAGAGAGATATCGAGAAAATGACAGACGGCTCGCACGAGGAGCTTAAATAGAACCTTCAGTAAATCTCGACAGATAAGGTGTTGATGAGGTGTTGAGGAATCTGTTGAGTTGGTGTCGAGAAAAACAACGTCGACATATAATGTGTCAAGAAGCTGTCAAGGAATACAAACACCAGAAGCAAGAGATGAAGCTCGATCGATCCACCAGGTGTCGAGAAGCTATCGAGGTGACAGAAACTTTCTCGATCGATTCACAAGGTGTCGAGGTGCTGGCGAGATTGCGATAAGAAAAAGCTTAGGAAGCTCGACAGATATCTAGCTATCGAGGAGGTGTCGAAGAGGTGTTGAGCCAGCTTTTCAAAATAGTTTTTCGAGAATAGACAAGCACAAACATGAATGCAATCAAGCATGCAACTCAACCAATGATCCAAACAGCATATTATGCTTTCAAAAACATCTCTCAACAAATATTTTTAAGCACATGGATCTCAAAAACACACACACACACTAAACATGTCTAACCAATTTTATATTCCAAAAACAAGTCAAGACAATTTAGTGACCTTACATTAACACATGTAAAACCTTGTGATGGCCAAATCACATTGTACCTGCACATGTATCAAGAGTAGCAAAGAATGTTGCGTGTTGTGTGTAAAAAACATCGCAAGATTGCATAAGTGTATACATGTTATGACGATTTGAGATATGAGAAAATCACTTTAACTCACACACAATCATAACAGCTTGATGGGGACTATCACCTTTGAGGTACATCCCATAACTCCCACATCTCCTAAAATACACGCTTGCAATCATTTTTAAAGCATTTTTGATCTTTTTGCTTTTGATTTTTCTTTTGCATATTTTTCTTTTAAGCATATCATGCATGGGCATATAAGAGAGAGAAAAGAATTACCCAATGATAGTTAATATTCCAATTTGGCTATGCCGAAGCACACAAATGTCATTGACACTGCAATTTTGCTATGCCGAAGCATACATGTGTCATTTTATGATTGGCGGGCAACAGTGGTGAGATGGTTATTTATGCCTTTCTCTTAGGATTTTTTAGTTATTCCCATTAAAAAGAGTGATATGAGTGTTAAGCACAAGAGACAACTTAATCTTACTCATCACAAGCAAGAGCCACAAAGCTCACTTGCTTAATTGTGCATAGAGATGCTCATCTAGAAAACTTTGTTTCAATGGCCATCCAAGGTACACATAACACACACTGTTTTTGTATTTTTCTGATTTTTCAATTTTTATTTTTATTTTTATATCAAAAACAAAATAAAGAAAACTGAAAACAAACAAAAACATGTTGAACAAAGCAAAGCATAAAAACTAGACAGACTAAAAAAAAATGAAAGCAAAACACAAAAAAAATGCACACACAAAAACAAGAAGAGAGAAAGAGAAAAGTAATAGAATCACTTGGAGCCATTTTCCTTCCACACCCTGGAAGAACCTTTTCTTTGATTAAACCCTTGAATCGGCGGTGAGGGGGAAGAATTAAAATCGTTCAAGTTCGAAAGGAACATGAGGTCTTTGAGAAGATCTCCAAGGGGAGCAAGAGAGGATTGAAGCTGATTCTGGTTCCCAGATGCTATCATGCCGTTGCTCTGTTGAGTGGCAAGCCACTTGTAGCAATTTGGTCGAGTATGACCGGCAGCTCCACAATGATGACAGAGATGCTGCTTCTTTTGTTTAGGCTTTTGAGAGTTAGCCTTCTTAGCCCTAGGATTTTTAACATCTTTCTTCTCAAGCTTAGGGGGTGCTCCTAAGATAGATTTACCCTTGTCTAAGTTCTCACTAACTAATTCAGTTTTAATCTCATTGTTCTCAATTTTAACATTACTAGCAGGAGGAACAAAAATATTAGTACTAGTAGAAGCAATATTAGAGGAAGAAAGACCATACCCTAAACCTGTTCGATCTGAAGCTGATTTCTAAATGCTGAGTATCTCATCAAGCTTTGCACTTGAAGTCCTCTCCAATTGAGCTCTGACTTGAAACAGCTCTGCTTCAAGCTTCTTGGTCTTCTCGGCCAAGAAATTGTTCTCGAACCTCAGTACTCCAATAGTCTTATTAGCCTCATCAAACTTGGTGGAAAGCTCCTCACGGTCAAGTTCCACATCACTGAGCTTCTTGGTGGTTAGCCTATATAGTTTCTCATGCTTCTTAGAAAGCTTGTACAGTTTCTCATAGACTGTATGGATGTCACCTTGATTATCCATCTTCTCAAATTTGGATTCCACCAATTCCTCTTCTTCAACCACATCTTCAACAATCCCATTAGTAGGATTAACAGTGGCAGTGAATGCATTCAAGATTCCGTCATCCTCATTGTCGGAATCATCCTCAGGCTTGGTGTCGCTCAAGGTAGCAGCAAGGGCCTTGCTCTTCCCAATGCTCTTGAGATATGTAGGACACTCATGTTTTATGTGACCAAAGCCTTGACACCCAAAGCACTTAGGTCCTGCGGGAACAGTGTACTGACCACCTTCCTTAGCATCCTTCTTCCCTTTGTCTTGGCCTTTAAACTGAGAAGAACTGGATTGCCTACGGTCCTTGCAAAAGCCCTTTCCATTTGCATTCTTCATAAACTTCTTGAACTGCCTGGTGATGTAGGACTTCATCTTGGAATCTTCATCATCTGAGGACTCATCTATCTCACTGCTCTTGGCCTTCAAAGCCATGCTCTTGCTTTTACCCGACTTGCCTATTCTTGTTAACCCTAGCTTGTAGGTCTGCAAGTTTCCAACCAGCTCAGTCAGAGAAATCTTGTCAATATCCTTTGATTCCTCTATTATCGTGATCTTGGCATGGAATCTCTCGGATAGAGATTTGAGCACTTTCCTCACAATCTTGGGTTCATGAATAGTTTCCCCAAGATTGAAGGCTGAGTTCACTATGTCCTTTAGCTTGGCATAGAACTCAATGAATGACTCATCCTCCTCAATCTTTATCTCTTCAAAGCTTGTAGTGAGCTTCTGAAGCTTTGAGTCCTTGACAGCCTTAGTACCCTCACAAGTTGTCTGGGGGATGGTCCATGCTTCCTTAACAGTTTCAGTAGAGGATATCTTCTTGAACTCCTCATTGGTGAAACACTGAATAAAACATTCAATGCCCTGCTGTTGAAGTTTGCCACCTTGATCTTGGCTTCATCCCAATCAGTCGGCACTTCCTTTGGCTTAGTCCAGCCAATCTCGACAACTTGCTACTCTTTTTCATCTAAAGACTGCAAAAAAGCTCTCATGCGTACTTTCCAGTATGCATAGTTAGTGCCATTAAATAAAAGAGGTATGATTAATGACTGTCTTCTATCCATGACAAACAGGGGTCAATGGATCAACATAGCAAAGATTAAACCCTAATCAGAGTGTGCCTGCTCTGATACCACTTGATAGGCCACAAACTGAATGACCCCTTGTGATAGAAATTAATTAGCCAAGTTATTAATTAATCAATTTATCATGCAAACGCGTGGTAGCACAAACAAATCACCAATAAACTAATTATGCAGCGGAAAATAAATAACACAGTGATTTGTTTACGAATGGGGAAAACTTAACGATAAAAACCCCTCCGGGTGATTTTCAGGTCACCACTCTCGAAACTCCACTATTATCACAACAAGCGGTTACAAGTAAAGGAATCCCAAGTACCTTACCAACCTACAGTTGAACCCTTACCCCAATACCCAATTGGACTTGTTCTGTAGTGACAGTTCCCCTTTTTCATTGCACGGCTCCCAAGTACGTGACTAACCAATTGCGTGGATCCCAGTACGTGACTTCAATCACCAACTAAGAAGGTTGTTGGCTGCAAAGTTCTTCAGTTCATCCACATGATGAGGATCAAGAAGATGCTTGGTTACAAAACCCTACGGTGCACATACATAGCAACTTCTTCAAGAGAAAGAGATGAACTAAGGCAAGAACTTCGTCTCCGGTCACAATTTGCTTGAACAGAGTTTGCTTAATGCTTGTGTAACTTGTGAACACATTAACGGCCCTTGAAATAATCCTTTTATATGTTTAGGGTTAGAAGAAAAGAAGACCTAAACACATAATCATGGATTCCAAGAAATCAGATTAGAATTCTGAATTTCTTAAATCTCGACAGATAAGTTGTCGAGCAGGTGTCGAGCCACGGGCTAAACAGCTTCCTTAAACCTCGATAGATGCAGCTGTCGAGACAACTGTCGAGCTTTAATGATTTTGCAGTTCTTAGCTTGTTTCTTGGACAGACTTGATGACTTCAACACTTGATCTTGAAACTTTGTTTCTTGAAGTATTTGAACACATCCTAGAACTACCCAATTACAAGTAAAGTGCGTTTTGTCAAAGGATTATCCAATTACATAAAATCATGACAAATGTTCTTAACATGTGAACCACATATGTCCTAACAGTTAATCTTATTGGTCGAGTTCAATTTGAAATACATGGCTAGGAAGACCATTAAAGGAAGTACCATGTCAGACTTTTATGCCAAGAATCCCATAGAGGGAAAGGTGGTAGAGAAGACTTTCCCGATGAGAACATATTGAATATAGAACTTGTGGCATGGAAGATGTACATCAATGGTGTCGATGCCTCGCAGCTACTCGACCACTCATCGTGGCGATGCTTGTGCGCCTTCTCTATCTCTTGGTGCGAGAGCTGTTATGGATATGGAGGTGTGTTGTACCTTAGTTGTGTGATTGGAATATGAGTTGATTTTAAGGAAATTACCAAGGGTAGGTGAAGTCGCCACCAATCATTGGGTTTTTTCTAAGGTGTGATTTGTCACCTGACTCTATTTGATTTTATTACCGTTCCTAGGTTAAGAAAAGGTTGTTTTTCCTAATCTAATATGGATGGATAAAAAATCTTGATTATTGAGTTTAGAAGTTTGGTTACGTGTGGGGAAGGTGTTAGGTACACCACAATGCCTGTCCATAGACAATCCTTTGTTTTGGTAAAATCATAATTTTTAGACATTGGTAGTTGAAAATGAGCTATTGGCATTAGCTTCTGGGGCTTTAAACATTTTGGGATTTGAGGTTTGGTTTTGGAATGGATGTGGTCTCATTCAACGCTTTCTAAGTGTGTTTGGAATCATTGCCTAATTTCCACGGTGAAAATTCGGCAGCATTTCACCTTATTTTTAGGGCAGAAATCCAGTTGCGCTTCACCTCAGATGCGTTATAGCACATCAAACGCTATTCTCACCAAGCTTTTGACATGAGAAGACGGCAACGGGGATGCTCCATTTTTACGGCAAAAATTTGGTAGAGTTTCTTGTTTGGTGCATTGGCAAGCTTTTCGCATCTGTGTATACGGCGCATATCGACATGGTCATACTGAGATGAGCCGAAGCCCCCCAAAGTATCAAGTGTGTTGATGCGTGTCGCATACACGAGGAAACCGATGTCACTTGGTGACATGGATCAAGATGGTCACATCGTAGTGACTATGCACACAGTATGACATGAATATGCACTTGCAGCAAATGCCTTGAGCACATTCTCATGCCACAAGGTCAAGAGCACTCATGGCCAGAGAGGGTCACTCACGTAGCCATGAGACTCACGTAGCCATGAGAGTCCATCATACAAATTGCATGATCATCCACACACACGCAGGCATATATATATACACATACATACATACATATACCATGAACAATGCTATCACATAAAGCAGGAAAGTAAAATAGGCATTGCCATACTCAGGGAACGCGGCCCAAGCAAGAAGTAGGAGAATAAAATGGGGTACATGGAGGAGGACCCTAGCACATGCTCTAAAGATTAGGCTTAAACAGAGAGAAAGAGAAAACCACTCTGGATTGGGGTTGGCCCCCTAATCTACTAAACATTTCCCTTTGTGGGCTTGCATCCTTGCCCTTTTTGCTTGCGTCTAGGAAGTCGTACCCTTGCTCCAAGTGTCCATGCTCCATGCGTGTCCATGCTCCATGCGTGTACATGCAAACACAAAAGAAACAAGCCAATAAACAAGCAATGAAAGAATCAAAGGAGATGGGGAGAGCATGCAAAGAACACATCAACAAAGAGAGCTAAACGAGGGGAAACAAAGCATGCTAGGCATACGAAAGGGAAAACAAGCATGTTATCAAACAAAAGAGGGTGTCCTAGGAGGACAAATGTAGGTTTGGATCGAGTGTCCATAGTTCCATTGGATTGGATTATGGACGACACATAGACTCATGCATAAACATATAGGAAAGCGTGCAAAGATGCATAAAAATGAAGAAAGCCAAATGGGTGGCACAAAGCAAGCAAGGCAAGCACATAAGCATCACACGGAATGAAGAAAGGTGTGAATCAAGCACACCAACATGATGGAGGTGTATCTCACAAGTGGCTACACCTCATTAGGCCACGAGGGGGATGGATGTAACCACACAAGAACAAGCCCACTAGGGGCATAAAGCATGGCAAAGCCTAGATCTAGAGAGGCTAACATAGGCATAAAACCAAACATAGACATGCAAAAGGAAATCATCCAAACCCTTTGATGTAGGCCTAGGTGTATGGGTGTAGGCCTAGACCACAGGATCTAGATCTACACCCTACCAATGAGGGCCAAAACACAAGAAAGAGAGATACCAAGAGATAGAAGGCCTTTAGAAGCACATGGCATAGCAACCAACATTGATTTAAGAACACAAGCATGGCACAGAGCACATAAACACATAGATCTAAGCAAAAGGATGTAGATCTAAGAATAAACATGTAGATCTAAGTAAAAACATGGCAAAGAACACATAGGCATGTTGATCTAAGCAAAAACATGTCAAAGAACACATAGACATGTAGATATAAGCATATATATTGCAAGGAGCCTAAATGCATGTAGATCTAAGCACAAACATTAAATTTAGACAATCCTAGCCCAAGAAGACTAGGCCAAAACATCAAAGTGATAAATCATGGCATAAGCAAGGAAACATGCTAGAAAAACCAAAGAGACATGCTAGGAAGCAAGAACATGCTAGGGAAAGCAATAAAACATATTATTGATCAAGAAAAAGTTAGAAAGGTTGTTAGGATTAAACAGTCGTGGCCGAATCTGAATTCCAATGAGATAAATGGTCATGGAAAATCTGAATCTCTGAGAGAGGTTATTAGGATTAAACGATTGTGGCCAAATCTGAATCCCTGTTTACTTGCATTGCCAAGTGGTTTTGGGCTTACTAATCAATCTTGAATTTGCTTCCGTAGGTTATGTCTCGACGGGCAAGATTTGGCGGGGATCATGGGAAGGCTCCCTCCATTGCTCTATCTCGAGCAGATTCATCTAGTAGTGATGATGATATTGTATCAGCTAGTGTATAGTTTACGCGGACCTTTTAGGGGCACTTTGACCAAGGTGGTGATGACCCTGCGCCTCCTGGGGGCATACATATAGCACATCACACTAGGAGTCGATGTTTGGTGGAGACAGCAGTGCCTTATCTCAATCTCACACTAGTTCAGGTGGCGGTTCTTCACAGTTCCCTCGGATTGAGGAGGAAGGAGGCCTAGGGGGCGTGGAGCTAGATGATAAGCTCATGTTTGATATAGATGCTGACTTAGAGGCTGATGATAGGGTCGGGCTAGGCCTAGGCACTCTGAGGTACAGGAGTTGTAGACTAAGGTTTCCTCCTTGTTTGGCTGGGGCCAAGGCCTATACTAGAGAGATCAATGACAACATAGACAATACTCATCTTCAGCATGGTTTGAAGAGGCATTTTTCCGCTCATATTCAGAAGGCTCAAGTATGTTCCTTTTTCTCTTCACTTGTCAAATTTGGATATGTAGATATGCAATGCTAACTGGTAGCTTTACTGATTTCGAGTGCAGGCTGCTGACAAGACTCGTGGTCGGGGAGCTTGGTCTTCATTCCATCTTCACCTGTTTGACTCTAAGATGGACGTGCACTATCACGGATTTTTGGTTGAGCAGGGCTTTGAGGAGTTCCTGAGGATTTTGCCTTATACCATGAGGCATACGATACTGGAGACTTTGGTGCAACGATTCCATGCAGAGACTGGCACCTTTCATTTGAGCTGTGGGGAGTATGTAGTCCTTCCCCTTGACTGGACGGCCATTTTGGGCCTTAGAATAGGTGGGTATTTAGTCTCGATCAAGTTTGTGGACTTTGACATCGCGAGCGAGCTTCTGGGCATTTGTTATCCCCTCACCTAGGCGACGAGACAGTATTTTGGACCTACCAAGGAGCCTCAAATCTACATGGAGTGGCTGAAAATGAACATACCTTGGGAGGCGGAGCCAGATGAAATTGTCCTTAAGTGATTCTTCTTCTATTTCATCGGTAGTTGCTTGTTTGGCAACAACCGGTCGGTGCTGACTTGTAGGCTGTTGGAAGCCATGAGAGTAGTGTTAGATATAGGGGCATATGATTGGGGGTCCCTTTCTTATGGATTCCTCATCACTTTCCTAAGGCAGGCTTTGTGATCAAGAGCCTTGAGGGTTGTTGGTAGGATTTGACATGGTGGGCATATGAGCATATCCCGGCCCTATGTCCATAGCATTCAGGCCTTTCTTCAGAGATATATCCTAGGGCATAGGTCTGGTCTCTCTACACAATCACCAGAGTTTTTTTGACACAGTCATCTATCGTTGGCACTGTGTTGAATTGTGTCACCTGGGGCAAGATACTTAACAACCCTTATGATGGCGGTTGTTGGCTAGCTGTGAGGTCACCCATGCTATGGGTGAGTCACACGTGCGGTGCTGGTTTTGGGCTTTATCGAGTTGGGAGTTCTTCTTAGCTGAGAGGACCTACCATCAGGTTATACCGACTTTCAAAGTGCCTAGGGACTTGCCTTGTGAGCTTTCTTGTTCCGTGATGATTTTGGATGACCCTGACTATGGGACAAGCTCCTTTGAGGGCTTTGTTATGAAGGAAATTAATTTCGTCACTTAGTTTCTATAGTCCTCAGCTAGACCTATCATCGATGATTGCCCTGTGAGTGGTGGTGGTGTGCTCAGTGGTTTAGTGGTTGCCCATCAGACTTCAGAGGCCCACTTGAGGCTAAATGTAGATACTATACAAGTTAGGGTAAGAGAGCTTCAGGGCGCAGCCGGCGCTAGAGATGGATATGTGCAGGAGGAGATTGCCAATTTGCTAGCTTGAGAGATGGACTGATGGTAGCGAGAAAGGGATCGAGCCGGTCTTTCTATAGGTCTCATCGCGGGTGATGATGCCGATGACGGTAATGCTGGTGCATTGCTGATGATGCAGTTAGAGATGATGATTCCCCTTAGGCCAGTCATGTATGTTATACCATTATGATGATGTAGCCCTACGTGGGTATGTTTCATTTTTGTACTTTGAAGACATTCTTGTATTTTGTAGACATTGCCCTATGGTGGGCCAGATATGTATGTATTATATTGCCACATAACAGGCCCGGACTGTATTTTGATATTGCCTCGTGGTAGGCTTTTGGATTGTATCTTTATATTGCCTTTTGGTAGGATTTAGACATGTATGTATTATATTGCCCCATAGTGGGCCCTGATGTACGATTTTATTTGTTGGTAGGCTCTTGATGTATGTGTGAACATTGCCTCTTAATAGGCCTTACATGTATGTTTCTAGATATCGCTTGTTGGTAGGCTCGAATGCCTAATTCTTGATATCTCCTCTTGGTAGGCTTCTGATGTGCGTACGACCATTTCCTCATGGTAGGCCTTACATGTATGTTTGCCAGTAGCAATTTAACATTTATGAGTCGGCTGCACCCCTGCTATTACTCATGCATCGTCGCTTCATTTGCATTACACCGTATTTTCATGAGTTTACTGGTAAAATTTGATGTTGATTGACCCACTAAGGGATATGAAAAAGGGACAGACCGTATGAAATGAACTGCCCTAGTGTAGGTTTTATGCGATTCTCAACATGAGAGGAAAGGTTCTTGGTGGGATGGACTTGTTCTTGAGCATATTGATTGGTGGAAAATGGATTGAATCGCGTAAAATAAACTGCCCCATTGTAGGGTTTTGTGTGGTTCTAAACTGATCAATCGACTTGAAGCGGGATTAGAATCATACTGGATGATATGGGTTTCTTAACAAGCCTGATGATGATCATGGATTTCCCAAGTGGGATTTTGGATTTGCCATGCGGCAGTATGCATTGATTGACTCGATTATCAATTGCACAAACAAATGCTTCGAGAAAGGATCCTTTGAGGAATTACACACAGGAAATGACTTCCGCTGCCTTCATACCATACTGGATGGATCGCTATTAGTGTTTGGAATGGCCTTGGCACTGTCCCATTACATGTCTTGGTGCTGGGGTTGAACCGACCCTTGAACTGGGTGAATTAGGTTTTAAAAATGAGGTTCAAGATATTCAGGGATGCTAGATGAGACGCGAAAAGATAAACTGCCATAGTGTAGGCTTTGTGTAGTCTCGGTTGCGCGAAAAAATCTTTTAAGGGACCGATTTGTTGCTGAACCAACCGTGCACCATTGTTAGTGCAAAAACCAAGGGAATCTTTACTCCAGAGCTATCCAAAACCCTCCATCCTTTGTATTTAAGCTCAAAATAGGTGTGGGTTTGTGCCGGGGGGGTTGAAAAACCCTAGCATATGTCCCGAGGGGCGGCGATAACACAAGGTGTGCCACATGGGGCCGACGTCCATACACGGTACAAGGGCCTCGAGAAGTGTGCATAAAGGTTGGGTGCCCCCCCAGACCTTCCATATTTTGGACTGCGACTTCTGGGGTCTTCTCCTACCCTTTTTCTACACTTCTCTACATGGATCTGCATCAGAACACCAGATTCTATTAGATCTGAGCATGGATGTTCTTGGGCTTAAGACTTATGATACTATGGTGGAGTTTGTGCGGGAGAATTTTCATGAGAGGGAGCTCAAGAGATGGTGGACTTCATTCTCTTCCAAGGATTGGGCCTACATCAAGCAGTTCCTCGAAGATGCCACTTCACTGTTTCGTACTCCTCTAGATTGGCACTTACTAGAAGCCATAGTTACTTGTTAGGATCCCACTTTGAGGTGCATTCTCTTCCAAGTATTAGGCCTACATCAAGTAGTTCCTCAGAGATGCCACTTAACTCTTTCGTACTCCTCTAGATTGGCATTTATTGGAGTCCATAGTTACTTGTTGGGATCCCGCTTTGAGGTGTATCACCATTGGGGTGTGGACTTGGTCCCTGCTTTGGAGGAGTATGATCGCTTTCTTTCTCTTCCTACCCCTGTGAGTTGGGTTTATCGACCACTAACTCAATCTCACTTTCGCAAGTGGTTGACAGAGTTATCAGGCCTGAAGATGTCTGTTGTGGATGTTCTAACCCAATATGGAAGTGGTTTGGGAGGTAGCTTCTTCTAGGATTTTCTGTTTTGTCGGTTTGGCGAAGCTGAGTGCCCTGCTGCTTAACAAGGAGACTTTATGGATTTAGAGGAGCATTGGACTTTCTACAAACGCCAGGCCTTCATGGTAGCCTTCTCTAGCTCAGTGCTATTCCCCTCTCAATCAGGTTCTATAAGCTTTGCAGTTTTACCCCTGGTGAGTACTCTGCCTCATAGCACATCTTTTATTCCCTCTCTTTGCTCTGAGACTATTTGGTCTCTTTCTCTATGTCATGAGATGGGTAGTGGTAGGCTTGGTTGTTGTGTGCATCTGCTGCAGTGGTGGTTCTATAGTCATTTGAGTGTGATATCTAGGGCACAGCTCACTGGGTTCTTGAGGAAGAATAGAGTTAAGATTACTGTGGCCCTTGATTTTCCTTTCATTGAGGACATCGCTAGTTGGTTGCGGTATCTATTTGGCTTGGGTCCCACTGACTAGACATGGAGAGTCAAGTAGGGAGTCACTAGGTGGCAGGGTTGGACCTATTGTGTTGGTTTGCTTGGTGTCCCTTTGGTGAGCATCTGGGGTTGTATAGGGTACTTTTGAGGTATGGCCTTGAGTTAATTCAATGGTGATCAACATATCCCTTGACTTAGTGATCTTTCTGTCGTCACTCGTGATTATGGGCTTCAGGACATCGATGTGGTCGTAATAGAGCGTGCTTTTGGCTTTTGGCAGGAGCATAGGTTAACTATTGACTATTGTAATTGTCCTTGGGACGATCATGAGTGGTCCACTGTTGAGTTTAGAGAGTGGAGGGCTAGTAGGGACCTATGCTTCGTTGTCGACCTATCGGTTCCAAATCCTTTTGATCGTCTTCCGGTCGATATATTGAGCGATTATGCACTAAAGTTTAAGGTTAGAGTTGAGAGTACTCTTAGAGACCTAAGAGAGTTCCCGACAAAGGCTATCAGGGACAGGGACTGCTATAGGGAGCTTCTTGATGCCACTATGGAGGATTATGATGAGATGGGGAGGACCTATGAAGCTGAGCTTGCCAACCTTAGAGCAGAGCTTGAGCAGAGGAGTTTGGTCCCTTCAGCCACAGAGGCAGAGTGTATTAAACTAAGATCTCGAGTCACTAGCTTGGAGAGTGAGCTGGCAAACCTTACTCAAAGATTTACTGTCTTGGATTAGATAAGAGATGAGGAGAGGGCCATAGTGGAGGCTAGTCGTGACGAGGCAAGTAGCAGGGTTGATGATTTAGCATTGAGGCTAGATCCTTCATTCATTCCACTTTGAGCTTGGAATATGGGCTGGTTGATGAGCCAACTGAGCCATAGTTGGCTTTTTGTCTCCATCAGGCTAAGGTAGTAGAGAAGGAGGAGGCATTGAGGGTTGCTACTACAGAGGTTGCGACCTTGCAAGCTTTGCTTGATACAAAGAGGTAGGATTACACTTTGAGTCCCAGCACGGAGAGGGAGCTGGTTCATCTTCAACATTCACATGGACGACTTTGGGAGATTGCTAGAGATCTGGGCTTTGATGCAACATGGTTACTCTGTACCCATTCCTTGGATGATCCGATTCTTCTCATCAGCTTCGGGGTGCTGTGTAGGGCAGTATTTGACCATTTAGGCCATGTTTGACTTGCTGGAGTCTTTTCTATTTCTTTTCATTTCTGCACATGAGCTATGTTGTTAGTATTCCACCATGTATGGAAAGGTCCATCTTAAATTGCTAGGTAATTGTGTACAACCTCCCACCTTTGGGTTTTTAAAGCATAGTCTATTTAATAAGGCATGCTTAAAAACGGAAAAAAGGTGGAAACAGAGATGTTTTTGCATATATTCATTATTAGGAAATATTTATGTTTATGAGATTTGTGTTTAGATGCATAATGTTGAATGCATGAAAGGATTAGAATATGTGCGCAAATTCTTTGGAAATGCAAGATCATACAAATAAAATGGTAAATGTAAGTCTATGCATATCAATATATTAGATTCCAAAGGATTTATCTTGTTCTAGACGGATCCTTTCCTTTCCCATTGAGGTACATCTTCCATTGGCATGGACCATAATGTCTTTGAATAAAACCATAGTGGGCCATGCGTGTTGTAAACATAGAACAACCCAAGTGGGTGCATGCTTCTTCTCTTGTTCTTGATCATAAACCTAAGCAGATTCAATTGATTGATTTTTTCTTTCAAAATGTGACTGAGCCAAGTTGGCTGCCTATGTACCTCCACTGGGAACTTTTTCTCGCCTTTTGCATAGATCGCCCTTTCGGGTTTTCAATTCACCTTTTCATATTTTTTTTTTGTATTTTTTTTTTTTTTGTCTATTTACATAGGAATGTAGAAAAAGAGGTTGCACTCGAAGGCTCTCTCATGCAAAGTACTGTATGACAGCATCATAATTGGTGGGCATATTCAAGTCTTTCCCATCTATGTCGGCTAGGATCAAGGCTCCTTTGGAGAAGGCCTTCTTCACCATATACAGGCCTTTGTAGGTCGGGGCAAACTTTCCTTCGTGACCAGGCATGGCCTGGTTGCTCTTTTTCAAGACTAGGTTGCCTTCTTCAAAGCTTTGGGTCTAACTTTCTTGTTGAATGCTTGCTCAACGCAGTGTTGGTTCAACTTTCCATGGCACATTGCGGTCATGCGCTTCTCATCTATCATGTTCAATTGCTTGTATTGGGACTGGGCCCATTCAGCTTCCGACAACTTTGTCTATGATAAGATTCTGAGAGATGGGATCTCTACCTCTATGAGTAGGATAGCTTCCATGTTGTAGACCAAGGAATACGGGGTTGCACCTATGGAAGTACGAACAGAAGTGCGATATGTGCACAAGAACTCATGCCAATCCTTATAGGTGTCTATCATCTTCACTAAAATCTTCTTTATGTTCTTGTTAGCGACTTCCACTACGCCATTTATCTGAGGATGATAAGGAACCGAATTCCGGTGTTTGATCTTGAACTGTTGGCAAAGTTGCTCGATCATTTTCTTATTCAAATTTTTTCCACTATCCATAATGAGCTCTCCTGGTACGCCGTAGCGGCAGATGATGTTTTTTTTCAAGAATCAGGCCACTACAACTTGGGTGATGCATTTTTAGGAAACGGCTTCTACCCACTTGGTGAAATAATCGATAGCCACCAAGATATACTTACGTCCATTCGTGGCTTTCAGAATCACAGGTCCGATGACATCCATTACCCAGGCTGAAAAAGGCCATGGCACTGCTAGAGAGTGTAGGGGTTTGGGAGGAACATTCTTTCTATTATGATAGACTTGGCAATGGTGGCATGTCCTGACATGCTTGATGCAGTCGCTTTCCATGGTGAGCAGTAGCCAGCTTTCATGATTTTTTGGGCCAATCGGGGTCCACTATCATGGGCTCTAAGCAAGCCTTCATGCATTTCTTATATCAAATGGTTAGCCTCGTGGGCCTCTATGCATCGAAGCAAAGTTTTATCGTGGTTCCTTTTATACAAGACTTCCCCACTCAAGAAGAATTGGCACGCCATGCACCTGATAAACTTCCTCTCACTATCCGTGGCTTCGGACAGGTATTCACCATTCTTAATATAAGCCTTGATATTGTGCTACCATGGCTTCCCGTTGACTTTAGCTTCGATGTTCATGCATTCTTTGATGATCATGTAGTAGGCCGGCATGCCCCAGACCTCCATGCACAATTGCCGCATCTCATCTCCGTCTGCCAATTTAACCATGCTAGCCAGGGTGGCTAAAGCATCCACGATCTAGTTGTGTGCTCAGAGCAAATAAGCAAAGGTAATGTTCTGAAATTTTGGGGTTAGGCGGCTGAAGCACTTCTGATATGAAATCAACTTGGTGTCTTAGGCTTGCCACTTTCCCTCTATTTGGGAAATGATTTATAGGGAATCTCCAAAGACACTTAGATCATACGCGCCGAACTCTAAGGCAATTTGTAGGTCCACTATGCATGCCTCGTACTTTGTGACGTTGTTGGTGCAATTGAAATCCAGCTTGATTAAAATAGGGATTTGTTGGCCCTTTAGGGATACTAGAATTGCTCCCACTCCATTTCCAATGCTATTGGCAGCTCCATCAAAATAAGGCATCCAATGCCATGGTTCTACATTGCTTGGTTCTAGTCTATTGAGAAAACATCCTCATCTGGGAAGAGGGATTCTAAGAAATCTAGATCATTCAATGGCTAGTCTGCTAGGTAATCAGCAATGGCTTAGCCCTTGATGGCCTTTCGTACAAACACAATATCGACCTTGAATAGCAACATCTATCAATGGGAGATCTTTCCTGTGAGGGCAAGCTTTTCAAAGATGTATTTGATGGGGTCCATGTGAGAAATCAACTGCGTGGTGAAGTAGAGCATGTATTGCCACAACTTACGTGAGGCCCATGCTAGGGCACAACATGTCTTCTTGATGGTGATGTAATTAATCTCACAATGGTGAACTTCTTACTCAAGTAGTAAATTTCTTTCTCCATTTGATTGGGTTCATTTAGTTAGCCTAACATGCAACCCATGGATGCTTCTTGCACAGCTAGATTGAGAATCAACTGATGTCCCAGTGTCTGGGGAACCAGAATAAGAGGGTTCAAAAATACTGCTTAATCCTGTCAAATGATACTTGACACTCATCTATCCATTCTATCATCGTATCCTTCTTCAAGAGCTTGAACAAGGGATCGCATGTGGCAATCAACTTCATTATGAAGCGAGCTATGTAATTAATCCTTCCTAAGAAGCTACAAACTTGTTTTTCAGTTTTTGGCGCAAGCATGTCCCTGATGGCTTGGGATTTTGGTAGGTCCACTTCTATTCCTCACTGGTTGACTATGAAATCGAGTAATTTCCTAAACTGGCTCTAAAGATGCACTTGTTAGAGTTAAGCCTTAACCTATATTTGATGAGGAACTTGAATAGCTTTCTAAAATGTATCAAATGATCTGTAGGAGTGCGTGACTTGGCAATCATATCGTTCACATAGACTTCAATCTCCTTATGCATCATATCATGGAACAAGGTTACCATGGCTTGCTAATATGTCGCCCTAGTATTCTTCAAGCCAAACGGCATGACGTCGTAGGCATAGGTTCCTTAATAAGTGGTGAATGCTATCTTGGCTTTGTCCTCTTTAGCCATATTGACCTGATTATAACCCAAGAATCCATCCATAAAGGAGAAGAACATGTTGGTCACGGTATTATCAATCAAGGTATTGATATATGGTAGGGGAAAATTATCCTCCGGGCTAGCCCGATTTAGATCTCTATAATTGATGCACATACGTACTTTCCCTACTTTCTTTGGCATGGGAACAACGTTGGCAACCAAATCAAGTTAGGCTATGGTGGTAAGAAAACCAACTTTCAACTGTTTTGCTACTTCTTCTTTGATTTTCAGGATAATCTCTGACTTCATCCTTTGGAGAGCTTGCCGCACTGGGGGCATTCGGATTTAACCGAAATCCTATGGATAACAATCTTGGTATCTAGTCCTGGCATATCTTGATAAGACCAAGAAAAGATTTCCTTGAATTCTTTGAGCAGAGCTATGAGCTCATCTTTCATGTCTTTGGGAAAGTTTACCCTGATCTTGACGGGTTTTTCTGTCTCGCCTTCGTCAGTTAGCTTTATCACCTCTATCTCTTCTATATTGGGCATGGACCCTTCGCACTCTCTATTTAGAGCTACTAGAATGTCTCGAGGTAAGTTCGTGACCTCTCTTCCATTCCTTCAACGTCATGATCCAACTTTATTGTCTCATTCACATTATCTACACCTTCGTTGTGGCAAAGGGATGATGTACCCATTTGGGAATCAGAACAGATCCTATCGAGTGGAACATATACAAAGAAACATAAGATAATTTGCACACACATATTCACAGAAAATAAAATAAAGAGAGATGTATGAATTTTCCTAAATGATACACCAAATATTTCATTAATGGATTATGGGTAGAGGGAAAACAAAGTTCATGCCTGATAATGATAAAAGGGAAATGCTCTTTTTTGTTGTTTCTGGGAAAACAAACTAGGGAAATGAATAGGGAATACAAATAAAGTAGGAAATGAGATAACCATGCAAAACAAACTAGATATGCTATTCCAGCACTCTCGGGTGATCGGGAGGCCCAATCACTCAATGATGGAATACTCCTTACTTAGCTGGTGTAACCATAAAGCAAGGCTCAATGGTCCAAAGGCCTGCTATCTTGCCTGGCATTCCTGGTCAGATAGTAGAAGTTGGATTATCTTTAGGAAATATTATAGCATTCCCAGAGAACTCTTCGGGATAGAGTCGAATAATACAAGCCAGATTAGGCTCCTTATCTTCCAATTCCTTGAAAGGTTTTGGCATAATGACCTCGGTCGAAGCTGAAAAAGTGGTTTTGATATGAGGAATAGGCATCCCTGAAGAAGCGTACTTCCTCTTCTTGCCTCTAGAAGCTTGAAAGAGTTCTTCATGATTGGGTTTGTACCCTAAACCAAATCTTCCTTTGTTATATGAGAGTTCAACAAGAGCAGGGCTTCCACGTCTTACGGCTCTGAGGCCTTGGCCTAGTTGGTACCTAAACTTAAGCATCTCCTTAGTGGCCATTAGAACTACTGCAGGCTAGTTGAACTCAGGCTCAGAAGCATTATGAATCATGGAAACTAGCTCGAAGCTATGTAAAGACACTTCAGGGAAGGCGCTGGCATCGATGTAGGGGATAGATGTCTCCTGGAAGATAGTCATAGGATCCTTGGCCATAATAGTGATCAATTGATTTTCTGAGATGAACTTGAGTCTTCGATGGAGGGTAGATGCGACTGCGCCTACTTTATGTAACCATGGCCTCCCTAAAAGCATGTTGAATGGAGAGTCCACTTTGAACACTTGGAAGTTGACCGTGAAGGATCTTTGGCCGATCTCAATGATTAACTTGATTTTGCCTTGCACTTTGCAATGTGTGTCGTCAAAGGCTCTAATGATCATAGTGCTAGGCTTAATAAGAGACAAATCCACTTTCAAGCGCTCAAAAGTGGCCATCAGGCAAACATTCAAGGCTGACCCATTGTCGATTAACACCCTTGCGACAATCATGTCTTCATACTTGACTACAAAATGCATGGCCGATATGATCTCTACCTTCTAGAGGTAACTCATCATTGGAAAATGAGACTTGGTTGGTGGCCAAGACCAATGATAACATACCCTCGAAGGAGGAATTTGTAATACCGGTAGGAACATGCATTTCCTTCAACACCTTCAATAAAGCTTCACGATGGACCTCGGAAGATAGCAACAGGGCTAAAATTACTTGTTCAATTGTTGAATCACACTATAGTCGGCCTTTCAGATGGTTTTCAAGAATTCCTCGGCTTTTTCAACAGCTGTGCTCTTACCAATTTCTTTCCTCCTTTTTTCCAGTTCTTCAGGAGTATAACATCGACCACTCCTAGTGAGTCCGGCTAGGCCTAAAGAGATATTAGAGCAAACTTACTCCTTTCCCGTTTGGGTGGAGATAAAAGTGACATCATACTTCCATAGGACACGATGGCTATCCTTGGAAGGGAAGGGCTTTGGCATGCGGATGACCACACCTTCCTGAGTCTACAGATTTGGTGCCAGGGAGAACATCTTTGGACCGATAATGACTGAACTGGGTAGAACAGCTTCTAAAGCTTTTAAACTAGGAGCCCTAAAGATTCCTTGGATAGACCTTGGCAAGACTAAAGGATCAAAACCTCAAATTGTAGGGACGATAGGGGTTCCCTTTTGGATAAATCCTGGAGATGGCTTTGTGATTGTAGGTAATGCTAAGACTAAAGGAGCAAAACCCTCAATAGTTGGCATGGTTTGTTCCTTTTTCAAAGATGGCACTCCTGAATCCATAGGAAATTCTGTAGTCTCTTCGATAATGATCGAAGTCAGAGGAGTTGGTGTCCTCATCCTTGGAGGAACCTTACAAAGGTGCTCTTGTAAGTATTTGTCCCAGTCTTTCCTTGATCCTATTGTCACAGCACTGTGGCTAGTTCCTGTGTACTTAGAGGGCATAGGCTGGCTGTCATGCAATCGCTCCTTCGCACGACTTCTCTTTCGATCCAGATGATGCCACGGTCAGTTAACTCTAAACTTGTGCTCAGAGCACTCTACAATCAAATAGGGCATGTCAGTCCCCACTATGATAGAATGAGTAAATTTCCCAGTCAAAACCTGGAGCTCCTACATTCTCGAGAACAATGTGACTTTCCTAGGCTTGGGCCTATAGCATGGCTTTCCAAGGGAACGAAGGGAATGAGAAATCTAGTACCCTTTCTTCCATTATGAAATAGCATTCCCATTCCTTTCCTAAAGAGGAGGCAAGGGGTTGGTGATAACATTTAGCTCAGCCACGTCGAATTGTATTAGGTTGTTGTCGATGAGGTCTTGGATTCAATGCCTTAGCTGTGTACACTCTTCAAAAGTGTGCCCTTCGGCCCTGAAATGGTGCTCACATTTCTTGGATGGGTTAAAACCGGGCAAAGGAGGACTGTCTCTAAGTCTCGCAAATAATGGAGTCATTAGCTTCTTCTCCAATAGATAGGCATAAAGCTCTGCCATGGGCATAGGTAACAGGGAGAATTTTCGTGGCTCTGCCTTATATCAGGGTTGATTGGGCCTTCCCCTCTGATTGAATGCTTGGTAAGGTGCCAAGGCTGGCCGAACCTATTATTTATAAGGCTGGGAGTTTGGGGCTATATAAGTAGAAACACAGGATTAGACGACCACTGCCGAATTTGAATCTCAAAATGACAGATAGGATTAGACGATCATTGCCAAATTGGAATCCTATTGAGAATAGACGACCACTACCGAATTTGAACCTCAAAATGATAGATAGGATTAGACAACCACTATTGAATTTGAATCCTGCTAAGATTAGACAACCACTGCCGAATTTGAACCTTGAAACGATAGATATGATTAGATGACCGCTGTTGAATTTGAATCCCACTAAGATTAGACGACCATTGCTGAATTTGAACCCTGCTGAGATTAGATGACCACTGCCAAATTTGAACCTCGAAATGATAGATAGGATTAGACAACCACCACTAAATTTGAAACCTGATGAGATTAGACGACCATTGCTGAATTTGAACCTTGAAATGATGCATAGGATTAGATGACCACTGTTGAATTTGAATCTTGCTGAGATTAGACGACCATTGTCGAATTTGAACCTTAAAATGATAGGTAGGATTAGACGACCACTGCTGAATTTGATTCCTGCTGAGATTAGACAATCACTACTGAATGATACCTGCTTAGATTAAACGACCACTGCCAAATTTCAACCTCAAAATGATGGATAGGATTAGACGACTACTGCTGAATTTGAATCCTGCAGAGATTAGACAACCATTGCCAAATTTGAACCTTGAAATGATAGATAAGATTAGACGACCATTGCCAAATTTGAATCCCACTAAGATTAGATGACCATTACTGAATTTGAATCTCAAAGACAGAGGTGTTTTGAAAAATTTGATACTTTTAAGACAAAAGAGAAAGGATTAAATAGTCGCTGCCAAATTTGAATCCCAAGAGAGGTATTTTAAAAATTTTGATACTTTTGAGGCAAAAGAGATAGGATTAAAAGGTCATTGTTGAATATATAATTTTTTGATTGCCATGATACCTTGCTGCCATGATTGAGTTGCGGCCTTGTTTTAGATGTATGATATGATAGGGTTTTCACATGCTAGATGAATGTTAGGGTTATGTGTGGTTTGATTTCTTATTGCTTTATAGATAGATATGTATGTGTTTTGGGATGAACGATGCCATGTTGTATGCTTAGATGTATGCTAGTGTGTGTGAGAGTTAGAATACAAGTATTGAACATGATTTTATCAAGGTTAAGATATAAGACACAATGATAGGAGACCAACCTGATGGTTGGGCGGTCTTAAGTTCCTAACACCTTCCCAAGAACGTATCTTAACTCTTAACCCATATCTCTAGTAGTAAGATCAATGGTCCTCCCTCGAGAGGAAGCTATATATATGGTTCCTAGATCATTGCCAAAACTACGTGGCGACTCCACATTCCATTGTGTCCACGGTGACGACTCCACTGGGAAATAGTGAGTTTAATTCCTATGTTTCTTATTTCTTAACCTTGATAAAAACTATTTCAATACTTGTTTATGCACACATCACCTAGTTTCTTTTGTCCCTTAACCTCAGTTGGTGATGAGTGGGAAGATGGAAGGTTCCATTCGGGCCCAAATCTTCCAGAGTTTATCCTACTAACTAACAATCGGTGTCATCGCCTATAAGAGGCTTTGAGTACGTTAAAGGTTTACTACCAATCCACTATGGGGTCCACTTAGGCCCTCGGTTGGAATCATATCCCACCAACTTGTGAGTGACCTACTTATCTATCCCTTTAGCCTTAGGGAGCCTACCTACAATAGAAAGATCCTAGACCCTATCATGAAGGGCTATTTCAAAAAAATGATGATGAAATGATGAATAAAAATGAAAACCCTAAAGGTAATGAATATATGGTAAGCCCGCAAGAGTATGACGAGAGCTTTATTGTAAATGGGCCAAAGCCCAATGAGACAAGGGGAAAAAATCCATGAGAGGGAAGGGAGTAATATTGTAATTGGGCATTCATTAAAATGAAGTAAAGAATTTTCTAGGGACATCTAAAAAGTTAAAAAAAAACCTTTAATTGGGACATGAACTTAATGAAAATGGGGTTTCTTTTCAGGCATCATTGCACCATCAAAGTCAAGAAAGCACGTTCCCACTCCCATTTGGATTCGAGAGAAAGGAAAGCGCTTGATCAAGATTGAGGACACACACCAAGAAGAGGAAAATACCCCCCAAGAAATGATGACTACCTCCGTGGAAGATTCAAAGGCACAAAGGATCCTTAAGGCTTTGGATGAACATGGAGAGACCTTTAAGAAAATGGGAGGGAGTCTCACTAGGTTGGAGGAATCTAAGCTCTAGAAATCTGCACATGTAGAAATCCATAATGATGAGAAGGAAGTGGAAGAATGGGATGAAAAGGACAAAGTAGAATATAAAAGGAACAAGCAATTTGAAAAGCTCACCATAGAAACCATAGCTATTGGGGAAAAATCGAGAAAATGCAACTCGCCTTCCGTAAGGCACAAAGGATGGATAATTAGCTCTATAACATGAGGGGAGTGAGTTCAAAGGCTTCTATTGCATTACCTCCCAAGTTCAAGATCTTCGATGCAGAAAAGTTTGATGGGACTAGAGGTCCAAAGCAACACATAAGAAGATACCTAAGCATCGTTGAAATGAAAGGGCTAGATGAAAAGCAAACTTTGCATGCATTTCCCCTCTCACTTATAAGAGGTGCATCAAGGTGGTACTATAGCCTTGATCCAAGCAAAACTAAAGTGTTGAATGAACTAGTGGAGTTGTTTGTGGACCAATTCATCTTCAACACCATGATTGATATGACTCTAAGGGATTTGGAGACTACCAAACAAGGTGTAAGGGAGACATTTTCCGAATACATGACTAGATAGAAGACCGAGGCATCTAGAAAGGTTAATAGGCCAAATGAGAAGGATCAAATCAACATGATCGTCAAGAGTTTGCTTTCGGCTTATAATAGTAGGCTTTTGTCATCGCCTATTAGCTCATTTGGAGAACTATGTGATTGTGGGACAAGAATCGAAGATGCTATCAACAATGGGTAATTGGAGAAAGGTGAAAATAAGCCTCTAACCAAGAAAACATATGGAAGGGGAGCAACCACCACTAAAGCACCCAATCCCATAAATGTGAGTGTCATCATACCCCAACAAACACTAGCCTATCCAAAGAAGGCTCGTTGAGAATTCTCCGACCTAGGAATGACCCTCACCAAAGCACATGAAACCCTATCCTCCAAAGGATTCATCAAACCTTTAGACCCTACACCCATGCCTAATCCCATACCTCCCACTTGGAACCTCAATGAATATTGCCACTACCACCAAAAATCCGGCCACAAAACTAACAATTGCTTCTGGCTCAAACACGAGATACAAGACCTCATAGATAATAGAACCCTCCCAAATCCCAATGTTATCACCAAACCCAACATTATAAATGTTAGGATTAGTGCCCTTTAATCCTATTGTATGATGCTATGTATGATATTAAGTATTACATTATGTATGACTTAATATTATGATTGATAAAGTTTTTTTTTTTTTTTTTTATTTATCTAAAATAATGGTAACATGAATATTCGGACATTATCATATGGTCCATGAGATGCATAGTATGTGATTTATGTGAAAAGTCACAGAAGATATAAAATCACAAGTTCTTTGTAAATTCAGAATTTTAATTCGTAGTTGGTGATGAAATTGGGCATTTCATCTGTGAAGACTATAACATATCAACGAAGATGATTTGTCTTGATCATGGAAGTGGAGACTTCTAGTTGATATGTTGATATGTTTTAGGAGTTAAGACATATTGAACTAGACTGCTGTGAGATTTATTATTCTCCTAACGATTGTTAAATGAATAATAAATCTCACGACTTCCTTTTACATGAACTCTTAATCCTGAGAGAAAAATGGACCTGATCATGAAATGTAGGTTGCTTTGATATATTATGAGTGAGATCTAAAGTAACGGTCAAAACCTCAGTATGTTGGGCAACCACATTTAGTATTGATGGAACATATATTCTCAAGATGGAATTCATAGTCTCTTAACGGAGATACAAAATATTCCCTTGAGATAAGTTTAATGGGTTTTGTCGGACCGTGTGCCTTACCAATCCATCCAACCACCAATTGGTGAAGGATGAGGGGGCACATATCTTTTATAGCATTCGATCGCAGACCAAGCCCATTGGTATTGGAGCAAATTGTGAAATCCCTCACAATCCCTCCCTCACAATGCGGCTCCAACGACTCGAACCTATGACCTTGGCTCTGATACCACTTGTCGGACCGTGTGCCTTACCAATCCATCCAACCACCAATTGGTGAAGGATGAGGGGGCACATATCTTTTATAGCATTCGATCGCAGACCAAGCCCATTGGTATTGGAGCAAATTGTGAAATCCCTCACAGGTTTGTTATTCAGAATGTTGGCCTAACTACTTTAGTAAATAGTTACTAAAGTATATATTTATGAATTTGGATTTCATAAATATATGATGAATAACTTAAAGGATTAAACCGGGTACTCAAGGATTAAAACGTAGTAATTTACAAAATGGCAGTCTATATTCATGACTTTGTATTACTACGAATATTTTATGAAGAGGTTACATGTACAATAAAGTCTTGGGATATAATTTATTAATAAGGCCTAGAGTGCAATTATATTTATATAATGGTATTAAATATAATTAATGGTAACTTTGGACTTGTCAAGAATTGACAGAAAAGCCCAAGGCCCGTTGGAGCTAGTCTCTTATTTGTTCCCTTTTGGTCTCACTCCAAGCCACATATTAAAGCCCAATTGGAAAGGCCCAAAAGGGCTAGCCCAATTAGATAATTAGTTGTAAGGAGAGAAACATATAGAATTTTTGTATGAATATGAAATGGTTTTGTATGTGAGTGTTAGACAACAATTCTTGGGCACAAGTGGAATTGGAGTGAAGATTGAAAGTGTTCTCAAGAACTTCTGATCTTTGGTTTTGAAATTCACCATACCAAGGTACACTCTCTTATTCTTGAATTCTGAAATTTATATAGTACATGTTATCAATTGCGAATGAAGTAAATCCGTTAATTTTTCCGCTTCGTATGTTTTGTATGTGATACAAACATGTATTTTTCCAACAATTGGTATCAGAGCGGTCTTCAATTTCAAATCTGTATAACATGTTTTGTGAGTTTTGGAATAAAGATAATAGTTTCATGATGTTAGAAGATTATTTATATATTTAATTTTCTGCATGGTTGTTGAAACTATGGTTTGATGAAAACTGATATTGATGTTATGATGTTGTTTAAATTTGAAATTAATTATGTTAAATTGATCTTCAAGGCTATAGCATCAATGGAATTTAGTTTTGATATCAAATTCCATCAATTATGTTCATATGGTGGTTGTTTGTTCATAAAAAACCATTGAAAATTGTTTATATCTGCCCTTTAAAAATTGAAAACACGCGTTTTTCGCGGGTAACTTTATCGTGAAATTACTCGCGAAAAATGCCTCTGAAGCACAAAACTTTTCACGGGTAAGCTTTACTCACGAATAGTTATGAGACAGTTGCGAATTTTTTTGTCTGAATTTTGTGTTTTCACTATTTTGCCTTAACCCATTTTTGCGAGAAGAGCTTAGTCGCGAGATTCTCGTGAAAATGCTTTTTAAGTGTTTTCAAATGTATAAAGTGCAAGGCTATGTGTGATTAGATTACGCATGTTTTATAATTTAAAAACCTTTCTTTTAAAAACATCTAGTGGGAGAGAGATACAAGGGTTGGATCTCACGGCCTCCATTGTCGGTTCATAGTAGTGTGAAATATATACTTTGTCTTTGCTTCGAGCTTAGCATTCCATGCAAAGAGTATTTATTTCATGGTCCTACAAGATTGAATTTCTTGGTTTATAGTGGTTTGATCAAACACCTTGTCTTAGCTTCGAGCTTTGCATTCCATGTGAAGGGTGTTTTGTATCATGGTACTACAAAATAAGCCTGTTAAATGGATGAAATGTGGCTACACATGATTCTAGAAAATGGTATACACTAGACTAAATATTATGGTATACTTTATGCTGAGTTCTTACTATAATTATTTAGAGGTCAAATGTATAACGGCATATTATTCGTGTTTGATAAGAGTTATCATGATAGCAATAATAATGAGAATAGTTCTCAATCAATCATAGTATTTAATGTTCACTCTATGCTGAGGGATATTGAATATGGGATTGGGTTGTCGTTGCATATATTATATTATGGTTTTATTAAGGTTCCATACTATATGTTTATATGCTAAATTGATAATATCCAGTTTACTTATTATATTCATGTTTATTATTTTCATATTTGAACATGGCATCATTTAGCCCACTTGTTACTATTCTTAATCAAAACAAACTGACTGGATCCAACTATGTTGACTAAAAAAGAAATTTGGACATTGTTTTTACAGCTGAAGAGCACAAATATGTGCTTACTCGACCATGTCCTAGCTTTCCTTCATTAGATGCTCCTCCTAAGGAAAAACAGCAATATGATCGTTGGGTAGAAATCTAATGAAATGGCCAAGTGCTACATCCTAGCATCTATCTCAAATGTTCTACAGCATCAAATGCAGGATGTAGAACTAGCTTCGGACATTATGCTAAGTTTGAAGGAGATGTTTGGTGAGCAAGGCCGTTCTACAAGAAACCATGAGGCAAATTTATAATACCAAAATGGCTGAAGGCAATTCAGTGAGGGAGCATTGTCTTGCGATGATCTCCAATTTGAATACACTAGAAGTTTTAGGTGTCAATATTGATGGAGAATCCCAAGTGGATATGATACTCCAGTCACTGCCAGAATCATTTAAAGAATTCAAACTCAATTATAATATGAATAAAAAGATTTATTCATTGTCTGAATTAATGAATGAGTTGGTAGCGGCGAAAGGCATTCTTGGTACATCTAATATTGATGCTAATATGGCTAAAGCTTCTACTTCTTAACCTAAGTCGAAAGGCAAGGGTAAGAAGAAGAAGAAGGACTTAACCAAGCAAGAGGGTAAGCAAATTGCCTTAGGGGTTACCGACAAAGGAAAGAAGATCAAAGGAAAGTGTTTCCATTGTGGTGAGAAAGGACATTGGAAGAGGAATTGTCCAAACTCAGGGCTGCCAATAATAAGGGTATGGAAAGTTCATTCCTCCTTGAAATATGTTTAGTACAAAATCCCACGGATTCCTGGTATGTGGATTCAAGTTGTACTAATCATATCTACAATTCTTTGCAGGGGTTCCAGGAGACCAGAAAGCTTAATGAAGGGGAATTGTTTCTTACTTTGGCTGATGGGAGTAGGATTCCGGTTGTAGCTATTGGAGTGTTTAATTTATGCTTTGAGTCTAGGGTTTTAATATTGGAAGACTGTCTATATGTACCTAATATTCGTAGAAATTTAATTTTTGCAACTTATTTAGGTAAACATTGATATTGTGTTATTCTTAAAGACAATGTTGTAATAAAGAAAGGTAAAGTGTTTATTTGTTCCGGCAATATTGTGGATGGTCTTTATATTTTAACTCCTGATAAGCATGAATTATATAATTCTGAATTAGATAATGACTCTCATGTAAAATCATTAAAGAGAAAGTTTCCTTCTACTAATGATGCATATCTTTTGGCATTTACGTTTGGGTCATATTAATTCAAATAGGATTCAAAGACTGATCGAAGATGGTCTCTTAGTGCCATTGGACTTTGATAAATTTCTAGTTTGTGAATCTTGTTTGGAAGGCAAAATGACCAAACGACCTTTTAATGCCAAAGGTAGAAGAGCTTAAGGTTTGCTGGAACTAGTATATTCAGATGTATGTGGTCCTATGTCAATCCAAGCAAGAGGTGGCTATAAGTATTTCATTACTTTTACTGATGATTACTCTAGATTTGGTTATGTGTACCTAATGAAACGGAAGTCTGAAGCCTTTGAAAAGTTCAAAGAGTTTAGGGCCAAAGTTGAGAATCAATTGGGTAAACACATAAAAGCCATTCGATCTGATCATGGTGGCGAATACCTTCTTGGGGTTTTCAAAGATTACTTAACTGAAAATGTGATTGTATCCCAATTGACTACACCTGGAACTCCACAACAAAATGGTGTAGCAGAAAGAACGAATAGGACTCTTTTAGATATGGTTAGGTCCATGTTGAGTTATTCGACTCTACCAATTTCTTTTTGGGGATATGCCTTAAATACTGCAATGTATCTTTTGAATTTAGTACCTTCGAAGTCTGTTCCTAAAACACCTGTAGAGTTGTGGAATGGGCGTAAGCCTAGTATGAGACATCTCCATATTTGGGGTTGTCTAGCACGAGTGTTAAAAGGAAAGTCTGACAAGTTACAGTCTAAAACAGAAGTAGTTTTCTTTGTAGGGTATCCAAAAGGAATTGTTGGAGGTTTATTCTATAGTCATAAAGATAATAAAGTGTTTGTTAGTACAAATTCCAAATTCTTGGAAAATGACTATATGATTGATTGTACTCCTAGAAGTAGAGTTGTGTTAGCTGAAATGAATGAACCCGTAAATGAACAACCAATGGATGAAACTAGGGATGATGTGGTTGTGTTGGATACACCACAAGATACTACTCATGAGATGTTTAGTACGCAGGTGCCTCATCACAGTGGGAGGATTGTTAGGCCACCTATAAGATTTATAGGTCTGGGAGAAACTTATGAAGCTATCTCAGAAGAGGCCAAAACTGATCCTTATGAAGAAGCAATGAATGATATAGATGCACATCATTGGGTCAAAGCTATGAAATCTGAATTAGATTCTATGTATTCCTATCAAGTTTGGGATCTTGTAAAGGCGCCTAACGGCATTAAACCTGTTGGTTGCAAATGGGTTTACAAGCAGAAAAGAGGGATAGATGGAATGGTTGAAACCTTTAAAGTAAGGCTAGTGGTGAAAGGGTATACACAAAAGGAAGGTATTGATTATGAAGAGCGTATGGTATGCAAGTTGAAAAGATCCATTTATGGACTTAAGCAAGCATCTAGGTCATGGAACATCAGATTTGATCAAGCAATCAAGTCATTTGACTTTGAACAAAATCTTGATGAACCATGTGTGTACAAAAGACATCAAGACAAAGTAGTAATGTTCCTAGTGCTTTATGTTGATGATATTCTACATTTTGGAAATGATGTAGAGGTAATGTCATCGGTAAAGTTTTGGTTGTCAAGCTAATTTGATATGAAGGACTTGGGTGAGGCTAACTTTATTCTAGGGATCAAGCTTTGGTGAGATCACAAGAATAAGATGTTAGGCTTATCACAAGCTATATATATAGGCTTACCAAAGGCTTAAGACTCAAGAGGAAGAAAATATGATGAGACAAGTTCCTTATGCTTCTGCAGTGGGAAGTCTAATGTATGCCATGCTTTGTAGTAGACCAGAAATCTATTATTCAGCTGGTATGGTTAATCGATATCAATCAAATCCAGGACCAAAACATTGGCAAGCTGTAAAGCATATTCTCAAGTATCTACGGAGAATGAGAGATTATATGCTTGTTTACCGGTGTGAGGATTTGATTCCCATTGGCTATACAGATTTAGATTTTCAGCCAGATCTAGATTTCAGAAAGTCCACTTCAGGTTGTGTGTTCACCTCGGGAGGTGGAGCCATAAGTTGGAGGAGCGTTAAGCAATCTTGTATTGCGGACTCCACCATGGAAGCTGAGTATTTGCTGCTTGTGAAGCAGCAAAAGAAGCTGTCTGGCTTAAGAAATTTCTTTCTGATCTTGGTGTAGTGAGAATGGAGCAAGTTCTTATCACTTTGTTTTGCGACAATAGTGGAGCAGTTGCACAATCCAAAGATCCAAGGAATCAAAAGAAAGGAAAGCACATTGAAAGAAAGTACCATATCATTCGAGACATTGTTGCTCGAGGTGATGTAGTAATAGCAAAGATTGATAGTGCAAATAATCTAGCAGATCCCTTTACCAAAGCTTTGTCTCAAAGGACTTTCGAGTCACATTTGGAGGGAATGGGAGTTAGATTAGTGCACAATAGTCTTTAGGGCATGTGGGAGATTGTTAGGATTAGTGCATTTAAATCCTATTGTATGATGCTATGTATGATATTAAGTATTACATTATGTATGACATTATGTATGACTTAATATTGTGATTGATAAAGTTGTTTTTTTTATTATCTAAACTAATGGTAACATGAATATTCGGACATTATCATATAGTCCATGAGATGCATAGTATGTGATTTATGTGAAAAGTCACAAAAGATATTAATCACAAGTTCTTTGTAAACTCAGAATTTTAGTTCGTAGTCGGTGATAAAATTGAGCATTTCATCTGCGAAGACTATAACATATCAACTAAGATGATTTGTCTTGATCATGGAAGTGGAGACTTCTAGTTGATATGTTTTAAGAGTTAAGACATATTGAACTGGACCGTTGTAAGATTTATTATTCTCCTAACGACTGTTAAATGAGTAATAAATCTCACAACTTCCTTTTACATGAACTCTTAATCCTGAGAGAATAATGGACCTAATCATGAAGTGTAGGTTGCCTTATAGTTCCTGATCGGGCGAATACAGTTCCTGGTAACCATACATCAAATTGAGCTGAATATAATTCTCAGTCTAATTCCATATTAGGCGAATACAGTTCCTGGTTACCTCACCTCAGATTAAGCTGAATATACTTCTTAGCCTAGTTCCAGATCGAGCGAATACAGTTCATGGTAACCTTACCAAAGATTGTACTGAATATAGTTCTCAGTGTACTTCCAGATCAGGCGAATACAGTTCCTAGTAACCTTACTTCAAATTGAGCCGAATATAATTCTCAGTCTAATTCCATATTAGGCAAATACAGTTCCTGGTTACCTTACTTCAGATTGAGCCGAATATAATTCTCAATCTACATCCATATCAGGTGGATACAGTTCTTGGTTACCTTACCTCAGATTGAGCTGAATATAGTTCTCAGTCTACTTCCAGATCGGGCGAATATAGTTCCTAGTAACCTTACTTCAGATTGATCCGAATATAATTCTCAATCTACTTCGATATTAGGCGAATAAAGTTCCTAGTTACCTTACCTCGAATTGAGTAGAATATACTTCTCAGTCTACTTCCAGATTGGGTGAATGCAATTCCTGGTAACCTTACTTCAAATTGAGCTGAATATAATTCTTAGTCTACTTCCCCTTCAGGCGAATAAAGTTCAAGGTTACATTACCTCTGATTGAGTTGGATATTGTTCTTAGTCTACTTCCAGACACGGCGAATGTAGTTCCTGGTTACCTTACCACGGATTGAGCCGAATATAGTTCTTAGTCTACTTCCAGATCAGGCAAATTCAGTTCCTGGTTACCTCACTTCAGATTAAGCTGAATTGAGTTCATAGGCCACCTCCTGTTCGAGCAAATAGAGTTCCTAGTTACCTTACCTCAGATTGTGCTGAATATAATTCTCAGTCTACTTACAGATCGGGCGAATACAGTTCCTGGTAACCTTTAAATTGAGCCGAATGTAATTCTCAGTCTACTTCCATATCAGGCAAATACAGTTCCTGGTTACCATACCTTGGATCGAGCTGAATATAGTTCTCAGTCTACTTCTAGATCGGGTGAATACAGTTCTGGTAACCTTACATCAGATTGAGCTGAATATAATTCTCAGTCTACTTCCGTATCAGGTAAATACAGTTCCTGGTTACCGTAAGACAGAGTCGAATATTGTTGTCAGTCTACTTCCAGATCAGGCGAATACAGTTCCTGGTTACCTTATTTCAGACTGAGCCGAATTGAGCTCTCAGTCCGCCTCTAAATCGGGCAAATAGTGTTCCTCATTATATTACATCAGATTTAGGCAAATATAGGTCTTTGTCTACTTCCACATCGGACGAATACTCCTGGTCACCTTTTCTTCGATTGAGCCGAATATAGTTCTCAGTCTACTTCCAAATCTAGCGAATATAGTTTCTGGTTATCCTTCATTAGACAAATCCGAATTTAATTCTTAGTCTACTTCCAGATCGAGCAAATATAGTTCCTAGTAACCTTCATATTGAGCCAAAAATTATACTCAGTCTACTTCCAAATCAAGTGAATATAGTTCATGTTTACCTTACTTCAGATTGAGCCGAATATAATTCTCAGTCTACTTCCAGATCGGGCGAATACAGTTCCTAGTTACCTTACCTCGGATTGAGCCGAATATAGTTCTCAGTCTACTTCCAAATCTGGCGAATATAGTTCCTGGTTATCTTGCTTTAGACAAATCCGAATATAATTCTTCGTCTACTTCCAGATCGAGCAAATACAGTTCCTAGTAACCTTTCTTCATATTGAGCTGAAAATTATACTCAGTCTACTTCCAAATCAAGTGAATACAGTTCATGTTTACCTTACTTCAGATTTAGCCGAATATAATTCTCAGTCTATTTCTGTATCAGGTGAATATAGTTCCTGGATACCTTACCATAGATTGAGTTGAATATAGTGCTTTGTCTACCTCTTGATTGGGCAAATACAGTTCCCGGTTACCTTATCTGCGACTAAGCCGATTATAGGTCTTAGTCTTCTTCCAGATCAAGCGATTACAGTACCTGGCTACCTTACTTCAGATTATGCTGAATACAGTTCTAAGTCGGCTTCCAGATCGAGCAAATAGAGTTCCTGGTTACCTTACTTTAGACTGTGTTAAATATAGTTCTTAGTCTACTTCCAGATCGAGCGAATACAGTTCCTGGTAACCTTACTTCAAATTGAGCCAAATATAATTCTTAGTCTAATTCCATATCAGGCAAATACAGTTCCTGGTTACCTTGTCTCGGATTGAGCCAAATATAGTTCTCAGTCTACTTCCAGATTAGGCGAATACAGTTCCTAGTTACCACACTTCAGATTGAGCCGAATTGAGTTCTTCCTCCACATCCAGATCGGGCAAATAGAGTTCCTGCTTACCTTACCTCTGATTGTACAAAATATAGTTCTCAGTGTACTTCCAGTTCGGGCGAATACGGTTCCTGGTAACCTTACTTCAAATTGTGCCGAATATAATTCCCAATCTAATTCCATATTTGGCGAATACGATTCCTGGTTACCTTACCTTAGATTGAGCTGAATGTATCTACTTCCAGATCAAGCAAATACTGTTCATGTTAACCTTACTACAGATTGAGCCGAATATAATTCTCAATCTACATCCATATCAGGTAAATATAGTTCCTGGTTACCTTACCTCAGATTGAGCTGAATGTAGTTCTCAATCTACTTCCAGATCGAGCGAATATTGTTCCTGGTAACCTTACTTCAGATTAAGCCGAATACAATTCTCAATCTAACTCCATATCAGGCAAATACAGTTCCTGGTTACCTTACTACGGATTGAGCCAAATATAGTTCTCAGTCTACTTCCAGATTAGGCGAATATAGTTCCTGGTTACCTCACTACAGATTGAGCCGAATTTAGTTCTTAGTCCACCTCTAGGTCGAGCAAATAGAGTTCCTGCTTACCTTACCATTGATTGTACTGAATATAGTTCTCAGTGTACTTCTAGATCGGGCGAATACAGTTCCTAGTAACCTTACTTCAAATTGAGCCGAATATAATTCTCAATCTAATTCCATATTTGGCGAATATAGTTCCTGGTTACCTTACCTTAAATTGAGATGAATATATCTACTTCCAGATCAAGCAAATACTGTTCATGGTAACCTTACTACAGATTGAGCCGAATATAATTCTCAATCTACATCCATATCAGGTAAATATAGTTCCTGGTTACCTTACCTCAGATTGAGCTGAATGTAGTTCTCAATCTACTTCCAGATCGAGCGAATATTGTTCCTGGTAACTTTACTTCAGATTAAGCCGAATACAATTCTCAATCTAACTCCATATCAGGCAAATACAGTTCCTGGTTACCTTACCTCGGATTGAGCCAAATATAGCTCTCAGTCTACTTCCAGATTAGGCGAATACAGTTCCTGGTTACCTCACTTCAGATTGAGCCGAATTGAGTTCTTAGTCCACCTCCAGATCGAGCAAATAGAGTTCCTGCTTACCTCACCTCTGATTGTACTGAATATAGTTCTCAGTGTACTTCCAGATCAGGCGAATACAGTTCCTAGTAACCTTACTTCAAATTGAGCTGAATATAATTCTCAATCTAATTCCATATTTGGCGAATACAATTCCTAGTTACCTTACCTCTGATTGAGCTGAATATATCTACTTCCAGATCAAGCAAATACAGTTCATGGTAACCTTACTTCAGACTAAGATGAATATAATTCTCAATCTACATCCATATCAGGTGAATACAGTTCCTGGTTACCTTACCTCGGATTGAGCTGAATATAGTTCTCAATCTACTTCCAGATCGGGCGAATATAGTTCCTGGTAACCTTACTTCAAATTGAGCCGAATATAATTCTCAATCTACTTCCATATTAGGCGAATATAGTTCCTAGTTACCTTACCTCGGATTGAGCTGAATATACTTCTCAATCTACTTTTAGATCGGGGGAATTCAGTTCCTGGTAACCTTACTTCATATTGAGCCGAATATAATTCTTAGTCTACTTCCCTTTCGGGCAAATAAATTTTCTGGTTACCTTACCTCTGATTGAGCTGAATATTGTTCTCAGTCTACTTCCAGACACGGTGAATACTGTTCTTGGTTACCTTACCCCGGATTGAGCCGAATATAGTTCTCAGTCTACTTCCAGATTAGGCGAAATCAGTTCCTGGTTACCTTACTTCAAATTGAGCCGAATATAATTCTTAATCTACTTCCATATCAGGCGAATACAGTTCCTGGTTACCTTACCTCAGGTTGAGCTGAATATAGTTCTCAGTCTACTTCCAGATTTGGCGAATACAGTTCCTGGTAACCTTACTTCAAATTTAGCCGAATATAATTCTCAGTCTGCTTCCGTATCAGGCAAATACAGTCCTGGTTACCTTGCCTCTGATTGAGCTAAATATTGTTGTTAGTCTATTTCCAGATCAAGTGAATACAGTTCCTGGTTACCTTATTTCAGATTGAGCCGAATTGAGTTCTCAATCCACCTCCAAATCTAGCGAATAAAGTTCCTCATTACCTTACTTCAGATTAAGGTGAATATAGTTCTCTGTCTACTTCCACATCGGACGAATACAATTCCTAGTCACCTTTTCTCCGATTGAGCCGACTATAGTTTTCAGTCTACTTTCAAATCTAGCGAATATAGTTCTTGGTTATCTTGCTTCAGATTGATCTGAATATAATTCTTAGTCTACTTCCAGATCGAGTGAATACAATTTCTAGTAACCTACTTCGTATTGAGCAGAAAATTATACTCAATCTACTTCCAAATCAAGTGATTACAGTTCCTGTTTACCTTACTTTAGATTGAGCCAAATATAATTCTTAGTCTACTTCCGTATCAGTCGAATACAGTTCCTGGTCACCTTACCTCAAATTGAGTCAAATATAGTTCTTGGTCTACATCGTTATTGGGCGAATACAGTTCCCGGTTACCTTACCTGTGATTTAGCCGATTATAGTTCTTAGTCTTCTTCTAGATTGGGCAATTATAGTTCCTAGCTACCTTACTTCAGATTATGCTGAATATAGTCACAAATTGGAGGTTTGTGCATCAAGGGAAAGAAGGCTACTGTAGGATCAAGCCCAATTGGGTATTGGAGCAAAGGTTCAACTGTTGGTTGGTATTTCGAGATAGGCCATGGGTAGTTGGTAAGATTCCTTATACTTGTAACCACTTGATTGTTGATTAGTAGATTCTTGGGTGTGGTGACCTTAAAATCACCCGTTGGGGTTTTTGCCTTGCGAGGTTTTCCCCATTTGTCAACAAATTTTCGTGTCTAATTTATTTTCCATTGCATTAAGTATTTTTTGGTGATTTGTTGGTGCCTCCACGATTTGCATGCAATTGAACCTAATTAATCAACTTTGGTAATTGAATTAATTAACTGGGGTCAAGCTATCTTAACCCAACAAGTGGTATCAGAGCAGACATACTCTAATTAGGTTTTCATCTTTGTTGTGTGATCCATTGACCCCTATTGTTATGGATTGTGGACAATCTTTGATTATTCCTTCTTTATTTGATGGGACTAACTATGCATACTAGAAAGTACGCATGAGAGCCTTTTTGCAGTCCTTAGATGACAAAGTCTAGCTAGCAGTTAAGGTAGGTTGGAAAAAGCCTGAAGAGCCACCTGCAACATGGGGTGATGCCAAGATCAAGGCTGCCAACTTTAACAGTAGGGTACTGAATGCTCTGTTTAGTGTTGTAACAAATGAAGAATTCAAGAAAATCTCTTCCACCGACAATGCCAAGGAAGCTTGGACAATTCTTCAAAATACTTTTGAGGGCACTAAAGCTGTTAAGAGCTCTAAGCTTCAAAGGTTCACTACTAACTTTGAGGAAATTAGGATGGATGTGGATGAATTGTTTGATGAATTCTTTGTCAAGCACAAGGACATAGTGAATTCAGCATTCAATCTTGGAGAACAGATTCTGGAGACCAAGATTGTCAAGATGATCCTCAGATCTCTTCTAGAGAGATTCCATGACAAGATCACTGCCATTGAAGAATCAAAGGATCTTGACTCTGTTCCTTTGACTGAATTGATTGGAAACTTGCAAACTTATGAACTAGGGTTAGCAAGGGTTGGCAAAGGTGGCAAAGGCAAGAATATGGCCTTGAAAACCAAGAATGATGACAATGATGAGTCATCTGATGATGAGGATACCAAGCTAAAGTCATCTATCACCAAAAAATTCAAGAAGTTCATCAAAAATGTGAATGTCAAAGCTAGTGATAAGGATCGCAAACAGACTGCTTTCTCTCAATATAAGTCTAAGGCAAGAAAGAATCCAAGGATGCTGATCAAGGCAACGGTATTCCTGTAGAACCAAAGTGCTATGGGTGTCATGGATTTGGTTATATGAAACAAGAGTGTCCTATGTACCTAAAATCCTTTGGCAAGACCAAAGCCCTAACTGCCACCTTAAGTGATTCAGAACCAGAAGTAGATTCAGATGAAGTGACCAAGAAGGGATTGTAAGTGCTTTTACAGCTATTGGTGGGTTTACTAAGGGAGAAGTAGAGGTAGTTGATGAAGAAAAAGAGTTGATGGAATTGAAGTTTGAAAAGATGGATGATTAAGATGACATTTACACTACTTACACCAAGCTCTACAGGTTAACCACAAGAAAGCTCAGTGAAGTGGAGTTGGAATATGAGGAACTCTCCACTAAGTTTGATGAAGCTAATCAGACCATTGAAGCACAGATATTTGAGAACAATCTTCTTGTTGAAAGGGCTAAGAAGCTGGATGCTAAACTATTTCAAGTTAGAGCACAACTGGGAAGGACTTCAAGTGCCAAACTAGATGAAATGCTAAATGTTCAGAAATCAACATCCGACAAAATAGGTTTCGGGTATGATCATTCTCTCTCCTCTTGTAGTACCTCTTCTAATACTTTGAATAGAGTTATTTTTATTCCTCTTGCTAATAATGATAACTCTGAAAACAATGAGGTCATTGATAGTAAAACTGAGAATGTGAGTGAGGATATGAGTGATAAAGGAAAATCCATTTTAGGAGCACTCGCTAAAGTTGGTAAGAAAGAGACTAAGTAGAAAAATCATCACTCCACCAACAAGAAGTCCCCACCAAGGAAGCCTCATATTTGTCACTACTGTGGAGCATCTGGGCACACTAGTCCAAATTGCTATAAGTGATTAGCAACTCAACAAAGCAATAGCGTGTCATCTCTGGGGAATCAAAACTAACTTAAACTCTCTTTAGTCCCTCCTGGTGAACTTCTTAAGGCGGTCATGCTTCTTTCAAACCTCAATGGTTTTAATTCTCCTCCTTAATCATCTAGACAAAAGTTCATTCAAAAGAAAGGATCTCCATCCAGGTCTCCCCTCTGGAAAGAAATAGATTCTAAGTGATCTCTCATCTCTTCTAAACTCTTGCATGGTTTGTGGTATGGTTTGAGTCAGTCTAGTCTTGATGCCTTTTTTTTTTTTTTTTTTTTTTCTTTGCTTTAAGTTTTTTTAAATTAAAAAAAATACAAAAACAGTGTGTGTTTGTGTATACTGGTACTTGTGTACCTTGGATGACCATTGAAACAAGGTTTCTTAACTTTGTATCTCTTGTAACTTAGATGAGCATCTTCATGCACAACTAAGCAATGTGAGATTTGTGGCTCATTTTATGTGATTTGTATGATTTGGTTGATCTCTTATCTTTCATATCTTAAATCACTATTTTTGACGGGAAGGACTAGAAAATCCTAAGAGAAAGACATAGATAACCATCTCACCACTAAAACTCGCCAATCATAAAACATTTGTGTGCAATTCATAAAAGCTGTGCTCGGTAAGGTGTAGCACTTGCACAGCAAAATATGGATGTTCAAGCTTACATAATTAGGTATTTTCTTTCTCTCTTATATGTCTATGCATGATATGCTTAAAATAAAAATATGCAAAGAACATGAAAAGCAAAAAGAATCAAAAAGCCTTTTAATATGATTACAAGCATGTTTCTAGGAGATGTGGGAGTTATACGATGTACCTCAAAGGTGATGGTCTCCATCAAACAGTTATGATTCTGTGTGGATGTAATTGATCTTCTTATATCATTAATTTTCACATCACGATGCTCTTACTCTCTTGCAAAAAGTTTCACACATAACATGCATAATCTTTGCTACCTTCAATACTTTTGTACAGGTACAATGTGATTTGGCCATCACAAGGAATACATGTGGTAGTATATGCTCTCTAAACTGTCTAAACTTGTTTTGAAATAAAATTTGGTTAGATATGTTTAGTGTGTTTTGATCTAGGAATGCTTTGCATCTAGTTTTGAGGATGTGTATCTATGCTTAAACATACTCTTTGAATGCTTGCTTTGATGGTTATCTCATTTGCATTCATCTTTTGTTGTTTCTCCTTTTTAAAATCTCTTCTTCAGGGCTCTCGATAGATACCTCGATAGAAGTCTCGATTCCTTCTCAACACCTCCTCGATACAAGCTCTTCTATCAAGATTTCTAGGTTTCTGCTCGATACCTCTCGATAGATATCCTGATCCATCGAGTCAATTTCCTTGAAGTCTCTGTCTACTCGATACCTACCTCGATCTATCGAGACTTTTTTCCTTCAATACCTTCTCGATCTATCGAGCTACGTTTTCTATATATTGTTTAAGGTCTGATCTGATTTTGTCATTTCTCAAATATTTCGATCTCTCTCTCTCTTCTCGTGACCTAAACTTCTCTCTCTCTCTCTTTAAAATCACTCTTCCCATCAGATTTTTGGCCTTATCCAAGCCTCTCTCTCACTTGGTAAGTGTTCTTGATCTCTTCTTTTTCCTTTTCTTCAAGCATTCATGCATTTTTTACCTAAGTTTTCAATTTTTGGGAAATTTTTGGGGTTTTTGTGATTTTGTCAAAAATTTTGGGTTGGTTTTTGTTGAATTAATATCCTATGCTCATGCATTGCATTCTTTGCTCATTTTAACAATGTTTCACGCATTCTAGGATTGTATGCTTGATTAAACAATGTGAGTACTATTAGGTTGGATTGGGTTTCTACCCATAATGCTTTTTATTTTTGATTCATGCATTGCATGTTCTTGTTCTTTCTTTCCTGTACCTAAACGTTTATGTTGTGTTTCTGCTCTTCTCTCTGTGTCTCTCGTTTAGTCTCCTTATCATGGTACCCAAAAAGTCTATCCCTTTAAAAACCCAATTCGTCGTGGTTCTTCATCTTCTTCTTTTCCCATAGATTCTGTTAGGTTCCGTAATGAAAAGGCATAAGCTGACTTCTCAGGAACTTTTCTAACCAGGCAATTCATTCGAAATGCCAAGTCATTCTGTCTGACTTTTTAGACACTCCTCTACCCAATGCTATTAGCTCTTAGGGATGGGCTTCTCTTTGTGAGAAACCCTCGAGGTGTCCCGACATGTTCATAAAGGAGTTTTACTTCAATATGCATGCCATCAATACCTCGGTGCCTTGGTTTATTACAGTATTCCGTGGTACACATATCGTAGTTATGCGGACTTCATTTTCGAGGTACTACGTGTCCCAAAGGTGGATCATTTGGATTACCCTAGTCATCCTCGTCTCACTTCCATCTCTCGAGGCGAGTTGGCCTCACTCTTCTGTGAGAAGGCCATGTTGTGGGGAGGTACACTTAATTTCTCCACAACTAAGTTCACTAAGGGACCACGGTTCCTTAATATGGTGATGACCTTTGTTCTCACTCCACGGTCACACTATAACACCATCACTGAGCCTCATGCTCGTTTCCTTTTTCCTCTTATGGAAGGTCTTTCTATAGACTTTCCTTCATAGATGATAGAGTCTATCATTGACTGCTATCGTGACACGGCTACACGTGATAAGCTTATCTTTTCTTCGGGTATCACGCGTATCCTCACCCACATGTACATCACCATCCCTCCCTTTCCTTATTTCTATGTCATGGGTGCCATTAGCAAGGAGTCTATTTGGCGGAGTGCAGTGCAGCTTACTGCAAAGCGGCCATGGGTGGAGCCTTCTAATGCAGCTCCAACTAATCCTATAGCCCCTTCCTCTCAACCCTCTTCCACCTCTTCCCCTTCTTCCTCATCTCAGGCCTATGTCTCCCTTGCTGATATCATAGAGCAACTTCAGCACATGCATGCTGAGTTTGGTAGTCGTTTGGACCATCTATTCGATGAGATGTGTCAGATGAACACCAAAATTGATCACATCACTAGCCGTCAGTCTCGGCTTGGTGGTTTTATGCCCTCACCTTCACCGAAGCTTGCTAAAGAGTCTTCTTCTTCAGATGGTGGAGATGATGATGCTGATGCTTTTGGCTCGAAGTATAATGATGAGATGATGACCTCTCAGTGATACACCTTTTGTCACTCATGACAAAAAGGGGGAGTAGTTTTGTAGATGAGAGTAGCCTAGGTGTTAGGGGGAGAGCTAGCATAGGATATACTAGATAGGGGAAGAGTTGTTGTTGAGGTTTTTTTAGGGATGTAGTGAGGTTTTTTTGTATTCTTTTCTCATTACATGTACCATGGTCTTATGACCAATTTTTACATACATTGTATTCTTTGATATATATACATATATGAGATGATCTATGTTTTTCTTCACCTTTGTCTCACATGTGTTGTTTCTTTTCTTTCTTTATACACATATTTCTTCTTGTATACATCTTGTCTATGTTTTACACTTGATGCCTTGATGAATCTTGCTTAAGTGTTTCAGTTAAAACAGGTTGCAAGTCTACCATGCCATGATCTCTCTTCTTGCAAAGTTTTTCAAGAGTTTGTGTTAGGGTTAGACTTATATACATTTGTATATTATGGGATAGTTGTGCTTCTCTCATAATTGCCTTTTTTGGTTTTGTCACGAATTGCCAAAAGGGGAGATTGTTAGGGTCATATTTTATGTAATTAGCAAATCCCTTGACAAAATGCACTTTACTTGTAATTGGGTAGATCTAATATGAGTTTAGTACTTCAAGAAACATGTTGTTCAAGTGTCGATGCTTGGCCTCGATCTTTGGCAGGGGAAAGAAAACCGCCACCGCCGTGGGCCTTCGTTCAACCACCCGTCGTGGCGATAGCTCACGCGTGTGGGGCCCATTGGAGGCCCCTCTCAATGTGAATGTGTATGGTTCACGCAGAGCTTCGGGTGCTCTCTCTTTTGGTGGAGGAAGGTAGGTCTACCTTTGGTTTTATGGCAGGAATCTGGGACAAATTTTAGGTGATTACCAAAGGTAAAGTGGAGTCCCCACCAATCATTGGGTTTTTCTAAGGTGTGATTGGTCACCTATTTCTAGTTGATTTTATTACCAATCCTAGGTTAAGAGAAAGGTCATTTTTCCTAATCTAATGTGGATGGCAAAAAATCTTGATTCTTAGGTCCGAAAGTTTGGTTACATGTGGGGAAGGTGTTAGGCACCCCACAATGCCTGTCCCAAGGATAGTCCTTTGTTTTGATAAAAACTTAATTTTTGGATATTGGTAGTAAAAACATGATTTTGGCATTGTCTTTCGGGGCTTTACATGGATGTGGGCTTTAAGGTTTTGGCTTTTGAAAGGGTGTGGTCCCAATCTATGCTTTCCTAAGGCATTCAAGCATAGTGCCAGATTTCCAACGCGAAAATCCAGCGAGAAGTCACCCTACTTTCACTGCGAAAATTAGGCATTGCTAGCCTTAAGTGACACGAATCGCGACAGTCACACCGGAAAGGGGCAAGCTGGTATATATATATACATCATGCAAAATGCTAGCATACAGAGCAGGAAAGTAAATGCCTACATCCCCAGAGTATGGCACAAAATATAGGTGTATGAAAATAAACAAGGGTCGTAATACTTTAGAGATGAGGATGAATGGTATAAAGCATGATATAGCTAATACAAACCATCTAAGGGAGAAACAGAGGAGAAAGGAGGGGGTTTAAAGATTACATAGCCAAAGGGAAAAGGCTAAACTCCTAAACCTACTGACTGCAGTCACTTGGCTTGACCACGTGCTCGCGTCCTTGCCGTTTTTGCTTGTGCCTAGAAGATCATGCCCTAACTCCATGCGTCCTTGCCCCATATGTGTACATGCAAAGGCTGAGATAAGAAAACTAGTAGACAAGCAATGGAAGGAAAAAGCGTAGATAAAAGCACAAGGTCGCAAAGCAAACAAGCAAGATAGATATGGCAAGCACAGCATGTGACAAAAGCAAGAAAGCTAACCAACAAGCAAAGAGGGCAAACAACCAAGGAAAACACACAAAAGGGGGTGTCCGTGAGGGACAACTATAGGTTTGGATTGAATGTCCATGACTTCATTGTGTTGAAGCATGGACGACACATAAGCAAGCAAGACTCATGCATGAACATGTAAGCAAGCGTGTAAAGATGCATAGAAAGCCAACGAGTGGCGCAAACAAGCATGGTAAGCATAACATCACACGGAGTAGAAAAGGGAGAGGTATGCATGAAGCAACCGGCATCACGGAGATGCCTCCCAAGTGGTTACATCTAGACAAGGCCTCATGGGTGTCAGATATAACCACACAACCACAACTCGCTAAGGGCATCGAGCATAGTAAAGCCTAGAACTAGAGAGGCTAGCACAGAAGATAAAGCATAGAAGCAAGCAAGCATAGACATAAATATGGGCCAAGGTATATGGACGATGACAAAGACCACAGTGTCTAGATCGGGTCCTAACCACATGGCAAAAACACAAGAAAAAAGGTAAAGCGACAAAAGGGCTACAATAGCACATGGCAAGACAAACATAGCCTAGGTCTAAGCACACAAACATGGCATGGAGCACACAAGCACATGGAAGATGGCATAAAGCAAGTAGAGCAGAGATCAAAACACACGAGCATGTAAGAACATAGATTCGGACATATAAGCATGTGAAAACCTAGATCTGAGCACGCAAGCATGTAAAAATGTAGATCTATGCATAGGCATGGCAACGCGTGTGTGAACATGTGAAAGCTAGCACATAAATATGGAAGAACATGAATCCAAGCATATAAGCATGTACGGATGCGGATCTAAGCATAAAACATGGCAAAAAGCATACGAGCACATAGATCCGAGCAAAGCATAACCATAGACATGGTATCAAGCACATGAGCACATAACCCTAACATCAAAACAAAGCAAAAAGAGGAACAAAACTAAGGAAACATGGTATAAAACCCTAAGTATGTAGACTAAACGTATAAGCATGTAAGGACATAGATCTAAGCACAAAACATGGCATAAAAACCCTAAGCATGTAGATCTAAACATATAAGTATGTGAGCAAGCATAAAAGAACATGGATCTAAGCTAAGAACATGCTAGAAACAAGGTAAAGCAATAAACATGTCAAAGAAAACAACAAAGCATATTATCATGGCAAAAAGAGCAAGAACATGCTAGGAAAAAGATTTAGAAGGTTAGGGGTGTGGATGATAGCTAAAAACTACATCCACACCCCTAAACCCCAAATCTAAAGTGTAGAACCATGGAAAGGAAGATTGAGTGCAAAAGCCCTACCTTGTGTTCTTGGTGAAAAGGGAAGAATCAAGAGACTTTGATGTGTTTTTTGGAGTTTTTTTTTTTTTTTGGTGTTTATTGGTGTTTGGGAGAGAGAGAGAAAATGTAGAGAGTAGCTGGGTAGAAGGAAAATATCAAAAAATGTGTGTCCTCCCTATCTGGGGCGTGCTTGGTGCTATTTATAGCCCTGGGCACGAAAATTGAGGTGGCGACCATTGTAAGGCCACCGGCGGCCATTCAATGGCCGCCAGCCTCACTCATCTCCTAATCGGGCTAATCTTGACTCCTTTGGATAGATCTTGATTTTCAGTTAATAAAAAGGTATGGAACTCAAAAATCCAACAGTTGGATCAAAAGTTACGGCTCTCGGAAGTTTGTGGTGCATCGATCGGTGCGTCATTTCGGTTTTCATGATATCTCGGCCGTTCTAACTCCGATTTTGACCCATGAACAGTCGTTGGAATTAGAATTCAATAATATTTGTAGTGACATTGGTTTCAACCTATTTTGGTAGCCGGATCAAAATTAGGGTTTTTGGGCCCACCCAAGATCGACTTCAGGTTAAACTTGGTCAAACTCAATCAAAGTTGCTAAAAATCTCCAAGAAGCTCAGGTTTGAAGTAAAAATGTGAAAAATATTGTTTTTGAATGTTCAAATAGTGTGTAAAATACCAATGAATGTTTAGACCCCCAATTTACAAATTACCAACATAAGCTTATAATCAAACAATATATGTGCGGAATATGAATATAAGCTAAACCCAAACAAGTAACAATCTCTAAACCATAATTAATCACAATCACAGTAGTAATTAAAAGGTAAAGAGAAAGGGAAGAAAGATGCAAACACAAACATAACACGGTGATGTGTTATCGAAGAGGAAACCGAAGTACTTGGCGTAAAACCTCTCCGTCGCCCTCCAAGCGGTCAATAATCCACTAGAGAATGAAATTGGGATACATGAATAGCAAAAGACCCTACAAGCCTAATCTACCCAGTGCACCTAAGCCCTCCAAGCTTCTTGCTCCAACAGGGTTACGCCGAACCTAGTCTTCTCTAGCTTACCGAATCCTGCAATAGCCCATTGCATCAACCAAAATGAATTGGTCCCTTCTGAACTACTTCCCAAGCACCAAATAACCTTCTCACAGATATGGGTATGGTGAGATAAGGATTTGGCTAATGTACCTCTCAAGGATATGTCAATGAAGAGGGTGAGAGTAGAGGAATTTGGAGAATCAGAGGATAAGATTGTGAATGAGTCAATCTTGTTTTTCTCTAGGGTTTCTCCCTCAAAATTCTCTCTGGAAGCTCTCAACATTTCATGGGTATGAGGGTATTTATAGTAGGGTGTATGAGGAATGTGAAAGGTCAGGTTTCTAACAAACAGGGCATTCTGGCGACTCGACCTCGCAACTGGAACGAGTTGCGAGCTAACTGCCTGGCTAGACTAGAAGTTTTGTCCAATAGTGCTACAGCTGGCATGACCCTTCAACTCCCATGCGTGCTTCACACGTGTGCCACCTTTGGCAACTTACCAATCGCGAGCCCGTTGTGTGATCTAGTCGCGAGACTCCCTTGAATTACACACTTCTAAGATTTGTTCACACTCTCTCACACATTACCCTTACATAATTCCCACCTAAATATAGGGTATCTAATTGTTAAATTACAAGAAAATTTGGCACGGAATAAAGCCAACAAATGATTGAATAAATTCAACCTTACAATCTCCCCCTTTTGCTATTCTGTGACAAAACCCTAAAACATACTCTAGACTTAACATGTGAGTTGGAAACAGTTGCCAAAACTCAATCACACCTAACTCTAGAAACTGTGAAGCTCTTGAACCATAAGAACAAGTTTTTCCTAAAAACAACAACACAAGATGATCATTGTAAGCAGAAATCTTGAAATGCATATGGAGCAAGAACAATGCGATCAAACAATAAAGATTAAAGCAATAAAGCATGACTTGACCAGACAAGAACAATCACTATAAATAGTGATCACAATGATCATTCACACAAGGAATGAATATCCAGACATGCAAGCTAATAAGCTCAATGCAAAGTATCATTTGCATGTCCAACACTCAACCGATACAAAATCATGAGGTAATTGCATCAAGGATATAAAATCCAACAAGGGCACAAGAGTGATGTACTAAAAGAAATGCATAACATTAACTAAAAGTACTAAGCTACAAAGTAAAGGTACAAATACAAGTACTGAATAACAACTGAAATATATAAGCCAAAGTACCAAAAGCTTTAACAAAAGCAATGAAAACATCCATGAGTTTAAACCAAAGTTAACAAAGTGCTGTGCAAACCCATATTAAAATTATCCAAACATAGCAACAAAAACCATAATCAACATAAATTAGACATAAAGAGAATGCTTAAAGTTTTTCTCCCCCTCAAGAGCTACTCCTTCTTCATCTCCAAAGTTCTCTCCCTTTTTGACCAGAATGGCCAAAGGGCTACTGCTGGGTAGTGAAGTTGTCAAACTTTGCTGAGAAAAGATTCATCTGTTTTTGGATAGTAGCTAGCCTGTCAGATTGCTCATTCTGGATGTCTCGAAGCCCGTCAATCCCTTCAAGGATGATCTGAAATGCATTTGGAGGTACTGCAGAAGATGATGAAGCTTGGCTCCTTTTGCCACGGCTTCTTGAGCTTGAGGGTTGTCCTTCAGCTTCTGTTTCAGTGTCCATAGGTTCTCCTTATGCTTGATCACCCTCATCTTCATCACTCGGAAGACGAACTTTGATCCGTGCAATAGTTAGAGCATTGATAGCTGGAGGAGTAGTCATGAGGTTGATGTCTTGAGGAATTTCCACACCTTTTGCTCAAAAGAGCCTCATGAGTAGACTAGGAAGAACCAGCTTTGGCCTTGAAGATGTTCTTGTTTCATCAGCAATAATGCATAAAGCATGAGCACTAATATCAATATAAGTGTTCTCCCGAAGCTCCATGAGAAAAATGGCTCTTGCATTATTAATGGTGGTCATCTTCTTTACTGGGTACAGGTTTAACATCATAATGTATGTGAGACATCTAAGGTCCGGTGGAAAGGCAGCTGTGTTGAGACATCTTCCTTCTCGAACCCCACCAATATGTGATTGAACCGTTTCTATGAAGAGCATTATGTCCTTGTAGTGAGTGAAGTCATGCTCTAGATCCTCAAAACCAAGAACATCATCAACATGCTCCAAGTCAATGGTGAACTCATGGCCTCTGATCCAACAATCAATTTCATCCTCTAGCAAGATTGCGTTGGCATAGAATTCATAGATCAACGATTCACACACTCCCGGGAGATCACCAAGGAGCTTGTCCCAACCTCTATCTTGAAAACAACCTGGGATAAAGTAATCCTTCAAATCCACCAAGTCCACAAATCTTTCTTGAATAATTGGAGCCTTCGCAAAGAACAAATTGTATCTTTCAAAATGTTTGGTAGACCTGAACTGAGTATTGTCCATTTTCATCCTTTCGTCAGCCTTATGTGCAGTAGTCTTTTTCTTTGGAGTCATCTGTTGGGGTTTATGCCCTAAAATCCAATTTATTGGCATGCCATAAATAATTAAATTGTTTAATTGTATGAGAGTATCTATAAATGAACTAATGGGACATTATCTTAGTCCATGAGATGCATAGTATGTGATTTATGTGATTTAGTCATGGAAAATATAAATCACAAGTTCTTTGTAAACTCAGAATTTTAGTTCGTAGTTGTAAGGTTGAATTTCATCAACCATTTTGTTAGCTTTATTTTGTACCAATTTGCTTGTAATTCAGCATTTAGAAACCCTGTATTTAGGTGGGAATCATGTAAGGGTAGTGTGTGAGAGAGTGTGAAGAAAAGCTCAAGAGTGTGCACTCAGCAGGGCCTCGCGGCTGGCAAGTCGCCAAAGGAGGCACACGAGTGAAGCATGCAGAGGAGCTGAAGAGTCACGCCAGCTGGAGCACTACAAGACAAAACTTCCAGTATGGCCAGGCAGTTAGCTCGCGACTCAGTCAAGTCGTGAGGTCAAGTAGTCAGACCATTTTGTTTGGGAAAAACTGACCTTTCGCATTCCAAACACACACCAGTATAAATACCCCTTATACCCACGTATTGTAGAGAGCTTCCAGAGAGAATTTTGAGATAGAAACCCTAGAGGAAAACAAGATTGACTCATCCAAAATCTTCATCCTTTGATTCTCCAAATTCCTCTACTCTCACCCCCTCCATTGTTACATTCTTGAGATGTACATTTAGCCAAATCCTTTTCTCACCATACCCATATCTGTGAGAAGGTTATTTGGTGCTTAGGAAGCAGTTAGGAAGGGACCAATTGATATTGGTTGATGCTATGGGCTATAGTCAAATCCAGTAAGCTAAAGAAGACAAAGGTTCGGCGTAACCTCGTTGGAGCAAGAAGCTTGGACGGCTTAGGTACATTAGGTAGATTAGGCTTGGAGGGTCTTCTGTTTTTCATGTATCCCAACTTCATTCTCTAGTGGATTATTAACCGCTTGGAGGGCGGCAGAGAGGTTTTATGCCGAGGACTTCGGTTTTCTCTTCGATAACACATCGCTATGTTGTCTTTGTGTTTGCATCTCTCTTCCCTTAATCTTTGCCATTTAATTTCCACTATGGTTGTGATTTTATTTGATTTAGATTGTTTTATCAATTCCGTTTTAGCTTATTTTCATATTTCGCACATACATTGTTTGATAATAAGCTTGAATCGGTAATTTGTAATTTGGGGGTCTAAACGTTCAAGGTATTTTACACACTAATTGAACATTCAGTAGTCGGTGATGAAATTGGGCATTTCATTTGCGAAAACTATAACATATCAACTAAGATGATTTGTCTTGATCATGGAAGTGGAGACTTCTAGTTGGTATGTTGATATATTTTAAGAGTTAAGACATATTGAATTGGACCGCTGTGAGATTTATTATTCTCCTAATGACTATCAAATGAATAATAAATCTCACGACCTCTATTTACATCAACTCTAAATCCTGAGAGAATAATGGACTTGATCATGAGGTGTAGGTTGCTTTGATATATCAGGAGTGAGATCTATAAGTCACGATCAAAACCTCAGTATGTTGGGCAGCCACATTTAATGTTGATAGAACATATATTCTTAAGATGGAATTCATAATCTTTTAACGGAGATATAAAATATTCCCCTGAGATAAGTTTAATGGGTTTGGTTATTCAAAGTGTTGGGCCCAACCACTTCAGTAAGAAGTTACTAAAGTATATATTTATGAAATTGGATTTCATAAATATATGATGAATAACATAGTGGATTAAACCGGGTACTCAAGGATTAAGATGTAGTAATCTTTAAAGTGGCAGTCTACATTCATGACTTTGTATTACTACGAATATTTTAATGAAGGGGTTGCATATATAATAAAGTCTTGGGATATAATTTATTTATATGGCCTAGAGTGCAATTATATTCTTATAGTGGTATTGAATATAATTAATGGTAACTTTGGACTTGTCAAGAGTTGATAGAAAAGCCCAAGGCCCATTGGAGCTAGAGTCTTATTTGTTCCCTTTGGTCCCATCTCAAGCCACAAACTAAAGCCCAATTAGGTAGGCCCAAAAGGCAAACCCAATTAGATAATCAGTTTTTTATTTAATAAAAGTTATTAAATAAAGTAACTACCAAGGTGGTTAGAATGTACGTATGATGAAAAGAAAAGAAAACAGTTTTTCTCTGAAAGGAGAAGAAGGATTTTTCTTTTGAGAATCAATGTACAAAAAGACTGATTTAGAAACCACACTTCTTGGGCACCCTGTGGATCTGAGATGAAGATTAAAGGTATTCTCAAGTCTTGGTTTTGAATTTCACTGCATCAAGGTACGCTTTCTATTCTTTGTTCTAGAATTCAAGGTTACAATATCTCTCATGAATGAAGTAGATCTGTGATTGTTGCTTCCACTGTGTGTTTTGTATGAGATACAAAACCAGATTTTCCAACATCATCTACAAAAACATAGCAGCAAAGGCCACAAAACAGAGCACAGCATATGGTAACACCAAAAATTAATAACAAACTAGTAGCAATAAAATGGACTTAGAATCAGACCAAAGATTTGATCTACATCACAGTTCATCAACAACTTAACATGAGAAAACACATAGCATCAATGCTTAACAGAGTTTTATCATTAGGGCCCCAAACATATCACATTGTGTGTGTGTGAGCAAATATCATCATGTAAAAGCTAGAGCATGTTGCAAAGCACATAACCAGAGATGCAATTTTCATTCATTGAAAATGATGAACTTCCTACAACCATTGTATTCCATGAAATCCTCAAGAACACAAGAAAATGCCTATGAGACATTTTACCATGGGTATGATATGCACAACACAACACCAACAAAATATACAACTCAAAAGTAAGAAGTAAGCATGAAAACATGTGAAATAAGCATCATACAACCAAGATCAACAAAACCCATATAACAAACTCAACAAAAAATTACTCAAATCATATTTGAACATCATATTTTTCTAAACTCAACAACAACCTAAAATCCAAGAAAATAAGGGCTAGAAATGTGAAGTACTTTGAGAAAATAAGAAAACACATACCTTGTTCTTGAAGATTGATGAAGAGATGATGAAGAAAATGGAGGATTTTTGTGAGAACATGGTAAGTTTGTGAGGGAGAGGAACGGACAAGACAATGAACAGTCACAATGAGCAAGGGAAAACTGAAAAGTTTTTAAAACTATCCTGAAAAAGACCCTTAAAGCGCAAAACACGCATTTTTCGCGACTGTATTGAGTCGCGAACAAGTCACCAAAGTAAGCCGCCAAAAACCCTTGTGACAAAATTTGGAAAAATTTGCCTAAGTGTTTTTCGCGACTGGAAGTTCCACTCGCGAGTCAGTCGCGTGGGGAGCCACGAAACCTTCTGAGTAACCCTCGCGATTGGAGCTTCCACTCCAAACAAGTCGCCAAACTGAGTCGAGTGAAATCTAAAAACCCTGATTTTTGAAAAAAAATTAAGTCTTTTTCACGATTGGGGCTTAGACCCGCCAGAGAGTCGCAAAAACCTTCTGTGTAAGCTCGCGACTGGCTTGACCTGCGAGGCAAGTCACCAAGACAGGGTTGCACAGTTTTTGAAATTTTTAACATTTCTCAAAATAAAAACACTTTCCAAAAACAACTAAAACACTCAAAAATCTTTTTGTGTTTGATCAACATATAATTGAGCATGTGCAACATATTTAATCAAGTACAATCACACAAATGAATAAGGCATTCATTGAACATAAACAAGTGTGATGTGTGTGGGTACCAAAAATGAGATAGTCCTTAGTCTAATGTGAAGCTTTAATGATCAATTCAACCATGTTATACACAATTAGCACGAGGAAAAGTGATCAATCTCAATTATAGAAGTATGCATATATGACCTCCCACATAAACTTGATAACATAATTTTGAAGCTTTTCATTTGGCCCCATACATATCATAACATTTGATTATTTTGAATCAATACATCTCATTTTAAGATCGATGCCTGAAATATTTGATATTTCAATTTGATGAACAAGCCTTTGGCTTTTTAGGCATCATACATTTTCATATAAGTCGCTTTCCCTTTTTCCTAGTTGAATACTAGTATGTGCGACGGCTTTTGCAGCTCAATATGTCTTTTCATTTTGAGATTTACATTAGTTGAGCTCTTTAAGCAAAAAATAAAAAAATAAAAGGGTGGGAAGATATATAGGCACAAGTCTATGCAAGTTTCAAGATCTACAAAACCATTGACTAATCATTCATGACAAGTTTGAAGATCTATTTACAACAGTCACATAGATGTCAAGATTTTTTCCACAATGATATGAGTGCATAAAGTACAAGCTACGCTTGTAAATGCACAAAGCCATTAGTACAAATGTACAAGGCAAAACATGCTTGTGACAATACACAATAATGCCGATCAAACTTTTTGGATTTCTACTTTTTATGTGTTTTTGGATTTTTGACACAAAAAACAAGTAAAGATTGATAATAATAAAAAATGTAAAAACATTAAAAGCAAATAGCAAACAAGCAAAAAAAAAATTTCAACACTTGCTGGAGAGATAACACAAATCACACAACCAATCAATGTCACAAAACATTGGAAGTATTAATGCATGGACATGTTGTAATGCTTATGCATGTGTCCCCTTCTTCACCCACACGAAACTTGCATTTGGGGTGATATCCCTAAAGGATTGGGTAATATTGTTATGACTTTCAAACCTTTTGGTGAAGCTTGTCAAACAGGTGGTGAATGCATCAATCATCTTCATCACATCCCTCACTCCGGGATCACCTTTTGACTTTTGATTGCTCAGCAGTCCAACTCCCTTTGCCATGTCTTGGTCCTCTCAACCTTTAAGCACTTGAATTCTTCAATGCTTGAAGCTTGCAACAATTGGGTCTAGTGTGTCCTTGAATTCCACAATGATGGCAGAAATGTTGAGTTCTCAGACCTCTTTGTGACTTTGGGAGAGATTTCCCTTTACCCTTAGGTTTGACCATTGATTGGTTAGAAGGCTTAGTCAATAACCTTTGGTCAATCACATTCTGCTTCTTCTCTGTCTTCACTTTCTCAACAATAGTGATTTCCACCATTAGTTCCATAGCTTTCACAAACTTCATATCCTTGGACACTTTGACACTCGAACTGCTCTCTCCAATGTATCCCAATCCACTTTTTTCGGAGAAAGGTTTTTGATGAGTAAGCATTTCATTAAGCTTCTTGGAGGAGACCCGCTCTACTTTAGCATTAGCTTGAATCACCTCAAGCTCAAGAAATTTTATCTTTGAGTAGGCTTCGGTTAACTCTCCATTCAGCGTCTTGACTTCACACTTAGTCTCCTTGTATCGGACTAAAAGACTCTTGTAGTCTTGCTCTACTCTCTTCATTTTCTTAATGGCTACTTTAGCCACTTTTACATATTCACCGGTCTTCTCAAGGAGGAAATTGTAGGTCTCTTGCAGTCCCACTATTCTTTCATCTTCCTCATCATCGGATTCCTCTACTATCCTCATTGACTCCAATTCAATGTGCCCAAGCTCTTCCACTAGCACACTCAAATCATCCGAAGATTCCACGGGAGCAATGGTCATGAATGCAGAGAAGTTTCCCTCTCCATCACAACTTTCATCTGAATTTGAATTAGAGGAGTCGATGTCACTAAGAGTAGTGGCATACACTTTACCCTTCCCTCTCAAATAGTTGGGACATTCTTTCTTGAGATGTCCATGACCGTTGCATTCATAGCACGTGACTCCTTAAGAGGATTGAGAATACTTCCCATCTTTCCTCTTGAAAACCTTTTTCTCCTTTCCGAAATTTGGGAATTTTCCCTCCTCAGAAAACTTTCCATTCTTCTTGAACTTCAAGAACTTTCACAAATTCTTCACAAGATATGCCACATCTTTCTCGACCTCATCCTCATCCGATGAGTCATGAGCTTCCACCCTCTCATTGATCGTCTTTAGAGCAAGGGATTTTCTCTTCCTTTATGAAGGTAGAGACAGCTCATATGTTTGAAGTGAGCCAATTAGTTCTTGAACTTTGATATCATTAAGGTCCTTGCTCTCTTCAATTGCAGTAACCTTTGCACGGAAGCACTCCGGCAATGATCAAAGGATCTTCCTCACTATCTTTGAGTCCTCCATCTTTTCACCCAAGTTGAACTTCCCAATAACCACCTCATTCGGCTTGCCATAAAATGAGTCAAATGACTCGTCGTCACTCATCTTCAGCTCCTCAAATCGAGTTGTTAGCATCTATAACATGGTGTCTTTAACCTTTTTAGTGTCTTCATAAGTTGTCTCCAATATTTGCCATGCCTCCTTGGCAATTGTAACGTGAGAGATCCTATGAAACTCATCTGGAGAAACACCACAGAAAATAGCATTTAGTGCCTTGCTATTAGCATTAGCTGCCGCGAGGGCTGCCTTATCCCATGTGGATTTGGCAGCCTCCGGCCTAGTCCACCCTATATCTACAACATCCCAAACAGTCTCATCGATTGAACATAGGAATGCCCTCATGCTGACTTTCCAAAATGCATAGTTGCTTCCATCAAAATATGGAGGAGCATTAAGAGATAAAGACCGATCCATCTCAATAAGGGTTAAGGATTGCATTTGGGTAATTAAACCACAACAAGTGCACCCGCTCTGATACCAATTGAATGTTCAAATAGTGTGTAAAACACCAATGAACGTTTAGACCCCCAATTTACAAATTACCAACACAAGCTTATAATTAAACAATATATGTGCAGAATATGAATATAAGCTAAACCCAAACAGGTAACACACTCTAAATCATAATTAATCACAATCACAGTAGTAATTAAAAGGTAAAGGGAAAGGGAAGAAAGATGCAAACACAAAGATAACACGGCGATGTGTTATCGAAGAGGAAACCGAAGTACTCGGCCTAAAACCTCTCCGCTGCCCTCCAAGTGGTCAATAATCCACTAGAGAATGAAGTTGGGATACATGAATAGCAGAAGACTCTCCAGTGCACCTAAACCCTCCAAGCTTCTTGCTCCAACAAGGTTACGCGAACCTTGTCTTCTTTAGCTTATCGGATACCGCAATAGTCCATTGCATCAACCAAAATGAATTGGTCCCTTCTGAACTACTTCCTAAGCACCAAATAACCTCCTCACAGATATGGGTATGGTGAGATAAGGATTTGGCTAATGTACCTCTCAAGGATATGTCAATGGAGGGGTGAGAGTAGAGGAATTTGGAGAATCAAAGGATGAAGATTGTGGATGCGTCAATCTTGTTTTTCTCTAAGGTTTCTCTCTCAAAATTCACTCTAGAAGCTTTCAACATTTCGTGGGTATAAGGGTATTTATAGTAGGGTGTGTGAGGAATGCGAAATGTCAGGTTTCTAACAAACAGGGCATTTTGGCAACTCATCCTTACGACTGGAACAAGTCGCGAGTTTGAGCCGCGAGCTAACTACCTGGTCAAACTGGAAGTTTTATCCTGTAGTGCTATAGTTGGCGTGACCCTTCAACTCCCGTGCATGCTTCACACGTGTGCCACCTTTGGCGACTTCCCAGTCACAAGCCAGTCACGAGACTCCCTTGAATTGCACACTTCTAATATTTGTTCACACTTTCTCACGCACTACCCTTACACAATTCCCACCTAAATACAGGGTATTTAATTGCTAAATTACAAGAAAATTTGGCACAAAATAAAGCCAACAAATGATTGAATAAATTCAACCTTACGGTTTTGTGAGAGTTCGGCCCAAGTTTGACCTTCGGTTAAACCTAGGGCTGACTAAGGGCATTTTGGTCATTTTATTAGAAAAAGTCACTTCAGGTACTCCGGTGGCCGAACGAGTTATGCCACGTCGTTCTAGATGTTCTCATGACCCCGTAGACAGAAAATAATATTTTTGGATTTTCGGGGGTCCGGCACGCATATTGAGGGCAGACAAAATACGATATCAATGAGAGGTGTCGGATAAAGAACGTGATTTCAAATTTTGTTGCCCCCAAATTTGCGTGTGGAGACTGCTCATGGATTGAGACCAGACCTTACCTGCATGGCCCGACCTACTGTAGCTGCTATTGGAATATTTTCTGAATGCACCTCTAAGCTCTAGGAGAGGAGAAGGGAGAGATATTTTTTTTTGGGGGTTGACCAGGTCAGCATTAACCGGTCAACGTTGACCGAGTCAACGCTGCCTGGTGGCCTTTATAGGGTCGCTAGGCCTACCCGATGGCCATAGAAGGGCAGCTAGGCAGCCCAGGCCCTATAAAAGGCCTTTTAGGCCCTTTTTTGTCTCATTTCTCGCTTCCTCTCTACTCCTTACTCTCTACAAAAATTCTTAAAGTGCTCAGGGCTTAGCGGATCCTTCCTTTCAGCTTCAGTCCACTGCTTTATCTTTTCTGCCTTTGAGGTTAATGTCTATTTTTTCTTCTTCTCTTGCTTTTTCTACAAAATGTTAGTAGCAGTACTACTAGAGATGCATGCTAGTATTTATTTTTTGGAACTTTTATGAGCACATATTTTTTGCCACTATTTATGCCATGCTATCTTAGGAAAATGCACAAATATATTTTTTTTTCTTTCTTGATATGTGGGTGTGGGAATTTAAATTTTGAAAATAAAATGTGGGATATGGGTAAGAGGACTTACCTAGTAGACGGGGATAATGGAAATGTGATTCGGAGATTCTTGAATGAACTTGGGCCTGGGGATGCGTGTCACCGGTTCACCCACCATAGATTTGGAGTTCTAAAAATTTCTTGAATAAATGTGAGCCCGAGGAAACTTGTTGTTGGTTCACCCACTGTAGGGTACAAGCCTAGGGACTCTTGCCGCTAGTTCCCTCGCCATGCAATGTGAGCCCGAGGAAGCTTGTCGTCGGTTCACCCGCTGTAGAATACAAGCCTAGAGATGCTTGCCACTAGTTCACCCGTCATGAAATGTGAGCCCGAGGACGCTTGTTGTCATTTCACCCACTATAGAATACAAGCCTAGAGACTGTTAGGAAATTTAGACCCCGGTTGATAGAATTAACAAGTTTTAAACCTAAATTGTTGTTATGAATAAACCTTGTTAAAACAACCTAACATCAATATCATGTCAATATCATGCAGCGGAAAAATAAATAAGACAAGATATGATGACCGAGGAAAACCAATGAAACAAACTAGTTTCACAGTAAAAACCTAGGGGAAAACCTTCTTGAAAAGAAATTCACTATAGTAAAGAGAAGTTTCAGATCTAGTACAAAACCTTTGTCCCTAGACTCTACAACCCCCGTAGATGAACTTACAGCAGAAACCTTCTACCGCTACTAAACCTCTGAACTCTTCAATATATGAACGCCACCCTTTTTGTTGCACGGATCTCAGTACGTGACTAACTCCTTTGCACGAATCCCAGTACGTGACTCATTGACCAACTTAAGGAAGAAGAATGTTGGTTGCAAAGTTCTTCACTTCATCAACAATGAAGATCAAGAAGCACTTGGTTACAAAACCCTAAGGCACAAAGACGCAGTAGTTTCTTTCAAAGAGAATAAGGTCTCGGTCACCTTTTTTTATATGTTCTCCTCTTATTCTCTTATGTGACGGCCTCTAAAATAAGCCTTATCTATGTCTAGGGTTGTTAGAAAAGAAACCCTACACAAAAACATAAACATAAGCCGAAAATCAGATTTGAAAATCTGAATTCCCGTAACCTCGATAGATACCTCGATAAATAGTATCTGTCGAGACTCATTGAACCTCGATAGATAGCTATCTGTCGGGCAGCTGTTGAGCTATCTGTCCGTAGGTGTCGAGCTATCTGTCCAGCTTTAGTGAACAGCTTTTCTTCACTTGTTTCTTGGTCCAATCTTCATGGCTTTAATACTAGACTTGAACAACATGTTTCTTGAAGTATTAAACACATCCTAGATTTACCCAAATACAAGTAAAGTGTGTTTTGTCAAAGGATTAGCCAATTACATAAAATGTTGACATATGTTCCTAACATGAATCACATATGTCCTAACAATCTCCCCCTTTGGCAATCCGTGACAAAACCACAACAAACAAATGAGATATAAGAGAAGTCATAAATCACTCAACTCATATTCACTTGTTGAATACAATAAAATCTATCCTAACACAAACTCTTGAAAAACTTTGCAAGAAGAGAGTTTATGGTAAGTAGACTTTGACAACCTATATTTCTGAAACACTTTAAACAAAACTCATTAAGGCATCTTTGTGTGAAACAAAAATAATAGATTGCATACACGTAATAAGAAACATGTGTATAAAAAAAGAAAAGAAACAACACATGTAGAGGTAGGTGAAGAAAACATACATCATCATATATACATATATATATATATATATATATATATATATATATATATATATATATATATCAAAGATAAGCACAATGTATGTAAACATGGTCATAAGACCGATGTACAAGAAGAAAGAGGTAAGCACTCCCCCTAACAAGATGAAACACAACTCCCCGTTACAAGGGCATGTATTTCTCCTCCTAACATGTAGAATCTTAAAAAGAAATCACATATTCTCCACAATTTCTCCCCCTTTTTGTCATGATTGACAAAGGGTACAAGAAGCTAGAAAGCTTCACCCGAGAAACATAAAGATGATCAAGGATGATCAAGGGGGCACAAGAAATCCATATAAATGCATCAATGTAATGAAACAAGATGCTATGGATGACAAGAGAAAAGAAAGATGCAAAACATGTGAAAAAAAATGCATGAAAAAAAAAATCTCGATGGATTGAGAGGTGTCGAGATACTGTCGAGTAGAAGCCAACCTCGATCGATCGACTAGCTATTGAGCATCTATCGAGGGGACAGAAAGTTTCTCGATGGATCGAGGAGCTATCAAGATTGTCATAAAAAGAAGCTGAAGAGCTTGATAGATAGCCTAGCTATCGAGAGGTGTCGAGAAGTTGTCGAGACTGCTTAAAAATAGCTTTTCAAAGAAAAGAAAAACACAGACATGAATGCAATCAAACATGCTACTCAACCAAAGATCCAAGACACACACACACACTAAACAAGTCTAACCAATTTTATATTTCAAAAACAAGTTAAGAAAGTTTAGTAAGCATACATTAACACATGTAAACCTTGTGATGACCAAATCACATTGTACCTGCATATGTATCAAGAGTAGCAAAGAGTATTGTGTGTTGTGTGTGAAAAATATCGCAAGATTGCATAAGTGTATACATGTTATGACGATTTGAGATATGAGAAAATCACTTTAACTCACACACAATCATAACTGTTTGATGGGTACTATTACCCTTCGAGGTACATCCTATAACTCCCACATCTCCTAGAATACACACTTGTAATCATATATAAAGCATTTTGATCTTTTTGCTTTTTATTTTTCTTTGCATATTTTTCAATTTAAGAAAATCATGCATGGGCATATAAGAGAGAGAAAAGAAATACCCAATGATGTTAAGCATTTGACATTCCAATTTTGCTATGCCGAAGCACACAAATGTCATTGACATTGCACTTTTGCTATGTCGAAACATACAGATGTCATTTCATGATTGGCAGGCAACAGTGGTGAGATGGTTATTTATGCCTTTCTCTTAGGATTTTCTAGTCCTTCCCGTCAAAAAGAGTGATACGAGTGTTAAGTACAAGAGATTACTTAATCTTACTCATCACAAACAAGAGCCACAAAGCTCACTTGCTTAGTTGTGCATAGAGAAGCTCATCTAAGCTACAAAAGATACAAAGTTTAGAAAACTTTGTTTCAATGGCCATCCAAAGTACACAAGTACCAATGTACACAAACACACACTGTTTCTGTATTTTTCCTATTTTTCCTTTTTATTTTTATTTTGAAAACAAAACAAAATAAAAACTAAACAACCAAACAAAAATAGACAAACAACATGAAAGCATGAAAGAAAGATGCATATGCATGAAGGCATGATAAAAGGGTGCAGATGCATGAAAGCATGATTCCAAAATAGATAAGAATTCAAGCAAAGTGAGTCATACTTTAGATAGAAAGAATTAATGTAGAGGACAAACAAAAAAGACAATTAAGTCTTAGGCTCCTTTCTCACCCACAGAGCACGAGTCTTTGGCCGTGAAGATGAAAAGGCACGTGTCCTAGTATGTCTACTAAAGGACATAGAAGAATTAAAATTCTCCAGAAATTAAGTTAAAGCTCAAAGCTTTTAATAACTCTCCGAACAAAGGAGTAGGTCCTTGAGAGGAAACCTGTGACCGTTTCGACACTTGCTTTTGAGGATACAACTTAAAGCAATTAGGACGAATGTGTCCAGAAACACCACAACGGTGACAAACATGAGGTCTAACAAAGGATTTAGAATTAGTCAATTCAGTTTTGGATTTCATACCTTTATCACCTTTCTCAGATTAGGGCACAAAGACAGTCTTTAATCCAGAAGCCGTGGAAGAGGAGAGAGGCCGGAGGAAACAGCATATCCTAAGTCAATCTTATCAGAACTAGGCTTCTGAGCACTCAATACCTCATCAAGCTTTGCACTAGACATCCTTTCTATATGAGTCCTAGCTTGACTAAGCTCTACCTCAAGATTCTTGACCTTCTCTTCTAATGAGGCGTTCTCCACAACAAGAGTCTCAACTAACCTTGTAGTCTCATCTAGTTTGACTAACAGATCAGCTTTTTCAGTTTTTACCTCATTAAGCTCTTTTCTGCAAAGATGAGAAGTCTTTTCAGATTTTATAAATTCAGTGCATAGCTTATCATAGGCTTCCTGAAGGGTCATCTTCTTGTGTACTTCATCATCAGAAGAGTCCTCACTGTCACTAACACTCTCCACAATCACCTTATCGGTTGAGGTAGCAAAGGCCATAAAGTGACTACATTCATCCACATACTCATCAAAAGAGTCATCCTCAGTGTCACTCCAAGTAGCAACCAACCCTTTATCTTTTGACTCCTTGGTCTTTTCCTTCATAAGGTAGTTTGGGCACTCTATCCTCATGTGACCAAAACCTTTTCACTCATGGCATTGGATGAGGGGTTTCTCATTCTTGCCCTTCCTCTAGGAGGTTTGCCCTTATCCTTTTTCCTAAATTGAAGAAGCTTGATAATCTCATCAGTTATGAAGGTTAGATCCTCATCCTCATCATCATCTTCATCTTCATCACTTTCATCTTCATCTTCAGAGTCCTCAATCTCTTCCTCTAAACCCTTAAGAGCCAAGTTTCTACTCTTTCCACCTTTTCCCATTAAACCTAATCCCATCTCATAGGTTTGAAGGTTCCCTACAAGCTCAGTCAAAGGAACTTGATCAATATCCTTTACTTCTTCAATGGCAGTGATCTTGGCATGGAATATTTCAGGTAAGGACCTAAGGATTTTCCTAACAATTTTGGATTCCGCAATAGATTCTCCAAGATTGAAGGCAGAATTCACAATATCCATGAGTTTAGCATAGAACTTATCAAAGGTCTATTCTCCACCATCCTTATTTCTTCAAAACTACTGGTGAGTCTTTGAAGCTTCACAGTCTTTATTGCCTTGGTACCTTCATAGGTGGTCTTAAGAATGGTCCATGCTTCCTTGGCAACTTTCGTGGATGATATTCTCTTGAATTCCTCATTGGTCACCCTACAAAACAAAGCATTCAAGGCCCTACTGTTGAAATTTGCCGCTATGATTGTTACTTCATCCCAATCCATCGATACTTCCTTTGGCTTAATTCAGCCAACTTCAACAGCTTGCCATACTTGTTCACCTAGAGCCTGCAAAAAAACTTTCATATGAACTTTCCAGTACGCATAATTAATGCCATCAAATAAAGGAGAAATCAAAAGATTTTGTCCACAATCCATGATAACGGGGATCAAGAATTGCACTCAGGAAATTAATCCAATCAGAGTGTACCTGCTCTGATACCACTTGTTGGGAAATTTAGACCCCGGTTGATAGAATTAACAAGTTTTAAACCTAAATTGTTAATTAGATTTATTATGAATAAACCTTGTTAAAACAACCTAACATCAATATCATATCAATATCATGCAGTGGAAAAATAAATAAGACAAGATATGATGACCCAGGAAAACCAATGAAACAAACTAGTTTCACAGTAAAAACCTGGGGGCAAACCTTCTCGAAAAGCAATTCACTATAGTAAAGAGAAGTTTCAGATCTAGTACAAAACCTTTGTCCCTAGACTCTACAATCCCCGTAGATGAACTTACAGCAGAAACCTTCTACCGCTACAGAACCTCTGAACTCTTCAATATATGAACACCACCCTTTTTGTTGCACGGATCCTAGTACCTGACTAACTCCTTTGCATGAATCCCAGGACATGACTCACTCACCAACTTGAGGAAGAAGAATGTTGGCTGCAAAGTTCTTCACTTCATCAACAATGAAGATCAAGAAACACTTGGTTACAAAACCCTAAGGCGCAAAGACGCAGTAGCTTCTTTCAGAGAGAATAAGGTCTCGGTCACCTTTTTTTTATATGTTCTCCTCTTATTCTCTTATGTGATGGCCTCTAAAATAAGCCTTATATATGTCTAGGGTTGTGAGAAAAGAAACCCTACACAAATACATAAGCATGGGCCAAAAATCATATCTGAAAATCTGAATTCCCGTAACCTCGATAGATACCTCGATAGATAGTATCTGTCGAGCCTCATTAAACCTCGATAGATAGCTATCTGTCGAGTAGCTATCGAGCTATCTGTCCATAGGTGTCGAGTTATCTATTCAGCTTTAGTGAACAGCTTTTTTTTCACTTGTTTCTTGGTCCAATCTTCATGGCTTTAATACAAGACTTGAACAACATGTTTCTTGAAGTATTAAACATATCCTAGATCTACCCAAATACAAGTAAAGTGAGTATTGTCAAAGGATTAGCCAATTACATAAAATGTTGACATATGTTCCTAACATGAGTCACATAGGTCCTAACAACCTATTATCAATATCATGTCAATATCATGCAGCGGAAAAATAAATAAGACAAGATATGACCCAAGAAAACCAATGAAACAAACTAGTTTCATAGTAAAAAACCTGGGGGGGAAACCTTCTTTAAAAGCAATTCACTATAATAAAGAGAAGTTCTAGATCTAGTACAAAACCTTTGTCCCTAGACTCTACAATCCCCGTAGATGAACTTACAATAGAAACCTTCTACCGCTTCAGAACCTTTGAACTCTTCGATATATAAACGCCACCCTTTTTGCACGGATCCCAGTATGTGACTAACCAATGATGTACGGCTCCCAGTACGTGACTAATACACCAACTTAAAGAAGATTGTTGGCTGCAAAGTTCTTCATTTCATCAACAATAAAGATTAAGAAGCACTTGGTTACAAAACTCTAAGGCGTAAAGACGTAGTAGCTTCTTTGAGAGAGAATAAAGGCACTCGGTCACTTTTTGCATGTGTTCTCCTTGTATTCTCTTATGTGACTGCCTTTAAAATAAGCCTTATATATGTCTAGGGTTGTGAGAAAAGAAACCCTACACATACATGTCAGCATGGGCTGAAAATCAAATCTAGAAATTCTGATTTCGTAATTCTCGATAGCTGTCGAGCTATCTATCGAGACCTCGATAGATAGGTTATCTGTCGAGATCTCGATAGATAGGTTATTTGTCGAGACCTCGATAGATGGGTTATCTGTCGAGCAACTGTCGAGTTTTAATGAACCAGCACTTCTTCACTTGTTTCTTGGACAGATTTGCATGGCTTCAATAGTAGACTTGAACTCTTATTCCTTGAAGTACTAAACCCATCCTAGATCTACCCAAATACGAGTAAAGTACGTTTTGTCAAAGGAAATGCCAATTCTAAATGACATATGTTCATAACAAGTTCCACATATGTCCTAACATGTCAAATAGGGGGGAAAGTGTCAGCACGTGTCTGGGCTTATGCTTGGGGGGCTGAAAAGCCTAGGCACACTTCCTGAGGTTCGGCGGCCATTGTAAGGCCACTGACAGCCTTTCAATGGCAGCCGCCTTGGGATTCATGTATAAAAGATGGGCATCAACCCAGCCCTAACTCATTTGGTTCCACGATTTTTTCTAGGTCTTCTCCTACCCTTTCTTCACTCAAAACACTTAGAAAACACCATTCTTCATCGTTTTTTATGCAGATCTTCATCAGACCGTCAGATCAAGTAGGATTTGCTCATGGAGGTTCTTGGTGTTCATTCCTATAACACCCTTGTTGAGCTTGAAAGGAAGGAGTACCATGAGAAGAAGCTCAAGAAGTGATGGGGCTTTTTTTCTCGTGGTGACCAGGCTCTCCTCCAACAGTTTCTTGGAAACGCCGCCTCCCTGCTCCACATTACACTTGATTGGCACTTGCTAGAGGTCATCACTTCCTATTGGGATCTTGCTTTGAGGTGCATTACCATTGGGGACGTTGATTTGGTGCCCACTTTGGATGAGTACGATCATTTCCTCTCTCTTTCTACTCTTGTGAGCACTGTTTTCATTCCACCAGTGCGGACATGATATCGCAAGAAGCTGGCTGATCTGATGGGCTTCAAAAGGCCCGTTGTGGAGGCGCTGACTTGGCATGGCACCGGGGTAGGAGGGAGCATGTCCTTCGAGTTCCTACATGATCGATTTTAGTTACCAAAGTTCTCGGCTGGCTACTGAGACGATTTTATTGATTTAGAGGAGCGATGGGCATCCTATCAATGCTAGGCCTTCCTGGTGGCCTTCTTCAGCGTGGCACTATTCCCTTCACCATTAGGAGCTATTTGTTTTGCCGTTCTTCCTCCGGTGAGTGCTCTACCTCATGGCACCACTTTTATTCCTGCTTTACTTTTTGAGACTATTAGGTCTTTTTCCTCATGTTGGGAGACTGGTTGGGGTAGACTAGGCTGTTATGTCCATATGTTACAGTTGTGGTTCTGTAGTCACTTGAGCATCATCGCTAAGGACTAGCCTATGGGCTTTATGCGTAGGAATAGAGTCCGATCTACTGTATTCCTCGATCTTCCTTTTTCCAGTGATACTGATGGCTAGCTGAGATATCTGTGTAGCCTGATCCCCACTTACTAGACTTGAAGGATCAAGTAGGGTATTACCAGGTGGCAAGGGCAGACCCATTATGATGGCTAGCTCGATATTCCCTTGGTGGGCATCTAGGGGTGCGCAGGGTATTTCCTTGGTATGGCCATGAGGTAGTTTAGGGGCATTCAGCACATTCCCCAACTCAATGATCTTTCTGCTATCACCTGAGTATGGGCTGGTGGACATTGACATAGCAGTAGTAAGGTATGCCTCAGAGTTTTAGGCGGCCCGCAAATCGAGTATAGACTTCTCCCTCTGTTCTAGGGATGATTAAGAGTGGTTCTCCATTAAGTTTAGGGTACGGCGAGACACGCGGGATCCTGTCTTTATGTTTGATTTGTCGTCACCGGTTTTGACTGATATGCCACTCCTGGCTGATATTCTGAGAGATTATACTCTAGAGTTTGAGATAAGAGTTGAGAGGGAAACCTGAAGGAGTGCTTAAGAAAGGCTATCAGAGACAGAGATTGCAGTAGAGAGCTAGCTGATACGCTCATGGAGGATATCAAGGAGATAAGTAGCATGTAGGAGCATGAGCTTATAGCTCTCAAGGCAGAGCTTGATCGGAAGGGGCCTGCCCCTCCAGGCACAAAGGCAGAGTGTGTGCAGTTGAGATCCCAGGTCATGGGTTTGGAGGACGAGCTTACGGCTTTTACTTAGAGATTTGCCACTCTAGATCACACTTGGGATGAAGAGAGGGCCACATTAGAGGTTGGTAGAGCCGTAGCTAGTAGCAGGGCTAATGATTTAGCACTGGAGCTACTGCAGGTGAAGTCTTATATTCATTTCACTTTGGACATTGAGTACAGGAGAGAGGGTGACGAGCCTAGTGAGCCACAGCGGGCTTTCCGTTGCCTTCAGACTGAGTCGGCCAAGAAAGAGGAGGCCCTGAAAGTTGCTACTGCAGAGGTGGTCACCTTGCAGGCTTTGTTAGAGACAGAGAGGCAGAGCTCTACTTCTGATCCCACGATGGAAAGGGAGTTAGTCCGTCTTCGGCACTCACATGAAAAATTTAAAGAGGTAGCCAGAAATCTAGGCTTCGATGTAGCCGGACTGCTTCGCATTCATGCTTAGGATGACTCGATTCTTCACACTGGCTTTGGGAGGCTATGCCAGGCCGTGTCCGATCGCCTGGGCCATGTTTGATCTGCTGATATCTTTTTCCGTTTACTTTGTTTCCACACATGAGCTAAGTAGTTAGTATTCCACCATGTATGGAAAGGTCCTTTGTAAATTGCTAGGCAATTGCGTAAGGCCTTCCACTTTTTGTTTTAAGTTCTTAAAGCATAGTCTAGTCTGTTAGGCATGCTTAGAAACTGAGAGATGGTGCTGAGAGATGTTCATGATGATATTCAGAAAAGATATATATGAGATGAGATGTTTTGTCTCGACATCAGAATGCATGAAAGAAACATAATGGCACAATACAGGCACGTTAATGAATATGCAGGCAAATGCTTTGAAAACGCAAGATTATACAAATATGTGATAAATGTAAAATCCATGCATATCAATATCTTATTATTCCAAGGATATATCCTATTCTGAGCGGATATTTTCCTTTTCCCATTGAGGTACATTTCCCATTGGCATAAACCAGAACATCTTAAGCAAATTACTGGGACATGGTAGTATTGTAGATAGAGAGCAATCTCAGAGGCGTCTTCATATCTCGACTTGGATGTTGGATCCCTTTAATCTTTTGATCTTGAGCAGAAATTCAAGCAAGCGCAACTGACTGATTTTTCTCTTAAGATGTGACCGAACCAAGATGGCTGCCTACATACCACCACGAGGAAGGATCAGGTCATCACATAGTTCAACTGACTTTTTAATTGCCTTCAATTTTTCCTAGACCACCCTTTCGGGTTTTTAGTCTAGCAGGCTCTCTCACACTCTTTCTTTTGGAACTCCTTTTGCGTAGACCACCTTTTCGGGTTTTCAATCTACCTTTTGCATTTTCTCTCGCACTTTTTCTTTTGGCTCTCCTTTTGCATAGACTGCCCTTTCGGGTATTCGATCTACCTTTTTGCATATATATATATATATATATATTTGGTTTTTTTTTTTTTTTTGACATAAAAATGAGGTGCACTGCAAGGCTCCATCATGCAAAGTTCTATATGACAGCATCAAAATTGGTGGGCATATTAAAGTCATGCCTATCCATGTCGGCTAGAATCAAGGCTCCTCCAGAAAAGGCCTTCTTTACCACATATGGTCCCTTGTAAGTCAAGGAAAACTTTCCTCTGTGATCAGGCATGGCCTAGTTGTGCTTCTTTAAGACTAGATCGCCTTTTTCAAAAACTCTGGGTCTAACTTTCTTGTTGAATTCTCGCTCGGCATGGCATTGGTACAACTGTCCATGGCACATTGCAGTCATGCGCTTCTCATCTATCATGTTCAGTTGTTCATATCGGGCACGGGCCCATTCAGCTTCTGACAGCTCTGTTTGAGACAAAATCCTAAGAGACAGGATCTCTACCTCAGCGGGGAGGATTGCCTCCATGCCATACACCAGTGAATACGGGGTCACACTTGTGGACGTACGAATAGAAGTGCGATATGCGCATAAAGCAAAGGGCAAGTACTCATGCCATTCCTTGTATGTGTCTGTCATCTTCACCAAGATTTTCTTTATGTTCTTGTTAGCAGCTTCCACTGCACCATTCATCTAAGGGCAATAGGGAACTGAATTATTGTGCTCGATCTTGAACTATTGACAGAGCTGCTGGATCATTTTCCCATTTAGATTCATCCCATTTTCCGTAATGAGTTCTCCTGGCACGCCGTAGCAGCAAATGATGTTGTGTTTTAGGAACTGGGCTACCATGGCTTGAATGACGCTCTTGTACGAAGTGGCTTCCACCCACTTTGTAAAATAATCAATGGCCACCAAGATGTACTTATGGCCGTTTGAAGCTTTTGGAATCACGAGTCCAATGACAACCATACCCCAAGCTAAGAAGGGCCATGGTGCAGCTAAAGAGTGCAATGGCTGCGGAGGAGCATTCTTCCTGTCTTGATAGGCTTGGCAACGATGGCATGTCCTCACGTGCTTAATGCAATCATTTTCCAGGGTTTGCCAGTAGTAGCCAGCTTTCATAATCTTGCAGGCCAACAGGGATCCACTGGCATGGGCTCTAAGTAAACCCTCATGCATCTCAGAGGCACCAACGCATCGGAGCAAGGTAGAATCGTGGTTCCTTTTGTACAGGACTTCTCCACTAAGAAAAAATTGGCAAGCCATGGGCCAAATAAACTTCTTTTCACTATCTGTTGCACCGGGCAGGTATTCACTATCCTTAATATAAGCCTTGATATCATGATACCATGGCTTTCCGTCGGCTTCAACTTCGACACTCATGCATTCTTTGATGTTCATGCAATAGGCTGGGATGCCACGAACTTCTATGTGCAATTGCCGCATATCATCTCCTTCTGATAACTTGACCATGCTAGCCAATGTAGCCAGGGCATCTACAAACTAGTTGTGAGCTTGGAGCAAATAGGTGAATGTGATGTTTCGAAACTTCGAGATCAAGCGGCTAACGCATTTTTGAAATGGAATCAACTTGGTGTCTCGGGCTTGCCATTTTCCTTTAATTTGGGAGATGATCAACAAGGAATCTCCAAAGACGCTCAAGTCACAGGCGCCAAACTCTAGGGCCACTTGTAGGCCGACTATGCACACTTCGTATTCTGTGACATTGTTGGTGCAACCAAAATTCAGCTTAACTGAAACAGGGATTTGCTGGCCCTTGGGAAAAACTAAGACTACTCCCACTCCATTCCCGGTAGAATTGACGGCTGCATCAAAATAAAGCCTTCAACGCCATGGTTCTACAATATCTGGTTCTGGCTCTAGTGCCATGACATCCTCATCAAGGAAAAGGGATTCTGAAAGTTCTGGATCATTCAGCAGCTGGTCCGTTAGGTAATCGGCTATGGCCTGGCCCTTGATGGCCTTTCTTGTTACAAACACAATGTCAAACTTTGAGAGCAACATTTGCCAATGGGAAATCTTCCCCGTGAGAGCTGGCTTTTCAAAGATGTACTTAATGGGATCCATGTAGGAAATGAGCTGCGTGGTGAAGTAGAGCATGTATTGCTGTAACTTGCGTGATGCCCATACTAGGGCGCAACATGATTTCTCAATGGCAATGTTGTTAATCTCACAACTGGTGAACTTCTTGCTTAAGTAGTAAATCGCCCTTTCTTTCTAGTCGGGCTTAACTGCTTGGCCTAACATGCAACCTATGGAGGTTTCTTGTACCACTGGGTAGAGGATTAACGGATATCCTGGCGTTAGAGGAACCAGAACAGGAGGGTTCAACAAACACCATTTGATCTTGTCAAAAGCCGTTTGGCACTCGTCTGCCCATTCTATCTTGGCGTCTTTCTTCAAGAGCTTGAACAATGGATCACATCTGGCGGTCAACTGTGCTATGAAGCAAGCTATATAATTGACTTTGCCTAAGAAGCTGCGAATCTATTTCTCGGTTTACGTTGTCGGCATATCCCGAATGGCTTGGACTTTTGCTGGGTCCACTTCAATTCCTTTTTGGCTGACTATGAAGCCGAGTAATTTCCTTAAACTAGCTTCGAAGACACACTTGTTAGGGTTTAGCCTCAACCTGTACTTGATAAGGCGTTTGAACAACTTTCTCAAATCCACTAAATGATCCTTGGCAGTGCGGGATTTGGCAATCATGTCGTCTACATAGACTTCAATTTCTTTGTGCATCATATCATGGAACAGGGTCACCATGGCTCGCTAATAAGTAGCACCGGCATTCTTTAAGTCGAATGGCATGACATCATATGCATAAGTTCCCCAATGAGTGGTGAATGCAGTCTTGGCTTTGTCCTCCTCGGCCATCTTGATCTGGTTGTAACCTGAGAATTTGTCCATGAAGGAGAAGAACCTGTTGGTAGCGGTATTATCGACCAAGGCATTGATGTGTGGCAATGAAAAATTATCCTTAGGGCTGGCCCGGTTCAAATCCCTATAATCAATGCACATACGCACTTTCCCATCTTTGTTAGGCACGAGAATGATGTTAGTAAACCAATCTGAGTAGGCTATAGCAATAAGAAAACCGGCTTTCAACTGGTTTTCTACCTCTTCTTTGATCTTCAAAATGATCTCAGATTTCATTCTTTGAAGGGCTTGCCGCACTAGAGCGCACTCAAGTTTAACTGGAATCCTGTGCATGACAATCTCAATATCTAACCCAGGCATATCTTGGTAGGACCAAGCAAAGATCTCTCTAAATTCCTTGAGTAGCGCTATGAGCTCATGCTTCATGTCTTTAGGAAAGTTTACCCCAATCTTGTCGGGTTTTTCATTTTCGCCTTTGTTGTCTAGGTTGACCACTTCTGTCTCTTCTATATTGGGCTTGGACCCTTCGCTCTCTCTGTTAGAGCTTCCAAGATATCACAAGGCAGACTCAAAATTTCCTCTAATCCTTCAATGTCAGTTCCAACTCTATTGTTTCAATCATGTCATCAATATCCTCGTTATAGCAACAAGACGATGTACCCACTTGGGAATTAGAATAGATCCTATAGAACGGAACATATACAAGGAAACATAAGACAATTTGCACACACATATTCATAAGAATGCAAGTAAAGAGATAAATGCAAATATTTCTTATAGGCTAAGAATGTATTGACCCCTTGTGATGAATTAACAAATTAATTAGCCAAGTTAATTAATTAATTCAATTAGCATGCAATACGCGTGGTAGCACAAACAAATCACCAACTAAGTTAAAATGCAGCGGAAAATAAATTGACACGGTGATTTGTTTACGAATGGGGAAAACCTACACGGCAAAAACCCCACCGGGTGATTTTATGGTCATCACTCCCGAGAATTCACTATTATCACAACAAGCGGTTACAAGTAAAGGAATCCCAGTACCTTATACCAACCTAAAGTTGAACCCTTATCCCAATACCTAATTGGACTTGTTCTGTAGTGACAATCTCTCCTTATAATGCACGGCTCCCAATACGTGACTAACCAATTTGATGCGCAGATCCCAATACGCAGCTTACTCACCAACTTGAGAAAGATGTTGGCTACAAAGTTCTTCAATTCATCAACACAATGAAGATCACGAAACTCCTTGGTTACAAAACCCTACGATGTATAAACACAGCAGCTTCTTTAAGAGAAATATGAACTAGGGTAAATTCTGTCTCCGGTCACAATTAGCATGAACACAACTTTGCTTCACACTTGCGCAACCTTTGACGACCCTTAAAACAATCCTTATATATGTTTAGGGTTGTGAGAAAAGAAAGCCCAAACATGTATTCACGAATTAAAGTGAAATCAACTCTGAAAAACTGATTTTCATAAACCTCGATAGATAGCTTATTTGTCGAGATAGCTATCGAGCATCGAGCTTTAGCAACTTTTTAAACCTTGATAGATACTAGCTGTCGAGTTTTAAAATCTAGCACTTCTTCACTTGTTTCTTGGACAAACTTGCATGGCTTTAACACTTAATCTTGAAACCTTGTTCCTTGAAGGATTAAACACATCCTAGATCTACCCAATTACAAGTAAAGTGCGTTTTGTCAAAGGATTAGCCAATTCAATATTGACATATGTTCTTAACATTAAATCACATATGTCCTAACAATTTGCTGAATAATACGCTGGATAATTTCATTAGTGAATTATAGATAGGGGGATAAAAAAGTTCATGCCTGATAATGATAAAAAGGGAAACAGATTTTTTTGTTTTGGAAAATGAACTGGAAAATGCAGACAAGGAATGCAGGAAACAGGAAATAAACATTCAAAAAAAAACTAGATATGCTATTCCAACTCTTTTAGGCAATTGGAGGACCCAACCACACGATAATGGAACACTTCTTACTCAGCCAGTGCAACCACAAAGCAAGGCTTGGCAGTCCAATGGCCTACAGTCACACCCGGCACATAAAGCCTGATAGTAGTAGTCAAATCATCCCCTGGGGATATGATGGCATTCGCTGAAAATTCCTCTGGACAAAGACGAATGAGACAAGCCAGATCTTATTCTTCCTCACATGATTCCTATGCTACTTCTGATCTGATGACCTTGGCCAGAGCCAAAAAAGTGACCCTGATGTGGGGAATAAACATCCTTTGGCCAATGCACTTCCTTTTCTTTCCTCTGGAAGCCTCGAAGAGTTCTTCAGCGGAGAGGTCATAGCCTAGACCGAAACCTTATTTGTTGTCAGAGAGGGCCATACTGACTCGAGTTCTAGAGCTCTAGAAATCAAGGAAACTAGCTTGAAACTGTGAAAGGTTGCCTCCGGAAAGGCATTAGCACCTATGTAGGGGACAAAAGTCTCCTTGAAGAAAGTCAAGGGTTCTTTATCCATAATAGTGACCATCAGATCTTTGAATGGGAACTTAAGTCTTCGATAAAGAGTAGAAGCAACCGTGCCCACGACGTGTAGCCAAGGCCTCCCTAGGAGCATATTATATAGAGAGTCCACCTTAATGACCTGGAAATTGATCGTGAAGAACATAGGGCCAACTCTAATGGCTTGCTCAATCTCGCCTTGCACCTCCCTAAGAATGCCATCAAAAGCTCTAATGATCATGTGGTAGGGCAGATAAGAGAGGTATCCACATTCAAACGCTCCAAAGTGGACATCGGGCAAACATTTAGGGCCGACCCATTGTCAATCAATACTCTGGCGACGATCATATCCTCACACTTTACTATAATATGCATGGGCAAAGTGTGGTCTCTACCTTCTGGTGGTAGTTCATCATCCGTAAAGGAAATCTAGTTGGTGGCCAATATTGTTGAGACCGTGCCTTCAAAGGCGAATTCTGTAGCACTTATAGGAACACGTGTCTCCTTCAAGACTTTCAAGAGAGCATTACGGTGGACCCCAGAGGATAGCAATAACGCCAACATGGAGATCTGAGTTGGCGGCTTGTTTAGCTGTTGAATCACATTGTACTTTGAGTTTCTGATAACTTTCAAAAACTCCTCTACTTCTCCAGTTGTGACTCTGTTCCTAACGGGTTCAGTGGTACCCTTGCCAATCTCTTTCCTCCTCTTTTCCAACTCTTTGGAGGTATAGCAACGGCCACTCCTAGTAAGCCCAAATAGACCTGAAGAGATATAGGAGCAAACCTCCTCTTTTCCAATTCGAGTGGAGATCAAGGACACATTGTATTTCCAGGGAACGCGATGACTATCTTCATAAGGGAACGACTTCGACATACAAATGATAACACCATCTTGAGTCTACAAATTGGGTGCTATATAGAACGTCTTTGGATTAATGACCACCGGACTTGGTAGCATGGCCTCAAAGGCCTTTAAGCTGGATACCCTGGAGATTCCTGAGGCAGGTCTTGGCAAAATAAGAGGATCGAAACCTCGGATAGTAGGAACGTAGCGGTTCCCTCCTAAACTGATGATGAAGCTAGCCCTATGATCGCAAGCAAGGTGGGAACTAGAGGAGTGAATCCCTCTATGGCAGGCGGGGTTTGCCTTTTCTCTGAATTTGATGACCCTAAATATGTGGGTGATTCTACGATCTCCTCAATAAATACTAAAGAGGAAGGTGCCGAAGCAACCTGGCCAAGGCGTTTCAGTAAATACTCGTCCCAATCCTTCCTTGACCCAACTGATATAGCATTGCAGCTGGCTTTTGACTGGGTAACTAAAGGACATAAGCTGGCTACCATACAGACATCTCTTTGCACCATTTCTCTTTCAATCCAAATGATATCGCACTCAGCTAAACTCTTCACTTGTGCCTGGAGCATTTTACACTCAAACAGAGTGTGGTAATCTTCATTGTCACAGAATGAGTAGATTCCCCAATCAAATCCTAGGGTTCCCACGCCTTTAAGATCAAGGTGGCTCTCTTGGACCAAGTCTTGGAGCATAGCCTTCCACAGGAATGGTGGTGAGGAGAAATCCGGAACCCTTTCTTCCACTGTGATGATGGCATTCACATTCCCTTCTTGATGGGGAGGTAAAGAGTTTGTGATGATATTCGAAGTAGCTGCATTATCAAACTGTATCAGCTTGTTGTCTATGAGATCTTGGACACGGTCCTTCAGATGGTAACATTCTTCAAGGGTATGCCCTTCGCCTCAAAATGGTGTTCGCACTTCTTGGACGGGTTAAAGTTAGGCGATGGAGGGCCTTCCCTAGGTCTCGAAAACATTGGTGTCACTAGCTTCCTTTTCAGTAGGTAAGCATAGAGATCTGCCATGGGCATGGGTAACAGAGTGTACTTCCGATTCTCCCTCCTAAAGCGACGAGGCAGTTCTGGCCTCCCTCTCTGATTAAAGGCTCTACTAAGTGCTTGAGCAGACTGATTCTGTTGCTAATAAGGCCTAGCAACCTGGGGAGCATAGGTAGAAGCAACACCCCTAGGCCTTTTTGATGCATTGTCAACCATATGAACATCGGCTTCCTTGGTCTTGCGACCAATCATTCTCTTGACTTACTGTTCAACCATAGAACTCAGAGACTCGGCATCCATGATCTTCTTGCTCCTAATACCCTCATCAATGCGCTCCCCAATAGGGATAAGGCTAGCAAAATGAGTGACTTGGGTGCTGATCATCTTCTTAGAGTAAGGAGGCTTGAGATTATCAATGAACCACTTGATCATCTCATTCTCCATCATGGGAGGCTGCACTTGTGCAGCTAGCTCACGCCACCTCTGGGCATACTCACGGAAGGACTCCCCACTCTTCTTTTCTGTCCTCTGAAGAACTGTGTGGTCAGGAGCTATCTTGGTGTTGAACCGGTAGTACTCTAAGAAAGAATTGGTCATTTCCCTCTAGGTAGAAGTCTTTTCTAATCTCACATACCATGTGGCCACAAGGCTGGTCAAACTATCAGGCAAAATCTGGTAGAGCAAAGGGTGATTATCCCTATAGGGAACCATCTTCCTACAGAACATGTGCAAATGGGCGCAAGGATCTCCTGTACCATCATACTTAACAAACTCTAGTGCCTTGAACTTGGGAGGCATAATGACTTGAGGGAAGTTAGTCAGGCTGTCTAGGTCAACATTTCCATGGATGCTGGAGCCCTCTATGATACAAAACTTCTTAGCTAGAGTTTCCACTTGGCTCTTGACTTGGCCATACCTAGATTCGGGGTTCTTGCCCTTAGAAGGATCTGTTTCCTAGTCATTGCGCTGGGGCAGTACATTGTGACCCTGTTCCTGTACTGATGGAGGCTGATTTTCATTCTCAGTCTAGGGACCTCCTTGGCTATGACCGAAAGAGTTTTGTTCTCCTCCTACAACTAGCTGTTGCACCATGCGCATCAGTTCTGACATTTGCTCTTTCAAAAGAGCGACTTCTTGAACAGTTTCCTCATGGGGAGAAGTACCACTAGTAGACATCTCTCTTGCACAAGACCTAGTGATGATGGGATCACAATGTGGTGGTAGCTTAGACTGTTTCCTTTTAGCAATATTTTGATCCTAAGAAATAGTGGGAAGTGAAAGAAACAGGGTGCGTTTGACAAAGTGGAAACACAACACCAAAATCAAGTTAGTTTATGCTCTTGCCATTTAACATCCACCTACCATTTTCAGAAAAATGTGGCTTTGCACCCTAAATCGGGTATTTATCATGGCGAGTTTCTACTATGATGCAAGATTAATGCACAAGATAGGCAAGTAACCGAAACTTTCATGACGCGCTTAGCAATGCATGAAGGACCCTTCCTTTGATTACATGCTTGTACAAACTTTGCTTTTACAATGCTGGGTTCGTCGGCTCCAATAATAGGCCTTTTACAATACAAGAAATGTGACTGTGAGGAGAAAGCTCGACTTCTGATAATGCGGACTTCTCAGGGAAGCTCTTGGACACTTGGACGGCGTGGATCTCTTGGACCTTTGGATCCCTTGGGGGAGCCCTTGGATTCTTGACATGTAAGACCTTCTTGGCTATTTTGACATCTTTGCAATTTGGATCTCTTGACAATTTGGACATCATTGGGCCTCTTAGCGATTTGGATCTCTTGGAGGAGTCCTTGGATTCTTGACATCTAGGTCTTCTTGGCAATTTAGACATCTTGACAACCTAGGCGACTTGGACCTCTTAGACCTTTGGATTTCTGACAGTTTTTCGGTAGCATCTCCCCCTGAACGGAGTTTTGGTTACTTGCCACAAATTTTATCTTTGCATAATTAGGTGACAGAACCAATTAGTGTATGCATGAGTGCCCTTGTAGGGTTGTAAACCCTTAAGGATTGGGTATGATCTAACATGTATGAGCAACAGGGTTGCTTTTTCTAGGGGTTTAATCATGAATGTTGTGCAAGCAAGATAGAAGGAACCTGGAGTAGAGCATGATTTCTTTGGTGCAAGCAAAAAAGGGCGCACCTATTGCAAGACACTTGCCCCTGACCTCTAGCCCTAGAAGGGTATCCTTTCCTAGGCTTAGATGTTCACTCTTTAGGTTTTTCTTAGTCCTGATGGGCTTTAGCTTGATCTAGTCCTCACGGGTTTGACATAACTAGGCCAACTGTATGCAAAGGCTTAACTAGTAGGTGTTCCTAACCTAGGGTACTTAATTGTCGTACCCATCCCTTCATAGAAGTTATGGGGTAGAAAGGATTGAAGGGGCCTTTTCAGCTACTTCTGTCCATCCATGGACCTAGAAGTGCCTACAACATCAGCCCCGAAGCTAACTATGGGTAAAACTGCCGATGTGTTGGGGTCCATACACCTATAGATGGGGTGATGAAATCCCCAAAAGAGGTGAGACTACGCCAGCAATGCAGAGCCCAGGTTTGGCTCAAAAGGGTGTATATGTCATGCAATTCTTAATGAAGGGGAAAGACTTTTTCAAAGCACAGCAAATATATATATGTATGGAAAGTGGATAAAGGTCCAACAGAAATTAAATTTTGCTACCCTATGTTTGCAAGTGAAGGAAAGCGGTAAAGCATGTGAAGGAAAACGGTAAAGCATGTGAAGGAAAGCTGTAAAGCCCCATATGAAAATACCTCAAAGCCTCCCTTCTTGAAAAAGGATTTTTGGAGAAAAATATTTTTGCTCTTTTGAAAATGGTCTACTAGGATATTGTAGAAACCTTTTTCAAAAGGAAAGCCTCGAAGGCCAATGCCAATTTCTATGTTTTTAAAAGCCAATGTCCAAAGATTATGGCTCTATCAAAATCTTTAAAGGCTAAACTCTCTGATAGGCCAAAAACGAATTGACCCCTTGTGATAAATTAACCAATTAATTTAGCCAAGTGAATTAATTAAGTTAATTAACATGCAAATGCGTGGTAGCACAAACAAATCACCAATAAACTAATTATGCAGCAGAAAATAAATAACACGATGATTTGTTTATGAATAGGGAAAACCTAAAGGCAAAAACCCCACCAGGTGATTTTCAGGTCACCACTCCCGAAACTCCACTATTATCACAACAAGCGATTACAAGTAAAGGAAGCCCAAGTACCTTACCAACCTACAGTTGAACCCTTACCCCAATACCCAATTGGACTTGTTCTATAGTGACAATTCCCCTTTCGATGCACGGCTCCCAAGTACGTGACTAACCAATTGCGCAAATCCCAGTACACGACTTCAATCACCAACTAAGAAGGTTGTTGGCTGCAAAGTTCTTCAGTTCATCCACACGATGAAGATCAAGAAGATGCTTGGTCACAAAACCCTACGGTGCACATACACAGCAACTTCTTCAAGAAAAAGAGATGAACTAGGGCAAGAACTTCGTCTCCGGTCACAATTGCTTGAACAGAGTTTGCTCAATGCTTGTGCAACTTATGAACTATTTGACGGCCCTTAAAATAATCCTTTTATATGTCTAGGGTTAGGAGAAAAGAAGGCTCAAAGACACATTCACGGATCCCAAGAAAATCATATCAGAATTCTGAAATTCTTAAACCTCAACAGATAGGAGGTGTCGAGTAGCTATCGAGCAGGTGTCGAGCACACGGGCTGAACAACTTCCTTAAACCTCGACACATGCTAGCTGTCGAGCTTTAGTAATTCTGCACTTTCAGCTTGTTTTCTTAGATAGACTTGAAGGCTTCAACACTTGATCTTGAAACATGGTTTCTTGAAGTATTTAAACACATCCTAAATCTACCCAAATACAAGTAAAGTGCGCTTTGTCAAAGGATAAGCTAATTACATAAAATCATGACATATGTTCTTAACATGTGAAACACATATGCCCTAACACTCTCATCGATCTTTGTTTCACATGGAGCTTCGGGTGCTCTCTCTCTCTCTCTCGATGGAGGAAGGTAGGTCTACCTTTGGTTTTATGGCGAGAATCTGGGCCAAATTTTAGGTGATTACCAAAGATAAAGTGGAGTTGCCACCAATCATTGGGTTTTTCTAAGGTGTGATTGGTCACCTATTTCTAGTTGAATTTACTACCAATCATAGGTTAAGAAAAATGTCATTTTTCCTAATCTAATGCAGATGGCGAAAAATCAAGATTCTTAGGTTCGGAAGTTTTGTTCAGTGTGGGGAAGGTGTTAGGCACCCCACAACGCCTATCCCAAGGACAGTCCTTTGTTTTGATAAAATCTTAATTTTTGGAGATTGGCAGTAAAAACATGATTTTGGCATTGGATTTCAGGGATTTGCATGCATGGGGGCTTTGAGGTTTTGGCTTTTGAAAGGGTGTGGTCCCAATCTATGCTTGTTGGGAAATTTAGACCCCGGCTGATAGAATTAACAAGTTTTAAACCCAAGTTGTTAATTAGATTTATTATGCATAAACCTTGTTAAAACAAATAAACATCAATATCATGTCAAAAATAAATGCAGCGGAAAAGTAAATAAGACAAGATATAATGACCTAGAAAAACCAATGAAACAAACTAGTTTCATAGTAAAAAACCTTGGGGGAAACCTTCCCGAAAAGCAATCCACTATAGTAAAGAGAAGTTTCAGATCTAGTACAAAACCTTTGTCCCTAGAATCTACAATCCCTGTAAATAAACTTACAGTAGAAACCTTCAACTGCTTCAAAACCTCTGAACTCTTCAATATATGAACACCACCCTTTTTGCACAGATCCCAGTACGTGACTAACCAATGATGCACAGCTCCGAGTACATGACTAACACACCAACTTGAAGAAGATTGTTGGTTGCAAAGTTCTTCACTTCATCAACAATGAAGATCAAGAAGCACTTAGTTACAAAACCCTAAGGCGCAAAGACGTGGTAGCTTCTTTCAGAGAGAATAAGGCACTCAGTCACCTTTTGCATGCGTTCTCCTTGTATTCTCATATGTGACGGCCTTTAAAATAAGCCTTATATATGTCTAGGGTTGTAAGAAAAGAAACCCTACACAAATACATAAGCATGGGCCAAAAATCAGATGAAAACTGATTTTCATAATTCTCGATAGATAGTATCTATCAAGCAGCTGTCGAGACCTCAATAGATAGCTATCTGTCAGGAATCTGTCCGGCTTAATGAACAGCCATTCCTCACTTGTTTCTTGGACAGATTTGCATGGCTTCAATACTAGATTTGAACTCTTGTTCTTTGAAGTATTAAACACATCTTAGATCTACCCAATTACAAGTAAAGTGCATTTTGTCAAAGAATTAGCCAATTCTAAATTAACATATGTTCCTAACATCAAATCACATATGTCCTAACTTGTTGAATACAATAAAATCTATCCTAACACAAACTCTTGAAAAACTTTTCAAGAAAAGAGTTCATGGCAGGAAGACTTTGACAACCTGTATTTCTAAAACACTTTAAACAAAACTCATCAAGGCATCTTAATGTGAAACAGAAATAAAAGATTACATACAATAATATAAGAACCATATGCATAAAGAGAGAAAAGAAACAACACATGTAAAGATTGGTGAAGAAGACATACATCATCATATATATATCAAAGATAAGCACAATGTATGTAAAAATGGTCACAAGACCGGTGTACAAGAAGAAGGAGGTAAGCACTCCCCCTAACAAGATGAAACACATCTCCCATTTACAAAGGCATGTATTTCTCCCCCTAACATGTAGAATATTAAAAAGGAACCACATATTCTCCACAATTTCTCCCCCTTTTTGTCATGATTGACAAAAGGTACAAGAAGTTAGAAAGCTTCACCCGAAAAACATAAAGATGATCAAGGATGATCAAGGGGGCACAAGGAATCCATATAAATGCATGAATGTAATGAAACAAGATGCTATGGATGACAAGATAAAAGAAAGATGCAAAACATGTGAAAAACAATGCATGCAAGAGGATCTCGACAGATCGAGAAGCTGTTGAGCAGCTATCAAGCAGAAGCCAACCTCGATGGATCGAACAGCTATCGAGAATCTATCGAGCAAACAGAAACTTTCTCTATGGATCGAGACTCAGTTGAGAAGCTATCGAGAAGAACTCTAGAAACCTCAATGGATCGAGATTGTGTTAACTCCTGTCAAGAAAAGAAGAACAAGAGGCTTGATAGATAGCTTAGCTGTCGAGTGGTGTCCAGCAGCTGTCGAGATTGTTTAAAAACAGTTTTTCAAGAAGAGAAAAACACAGACATGAATGCAATCAAGCATGTTATACAACCAATGGTCCAAAAAACATTTTAAGCTCTCAAAATCATCTCTCAATAGGAAATATGTTAAGCACATAAATCCAAAGCGCACACACAAACTAAACACGTCTAACCAATTTTATATTTCAAAAATAAGTTAAGACAGTTTAGTAAGCATACATTTACACAAGTATTCCTTTTTATGGCCAAATCACATTGTACCTGCACATATATCAAAAGTAGCAAAGAATTTTGCGTGTTATGTGTGAAAAACATCACAAGATTGCATAAGTGTCTACATGTTATGACGATTTGAGATATGAGAAAATCACTTTAACTCACACACAATCATAACTATTTTATGGGGACTATCACCTATGAGGTACATCTTATAACTCCCACATCTCCTAGAATACATGCTTGAAATCATATGTAAAGCATTTTGATTCTTTTTGCTTTTATTTTTCTTTGCATATTTTTTTTCTTTTAAGCAAATCATGCATGGGCATTTAAGAGATAGAAAAGAAATACCCAATGATGTTAAGCATTTGACATACCTCTTTTTCTATGCCGAAGCATACAAATGTTATTTCATGATTGGCGGGCAACAGTGGTGAGATGGTTATTTATGCCTTTCTTTTAGGATTTTCTAGTCCTTCCCATCAAAAAGAGTGATACGAGTGTTAACTACAAGAGATTACTTAATCTTACTCATCACAAACACGAGCCACAAAGCTCACTTGCTTAGTTGTGCATAGAGATGCTCAGCTAAGCTACAAAAGATACAAAGTTTAGAAAACTTTCTTTCATTGGTCATTCAAGGTACACAAGTACCGATGTACACATACACACACTGTTTTTGTTTTTTTTTTTTTTTTTTTTTTGAAAACAAAACAAAATAAAAGCTAAACAACCAAACAAAAAAAAACAAACAACACGAAAGCATGAAAGAAAGATGCATATGCATGAAAGCAAGATTCCAAAAGCAGATAAGAAATCAAGCAAAGAGAGTCCTACTTTAGATAGAAAGAATTAAAGCAGAGGACAAACAAAAAAGACAATTAAGTCTTAGGCTCCTTTCTCACCCACACAGCACGAGTCTTTGGCCGTGAAGATGAAAAGGCTCGTGTCCTAGTATGTCTACTAAAGGACATAGAAGAATTAAAATTCTCTTGAAGTTGAGTTAAAAAGCTCAAGGTTTTTAATAACTCTCCAAACAAATGTGTAGGTCCTTGAGAGGAAACCTGTGACTGTTTGGACACTTGCTTTTGAGGATACAACTTAAAGCAATTAGGACGAATGTGTCTAGAAACACCACAATGGTGACAAACATGAGGTCTAACAAAATTTAGAATTAGCCATATCAGTTTTGGATTTCATACCTTTATCACCTTTCTCAGATTGGGGCATAAAGATAGTCCTTGATCCAGAAGCCATGGAAGAGGAGTGGCTGGAGGAAATAGCATATCCTAAGCCAGTCTTATCAGAACTATGCTTTTGAGCACTCAATACCTTATCAAGCTTTGCACTAGACATCCTCTCTATTTGAGTTCTAGCTTGACTAAGCTCAACCTCAAGATTCTTAACCTTCTCTTCTAATAAGGCGTTCTCCATAACAAGAGTCTCAACCAACCTTATAGTCTCATCTAATTTGACTAATAGATTAGCTTTTTTAGTTATTCCTTCATTAAGCTCTTTTCTACAACGATGAGAAGTCTTTTCAAATTCTATGACTTTAGTGTATAACTTATCATAGGCTTCTTGAAGGGTCATCTTTTTGGGTACTTCATCATCAAAAGAATCCTCACTGTCACTAGCACTCTCCACAATCACCTTATCAGTTATGGCAGCAAAAGCTATAAAGTGACCACATTCATCCATATACTCATCAGAAGAGTCATTCTCAGTATGACTCCAGGTAGCAACCTACCCTTTATCTTTTGAATTCTTAGTATTTTCCTTCATAAGGTAGTTTGGGCACTCTATCCTCATATGACCAAAACCTTTGCACTCATGGCATTAGATGACGGGTTTCTCATTCTTTCCCTTCCTTGAGGATTTAGATTTCCTAAAAGGTTTGCCCCTATCCTTTTTCCTAAACTAAAGAAGCTTGATAATCTCATCAACTATGAAGGTTAGATCCTCATCCTCATCATTATCATCATCTTCATTTTCAGAGTCATCAATCTTTTCCTCTATACCCGTAAGAGCCAAGTTTCTACTCTTTCCACCTCTTCCCATTAAACCTAATCCCATCTCATAGGTTTGAAGGTTCCCTACAAGCTCAATCAAAGGAATTTGATCAATATCCTTCACTTCTTCAATGGCAGTGATCTTGGCATGGAATCTTTCAGGTGAGGACCTAAGGATTTTCCTAACAATTTTGGATTCTACTATAGATTCTCCAAGGTTGAAGGCAGAATTCACAATATCCATGAGTTTAGCATAGAACTCTTCAAAGGTCTCCTCCTCCATCCTTATTTCTTCAAAACAACTAGTAAGTCTTTGAAGCTTCATTGTCTTTACTACCTTGGTACCTTCATAGGTGGTCTCAAGAATGGTCCATGCTTCCTTGGCAACTTCCATGGATGATATTTTCTTGAATTCTTCATTGGTCACCCCACAAAACAAAGCATTAAGGTCCTACTGTTGAAATTTTTCGCTATGATTGTTGCATCATCCCAATCCACTGGCGCTTCCTTTGGCTTAATCCAGCCAACTTCAACAACTTGCCATACCTGTTCACCTAGAGTTTGTAAAAAAACTTTCATACGAACTTTCCAGTACGCATATTAGTGCCATCAAATAAAGGAGGAATTAAAAGCGATTTTCCATGATCCATGACAATGGGGGTTAAGGATCACACTCACAAAATTAATCCAATTAGATTGTACACGCTCTGATACCAATTGTTGGGAAATTTAGACCCCGGTTGATAGAATTAACAAGTTTTAAACCCAATTTTTAATTAGATTTATTATGATAAACCTTGTTAAAACAAATAAACATCAATATCATGTCAAAAATAAATGTAGCGGAAAAGTAAATAAGACAAGATATGATGACTCAAGAAAACCAATGAAACAAACTAGTTTCACAGTAAAAACCCTAGGGGAAACCTTCCTGAAAAGCAATCCACAATAGTAAAGAGAAGTTTCAATTCTAGTACAAAACCTTTGTCCCTAGACTCTACAATCCCTGTAGATGAACTTACAGTAGAAACCTTCTACCGCTTCAAAACCTCTGAACTCTTCAATATATGAATGCCACCCTTTTTGCACGAATCCCAGTACGTGACTAACCAATGATGCACGGCCCCTAGTATGTGACTAACACATCAACTTGAAGAAGATTGTTGGCTGCAAAGTTCTTCACTTCATCAACAATGAAGATCAAAAAGCACTTGGTTACAAAACCCTAAGGCATAAAGATGCAGTAGCTTCTTTCAGAGAGAATAAGGCACTTGGTCACCTTTTGCATGTGTTCTCCTTGTATTCTCATATGTGACGGCCTTTAAAATAAGCTTATATATGTCTAGGGTTGTGAGAAAATAAACCCTACACAAATAAATAAGCATGGGCCGAAAATCAGATCTGAAAACTGATTTTCGTAATTCTCGATAGATAGTATTTGTCAAGCAACTGTCGAGATCTCGATAGATAGTATCTGTTAAGCAGCTGTCGAGACCTCGATAGATAGCTATCTGTCAGGAATCTGTCCAGCTTTAATGAACAGGCCTTCTTCACTTGTTTCTTGAATAGATTTGCATGGCTTCAATACTAGACTTGAACTCTTGTTCTTTGAAGTATTAAACACATCTTAGATCTACCCAATTACAAGTAAAGTACGTTTTGTCAAAGGATTAGCCAATTCTAAATTGACATATGTTCCTAACATCAAATCACATATGTCCTAACAATGCTTCCCTAAGGCATTCAAGCATAGTGCCAGATTTCCATCGCGAAAATCTAGCGAGAATTCGCCTTATATTCATGGCGGAAATTAGGCATTGCTAGCCTTAAATGACATGGATCGTAACAGTCACATCGGAAAGTGGCAAGTAGGTATATATATATACATACATCATACACAATGCTAGCACACAGAGCAAGAAAGTAAATGCATATATCCCTAGAGTATGGCCCAAAATATAGGTGCAGGAAAATAAACAGAGGTCGCCATACTCTAGAGATGAGGATGAATGATACAAAGCATGATATACCTAATACAAACCATCTAAGGGAGAAAGGGAGGAGGAAGGAGGGGATTTAAAGAGTACATAACCAAAGGGAAAAGGCTAAAACTCCTAAACCTACTAACTGCAGTCGCTTGGCTCAACCAGGTGCTCGCATCCTTGCCCTTTTTGCTTGTACCTAGGAGATAATGCCCTAGCTCCATGCCTCATCACTCCATATGTGTACATGCAAAGGCAGAAAAAAGAAAACCAGTAGACAAGCAATGGAAGGAAAAGGCGTAGATAAAAGCACAGCATGTGACAAAAGCAAGAAAGCTAACCAACAAGCAACGAAGGCAAACAAGCAAGGAAAACACACAAAAAGGGGTGTTCGCGAGGGACAAATGTAGGTTTGGATTAAATGCCCATGACTTCATTGTGTTGAAGCATGAAAGACACACTAGCAAGCAAGACTCATGCTTGAACATGTAAGCAAGCATGTAAAGATGCATAGAAAGCCAATGGGTGGCACAAACAAGCATGGTAAGCATATCATCACACAGAGTGGAAAAGGGAGAGGTATGCAAGAAGCAACCGGTGTTACGAAGATGCCTCCCAAGTGGTTACATCCAGACAAGGCCTTATGGACATCAAATATAACCACACAACCATAACCCGCTAAGGGCGTCGAGCATAGCAAAGCCTAGAACTAGAAAGGCTAGCACGGAAGATAAAGCGTAGAAGCAAGCAAGCATAGACATGCAAACGGGTGATCCAAACCCTTTGATATGGGCCAAGGTATATGGACGATGACAAAGACCATAGGGTCTAGATCGAGTCCTAACCACATGGCCAAAACACAAGAAAGAAAGGTAAAGCGACAAAAGGGCTACAATAACACATGGCAAGACAAACATAGCCTAGGTCTAAGCACACAAACATGGCACGGAGCATACAAGCACATGGAAGATGGCATAAAGTAAGTAGAGTAGAGATCCAAACACACAAGCATGTAAGAACATAGATCCGGACATATAAGCATGTGAAAACCTAGATCCGAGCACGCAAGCATTTAAAAATGTAGATCTAGGCATAGGCATGGCAACGCGTGTGTGAACATGTGAGAGCTAGTACATAAACATGGAAGAACATGAATCCAAGTATATAAGCATGTACGGATGCGGATCTAAGCATAAAACATGGCAAAAAGCATACGAGCACATAGATTTGAGCAAAGCATAACCATAGACATGGTATCAAGCACATGAGCACATAACCCTAACATCAAAACAAAGCAAAAGGAGGAAAAAAACAAAGGAAACATGGTATAAAACCCTAAGCATGTAGATATAAACGCATAAGCATGTAAAGACATAGATTTAAGCACAAAACATGGCATCAAAACCCTAAGCATGTAGATCTAAACATATAAGCATGTGAGCAAGCATAAAAGAACACAGATCTAAGCTAAGAACATGCTAGAAACAAGGTAAAGCAAGAAACATGTCAAAGAAAGCAACAAAGCATATTATCATGGAAAAAAGAGCAGGAACATGCTAGGAAAAAGATTTAGAAGGTTAGGGGCGTGGATGATAGCTAAAAAGCTACATCCACACCCCTAAACCCCAAATCCAAAGTGTAGAACCAAGGAAAGGAAGCTTGAGTGCAAAACCAATACCTTGTATTCTTGGTGAAAAGGGAAGAATCAAGAGACTTTGATGTGTTTTTTGGAGTGTTTTTTTGTTTTGTTTTTTGGTGTTTGGGAGAGAGAAAAAATGTAGAGAGTAGCTGGGCAGAAGGAAAATTTCAGAAAAATGTGTGCCCTCCCTATCAGGGGCTTGCCTGGGGCTATTTATAGCCTTGGGCACGAAAATCGAAGCGGCGACCTTTCAATGGCTGCTAGCCTCAATCCTCCTATGATCGGGCTGATCTTGACTCCTTTGGATATATCTTGATTTTCAGTTTCTAAAAAGGTTTGGAACTCAAAAATCCAACAGTCGGATCAAAAGTTATGGCTCTCGGAAGTTTGTGGTGCATCGATCAGTGCGTCATTCCAGTTTTCGTGATATCTCGACCGTTTTAACTCCGATTTCAACCCATAAATAGTCGTTGGAACAAGAATTTGATAATCTTTGCAATATCTGTTCAAGTTGCTGGAGTTAGTCACGTACTTGGGATCCGTTTAAAGGGTTAGTCACAAATTGGAGGTTTATGCATCAAGGGAAAGAAAGCTACTACAAGATCAAGTCCAATTGGGTATTGGACCAAAGGTTCAATTGTAGGTTAGTATTTCGAGATAGGCCAAGGGTAGTTGGTAAGATTCCTTATACTTGTAACCGCTTGATTGTTTATTAATGGATTCTTGGGAGTGGCGACCTTAAGGGTCTTTGCCTTGCGAGGTTTTCCCCATTTGTCAACAAATCACAGTGACTAATTTATTTTCCACTGCACTTAGTATTTTTTGGTGATTTGTTGGTGCCTCCACGATTTGCATGCAATTGAACCTAATTAATCAACTTGGATAATTGAATTAATTAATCGGGGTCAAGCTATCTTAATCCAACAGTCCTTACTCATGTTCGATTCCTAGGTCATACATTTTTTAAAATTTTTAAAATAAAATTAAAATATAAACTCATGTATTCGATTCTTGGGTCATACATGTTTTAAAATTTTTAAAATAAAATTAAAATACAAACTCATGTGTTCGATTCCTGGGTCATACATAAACTAACAGAACTAGGAAAAGAATTTCAACAATCCCATCAACGAAAATTTATTTTCTCTCTCTTCTTCAATTTTGGCAACATCAATACTGAAATACCAAAATTATGTTAGACTTGTCAATTTCTCTCTCTTCTTTTTTATTGTATTTCAACAACACCAATACCAAATTTTGCATCTCTCATTTAAAATTTTTAAATGAAAATTAAAATAAAAAGAAACTAATAGTAAATCGAAACCAGTGAAGAAACTAACAAAATGGAATTTTTGTGGGCCAATAAAGAAATTAACGGAACTGGGAAAAGAATTTCGACAATCCCATCAATGAAAAGTCATTTTCTCTCTCCTCTTGAATTTCAGCAACATAAATACCGAAATACCAAAATTATTTTAGACTTGTTAGTTTCTCTCTCTTCTTTTTTTTTTTTTTATTTCAGCAACACCAATACCGAATTTTGATCTCTCCTCATTTTGCTAAATAACTTTGCACAGTACCCATAAAGCCTATAAACTTTAATTTTAACAATATTTATCCAAAAGACTCAAGGATGAGAGGATGAAGTTTATAGGTCCCTTGTGAATCATATGATGGTCAAAGGTTATTACTCCCTTTAAGAAATATTAAAATAAAATACAAATTATGTGTTTTAATAATATCACTTCTTTAAATATATCAATATGACACGTGTGAAAATATTTTACTACATATTTATAAAAATATAAGGAGAACTCATTGCAAGAAGTGCCCCCCATAAATAATCAAACTCACTTTATAATCAATGATTTTCCACTAAACATTTACCTTTCAATTGTTAAAACCTATTATTTAGGGTAATTCTACGGGTTACGATATCCACAAGTAGGCAACCTGCTATACCAAGTTACCAAAACATCACATTTAACGGCTTCGCACATTAGGTAGTACCCACATTACATGTGATCGTACTTTTGTCATATTCGGTAGTTTCCTTATTTTTTTTACTCATATTAGATATTTCATTATCACATTGGGCTATATCAACATCACATATGGTCATACTTTTGTTACAATCATTGGTTCCCTTATTTTTTACTCACATCAGTTGGTTCCAACATTACATTGAGCAGTACCAACATCACATATGAAAGTATTTTTGTCACATTTGGTGGCTCTCTTATGTTTTACTCACATTGGAGGGTTCCATCGACACATTGGCCAAATATGGCAATATCTTTTTCACATTCAGTTGTTCCCTTTTTTTTTTCTTTTTTTCTTTTTTTTACTTATATTGGATGGTTCCTGTTGGAAAAATATAGTTTGTATCGCATACAAAACATACGCAGTGGAAAATTAAAAATCTACTACATTCGCAATTGATAACATGTACTATGAAAATTTCAGAATTTAAGAACAAGAGAGTGTACCTTGGTGCAATGAAATTCAAAACCAAACATTAGAAGTACTTGGGAACACTTTTAATCTTCACTCCAATTCCACTTGTGCCCAAGAAATGTGGTCTTTAAATCAATTTATATGTATGTATTCAAGGGAGAATTAGAGAGTGGCTTACACTCACATACACACCATTTCATTCTCTTATAAAATTCTGTATGTTTCTCTCCTTATAACTGATTATCTAATTAGGCTAGCCTTTTGGGCCATTCCAATTGGGCTTTAGTATGTGGCTTGGAGTGGGACCAAAAGGAAACAAATAAGACAGTAGCTCCAATGGGTTTTAAGCTTTTCTATCAACTCTTGACAAGCCCAAAATTACTATTAATTAAATTTAATACCACTATATAAATATAATTGCACTCTAGGCCTTATTAATAAATTATATCCCAAGACTTTATTATACATTCAACCCCTTTATAAAATATTCGTAGTAATACAAAGTAATGTATGTTGACTGCCACTTTGAAGATTACTACATCTTAATCCTTGAGTACCCAGTTTAATTATTTAAGCTATTCATCATATATTTATGAAATCCAATTTCATAAATATATACTTTAGTAACTCCTTACTAAAGTGGTTAGGCCTAACACTCTGAATAACCAAACATATTAAACTTATCTTAAGGGAATATGTTATATCTCTGTTAAGAGATTATGAATTCCATCTTGAGAATATATGTTCATTCAACACTAAATGTGGCTGTCCAACATACTAAGGTTTTGATCGTGACTTTAGATCTCACTCCTAATATATCAAAGCAACCTACACTTCATGATCAGATTCATTATTCTCTCAGGATTAAGAGTTGATGTAAATAGAAGTCGTGAGATTTATTATTTATTTGACAATCGTTAGTAGAATAATAAATCTTACAGAGGTCCAGTTCAATGTCTTAACACTTAAAACATATCAACTAAAAGTCTCCACTTCCATGATCAAGACAAATCATCTTAGTTGATATGTTATAGTCTACGTAGATAAAATGCCAAATTTCATCACCGACTACGAACTAAAATTCTGAATTTACAAAGAACTAGTGATTTATATCTTCTGTGACTAAATAACATAAATCACATACTATGCATCTCATGGACTATATGATAATGTCCAAATATTCATGTTACCATTATTTTAGATAATAATAAAACAACTTTATTAATCACAACATAATGTCATACATAGCATCATACAATAGGATTTAAAGGGCACATATCCTAACAGTTTCATCATCACATTAGGCAATACCAACATCACATATGACTGTACTTTTGTCACATTTTGTGATTCCCTTATCTTTTACTCATATTGGATGGTTCCGTCGACACATTGGCCATATATGGCAGTATTTTTTTTCACATTCGATTGTTCCCTTATTTTTTTACTTATATTGAATGGCTCCGCAATACCATCATCACGTATGATCATACTTTTGTCACATTCCATGATTCCCTTATTTTTTTACTCACATTGAATGATACCAATTTCACATTGGGTAATACCAACATCACATATAGCAGTATCATCGTCACATTCCATGGTTTTCTTATTTTTTACTCACATTAGATGGTTTCATCGTCACATTTGGCAGTACTAGCATCATATATAGCTGTATTTTTGTTACATTCGCTTTTTCCCTTATTTTTACTCACATTAAATGATTCCGTTATCACATTAGGCAATACTAACACCATATTTAACTGTATTTTTGTTACATTTGGTATATCCCTTATTTTTAACTCACATCGGATGGTTCAAATGTCACATTAAACAGTATTAACATCATATATGACCGTACTATTGTCACATTCGGTGATTCTCTTATTTTTTTACTCATATTAGATAGTGCCAATGTCAGATTAGGTAGAACTAGAGAAGAGCAATTTAATTTCATGATAACAGTGATACGTAGGGTGGAAGCATCCCAAAGAATATGTTTTGTATTATGAGGTTCTTGATTCTTAACTTTTACCAAAAGGCAAAAATTAAGACAAGCAAGATGGTTCTAGACAGGGACGGAGCTAGAACTTAAAGTTAACGGGACGGCTTTACTGCTGGTTGTGTGCAGTGACTTCGGCCTTCGACTCTGCTGCTGCTTAGGGCTGAAGTTTTTTTTTTTTTTTTTTTTTTTTTTTTTTTGGTCTTTGGTATGTGTTCTGGGTAAGACAAAATTATTTTGTTTAAAATTTTTTAAAGGTTTAGGTTGTTTGTTTTGGGTAAAATTGGTTGGTTAGGCTTAATTTTTTTTTTTTTTTTTTTTTTGGTTTCACTATTGGTAATTTTTTTTGTTGGACAAATTTGTTTTAGATTTTAAATCTATAATTTTTTTATGGTATTTAAAATGTGAAAAATGCTAGAGTTACAAAGTTTTTTTACAACTTACTGATTTGATGAATGGTTATTGGTAAATAAAAAAATAATATAAGTAGCCAAATACGTACCAGCAAAAATTTTCTACCTAAACAATTTGTAAAATTGTTGTATAAAAATTTTTGACTATAACAATACTCCTAAAAAGAATCAATGATATTGTTAAGAGAGCAAAAGTGTAATTTTATAAAATAAAATGGCTAAAATTAGTATCTATATATATAATAATATTATTAAATAAAAAAATGGGAGGGGGGAATTCCAACCATGGCTCTACCCATGGTTCTGGAGTTCTAGGTTGACCGAAACAAATCAAGGTCAGCGTCGAACCTAAATGCCATGACTCAGAAATTGTATGTGAACGTGAAATGAGAAACTTCCTGGCACATTCTTCAACATTTAATCCTATGCAAAAACGATAAGAAGTTGATTTTTGACGCACTTTTATTATTGACAAGTGACAACTAACCTCTCTATTTTTTTTTTTTTTTTTTTTTTTTTTTTTTTTGAAAGGGTCAAATAACATCTTAGCCTAGTATAAACTAGTAAGTGAGCAAGAGGCCAAGAACTGCAGGAATAAGTAGTACATTACGTGGTATGGGTGAATATATAAATTAGTACATAAGTGTTGCCTATAAAAGGATTTGCCCGGTTGCACGCATGTCTTTCTTTATATTTTCCATATTTTAAATACTATTTTTTTCCCTAAAAGAGTCTTATAATAAGGATAAATATCTTCTCCCTTTTGTGAAGGAACAAAGTTTCTCTCCAACCTAATTTAAAGAGAAACCATTTAAACTTTTTGTATATCTTTATATTAAGTGTGAATTTTGAAAATATAACTGCTAGATTGTATGTTCTTATTATATCCTTCATGTTTGCAAAACTGCAAGAAGTTCAAAGATCAATTGCTATGTCATCAAACAAATGTTAAAATTTCAAGTTTTTGTGATTTAAAATTGTATATAAAAAATAAGTTTATTGATCGAATAGTAAATAACATCCGATTTGAACGAAATTTGATATGCATGTCAAGAACAAAAGGAACATGAAATTCAACGGTTAGATTTTAAAAATTCACACCCAAAAAAGAGATATATGAGAAGTTTGAAGAGTTTCTCTCAAAACTAGTTTGGAGAGAAACTTTGTTCGGTTTGGGATATTAAAGTGATGTACATTACTTTAATGTGATATTAAAGTGTTTGATTCATTTGAATTTTTCTAAGGTTACAAAATATATCAGATCATTATAATCTTATTACCTTCTTAAATAAGGGTAATCTTACATTACTTATTGGCAGGGATATAATAATTTATGAATTGACAAAATTGCCCATACTAATAAATTCTATTTTACTCATAAGAATAACTAAAATACCTCAAAACCTTTAAAATGACCAAAATACTCTTGGAACCACCAAAATCACTAAAATGTACTTCAAATGTCCAAAATACCCCTAGAACCTCCAAAATGACCACAATACCTCCCAAAACCTTTAAAATAACCCACCCAAAAAAAAAAAAAAAAAAAAAAAAAAAAAAAAAAAACCAAAACCAAAACCACTACAATGACCAAAATACCACCATAATATCTAAAACGACCCAAAATACCCCTAAATCTCCAAAATAACCTCAAAACCTTTAAAATGACCAAAATACCCCTAAAACCTCTAAACTAAGCAAAAATATATTGAAACCTCTAAAATGACCAAAATACCTCAAAACCTCTAAAATGGCAAAAAAATATACTCCTGAAACAACTAGTATGATCAAAATACACGCGAAGCCACTAGAATGACTAAAATACCCCTAAAACTATAAAATGACCAAAATACCCCTAAAACTAAAAAATGACTAAAATAACCTTAAGCATCTAAAATGACCAAAATAACCCCCCCCCCCCCCCCCCCCCAAAAACCTCCAAAATGAGCAAAAATATCTTGAAACCTATAAAATGATGAAAAATACACTAAAACATCTAGATTGACCAAAATACCCTCAAAACGTCTAAAATGAACAAAAATACCCCCATAACTTGTAAAATGACCAATATACTCCCAAAACTTCTAAAATGACCAAAATACCCCTAAAGGCTTAAATGATTTTTTTTTTTTTTTTTTTTTGGCCATTTTAGAGATTTCATGATATTTTGTTCATTTTAGAAATTTCAAGGGTATTTGAGTCATTTTAGAGGTTTCAATGTTTTCTTTTTCATTTTAGAAATTTTGGGGGTATTTTGGTCATTTTAGAGATTTCAAGAGTATTTAGGCCATTTTAGAAGTTTTAGGGCTTTTTTTGTCATTTTAGAGAATTAAGGCTTTTTTTTTTCCACTTTAGAGATTCGTGTGTATATTTGGTCATTTTAGAGATTTTGGAGCTATTTTGGTCATTTTAGAGGTTTCATGGGTATTTTGGGCCATTTTAGAGGTCTCATGGGTATTTTGGTCATTTTGGAGGTTTCAAGTGTATGTTTCAGGTTTTAGGGGTAATTTGGTCATTTTGGGTCTTCCAAGAGTATTTATTTGTAGTTCAAGAGTAGTTTTGATATTTTTAGATGTTGAGGCTATTTTTGATCAATTTGCTATTATAATAATTTAATAGTTTCTAAAAATGCTTATGAATCAAGTATGAAAATGTTACATTCTTGGATTATGATGGGAATGTAATTAAAAAACCAAATGCCTTAATACTATTTTTTTGTAATGTGATTCCATTGATCAAGGATTACAATAATGTAACATTACACCATAATATAACATCAAGAGAACCAAACAATCCTAGTGTGTTATTGCATCAATATATCAATGGTTGCCACATGCGTGGCTTAGCCTATGACATTGTATGATGTGGCATAAAACAAATCAGCTCAATAACGAACTTACAATAATTCACATGGATGTCACGTTCTTGACATTCTAATAATGACCAAAAATTCCTCCACATTCTGTAGGTTACAATTAGCTCAATTGGTGTCTTGGTCGGATGATAAAGAGTATCATTAGGAGCGGACATCATAAGTTGATATTACTCAAATCACATCACTATTTATATTTGTTTTAGCAATGATATTTTTTAGAAAATGAGTCATTTTACAAAAAACATCTATATATATATATATAACCGAAGCCTCTGAAACTCCCACAATTTTCCATGTCAGCACAATATTAAAAAATAAATAAAACAAAAAAACAAAACCAACAGAAAAAACATAATAAACCCAAAAAATGTAATAAACCATCTCTTCCCCTTCACGATGCTCTGCCTCCCGATGCTCTGCTTTTCCCTTTCACAATGGTCTGCCATCTCTTCACTGCCTTCCTCTACCACCACCTCCTCTACCAACTCCTCCTCGATCAGACCCATGGCATCGCATCGCATCGCATCTAAAGACCCACCATACCCACCATCGCATCTAAAGACCCAACAGACACCTTCCTCAAACCACTGATATCTCCTCCCTCAAACCACCGATTTGCATAAACCACCCACATCCAACCTCTACAACCCATAAACGGCGCCCCATTTGCCGTGGGTCTCATCAAGCCCATGGCCATAGATCCCACCATACCCACCATGCCCACCATACCCATATCCACCTCGCTCAGTTTCCACCCTTCCTCAAAACAGAAATGACACCCCATTTGCCATGGGTCTCATCCAGGCCATGGCCCATCAACTATGTCGGTCGGCAATACACCTAACCCAGCCCGTCAAGACCGGCCCAAAGGTAACTAGTAAACAAACTAAATTAGAACTCTAATATTATTTATTTTTTTGAATCAGAACTCTATAACTATTAGGACTCTAACTATTTTCTTATAAATAGTTGATTCTTATTAGTCTTTTTTTTTTCACAACTGTCAATTTCTAGGTTTATTCTTATTGCCTTTCTCTTCGTTCTTTTCCTCCATTTGAATCAGGGTTAAAGGTATGGTGTTCGTTTGCCTCTGTGATAATCTATGTACATCTAATTTCTAACTATTTTAGTGTTCTCTCAATTTGAATTGTAACGTTTGCCTCTATATGGAGCAGGTTTATAAAATAATTTATATCTATGCTTAGTACAATTGTACCTTATAAATATTTAAATAATTTATATTTCCCCTGTGTATGTTTAATAGTTACAGCAAATACATGGTTGCTGTTTTAAATCTGCTTTTATGCTTGGAGTTTTAATATCATAGTATATTGTAGTGTTTTGTTTACATTTAAAGAATTGATGAAACTCAATTTCAATTGTAACTTATTATGTATAAATATTTTATATGTTGAGAATGCTATGCTACCTTAGCGAAATTGGTGTGAGTAGATTTTTTGCAGCCCATGTGACCCAAGTGTTTAAAACTTTTTTCAACACAAATAGAAAATTGTAGAGTGTAGCTTAACATTGTTAAAATTTTAGAAATGCCCTTGAGCACAATGTTGTTTAGTTTTTTAGATTTGAATATTGTATTGCTCAACAACATTATTTTTGTCTTCAAACACATTAACGTATGGACATGCAAGGTATGATGCAGCTAACACATTGATTAGATAAGATACATTCAAATAGTTGCAAGGCTGCAAGACTATAAATGAAAGTAACTACATAAAACAAAATGGAATTCTTAAATCAATTAGAGGATTTAGTTTAGGCTTTTGCTTTTAATATCTGGGTTCATTTGCCTCTATAAATTACCGGTCACTATGGAAAACATGAGTTAAAGTTAGCTAACAATAGCAACTATGGTGATGCAGGTGATTGTTTTTTCATTGGATAGAATCATTGAAATTTTTATGCTAATCTATTTAATTCTTGAAGAAAATAACATATATAGGAAGAGTTCTCATTTTTTTCATGAGGGTAAGCTGCCTACTCTCACAATCAAATTGTTTGATGATATGAAGGAGATTAAAAAAGAAAAATTTGCACTACACTGCATTGTTTCATTAAAATCTGCACTACACTGCACTGTTTCAAACGTTCTGCACTACACTATTTCTCTTCTATTAATGTTTCTGGGCTGAACATTGGATTCTTACTGTTTTGCAGGTAGGGATTTAGCATTTTGATCTGGCTTATTTGGTAATACAACTACGAGACGAGGAAAGTTAGCTATTTACCAGTCTTTCCTTTATTTTGTATTGTTTATTGCATATTTATTGGTAATATGTTTGTAGAAAGAATTTGAAATTGGAATATGATTGCATATTTAAGTTTCTTGGTTATCTTAAACTTGGTTTTATGTTTGGTTTAATTGTTTCATCTCAAGATTTCCATTTTTTTTATTACTTCTATGTACTATTTTTATTTTATCAAATAATCATTTTTTCATGATTTTTTTTTTTTTTAATTCTGAAGTTACTATGTGAATGCTATATTTTTCTTCAATTTTTCCCCTTTCTATAACATATAACTATTAATTTGTAATATAGTTTTTTGCTATATAGTTATATTTATAATTTAAAATTTTGTGAATGCTTTGCTTTTAGTTTATTCCCCAAGTATGGAGACTGCTTTCTATGCAAGATTAAGACGAAGATTAATTTTATCTAAAAAGAAATAGAAGTGGTATGATATTGAGATATTAAAAAAATATTTTTCTTTAAAAAACTCATAATTAGTATGTAACCTAGGCCAAACAAGAAAAAGAGATGATGAGCTATTTGAAAGGAGTATTCGATGTAGACAATATAGCACTAATGATGAAAGCAGAAAACAATGCAAGTGCTATATTTTTTAGTTCTCCCAAAAAAGTTCTAAAATTAGGAAGAAAAAGTGAATTTTTGTTTTTGTTGTCATAGGAAAATTTACAGAACCATTGGATTTAGGACCTCCAACAATAGTATGTGAACATTGTGGAGCTCACCTTTGGTATGAAGAGAGAACTATAAAGTCAAAAACACCTACAAAACCGAAGTTTAGTTTGTGCTGTTCTGAAGGAAGAGTTGAACTCCCTCTATTGAAAGAACCTCCACCCTTTTTTGGAAGCTTACTCAATATTAATAGTGATCAGAGATCAATAAACTTTCAACTAGGGATAAGAATCTACAACTCTCTTTTTGCTTTCACTTCTTTGGAGGGTAATGTTGATAGATTAGTGAATAATGGTTCTGGTCCATATGTGTTTTGTGTAAATGGTCAAACTCATCATAGAATTGGATCACTTCTTCCTGTCCATGGCCAGAAACCTAAGTATGCTCAGCTTTATTTTATGAAACTGATAATGAAGTTAAAAATAGAATTGATGCAGTTATACATGAAGATGATAAAAATTATGTGGATCCAGATATTGTTACCAGGTTAATGGAAATGTTAGACCAATGCAACCAATTGGTTAAATATTTTAGAATGGTCAGGGATAGATTTGATGAATCAGATATACATAATGTCCGAACTCTTTTAATTCGAAGTCGCAATTCTGGTGAAAGGCAATATGACTTACCTGTAACGTTTGAGATAGCTGCTCTTATTGTTGGAGATTTTAATATTGAAAGTTCTGATAGAGATATTATTGTTGAGAGTCAAAGTTTAGGATTGCAACGTATAAATGGGACTCATCCAAGCTTTATGGCATTGCAATATCCATTACTTTTTCCTTATGGTGAGGATAGGTATATGCTTGGTATACCTTATAGGAATTTGAATGGGAGCAATTCTAGAAAAAGGGAATCAATAACGATGAGGGAATACCATGCTTATAGGCTTTAACAACGCTTTCATGACGGCAAGACATTGTTGCTTGGTAGAAGGCTTTTTCAACAATTTATAGTGGATGCATACACTTCTATCGAAGAAGAAAGACTACAATGGGTTAGATTTAATATTAAAAAAAATTGAGGTTAGAGTTGTACTATGGTTTGAAAGATGTCGTTCTTCGTGGTAATACAGATCCCATTACTGTAGGCAAACGAATAGTCCTACCATCCTCATTTACTGGAAGTCTAAGGTACATGGTTCAAAATTATCAAGATGCAATGGCGATATGTAGATGGGCAGGTTACCCAGATTTATTTCTTACATTTACTTGCAATCCAAAATGGCCAGAAATCAATCATTCTTTGGAATTTATAGAAGGCCTAAAATATGAGGATCGGCCAGATATTGTAGCAAGGGTTTTTAAGATAAAATCGGATGAACTATTACATGATTTGAGGTATAAATCTCAATTTGGAAGAGTTATTGCAGTTATGTATACAATTGAATTCCAAAAAAGAGGACTCCCACATGCACATACTCTTCTATTCTTGGATCCAAAGGATAAGTGTCCAAGTCCAACAGACATTGACGGTATCATTATGGCTGAGATACCATATCCAAATAAGGATCCTGTTGCTAATGAAGCTGTAAAACAATTTATGATGCATGGGCCATGTGGATCTACAAAACCAAAATCATCGTGCATGCTAAATGGTAAATGTACAAAAAATTTTCCAAAAACATTTTATGAAGAAACAATAATTGATGAAGAAGACTTCCTAGTATATAGAAGGAGAAATGATAGAAAAACAATAGAGAAGAATGAAATTCTTTTGGATAACCGATATGTTGTACCTTATAATGTAGATCTTTTGGTGAAGTACCAATCCCATTTGAATGTAGAATGGTGTAACAAATCTCAATTGATCAAATATTTGTTTAAATATATAAACAAGGGATCAGATAGAGCAACAGTTGTTGTAGAAGAGAATTTGCCAAATATTGGGAGTGATGGACAAGAGACCAACATTGTTGTTGATGAGACAAAAGCATAATTGGATTGTAGATATATTTCAGCTTTTGAAGCATGTTGGAGAATATTTGAATTTCCAATTCAGTTTCGATATCCACCTGTTGAAAGATTAAATTTTCATTTGGAAGACAAACATCCCATCATTTATCTGGAAAATACAAACTTGGATAATGTTTTAAATATAGCTATTGAAGAAACAAATTTTATAGAATGGATGAAAACAAATGAGGCTTTTGAAGGTGCTCGAGAGTTGACTTATGCTGAATTTCCTACAAAATAGGTATGGCATAGTAATGACAAGCAATGGCAATGAAGGAAATCTAAACATTGTATTGGAACAGTGTATTACGCACATCCTTCAAGTGGAGAAAGATTTTATTTGAGAATGTTACTTAACATTGTCAAAGGTCCAAGAAACTTTAAAGAATTAAGGACTATAAACGATGTTACTTATCCAACTTATAAGGAAGCCTGTTATGCACTTGGACTTCGAGTTGGGCCAGTGGGCAACAATTGCGTCAACTATTTATTACAATGCTATTGTTCTGTGAAGTCCATTAAGTCTTTGGGAATCCAACTAGAAACTAATTATAGAAGATATACTAAATAGGTAAAGGCGTATCCTCCAATTCCAAGAACTAATCTTATCAGATGACCAATTGAGAAATTATGGATTGTATGAAATTGAACAAATCCTCCAACAATATGGAAGATCACTTAGAGATTATCCACAAATGCCCCAGCCAGATATGGATCCTATTTAGAATGGGAATAGACTTATTCAAGAAGAAATGTCGTATGATGTATCAAGTTTGAAAAGAGAACATGAGATCCTAATTTTTGGCCTAAACAATGAATAGAGAATAATCTACAATTCTATAATGGAAGCTGTTGCTACTAAAAGAGGGGGAATGTTTTTTGCCTATGGACATGGTGGAATGGGTAAAACGTATCTTTATAGAACCATCCTATCTGGTATAAGATCAAAAGGCAAAATTTCTCTTGCTGTTGTGTCTTTAGGAATTGCTACTTTGTTGCTTCCTGGTGGAAGGACTGCTCGCTCAAGATTTCATATCCCAATTAATGTAAATGATGACTCTACCTGTGACATAAAGCAAAGAACACAAGTAGCGGAACTACTCTCAAAAACAAGTATTATACTTTGGGATGAAGCACCGATGGCACATAGGAATTTTTTTGAAGCTATTGACTGCACGTTACGAGATATACTACAAATTGAAGATCCTCAAAATGCTGAAAAACCTTTTGTTGGTAAAGTTGTAGTTCTAGGTGGTGATTTTCGACAAATACTTCCAATTATGAGAAAGGGAAGACGAGAAGATATAGTCCAATCCTCAATTAGCAAGTCATATCTATGGAATGATTTTCATGTCTTTAAACTCCAAACAAATATGAGGCTTCTACAGAACAATATGAGTGGAATAGAAACATCATCTATAAAGGACTTTAGTGAGTGGATTCTTAAAATAGGTAACGGTGAATTGGGAGGAGGAGATGGGGATAACAACATTTCAATTCCTAGTGATCTGATTATCCAACCTTCAGGGAATCCAATGCAAGATATTATTGACAACACATATCCAGGTTTGGAAAATAAATACACAAATCCAAGTTACCTACAGGATAGGGCAATTCTCGCCCCTACAAATGAAGCTGTAGAAGAACTAAATGACTACATTGTGTCATCCTTAAATGGAGAAGTTCATGAATATCTAAGTTCAGATTCTATATGCAGGGCTTCTTCAAATGTTCTTAACCAAGATATCTTGTATACTGCTGAATTTTTGAACACGTTAAGATTTCCAAGATTGCCAAACCATAAACTAACATAAAAAATAGGTTTGCCTGTAATGTTGCTTAGAAACCTGAATCAGAATGAAGGTCTTTGTAATTGAACAAGACTCATTATAACAAGATTGGCTACATGGGTGATAGAAGCAGAAATCATAATTGGCACTAATATAGGCAAACAAGTGTTCATTCCAAGAATAACATTATCTCCAAGTGATTCAAAATGGCCATTCATTTTAAAGAGACGACAATTTCCAATTTCAGTGTGCTTTGAAATGACTATAAATAAAAGCCAGGGACAATCATTGCAACATGTTGGAGTGTATTTGCCAAAACCTGTTTTTATTTATGTGCAATTGTACTTTGCAGTGTCCAGAGTTACAAGCAAAAAAGGACTAAAATTCCTCATCATTAATGATGAGACTAAAAAGAGTATGAAAAAAAAAAAAAAAAAATTGTGTATAAAGATGTTTTTACCAATCTTTGACTCAAGAAACCAACTAATAAAGGTAACATAATTTTATATATTATTTATTTTTCTATTTATCTCCTCCAAATTGATTTAGCCACTTCATATATGCTTACTGTTTTGTTAAATTATACAAGCTAATTACTATTTTCTATCTTTAATAAGCGAATTACTTTTTGGTGTCTTTGTTATACTGCTTTGTTTTGTTTTATTCTATGAAGTATCTAAATCAAAGTTTGAATTTTTATAAACTTTCAAATTTATTAATCTATACAGGTAAGGATCCAAGATGATGCAATATTCTCTCCTTAATTAGCTTTGTATAGACAAACACAAAGAAAATTAGAAAGTCAAGATCAGAATATCAAGGATGTGGAATGCAATCAACTCAAAAAATAATGATATTAGTAGTTTAGATAAGATTTTAATCGATGAGCAGGTTTGTTTTTCTTCTATAGCTTTTAATATTGTTTGATCATTATATAAACCATGAACTCTATCTATATAAAACTGATGCACTTTACTTGTAGAATAATGCAATACATGCAATCATTCGAAATAATATTGCTAAAAAGTTCAAGCCTCTTCTGCAAGAAGGAAAATTGTATGAACTCTCTTATTTTCAAGTGGTTGATGGCAATGCATTGTATAGACCAGTAGACAATGACTTCAAGATCATGTTCACATTGAAAACTAGCATTAAGGAAATAAAGGAGACTGATGTTGATATACCGCGTCATAAATTCGAATTTGTTGACTACAATTAAATACATGAACGCATTAATAAACATGTCCAGCTATTAGGTATCTCTATATATATTATGCGTTATATTAAATTTTTTAATAATTATGCATTATATTATTGTTATATATGAAAATAATTACATACACATCTTTGTAATGCCTAGATATCATTGCAAATGTGATTGGTGTTGGACTGATTGAGCAACCTTGCATCAAAGGATCAAATGTCTCGATGAGAAACATAAATGTCATGAATATAGAGTATGTCTTTTCTTATAAAAAAAAAAAAAAAAAAAAAAAAAAATTCAATACATGCGCTTTTTATTTTTTTATTTTTGATAAGCCAAACATGCACTTATATTATATGAACTTACACTGTAACATTGGAAAATTTGAACAAAGGAAATGAAATAAAACTTACACTTTAGGGATCAGTTGCAAATCAAGTTGAGGAGAGCTTCTTTACTGAAAATCCAGGCCCTTTTATCGTAATAGCTACATGTTTGACTGTCAAGACTTTTAAAGGCAAGTTCATTTCTCTTTTCTACTTCTCTTTATAACCATATTCTGAACTACATAAGAAATCATCCAATTGTTTGAAATACAAAGTATTTTGGCTGAATTATTATGTAAGCATCCAATTAAGAAGTTGTATAACTGGCTGGAAACTCAGATTTAGTTTGTTGTTTTCTATTTGATTATTGAATGCCGTGTAGATTTTATAATTTTGAATTTGGTTGGAAATTTTTATTATTATTTGTGAATTTGAAAATTTTGGAGTTGGAGCTGGTATGGGGCCTAGAACAGAATCCTATTGAGGAAGAGATGATGGACATCAAACTTTGTATGGGTTAGCATGGATGCCTCACTCAATTTAATTTTTACCATAAAGGTAATTCAGAAATAGGCAAAAATTAAAAGATTACCTCTATATCTTTAACTGTAACATCATTTGCAGTGATTGATGATTCATTATGTGGGGACATATCTATAGAGTCACCAGTACACAATATATCATTAATTCAGTTATATCAGTTTTGCAAATGGAGGATCTTGATCCATTTAATGTAGTGCACCATAGCTCAAAAAGCAATTTATAAGTGGAGGATCTTAATTTATTTCATTTTAGGTTCTTTACACCCAACTAAAAAGCTATGAATGCTATATTGCAAAAAAAATACAGCTTCATGGTTTATGTTTTGACTTTTTTAAGTTCAGACTTAGAATAGTTTAGATTTCTTAGGTTTCTTTTAGTTTGGATTTTTAAGCATGGATTGAGGTTGCAAATTCTTTTTAGTTTGAATGCTTTATATCCCATTCCATGAAGCAAAGTGCTTCTAAGTGGACTCACTTTCTTAGCCACCTATGTATCAAGACCTGGTATTTTCTAAAGCACTTTGTGTTCTGCCACTTTCATTATAAATATGATTACGCTAATGGAATTCTTTGTCATAATAGTTGCTCCACTTCTTTTCACTCCTTAACAAAAACTCCATTATACATATACTTGGGAATTTTCTTTTGTGAAAGCATTATTGATTTGAGTAGGTGGTTTTGGGTCAATTTTCTATTTTTTGCAAAATGTTTTTGAGTATATATTGATAAAATTTTCTGTATTGAGCTTTATTTTCTTTTCTGTATCATAAATTGAAAGATGTATCTTGGAATTAAGTGGTGTGATACGTTATAACCAGTATTAGAATGTGGGGCTTTGTTGTCTTGGGCTATCCCAAAGATGGAACTCTGTGAATTTCATTTGCAACAGATGGTGAAGTCAGCTGTTTTGTAATTCTAAAGGGATTTATTCAGCTATTTATGTGATAATTATTGGTTTCTGTAACTTCAACAGTTTACTGTTGGGTTATTATTTTAATATGTGCTGTTTTAGCTGTGTTTCTTTTGTATCTGTAATTGAGTTCTTATTCTTGGAGAGGACTTCACTGTCCCTTTTTGTTCGTTTTAACTTCTTTTTAGAGATCTCACAAACTTTATGCTTTTTGGGCTATTATTACTTTGAAAGGTGTGGGATGATCACACTATAATATTGGTGTCTTGGCACATCTTAGTTTCACTATTTGATCCTGGTGATAGACATGTTTCCCATGTGACAATAAAGGGGTGTACGTTAAGGAAGGTTTTGGAGTCCTTTTAAGGCCTAAAGTAAAAAAGTCTAAGTGGCACAAAATATGGGAAAGTGTTTGTTTGATATGAAGGTTGTTTTGGCAGTGCGTGGATAATGAGTCTTTTTAATAAGGTCCTGTCAAAAAGAAGTTCAACTTGCAACTTGCAAATTAGAATGCAGTAATTCCTAAAAGGACACGTGCAATAGTCAAGTTTTTTGGGTTGTGATATATTAGCCTTTTAAAATAAGTTGTGTATGTTTTATTATTATGTGGTATCATTACTTTTGAAATCTATTTGTTACTTTTTTTACGTGATTCACATCTTTAATATATTTACAGTCTCTACAATATTATGATGATTCCATTGAAACTTCAATGTACTTTTTTTTCTAATGAATCTCGTGCATTGCAGGAGAGTATAACTTATCATCAACAAGTGGAACAAGGGTTTATATTGATTTGGACATTCCTAAGATTGCTCAATTCAAAGATCAGTAAGTGCTTTGTTTTGGATTCACATTTTTAATATATTTACAGTGTCTACAATACTATGTCCAATATCTTTATGTACCAACCAATAGTATAAATGCCCAAGCAATTCAAACCACAAGTGACAATTCAAGAAGAGATGAACATCAGCAGAAGAACCATAAGTGAAATAACAAAAATTATGTGGGACTCTGATAATGAGGTAAGAAAAAAAATACCTTCTGTTAGGTTCTAAAGTGTAGGACTTTATGTATTTAGAACTCTAATTTGTATTGTTGGCAAACCATGATCAAAACAATGTGTTTAGAAGTGTTTAAAGCTAGCTCAAAGTTGTATGTCAATGTAAAGTTGGAATCGAGTTTAATGCAGAAAGCACTGTGGCTTTCAGCCTAGCTCGATCGATTGAAGCTTAGGCTCGACCGATCGAAGCTCGGGCAAATCGCTTTTCTGCAGAATTTTCCAACTCAGCCCTAAGAGTTTTAAAACGTTTTTAGGGTTTCATATTTGTCCTAAGTATAAAAGGCAAACCCTAGCCACGTTTTAGTGTTGCTCATAATTACGGTTTGTGTAAATCTCTTGTGAGATCTAGAGGAGCTTTCCTTTACACAAACTTAGGGTTTTCAAGGAGGAGATATTCTCTACACCTTGATGATCAAAACAGTTGCTGCCATTAAAGCTTAAAGAATACACAAGCGGGGGTGCTTGTAGCTGGTGGGAATCCAAGAAAGAAGGAGTCCGTGGATTCGGAGCTTGCACGTGGTCGTGTCAGTAAGTTCTACTGGTTGGTAGCATTAGGAAGTCGAGCAGGGGTGCTTATAAGTCCTTTTGTATGAACTTCGATTCTTTCAAGATAGTGGATTCAAGTTTACCTTGAGGATAGCTAGGTCAAATCCTCCCCAGGTTTTTACCAGTTTGGTTTCCTGGGTGATCATATCGTGTGTTATTTATTTTCCGCTGCTTTGCATGATTTGATCTTTTATATTGTGATAACCTAGACTTGTTTAATTGGACTAAGTAACAACTTGGCTAATTACCTAGGTTTAATCAATTGTTTAAGGGGTCTAAAAACTGTCACCTTCAACAATAACATTGTGTTCTTAACATTGCTTTATGTACTATAGACCTGCTGTTACAAAATTTAACTATAAAATTATGAATTGATTGATATTAAATTCAATTTCTAGGAAACTATCTTTACTTGTCAAGGAAAGATTATAAACATTGACATAGATAATTCTGGTTGGTAATTTATCTCTTGCGAAGTATGTCATAAAAAGGCAAAGTCAAGAGAAAAAATTTCATGGTGCGACAATTGCAACAAAAAGGCATGCTTCCTAATCCCAAGGTACACAAAATGAAAATGTTTAATTTTTGTTAGGACATATGTGATTCACTTGTTAGGAACATATGTCACTATTTTATGTAATTGGCTAATCCTTTGACAAAACGCACTTTACTTGTATTTGGGTAGATTTAGGATATGTTTAATACTTCAAGAAACTGTGTTTCAAGTTCCAGTGTTGAAGCCACGCTAGTCTGTCCAAGATTCAAGTCTGAAAAGTGTCTGTCATAAAAGCTCGACAGCTAGCCATCTATCGAGCTTGAAGAGCTGTTCCAGCCTTATGGCATGACAGCTGCTCGACAGCAGCTCGACAGATAGGCATCTGTCGAGGTTTATGAAAAACAAAATTTCAGTTCCGTTTTGACTCTAATCCGTGATTATGTATTTGGGCTTTCTTTACTCACAACCCTAGACATATAAGAGGATTATTTTAAGGGCCGTCAAAGGTGACACAAGTTGCACAAGTGTTGAGCAAAGTTTGTTCAAGCAAATTGTGATCGGAGACAGAATTTGTCCTAGTTCATCGTTCTTGTGAAGAAGTTGCTATGTTTGTGCATCATAGGGTTTTGTAACCAAGCATCTTCTGGATCTTCATCGTGGATGAACTGAAGAACTTTGCAGCCAACAACCTTCTCTAGTTTGTGATTGAAGTCGCGTACTGGGATCCACGCAATTAGTTAGTCACGTACTGGGAGTCATGCATCAAAAGGAGAAATTGTCACTACAGAACAAGTCCAATTGGGTATTGGGGTAAGGGTTCAATTGTAGGTTGGTATAAGGTGTTGGATATATGCACGTACGCAATGGAAAGTTAAACGGATCTACTTCATTCACAATCTATAACATGCACTATGTAAATTTCAGAATTCAAGTATAAGAGAGCGTACCTTGAAGCGGTAAATTTCAAAATAAAGATCGAAGCACTTGGGAATACTTTTAATCTTCACTCCAATTCCACTAACGCCCAAGAAGTGTGGACTCTCAATTGGTTACAAAGGAAGAATTAGGGAGTGACATACACTCACATACACCATTTCACAATGATGTTACTCTCACCCATTTCTGTACGTTTTTCCCTTTGTATTTAACCAAATATCTAATTGGACTAGCCTTTTGGGCCTTTCCAATTGGGCTTAAGTGTGTGGCTTGGAGTGGGACCAAAAGGGAACAATAAGACACTAGCTCCAATGGGCCTTGGGCTTTTCTGTCAACTCTTGACAAGTCCAAAGTTACCATTAACTATATTTAATACCACTATATAAATATAGTTGCACTCTAGGCCTTATCTATAAATTATATCCCAAGACTTTATTGTACATGCAACCCCTTCATAAAATATTCGTAGTAATACAAAATCATTAATGTAGACTGCCACTTTGTAAATTACTACATCTTAATCCTTGAGTACCCGGGTTTAATCCTTTTAAGTTATTCACCATATATTTATGAAATCCAATTTCATAAATATATACTTTAGTAATTTCTTACTAAAGTGGTTAGGCCTAACTCTCTGAATAACTAAACACATTAAACTTATCTCAAGAGAATATTTTATATCTCCGTTAAGAGACTATGAATTCCATCTTGAGAATATATGTTCCATCAACATTAAATGTGGCTGCCCAATACACTGAGGTTTTGACCGTTACTTTAGATCTCACTCCTGATATATCAAAGCAACCTACACTTCATGATCAAGTCCATTATTCTCTCAAGATTAAGAGTTCATGCAAATATAAGTCGTGAGATTTATTATTCAATTGACAGTCTTTACGAGAATAATAAATCTCACAGCGGTCCAGTTCAATATGTCTTAACTCTTAAAACATATCAACATATCAACTAGAAGTCACCACTTCCATGATCAAGACAAATCATCTTAGTTGATATGTTATAGTCTTCGTAGATGAAATGCCCAATTTCATCACCGACTACGAACTAAATTCTGAGTTTACAAAGAACTTGTGATTTATATCTTTTATGACTTTTCACATAAATCACATACTATGCATCTCATGGACTATATGATAATGTCGAAATATTCATGTTACCATTATTTCAGATAATAATAAAACAAATTTATTAATTACAATATTAAGTCATACATCATGTCATACATAATGTCACACATAATATCATACATAACATCATACAATAGGATTTAAGGGCACTAATCCTAACATAAGGTACTGGGATTCCTTTACTTGTAACCGCTTGTTGTGATAATAGTGGAATTTCGAGAGTGGTGACCTTAAAATCACACGATGGGGTTTTTGCCGTGTTGGTTTTTCCCATTCGTGAACAAATCACTGTGTCAATTTAATTTCCGCTGCACTTAGTTTAATTAGTGATTTGTTTGTGCTACCACGCGTTTGCATGTTAATTTGATTAATTAATAACCTTGGCTAATTAATCAATTAATTCATCACAAAAAGTCAATACGTTTTGGCCTATCAAGTGGTATCAGAGCAGGCACACTCTGATTAGGGTTTAATCTTTGCTGTGAGATCCATTGATCCCTGTTTGTCATGGATAGAGGACAGTCTCTCATTATACCTCCTTTATTTGATGGTACTAACTATGCATACTGGAAAGTACGCATGAGAGCTTTCTTGCAGTCTCTAAATGAGAAGGTGTGGCAAGCTGTAGAGATTGGCTGGACCAAGCCAAAGGAAGCGCCGGCCGATTGGGATGAAGCCAAGATCAAGGCGGCAAACTTCAACAGCAGGGCATTGCATGCTTTGTTTAGTGCAGTCACTAATGAGGAATTAAAGAAGATATCCTCCACTGAAACTGCAAAGGAAGCATGGACCATCCTCCAGACAACCTATGAAGGAACTAAGGTTGTCAAGGATTCGAAGCTTCAGAGGCTTACTACAAGCTTCGAAGAGATTAAGATGGAGGAGGATGAGTCGTTTGATGAGTTCTATACCAAGCACAAGGACATAGCGAACTCAACCTTCAATCTTGGGGAAACCATTCCTAAACCCAAGATTGTGAGAAAGGTGCTCAGATCTCTACCTGAGAGATTCCATGCCAAGATTACGGTGATCGAGGAATCAAAGGACATTGACAAGATTCCTTTGACAGAGCTGGTTGGTAATCTGCAAACTTACGAGCTAAGGTTAACGAGGATTGGTAAGTCGGGCGAGAGCAAGAGGCCTTGAAGGCCAAAAGCAGTGACACGGATGAGTCTTCAGACGATGAAAATTCTAAGATGAAGTCCTACATCACCAAGCAATTTAAGAAGTTCATGAAGAATGCCAATGGGAAGGGCTTTGATAAGGACCGTAGGCAATCCAGTTCTTCTCAATTCAAAAGTCAAGACAAAGGGAAGAAGGATGCTAGGAATGGCGGTCAGTACACTGTTCCCGTAGGACCTAAGTGCTTTGGGTGTCAAGGCTTTGGTCACATGAAACAAGAGTGTCCCACATATCTCAAGAGCATTGGGAAGAGTAAGGCACTTGCTGCTACTTTAAGCGACACCGAGCCTGAGGATGATTCTGACAATGAGGATGACGGAACCCTGAATGCCTTCACTGCCACTGTCAATCCTACTAAGGGGATTGTTGAAAATGTGGATGAAGAAAAGGAATTGGTGGAGTCCAAGTTTGAGAAGATGGATGATCAAGATGATATCCGTACAGCCTATGAGAAATTATACAAGCTTTTTGAGAAACATGAGAAACTTATAGGCTGGCCACCAAAAAGCTTAGTGATGTGGAACTTGATCGTGAAGAGCTTTCCACAAAGTTTGATGAAGCTAATCAGACTATTGGAGTATTGAGGTTTGAAAATAATTTATTGGCTGAGAAAACCAAGAAGCTTGAAGCAGAGCTGTTTCAAGTCAAAGCTCAATTGGAGAGGACTTCAAGTGCAAAGCTTGATGAGATGTTCAGTCTTCAAAAATCTGCTTCTGATCGAACAGGTTTAGGGTATGGTTTCTCTTCTTCTAATATTGCTTCTACTAGTACTACTATTTTTGTACCTCCTAGTAATAATGTTGAAATTGAGAACAATGATGTCAAAACTGATTTAGCTAGTGAGAACATAGACAAAGGTAAATCTATCTTAGGAGCACCCCCTAAGCAAGATAAGAAGGAAGTTGAAAGCCTTACGGCTAAGAAGGCTAACTCTTAAAAGCCTAAACAAAAGAAGCAGCATCTCTGTCATCATTATGGAGTTTCCGGTCATACTCGACCAAATTGTTATAAGTGGTTAGCCACTCAACAGAGCAACGGCATGATAGCATCTGGAAGCCAGAATCAGCTTCAATCCTTTCTTGCTCCCCTTGGAGATCTTCTCAAAGCCTTCATGTTCCTTTCGAACTTGAATAGTCTCAATTCTTCCCCCTCACTGCCGATTCAAGGGTTTAATCAAAGGAAAGGTTCTTCCAAGATATGGAAGGAAAAGGGCTCCAAGTGATTCTATCACTTTCTTCTCTCTCTTTGTGTTTTTGTTTCTGCATAACTTGTGTGTTTGGCTTTTATTTTGAGTCAATCTTGTTTTTATGCTTTGCTTTATTTAACATGTTTTTGTTTGTTTTCAGTTTTTTTTATTTTGTTTTTGATATAAAAATAAATAAATAAATTTGAAAAATATAAAAACAGTGTGTCTTTTGTGTACATTGGTACTTGTGTACTTTGGATGGCCATTGAAACAAAGTTTTCTAAACTTTGTATCTTTTGTAGCTTAGATGAGCATCTCCATGCACAGCTAAGCAAGTGAGCTTTGTGGCTCGTGTTTGTGATAAGTAAGGTTAAGTGATCTCTTGTACTTAACACTCGTATCACTCTTTTTGACGGGAATGACTAGAAAATCCTAAGAGAAATGCATAAATAACCATCTCATCACTGTTGCCTGCCAATCATGAAATGACATATGTATGCTTTGGCATAGCAAAAGTGCAATGTCAATGACATTTGTGTGCTTTGGCATAGCAAAATTGGAATGTCAAATGCTTAACATCATTGGATATTTCTTTTCTCTCTCTTATATGCCCATGCATGATTTGATTAAAAAGAAAAATATGCAAAGAAAAAAAATAAAAAGCAAAATGATCAAAATGCTTTAAATATGATTGCAAGCGTGTATTCTAGGAGATGTGGGAGTTATTGGATGTACATCGAAGGTGATAGTCTCCATCAAACAGTTATGATTGTGTGTGAGTTAAAGTGATTTTCTCATATCTCAAATCGTCATAACATGTATACACTTATGCAATCTTGCGATGTTTTTCACACACAACACGCAATATTCTTTGCTACTCCTGATACATGTGCAGGTACAATGTTATTTGGCCATCACAAGGTTTACATGTGTTTTTGGGATCTATGTGCTTAAAATTGTTGTTAAAAGATGATTTTGAGAACTTAAAATGTTATTTGGATCCTTGGTTGAGTTGCATGCTTGATTGCATTCATATTTATGTTTTTCCCTTCTTGAAAAATTGTTTTTTAGCGATCTTGACAGCTTCTCAACACCTCCTCAACACTTGGCTATCTATCGAGCTTTTCACCTTCCTTTTATCGCAATCTCGATAGCTTCTCGACAGCTAGGTGGATCGATCGAGATTTCTTCTGGATCCTCGATAGCTTCTCGACAGCTTGTAGATCGATCGAGCTTCTTTAATCGTGTTTGATGAATTCTTCCTCAACACCTCTCGACAGCTGCATCTCTCAACGCTTTAACTTTTGACACCTTTCTCGACAGATGTCTCGACACCTCTCGACACCTTTATCTGTCAAGCTTTATTGACCTTCTATATAAAGGTTCAACGCGTTTTTCTTCTCACTTTTCTCGATCTCTCTCTCGATAGAACCATCCTTTCACCTCCCTAAACTCTCTCTCTCACTCCAAACCTCTTTCCAAGTGTTTTTCAAGCTTTTTCAAGTTTTTCTCTTCACTTGGTAAGTTTATTTTCTCTCATTTACATGCATTTCATGTTTTGAAACCTAGGTTTTGGGGTTTTTGAAAAATTTTGGGGTTTTTCAAAATTGATGAGTTTTTGTTGAAATTTTGGGATGGGTTTTTCCTTAAATGAGTTTAAAATCTCATACATTGCATCACATAAGCATTATAACAGTATTATCATGCATTTAGATGTGTGCAAATTGATTGTGTGCTGGTAGGATTGGATTGGGCTGAGCCCATGATGCCTTTTATATTGCATGTCACATGTTCATGCATTTCACATGCATACGTACTCTCTTTTCAATATATTTTGATATATTTGAACTGCTTGGGACTTTTCTGATTGCCTCTCTCTCTCCTTCTCTTTCGTTTACGTTAGTCGTGTCTATGGCACCTAAACGTAAGTCTACTCCATCCCAGAACCCTCTTCATTCTGGGGCATCCACTTTCTCTGATCCTACTCCATCACATATTTGGTTCCGTGATGAGGATGCTCGTAAGGCCTTCTAGGAGAACTTTTCTCGACGTGGCATTCATTCTAAATGCCGAGTCATTCTGGTGGACTTCGTCGACACTGACCTACCCGATGTCATTCACAGTCGAGGTTGGGAGTCACTGTGTGACGTCCCGGTCACATGTCCATCCATGCTGATCTAAGAGTTTTACTCCAACATGCATGGATTTTATTTTTCAATACCTCTCTTTCATACTCGCGTTCGAGGTACGCACATTGCTGTCACACCGCAGCTTGTTGCGGATGTGCTCCATGTCCCTAGGGTAGAGTTTCTTGACTATCCTGGTTGTGAGCGTCTGAGGACTGTGTCCAAAGATGAGCTCAAATCTGCTTTTTGTGAGCACCGTTCTAATTGGGGTAAGCGTCAGTTCACTTACTGTTCGGACTTTGCAAAAGGTCCTCGATTTTTTAACATGGTTATGACATTCGTTCTTCACCCTCTTTCTCACTATAACTCTATCACAGAGCCTCGTGCTCGATTTTTGTTGTCCCTTCTTGAGCATCTTACCATAGATTTTCCTTCTCACTTTATTCTCCTAGATGTCTATAGGGATTCAACGTCCCGTGATAAGCTCATCTTTCCTTCGGCTATCACGAGGATCTTACGCCATTTTTCTGTTCCATTTCCAGCGTCCGACCATTTCACTTTCATGTGTGTCATAGACTACGCTACCGTTAAACATAGCGAGGCGCAGTTTAGGTCGAGTCAGTCTGGGTCAGCAGCTCCTCCCTCCCGTTCGGCTCCATCTCGATCTGCTCCATCCACATCTGCTCCTTCCTCTTCTACGAGCGATATGTCACTCGGAGACATCATGGTGCAGCTTCAGCACATGGATGCTCGCCTTGATACACCCTCTACAGAGTTGTATCAGGTGAACGTTCGTGTTGGCCATATTGCACAGCGGCAGGCGGTCATGGGTGGCTTCGCTCCTAAGGCTTCTCCTCCACCTCCTCTAGTGGCTTCTGATTCTGAGGCTGAGGATGATGATGATGGTGATGACGATGATGCTACCGATGATGATGATGATAGAGATGCTAGCTCTACCGTTGAGATGTCTACTTGACGCTCTTACCCTTTGTCACTAGTGACAAAAAGGAGGAGTAGTTTTGAATATGAGAGTAGTCATTCTTAGGGGAAGAGTTAGTATAGGACATTTTTGTTAGGGGGAGTGTTGATATCTGAGGAATGTAGTGAGGATTATTTGTATCTTTTTCTTTTCTCTACTTTATATACATTTATTCTTGTACATGGGTCTTGTAACCATTAGACATACATTGTACTTATCTTCTTTATATATTGATGTATGTTTCTTTCACCTACCCTTACATGTGTTGTTTCTTTTCTCTCTTTATGCACATGCTTCTTATTACTTGTATGCAATCTATTATTTCTGTTTCACACAAAGATGCCTTAATGAGTTTTGTTTAAAGTGTTTCAGAAATACAGGTTGTCAAAGTCTAGTTGCCATAAACTCTCTTCTTGCAAAGTTTTTCAAGAATTTGTGTTAGGATAGATTTTATTGTATTCAACAAGTGAATATGAGTTGAGTGATTTATGACTTCTCTCATATCTCATTTGTTTGTTGTGGTTTTGTCACGGATTGCCAAAGGAGGAGATTGTTAGGAAATATGTGATTCACTTGTTAGGAACATATGTCACTATTTTATGTAATTGGCTAATCCTTTGACAAAACGCACTTTACTTGTATTTGGGTAGAATTAGGATGTGTTTAATATTTCAAGAAACTGTGTTTCAAGATTAAGTGTTGAAGCCATGCAAGTCTGTCCAAGATTTAAGTCTAAAAAGTGCCTGTCATTAAAACTCGACAGCTAGCCATCTATCGAGCTTGAAGAGCTGTTCCAGCCCCGTGGCTCGATAGCTGCTCGACAGCTGCTCAATAGATAGGCATCTGTCGAGGTTTATGAAAAATAGAATTTCAGTTATGTTTTGACTCTAATCCGTGATTATGTGTTTGGGCTTTCTTTTCTCACAACCCTAGACATATAAAAAGATTATTTTAAGGGCCGTCAAAGGTGACACAAGTTGCACAAGTGTTGAGCAAAGTTTGTTCAAGCAAATTGTGACCGGAGACAAAATTTGCCTTAGTTCATCGTTCTTGTGAAGAAGTTGCTATGATATTTAAGATGTATATGTTGTAATACATTCCTCAACCTGTTTTTTTGCCAGGCATACATCAGTGATACTTCAAATGAATGTAGCAACTACTTATCAACTGAAGAAGATGGTGATTGTACAAAATTTCAAAAACTTGATGTTCAAAGCAATGTGCAACTCACACCAACGTGCAACTCACACCAACATCTGTACTCAAGGAAAACAAAAGGGCATATTCAGGGACTATTACAAAGCAACAAAGGAAGAAGATACAAAAAAACACTTTAAAGTTGTATTTCAATCTCTAAGATTTTCTATGCACAATTTGGTTTTAATGGATTCGTGATTTTGGTACTAAAGACATATAGGAACAAAGGAAATTTTTTTGACTTTATGCACAATTTGGTTTTAAATTGAAACAAAGAGGAATTAAACTCTTATATTTAGTTATTTGAGAATACAGCTTTACTTTAATGTTTTTTAAATATAACGAATACATTGAATATTTAGTGGAAGTCATGAAAAAAATGAAATTGAAAAATAAAAAAAGCCATAGCAAAAATACATGGTATTGGAACATTTGCCCAATATGTGCAAATAAAAAACTGTTGGGAGGAGCTTCAGCTTAAAACAATTGCAGCTTTGAGAGATAAACTATTTGGTTATGTATTAAAAAGACCAGTGTACCCAATTGGTCCAATAGTAACACAACCAGGTAACTCGTCCAAGAATGGCTTGCTATTTGATTGGCTAAACAAGCAACCAAATGATTCTACGATGTATGTGTCATCTTTTGGGACAGTAATGATATTTCATTCTATTATGGATATAATATTTACTTATTTTTAATTAAAAAAATTAGTAGCATTCCCGTGCATCGCATGGGTTCTTTTGTAATACTTATTAAACCAAATGTAAGAGCACATTATGATTATTGTAATATATTACTTCATAATGTTTGCATTTATCTCATATTTATTATTACTTCATAATATTACATGTTTCATCTTATATTAAAGCCAATTTAGCTTTCAATAATTGAAATTAGAGAGATGTTTAAACCTAAACATGTTAACATTTGATTTAAAACTAGCCCCTGCATCGCACGGATTAGCGACTAGTTTTTTATAAAACTATTTCATTTTCCTATATTTGGTAGCAACTTTAAATGAGTTGAAAAACAATCTCTCAATTTTACTTATTTAGCTTGTTGTGAGATAGAATTGTTTTCCAAAACAATTAGTGGAAAACAATCTCTAAAAGTAAGTCATACTTTTTATGTAACTAAAGATAGTTTTCCTTTAACTCATTTTTTCTAATACTACCAAACACTTGAAAATATAAAAAATTTAAAACTATCTTTACACAATATTTTCCATTGAAACAATTAGTGTTACAACCTAATCGTTAAAAATACAAAATGAAAAAAATATATATAAAGCCAAGTTAGACAATGGCTAGTTTCACCTCTTAGCATGCTGTTATCCCCAAAGGGTTGATATTCTCCGCAGCAAATGTTCTCCGATTCAACTTGTTCAAAGACTCTTTTTTCCCCCTTTAATGATAACTGGTTAAAAAATAAATAAATAAATAATAATAATAATAATAATGGTGATGATGATGATGATGATGATGAGTTGAATGAATCCCAACAGAGTTTTGGCCTAGCATTTTGATAGCGTGTACTAATTTGATTAGACTGTCTAATAATGTAGCAGCTTCAATCCTCAATCCTAAAATTTTCCTTATAACTCGATTAGAATTGCATTTCCCATTCACAAAGAATTTGAATACATAAATAAACTGCTGCAGTTCGGAGAACAAATATATATATATATATTCAGCTGAATATTACAGATGAATTTTGAATTGGCACATGATTACAATTACATACAATTGAACCCAAGATACAAACGATAATCTCCAGAATTAAAGAATCAAAATTGGGAGATTATGCACTACCAGAAGACCAGGCTTAAAATGTTGCATTAAGCTTTAGTGCTCTTTACTGACAAACGCCAAGGATGATGACACAAAGGTAGGAAAGCATTGGGAAAAAATTGTGAGACATGAGAAACTGTAATTCATTTGGAAGTGTAGTATTTTATATGCAGTCCCATCAATGGGTGTCAGTTGAGCCGCCGCCCCACAATTGCAAAAACTCATTTGCATGGCAGAATTAACATTACTCTTGAAGAACTAGATTCAATTCCTGAGCACATTTTGCCAGCAAACCACCCTTCCTGCAGGAAAATCAAGAGCGAATAAAGGCTGACTTTCTATATGTCAATTGCTAAATTTGCAACAAAGAAAATCAATCAGACGCCCAGGAGACATGCATTCCACGTGTCAAAAGCAATGGTGTCAATGGACTCACAAAATGACCAGGAAAGATTCAGTATGCCAAAATGAAGCTGAAAAAGATGCTACACACACATAAACTAGCTAAAGGATTTGTGGTTTGGCCTACAGGACAGAAGAGAGAGACAGAGAGGAACTAATAAAAGTCAAATGAAGAAGATTTTTGGCCATCCCTGAAATCAATTTACTTCAAATTCCTAAATTTTTCTGACTTAACTAAAATAAAAAACTAAGGCCTAGGGTTTTAGCCATCCCTCAATCATGATAGTGTGTACAAGCTACTGTCCAAGGTGTTGGCTAATAGGTTGAGGGTGGTTTTGGATAACCTCATCTTTGAGACTCAAAATTCATTTGTTGGCAGAAGGCAGATTCTGGGTTCAGTGCTTATTGCAAATGAATGCCTGGATAGCAGGTTGAAGAGTAGAATGCCGGGTGTGGTTTGCAAGCTGGATATTGAAAAAGCTTATGACCATGCGAACTGGGAGGCCTTGTTTTATTTGTTGGGCCGGATAGGTTTTGGTTTAAAATGGAGGGGGTGGATTAAGGCTTGCATTTCATCTGTCCGTTTTTCAATCCTGGTAAATGGATCCCCTTAAGGTTTTTTTGGAAGCTCTCATGGGTTAAGACAAGGGGACCCACTATCCCCGCTTTTGTTTCTTTTGATTATGGAGGTTTTAAGTAGACTCTTGAAGAAGACAGAGGAGTGTAATCTTATTTGGGGTTTTCATGTGGGAGCTGTGAACTCTGTTATTTGCTGATGACACTATCTTATTTTGTGATGCCTCTAGGGATCAGCTGCTGTCCATAAGGTTGATGTTGTCGTGATTGAAGGCCAATGTAGGCAAAAGTAAGATTGTCCCTATTAGGGAGGTGAATAATCTAGATGCTTAGACTAATATTCTTCACTGTAAAGTGGGCAGTTTGCCTATGAAATATCTGGGGATGCCGTTGGGAACTTCTTTTAAGACAGCCTCGATTTGAAACCCTATTTTGGAGAAAATGGAGAAGAAGTTATCTGGGTGGAAGCGTCTCTATTTATCTAAGGGGTGGGAGGCTCATGTTACTTAAGAGTACTCGCTCAAGTCTCCCAACGTACTTTTTATCTCTTTTTACTATTCCTAAAGTTGTGGCTGCTAGATTGGAAAGTATTCAGAGGAATTTCCTTTGGGGGTCTTTTGAGGGGAGTTTCAAATATCCTTTGGTGGCTTGGGAATATGTGTGTTTACCCGTTGAGATGAGTGGTTTGGGGATAAGAAGTGTGGTGCCTTTTAATCAAGCTTTATTAGGGAAATGGCTGTGGAAATATGGTTATGAAGTTACCCATCTCTGGCAGCGAGTTATCTCCTCTAAATATGGTGAGGGTCAAGGGGGGTGGAGTACTAATGTTTGCAGGAAGACTCATGGGTGTGGCCTCTGGAGAAGCATTAATGAAGGGTGGGAGAGCTTTTCTAGGCATCTGACTTTTGTAGTGGGGGAAGGCACTCGAATCCGCTTTTGGCATGATAGGTGGATTGGTGACAATACTCTAAAAGATCTCTATCCTAAGCTCTATGTGTGTACAGCGGTCAAGGATGCTTGTGTCTCTGAGGTTTTGTGGATTCTAGAAGGGGGTACTATTAGAGTGTGGAATTTAAGGTTTTATAGAGCTTTTGAAGATTAGGAGTTGGCTGCATCTTATTCTCTACTTCAGCTTATCCAAACTCGTATTCCTCAGGGTGATAGGAGAGGTACTCTTTATTGGCGACTTAAAGGTGATGGTAAGTTTGACACTCGGTCTTTCTACCATACAATTCAGGGTGCTTCAAATTCTTTGTTTCCTTGGAAGGGTGTTTGGAAACCAAAGATTCCTAAGCGCGTGGCATTCTTTTTGTGGACAGCTGCACATGGTCGGATCCTCACTTTGGATAATCTAATGATTAAGGGTCGCCCTTTGGCTAATAGGTGTTGTATGTGTTGCTATGATGGGGAGTCAGTTGACCACCTTCTTCATTGTCCTGTTACCCATTCCCTATGAACTCTTATGCTACAGGCCTTTGGTATTCATTGGGTTATGCCAGGATCGATGGCAAGTTTGTTATCTTGTTGGCATTAGTGGCTTGGGAAGCATTATTCGGACATTTGGAACTTGGTTCCAGGGTGCTTAATGTGGATTGTGTGGTTGGAACAAAATCATCGATCCTTTGAGGACAAAGAGAAGACATTGGATAAGTTAAAGGTTTTATTGCATCGTAGTCTTTTGGAGTGGTCTCGTTGTTGGGGTTTTACGGATTGTTCTTCTCTCTGAGTTTTTGTCCTCCCTTAGCTTAGTTTCCTAACTACCCTCTGTTTGTTGTGCTATTTGTTTCTTTTATTTCTTGTTGTTCATCATCATGAACTTCTTGTTTTTTCATTTTTCTCTCATTTATAATAGCTTTCTGATTACCTATCAAAAAAAATTGGTGAGAATTCTCTAACCCTTCCAATTCCAATGTAGCAATCCGCAATACGGACGACAAGGTTTTATTGGATGTGAATTTTGAAAATCTTAACCGTTATGTTCTTGACAAGCATATCAAATTTCATTCAAATCAGATGTTATTTACTATTCGATTAATAAACTTATTTTTTATGCATAAATTTAGACCAAAAAACTTGAAATTTAAACATTTAATTGATGACAGAGCTATTGATCTTTGATCCACTTGAAATTTTGCAAGCATAGAAGATATAATAAAAACATGCAATCCGATGATTAGATTTTCTAAATTCGCATCCAATAAAAATATAGAGAGGAGTTTGAAGCATTTTTGGAGAGAAACCATTTCCATTAGAATAGGAAATCTTGAGTTTGATCCCTGTCTTTGCTCTACCTCTCATTTTAAATTTTAAAAATCCCACATGTTGGGCCCGACTTATTAAGGGGGAATTTAAGGTCCACACGTGAGGGGGAGTATTAATATTATGGTTAAGTGATTAAATTCACCATTTCCTAATAGCTTACGCTTTTGGGAGAATCGGTAATTTAACAACAATAATTTCTAAATCCTAAAATGAAAACTTCAAAGTTCAGCCATTACCATTTCCATCAAATGGCACTTTGTGAATTGTGAAACTCAAGATGACACGCTTACCTTACAAGAGCTGGAAGAATTTTCTGGATCTTCTGCATCTGGATAAAGCACTGGTTGCAGCATTCTAGCCTGTGCTCAAATTTTCAAATAAAGTAGGTTCATCACACCAAATAAGTTTCATTAACTCTTACCCACACAAGAATCTAAAAGGAAAATGTCCATATTATTTTGAAAAAAATAAAACCTTTGCTCTGCATGAAGATCAACACCAACTGCTGGAGGTGCTGAAACGGTTGAGCGTATTACTGGTCCAAAGACTGCAACAAGCTTCAATAGCATCTCCAATGATAAACTTGCATGCCTGTAACATTTGCAGCATAATAAAATATCTATCAGAAATTATCTGTCAACTCCAATATAATTTGGGTTTAAATACTCCCCCACCCCTGCGATCTAGCATTTATGGCAGATTAAACAGGACCTAATATAAACGTCATTTAACAACACCATTTGATGACAATACTAAAATGTCAGGAAAAAGATGTTCAAGAAGGATTCATCTAAAACAGTACAAGCACGCTCAGAGTGTGTTAGAAGAAACATTGGCGTATTTTGTTTTTGTTTTTGTTAAAAAAAGTTGTGTAAAAGTACTTCTGTACCTAGATTAAGCATCATCCCCCCCTCAAGGTTTAATACCTACCCCTAAAAATTACATTGCCAAAATGTCAACAACCTATGGGCTGGAGTCCAAATAAGTAAAATGAAATCATGCTGAAGAATATGGTTTTCTCATCATGGGAGCTCAATATATAATTTATTATGAACCATGTGAGAAAATTCACGTTACTTCAGATAATCCAGCTCTAGTTGCAGGGTCCTGGCCCTCATAGGGTGAGGACTGCACTAAGATGGTAAAAAGTAGTAGGCCAAACATCTTCCAGTCCCTAGCATTATGAATTTGCTTACCATCTTATGCATGAAAGAATTACCTTTCTACCTTGCTATCCAGCAAGCCCAAAAGCACAGGAAGCAAGCAAGAAAACAGATCTAAGGTGAGAATCTCCATTTTTTCCATGAGAACACTGATCACATCAGCTTGCACCTGTATCAGGATCAAATGATGATCAGAACAACCAAATATGCATGAAAAAAAACATTAATTACTAGTGGGATCTTTAGAAAAAAAATACACTTGAACTTTTTCAAGTAAATACCCACAGAAAGATCTGGAAGCTTCATCAGTGCACTAATAGCACCTTTAATATCATTGCGCTCCCAAAAATGTCGCACCACCTGCAAGTTCACATTATAACGAGTAACTTCCAGGGTAAAAGCAACTTTAGAACAAAGTTTCAATTAAAATAAATTAAGGTACTTGAACAACACATGGTGAAGGTTGGTTCATTTTTCTCTTTCCACTCTTTGTACCAGCAAGAAGTCTTTTCCATCATTACATAGAGCTAGATGCATTTTATATACTACAGAGCTAATATAACATTCTAAATTGCAATACATCCATGGACAATTCAGCACATCAAGCTTCCAGAGGTTATCTTTATAGCATGAATTAGTCCACATCAGGGACCATAACTACTGCTAGAAAACATTTTATTATGGACAAAGTTTTCCTCCAACCCATTATATGGCTACTCATAAAACCATCCACATGCATTATTTAAACATGTCACATGACTCATTAAATAGGTCATGCAACTAACATCAATTGCCACAGTGGGTTGGAGAAACTTTTCTTCAAACCAGTTTGTAGGAAAACTTTTTCCTTTTATTATTACTAGTAAAGCAATAGGTTGCATGTCATCACTTAATTATTCAAGTTGACTTCAAGAAATAAGGTTACCTGTAATTTTGTTAGGCGAGAGCGAAGGGTACTTAGGAATAGTTCATGAGTTTGCATGAGATCTTCGGTAACATCCTTATCATTTGAAGATGGTGAGTCCCTTCCAGAAGTTTGAGGTTCTCCTTTCTGTTAATTAGAAAAAAATGTGAAACAAAAAGTAAACAGCTTTAGTTAACCAAAAGTGACATTGCATACACATGTAAGTTTATCTTTCTATGTAAATGTTTCAAGAACAATTAATCTCCCACTGGTTAACAGAAAATTTCCACAAAGTCTCATTTGAATTGCATCTTCAACTGAATATTTTCAAGGAAATACACAGTAAGTCATAATGTGTTCCTATAAAAAGAGAATTTAGGGAAAATAAGAGCAGTTTTTTACCCCCCAATTTCCAGTTACATATCTTTAACCAATTTACAAATTGATTTCTCCACATTATCTAAAAGGTGAAAAGAAATGGCAATCATCAGATGATCTGAACCATTTTGGATTAGTAAACGGAAGGTTTCCCAAGAAAGAAATATTATTGAGGGATAATTCAATTCAAATATTCTTGATTATATGTTAGCAGCAAAGTCCTTCCAATGACTTTTCTATACATACCTAAGGAAATTTTGAATTATTTTTCAAAAAAAAACCTACTTGTTGAAAATGCCCTCCTATATATTAATAGGGACCTAAACTATGAAAATCTGAATTCTCAAACTCAGCAGAGATGCCACTGCTGACAAATGGCTATAGACAATAGTCTAGAAAAGCTTTTAAAGAGTCAAAATGTTTTACCACCAAAGTGGGAGTTCTATCTGCTTCAGGCATCACACGAGACATAGTAGATGCTTGATCTTCAATACTATTAAATCTTTCTCTTTTTTCAAACCTCTCAACCAGAGAGCGGGTCCTTCCTTGTACAACTGCAACTGCCAAATGAAATTCTTTAAAGAGTCAAGATCCATCCCACTTGTATATTCCATAAAATAAAGCAGTTGGTAAGCAATGGCAAACCTCCATTGACCATTTTAACAGGGCTTATCCCTTTGCTGCAATTAAGGGATTCATCACCTGAAACATAACATGAAAGCTACTTATTTCCATCAACAGAGAATAAAGCTATATCATAGATCATCAACAAAACCACTACTAATTAAGGAATAGTAAATGTTGTTCATCAGCTAACCTGATATTGAGGCAAAAGAAAAGGTACTGAAGGGGCAAGCATTAAAAGAGATACCATAGGATTTACAATTTATGATTTTGGAGGAAAACACTAACAGAATGGCCCATACGCCTCTTGTACAGTACTAGGTTTGAACTAAAAGAGAGGTTCTAATTCTGGTGTTGGCAAAATATATGATCAAAGACTCAAATGTTTTAGAAATACGGGAAAATTTTGAAAGTCAGCTGAAAGCAGCATGCTTTACATTATGTAATATTAGAAAATTGGGCGGAATTAGATATTGTACCCAGAGCCGGCTTGATGCATTTAGAGGCCTAAGGCGAAAACTGAATTGAGGCATTTTATATATTTAAATAAATTTTTTTTTTTTTTTAATATTACTTAAACTCTATTATCTTGTTTTAGATACAAAATTACTAATAAACATGAACTACATATAATTGTTTTTTGAGAAACTCTATATACACAAAAAATTTAACAAAACTTTTCACACTTGTTGATGCGGCAATTGATAGTGGTAAGTAAAAAAATAATATTAAAAGTGGATTTAGATTTGAACTAATAAAAGTTTGCCAACTCAAGTGTGGTGAAAAATGTTGTGAAATTTTTTGTATATTGCTCTTGTTTTTTTCCCCCTTTTTCAAGAAGTGCTTCATTCATAATATTTTGACAACAAATCCAAAATGTTAAGTTGTTACTAGTTCTAATTTGAACCCAACACTAAAATTATTTTTTTTTCCCACTAATAATAGCTAGTAACAACTTGTCACTTAAGGGGCGTTTAGTTCGCCGTGGTGTTACATTACACCGTAATATTACATTATTGTAATCTTACATTAAGGTAATCTCAATACAAAAATGCAACATTACATTGTTTAGGAAAGTGATGAAATTAAGATGATTGATATATTTTGTATTTATAGATTATGGTAATATTAGAAAAAATAAAATAAACCAAAAACCTTAATGTCACTTCATCGTAATGTGCATCACATCAAGAATACATCACAGCGAACCAAACTCCCCCTTAAGATTTGTTGTGAAAGTATTGTGAAAAATGTTGCGGACATAACATTTCTCTCTTCTTTTTTCTTGTTTTTCATTGGATAAAAAATATTATTTTATTAATCGGCTAATATTTGGACTTAATTGAGACTATTACAATGAAAGAAATAACCCTATTGGTTAAAATTTGGGGGCTTTTTTTTTTTTTTACTTGGAGGCCTCAAGCAACCGCCTCATTTTGCCAATACTAGAGCCGGTATAGAGCCGGCCTTGATTGTACCGAATGGCTATACAAGAAAACAATAAGTAAAAATGACTGCATCTATTAGAAAGTAATAGTTGCAAAAACTGTTACAAAGTGGTTTCATAATATGCATAGAAGACAAATTCTTTGCATACATAAGAGTGACTGATTACATTTAATGTGTTGCAAGACATTTAATGCTAACTAAATGCAGTCTGACAAAGCAAAATGATACAAAACTTCAGTTGAGTGCCCAAAGATTTTTGAGTTAAGGCTTCAATGGGTAAATGGAGATCATCAGCTAGCAAACACATTAATGGGAAAATTTGTGTGGATAGAAAGTAGATGGGCTAGAGGAATAAAATATAAACAGGACAAATCAATGACAAAATATATTTATATTTCATTTGTAAACAGATGGCACTATAGTACAAGAACTTACAGCTTTCCTGATTAGACGGTGTTCGTGGTGACAAAATTTTGTCAAGCTTTTCAGTAACAATCTTGATATTAGAATGTTTATCCTCACAGGATTCTCTAGATCCATCTTCAGATCCATGTTTGGATTGGAAGTTTGAATCTATTGCACAATCTAAATCGCTCGTCACATTGCTCAAAGTTCCAGATTCAACAACTTCTGGCAGCCTCTCGACCTCAATTTTACTATTTGATGGCCTCCGAACATGAGCTGGTCTGAGCAACATTCCACGTTTTGTCCTTGAAAAGCTGATGGATTCCTTTCCAGAATTTGCCCCATCTCCTCCATCAGCACCGTCCCTAGGTACAATGCTAGGAACAACAAAGGACTTATCAAGCGCTTTTTCATAAGATCTTGCATTCAAACCTACTGAAGGACTCTGCTTCTGAGATGGCAGACAACTCATATCCTTTGAATCCGATGGGGGTGCCACTTTTGGAGAATTGAAGGACTCAGCTCTCTGTGAAGCAACAGGCTTTCCACCAGTAGCTTTGAAAAGAAGACAAAACAGCACATCAGGGAAAGTTGGATTAAAATGACGGAAATAAATGCCAAAAAGCATTGACATATCCATAATAGATCACTTTTTAGATTAGCGCTTGTGTGTCAAATTAAACTCCTATGCAACTTTCTATCTTCAGTATACCTTCTCAATGTCCTAGCCTCCTAGGCCTTGACATCATATTAACTTGGGTAGAACCAAATCCCTATCTCCATAGATCAGAAACCAGAACAGCTCTGAATTACGCAAGCCCAGACTTAGTTCAGAATAAAAAAACCAGCTAAACTTTGACCACAATTGAACACAAGCTACAATATGCCTTCAGGTGCAGTTTTCTCGATGCAAGCTGTACCCACACTTAACATGGGCTGGACTATACTAGTCTCTGGGTCTAAGGTACATAATCTGCTGCAAAAGACAGCAATTTGTTGATACCCTTTCAAATACTAATGGATTATATAGAAGTCCCCCCCCCCCCCCCCCTCCCTTTAAGTTTTGGCCCCAAAGGGAGGGGAAGGGGAGATTCAAAGATTCTAGAGAAGCAATGATTCTGCCCCTTGTAATCAAAACTTTCAATATGATAAAAGCAAACAGATTTGGACCTTGATCATTAACCTACATTCATCTAGAAACTATTATGCTAAGTTAGCTCATTAGGTGCAATTACAATAATTTATAATACTTTTGACACAAGTATTTATACAATTACATAAAAGTTAATATACTTGAGCATTTTGTGGGCACTATGGATGCTACAACTTTTTGATAATCACCACTGTCACTCTTGCTTGAACTCTGCACTCTTCTAACCTATGGTTGGCTAAACCAGGCCAAGACCTCCATTCCTCCATTGATTAAGAAAAACCAACAAAAAACACCCAGTATCTAGAAACTTGAATGCATGTAAGAGAATAACCATAATAAACTTTCTGAAAAGATGATGAATAAGGAATTCAAATTCTGACTGGGGGCAAACCAAGCCAATCTCCAACATATGCTATAAATGAAGTACTTTAACACTTGGGGGGTGGGGAGGGGTAAGGATGAGTTTAAATACAAACTCATAACTAGCACAGCATTTTCTTTTATATATGTTTTCTAATCCTTTTTTTTTCCTCCTCTTTTTCTATATGTTTGTTAAGCAGCTTTGATACTCCATATTTATAAGTTGTAGGACCCCTCAAAAGTTCTACATTCTTGGATGTGGACCATGTTTATGATATTAAAAACTGAGGACCTATGTTGAATAATCAATTGTTTCAAAGTGTAACATTTCTATAAAAAAACAAATAACAACTTACAATCCACGTATATGTTCTTTATCTCTTTTGTCTCATAATCCGGAGACATGCACCGCAAGCCTGAAGTTGACCTGATACCAGTTCCTCCTTTCTCTGAAGAATGACTTCCCTGGAAATTAAGATTAATTTTCTGCTCTGTATGGTCATTTTGCTCAGGTCTTGAAGCAGACCCATATGGCTCAATAAGCTGCCATAAAGAATATAACTTAAATTGACTTAATGGTACAGAGAAAATTAAAGAGATAAGAAAAAAGGGGGAAAAAGTTACAAGGAAAGATAACAGTACCGATATATCTGCTACCCAAACTCCAACAGAATTGCGATAGTATGAGCAAGCCAGAAGTTTTCCGTCATTAATGCATTGGTCACCAAGTGTTGACCATCCCATATCAACAGCATCATGACAAATTACAGGCTCCCATGAGTAAACCTACAATTTCCAAGCATGGATGTGATGTTTAGGTACCATCATTATACAATTTCATTTAACTACATGACAATGACAATCCAAACCTTCAAACTATCTTCCAACCCAGAAAGTAGGGTCCTTCCATCGGGATGAAAGGTGATTGCCCGTACTCCTGTAGACTGGAAAGGGGTAACTAATTTTGTTAGAGAAATTGGATGCAATCCATATCCAAGTATTATAAAATTAAAAAAATAAATAAAAAATTAAAAGGTTGGCATAGAGGACAGAAGAAAAGGAGGCCTGGTACATGTCTTTTGCATTTTAGGGTAATCCCAGCATAAGATTGAACTTCCAAGATACTTAAAGTGACTAAGCAACTTCCATTTTAAAGAACAAATAATGTCAGATACCTCAGGTCTAGTAGATCCAATTAGTTCAAAAGTTTCCAAATCCCAGAATTTCACTGTTCTGTCTGCTGAACCTGTAAAATGAATCATATTAATACGTTATAAAAAGCTTACTAATTACAAAATAAACAAATTAGCGAGAATACACTGATTTCAGGAGGCAGACAAAAGGAAATCAGAAGAATGGGTACATCTATATGTACTTGAGACAAAATGTTAAAAATAAAATCAACAACTAAACGTTGCTAACTTGACATAAATATAGCGTTAAACAAAACAGGTCAATAAAAGGTTGAAAATTGCTTCTTCTATTTTTGAAAGGAGAGCGGGGAAGGGAACTAAACAAATCTAACATAACCAACAAAAACTAACAACCTCTACACTCTATAAAAAAAAAATAATAATAAAGTCAGATGCTGTACCTGTGGCCAGGAGAAACTCGAGGGGATGGAAATCTAGGGACCGAATGTGACCTTGATGGAATTTAAAATCGTGCAAGAGCTTTCCAGCAGTTAGATCCCAAACCTGTTCAATAGACAGTGTGATAAGAAGAAAGCAGCAAACATTGATGATAAGATAATTTTGATTGTTAATTGACCTTGACAACGTTATCGAATCCGCCAGAAACTACCCAACGACCGTCAGGAGTGAATTTGATAGTAGTAATGCCTCGAGTGTGTCCTTTGTATGTGTGAATGCATCCTTTCTTTCTAATATCCCATATCTTTAGATTAGTATCCACTGAACCAGATGCAAACAACTCTCCAAATGGATGAAATTCAACAGCACTGCAGTTGTTGGATCTGTGTCCACTAAGAGTTCGAACCACTACACTTCGAGATTAGCAATCAAACAATAATAATTACATTCATATTCTTCTTCTGCAGCATAATTAATTGCATAATGAAATGAAATGAAAAAGGAAATGGACTTTAACTCTTTACTTCCTCCAAATCCCACAGCTTTATAACACCATTAGAAGCTCCAGCCAGCACCAAAACTTCATCAAAAGCTACACATTCAACTGGAGTTGTATGTCCACACAAGGTCTGTATAAAAACAAAATTGATTATTAATTTAGCAAGAAATATATAATGAAAAGTATCCTCCCCCTCCTATTACCATTAAAGAATTGGGTTTCCCAATGCTCCAAAGATTAACTTTATGGTCATCACCACCGGTTACAAACAGACGACAAGCCTTCTTCCCAATGTTGACGCAGTTCACAGTGGCAGTGGTGGAATGAGCCACAAATTCCTCTGTTTTTTTTTTTTCAGTCAAATCACACAAACAGTAAACTGATTTCTGAACTTACTTATTAAACAAACTCTAAAGCTTCTTTTACTTTTAAGTTGCTGAGAGACAAAGTAAATATGCAAAAGCAAAAAAGAAGAAGCAGCTGAAACAACAGTTCAGTAGAAAAGCAAAGTAAAACCCCAAACAAAAGGATACGTAGCTTATATCCACGCTTCGCCATTTTTTGCCGAATTCCAGAGCTAAAACGGAGATCCAGAAACTTGCTTTTATTGCTTCTCAGGAAAAGGAAAAGGTTTTATTGCTGAGGAAATTGAAATCCGCAGAGAGAGAAAGAGAGAGAGAGTTCAGAGAGAAAAAGGAAATAGCAATTTGGACACGGACCCCACACCCCAGGCTCCTCCTCCTCCTCCTCCTCCTCCAAATCCAAAATAACAAAATACCAAAAAAAACAAGGTAAAAGTGTGTGTTGTTCTGAGTCTGACCACCTCTCTCTCCGTCTCTCTGCTCAATTTTCATTTTATTTATCCAAGCTTTCTTTTGTTTTCCTACTTCCTAATTACGTAAATGCCCTTTCTTTTTTTCTCTTTTGTGATTCTTTGATTTTTTTTTTTTCTTTAGTTCTGCTGGTTTATAAATTAAGGGTCATTCGGTAACGTTCTTCTAGTAATATTGTTTGTATTTTTAAAAAAAAATATGTTGATGAAAAAGTGTATAAAAATATGTATAATGTTATTTAAAAACTAAAATGTGTTAGTTAAAATGCCATACCAAACGCCCCTAGATTTTAAGGAAGACAAGTTGTTTCGATTTTTAGACAACAAATATGTTTTGATTGTTTTGATTTTTTAGTTCTGCTGTTTTGATTGTTTTGATCTTAAGACAACAAATATGTTTTGATTTTTTTTTTTAGATAATGTAAATATAGTATTTCTTTTTAGTTTCCACTTTTCACACCAAATATTAAAAATTTAAAAAAAAATTATTATTACTTTTCTTATAAACCATTTATTTTTGGGAGTTAATAATAAAATAGAATGTAACGGAATATACAATATTATATATATATATATATATATATATATATATATATATATATATATATTAATGGAAAGTAAATAGATAGGGAGTGCATTATAATTTATTATTAATAAGTAGTATATCATTTTCTATTTTAGCAATATTTATTTTTCTTAAAATACTAGTAAAACCAAATTTTATACGTAAGAGCGAGATGGTAGGCTCTGATATTTTTTTTTTTTTAATTGCCAACATATAACTAGAATTCATTGATACGGACTGAAGTCCATTGCAATTACATCATTTTGAATTTGGAGTTCAATAACAAGGGGAGTATCTTCCACCCATATTACACAATCATCAACATACAAGGCATTCCTAGCAAGTAAGTGAGCAGCCCCATTGTTGTTTCTTTTGACGTGCTCAACCCTCCATGTCTTGAAGTGACTTAGACACCACTATGAGCCTTCAACAACCTTTTGGATGACCGAGGCTGGGTTTACAGACCCTTTTAGCGCAAACATCACAAGCTGAGAGTCCCCTTCCACCACAATAGCCTTCAACCCCAGGTCCCAAGCTAACAAAATACTTGTTTCAGCAGCTTTTGCTTCGGCTTCTAAGGCCCCCCAAGGCACGGCGACCTTCTTACACAAAGCCCCCATCATCTGCCCTTTGTCATTTCTAATGACCACCCCAATTCCACAGCACCTTTGCTCCTTAAACACAGCCGCATCAACGTTTACCTTATACATATCTTGAGGGGGAGGAGTCCAATGTTTAACCCAAGGAGCTGGTTGGGCTTTTTGGCCCTCAGTCAAACATGCCGCTCAAAAAACTTCCATATAATTCCTTGCTTCCCCTTTAATGGACTTCCCATTCTTGCACTTACCCCCAAACCTGACATAATTTCTGTTGTTCCGAAGCAACCACGCCGTGACAGCAAACTTCTCCCAATCCTTCTCACCTGAGGAAGCCATTAGTAACCACACCACATCGATAAAATCCTTTAGGGGTCGGTCTAGTCTATCCAACTTGAAACTTGTCTCGCTCCAAGCTTCTTTTGCGACTTTACACCCCCAAAGAATATGACCCGATGATTCACACTCCCCACACAGGTCACACTTGTCCTCCTTAACAACCTTTCGATGCATTAGACATTGTTTTGTGGGTAGGGCATTTTTGCAAGCACGCCATAAGAAATGCTTAACTTTGTTTGGGCACTTTAAGCTCCATATAAGCTTCCAAATAGCTTCCATTTTAGATGTATCAAAGCAACCCGGTCTACCTTCAATTCCTTTTGAGACCTCTAGGTACCGAACTGCTACCTTGTAAGCACTCCTGACAGAAAAGATGCCATTTGGGGTTTTAGCCCAAACTTGGGAATCTGCCAGGTTCATAAAACTAATAGGGATACTTAGGATAGTCTCTGCCTCAAAGGGGAGGAAGATGCTTCTTACCAAACCACCATTCCATTCAACTTTGTCGTGTGCAATCAGGTTGGCTACATTCTCCCCAAAAACCATTGCAGGCTTGGGTGAGATAATTCTGCCAGTCACCGTGGAAGGAATCCATGCATCATTCCAAATCTTAATGCTCTTTCCGCCACCCACACACCATCTAACCCCATCCCTTAACACTGGTATGGCTGCCATCAAGCTTCTCCAAATGTAAGAGGGTTTTTTCCCCACCTAGGCATCCAAAAAGGAGGAGTTTGCAAAATACTTCGCTTTAAGCACTCTGTGGAGTAGGGAGCTAGGTCTTTGCTAAATTCTCCACCCTTGTTTGGCCAGGAGCGCTAGATTGAAAGCTTTCAAGTCTCGAAAACCCATACCACCCTCCTTCTTTGGTTTGCACAGGTTTTCCCACGAAACCCAAGCAATCTCCCGAGCATTTTCTTTCTTTCCCCACCAGAAACCCCCAACTAAAGATTTTATTTCCGAGCACAAAGAATCAAGAAGCTTGAAGCAATTCATGGTGTAGGTAGGGGTAGCTTGTGCAACCGCCTTTATTAGGACTTCCCTTCCAGCATTGGACAACAATTTCCCCTTCCATCGCGCTATTTTCCTGCTTACCTGGTCTTTAATATGATTGAAAGCCTTTTTCTTTTCCCTTCCCACCATCAGGGGCAAACCCAAGTATTTCTCACGTTGTTGTACACCGAACATGTCCTTCACTCCATTTTGGATATCAACCCTTGTATTCTTACTAAAAAACAAGGACGTTTTATCCCTATTAATCTTTTGCCCCGACTCCTTCTCATAGGTATCTAAGACCTCAGCCACCTGCTTGCATTCCTCCATTGTAGCTCTACAGAAAATTATGCTATCATCCGCAAAGAAAAGGTGCGAAACCAGTGGTGCAAGTTTACTCACTCCCACCCCCCTTAGCAGCCCCACGGCTTCCTTCTTTTTGATCAACGCAGACAACCCTTCCGCGCACAAGAGGAACAAATAAGGGGAAATAGGGTCGCCTTGGCGTAGCCCCCTAGAAGGTGTAATTTTCCCTCTAGGTTCCCCATTAATAAGTACCTCATAGGTCGCCGTAGTCACGCACATCATAACTAGGGAAATCCATCTCTCACAAAACCCCATCTTCCTCATAACGATCTCAAGGTACTCCCATTCTACCCGATCATAGGCTTTGCTCATGTCCAATTTAATGGCCATTAAACCTTCCTTCCCTTTTTTCCTTTTGCCAATTGTATGCATAGTTTCAAAAGCCACCACCACATTATCTATTATGTGTCGCCCTGGCACGAAGGCACTTTGTGCTTCATTAATCACCTCATGTAGAATTTTCTTCAATCTATTCACCAAAACCTTCGATATTAACTTATAAATCACGTTACATAGGCTGATTGGTCGATAATCCGTTATCTTTTGTGGATTTTTGATCTTCGGAATTAGACAGATATATGTATTATTAATATCCCTTGGCATCACCCCTATATTAAGAGCTTGCAGTACACAATTGGAAACACTAACACCAACAATATCCCAATATTTTTGGTAAAAAATGGGAGACATACCGTCAGGCCCGGGAGATTTTGTGGGGTGCATTTGTTGGAGCGCTCGCCACACTTCATCCGCTTTAAAGCTTCCCAGTAGCACATTGTTCATCTCAGGTGTCACCCTCTCGCTCACTTCCTCCAGGCTTGCTCCAAAATTTGAAGGATGGTCTATACTGAATATTGATGAGAAATAATCCAGGATGATCTTCTCTGTTGCTCCTTGCTCTTCCTGCCAAATGCCTCCTTCATCCATCAAACCCCCTATCCTATTTTTCCGCTGTCTTTGGCTGGCTGAAGCATGGAAGAATTTTGTATTCCTATCTCCGTTTTGCAACCAGAGCACCCGAGACCGCTGGTTCCACATAATTTCTTCCCTGATGTGGAGCTCATTTAACTCCTTGCAGACTGTACTTATCTCCTCTACTGTGTTGTGGAGCATGTTAAGGGACTCAAGCTGTTGGAGGCGATCTTGTTTTTGCTTTAAACTCTTATTCACATTCCCAAATTTGTTCTGATTCCACCCTTTCAAGTTGCTTTGACACCTTTCAATCCTTTCCTAGATAGGCATATTTGAGTCCTCTGTATACGAATTCCAAGCCATGTCTACAATTTCTTTGCACTCAGCCTCTCTCACCCACATTGCTTCAAACATGAACCTTTTTTTCTTTTTCTTCTGCTACTGAAACTTGTTCAGGGACAAAGCCAACAAACAATGGTCCGATGCCGACATCAAAATGTGGAAGACTTTTGCCTCAGGGAAGAGCTGAAGCCAAGCTTCATTAGCCACCATTCTGTCTAGACGGAGAAGCGTACGTTGCTCCCCATGCCGTCCGTTACCCCAGGTAAATTTTTGCCCCACAAAGCCTAAATCCACCAAACCACACCTGCTAAGAACATCACGGAAGTTCCTAATCTGATTTGCATCTCTCTCCCTCCAGCCCAACTTCTCATTTGGATGCAAAATCTCATTAAAATCCCCACATACCACCCACGGCAACCCACATTGGGCATGGAAAGCTTCTATCAATTGCCAAGAGCTCTGCCTTTTGCTCGTATCCGAATGCCCATAAAAACCGAAAATCCTCCACGGACCGCCCTTACCCTCACCATGAATTACAACATCTATGTGCGAGTGCGAACAACTCTTGAACCGAATATCCGTGCCCTCCCTCTAGAGCATCGCTAAACCACCACTCTGACCATCACTCGGTACAATAATCCCCTGAGTAAGTCCTAACTTCTATTGAAAACCCTTCATCCTATCGGTGTTCACCTTCGTCTTTGCCAAGAAAACCACCACGGGGTTTTGTTTCTTCACCTCATCGGTGAGTGTACGAATTGCCAGAGGAGTCCCCAGCCCCCGACAATTCCAAGCTAAAACACTCATGAGGCTCGGCGGTGCTGCACCGCAACCACCGCCTCATCGCCAACCATATTCTCATCTGTGACCTCACATACCTGAAGTTTACCTTTTCTGCGTTTTGAGCTTATATTATTTGGGTCTAGCTCTTGTAAAGGAACCGGGCCCTTACGTTTAGTTTTACTTGTACAATCCACCTTATTTGGGCTTAAAGTTTTTATTTTCCTAGCCAGACACTTCCAGTGGCCACTCGTTGGGCCCAAAGGCTCTGTGACCTAGCCCTTTTCTTGGTTAAAAGTCATGGCAAGTGGGCTTGAATTATCATCGGCCCAAGACCCAGCTGCACTTGATTCTAAGCCCGAATCCTTACCCAATTCCTTATACATATGCTTCTTGTCCAGTTCTCCTTCAGTCTTTTTTCTTTCGTCCTCGTTCTTCGAGATTTCCTAGAGCATCTCACCCTCTAGGTCTGCTATGGGCAGTAAGGGAGGCACGCCATCCTTCTTTTTTGGAGTAAGGTTGCTAATGACCTTTTCCAATGTCAAGTTGACCTTACCCTTATTGTGAAAGGTCTCTTCATTCTGTCTCGTCACCCGTAGCTCCTTTAAACTCCCGCTAGGGGCAGCCCCCTAACAGTGGGTCAATCCAATCACGTGAGTGTCATCCTTTTACTCACCTCCCTGTCGCCGGAGCGTGTCATCGACGTGCTTCTTTCTCATTGCCGCTCTCTTATACGGCCTGCCTTCTCCGTCATTTTCATCTCCCATTCTTCCTTGCTCCCATCCTCCCCTTCTCCCTGGTTCGCCTCTAAGCCATGCTCCGTATTGCATTCCCCCTTCACCTGCTTTGTTTTCCGTACTTGCTTTTTCCGTACATTCCTTCACGCCATGATCCAATCTCCCACACTAGTAGCAGAAATTAGGTAACTGTTCGTATTTGAAAAATACCCATCTGGCTTCCCCTCCTTCGATGGTTACCTTCTTCCCCCTGACCAACTTTTTCGTGGTGTCAACACAGACCCTCACCCGCAGATATTTACCCCACTGAACACCCTTCTCAAACACGTCCACATCGAGCACCCTTCCAATTTTTCCACCTATCTCCAGGCCGGATTCTCGAGTCATGCTCATCAGAGAGAGGTTGTATATTTGCACCCAAAAAGGAATCCACTTCATGGTAATTTCCTTTGGAACTCTTTCACACTCAAACTCCTGTAAAAGTACAAGTTGTTTCTCATAGCTCCAAGGACACATCTCCAAGATTCGTTTTTTGTCCCTACCATCTCCAAACTCCACCAGGAACATCTCCTCTTCTATTTTAGATATCCATAAACCCCTGTTCGGTTTCCTTAGCATCTTTAAGTGTTTTCGAAGTGCGTCCAGGATGATGATGCGCTGCGTGAGTATCTTTATCACTAGACAATTTTTTCCGATCTCCCTCGCTGCCCCCATGCTCTCACATCCTAGTTCTATATCCTCTCCCTTTTCTTCCGTAAAGGTTAACTTACTCCAAAGTGCTTCCAACTCGTTTGCCATCCTTCCAGAACCACCCACTCTCTGTTCCGTCAAAAGGGGTTACCTACACTGATCTCACTGTACACAGGAGACCACTAAAACTCTTGCACAAGGAAAGACGCAAGACTACCACTGCCACTACATGCAGAGAGCATGAGGGCACCCTTGCTCACGGGCCTAACTTTAGGTTTAGGCTCTAATATTAGCTTTGGGTCATGTGGTCTTGCCTTTCGGCTTGTGTGAGTCTTCTCTCATAGCCATAGTCCATAGCTATAGGGGGTGGTTTTGGGTGGTCTAGATCATCTACCATTCCAGTATCTAGATTGGTGGAACATAAATTTAGTAATTTAACACTACAAAAAATTACTTTATTTATTTTATTATCTTACTTTACAAAACACCTAACATCAGTGGTTTTGTTTTAGCTTTTAACGCAATAAAATAATACATAGGTAGAGAGTACATTATAATTTATAATTAATAAGTAGTATATCATTTTCTATTTTAGCAGTATTTATTTTTCTTGAAATACAAGTAAAACCAAATTTTATACAAAAGAGAGAGATGGTAGGCTCTGACATTAGCTTTGGGTCAGGTGGGAGCCTTTTGGGTTGTGTGAGTCTTCCCTCATAGCCATAATAATTTTTTGGGTATGCAATCTTTGGGTATGCACTGGTTCATGGTGATTTGATCTAAGCACCAAAATTTTTTTTTAAAAAAAATGATTGGATCTCATCATCATGTCATGTTATGGCTAAAGCTCTAAAGGTACGTTTGGTTAAGAGGATAGAAGATAGAGGAAAGGATATAAAATATTTTTGTTTTCTCTTATGTTGATTGGTTGGAAGGGTGAAAAAGTGGAGAGATGAAAAACTTATTTGTTTCGTTGAGAATAAAAATGAGACGATAGAAAGTATAGTGTGTATGAATTTACTATTATACCTTTATTACATAATATATAATAAATAATTTTTTTAATAGAAGTATATAGGAAATAATTTTTTGAGAAAATATATATGAAATAATTTGACACATTATAAAAGTGTCACAACACAATTTTTACTTTATTTTAATTTTTTTTCTCTATCTATATGTTTTTAGGTATAAAAGATGTGATTTATTAAATTGGTCAAAATAACATATTAAAAAAAAAAAGAAAAATCCCAAATTAAAAAAAAGAAATGAGATAATGATTTTTTTTTAAAAAAATTAAAGCGCTAGAAATAATATAGCACAGTTGAGGGGCAATAGATAAGCTTAAAAAAATAAATAAAATAAAATTGTTGTTGCTTGCTTCATGCAATTACGTTAATATTGGACAAAGAAAAAAGAAGGTATAAACAATACAAAACAAAAGTGGCTGAGTAGCAAGCACTGAACAGTAGTCCTTTGATCTTCAACCCTCTTTTCTCTCCCATTTTCTCCCTATTTTAGAGAGATTATTTTTTGGTGGGGTATGAGAGAAAACTTATGGGCCCCACCAATTTTCTCTCCCTCTTTCTCTCCTAACTATAAACACACAAAACTATCATTTTCTCTCCATTTTTTTCTATCCTCCCTAAAATCCACCTAACCAAACAGACCCTAAGTCTAGTAATGGATGATTTTTCTCCTCTTCTTGGCTTCTTCTCTTTTCAGCACTCTCAACTCACAACTCATAACAACACTGGACTTTCTCTCTTTTAAATCTAAAATTTCTCTTATGTGCCTCTGACTCTGATCTGATGATGACTTTGTCTTTGAGGGTTTTTTTTTTTTTTTTTTTGGTTAATGCCTCATGGTGGTTCAACCACCCATCGTAGTTGCACTCACGCGCACCTGCGCGTGTAGGCTCGGGAGCTCGGGTGCTATGGGGAAGGGTATACCTCTAGTCTATGACTAGAAAATGAGTCAATTTTAAGGGGGTTACCAAAGGTAAGTGAAGTCGCCACCAATCATTGAGTTTTTTCTAAGGTGTGATTGGTTACCTAACTCTATTTGATTTTATTACCAATCCTAGGCTAAGAAAAAAGGTCGTTTTTCCTAATCTAATATGGACGGATAAAAAATCTTGATTCTTGAGTTTGAAAGTCTGGTTATGTGTGCGAAAGGTGTTAGGCACCCTACAATGCATGTCCATAAACAGTCCTTTGTTTTGGTAAAATCTTAATTTAATGACATTGGCAACTAAAAATCAAGCTGTTGACATTAGCTTTTGGGGCTTTAATCGAATTGGGCTTTGAGGTTTGGTTTCGGAAAGGGTGTGATCTCAATTGATGCTTCTGTAGCATGTTTGGAATTGGTGCCAGATTTCCACAACAAAAATCCGACAACATTTTGCCTTATTTTTGTGGCGAAAATCCTACAACTCTTCGCCGTAGGTGCGTCATAGCACACAAAACACTATTCTCACCAAACTTTCACTATGAGTTTCATGTTTGGTGTACTATGGCGCACCGACAGGGTTTCATGCCTGTGTATACAGCGCATGCCAACATGCTCGTGCTAGGATGAGCTAAAGCCCTCAAAGCATCAAACATATTGATGTGTGTTGCAAACACAAGGAAACCAATGTCACTTGGTGACATGGATTAGGACGATCACACTGCGATGATTATGCATACAATATAGCGTGAATATGCACCTACAACAACTACCTTGGGCACATACCCACTCTACATAGTCAAGAGTACTCGTATAGAGCGGAGAAAGGTGTGTATCAAGCACACCAATATCACGGAGATGTGTCTCACAAGCGGTCACATCCAAACAAATCATAAGAGGAACGGATGCAACCACACAAGCAAGTGGCCCCAAAGACTGACAAGCATAAGCCCATGAAGGGTGCCAAGCATGGCAAAACCTGGATCTAGGCAGGCAAACATGGATATAAAGCGGGAAGCAAACAAGCATACATATGCATAAAAGAAATGATATGTAGGCCTAGGTGTATGAATGTAGGCCTAGACCACAGGATTTTGATCTACTCCCTACCTAAAGGGTCAAAACACAAGAAAAAGATGTAACAAGAGACAAAAAAGGCTATAGAAGCTTATGACATAACAACCAACATGTAGATCTAGACACATGAACATGACACGAAGCACACAAAGATATAGATCCAAGCATAAACACGGCAAAGAGCATATAAACATGTAGATCTAGGCATAAACAGGGCAAAAAGCACCTAGGCATATGGATCTAAGCACAAACACAGTATTTTGGCATATCCTAGCCCAAGAAGGCTAGACCAACATCATCAAAGCAATAAAACATGTTAAAAAGCAAGTAGACATGCTAGGAAAGTTATAAAATATGCTAGGAAGCAAGATAAAACAAAGATATACTAAGAAAAGTAATAAAACATGTTACGAAGCAAGATAAAGCAAAGGGTGTAGATTGTAGCTAAAAAGCTATATCTACACCCTTAAAACTTCAAATTCGAGGCCCTAAGACCAAGGAGAGGAAAAAGAGTGCAAGACCACTACCTCTTGGTTGTTGAGAAAAGAGAAGAATCAAAGGTTTTTGGATGCATATGGGAGAGAATTTAGAGAGAAAAGGTGAGAGAATTTTCCCAGAAAAGTGCTCTAAAATGCCCAAAGTCGTTTCTTTTTTAAATCTCCAGGTTTGGGGGGCCAAATAGACTTTTGGTACGCTTCCTGAGGCTCAGGGACCACTTTTTGTGTGCCGGGTCAGATATGATGAGATCAGCAATTTTGTCTTTTTCCTACCTGACTTTGCTCACATATTTGAAGGCCTTGCTTGACCCCGATTGAGTTGATCTTAGTGTCCTTGAAAATTTCTGGATGTCTAGTTTCTAGAACACTAAAGGAATTGAAATTCTAACGGCCAGATCAAAAGTTATGGCCTAGGGAAGTGTGCTGATACGCTCCACACGATTTTCAAGATATCTCAACCGTTTTTACTCCGATTTTGACCCATGAATAGTCGTTGGAAAGGGAATTAAATAATATTCACAATGACGCTAGCCCCAACCCAATCTAAAAGTCTTATCAAAATTAAGGTTTTTGGTGCCCTCGGGAGTCAACCTCAGGTCAAACTTGGTTAAAGTTGACAAAAATCTCCGTGTGGCTCGAGTTTGATGTAGAAACATGAAAAATGTTGTTTTAAGATGATTTTGACCAACTTTGATTTTCAGTCAACCTAGGGTTGACTAGGGGCGTTTTGGCCATTTTGACCTGAAATGGCATTTTAAATGCTCCAATGCCCGAACATGTTGTGCCACGTCAATCTAGATGCTTCCACGGCCCAAGGGAGAAAAGTTAATATTTTTTGGAATTTCCGGGGTCTAACAAGCAAATTGAGGGTGGACAAAATACGGTATCTATAGTTGCCCCTTCTTTATCTAACATCTCAATTGTAATGAAAGGCATTGGATAAAGAACACAATTTTGCATTTTGTCGCCCCCAAATTGCGTGCAAAAACTGCATCGTTCATGGGGCAAAATCAGTCTTACCCTAATAAGGTTGAGCCTTTAAAGAGGATCTGATTGTCTCTAGGTCTTTTCTTCACAATTTGACATTCTGTGGCACTGAGAAAACTCTCCTCCTCTTTTCTTTTTTGACTTCCTACAAATTATTTTAATGGCAATGCAACTAGGAAATAATGCTAGATCTTATTATTATTTTTGGCATTTATATATCTTTTTCATTTTTTTAGGCAACACAAACTAATCATGCAAATGTTGGATGCTATGAAAACACACAGAAAAAACAACGAAAAACTAGGAGAAATGCTAGGTAGACATGAGAAACTGTGCATGATAAAACAGAAGATTTTGGGAGATTTAAAACATGGCGGTGATGCAATTTTGATTTAAAGGGGAAACCTTAAAGAAGGAGAGTAGTTTTGAAAATGTGGGACTAAATGAGCGCCATTGAATTGAATCCCATGAGAGATATTTTCAAAAACTTGGAAAAAATTTAACATTCTAAACAATCACCGTCGAATTGAACCCTTAGAGAGATGTTTTGAAAAACTTGACATTTGAGGTAAAAATCAAGACTAAATGATCGCCATCAAATTGAATCTTGAGAGAGGTATTTTGAAACATTTGACATTTGAGGTAAAAATCAAGACTAAACGATCGTCGTCGAATTGAATCCTGATAAGGATATTTTGAAATATTTGACATTTTGAAATAAAAATCATGGCCAAATGATCACTGTCGAATTTAATCCTAGGAGAGATACTTTGAAACATTTGACATTTGAGATAAAAATCAAGACTAAATGATTGTCGTCAAATTGAATCCTGAAAGAGATATTTTGAAACATTTGACATTTCGAGATAAAATTCAGAACTAAATGATCACTGTCGAATTGAATCCTAAGATAGACATTTTGAAAAACTTGAGATTTTGAGAAAGGGGTCCTACACCGTGGAAGTGTGGAAAAAGTTCCTACGCCAAGAAGGCATGGAAAAGAGACTACCCGAATGTGAAAGTGTTTGAGAAAGAGACCCTCTGGGGCCTAGTTAAAACTAAATGTGTTTCATCAAGGGAAATTGAACTGAAGACTACCCGAAGGTGAAAGTTTTTGAAAGAGACCACCTGGGCGCTAGTTGAAGCTGAAAGTGTTTCATTGAGGGAAACTAGTCCGAAGACTACCTGAAGGTGAAAGTTTTTGAAAGAGATCCTCTAGGGGCTAGTTAAAGATGAAAGTATTTCAATGAGAGAAACTGGTTCGAAGACTACTCGAAGGTGAAAGTGTTTGGAAGAGATCCTCTAAGACTAATTAAAACTGAATGTGTTTCAACGAGAGAAACGAGTCCGAGGACTACTCGAAGGTGAAAGTGTTTGAAAGAGACCCTTTGGGGGCTAATTAAACCTAAATGTGTTTCAACGAAAGAAATTGGTCCCAAGACTACCTGAAGGTGAAAGTGTTTGAGAGAGACCCTCTGGGGGCTACTTTTAGCTAAATGTGTTTCAACGAAAGAAACGAGTCCAAAGACTACCTAAAGGTGAAACAGTTTCAATGAGAGAAACGAGTTTGAAGACTACCCGAAGGTGAAGGTGTTTCAAAGAAAGAAACGAGTTCGAAGACTACCCGAAGGTGAAAGAGTTTCAATGAGAGAAATGTGTCTAAAGACTACCCGAAGTTGAAAGTTTTTGAAAGAGATCCTCTGGAGGCTAGTTAAAGCTGATTGTGTTTCATTGAGAGAAACTGGTTCGAAGACTACCCGAAGATGAAAGTGTTTGAGAAAGAACTGATGGATTGCCCTATTACGGTCTCTTTAGGTTCCTTGATTTGTTGAATTCTGGATTCAAAGCTTTAGGAAGATCCTCTCTCGGAAATGTTGACACTCTTGGTCATAACTGCACAAAAACTACCTCGGTGTTGAGTTATGTACGATCTTGATGAATTGTTCATGCTTGGCGTATTCAGGCTCTCGCGAGGAGAGATTTCTCCTTTTCCTAGTGGATATCTTAAATTGCACTAGATAAAGGGAACACCATCCATGGTTTGAAAATATCATAAATAAAACTGCCCAGTATCAAGATTGAGACTAGGGCCAACCTTTGGGCATTGAGGGTCATGTTTGGAGTAATGACTTAGGCATCCACTATTGGGATGAGTTTGAGATGTTCGAAAAGTGTTTAGGGCAATGATGATCCAATGTTATTTAAAACTTGGGGTTGAGCAATTGAATCTTTTGGGTTTAAGTCTTTTTGAAGACGCTTGGTAGTAATTAAGATAGGCTTGCATAAGCTGTTGCAATCTTAAAAACCCTTTTTTTTTTTTTTTTTTCTGGAAATTCATTGGGAAGAAATGAATAACTTTCAAGGATTTTCTGGATTTTAAAATTTTGGAGGATCTGAATCCTTATCATTTGAAATCTTTGAGGGTCATCATTTTTCCCTTCTATTTCAATTGGTTTTGAAAACCAGGTTCAAAATTTTTGGAAATTCATTCATGATCATGAAAATCTTATTGAATGCATGTACCACAAGAGAGGCTTGATAAGACCATGTTTCCTATATGGTTTATGAGTGTATGTGCTCGATGGCTACCATTTACCTTGATTAGGGAACATGTTTGCAAGCAAGGATTTTTAGCAAAGTGGTCATGCTTATCAAATGCATGGATGTCCCCTCTTATTTGATCTCATGAAGGGGGGACTTGAATGATATGTTTGGTTTTTTGAACTCTTTGGGTTCGAAGTAGGATTTAGGAGAGAAGCTTAGCCTTTTTGAGGCATGACACCTTGTATATGCATATGATTTTTCGTCATCAATGATTGACCAAATGTTCAATGTCCCACGACCAACCGATCCTCAATGGTTAGTGAGGTCTTTTGTTAGGTTATAACGTGGCCTTAGGGTTAATTGGGGTGCTTGAAATGAAGGATATTAGGCGTAAAACTTTCACATATGGGTGCTTATTTGGCACAAGCTCCATAGACTAAGTAGTCACTCTCAATTAGGGAGGACTTTCTTAGGACTGTTGAAAGCTCGAAAATGTGTTAAAAAAACACAAGAGCTGTTTAGACCCCCCAAATTAAAGTTACAGCTCGATAGATTTTACACTAACTTAATTCTAAGTGCGGAATAGTGTAAATGCGAGCAGATAAACAAACAAGCTACTCTAACACATATTCATATAATCACAGCAGTAAAATAAAATGTAAAAGAGTAGGGAAGAAGAATGCAAACACAGATAACACGCCAATGTATTATCGAAGAGGAAACCAAAGAACTCGGCGAAAAACCTCTCCGCCGCCCTCCAAGAGGTAATCAATCCACTAGACAATCAGTTGGGATACATGGGTTAGCAAGAGACCCTCTAAGCCTAATCTACCCGCTGTACCTAAGCCCTCCAAGCTCCTACTCTAACAAGGCTTCTTGGAACCGTGTCTTGTCTAGCTCTCCGAATCTCGCAACAAGCTCCATGTTGCATTTGCCATCCTTAGCTTCTTCCAATGCTTCCCAGTAGCACCCAATGATCACTTGACACTCTGAAAGGGTGTGATAAGTGTTTGGGCTATCAACCTCTCAATGGTATGGAAATGGAGAGGTAGGAGTCGAGGAAAATCCACAAGCTATTGTGTAGAGGATTGTGGGTATAACAATCTCTAACTCTCAAGGTCTTTGGCTAGGGTTTTCTCTTAGAAGCACTCATTTACATTTGTGGGTAATATGGGTATATATAGTGTGGGTACAGAAAGTGTGTATCAGATAGTACAGTCTGGCAAAACAGAATGTCTCACGGGTGTCTCGCAGGAAGGCCTTACCCGCGAGATACTCACGAGACACAACTGTCTCCATCTGTACTGACTCTTCGCATTCCAGTCATGTGCAGGGCACATGCATTACTTCGTGGGATGCTAAGTCGCGAGATACCCGCGAAAATCTCTTCAGTCTTCAATAGCTTGAGTCTTCACACTCTCTCTCTATCACACAACCCTTACAATCAAATCCCACAATAAATATAGGGTACAAAAGATTGATTAAAATTACAATCAAATTTGACACAGAATTAAATCCAACAAAACACATAGTTGTAAATCACAACTTTACGATCTCCCCCTTTGGCTATTCCATGACAAAACCCCTAAAACAAACTCTAGACTTAAATGTGAGTTTGGGAACAGTGGCAAAACTCACTCACATCTAATCTAGAAGCTGTGACGCACTTGCACGTATATACCTGTAACCTGAAATGCTTGCACACAAACAAAACTTCCATTAAGCTTATGACAAGTTGAATACATGGCACGTATATGAGCAAGTAAAATGCGATCAAGATAGTAAACACAATAGAACATGTAAGCATATCTTGATCAAACAGGATCAGTCATTGAAGAATGACTACAACGAACATTTAGCAAGTAAATGCTCATCCGGACACGCAATGCAATAAAAAGCAATCCCACGGATCAATTGCATGTCCAACACTTGACCAATGCAAAATACATGAAGTATATATGCATCTAGGAACAAGATCTTACTAGGGCACAAGAGTGAGGTACTCAAGACATATTGGCAATATCTTAAGAGTACAAAAAGATGCTACAAAGCAATAAGGTAAACAGCATACTGAATATAAACTGAAATTAAAAAACAGAGTGTACTGAAGTTTTAAACAAAGCAGTAAAAGCATAAACATAAACCAGCAGTTGTAAAAGCTAAAAATAAACACAAGTAAGCCGCCTGTGAACTAATAACCAATGTTTCTAAGCCTAAACCTATGCTCCCCCTAACACTGTGCAAGCTCTTCTTCAGCTCCCCCTCAAAATTTTCTCCCCCTTTTTAACCGGAATGGCCAAAGAGGCTGGAACTGATCAGACTCTGAATCTGATCCCTGTGCCATGGACAAGTCCTCGATCTGTGAAGACAATGCAGTGATCTGTCCCTGTACGTATGCAAACTGGGTCGCGGTGTGCTACACATGGGAGTCTAGCATGGTGAACATCTGATCCACTCTAGCTAAGAGGCGATCAAGTCTGTCTGGTCCTCGTGCTGGTGCAGAAGAGGATGGTTGTGCTGAAGTCTCTAGAGCAGAAGTGAATCTATCAATCTCCTCCTCTATATCTCCACCCTCGTCCTCAACACGATCCTGTGGTATTGTATGCACACCTGTTTTAGAACCCTTAATGTGAGCTGTGCTCCTAGTGAGTGTATGTGCACCAATGGGATAGTTCCTCTGAACTACTTTGAGGCCACTTGGACTTTTAAGGCGCTCCTTTGCAATGAGACCCATAATGAGAGAGGGAAAGGGCATTATAGTTCTTGAATTCTGCTTCATAATGCTCTTTTTCAACACGTAGAGAATGTGTCCACAAATATCAATCTCCTTATAGGTGAAGAGATCGTACAAAAACATTGTCCTTGGAGGAGCTGACAATGTAGTGAGGTTGGTGACTGGGTACAAGTTGTGAATCATCACATAGGCCAAAGTCCTCATCTCTGGTGAAAATGGTATTGTGTTCATGGATGACTTCTTCGGTGTACCCCCAAGTATCCTTATCATCTCCTTTGTAAAACCCAACCTATCCTCATATTGCATTGTAATTGGCTGTGAGGGAGGGCGAACTTCTAGGAAATCCTAAATACTTTCCCTAGTTATGACAAATTCTTTGTGTCTCACCCAATAGTTTATGTGATTTTCTTCTACACTGGCATTGGAGAAGAACTCTTTGATGATCTCCGAGTACACAACTCCATTCGGGTTCAAGAGCTTTGTCCTTGTCCTGTCCTTGAACACTTCAGGTATGAAAATCTCCTCAAGTGATTCCATTTGTACGACCCTTTCCATGATGATTGTTTTATCCTTATAGTAGTCATTATACTTTATATCAGCTTCAACAAACTTGAAATGATCAGAATCAGTGCGTGCACGTTTGGAAGTTGGTTTCTTGGTGGCTGCATGCTTAGTAGGAGCCATCTGTGCAAAGGAATACAAAACAGAAAAGAAACAAGTGTGCAAACACAAAACAGAACACAGAACTTGATTAGATTCAAGTTAGTTCAAAACAAAAGTAGAACAACTTAAAACAGAGCAAAAACAACTCAAAACAGAGTGAAGAAACTCAAATAGCATGCTAAAGGTGTTAAACCAAGTAAGCATGAACACAATGCATGAATTAAGTAACTGTGCATGTGTGTGTCTATGCTGAGCATGTGCTGATGCATGTGTGTGCAGCATGTGATGCATGGGGATGCAGCATGAGATGCATGAGGTATGCTTAGTGTGTGCATGGCATGGCATTGAGGCACAAATTGGACATAGTGTGTAAAAACACAAACACTGACCAAAACATGATAAACATGATTAGTCAAGGCAAAATCCAATCATTGGAACTCACTTAAGTCCAATACAACACAAAAATGTCACTAGGACATTTTGTCAAACACCTGACATGCAACAAAGTACACAGATGATGTAAAATGCATGAACATAATGAAATTTGCCTCAATACATGCTCAAACTGCCACAAGGGGCCAACACAAGAACAATCACAGCAAATGGGACTCAACCCAAACAAAGATTTTGAAAAAATTTCACAAAAACTAAGAACCCCAACCCATTTTTGAAAAATCCCCAATATATAAAACCCTAAAGCTAAAATCTGCATAATCTCAATAAAATGATAAGAGAGGGTATCAGAAATGCATACCTTGAAGAAAGTTTGCAAATATAAACTTGAAATTGATAGGGTTTTGAAGAAAAATAAGTTTTGCGTTGAAGGGGGTTTGAGAGAGTCTAAGCGAGGGAAGTGAAGAATTTTTGAAAACCTATCACATCTGCTACATAAAAACTGAAAACATGCATTTTTCACGGGTTAGAGAGTAGCGAAACAGTTGCGAGACATATTGAAGCTTTCGCGAGAAGCCCTTAATCGCGAAACATTCGTGAGACAGTTGCCCTCTATATGAACTTAAAGAAAAATTCAGTTTTTGCCTAAAAACATTTCGCGAGAAGAGTTTAGTCGCAAAATACTCGCAAGGCAGTAGCAAGACTTTCTGTATGAAAATGTGACTTTTTAATTTCCCTTAAGCACATTTCGCGGGAAGCTCTCAGTCGCGAGCTTCTCGCGAAAAGACCTTTGAACCAGTTTTTGAAGAAAAACACAAAAATGTATTTTGAACAAAAACTAAAAGCACGAAAGTATAAAATCACTTTCAAAAACGTATAAAACACTCAAAAATCTTTTTGGGTTTGATCAACAAGTACTTGAGCATACACATCACATTTGAACATGTACAATCACACAAATAAGATAAACATTATCTGAACAAAATCTTGTGTGTAGTGTGTGAGTATCAAATGAGGAATAGTCCATAGACCAGAGTGAAGTTTCAATGATCAATTCAATCAAGTCATACACAACTAGTACGAAATCAAGTGGTCAATCTCAATTATAGAAATGAACATATATGACCTCCCACAAGAGAATGATTACAAAACTTAGAAGCTTTTCATTTGGCTTCTGCATAAAACATAACAGTTGATCCTTTTTGGATAATACATCTCTTTTTGAGATCGGTGCTTGAAATTTTTGATATTTCAACATGTAGAGTTAGCCTTTGGCTTTTTGAGCACCATACATTTTAATACATAAGTCGCTTTCCCTTTTTCCTAGTCAAATACTAGTATGTGCGACAGGCTTTTGCAGCTTATTATCTCTTTTCATTTGGAGATTTACATTTGGTGAGCTCTATAGTAAAAACATAAAAATAAAGTGGGAAGAGATATAGGCACAAGTCTATGCAAGTATCAAGACCATCAAGACTATTGATTAATCATTCATGACAAGCTTGAAGATCTATTTACAACAATCACACATAGATTTCAAGATTTCTCCCACACAGATAAATGTGCATACATAACAAGCTAGGCTCGTAAATGCACTACGCCATTAGTACGAAGGTACTAGGCCAAACTCACATGTGATACACACAAAACAAGTGATCAAACTTTTTGAAGATTTTTCAATTTTTTATGGTTTTTGAATTTTTGAACACACTTAAAAACAGAACAAGAAAAGTAAGATTAATAACAACAAGTAAGAGCAAAACTTGTAAAAGGAACATGTTAAAAATAGAAAGAAATGCATGATATGATGCATGAACCTATGATCCTACGCATTGGAAGTATTGATGCATGGACATAGGAGATAATCATGTATGAGTACCCCTCTTTACCCACACGTTACGTGTGTTTGGGGTGATATCCCTATAGGATTGGGTACGTGAATTGTGACCTTCAAACCTGCTGTTGAAGTTTGCCAAACATGTGGTGAATGCTTCAATCATCTTCATTACATCCATCACACTGGAATCTCCATTTTGACTTCTTAGTTGTCCAACAGCCCAATTCCTCTTGTCATCTCTTGGTCCTCTTGACGTTTGATCCCTAGCATTATTCAATGCTCTCAGCTTATGACAATTAGGTCTGGTGTGTCCTTGAAGTCCACAATGAAGGCATACATGGTTCGTTCTCGAACCTTTTTGTGATTTTGAAGGTGATCTCCCTTTAGCTTTAGACCTGAACGTTGATTGGCTACAAGGCTTGTTCAACATCCTTTGGTCAGCCACATTCTTCTTTTTCTCAACCTTTGCCTTCTCCATAGTAGGGGCAACTACACCTGGCTCTTTAGCCTTCACAAACTTCACTTCTTTGGAGATATTCATGGCTGAACTACTTTCTCCAATGTATCCCAATCCAGTTTTGTCGGAGAAAGGTTTTTTATGAGAAAGGACTTCATCGAGCTTCTTGGAGGAGACTCGCTCTACTTTAGCATTGGCTTGAACCACTTTAAGCTCAAGAAATTTTATCTTTAAGTAGGCTTCGGTCAGTTCTCCATTCAACGTCTCTATTTCATATTTGGCCTCCTTATAACGCACTAGAAGACTTCTATAGTCCTCATCTGCCTTCTTCATCTTTTTAACGGTGGCCTTGGCTACCCTTACATATTCTCCAGACTTCTCGAGAAGGGAATTATAGTTCTCTTGAAGGCCCACTGAACTTTCATCTTCTTCAGCATCCGATTCTTCTACAATTCCCATGGATTCCTCATCACTATGCTCCCCAAGTTCTTGCACAAGCAAATTCAAGTCCTCTGAAGATTCAACATGAGCAATAGTCATAAATGCTGAGAAATTCCCTTCTTCATCACAGCTATCCTCCGAATCTGAATTGGAAGAGTCCGAATCACTGAGAGTTGTGGCATATGCCTTGCCCTTCATTCTCAAATAATTAGGACATTCTCTCTTGACATGTCCATGTCCATTGCACTTGAAACAAGTGATTCCTTGAGTAGATTGAGGCTCCTTCCCATCTTTCTTCCTGAATTCCTTCCTATCACCCTTGTAAGATGAAAACTTCCCTTTGTTGAAAGGCTTCCCATTGTTTTTCATCTTCAAAAATTTTCGGAAGTTCTTTGCAAGGAATAATACTTCCTTCTCCACATCATCCTCTTCGAAGGAGTTGTCCATTCTCTCGGTGATGGTTTTAAGAGCAAGTGATTTGCTCGATTTATGAGAAGGCAGTCCTAGCTCATATGTTTGGAGAGATCCAATTAGCTCTTGGATTTTGATCTCATCCAAGTCTTTACTCTCTTCTATAGCTGTGACTTTTGCTCGGAAACTCTCCGGTAAAGACCTCAAAATCTTTCTCACCACCTTAGAATCTTCAATCTTCTCTCCGAGATTGAGTTTGGCAATTACAATTTCATTGAGCTTTCCATAGAAAGAATCGAAAGCCTCATCATCTCCCATCTTAAGTTCTTCAAATCTGGTGGTAAGCATTTGAAGTTTCATGTCCTTGACTTTCTTGGTACTCTCATAGGTTGTTTCAAGGATCGTCCAAGCTTCCTTAGCTGTCTTCACGTGCGATATCAGAAATGACCATATCACTTAAACAAAATTTCAAACGGTTGATCTTGATTCTTTGGATTATAATCTCAAAACACATAAAGAAATATGGAAATATCATGTTAATCAACGTGATGACATTCAATGGGCTTACGTTAAAAATGGCCTGCAACAACCTCGTCTAGATACATATAAAAAAAGCGGAGAACACAATTCAAGCTTCTTGGTTTGAATACCATTCAGCATGGCTTGAATATTCTCCAACAAAAGATGCAGCTTATTATCTACTTTGCTTTATCTTTCATAAGCTAAATGGGCTTGTAGGACAAAATGCATTCACCGTTGGTGGATTCAGAAATTGGAAAAAAGTTGGGGGCAAAAATTGTTATTTTCAAAGTCATATTGAGAAAGATCCTAACTTGACTCATAAAGTTGCAGAGCAAATGTGTAAGGATTTGATGAACCATCGCAGCATTTACAAAAGGTGATTGATCATTTCACTAAAGAACAAATTGCAAATAATCAGTTGTAATTGAAGGCCTCAATTTATGTTGCCCGACATCTTGCCTTTCAAGCTATATCTTCTAGAGATTGAGATGAAAGCTTTAGTTTATCTAATCGTGGGAACTTTCTTGAAACATTGGATATTGTGACTTTTTGGAATGAGAAGGTTGCTAAAAAATAGAAAAAGTTCCCAAAAATGCAACCTACACATCACCTAGGATTCAAAAGGAAATTCTACATGTTTACTCAGCCAAAGTGAAGAAGGCAATTCGGGAAGAAATTGATGATGCAAAGTTTTGCATAATGGTTGATAAAACTCGTGATGAGTCCATGAAAGAGCAACTGGCTGTGGTTTTTAGATATGTTGGTACAGAAGGCTTTGTAAAAGAACTTTTATTTGGGCTTATTCATGTTTTTGACACTACGGCTTTGACTCTAAAGAAGAGGATATATTCTTTGTTATCTCAACATTGCTTAGATATACAATATATTTGAGGGCAAGGATATGATGAAGCAAGCAACATACGAGGTATGTGGAATGGGTTACTGATGCGAACCTCAATCGACACGCTTTGAGACCCAACAAAAATATTGGAATACTTGCCCAAGAAAACTAAAATTCAGATTTTTGATAGAAACCCTGACCCAACGTTTTATAATCGAAACGTGAACCAAAGGTATAAGTGTAACACCTTGACCCAATGATTATAATTGAATCACGAACCAAAGGTATAAAGTTTGAACGCCACAAGGAAGAATCCCTAATAAGTTCACAGTTCTTGAAGAACCAAAAGAAGAGCAAAGCCTCACATTTTTTCTGATTTTTATTCAATAATAATCTCTATTACAATGAGTGCATGCTATTTATAAGACATGACTGAAAATAGAAAATCTAAAAACGTACTAAATAATAAAACCCTAAATAAAAGTTGATTTGGTCTGAAATTAGCAAATCCAAAATAGGAAAATAGCTAAAAAACGTTCTAAATAATAAAAGCCTAAAATTAAGGTAGATCTGGTCCGAAATTAGAAGCTCCAAAATAGGAAAAATATCTATTAACTAATATGGAGCTGGAAAATCAATCAGCCATTAATCCACGCCATAAATCAAGCCCAATTAAGCCAAATCAGCTCTCAATAGCTTGAATTAAATTTATTACACCTTCATCTTCCTTTGGGCCTAGCTTGGAATGTCCTGCGTTTGAATCAGCCCAAATCTCTTGAATCAGCCCATTAAGTGCTTCTTTGATCTTCTTGGATCTTGCTTTAGTAATAGGCCCCACTAGAACATGCAATGGATCCTTGAATGCTTGTTGATTCTCGTCAATTACAAGCTTTGATTTTGAATGATTGCTTATATGCTTATTACATTCCTTGTTTTGCACATCGCTTACAATTGGAATTAGTAAAAGCATCAAAACAAGTGGTCCCCATTAGTGGGTTTTTTTCTAAAATTAATTTTGGTGATCAACACTGTTAATGCTTCATGCAAGCATAATGAGTAATTGAAAGTTGTCAATGCTAATGAAATAGCACGTTTGATTGATCTTGAAGAGCTTGAGACTGGAAGTGGACTTAATCAAATTGGCACTTTACAAATTGGAGTTCACATTTTAGATCAGTTTCCAGCATATTAAGGATGTTTACTACAACATGTGAAGTTTTACTAAATATAATTGATGATGCAAGTGATGGTGAACATTGGGCAGAAGCAAAGTCAGCTTAAATTTGTCTTCATCTTGCATCTTGAGAAAGAAACTATGGAGATCACTAATAAACTTTGTCAAGCTTTGTAAATCCAATCTCAAGATATTTTAAATGCCATGCATTTAGTTTCATTTACTAAAGTACTTATCCAAAAATTTAGAGATGATGGATGGGATGGCTTACCTGCCACTGTGATATCCTTTTGTGAGAAGCATTGCATTGATGTCCTAGATATGAATGCTTGTTATGTTTAGAGGCAAGGCTGAGCTCGTAAACAACAAGATGAATGTACAGTTAAGCATCATTATCGAGTTAATTATTTTTATGCTGCAATGGATTCTCAACTACAGGAACTAAATCATCGGTTTAATGAGGATGCAATGGAGTTACTTAGGTTTTGCTCAACTTTAGAACCTTGAGAGGCATTAAATTCTTTTAGAATTAGTGATCTTTGTTTGTTGGTAAAGAAGTTCTATCCACAAGATTTCATAGATTATGACAAACAAGTGTTAAAGAAGGACCTTTATCATTATGAGCATAATGTAGTCCAAGATCCAGAGTTCAAAAAATCGAAAAGTTTATCCGAGTTGTGCCAATGGTTAGTGAAAACTAGAAACTCAGAACACTACAAACTTGTTTATAGAATGGTGAGACTTGTGCTTACTCTTCCGATTTCTACTGCAACTACAAAACGAGCATTTTCAGCTATGAAAATTGTCAAAACTAACCTTCGTAACAAAATGGAAAATGATTTTTTGACGGACTCTCTGATGTTTCACATTGAAAAGGATATAGTTTTGACATTTAGTTTGGATTCAGTCATAGATGATTTTGAAAATTTAAGAGAGCGTCAAGTTCCGTTTTCATAGATAATGTATTAAGAGACAATAGTGTTTTATGTCTTTTGTTTTTGTTGGTAGATGATTGCATCTTAATATATTAAGAAACAATGATTTTTGTATATTTGTCTTGGTTAATAGTTTGTTAATATTATATGGATGTGTATTTGACTTTTTTTTTTTCGATTATCTCCGGCTCCCTCTAGCTTGAAATCCTGGGTCCGTCCTTGGTACCTCGGGTGTGTGACTAGAATATAAGTTGATTTTAAGGATTAAAGGATAAGTGAAGTCGCCACCAATCATTGGGTTTTCCTAAGGTGTGATTAGTCACCTGACTCTATTTGATTTTATTACCGATCTTAGGTTAAGAAAAAAGGTTGTTTTTCCTAATCTAATATGGATGGATAAAAAATCTTGATTCTTTAGTTTGGAAGTTTGGTTACGTGTGGGGAAGGTGTTAGGCACATGATAACGCCTTAAAATGTATACTTGTTATATATTTATGTGGGTGTTATCTCCTTATTACTATACTTAATTTGTATAATTAAGCCATGATTTGCATTAGTCCCTATCATTTATCTTTACATAATTTCTTGAATAAGATGTCATTCATTGCATGCAATTTTCTATTTTCAAGAAATCATGTGAAAAAAGATGAGTTCACAGGAGTTTGTGAGAGAATGGAGGCCAAACTAGAATTAAAGAGGAGTTAAAGGACCATGCTTAAATGTCTAAAGAGGTGCAGCTGGAGTGCTTGGGTCATCAACCATGTTTGGAAGCTTCAAATAAGAAAAGAAATCAAAGAGACAGAATCTGAAAAGGAAAAATCAGGTTTGAGCGCTGATCAGTATTTTGGGCGTATCTCTCTCTTCAAATATCTAATTGTCATAAAGCCAGATGGATTGGAACTGTAACTTAAATATCTACAACTTTCCAGTTGTGAGTGTTTTGAAATTCACAATTTTTGAAGACTGAAATTAACTCACAAGTTATTGCTGTAAATCTGGACGAAAATTAGAATAGTAAAAGTTTTATTTTCTTTGGACACTTTGACGTTAGGATTTGGAGGGAGGCTGTAGAGAACGAATTTTGGATAGAGAAAAAACTGTATTTTCTTTTCTCTAATGGAGCCTAAAGTCTTTGCTAGGGTTAGGGGTTATATTTCTTCTATACGGTATGAATATTCAATGTGATTCTTTATAAGATTTTAGACAACAATATATTTAATTGTTCAATTAGATTTCTTTTGATATATTAGTTCTTCCATACTTTCAATAAGTTCAATCATGTTTTTCTTATTGTTTAGATGAATTTCTAATAGTTTCAAATAGAAATCAAGTTTTAAAGTGAATGGGTTTTTCTGAAAACTATGCTAACTGCATTATTAATATAGGTTATCATGCGTTCTTAAATTTTCTTAGTTCAATTTTTGCCTGCATTATTAATATATTTTCTTAGATCACAAAGAATTTCATATTGATATAGGAAAACACCCCGATGTCCTGGTATTTACATTACTGACTTAAATCAGTTATCATTGTTATTCTTGTTTGCAATTACCAGGCAAAAATTATTCTTCATCCTCACCAAAAGTTTTTTTTTTTTTTTTTTTAAATTACATTGTCTTTGAATTCACCCCGCTCCTTGTGGTTCAACCTCGGTACTCCAAGAATTATATTAGTGACGATCTCCTGCACTTGGGAGTGAGCAAGCAGCACCCTACAATGCCTGTCCATAAACAATCATTTGTTTTAGTAAAATCATAATTTTTAGACATTGGCAATTGAAAACAAGCTATTGGCAATAGCTTTTGGGGCTTTAAATGTGTTGGGCTTTGAGGTTTGGTTTTGGAATGGGTGTGGTTCCGATCGATACTTTCCAAGTGTGTTTGAAGTTGATAGGCCAAAAACGAATTGACCCCTTAATGATAAATTAACTAATTAATTTAGCCAAGTGAATTAATTAAGTTAATTAACATGCAAATGCGTGGCAGCACAAACAAATCACCAATAAACTAAGTATGTAGCGGAAAATAAATTGACACGATGATTTGTTTACGAATGGGAAAAACCTACATGGCAAAAACTTCACTGGGTTATTTTAAGGTCATCACTCCTAAAATTCTACTATGATCACAACAAGCGGTTACAAGTAAATGAATCTCAGTACCTTATACCAACCTACAGTTGAACCCTTACCCCAATACCCAATTGGACTTGATCTGTAGTGACAATTTCTCCCTTTGATGCACGGCTCCCAGTGCGTGACTAACCAATTGCGCGGATCTCAGTATGCGACTTCAATCACCAACTAGAGAAGGTTGTTGGCTACAAAGTTCTTTAGTTCATCCCAACGATGAAGATCAAGAAGATACTTGGTCACAAAACCCTACGGTGCACAAACACAGCAACTTCTTCACAAGAAAGATGAATTAGGGCAAATTCTGTCTCCAATCACAATTTGCTTGAACAAACTTTGCTCAACACTTGTGCAACTTGTGAACACTTTGACGGCCCTTAAAATAATCCTTTCATATGTCTAGGGTTGTGAGAAAAGAAAGCCCAAACACATAATCACGGATTAGCTAGAGTCAAAACATAATTGAAATTCTATTTTTCATAAACCTCGACAGATACCCTATCTGTCGAGCTGCTGTCGAGCCACAAGGCTGAACAGCTCTTTAAGCTCAATAGATGGCTAGCTGTCGAGCTTTAATGACAGACACTTTTCAGATTAAATCTTGGACAGACTTGCATGGCTTCAACACTTGATCTTGAAACAAAGTTTCTTAAAGTATTAAACACATCCTAGATCTACCCAAATACAAGTAAAGTGCGTTTTATCAAAAGATAAGCCAATTACATAAAATAGTGACATGTATTCCTAACAAGTGAATCACATATGTCCTAACAATCTCCCCCTTTGGCAATCCGTTACAAAACCACAACAAACAAATGAGATATGAGAGAAGTCATAAATCACTCAACTCGTATTCACTTGTTGAATACAATAAAATTTATCCTAACACAAACTCTTGAAAAACTTTGTAAGAAGAGAGTTTATGGCAAGAAGACTTTGACAACCTGTATTTCTGAAACACTTTAAACAAAACTCATCAAGGCATCTTTGTGTGAAACAAAAATAATAGATTACATACAAGTAGTAAGAACTATGTGTATAAAGAAAGAAAAGAAACAACACATGCAAGGATAGGTGAAAAAAACATACATCAACATATAAAGAAAATAAGTACAATATATGTCAATAATGGTCACAAGACCTAAGGTACAAGAATAAATGTATCTAAAGCAGAGAAAATAAAAAGATACAAGTAATCCTCACTACATCCCTCAATATGCACTCTCCCCCTAAAAAAATCTCCTATGCTAACCCTCCCCCTAAGTATGACTACTCTCATAACCAAAACTACTTCCCCTTTTTGTCACGAGTGACAAAGGGTAAGAGTGTCAAGTAGATATCTCATCATCGCTGGGTGAGCTAGCATTGCCATAATCCTCATCATCAGAATCAACATCATCATCATCATCAGCATCATTAGCATCACTCTCATCCGTAGGGGCCATAGGAGTGGAAGGCATAGTATAACCACCTATCTCAGCCTGGCGTCAAGCAATGCGTCCAACACAGGTGTTCACTTGACACAACTCATCACTGAAAGTGTCGAGGCGAGCATCCATACGTTGAAGCTGCATCATGATGTCCTCTAGAGTCACTCCGCTCATAGAAGAGGAGGGAGCGGATATGGATGGAGCAGAAGGAGTGGGAGGAGCTGCCGTACCAGGCAGAAGGAGTGGGAGGAGCTGCCGTACCAGACCGCCTCGATCGAAACTGCGCCTCGCTCCGTTTAACGGTAGCGTAGTCAAGCACACATAACGGGGAAGTGGTCGGAAGAGGGAAAAGGAATAGAAAAATGACATAAAATCCGCGTGATAGCCGAAGGAAAAATGAGCTTATCACGGGTATCCGTATCCCTATACACATCTATAATAGAAAGAATGAAATGTGTAGGAAAATCTATAGTGAGGTGCTCTAACAAAGAAAGCAAAAATCGAGCACGAGGCTCTGTGATAGAGTTATAGTGAGAGAGTGGGTGCAAAACAAAAGTCATCACCATGTTCAAGAATTTGACGATCACCCTAATTAGAAGGGCTCTTGCAGAAAGCAGAAATCATCTCGTCTTTGGACACAGTCCTCAAACACTTACATCGGGGTAGTCAGGATGCTCTAGCCTTGGGACACAAAGCACATCGGATACCAACTCCGGTGTGACAACAATTCGCGTACCTCGAACGCGAGTATGAAAGAGAGGTATTGAAGAATCAATTACATGCATGTTGGAGTAAAACTCCTAGATCAGCACGGAAGGACATGTGACCGGGACGTCATATAGTGACTCCTAACCTCGACTGTGAATGACATCGAGTAGGTCAGTGTCAGCGAAGTCCGCCAAAATGACTCGGCGTTCTGAATGAACACCTCGTCGAGAAAAGTTCTCCGAGAAGTCCTTTCAGGCATCCTCATCATGGAACCGAATAGAAGAAGGGGTAGGATCAGAAGATGAAGTGGAGGCCCTAGAATGCAAAGGGTTCTAGGACGGAGCAGACTTACGTTTTGGTGCCATTGATGCACCAACATAAACAAGAGAGAGAGGGGGAAGAAAGAGACAATCAGAAAAGCTCCAAATAGTTCAAATATATAGAAATATACTTAATGTAAGGTACGTATGCATGAAAATGTATGAGCATGTGACGTGCAAAGTAAAAAGCATCATGGGCTCAACCCAATCCAAACCCACCAGCACACAAACAGTTCAACATGTATAACACACAACTAAATGCATGAAAATACAGTTATAGTGCACATGTAATGCAGTGCACATGTAATGCAAAGCATGAAGTTTTTTAAGATTAAATCTTCAAAACCCATCCCAAAAATTTAAAAAAAAAAAAAAAAAAGTCAACAATTTTGAAAAACCCCAATTTTGCAAAAATCCCAAAAACTTAGGTTTCAAAGAATGAAATGCATGAAAATGAGGGATTAGAGACTTACCAAGTGAAGAAAAACTTGATTAATCTCGAAAAATGCTCGAGGAGGAGGTTTAAAGGAGAGAGGAGAGTGTTTAGGAGGTGAACAGCCACGAACAGATCGAGAAAAATGAAGTCCGGATCACACAGAACCTATATATAGATCCTCAGTAATTCTCGACAGATAGAGGTGTCGAGAGGTATCGAGACAAGTGTTGAGACAGGTGTCAAGGAAAAAAGGCGTCGACAGATAAAGCTATCGAGAAGCTGTCGAGGGATAAATCAACAAAAGCTAAAAAGAAGCTCGATCGATCCACAAGCTGTCGGAAAGCTATCGAAGGTCTAGGAACTTTCTCGATCGATCCACTAACTATTGAGACAGCTAACGAGATTGCGATAAGAAACAGCTTAAGATCTCGACAGATAGGCCAGGTGTCGAGAGGTGTCGAGGTTGCTTAAAAACATAGATATGAATGCAATCAAGCATGCAACTCAACCAATGATCCAATCAACATTTTAAACTCTCAAAAACATCTCTCAATAACAATTTTTAAGCACATGGATCCCAAAAACACACACACACACTAAACAAGTCTAACCAATTTTATATTTCAAAAACAAGTTAAGACAGTTTAGTGAATATACATTAACACATGTAAACCTTGTGATGGCCAAATCACATTGTACTTGCACATGTATCAAAAGTAGCAAAGAATATTGCGTGTTGTATGTGAAAAACATCGTAAGATTGCATAAGTGTATACATGTTATGACGATTTGAGATATGAGAAAATCACTTTTAACTCATACATAATCATAACTATTTGATAGGGACTATCACCTTTGAGGTACATCCTATAACTTCTACATCTCCTATAATACACGGTTGCAATCATATTTAAAGCATTTTGATCTTTTTGCTTTTTATTTTTCTTTGCATATTTTTCTTTTTAAGAAAATCATGTATGGGCATCTACGAGAGAGAAAAGAAATACCCAATTATGTTAAGCATTTGACACTCCAATTTTAATATGCCGGAGCACACAAATGTCATTTCATGATTGGCGGGCAACAGTGGTGAGATGCTTATTTATGCCTTTCTCTTAGGATTTTCTAGTTCTTCCCGTCAAAAAGAGTGATACGAGTGTTAAGTACAAGAGATCACTTAACCTTACTCATCACAAACACGAGCCACAAAGCTCACTTGTTTAGTTGTGCATAGAGATGCTCATCTAAGCTACAAGAGATACAAAGTTTAGAAAACTTTGTTTCAATGGCCATCCAAGGTACACAAGTACCAATGTACACAAAACACACATTGTTTTTGTATTTTTCTAATTTTTCAATTTTTTTTTAATTTTTACATGAAAAACAAAATAAACAAAACTAAAAACAAACAAGAACATGTTAAACAAAGTAAAACATAAAACTAGACTGACTCAAAACTTGAAAGAAAAACACACAAGTAATGCACATACAAAAACAAGAAGAGAGAAAGAGAAAAGTGATAGAATCACTTGGAGCCCTTTTCCTTCTACGCCTTGGAAGAACCTTTCCTTTGAGTGAACCCTTGAACCGGTGGTGAGGGGGAAGAATTGAAACCATTCAAGTTCGAAAGGAACATGAGGGCTTTGAGAAGATCTCCAAGAGGAGCAAGAGAGGATTGAAGCTGATTCTGGCTTCCAGATGCTATCATGTCGTTGCTCTGTTAAGTGGCTAACCACTTATAACAATTTGGTCGAGTATGACCTGTAACTCCACAATGATGACAGAGATGCTGCTTCTTCTGTTTAGGCTTTTGAGAGTTAGCCTTCTTAGCCCTAGGGTTTTTAACTTCCTTTTTATCTTGCTTAGAGCCTTCTTAGCCCTAGGGTTTTTAACTTCCTTTTTATCTTGCTTAGGGGGTGCTCCTAAGATAGATTTACCTTTGTCTATGTTCTCACTAGCTAAATCAATTTTAACATCATTGTTCTCAATCTCAACATTATTACTAGGAGGAACAAAAATAGTAATACTAGTAGAAGCAATATTAGAAGAAGAGAGATCATACCCTAAACCTGTTCGGTCAAAAGCAGATTTCTGAAGACTGAGCATCTCATCATGCTTTGCACTTGTAGTCCTCTCCAATCGAGCTCTGACTTGAAACAGCTCCGCTTCAAGCTTCTTGGTCTTCTCAGCCAAGAAATTATTTTCAAACCTCAATGCTCCAATAGTCTAATTAGCTTCATCAAACTTTGTGGAAAGCTCTTCACGATCAAGTTCCACATCACTGAGCTTTTTGGTAGCCAGCCTATAAAATTTCTCATGTTTCTCAGAAAGCTTGTATAATTTCTCATATGCTGTATGGATATCATCTTGATCATCCTCTTCTTCATCCACATCTTCAACAATCCCCTCAGTAGGATTGACAGTGGCAGTGAAGGCATTCAAGATTCCGTCATCCTCATTGTCGGAATCATCCTCAGGCTCGGTGTCGCTCAAAGTAGTAGCAAGTGCCTTACTTTTCCCAATGCTCTTAAGATATGTAGGACACTCCTGTTTCATGTGACTGAAACCTTGATACCCAAAGCACTTAGGTCCTGTGGGAACAGTGTACTGACCGCCATCCCTAGCATCCTTTTTCCCTTTGTCTTGACTCTTGAATTGAGAAGAACTGGATTGCCTACGGTCCTAGTCAAAGCCCTTCTCATTGGCATTCTTTGTGAACTTCTTGAATTGCTTGGTGATGTAGGACTTCATCTTAGAATCTTCATCGTCTGAAGACTCATCCGTGTCACTGCTCTTGGCTTTTAGTGCCATGCTCTTGCCTTTACCCGATTTGCCAATTCTAGTTAACCCTAGCTCGTAGGTCTGTAGATTGCCAACCAGTTCTGTTAAAGGAATCTTCTCAATATCCTTTGATTCCTCGATCGTCGTGATCTTTGCATGTAATCTCTCGGGTAGAGATCTGAGCACTTTCCTCATAATCTTGGGTTCAGGAATAGTTACCTCAAGATTGAAGGCTGAGTTCACTATATCCTTTAGCTTGGCATAAAACTCATCAAACGACTCATCCTTCTCCATTTTAATCTCTTCGAAGCTTGTAGTGAGTCTTTGGAGTTTCGAATCTTTGACAGCCTTAGTTCCTTCATAGGTTGTCTAGAGGATGGTCCATGCTTCCTTTGCAGTTTCAGTGGAGGATATCTTCTTGAATTCCTCTTAGTGACTGCACTGAACAAAGCATTCAATGCCCTACTGTTGAAGTTTGCCTCCTTGATCTTGGCTCATCCCAGTCGGCCAGTGCTTCCTTTGGCTTGGTCTAGCCTATCTTAACAGCTTGCCACACCTTCTCATCTAGAGACAACAAGAAAGCTCTCACGCGTACTTTCCAGTATGCATAATTAGTGCCATCAAATAAAGGAGGTATAATTAATGACTGTCCTCTATCCATGACAAACAGGGGTCAATGGATCAACACAGCAAAGATTAACCCTAATCAGAGTGTGTCTGCTCTGATACCACTTGATAGGCCAAAAACAAATTGACCCCTTGTGATAAATTAACCAATTAATTTAGCCAAGTGAATTAATTAAGTTAATTAACATGCAAATGCGTGGTAGCATAAACAAATCACCAATAAACTAAGTATGCAGCGGAAAATAAATTGACACAGTGATTTGTTTATGAATGGGGAAAACCTACACGGCAAAAACCCCATCGGGTGATTTTAAGGTCACCGCTCCCGAAATTCCGCTATTATCACAACAAGTGATTACAAGTAAAGGAATCCAAATACCTTATACCAACCTACAGTTGAACCCTTACCCCAATATCCAATTGGACTTATTCTGTAGTGACAATTTCTCCCTTTGATGCACGGCTCCCAGTACGTGACTAACCAATTGCGTGGATCCCAATACACGACTTCAATCACCAACTAAAAAAGGTTGTTGGCTGTAGAGTTCTTCAGTTCATCCCAACGATGAAGATCAAGAAGATGCTTGGTCACAAAACCTTACGGTGCACAAATACAGCAACTTCTTCACAAGAAAGATGAACTAGGGCAAATTTTGTCTCCGGTTACAATTTGCTTGAACAAACTTTGCTTAACATTTGTGCAACTTGTGATCACTTTGATGGCCCTTAAAATAATCTTTTTATATGTCTAGGGTTGTGAGAAAAGAAAGCCCAAACACATAATCATGGATTAGAGTCAAAATAGAACTGAAATTCTATTTTTCATAAACCTCGATAGATACCCTATCTGTCGAGCTGCTGTCGAGCCATGGGGCTGAATAGCTCTTTAAGCTCGATAGATGGTTAGCTGTCAAGCTAGCTGTCGAGCTTTAATGACAGGCACTTTTCAGCTTAAATCTTGGACAGACTTGCATGGCTTCAACACTTAATCTTGAAACAAAGTTTCTTGAAGTATTAAACACATCCTAGATCTACCCAAATACAAGTAAAGTGCTTTTTGTCAAAGGATAAGTCAATTACATAAAATAGTGACATATGTCCTAACAGAAGTCATTGCCAAATTTTCACGGCAAAAATCCGATAGCAAATCGCCTTATTTTCATGGTGGAAATCTGGTAGCTCTTCGTCTTAGATGCGTCATGGCACACCAAATGCTATTCTTACCAAGCTTTCGACGTGAGAATACGGCAATGGAGATGCCCCATTTTCATGGCAAAATTCGGCAGAGTTTGGTGCGCTATGGCACACCAACATGATTTCGCATCTTTGTATATGGCGTGTATTGATATGCTCGCAACGTGACGAGCCGAAGCCCTCCAATGTATTAAGCATGTTAATGCGTGTCCCATACACGAGGAAACCAATATCACTCGGTGATATGGATCAAGGCAATCACACTACAATGATTGTGCACACGGTATAGCATGAATATGCACCTAAGGCAATTGCCTTGAGCACATACCCATACTATAAGGTTAAGAGCTCTCATGACTAGAGAAGGTCGCTCTCGTAGCCACGAGAGTCCATCATACAAAGTGTACAATCACCCATATACAAGCAAGCATATATATATATATATATATACATGCATCATGCACAATGCTATCACACAGTGCGGGAAAGTAAATTAGATATTGCCAACATTCCAAGGGTATGTCCCAACAAGGTACAGAAAATGTAAAACAAACATTGCCATACCTAGGGAATGCGACCTAACCAAGGACAAGGAAAAGTAAAGGGGTATATGGATGGCAACCTTAATACATGCTCTAGAGAAGAGGCTTAGAAAGAGGGAGAGAGAAAACCACTTTGGAGGGGCTAGGCCTCCTAATCTACTAAACATTGCCCTTTGTGGGCTTGCATCCTCTTGCTTGCATCTTTGCCTTTTTTACTCATGCCTAAGAGGTCGTACCCTTGCTCCAAGCATCCTCGCTCCATGCGTGTACATCCAAAGACAAAAGAAACAAGCCAGTAGACAAGCAAAGAAACAAATAGAAGGAAAGCATGCTAAAAGATAAGCTAGCAAAAGATGCCAAATAGGGGCAAACAAGCATGTGAAGCACACGAAGAGGCAAACGAACATGTTATCCAACAAAAGGGGGTGTCCTAGGAGGAAAAATGTAGGTTTAGATTGAGTGTCCATAGTTCCATTGGATTGGAGTATGAACGACACACAGACCCATGCATGAACATGTAGGCAAGTGTGTAAAGATGCAAAGAAGCAAAGAAGCAAAAAAAGCCAAACGGGTGTCATAAAGCAAGCAAGGCAAGCATATTAACATCGCACGGAGCGAAGAAGGGTTTATATCAAGCACACCAACACTACAGTGGTGTATCTCACAAGTGGTTACATCCAAACAAACCATAGGAGGGACGGATGTAACCACACAAGCAGAAGCTCACGGAGGGCACAAAGCGAGGCAAAGCCTAGATCTAGAGAGGCTAACATTGAGATAAATCATAGAAGCAAGCAAGCAAACATAAACATGCAAAGGAAATTATCCAAACCCTTTAATATAGGCCTAAATCATGGGATCTAGATCTACGCCCTACCGGATGGACCAAAACACAAGAAAAAGAGATATCAAGGGACAAAAAGGGCTAAAGTAGCAAATGGCATAGCAACCAACACAGATCCAAGCATACAAGCATGGCATAAAGCACATAAACACATAGATCTAGGCATAGGAACGTAGATCTAAGCACTAACATGTAGATCTAAGCAAAAACATGGCAAAAAATACATAGGCATATAGATCTAAGCATAAACATGGCAAGGAGCCCAAAAGCATGTGGATCTAAGCACAAACATTAAACTTAGACATATCCTACCCAAAAAGGCTAGGCCAACAATATCAAAGTGGTAAATCATGGCAAAAGCAAGGAAACATGCTAGAAAGACTATAAAGACATACTAGGAAGCAAGAACATGCTAGGAAGAGCAATAAAAGTATTTTATTAAGCAAAACAAAGCTAGGCAAAGTAATAAAGAGAAAGGGATGTGGATTGAAGCTAAAAAGCTACATTCACACCCCTAAACCTCAAATCCAAGGTATGCAACCAAGGAGAGGAAGATTAGGTGCGAGAACACTACCTTGAAGATTGTAGAGAAAATATGAGAATCTAAGGTTATGTTTGGTAACAGTTTTTACTTTCTATTTTCAAAAACTTGTTTTGGGGAATATAAAGAAAAAACAATTTTCTTGAATTTTTAAAATCAAAACCATGTTTGGTTAGTTGAAATTAAAAAGATAGTTTTTTGAAGAAAAAAATAGAAAATACTAAAATATATTGTTACTAGGATTTGAACTCTAATGTTAACTCATTAAATGAGATGGATTCATTAAATTAAATGCGTGTTTTCATTGACTTTTGAAAATTAGAAACTGAAAACAGCATTTTACATATTTTCAGTTTCCTTCACAAATTGAGTTTTGAGAACAGTATTTGTTTTTTGTCAATTTTGAGTTGCCAAACAAGTTTTTTAGTCTCAAAAATAGAAAATTGTTTTTGAAAACAAAAAATAAGGAAAAAAACAATTATCAAACACACCCTAAGGTGTTTGAAGGTGTTTTAATGTGTTTGGATGTGTTTGGGAGAGAAATTAGAGAAAGAATTTGCCCAGGAATTTTTTTTTGCAAAATGAGGGGTTTGGGGGCATTTATAGTAAAAAAGTACCATTTTGGCTTCTAGCAAACCTTGGAGGGCCACTAGCCACCTTGCTGACATCAGCAATTCTGGCCTTTTCCCAATTCAAATTTGGAAGTGTATTTAAAGGCCTTCCCAGACCCGGATTGAGTTGATATCGGTGTCCCTGGAAAGCTCTGGATGCCTAGTTTCTAGAACACTAAAGAAATTTAAAAATCCAATGGCTTGATCAAAAGTTATAGCCTCGAGAAGCATGTTGATGCGCTTTTCATGGTCTCTGTAAAGTTGTGATTTACAACTATGTATTTAGTTGGCTTTTATTTCGTGCCAAATTTGATTGTAATTTTATTCAATCTTTTGTACCCTGTATTTATTGTGGGATTTGATTATAAGGGTTATGTGATAAAAAGAGAGTGTGAAGACTCAAGCTATTGAAAACTGAAGAGGTTTTCGCGGGTATCTTGTGACTTAGCATCCCGCGAAGTAATGCATGTGCCCTACACATGACTGGAATGCGAAGAGTCAGTACAGATGGAGACAGCTGTGTCTCGCGAGTATCTCGCAGGTAAGGCCTTCCCACGAGACACCCGTGAGACATTCTGTTTTGTCAGACTGTACTATCTGATACACACTTTCTACACCCACACTATATATACCCACATTACCCACAAATGTTAAGGAGTGCTTCTGAGAGAAAACTTTAGCCTCAAACCTTAAGAGTTAGAGATTATCATACCCATATATCTCTAGACACATGCTTGTGGATTTCCTCAACTCCTACCTCTTCATTTCCATACCATTGAGAGGTTAATAACCCAAACACTTACCATACCCTTTCAAAGTGTCAAGTGAGGTTTTGGTGCTACTGGGAAGTATTGAAAGAAGCCAAAGATGGCAGATGCAACATGGAGCTTATTGCGAGATCCGGAGAGCTAGACAAGACACGATTCCGAGAAGCCTTGTTGGAGTAGGAGCTGGGAGGGCTTAAGGTACAGCGAGTAGATTAGGCTTGGAGGATCTCTTGCTAACCCATGTATCCCAACTGATTGTCTAGTGGATTGATTACCGCTTGGAAAGCGGGGAGAGGTTTTTCGCCAAGTACTTCGGTTTCCTCTTCGATAACACATCGGTGTGTTATCTTGTGTTTGCATCTCTCTTCCTTACTCTTTTACATTTCATTTTACTATTGTGATTGTATGAATATGTGTTAGAGTAACTTGTTTGTTTATCCGCTCGCATTTACACTATTCCGCACTTAGAATTAAGTTAGTGTAAAATCTATCGAGCCGTAACTTTAATTTGGGGGTCTAAATAGCTCTTGTGTTTTTTAACACATTTTTGAGCTTTCAATTGGTATCAGAGTGGGTATACTTGATTTGGTTTCATTACCTAAGTGTGATCCTTGACCCCTTGTGTGTTTTGCCATGGATAATGCTTTGTATGCTTCTATGTATGTTGTTCATTGTAACATGCCATGTGTTTGTGAAAATGCCTCTATGAGTGTTTATCCTCATGATTGTGATGCCATGTTACATGAATCTATGGGTATTGTTGATATTCCTAACATCAAACTTTTGAAGAAAGATGCTAAGAAGTTTCAAAAGAAGTTGAGCAAGTTATTTTGTGAAAATGATGATTTGATTGCTAAGCTCAATGAATCCAACAAATTGGTTGAGAAATATAAGAATCTTGCTAAAATTTCTCTTGAAAAGCTGAAAGAGTTTGAATGTTTGAATATGGACTTGAATGCTAAACTTGTTTTGTCTAACAAACTTGTTGATGATCTTAAATCTGAAAATGAATCTCTTAAGATGCATGCCAAGTGTTTGATTGCAGAACCTGTTGCTAAAACGGAAGAAAATATATGTTGCAATCATGTTGTGGTACCCGATTGTGTGCCTATTGTGTGTTCTACCTCAAAGGACAAATTGGTGTACATTCCTCCACACAAAAGAAATCAAAAAGTGGAAAGAAAAGCTCTTAAGCCTAAACCTCTGTTTAAGTCCCATCCTAGGGAATTGAGTGAATCTAAGTTTGTTCCTACTTGCCACCATTGTGGTGTGATCGGTCACATAAAACCCTAATGCCCCAAGTTAAAGAGAGAACAAACTCATGTTGCTAGATCCCTTTTCAAAAGGTCTAGTGGACCTAAATACATTGTTTGTGATAGGCCACAAACTGAATGACCCCTTGTGATAGAAATTAATTAATTAATTAGCCAAGTTATTAATTAATCAATTTATCATGCAAACGCGTGGTAGTACAAACAAATCACCAATGAACTAATAATGCAACGAAAAATAAACAACACGGTGATTTGTTTACGAATAGGGAAAACCTAACGGCAAAAACCCCACCGGGTGATTTTCAGATCACCACTCTCGAAACTCCACTATTATCACAACAAGCGGTTACAAGTAAAGGAATCCCAAGTACCTTACCAACCTACAGTTGAACCCTTACCCCAATACCCAATTGGACTTGTTCTGTCGTGATAGTTCCCCTTTCTGATGCACGACTCCCAAGTACGTGACTAATCAATTGCGCGGATCCCAGTACGCGACTTCAATCACCAACTATGAAGGTTGTTGGCTGCAAAGTTCTTCAGTTCATCCACACGATGAAGATCAAGAAGATGCTTGGTCACAAAACCCTACGATGCACATACACAGCAACTTCTTCAAGAGAAAGAGATGAACTAGGGTAAGAACTTCGTCTCCGGTCACAATTTGCTTGAACAGAGTTTGCTCAAAGCTTGTGCAACTTGTGAACTGTTTGACAGCCCTTAAAACAATCCTTTTATATGTCTAGGGTTAGGAGAAAAGAAAGCCTAAAGACCTATTCACGGATCCCAAGAAAATCATATTTGAATTCTGAAATTCTTAAACCTCGACAGATAGGAGGTGTCGAGAAGCTATCAAGCAGGTGTCGAGCACACCGGACTTTGAACAGCTTCCTTAAGCTCAATAGATGCAGCTGTTGAGCCAACTGTCGAGTTTTAATGAATTTGCACTTTTAGCTTGTTTTCTTAGACAGACTTGAAGGCTTCAACACATGATCTTGAAACATGGTTTCTTGAAGTATTTAAACACATCCTAAATCTACCCAAATACAAGTAAAGTGCGTTTTGTCAAAGGATAAGCCAATTACATAAAATCATAACATATGTTCTTAACATGTGAAACACATATGTCCTAACAGTTTGTTACCATTGTGGTACCTTTGGTCATCTAAGACCTCATTGCTCTAAGTTTCAAGCTCTTAAAAGAATTAAAAGAAAAGAGAAACTTGAACTTCTTAGAAGTTGTGCTAAAAATGATAAACCGGATTTGAGTGATAATAACATGTTGTTAAAGAAAGTGTTTAATGCTCTTAACTCCTTGTCTATGTGCATCTCCGGTTCTCATTCTCCCAACCTTCGTCTCACTTCTCATGAGACACTCATTCCGAACAATCATTGTGTTTGGATGAGGAAGGGTTCTTATGGTTGAGCTTTTGCTCTTTTGGTTCTTGATCTAATTCTTTCGATCTTTGTAGGACCCTTCATGCATTAAATGTCATATCTTTATGCATTTTTGTACATCTTGCATTTATTTGTATGCATTGTTTTTGTTTTTTATCTTACTTTATTGCTTTCGTTTTGTGTGTGTAAAAATCCAAAAACCACATAAAAAGTGAAAAATTTAAAAAGTTTGATCGTATTTGTTTGAGCACATTTCACATGTGAGTTTGGCCTAGTACCTTCGTACTTATGGTGTAGTGTATTTATGAGCTTAGCTTGTTATATATGCACATATATCTTTGTGGGAGAAATCTTGAAAACTATGTGTGATTGTTGTAAATAGATCTTCAAGCTTGTCATGAATGATTGGTCAATAGTCTTGTTGGTCTTGATACTTGCATAGACTTGTACCTATATATCTTCCTACCTTTATTTTTATGTTTTTGCTATAAGAACTCACCAAATGTAAATCTCACAATGAAAAAGATATTATGAGCTGCAAAAACCTGTCGCACATACTAGTATTTGACTAGGAAAAAGGGAAAGCGACTATTGTATTGAAATGTATGGTACTCAAAAAGCCAAAGGCTAACTCTCAATGTTGAAATATCAAAAATTTCAAGCACCAATCTCAAAAAGAGATGTATTATCCAAAAATGATCAAAAGTTATGACTTATGTAGAAGCCAAATAAAAAGCTTCTAAGTTTTGTAATCATTCTCTTGTGGGAGGTCATATATGTTCATTTCTATAATTGAGATTGTTCACTTGACTTAGTACTAGTTGTGTATGACTTGATTGAATTGATCATTGAAGTTTCACTTTGGTCTAAGGACTATTCCACATTTGATACACACACACAACATACAAGTCTAATGTTCAATGAATATCTATTTCATTTGTGTGATTGTACATGTTCAAATGTGATGTGTGTGTACTCAACCATTTGTGGTTCAAACCAAAAAGATTTTTGTTTTTTTTGTTTGCTTTTGGAAGTGATTTGTATCACTCATGTTTTTTAAAGTTTTTCAAATTGTTTTTGTGTGAAAAACATGTTTTCTAGGTGTTTTTGTGACCTATTTCATGTGTAAGTTCAACTGGGAGTTAAATGGTCCAATTCTCAAGTTTTTCAGTTTTGGACAGAGAGTTTCGCGACTGTTTCACGGCTGTTTCACGAGTAAGACTTACCAGTGAAATACCAACAAGATACCAGCGAAATTTTCGCGGGAAGTTAACCAGCGAGATACCAGCGAAAATTTTCAGATCAGCTTTTTAAAGGGCATTTCGTGAGACATTTGTTTTAAACGCCTCCCATCTTCTCCCAAACCCGTGTTTTAATGTTTCTACATCAAAACCCAACTAAATTAAAGTGTTTTTCATTCCATTAACATCTCTAAGGTAATCTTTAACTCTTTTCATTGATTTTGATCCTTAAATTATGTTTTTGGGGGTTTTATGTTCATAGTTGGGATTTTCTCAAATGGGAGTTGGAAAACTTAATTTTTGTCAATCTTTTTTATTGGGCTTTGTTTTAAAATGATAATTTGCTTTGGATGTTGGCCCCTTATGGCAAAAATAACATGTTTTTAGGCAAGATTTTCATATGTTCATGCATTGTTTAACATACATGCGTAGTGTATGCACTCTAAGTGTTTGATAAAATGTCCGAATAGCATTTTGTTGTTGTTTTGGTCTCCGATGAGTACCAAACTTTGGGAATCACCATAATCATTCATGTTTATCATGTTTTGATCATTGATGGTGTGTTTTATGCACTTTGCCCTGTGAGTGCTTATTCATGCATTGGTCATGCATTTCACATGCACACTAAATGCACACTAGATGCACCTTGCTGCACACACTCTAACACTTGACATGTTTTGCATTCACTCATGCTAGTTAAGTCTTTTTAGACCTTTTAGCACATATTACATGTTCTTGTGTCCTTGTCGTGCCTAGGTTTATATCGTATTCCATCATCCTTAGCATGTCATGTTTACCTTATTGCTTTGTAGCATCTTTTTGTACTCTTAAGATATTGCTAACATGTCTTGAGTAGCTCACTCTTGTGCCCTAGTAGGATCTTGTTCTTAGATGCATATACTTCATGTATTTTGCATTGGTCGAGTGTTGGACATGCAATTGATCCGTGGGATTGCTCTTTATTGCATTGCCTGTCCGGATGAGCATTTACTTGCTAAATGTTCATTGTAGTCATTCTTCAATGACTAATCCTGTTTGATCAAGATATGCTTACATGTTCTATTGTGTTTACTAACTTGATCGCATTTTACTTGCTCATATACGTACCATGTATTCAACTTGTCACAAGCTTAATGGAAGTTTTGTTTGTGTACAAGCATTTCAGGTTACAGGTATATAAGTGCAAGTGCTTCACAGCTTCTAGATTAGGTGTGAGTAAGTTTTGCCACTGTTCCCTAACTCACTTTTAAGTCTAGAGTCTGTTATAGGGGTTTTGTCACGGAATAGCCAAAGGGGGAGATTATAAAGTTGTGATTTACAACTATGTATTTAGTTGGTTTTTATTTCGTACCAAATTTGATTGTAATTTTATTCAATCTTTTGTACCCTATATTTATTGTGGGATTTGATTGTAAGGGTTATGTGATAGAGAGAGAGTGTGTGAAGACTCAAGCTATTGAAGACTGAAGAGGTTTTCGCGGGTATCTCGCGACTTAGCATCTCGCGAAGTAATGCATGTGCCTTGCACATGACTAGAATGCGAAGAGTCAGTACAGATGGAGACAGCTGTGTCTCGCGAGTATCTCGCGGGTAAGGCCTTCCCGCGAGACATTCTGTTTTGCCAGACTGTACTATCTGATACACACTTTCTGTACCCACACTATATATACCCACATTACTCACAAATGTTAAGGAGTGCTTCTAAGAGAAAACCCTAGCCTTAAACCTTGAGAGTTAGAGATTATCATACCCATATATCTTTACACACATGCTTGTGGATTTCCTCAACTCTTACCTCTCCATTTCCATACCATTGAGAGATTGATAGCCCAAACACTTATCACACCCTTTCAGAGTGTCAAGTGAGGTTTTGGTGCTGTTAGAAAGTATTGGAAGAAGCCAAGGATAGCAGATGCAACATGGAGCTTGTTACAGGATCCGAAAAGCTAGACAAGACACGGTTCCGAGAAGCCTTGTTGGAGTAGGAGCTTGGAAGGCTTAGGTACAGTAGGTAGATTAGGCTTGGAGGGTCTCTTGCTAACCCATGTATCCCAACTAATTGTCTAGTGGATCGATTACTGCTTGGAGGGCGACGGAGAGGTTTTTCGCCGAGTACTTCGGTTTCCTCTTCGATAACACATCGGTGTGTTATCTTGTGTTTGCATCTCTCTTCCCTACTCTTTTACATTTCATTTTACTACTGTGATTGTATGAATATGTGTTAGAGTAGCTTGTTTGTTTATCCGCTCGCATTTACACTATTCCGCACTTAGAATTAAGTAAGTGTAAAATCTATCGAGCCGTAACTTTAATTTGGGGGTTTAAATAGCTCTTGTGTTTTTTAACACATTTTCGAGCTTTCAATCTCAACTATTTTAACTCTGATTTTGACCCATAAATAGTTATTGGAAAGGGAATTTGATAATCTTTGCAATGGCACTAGTCCCAACCTGTTATGATAGTCAGATAAAAAATTAGGGTTTTTAGTGCCCCTAGGAGTCAACCTCGAGTCAAACTTGGTCAAAGTTGGTGATAATCACTAAGTAGCTCGAGTTTGATGTAGAAATATGAAAAATGACATTTTGGGATGATTTTGACCAACTTTTATTTTTGGAGGTTGACCAGGGGCATTTTGGTCAATTTGGCCTGAAATGGCACTTTAAGTGCTTCGATGCCCGAATGGATTGTGCCACGTCAATCTAGGTGTTTCTGCGGCCCCTTGGAGAAAAGATAATATTTTTGAAATTTTTGGGGTCTGGCACGCAAATAGAGAGTAGACAAAATACAGTGTCTATAGCTGTAATTAGACCACATTATTGAGTTCAACACGTAACTCACCAAGATAGTAGGCTATCATTTGTGCCTTTGGTTCTATAATATTGCATCGAATCATAAGATGATCAAACTCCTCTATATACTCCTCTATAGAAAGCTCCTTTTGTTTTAAATTATGAAATTTATGAAATTTGTAGTGGTCAAGCAAGTATTTTCTCTTGAGTTCTCTTTTCATCTTTTCCCATGTCACAATATGATCTCTTCCTTCACGTTGTCGTTGCCACTTGAGATGCTCCCACTAGATTGAAGCATGTTTCTTCAACTTGATAGCATTAATCTTTACTTTGCGATTTTCTGGAACATCTTTGAAATCAAAGATTCGCTCAACAGTAGTTAGCCAATCAATGAAATCATCAGGTTGCATTTTTCCTTCAAATTCTGTAATGTCCACCTTCATATCATAACCTCGTTGTAAGTTTCTAAGATGACAAGGATGGGGTGGAGTGCTCCCACCGGAGGAATGACTATGAGCATAGTGAATTGGATTCTCCTCTTCATCATCGCTAACAACTTCATATTTTGAATTATGATGTTTAGGACCTTGTCCTTCATTTTTGTAAAACTCCAAACGCTCTTGGAGTTGCTGAAGTTGGCTCCTTAAATCATCTGTTTCAAAATCTTGATGATCTTTCTCAGGTATTTCAACATTATTTCCATGTCGATGATGTCTAGCCATTGAACCAAAACTCTAATACTAACTGATATCGGAATTGTATGGGGCAAATGAAACTAATTTGATAAGGGAGTGAAGGATGGCTGGAATGTAATATGGTACAATAGTTTGAACCTAACACTTAATAAATAAAAGGGATAAATGACTCATCACTCTATGAGATATAGAAACACCACCCAAAGAGATACAAAACCAAAACTCACCACCCAAGGAATCTACCAAAGGGATAAGAGTTTAAAAAAAGAAATCCATCTTTTGAAGCACAAAGCTTTTTAATCTGAAAATACACTCTGATTTTATTTAATTTAGCCAAAAGGCTTATATAGAGCTTAGAACAACCTTTTAAGCATAGGAGAACGAAAATAGTAATTAAAACATTAACTTAGCATGACCAAAGTCGGACATAACTCTTAGGAACTAGAAGCACAATAAAATATTTGATTGTTTAGGAGAAATAAAACATAAAGTCTGATACATCCTATAAGACACTAATTAAAAACTATTTGAATTCTTTATCAATACTATTAACAAATGATTCTCTGTTAACATTTTGCGTACTAAAATACCATTACACACATTTTTAAATTCTCTAAAATATCCATATCTTTTAGTTAAATAATTTTAAATTAAAAAAAAAAAATTGGTTAAAAAAGTAATTTACTGTTCCTAAGTTTTATCCCTTTTCGTTTATCTTCTCTATTCAGCCTAAAACTTAGTATACTATCTCTATTTCAATTTTAAACATTATTCTACATTACTTTATCTCTTTCTTTAAAAAAAAAAAAAATTACAAACTATTATTTATATATCGCATTTAAATTTTTTTTTTTTTTTTGAGAAAGAGTTGATTATCACATTTAAATATTATAACACTAAACCAAAAATAAATAAATAAATAAATAAAAAGAGCATAATTGCATGTGCAAAGCGCATATGATAAGTCTAACTAATGATATAAAACGTACAAATTGATGTGTTGCATCTTGCCGCGATAGTCACGGAATTAGACTCACATACTCCGGTGTCGTCAGGTGGTGCTATTAGAGCATCCGTAGCAGCTGGTGCAAAAATTATGCCATTTTGCCACACCAAATGCCTACTTTATTATTTTACCACATCATTTTACAACATCTCATTTATCAGATGTTTTATAATTCAATTCTATATATTAAAATAATATTTACTATACATTAAAATACATTAAAATACATTATTTTGGTTTACCACATTTGTCCGTACCGTTGCAAATTTGCAACGGTACGGACACAAAATGGTATATGTGCCAAATATATGCAACATATGCAATATCTGCTAGGGAACTATTTTTTGTGTTTGATGTGGGATATGTGTCAAATATTTAGCATTTGATACATATCCCATATCTAATGTGAGTGCTCTTAGGCAGGTATAAAGGGTGTGGGTGTGCTATAAACGAGTGGCCTACCTTTCAAATCTAATTTGTGCATTTTGTCATTTTCTCCTCTCTTCGGATCGGATCTTCTCAACCCCAGAGTGTGTCTCTCTCCATAAAATAAACAAAAAGAAAATACAAAAAAGAAGCCATGATGATTATGTCCTTTTTACTGCAAGAAGAAGACACAGGTAGGGGTAGGCATGGTGGGCATGGCCAACGCACTAACACTCTCATTCTCTTCTTCTAGCTCTCTTAATCTTATTCTTTGGCCTCACCACCACCTTTCAATACCTAATTGGAGTTGGAGATACAAACGCACTCCTACTATGGCCATGTCCATGGCCAAAGTGGTCCCAGCCGTAATTGTGGGCAGCGGACGAGTGGGAAGGGCATTGCAGGAAATGGGCAACGGTCAGGATTTGGTGGTGAAGAGAGGACAGTCCGTGCCTCTTGATTTCGAGGGACCCATCTTCGTCTGCACTAGGAATGATGATCTTGACGCCGTTCTTCAAGCCACTCCTCCCTCCAGATGGAACGGTAGCTAATAACTTAATTTCAATTATAATTTTTTGCCATCCAATCTCAATCTCAATCTCAAAAAATGTAGCGCAGATTTGGTATTTTTCCAGAATGGAATGCTGGAGCCATGGCTTAATAGTAAAGGTCTAAGTGATGCGGAGCAAGTGTTAGCCTATTTTGCAGTTTCAAAGCTTGGAGAAACCCCTGTGGATGGGAAGACTGATACCAATCCTGAAGGACTAACTGCGGCTTATGGCAAGTGGGCCCCTGCTGTTGCTGCAAGGTTGCATGCTGCTGCCCTTTCTTGCAAGGTAACACCAAACCCAACTATCCTTTTTCAGTTTCACCCATAAATTCATTTTTTTAATGTTTTAACATCACACACACACTCGCTCAAATACTGTTCCCCAATTAAATTCAGACACCTCGTTGCATTGACCAATGAAAATGCAAATATTGCAACTATTATGTGTTTGGATTTAGTTGAGTAACCTGACGTACTGCATCTACATCTATGCTACTGTACATATTGCCTGACAGGAGAAAGAGTACTCTATTCAATACAAGCTTGTGTAATGTGTAATGTAACTTAAGCTAGGTTCTGGACAAGGAAGCGTTTCAAAAGCAGATGTTAGAAAAGCTGATATGGATATCAGCATTCATGCTTGTGGGAGCTCGTCATCAAGGGGCCACTGTTGGTGTTGTGGAGAAGGAGTACCGCTCTGAAGTATGTTACCTTTGTGAATAGCATTTTTCCCCCTCTAAGTTCCACTGCAAATTAATCAGTGTTGTCTATCAGACTTTTCGGCTGAAAATATGAGAAATGAAGTTAGACTAAATTAGCCACATATCATTTTTATTTGCAACTATTACTAGTTCATAAAGAATATGTTGGAATGTGGGCTTTGGATTCTGATTTCTTGCTTTATCTACTTCTTCCTATGCCTCTCTATCCCTTACAGCTGCAGGCGGTGAACTAATGTTCAATTGTGTGCCCTCTTCTTTCTTAGACTGTAGTATCTAAGCTCAACAATTTAATGATATGAGAAAAATATACAAACACCCACTGTGGTGTGTCCTTAAAACATGAAACCATAGTTTTGAATGTAATACAACCCCCCTTTGTTATTGTTTTATGCATAAACCATTAAACATCTCTTTATATGAATTGTAAGTTGCTCATGTGACAACACATGTCCATATTTAGTGCTGCTTTTTCACATAAAACAATACCACAAGATTGTTTGTTTTTTTTTGTTTTTTTTTTTTAAGTGTTACATAATTAACGATTTACCCATAAGACAACTAAATGAGGATTAAGTGTTACACACTTACACTCAAAACCTCAAGTGGGCTCCATGTTTTTAGGGAAATCACAAAGGGTTTGTATATCTAGCCCTAATATCTTATTAAAAAAGAGACGCATATGGGGAGTCAAGACTCATTGTATTTATTATCTTTAAAATGATTTGATAGAATTAATTCATATCAGCTTATGATCATATGAGGCATCACTCAGCAAATTGTGTAATCACATAACTTGATTACAAAAGTAGACAAAAAACCCTGATCTCAAACTCTTTCTTGAATAATTTATGTATAACATCTAGGTCTTTGCTTTGTTTGCAATGACTGACATTATATGTCTTGCAAGAAGAAGTATTTCTTTAAACATATATTTGATCCAATTGTTGACTTTAGCATTCACTGGGCGGTAAAATGATTGTTTTGGTGAGGCCAAAGTTGAATAGAATTGTTAATCATTTTCATTAGAAATGCGTACGAGAATTGTGTGCTCAAACACCATTAATTAACTCTATTCCAAATAAACCATAATGGTTGCTTTCATTTGCCAGTTTTGTTTTTCACATTTCTATATAAGCCTTCTTGGTTACTGGGAAGATGACCTTCTGAACGCTAAATATAGGTTTCTGGAAGAATTTATTAGTCCTATTTTATAAACAAGACTTCTTAGTGGTATCAGGGGGTTGAGTTCAGTGGAAATTGGGCTTTCTGTGTAGTTCATCTAATTCATTCCATTTTCAACAATCTTGATGGATTTAGGTTGCATAGTTTAAGAACTTAATTTCCCCCCTTGCCAAGGAGTAGGGATTGAATCAGGTTTTCTAGTTTTCCTCCAACTAAACTGGTTGATATTGTTTGGAATCTTTGGATTGGGCTTATTTGCTGCTTCTCTTCCCAGTGATATGATCAATTTTGAAATACCCTAAATTGTGTGGAGTTGATTGGATTGGATTGTTTGAGTGTGTGTTGTGCGGGCGTGTGCTGAGTCCTATATTTTTTTTGATAGGTATGTGTTGAGTCCTATATTTGCTGTGTATTATGTGGATCTTGGGTTTATAAGTGATTACAAGTAGTCATTGTAACTAAAGTAGTCAAGATTGAAATCCTACATAGGATCGATGAGAGGATTAGTTGATTGGATCGAATCATAAGATTTTACTTTTCATAAAAATATTTAATGAGAAATCATCAATAATGATAATATATGTTAAAGATGAGGAAAAAAAGAAAAAAGAAAAGTAAATGTGACACAAATTACGCATAAAAGGTACTAACTACTTAATACAACTTGATCGCTAGGGTTGGAGAATCCTAATCTCACCGTAGAAAGATATAATTACAAATAATTGTAATAACTCTAATGGGTGTCGATTCCGTTGCTTAGATGCTATATGAACGATCCTATACCGATCCAAATTGATTCTATGGGGTAGGATCGTAGGGATTCTATAGAGTAGGATTGGTGGATTTTACATTCCATCATTCAGGATTGGGATCCCAAGTCAATCCTACCCTATGAAATATTCTACACCAATTTGGATTGTTTTTATGGGGTAGAATCCTAGGATCTTAGGAGTCTAAGATCCAAGATCAAGATTCTGATAGCCAGGACTGTAATTTGACTAATCTTTTTAGGGTGTAAGCATAGATATGGCTAGTGATTTCCTCGGGGCAGGTCGCTCGGGGGCACTGCAGCACGTGTACCCCTAACAAGGACGCTAGGAATTTAAGTAGGGGAGATTTTAATAACTTGACTAGTCTTTTTGGGGGTATTTAACAAGATTACAATATCGTTTAGCAAGGAAAAAGAAAATACTGAATTGTAATATGTATGGTGCTTTTTCACCCTGAATCTATCACATTAAACAGTATACTTGAAAGGATCTCTCATGTCAATTACACCAAAGTTGGTCAATGAATGGAATATAATGAATTTAATCTGCTTTGAGTTTGAGGTACTGTGTGAAATTGAGCATGGAATGTATAGCCTTGTGGAAGAAATGCCAAGTTCGAATTGGTTATGGGTTGAGAACCAGAATTAGCTCAATACTTAACCATCATCATTTATGCTTTTAGGTCTCTAGCCTTATAGTAGAACTCGCTTCTGCAGCAGCTGCCGAGAAAGGTTTAGTATTTGATGAGGCTATGGAGGATAGATTATGTGCATACTCCCGAGCTGTTGCCCATTTTCCTACGGCAATTAAAGAGGTAAAAGATACAATTTACAGATATTATTAATATGTCTGATTCATGAACTTAAATCTGTTTCTCATTGTTAAGTTTTCTTGATGCTTGTAGTTCAAATGGAGGAATGGTTGGTTCTACTCGCTCTCAGAGAAGGCAATTGCACAAGGAAAACCTGATCCATGTTGCCTTCATACAGCGTGGTTGAAAGAATTGAAAATTGTCGAGAAAATGGAACTCTGAATGTTACATTGGATACCCACGCTTATAGTTCTCTTGTAATGGTCGTTGGTGCTTTTTTGATACTTGTTATGAACGAGGTACGTTCCACACGGGAATTTTCTGATTTATAAAGCTATTGTTTAAAGAAAAAGAATCAAATAAAATTAACAAGAGATGAATTATGGGTTACTGTGGTTCTCATGCCATTCACGTACAAGAATTTTGATGGCAATTTTGCCTTGCTCCACTTGACCCATCCCATCCCCGCTACACTCCGCGTTGGTTTCCCCTGCCCCGCAAAGGTGGTGGGACGGGGATGGGACGAGATTTTAGACCTGCACCACGGGATGGGGTAGGGATGGGTTTATACTTTTTAGACCCAACCTGCTCCGCCTTGCCCCGTCCTGCTTTGCCCCGCATTAATAAGGGTTAAATTGTAATTTTTTCATACCCTAAAACCTTACTATTTAAACAAATATATCATCAGCTTATTTTATTCTACCCAACGTGACTCTCTACATCTTTTTTCTCTCTAGCAAAGTTAGAAATAAATTACCAATTTTTACGTTTTCTTTTTTCTTTATTAGAAACAAATTTATCTACTATTGAATCATTAATTCCATTCAACGTCTTTCTCAACATAGTTTTCATCATAAACATAATAGAATGTTTTCTATTTTTATGAGTTACGGGTTTGAATGTTTGTGTCATTGTGTGTGGCCATTATGAGGTACAAGTCTAAATGTGTGTAGTTATTTCTATCATGAACAAATTGGTACAACATAATAGCTTGTCCTATGAGGTATATATATATTAGAAAAAATAAAGAAAAAAGGACTTCTAGATTAGTTTCTAGAAAGAGATAAAGATGTTATAAAAAAAAATAAAGACAAAGAAAAAAGATGTTATAAAAAAATTAGAGACAGAAAAATGCATTAGGTATTATTAAAAAATAAACAAAATATTTTTCATGAAAGTTAACTCACTGTACCTATTGGTGTGTTTGGTTTTGTATCCTGAAGCATTTCTAATGGGATAAATTTATTTGTAATTTCAAGTATTTTTTATTAATGAAACAAATAATTTTATTTTAAAAAATTGTAATAGTTGTAGGACAAATTAACAAGAAATAGAGTTTTGCGGGACTTCACGGGGCCCTAAGGGGCGGGGATGGGGCAAAAAAAATTTCTCAATCATGCGAGGCAGGGATGGGCAAGACAAAACCACGCAGGGCGGAGGCGAAGATCCCATCCTTCAACCTTGCACCACCATATTGCCATCCCTATATGAGATGGTTAAATTGCGGCAAGTGTGAGAGCTAATCCATATTGACAATAATAGGATTGCAACAAGCAAATGAAGTATGCAGGGGAGGTGTAACCAAATAAGAAAGCATGGTTTATACAAAACTTTTTTTTTTTTTCTTTTTGAAAAAACTTATTTCTAACAAACTCAAATTGTATTATTTCTCCAACTGCTAAAAAATATATAAAGCCCATCAAATTGCAGCCAATTATGAGATGCAACATGCAAGGGGATTCTAGCATTTTACCTTTATTTTTTTTAAAATTTAGCAATATGCTCCTGTTTTGAAACTATATAGGTAAATGTCCCTGTTTCGATACTCGATCATCTTAAAATTGAGTTTCAATGAAATACTCAATTTGTACAAAATTGAGTTATGTCCGATCAAACTTAAAAAAAGAAAAAAAGAAAAAAGAAAAAAAAAGAAAAAAATTGCATTGAACTTGAGTTCCATTAAAAACGCCACTATAGGACAACAAAAACGTAGCTATACGTTATGCTCGATCAAACTTATAAAAAAAAAAAAATTGCATGGAACTCAAGTTCCATTAAAAACGCCACTATAGGACAATCAAAACGTAGTTATAGGTTATGTCCGAGTTCCATGCAATTTTTTTTTAGTTTGATCAGCTATAGCGGCGTTCAGGAACACCTATAGTGGCGTTTTGGAACTCGAGTTCCATGCAATTTTTTATTATTATTATTATTTTTTTAAGTTTGATTGTGCATAACTCGATTTTGTACAAATCGAGTATTTTATTGAAACTCGATTTTAAGGTAATCGAGTATCGAAATAGGGGCATAAACCTAGATAGTTTGGAAATAGGGGCATATTGCCAAATATCCCCAACATGCAATTTGTTAGTTATAGATCTAAAACTAAATACTCTTGAAAATCTAAGATCTACCTTATTCCATCCAGGAGATCTAATCCTTGTGAAAAAGAAAGTAATTTTTGAAGAATATTCAAATCTAATCTTTTAATGATAAAAATAATGAAGGCATGGAGAAAAGAAATTTGAATATGGTTTTTGAAAGGATGACTGAATTTTTATAGATAATTCTATATTTGATTTTAGGTATTGAAAACAAGGAATTTTATGAGGAAATTCCAAATCTGGTTTTATGCATTGAAAACAAGGAATTTTATGAGAAAATTCCAGATCTGGTTTTATGCATTGAAAACAAGGAATTTTATGAGAAAATTCCAGATCTGGTTTTATGTTTAATAGAATGAATGAGATTTAGGATAAAATTTCAGATTTGGTTTCATGTTTAAAAGGATGAATGAGATTTAGGATAAAATTTCAGATCTGGTTTTATGTATTGAGAAAGCAAAGGAATTTTTATAGAAAATCCCATGTCTGGTTTTTGGTGTTAAAAAAATAAAATAAGAAGTTTTTTAATCATGTAAAAATTAAATCTGATGATGCACAAAATCTTCAATGAGTCAAGTGTCCATGTGCGCAACGATTGGAGGTTCCTGAAGAACAAAAGGTGAAGAACGTACAAAGAGCACTAGTGGGGTTCTGGCCAAAGAACATCTGAAAGTTAAATCAATAATTGAAGGATCTCCAATAACTCTAAAGTATGAGAGCTAGGAAATTCACATACCCTGGAGAAGAGGAGGCTTGGTGCTTATATAGTGATATAGAGCTGACCAGGTGTAGACACCTCATTTTGTACCTGAATAGTAAACTTTAGTCCCCAGCCCAATGATGAGCTCAACATGTCTACAAAGTAGGGGTGTCCAAGGGTTGGTCCGAGTCGGGTTTATGCCCAACCCGTAACCGAACCGCTTACATCGGGTGGACGGTTGAACGACCTGCCGCCGACCGTAGACAACCTCGAGTCGAGTCGGATCGGTCTCTAGTGGACAATGGTCGGGTCAGTCGGCCTTGGAACTGAGTTACAACCATTGGGTCTTTTTCGGATCGAAGCTTAAAACCACCACATCAAGCCCAGATTTGAGCGAAAACTTCATCTCATCATCGGATCTAAAAAAAAAAAAAACTAGATCTTCACCATATCTAACCAAAAACTACCAAACCTTCACCATAATATCGCTAAATCTAAACGGATCTAGGTAAATCTGGCCTTCTTTCATGAGTTTTGTCAGTCAGATCAGGTTCATCGGGTTTTGGAGAATAAAACCCGCTATCCGACCTGCCTAAGTCAGTTTTTGGTGGTAGAGACCCGTCGCTGACCGTCATTGGTGTCGGGTCAGCTTGGACGGTTTGGGTAGGTGGGTTAGTTTCTAGGTTTCGGTGGACATCCACAAAGGGTAATTGAAGTTATTTTGATAGTTTGGAAATAATCACAACTCAAAAGTGCTTAAATCGCTTTAAAAACGATGCTGAAAATGACATTTTCTCATTATTTGGACCATAACTTTTGATTCAAAAAGAATATTTTAGTTAGGTTTGTTTTATTGGAAAGTAGACATACTGGGCTTGAATTTGAACATAAATTTGGTTTAATTTGGATTTAAATTAAGTGAGTTATGACTGTTTGAATTTGGGCCAACTGCATAGTCAAAATTAGGGTTTTGGGGAAGCATTTGTACGCATGCCTCAAACATGCGTACGTAGGCTCATTCCCAAGCCTTCATAACTTGAGTTTTGGGCCCTAAATCATCATTCTTTGACGGGGCTCAGCCCTCAAACCCTTAGGAACGTCCAAAATCCTCTAAATGAGTCTAAAAACCCTAGTTTAAGAATATAAATACAACTTTATGCCTCCAAAATCAAACCCTAGCTAGAGAAGATGACTTTTTCACTAAACTCTTCCAAGAACATCTTCTCACTTTGAATCTTCTAATATCATAGCAGCTAGCATGTTTTTAAGTCTTTCAAAATCTCTTTCTAGTGGTCTTAAGGTAGAATCTATCTATCTCATTCCAAGAAACATTTTTTAAAGATTCTTTCTAAAGCTTTTCAAGAACATCTTTTTTCATTTTGAGTTGTGATTACCTATAAACTATTGAATCCTATGATTTCCTTGATATCTCATTGAATCTTGTTGTGTAGGCACTAAGGAGTCAGTTAAATATCAACTAAGTTGTGTTCCATAAGCAAAATGAGTCTCTTTCCATGGCTTTTCCTTAATTTGGGTTTTTATAAGTTGTGTTCTTGTTATTCTATCTTTGATTTATATGTTATGCATGCTTAGAAGTTTTTAATTTTATTTTTTTAATTTTATTTTAATTTAATTTAATTTTTTATTTTTTTTATTGAATATATTGTGTTATTTTCTGTCCTAATTGAAGAGTTAAATGATTGAATATATTGATGAACATGTTTTGATGTGTTAAATGTTTTTCTTGATTGTTGTTAGATCCAATGCATGTTTAGGAATAGATTCTTTTTTTTTTTTTTTTTTTTTTTTGTATTTCTTCGTTTTGTTGATCTTTGATATATATGTTGTTATTTTAGGGTTTGTAGTTTACATATTAAAAGCATGCTAGGTTTTGTTTGATTGTCATTTTGTTACTACTTTAAAACTGTGTTTCTAAATGTGTATGTATGCCCATGCTTCATGCGTGCGTATGCATTCTTCATGTATGAGCACACATACTCATGCCTAGAAATCCAAATTTAGGGTTCTTGTTGTTTTATTTGTTTTGCTTTGTTTCAATCCTTTGTTTAGGTCTATTAAGTTTAGTTTTCACATGTTTAGCTTTAAAGTCAGTAGAATAATTAGTTTTACTTGTTTAATTGTTAGATTAATGATTAGGGTTTTACATGCTTTAATGAACAACATGAACATTCATGAGAACTTAAACATGCATTGATGCATAGATGCTGTGATGCAATGAGGTAAGTCATGCATAAATCATATGTACATGCATTTGATTACTTGAACATGAGTTGATTGATTATGATGGATAAACATGATGAATGTCTTGATACCTTGGCAATTGAATATGCATATGATGATTGATTTGTTTCTGCTTTAGGGTGGGTTGTCTTTGTGATATGTTTCTGTCTTGTTGTGCTTGTTGCCCTTGGATATAATGCACAAATCTTGTTAGATGAATGGTAGGATTTTATGCTATCGATGAGTATGGGACATGTGCCATGTTTGGATGTTAGATGCATGTATGCGTTTAGACTAACCTGTTAGAGGACTCTTTGATGGGATTAGGATTTGAAATACAATGAGTGGAGGTTGACCTACGGATTGGGTGGGGTTGGGTGCCTAACACCTTCTCATCCCTATATCTAAACTCCGAACACGTGCTCTAGTAAAGATTAGTCATTCCACAAGGGCACTATACATATGGTTCCTAGACCTAATCTAGGTGGCAACTCCATTTACACCTTCCGCCTAGTCCACCCTAGACTGAGGTGTACTTTCCACGAGGAAATCACTCATTATAGGCGTTTGTGTCCATAGTGACATCTCTACTAGGGATAAAGAAGTTTGACTACAATGTGTTCCATTTCCTAAATTTAACAAAGGCTTTTTTAATATGGTTTTGCACTCACTTTCACTTGGTTCTTTGTCCTTTTGCCATGGTTGGAGATGAGTGGGAAAATGGACGCTCCATTTGGGCCAGGACTTTCCAAAGTTCATCCCACCAACTCAATCCATGCAATTGCCTATGATAGGCTTTGAGTATGTTAAAGGTTTGCCCACCAATCCATATGGGGTCCATTTAGGCCCAAGGTTGGAATCATTGCCCACCTGGTTGGAATCAATTCCCACCTAGTTGTTTAACCTAAAAGAAAAAGTTAAAAAAAAAAAAAAAAAAAAAAATTCAAGAAAAGAAGAAAGTCTATTTGCAAAGAAGAAAAGTTTTCAAAAAAAAAAAATTTTTGTAAATTTTTTTTTTCTAAGAAGAGGAATTTTCAAGAGAGAGAGAGAGAAGTTTTCAAAAGAAAAAAAATTAAAAAGACAAATTTTGAAAAAGAAAAAGAAATTGAAAAGATAAATCCAAAAAGAAGATAAGAGATGATCCACAAAGGCATGATATACCCTAAATTCTAGGTCCATTAAAAAAAAAAATCAAATCAAAAGAGCCTAAGACCATGGGTATACCATAGACTTTAGAGGAGGACAATGGGCCATGAAGTCATGACATATCCTAGCTTTTGGGTCAAAATTCAAAAATATTTTTCAAATCAAGAGAACACAAGATTATGAGTATGTTATTGACTTTATTGAAAAAATGTTGGATCCATCCATGCTTTGGGAAAGTCTTGAAACCCTAAAACCCAAAGACATGGGTAGACCCACTAAGAGCCCAATGAGGATTAAAATGTGAAATCTTTTTAAACTAATTGACCAAACTCTTTTGTCGATGCCTCGCGGTAGTTCGACCAGCCATCGTGGCAACGCTCGCGCGTTCTTGGAAGCGTATAGGCTCAGAAGCCCAGGTGTTGTGGAGAAGGTTTGTACCTTGGGTGTGTGACTAAAACATGAGTCAATTTTAAGGAAATTACTAAGGATAAGTGAAGTCGCCACCAATCATTAGGTTTTTTCTAAGGTGTGATTGGTCACTTGACTCTATTTGATTTTATTACCAATCCTAGGTTAAGAAAAATTTCATTTTTCCTAATCTAACATGGATTGGTAAAAAATCTTGATTTTTGAGTTCGGAAGTCTGGTTACGTGCAAGGAAGGTGTTAGGCACTCCATAATGCTTGTCCATAGACAGTCCTTTTTTTTGGTAAAATCTTAATTTAAGGACATTGGCAATTGAAAACGAGCTATTGACATTAGCTTTCAGGGCTTTAAGCAAATTGGGCTTTGAGGTTTGGATTCAGAAAGGGTGTGGTCTTGATCAATGCTTCCCTAGTGTGTTTGGAATAATTGCCAAATTTCCATGGCAAAAATCCAGTAGCATTTTGCCTTAATTTCGTGGCAAAAATCTGGCAGCGCCTCGCCTTAGATACATCATAGCATGTAAAACACTATTCTTACCAAGCTTTTGCTATGAGAATACGGCAATAGGGATGCCCCATTTTCACGGCAAAAATCTGGCAAAGTTTCGCGTTTGGTGCGCTATGGCACGCCGGCAGGGTTTCATGCCAGTGTATATGGCGTGTGCCAACATGCTCATGCTAGGACGAGCTGAAACCCCACAAAACATTTAAGCACATTGATATGTGTCATATACACGAGGAAACCAATGTCACTTGGTGACATGAATCGAGATGGTCACACTGCGGTGACAATGCACACTATATGACATGAATATGCACCTGCAGCAAATGCCTTGAGCACATACTCATGTCACAAGGTCAAGAGCACTCATAGCTAGAGAGGGTCACTCACGTAGCCACGAGAGTCCATCATACAAAGTGCACGATTACCCACACACATGCAGGCATATATACATAATGCTATCACACAGAGCTAGAAAGATAAACAAACATTGCCAGCATCCTAAAGGTATGGCCCAATAAGGTACAAGAAATGTAAAACAGATATTGTGATACCCAAGGAACGCAGCCCAAGCAAGGAGCAAGAAAAATAAAGGGTACAAGGAGAGGGGGAACCCTAATACATGCTCTAGAGAAGATGCTAAGAGAGAGGGAGAAAGATATAACCACTCGGGGAGGCTAGGCCTCCTAATCTATTGAACATTGCCCGTCTTCCTGCTTGCATCCTTGCCCCTTTTGCTTATGCCTAGGAGGTTGCACCCTTGCTCCAAGTGTCCATGCTCTATGCGTCTACATGCAATGACAGAAGAAACAAGCCAGCAGACAAGCAGAAAGAAAGCATTCTAAAAGACAAGCTATCAAAGAGAGAGAGCTAAACGGGGGCAAACAAACATGTTATCAAACAAAGAGGGTACCCTAGGAAGACAAATGTAGGTTTGGATCGAGTGTCCATAGTTCCATTGGATTGGAGTATGGACGACACACAGACTCATGCATGAACATGTAGGTAAGCGTGTAAAGATGCAAAGAAGCAAAGAAAGCCAAACGAGTGGTACAAAGCAAGCAAGGTAAGCATAACAACATCGCACAGAGAGGAGAAAGGTGTGTATCAAGCACATCGACACCATGGAAGCGTGCCTCACAAGTGGTTACACCCCAAGTAACCCACTAAAGGGACGGATGCAACCACACGTAGCAAGTGACCTCAAAGACTAACAAGCACAAGCCCATGGAGGGCATAAAGCATGGCAAAGCCTAGATCTAAATAGGCAAACATGGAGATAAAGCATAAAAGGAAACAAACATAGACATGCATAAAGCAAATGATCCAAACCCTTTGATATAGGCTTAGGTGTATGGATGTAGGCCTAGATCACATGATCTAGATCTACACCCTACCAAGAGGGCCAAAACACAAGAAAGAAGAGATAACAAAAAGTAAAAACACTTTAGAAGCACATGGCATAGCAACTAACATGTAGATCTAGACACATGAACATGGCAAAGGGCACACAAAGATATAGATCTAAGCATAAACATGGCAAGGAGCACATAAACAAATAGATCTAAGCATAAACATGCTAAGGAGCACATAAACAAGTAGATCTAGGCATAAACAAGGCAAGGAGCACATAAACAAGTAGATCTAAGCATGAACATGGCGAAAAGCACCTAAGCACATAGATCTAAGCATAAACACAAAATTTAGGCATATCCTAGCCCAAGAAGGCTAGGCCAACAAGATCAAAGCAGTAAAACATGGCAAAAAGCAAGGAAACATGCTAAAAACGGCTATAAAACATGCTAGGAAGCAAGATAAAACAAAGATTTACTATGGAAAGCAAATAGACATGCTATGAACAAAGATAAAGCAAAGGGTGTAGATTGTAGCTAAAAAGTTACATTTACACCCTTTAAACCTCAAATCCAAGGTCCTAAGACCAAGGAAAGGGAAAAGAGTGCAAAAACACTACCTCTTGATTGTTGAAGAAAGAGAGAAATCAAAGACTTTTTTGATGTGTTTGGGAGAGAATTTAGAAAGGAAAAGAGAGAGAATCTGCCCCGAAAAATGCTCCAAATTGCCCAATTATTTATTTATTTATCATCATCATCATTATTATTATTATTATTATTATTTTTGATCTGAGAGGGGGTCTAGGGGTATTTATATTGAAAAAGTGACTCTTCAGCTTTGGAATGGCTTGATGAAGGCCTTCTTGGGCTTGGATTGGGTTGATCTTGGTGTCTATGGAAAAATCTAGATGTTTAGTTTTTGGAACACTAAAGAATTTGAAAATCCAACGGTTGAATTAAAAGTTATGCCCTCGAGAAGCGAGGTGACGTGCTTTGCACAGTTTTCGAGATATCTCCACTGTTTTAAACCCAATTCTAACCCATGAGTAGTCATTGAAAAAGGAATTCAATAATCATCATGATGACACTGGTCTTGACTCGTTCCAACAGTCGGATCAAAATTAGGATTTTTAAGGCCCTCAAAAGTCAACCTCGGGTCAAACTTGGCCAAACTTAGTCAAAGTTGACGAAAATCACCTAGTAGCTTGGGTTTGATGTAAAAACATGAAAAATGTGATTTTGGGATGATTTTGACTAGTTTTGACTTTCAGTCAACCCAAGGTTGACTAGGGGCATTTTGGTTAATTTAACCTGAAATAGCTATTTGAGTGCTCCGATGCCCGAATGGGTTGTGCCACGTCGGTTAGATGTTTTTGCAACTCCATGGAAGAAAGTTAATATTTTTGAGATTTTTGGGTTCAACATGCAAATCAAGTGCAGAAAAAATACGGTATCTGCAGCTGCCCCTTCTTTATCTGACATCTCAATGGTAAGGGGAGGAGTTGGATAAGGAATGTAATTCTACATTTTGTTGCCCCAAAATTGCATAGGAAATTGTGTTGTTCATGGGTCAAGATTGGTCCTTAGTGCTAGGTAGAAATTCTCTTCTTTTTTTTTTTTTGGTCAACGGTCAACCGTTCAACATTGACCCAGTCAACGCTGACCGACGGCCACATAAGGTACGCTAGGTAGACCCCGCGGCCACTAAAGGTGCACCAGGCTACACATGCCGTATGGTGGCCTATAAATGGGCCCTAAAGCCTCATTTTGACCATTCTAACTTCGTTTCTCTGAACTCTCACTTCTAAAAAAGCTTTCTAGAGCAAGTAGCGGTCTAACGGGTCTAGCTTTTAGCTTCAGTTTGCAGCTTCAGCCTTCTGTTCTGCACTTGAGGTCAATGGCTATTTTCTCTTTCTTTCTTTTTTTTTTTTTTCTTTTTTTTTTTTTTTTTCTGCAAATATGTTAGTAACAACACAACTAGAAAAACATGCTAGAACCTATTTTATTTTTGGTACTTTTGCATATATGTTTTTTTGTTTTTATCATTTATGCCATGATGATGTTGGAAGATATATTTGTTCACATGTTTGAGTAGCATAGGCGAACTTGCATATGTTGGATGCTATGAAAACACATGAAACACTACGAAAACAAAGAGAAAAGCTAGGTAGATATGAGAAACTATGCATGACAAATGGAAAATTTTGGGAGATTGAAAAAGTGAGAACAATGTAATTTTGAGTAAGGGTAGTTTTGGAAAACAAAGGATTAAACGATCACTGCCGAATCTGAATCTCGATATAGGAATAGGATTAAACGGTCACCACCGAATCTAAATCCTGATGAGACTAAACGGTTGCTGCTAAATCTAAATCTTGAAGAAGGCATAAGATTAAACGATCGCTAGTGAATCTAAATCCCGATGAGACTAAACGATCGCTGCCAAATCTGAATCTCGAAGAAGGCATAGGATTAAACGGTCACTGTTGAATCTAAATCTCTGAAGAAGGCATAGGATCAAACAGTCGTTGCCAAATCTGAATCCTAATGAGACTAAATGGTCACTACTGAGTTTGAATCTCGAAGAAGACATAGGATTAAATGGTCATTGTCGAATCTGAATCCCGGTGAGACTAAATAGTCATTGCCAAATCTAAATTTTAAAGAAGGAATAGGATTAAACGGTCGCTGCCAAATCTGAATCCCGATGAGACTAAATGGTCCCTGCCGAATCTGAATCTTAATGAGAATAAACTGTTGCTACCAAATCTGATTCTCGAAAAAGGCGTAGGACTAAACGGTCGCTGCTGAATCTGAATCCTTGAGATTAAATGGTCACTACCGAATCTAAATCTCGAAGAAAGCATAGGATTAAACGGTTGCTACCGAATCTGAATCTTAATGAGACTAAACGGTCGTTGCCGAATCTGAATCTCGAAGAAGGCTTAAGATTAAATGGTCACTACCGAATCTGAATCTCAATGAGACTAAACAGTCGCTACCGAATTTGAATCTCGAAGAAGGCATAGGAGTAAACGGTTGTTGCCAAATCTGAATCTTGAAGAATGCATAGGATTAAATGATCGTTGCTGAATCTGTATCCTGATAAGACTAAATGGTTTTTGCTGAATTTGAATCTTGAAGAAGGCATAAGATTAAACGGTTTTTGCTGAATCTGAATCCCGATGAGACTAAACGGTCCATGCCGAATCTGAATCTCAAAGAAGGCATAGGATTAAACAGTTGCTACCGAATCTGAATCCTAATGAGACTAAATGGTTGCTGTTGAATCTGAATCCTAAAAGAGGCATTTTGAAAACTTGGATACTTTTGAGGCAAAAGAGATAGGACTAAATGGTCATTGCCGAATTTGAATCCTAAGAGAGGTATTTTGAAAACTTGGAATACTTTTGAGGCAAAAGAGATAGGATTAAACGGTCATTGCTGAATATGAATCCTAAGAGAGGTATTTTGAAAATTTGGAATACTTTTGAGGAAAAAGAGATAGGATTAAAAGGTCGTTTCTGAATCTTAATCCTAAGAGAGGTATTTTGAAAACTTGGAATACTTTTGAGGCAAAAGAGATAGGATTAAATGGTAATTGCCGAATATGAATCCTAAGAGAGGTATTTTGAAAATTTGGAATACTTTTGAGGAAAAAGAGATAGGATTAAACAATCGTTTCCGAATCTGAATCCTAAGAGAGGTATTTTGAAAACTTGGAGTACTTTTGAGGCAAAAGAGATAGAATTAAACGGTCATTATTGAATCTAAATCCCAAAAGAGGTATTTTGAAAACTTGCAATACTATTGAGGCAACATGACATCTTGGTATGAACATGCATGATATGTGTTAGGTAGTAGGGTTAGATATACTTACTTGCCTGCTTGCATTGCCATATGTTTTGGGCTTACTAATTAAATCTGGATTTGTTCTTTGTAGATTATGTCTTGGTAATCGAGATCAAGTGGGGATCATGGGAAGGCTCCAATCATTCTTCCATCTTGAGTGGACTTATCCAGCGGTGATGATGACACTGTTTTGGCTAGCGAGCAGGTTGCGCAGACCCTTCAAAGGGACTTTGATCGAGGAGATGATGACACTACGCCCCCTAGGAGCATACATATAGCACATCGTACTAAGCGCCGATGTTCGGTAGAGACAGCCAATGCCTTATCTCAGTCCCGCACTAGTTCGGGAGGAGGTTCTTCACAATTCCCTTGGACCGAGAAGGGAAGAGGCCCATGGGGCGACAAGTTTGGAGACGAGCTCATGTTTGATATGCATGTTGATCTGGAGGCCGATGATATAGCCGGGGGAGGCCTTAGTGCTTTTAGGTGCAAGAGTCGTAGACCGAGGTTACCACTTCATCAGGCCAGATTAGAAGCCTATACTAGAGAGATAGATGACAGCATTGAGGACACCTATCTACAACATCATTTAAAGAGGCATCCTTCCACTCAGGCACGGAAGGGTCAGGTACGCTTTTCTTTTCCCTTCCTTTTGTCAGTTCTATATATATATATATATATATATATATATATATATATATATATATATATATATATATTATGTGTGCTAACGGATAGCTCTTCTTTGATTTTGAGCACAGGGTGCTGATAGGGTTCCTGGCTGAGGGGCATGGTCTTCATTTTCCCTTCGCTTGTTTCGTGCCTCTACTGATGCGTGCTATCATGCCTTCTTGATGGAGCAGGGGTTCAATGCCTTCCTTAGTATTCCACCTTGTTCCATGAGGCATAGGTTGGCTGAGGCTTTGGTGCAGCAATTTCATGCTGTGACAGACACTTTTCACCTAAGCTACGGGGAGTATGCAGTCCTTCCCCTTGACTGGATGGCCATCTTGGACCTTATATTTGGAGGGGAGCTTGTCCGGACTGAGTTTGTGAGCTTCGCAATGGCGAGCGAGCTTTTAGGCATTCCCTACCCTTTTACCAAGACAACCAAAGGGTATTTTGGGCCTATTGATGAGCCCTAGATTTGTATACGATGGCTATAGGAGAACATAACTTGGGTGGCAGAGCCAGACGACGTCGCTCTTAGGCAATTTTTCTTCTACTTCATCGGTAGTTGCTTGTTGGGCAATAACAGGTCAATGCTGACTTATAGCTTACTGACAGCCATGAGAGTGGTGTCCGTTATAAGGGCTTATGATTAGGGGTCCCTTTCTTACGGATTTTTCATTGCCTATTTGAGGCAAGTGTCATGCCAGGGCTTCAGGAGCCTTGATGGTTGTTGGCAAAATTTGACTTGGTGGGCATATGAGTACATCCCGGCCATGCAACCGCAATATGTTGGCCTTTCCATAACGATATATCCCAGGGCATATGCTTGGTGTTGGAAAAATACATATTTGTATCGCATACAAAACATACGCAGCGGAAAATTAACAAATCTACTTCATTCGCAATTAATAACATGTACTATATAAATTTCAGAATATAAGAACAAGAGAGTGTACCTTGGTGCGGTGAAATTCAAAACCAAAGATTAGAAATACTTGAGAACACTTTTAATCTTCACTCTAATTCCACTAGTGCTCAAGAAGTGTGGTCTCTCAATCAGTTTATATGTATGTGTTCAAGGGAGAATAAGAGAGTGTCCTACACTCACATACAAACCATTTCATTCTCTTTCAAAATTCTGTATGTTTCTCTCCTTATAACTGATTATCTAATTGGGCTAGTCTTGTGGGCCATTCCAATTGGCCTTTAGTATGTGGCTTGGAGTGGGACTAAAAGGGAACAAATAAGACTCTAGCTCCAATGGGCATTAGGCTTTTCTGTCAACTCTTGGCAAGTCCAAAGTTACCATTAATTATATTTAATACCACTATATAAATATAATTGCACTCTAGGCCTTATTAATAAATTATATCCCAAGACTTTATTGTACATTCAACTCCTTCATAAAATATTCGTTTTAATACAAAGTCATGAATGTAGACTACCACTTTGAAGATTACTACATTTTAATCCTTAAGTACCTGGTTTAATTCTTTAAGTTATTCATCATATATTTATGAAATCCAATTTCATAAATATAAACTTTAGTAACTTCTTACTAAAGTGGTTAGGCCTAACACTCTAAATAACCAAACCCATTAAACTTATCTCAAGGGAATTTTTTATATCTCTGTTAAGAGATTATGAATTCCATCTTGAGAATATATGTTCCATCAACACTAAATGTGGCTGCCCAACATATTGAGGTTTTGATCGTGACTTTAGATCTCACTCCTGATATATCAAAGCAACCTACACTTCATGATCAGGTCCATTATTCTCTCAGGATTAAGAGTTCCTGTAAATAGAAGTCGTGAGATTTATTATTCATTTGACAGTCATTAGGAGAATAATAAATCTCACAGCGGTCCAGTTCAATATGTCTTAACTCTTAAAACATATCAACATACCAACTAGAAGTCTTCACTTCTATGATCAAGACAAATTATCTTAGTTGATATGTTATAGTCTTCAAATGAAATGCCTAATTCCATCACCGACTACGAACTAAAATTCTGAGTTTACAAAGAACTTGTGACTTATATCTTCTGTGACTAAATCACATAAATCACATACTATGCATCTCATGGACTATATGATAATGTCCCATTAGTTCATTTATAAATAGTCTCATATAATTAAACAATTTAATTATTTATGACATGCCAATAAATTGGATTTTAGGTCACAAACCCTAACAATCTCCCGCTTGCCCTCAAAGACAATTTATCAAATATCCGACATTTATTTCCCTTTAGAGTAATTCATAGTCACTCTAAGGCAAGGTTTTGAAACAAGTTTCAGCCAGATTTATTACATAAATTATCTTTTCTGCTACTACTTTTCACGTACTCATATCTCTCTAATGAGATAATACTTACGCTTAATGTGTATCTTCACCACCAAGGATGAACACATATCTTGAAGTCCAACTTCATGAATCATAATCAAACTACAAGTCAGTATTTGTACATCCAATATCCATCAAATCCTCACTTTGGTGGACAAGCATATAATCCCTCATTCTCCTAATATATTTGAGTATATGCTTTACTCCCACTAAATTAAGTGATCTTAGATTCAGTTGATATTTGCTTACCATGCCCATCGCAAAATAGATATTTAGCCTAGTATTTAGCATAGCATAAAGACTTCCTATTGATATGGTATAAGGAACCGTCTTAATATGCTCTTCCTTTTATATGTCTTAGGACTATAGTCCTATATAAAGGAACTTTAAACTTAAAAGGAAAAAAAAATCCTTTTTTGAAGTATTACATGCTATACTTGGCTAGAATCTAATCTATTAAAGCAGTTTGAGGTAGACCTAACATCCTAATTTCTGAATTTTAACAAAGTTTAATTCTTAGGATGTGACTAGTCTTTCTCAAGTACTTTATATCAAATTGGACTAGACAACAAAAACTCTATTGATGACAATAACTCTACATCATTCTAAATGATTAGAATGTCATCAACATAAATTAAGAGATTTACTATTCTATATAGCTTTTACACACATAAGGCCTTTTAATACTTGAACAAAATCAAACAATTTTATTTCTTGATCAAAGATGGTATTTTATGATTAGTATGCTTGCTTTAGTCCATAAATGGAATTTAAGCAACTTGTTACTAAACACTATTGGTTCTTTGCTATGTACAAGTCTAGTTACATCATTTAGATGTCTCTCTGAAGATTGCTACTAAAAGAAGCTTTCTTGATATCCATTGCCATATTTCAACCAAATGAAATATAATGGATAAGAGAATCTAGATAGAGTCAAACTTGACTATTGGTGAAAAAAAAATTTCATAGTCGAACCATTTCTTTCTGAATAAATCTTTTCGCCACTAGTCTTGATTTTGAAGGTTTGTACCTTCAAATCTATCAATCTCATCTTTCTTGTAGACCTATTTGAGAACAATAGGTTTAATGCCACTAGACTTTGAAGGTTTGTACCTTCTAGACTTTAAATAGAATTTAATTCTATTCATATAACCTTGATCCAGTATTCCATATTCATATTATCTATTGCCTCTACGTAGGACCGAGGATCAAATTCATATCCTTGTGGAATGACTTCAAAAGTTTATCCCAAAAGTAAGAATTTATTTGGTAATTGATAACCCTCCCACTACGATATTGTACCGGTGTACTAGCTATATATATATATATATATATATATATATAGAATAATGCCTTGTGGTGTATCTAATACAACCATCTCATTTCTTATTGTATTTTATAGTTGCCCTACAACAAATTTTGACATTTTTCTTCTAGAACAATTCTACATTTAGCTTTAAGATTATTCACATAGTCATCATCAAGAAACTTTGTATTTGTACTTTACAAACATCTTGTCTTCTTTATAACTACCAAAATAATCTTCTGCAATTCCTTTTGGATACCTAACCTAAACATCTTCTGCAATTCCTTTTGGATACCTAACATAAACACACATTTTTCTATCTTTTGATTTCAATTTGTCAGACTTCCTTTCTAGCACAAGTGTTGGACATCTCAAAAAGTGGAAGTATCATATACTAGGTTTTTACCCAATCCACAATTTGACAAATGTTCTAGGAACAAACTTTTGAAATCAATTTTAGAAAATGTATAGTAATACATAGAGTTTATCTCCAAAAGAAACAAGCAAATGGAAATACTTATAATGTATGTTACTATTTCTTAAAGGGTCTTATTCCTCCTTCATGTATGCACTAACTTAAAGAAGTCATTGAAACTATATTCCTTTACAATAAAGGAGCCCGAGATCATATTATCTTCTAAATAGAATTCATAGACTGTGAATAAAAAAAAATAATGGTTCTAAAAGCCCTCTTTCACCAATCTTGAATACCATTTAGATTAATAAGATCTAGACATAAGTGTCAAGACATAAAATACCAAAGGGTGGAAACTTTCTCTTTAAAAAGTAAAACATGTAAATTTCCATTTAGAAAACAATCATGGACAATGCTTACTTTACCAAAATGGAAACACTTTCTTTTGGTCATACTTTTGAGTCTAATTTCCTTTTGGCAACTAGCTTGTCCAATTGTTTGGTATTATAATTCCTCTTCTTACCATCCTTACCTTTTGGTTCAGGCTAAGAATTTGAATTAAATCATATTGATCCTAGCCTTAGTTTTTAGGATGTCTTCCATTGCGTAGAACTCACTTATCAACTCAAATAATATAAAAAAATTTATTTTCAAAACAATCTGAATTGATCAAATGATTCTAACACGGACTTGTGGATCATATCCATATGAGATTAACACTTAATCTCTACATCCAAGAATTCCAATTCATTTAAAAATAAAATATTTTCATAAAATGATATAGAATTGGAACTCTTAAGTGTTTCTTAGCACTCAATATGATTCATACCAAAACTCTCATTTAGACTTAATATAAAGTCTAAGTCTAGTACTAACTCTTGCATCTCATGCTGTAGCACAATTGAGATAGAAGCCAATGAAACATTTTAGCATTTCAATGGAGACTATGATCATATCATAAGCTATCTTCCATCATTGCATCATGCATAAGAAATTATGACAACATTGAATTGAAACATATTTATGTACTTCATCTCCTTTAAGCACCATGTCCAAAATTATTTCTTAGTTAATGTGATTCAATTAAAACGCTAGCTAGAGAACAAAATTTATGGCAACTTTATTTTGAGACTATGAACATAATTACAAGGACATTATATTTTGCATCCATAATCACATAATATGGAACCCAAAAACCATATTATACTAGGTGCAATGACAACCTAATCCCGCAATTAACATTCCTCAGCATAGAGTGAATACCAACCACTATGACCAGGTGAAAATTATTCTCATTATTAATGCTATCATGGTAACTCTTACCAAACAAAAATAATTTGCGCTTTTCCTTTAGCCTCTAAGTAATAATGACATAACTCCTTTGGGAGGTTAACATTACACTTAGTCTAGTGTACACCATTATTTAGAATCATGTGTAGCCACATTTCATCTCCCTTATAGTGTTTAAACTTGTAGTACTATGAAGCAAAACACCCTCCTTTAGGATCGCAAGGCATATACGCCAAGACGAGATGCTTGTTCACACTACTTTAAACGGGTAAGTTCAATCTTGTAGTACTATGAAGTAAATGATAGGCCAAGAATGTATTGATCTCTTTGGTAAATTAATCAATTAATTAGCCAAGTTAATTAATTAGATCCAATTACATGCAATAAGCATGGTAGCACAAACAATTCACCAAATAAACTAAATGCATCGAAAATTAAATTTGACACGGGTGATTTGTTTACGAATGGGGAAAACCACCGAGGCAAAACCCCACTAGGTGAATGTAAGGTCACCACTCCTGAGAATCCACTATTATCATAACAAGCGGTTACAAGTAAAGGAATCCTAATACCTTATACCAACCTACAGTTGAACCCTTACTCCAATACACAATTGGACTTGTAATGTAGTGACAATCTCTCATTTTCAATGCACGGCTCCTAGTACGTGACTAACCAATTGATGCACGGATCCAAGTACGTGACTAACACACCAACTTAAGAAGGATGTTGGCTGCAAAGTTCTTCAGTTCATCCACACGATGAAGATCAAGAAGCACCTTGGTCACAAAACCCTATGGCGTACAAACGTAGCAACTTCTTCAAAAGAAAGATCAATTAGGGCATATGTCTTCGGTCACAATATGCTTGCATAAAACATTTGCATCAAGTTTCATCCAATTGCATCATCTGAGATGGCCCTTAAAATAATCCTTATAACTGTCTAGGGTTGCGAGAAAAGAAACCCTATACAAATAAACATGGATATGCGTGAAATTAGATTACACATGTTTTCTAATTAAAAAGCCTTTCTTTTAAAATATCTAGTGGGAGAGAGATACAAGGGTTGGATCTCACGGCCTCTATTATCGATTCAAAGTAGTGTGGGTAAGAACCTCGTCTTGGCGTATATGCCTCGCAATCCCAAAGGAGGGTGTTTACTTCATAGTACTACAGGATTGAACTTACCCATTTAAGGTAGTGTGAACAAGCACCTCGTTTTGGCGTATATGTCTTGTGATCCCAAAGAAGGGTGTTTTGTTTCATGGTACTACAAGTTTAAACACTATAAGGGAGATGAAATATGGCTACACATGATTCTAGATAACGGTTTACACTAGACTAAGTGTAATGTTAACCTCCTAAAGGAGCTATGTCATTATTTACTTAGAGGCTAAAGTTAATACGACATATTATTAGTGTTTGATAAGAATTATCATGACAACACTAATAATGAGAATAGCTCAATCAATCATGATGTTTATAATATACTTGCTACAAAAGAATTATAGACATGGATTGGGTTTCATTGCATATTTTATGTTATGATTTTATTTAGGTTCCATACCATATGTTTATATGCTAAATTGATAATATCCAGTTTACTTATTATATTGATGTTTGTTATTTTCAGATTTAAATCATGGCATCTTTTAGCCCACTTGTTGCTATACTTAATCAAAACAAACTAACTGGATCTAACTATGTTGACTAGAAAAGAAACTTGGACATTATTCTCGCTACTGAAGAACCTTGTCCTAACTTTCCATTATTAGATGCTCCTTCTAAGGAAAAATAGCAATATGTTCGTTGGTAGAAATCTAATGAGATGGCTAAGTGCTATATCCTAGCATCTATCTCAAATGTTCTACAACATCAAATGCAGGATGTAGAACTAGCTTCGGACATAATGCTAAGCCTAAAGGAGATGTTTGGTGAGTAAGGCCGTTCTGCTAGGCAAGAAACCATGAGGTAGATTTATAATACCAAAATGGCTGAAGGTACTTCAGTAAGGGAGTATTGTCTTAGGATGATCTCTCATCTGAATACACTGGAGGTTTTAGGTGACGATATTGATGGAGAATCCCAAGCGGATATGATACTCCAGTCATTACCAGAATCATTCAAGGAATTCAGACTTAATTATAACATAAACAAAAAGATTTATACATTTTCTTAATTAATGAATGAATTGGTGGCGGTGGAAGGCATTCTTTGTACATCCAGTTTTGATGCTAATATGGTTAAAGCTTCTTCTTCTCAACCTAAATCCAAAGGCAAGGGTAAAAAGAAGAAGAAGAAGGACTTCTCCAAGCAAGATGGTAAACAAATTGCCTTAGGAGTTGCCAACAAGGGAAAGAAGAAGGACTATGCCAAAGGAAAGTGTTTCCATTGTGGCGAGAAAGGTCTTTGGAAGAGGAATTGTCTAAAATTCAGAGCTGCCAATAATAAGGGTATGAAAAGTTCATTCCTTCTTGAAATATGTTTAGTACAAAATCCCACGGATTCCTAGTGTGTGGATTCAAGTTGTGCTAATCATAACTACAATACTTTGCAAGGGTTCTAGGAGACCAAAAAGCTGAATGAATGGGAATTGTTTCTTACTTTGGCTGATGGGAGCAGAATTTCAGTTGTAGCTGTTGGAGTGTTTAATTTGTGTTTTAGTTCTAGAGTTTTAATATTGAAAGACTGTTTGTATGTATCTAATGTTCATAGAAATTTAATTTCTGCAACTTATTTAGGTAAACATGGATATTGTGTTATACTGAAAGACAATGTTATAATAAAGAAGGATAAAATGTTTATCTGTTCTGGCAATATTGTTGATGATCTTTATATTTTAATTCCTAATAAGCATGAATTATAAAATTTTGAATTAGATAATAACTCTCATGTAAAATCATTAAAGAGAAAGTTTCCTTCTACTAATGATGCATATCTTTGGCACTTGCATTTGGGTCATATTAATTCAAACAGAATTCAAAGACTGATCAAAGATGGACTCTTAGAGCCATTGGACTTTGATGAATTTCTAGTTTGTGAATCTTGTTTGGAGGGCAAAATGACCAAAATACCTTTTAATGCAAAAGGTAGAAGAGCCCAAGAGTTGCTTGAATTAGTTTATACGGATGTATGTGGTCTTATATCAACCCAAGCAAAAAGAGGTTATGAGTACTTCATCACTTTTATGGATGATTACTCAAGATATGATTATGTGTACATAATGAGACGGAAGTCCGAAGCCTTTGAAAAGTTCAAAGAGCTTAGGGCTGAAGTTGAGAATCAATTGGGTAAATGCATAAGGGCCATTCAATCTGATCGAGGTGATGAATACCTTCTTGGGAATTTCAAGGATTACTTAACTCAAAATGGGATTGTATCCCAATTGACTGCACTTGGAACTCCCTAACAAAATGGTGTAGCAGAGAGAAGGAACAAGACTCTTTTAGAAATGGTTGGTCTATGATGAGTTGTTCAACTTTACCAATTTCTTTTTAGGGATATGCACTAAAAACCGCAATGCATATTTTAAATTTAGTTCCATCAAAATAAGTTCCCAACACACCTAAGGAATTGTGGAGTGGGTGCAAGCCTAGTATGAAATATCTTCACATTTAGGGATGTCCAGCATATGTGTTGAAAGGGAAGTCTGATAAGTTGGAAGCAAAAACAAAAGTATGCATGTTTTTAGGGTATTCAAAGGAAACCAAGGGTTATTTTATTCTATAATCATAAAGATAACAAAGTGTTTGTTAGCACCAATACCAAATTTTTAAAAGATGATTACGTGAATAATTTTAATCCTAGAAGTAAAGTTGTCTTGGCTGAATTAGATGAACCTGTAATTGAACAACCAATAGATGAAACTAGGGATGATGTGGTTGTATTAGATACACCATAAGATTCTGCTTATGAGATGTCTAGTACACAATGCCTCGTTGTAGTGTGAGGATTATAAGGCCACCTGTAAGATTTATAGGTCAGGGACAAACTTATGAAGTTATCTCAAAAGAGGCTGATTCTGATCCTTACACTTATGAAGAGGCAATGAAAGATAGAGTTGCACATTATTGGGTCAAAGCTATAAAATTTGAATTGGATTCAATGTATTCCAATCAAGTTTTGGATCTTGTAAAGGCACCTAATGGCATTAAACCTGTTGGTTGCAAATGGGTTTACAAGAGGAAGAAAGGGATAGATGGAAAGGTTAAAACCTTTAAAGTAAGGCTAGTGACAAAAATGTATACATAAAAAGAAGGTATTGATTATGAAGAAACCTTTTCACCAGTAGCAATGCTTAAATCTATTAGAATTCTCTTATCCATTACTGCTTATTATGATTATGAGATTTGGCAAATGGATGTCAAGGCTGCATTTCTTAATGGCAATCTTGAAGAAGAAATCTATATGATGCAACCAGAAGGTTTCATAGCAAAGAACCAAGAGCATATTGTATGCAAGTTGAAAAGGTCTATTTATGAACTTAAGCAAGCATCTAGATCATGGAATACCAGATTTGATCAAGCAATCAAGTTATTTGGTTTTGAACAAAATCTAGATGAACGAGGTGTGTACAAAAGATATCGAGATAAAGTAGTAATGTTCGTAGTGCTTTATGTTGATGATATTCTACTCATTGGAAACAATGTAGGGTTAATGTCATCAGGAAAGATTTGGTTGTCAAGCCAATTTGATATGAAGGACTTAGGCGATGCTAACTTTATTCTAGTGACCAAGCTTTGGCGAGATCACAAGAATAGAATGTTAGGCTTGTCACAAGTTGGATATATAGATAAGGTTCTAGAACGGTTTAACATGAAAAACTCCAAGAAAGGATTGCTTCCTTTCAGACATGGAGTTCCTCTGTCTGATGACCAAAGGCCTAAGACTCTTGAGGAAGAAAATATGATAAGACAAATTCCCTATGCTTCTGCAGTGGGAAGTCTTATGTATGTCATGCTTTGTACTAGACTAGATATCTGTTATTCAATTGGCATGGTTAGCCGATATTAATCAAATCTAGGACTTAGACATTGGCAAGCTGTAAAGCATGTTCTCAAGTATCTAAGGAGAACGAGAGATTATATGTTTGTTTACCATAGTAAGGATTTGATTCCCATTGGTTATACAAATTTAGATTTTCAATCAGATCTTGATTTCAGAAAGTCCACTTCATATTGTGTGTTCACCTTGGGAGGTGGAGCCATAAGTTGGAGGAGTGTTAAGAATTCTTGTATTGTTGACTCCACCATGGAAGCTGAATATGTTGCTGCTTGTGAAATGGCAAAGGAAGCTACTTAGCTCAAGAAATTCCTTTTTGATCTTGGTGTTGTGAGAATTGAGCAAGTTCCTATCACATTGCTCTGCGACAATAGTGGAGTGATTGCACAATCCAAGGATCCAAGGAATCACAAGAAAGGAAAACATATTGAAAGAAAGTACCACATCATTCGAGACATTGTTGCTCGAGGAGATGTAGTAGTAGCAAAGATTGATAGTGCAAATAATTTAGCAAATCCATTTACCAAAACCTTGCCCCAAAGGACTTTTGAGTCACATTTGGAGAGAATGGGAGTTAGATTAGTGCATAATAATCTTTAGGCAAGTGGGAGATTGTTAAGATATGTGCCCTTTAAATCCTATTGTATGATGCTATGTATGACATTATGTTGTGATTAATAAAGTTGTTTTATTATTAACTAAAATGATGGTAACATGAATATTTGGACATTATCATATAGTCCATGAGATGCATAGTATGTGATTTATGTGATTTAGTCACAGAAGATATAAATCACAAGTTTTTTGTAAACTCAGAATTTTAGTTCGTAGTCGGTGATGAAATTAGGCATTTCATCTGTGAAGACTATAACATATCAACTAAGATGATTTGTCTTGATTATGGAAGTGGAGACTTCTAGTTGATATGTTTTAAGTGTTAAGACATATTGTACTGAACCACTGTAAGATTTATTATTCTACTAACAACTGTCAAATAAATAATAAATCTCACGACTTCTATTTACATGAACTCCCAATCCTGAGAGAATAATGAACCTGATCTTGAAGTGTAGGTTGCTTTGATATATTAGGAGTGAGATCTAAAGTCACGATCAAAACCTCAGTATGTTGGGCAGCCACATTTAATGTTGAAGGAACATATATTCTCAAGATGGAATTCATAATCTCTTAACGGAGATATAAAATATTCCCTTAAGATAAGTTTAATAGGTTTGGTTATTCAGAGGGTTAGGCCTAACTACTTTAGTAAGGAATTACTAAAGTATATATTTATGAAATTGGATTTCATAAATATATGATGAATAAATTAAAGGATTAAACCAGGTACTCAAGGATTAAGATGTGGTAATCTTCAAAGTGGCAGTCAACATTCATGACTTTGTATTACTATGAATATTTTAATGAAGGGGTTGAATGTATAATAAAGACTTGGGATATAATTTATTAATAAGACCTAGAGTGCAATTATATTTATAAAGTGGTACTAAATATAATTAATGGTAATTTTAGGTTTGTCAAGAGTTGGAAAAAAGGCCCAAAACCCGTTGGAGCTAGTGTCTTATTTGTCCTGTTTGGTCTCACTCCAAGCCACATACTAAAGCCCAATTGGAATGGCCCAAAAGGCTAGCCCAATTAGATAATTAGTTATATACAAGGGGAGAAACATATAGAATTTTGTATTGAATGAAATGGTGTGTATGTGAGTGTAAGCCACTCTCTTATTCTCCCTTGAACACATACATATAAACTGATTGAGAGACCACACTTCTTGGGCTTAAGTGGAATTGGAGTGAAGATTAAAAGTGTTCCCAAGTACTTCTAATCTTTGGTTTTGAATTTCACCACATTAAGGTACACTCTCTTGTTCTTAAATTCTGATATTTGCATAGTACATGTTATCAATTGCAAATGAAGTGGATCCGTTAATTTTCCACTGTGTGTGTTTTGTATGCGATACAAACCATCTTTTCCCAACAATTGGTCACTTTACTCTATTTGATTTTATTACCAATTCTAGGTTAAGAAAAATGTCATTCTTCCTAATCTAACATGGACGAGTAAAAAATCTTGATTCTTGAGTTCGGAAGTCTTGTTACGTGTAAGGAAGGTGTTAGGCACCCCACAACGCCTATCCATAGATAGTCCTTTGTTCTGGTAAAATCTTAATTTAAGGACATTGGCAATTGAAAATGAGCTATTGGCAATAGCTTTTGGGGCTATAAGCAAATTGGGCTTTGAGTTTTTGATTCAAAAAGGGTGTGGTCTCAATCGATACTTTCCTAGTGTGTTTGGAATCGTTGCCAAATTTCCACGGCAAAAATTTGGCACCATTTTGCCTTATTTTCATGGTGGAAATCTAACAACGCTTCACCTCAAGTGCGTCATAGCACGCAAAATGCTATTCTCACCAAGCTTTCATTGTAAGAATATGGCAATAGGGATGCCCTATTTTCACTACAAAAATCCAGCAGAGTTTTGTGTTTGGTGCGATATGGCGCATCGGTACGGTTTTGTGCCCGTGTATAAGGCGTGTGCCAACATGCTCATGCTAGGATGAGTTGGAGCCCCTCAAAGAATTTAAAACGTTGATATGTGTCACATATACGGGGAAACCGATGTCACTGGGTGACATGGATCGAGATGGTCACACCGCGGTGACTATGCACACAGTATGACATGAATATGCACCTGCAGCAAATGCCTTGAGCATATACTCATGTCACAAGGTCAAGAGCACTCATGGCTAGAGATGGTTGCTCACGTAGCCACAAGAGTCCATCATTCAAAGTACACTATCAGCCACACACACAGAGGCATATATATATAAATATATATATATACATACATCATGCATAATGTTATCACACAGAGTAGGAAAGATAAACAGACATTGCCAACGTCCCAAGGGTATAGCCCAGCAAGGTATAGGAAATGTAAAACAAACATTGACATAACCAGGGAACGCAACCCAAGCAAGGAGCAAGAAAAATAAAGGGTACAGGGAGAAGGGGAACCCTAATACATGCTCTAAAGAAGAGGCTAAGAGAGAGGGAGAAATATATAACCACTCAAGGAGGCTAGGCCCCCTAATCTACTGAACATTGCTCTTTATGGGCTTGCGTCTTCTTACTTGCATCCTTGCCCCTTTTGCTTGCACCTAGGAGGTCGCATCCTTGCTCCAAGTGTCCATGCTCCATGCGTGTACATGCAATAACAAAAGAAACAAGCCAGCAGAGAAGCAAAGAAACAAGCATAAAGAAAGCATGATAAAAGAAAAGCTATTAAAGAAAGAGAGCCAAACGGGGGCAAACAAACATGTTATCAAACAAAAAGGGTGTCCTAGGAGGACAAATGTAGGTTTGGATCGGGTGTCCATAGTTCCATTGGATTGGAGTGTGGACGACACACAGACTCATGCATAAACATGTAGGCAAGCATGCAAAGATGCAAAGAAGACAAGAAAGCCAAACGGGTGGAACAAAGCAAGCAAGGCAAGCATAACAACATCGCATAGAGTGGAGAAAGATGTGTATCAAACACACCGACACCACGGAGGTGTGCCTCACATGTGGTTACACCCCCAAACAACTCATAAAAGGGACGGATGCAACCACACATAGCAAGTGGCCTCAAAGACCGACAAGCACAAGCCCACGAAAGGCACAAAGCATGGCAAAGCCTAGATCTAGATAGGCAAACATGGAGATAAAGCATAGAAGCAAACATACATAGACATGCACAAAAGAAATGATCCAAACCCTTTGATATAGGCCTAGGTGTAAGGATGTAGACTTAGACCACAGGATCTAGATCTACACCCTACCTAAAGGGCCAAAACATAAGAAATAGGAGATAAAAAAAAATTAAAAAAAAAATGTAAAAATGCTTTATAAGCACATTGCATAGCAACCAACATGTAGATCCAGACACATGAACGTGGCAAGAAGCACACAAAGATATAGATCTAAGCATAAACATGGCAAGGAGAACATAAACAAGTAAATCTAAGCATAAACATGCTACAGAGCACATAAACAAGTAGATCTAGGCATAAACATAGCAAGGAGCACATAAACAAATAGAACTAAGCGTGAACATGGCAAAAAGCACCTAAACACATGTATCTAAGCACAAACACAAAATTTAGGCATATCCTAGCCCAAGAAGGCTAGGCCAACAACATCAAAGCGGTAAAACATGGCAAAAAGCAAGGAGACATGCTAAAAAAGGCTATAAAACATGCTAGCAAGTAAGCTAAAACAAAGATATACTATGGAAAGCAAATAGACATGATATGAACAAAGATAAAGCAAAGGGTGTAGATTGTAGTTAAAAAGCTACATCTACACCCTTTAAACCTCAAATCCAAGGTCCTAAGACCAAGGAGAGGGAAACGAGTGAACACTACCTCTTGATTGCTGAAAGAAGAGAGAAATCAAAGGTTTTTTGATGTATTTGAGAGAGAATTTAGAGAGGAAAAGAGAGAGAATTTGCCCAGAAAATGCACCAAATTGCCCAATTTTTGTTTTTGTTTTTTATTTGAGGGGGCCCTAGGGGTATTTATATTGAAAATTGACTTTTCAGCTCAAGCGGCTACTTAATGACCTCTAGCCAAGCTCTGGCGGTCACTTTGAAGCCGCCGACTTGGAATGGCTTGATGAGGGATTTCCCGGGCAAGGATTGGGTTGATCTTGGTGACTCTGGAAAGGCCTGGATGTGTAGTTTTTGAAACACAAAAGAACTTGAAAATCCAACAGTTGGATCAAAAGTTATGGCCACGGGAAGCGAGCTAACGCGCTTTACACGGTTTTCAAGATATCTCCACCGTTTTAAACCCAATTCTAACCCATGAATAGTCATTAGAAAAGGAATTCAATTATATTCTCGATGACACTGGTCTCAACCTGTTCCGACGGTTGGATCAAAATTAGGGTTTTCGGTGCCCTCAAGAGCCAATCACGGGTCAAATTTGGTCAAACTTGATGAAAATCACCGAGTGGCTTCGGTTTGATTTAAAAAAATGAAAACTCTGGTTTTGGGAAGATTTTGACTAGTTTTGACTTTCAGTCAACCCAGGGTTGACCAAGGGCATTTTGGTCATTTTGACCTAAAATAGCCCTTTAAGTGCTCCGATGCTCAAATAGGTTGCGCCATGTCAATCTATATGTTTCCACGGCCTTATGGAAGAAAGTTAATATTTTTGAGATCAGACTCATGAAGATCGGACTCTGTCTAGGCAGAATGAGTGCCTAACACCTTCTCATTCTATAACCTAGCCCTTGAACCACAGATTTTGGTTCGTAGAATAGTATCTTGTCTTTTCTTTTGATCAATTGTAACTAGGAAACAATGCCTTGTAGCCTTTTTTCTACTAGATTGTAAGCTAGGAAACAAAGCTATGTATAGTTCTTTTTATCGAATTGTAATTCATTCAAGTTAATGAGGATTTTTATTATTAAGATATTTTATACTCTTTTATAGTTTTTCTTATTTTTTGTAATATAAAAATAAGTGGCGATTTCACATAACCCCAAAGGAGAGGTGCTAATACTTTCTCCTTTGATTTGAGAGCACCTATAAGGGAAAAATTCTCTCACAGTATGCTTATGTGAGGTTCAAAGACTCAAGGGAGTGAGTCTTGACCACAAATATACAATCTACCACTGTTCTAAGAAAAAGGCTTAAAAAGAAGGGGTTATAACATTACGTTATCATTTTAGAAAAGAACTTTTTTTTTTTGGAAAAAAAAAAATTATGTGCTAAACGGGCTCATGAAAAACATATTCTTTTTTGAAAGAACGTATTTTAAAAGAGACACTTCAAAAACATCATTTTTTAGAAAAGAGACATTTTTGAAAATTCTTTGGAGAACATTTTTAAAACAAATTTGAAAACACTTTTTTTTGAAAATTTATTTTAAAGTTTCAGCCCTCCTTAAATAAAAAGATTTTAGTTCCATTTGAAAACATATTTTCTTAAAAAAAAATAATTTTTTTAATACAGTACAGAAAACAATTTTTATACAGTGCAGAAAACAGTTTTTTATACAGCAGAAAACAGTTTTTGTAGTGCAGAAAAACAGTTTTTATAGTGCAGAAAAACAGTTTCGAAAACAAATTTTTTTCTACTTTATAAAAAAAAATTTTTAATTAGGAAAAGATTTTAAAAAGAGTTTTGAAAAACTTTCTTTTTTTTTGTTTCGAAATTTCGGTTTCCCCCTAAAAAAGTTATAATTTTAAAAGTACTTTTGAAAAAGGATTTGAAGAAAAACATTTTTGAAAGCACTTTGAAAAACTTTTTGAAAACAAATGTATCATTATTTTTAGGGTTTCGGTTTCCCTTTAAAATAGTTTTTTTTTTTTGGAGCAGGGAGAAACATAAAGAAAATATTTTATTTTGAAAAATTTTTAAAAGACAAAAGACATTTTCTAAAAAAAAAAAGCTTTTTGAAAAAGACTTTATTTTTAGAAAGGGGTGGAAAGAGATTTTTTTGAAGAAAAAAAAATTAGAATAGAGGTGTAGAGGAGATGTATACTCAAGCATTTTCTTTATGGCACATTATCAACAAGGAAAAGATAAAGAGACAACAACAAGATAGAGTCCATAAAATAAAGCTTGAAATGTAAAGAACTTGAAATGTAAAGACTTAGAATTTAAATTGCAAGAAAAATAAAGACTTGAATTGTAAAAGCTTGGAATGTAAATGGCTTGAAATATAAATGACTTAAAATGTAAAGACTTGAAATATTGTAAAGTTCATTAAAAATGTTTATTTATTTATTGTCTCCTTAAATAGAGTCTAATCCCCTTCAAGCCTTATGGATCCTTCAACACAAAAAAGTGGGAGTTCTTATGCCATCACCACTCTTGGGACACATACCCATATTGTGCCCAAATGGGAGTTTAAACACCATTTAAGGAGGATGATAGAAATTATTTTTTAGTGTCTAGATAATATATTTATATATATATATATATATTTGCATATATATAAGAGCAAGGAAAGTAAAAGGGGATGAGGATGTGCAAGAAAGTAAAAGGGATTGCAATTAATGTAAAGGCAAATAAAATCCTAGATGCCTTGGTGGTATGGGATTTCTTCCCCCTAAGGATACTTCCCACTCATGGCCTAGGATGATGGTCCAATACCCATCTAGGATGAACAACACAAATATAATATATAACATTGATATTAAAAGCATTGAAAATAAAGGGTTAGATGCAAACATAAAGTATACAACAAGTAAGATGAAACAACTATTTACACAACAAAGTGAAGGAAAGAAAGCATTTTTATATATTGAGAGATGATTACAAAAGGAAAAGGGAGGGATGAGTTTAGTTATTAAAGAACTAAACCCATCCCAAAACCTTACCCACAAAAATTACAACAAAGGAGATAGGAAGAAAGCTTTTTTATAGCGTTTCCTAAAGAGAGAGAGAGATTTTTTTTTTCTAAAGGATTTTTGGATTTTTCTCTTTTTTTCTCACAAATCCTACACAAATTTTCTACCTCACTTTTTCATCTATTTCTTAATGATTTTTCCAATAATGGGGGGGGGGGGGGTTATTTATAGCAAAAATGAAGGAATAGGAGGCTAGCATTAGTGTACCGTTGTACACTAGTGCTAGCCGCCCCTTAAAAGGGATGGGTGGCATTGGTGTACCCTAGAACACCAATGCTAGCTCCATCCTTATCCACCTCGTTAGCGCCTCGTCAGCATTTTTCGTCTTTTTCTAACTTTTGACCCGATCTTTGCATGGCTATTTGGAGGCATTTAAGAGCTCCATTTTCTTCATATGAATGGAAAGCTCTGTATGTCTAGTTTCCAATGGTTCTGGCCTCGTTCGATTTGGAGCTACAGTCATCGAGATATTTTGCTTGGAAGGGAGGTGACACAAAGCTGAAAATTTCTGAATGTCTTCCCTTGAAAAATTCACATCTCTTAATCCGGAGCTGATATTGTCAAATCCTTTTGGTGAAAATTAGCTAAGACCTTGTTCTTCAAGAAAGTCCATCCTGTTTTTTCCAGTTCTTACCCAATCGGTACAGCTTATTGCGCGAAGCTAGGTCGAAAACCATTAGTTTTCTTGAAAAATACAGTGAAAATTTTATTAGGGTTTCAGAATTTTTGTGATATCTCATCCGTTTTAACTTCGATTTTTTCCCGTAAACTATCGTTTCAAAGGGACCTATGAGATAACTTAAAATTCAACATGATCCAACGGTCCGATCAAAAAGTCAACTTTTTGACCATACCTAATTAGGGTTTTTGCTAGATTTTCAATAAAAAGGTTTTTTCAAATGTTGTGACTTTTTGATTCACCATTCAAACAGGTTGTATTTATTTTTGCCCTTTTTGGCTTTGAAATTCGTGGTTTTCCACATTTTCTAATTTTTTTGGTTTTTCTGGTCTTTATTCTGACGCGCAAATCGAGACCAAGCAAAATATGGTATCAACACACTCGCTTGTCTTTTTTTTCTTTAACCTTCCTTATAACAGAAAAATCTTCTACTTGATATTATTGCACTAAATCTATCCTCATTCTTCCATTGCTTTAGAATGCTAAATCCAACTTTGTTAAGGACATATTTTATGTAATTGGCTAATCTTTTGACAAAATGCACTTTACTTGTAATTGGGTAGATCTAGGATGAGTTTAGTACTTCAAAAAACAAGAGTTCTAGTCAAGTATTAAATCCATGAAGATTGTACCAAGAAACAAGTGAAGAAAAGCTGTTCATTAAAACTTGACAGATACCTCAATAGAAACAATGTCTATCAAAATTTAAGAACGAAGCTCGACAAAAGCTGAATCTGTCGAGATCTACGAAATCTGAATTTCCAGATCTGATTTTTGGCCCTAACTGACATGTATGTGTAGGATTTCTTTTCTCACAACCCTAGACATATATAAGGCTTATTTTAAAAGCCATTATACATGGAGAACAGGTGAGTAATCTTTGGTCCATTTTTGCATAATGAAAAACCCTGAATCAGATCATCCCTTGCAGCTTGTTGAAGCATTCTATTCAATCCTTCCGAGCACAATAAGAAAAGATATGGTGACAATGGGTCCCCTTGGTGGATTCCCCTAGTAGGAGAGGTTTCACCTTTGGGTTCCCCATTTACTAAGATTAAATAGAACACATTGCTTATGCATTCATGAATGAGGGTTAACCAAGTATCACAAAAGCCCTTTTTTTCATAATTTCAATAAAAAATCGCCACTCTACCCAGTCATACGCCTTACTCGTGTCTAACTTTAGGGTCATGAAATCTGCTTTCTTTGATTTTTGGGTCTTCATATGGTGTAATAGTTCAAAGGCCACCAAAATATTATCTGAAATTGCTTTGTTAGATTGAAAAGCACTTTGTGACTTAGAAATAATATTTGGCAAAACTTTTTTAAGCCTATTAGCAACAGCCTTTGATGCAAGTTTATAGATGACATTACAAAGAGCTATAGGGCGAAAATCAGAGACTACATTAGGGCTTTTTACTTTGGGGATTAAAGTGATATAAGTGTGATTAATTGAGGGAGGGATAGAACCTAAGTTTAGGCAGCTTAGGATTGCACTTGAAACATCTTCCCCAATAGATGGCCAGAATTTTTGGTAGAACAATGGAGGTAACCCGTCAGGTCCCGATGCCTTTAACGGTTCCATTTGTCTCAGCGCTTCATCAACCTCGACCTTAACAAACTCTGCAGCTAACATGGCATTTTGCTCCTCGGTAATCATAGTAGGTACTGCCCTTAAAACTTCCTCCATATATGAAGGTGGGGCCGAAGTGAAAAGATGTTGGTAAAAGTCAATCAGGATGCTTAAGATCTCCCTTTCATCGATGCAAATGATTCCTGCTTCATTTTTCAACTCCTCAATTCTGTTTCTCTTGTACCTGTGGGATGCCCGATTTATGAAAAAATTTTGTGTTCTAGTCCCTTTCATTCAACCACAAAGCCCTTAATCTCAGTTTACACATCTTTTCCTCCTTGATCAATAATCCATTTATCGCCCATTTTAATCGGTTAACTGCATCCATTGTTCCTCCCCTAGTTGCCCTCAGTTCTACTTGCTTCAGCTGTTTTTTTTTTTTTTTTTTTTTTTTTCAAGGCACGGGTAATACTCCCAAATGAAACTCGGCTCCACTATTTTAATTTTTCTTGACACTCCTTTATTTTACCTTCCACTTGCATCATTAAGTTGCCTGAAAAATTATGTCTCCAAGCTAGATCAACAACTTCACTGCATCCGACATCCTCAAGCCACATTTGTTCAAATCTCCATGGTTTTCGTTGCTTAATTTGAATCCCTTTTAACTGGATGATTAAGGGCTTATGATCTGATGACCCACATTCTAAGTGCACATCCTTTGTAGCAGGGAACATGTCTATCCAATTAGTGGTGGCAACAACACGATCTAACCTCTCCCAAATGGCGTTGCCCCCTCCTGTCCCCTTATACCAAGTGTATTTTCCTCCCACAAAGCCCAAATCTTTGAACTCACATTCGTCAAGCACATCCCGAAAGGCTTCCATTTGTCTCCTTGGTATGAACTTGCCTCCCAATTTTTCATCTATCTTCGTGATTTCAATAAAGTTTCCCCACACAACCATGGAAGATTGAACTTACTTTTTAATTTCCTTAATTTTGCCCAAGACTCATGATGATTCCTTGTATCCGGTTCACCATAAAAACCAATAAATCTCCATTCCTCTTCCCTCCCCTTATTCACTATAGCATCAATATTATTGGGGGAGTATGTGTCTATGGAAAAATCACACTCCTCCTTCTAAAAAATAGCTACCCCGCCTCTTTTACTTATTCTTGATACTTCGATCAAACCTCCAAATTTATACTGAACCTTAATTTCTTCCAGCCTAGCTTTGTCAAGCCATGTTTTGGCTAAGAACACGACTAAGGGATCTTGTGCTCGGATCAAATCCCCAAGCTCCTGATTTGCCTGTGGGTTCCCAAGCCCACGACAGTTCCAACATAAGATATTCATTGCTCCTGGCGGTGCTGATTGTCAGTCATCGCCAATTCAATTTTCGTGTTTTGTGTTGGAAAATCTGGTTTTGCATCTCATACAAAACACATAGTGGAAGCAACAATCACGGATCTACTTCATTCATGAGAGATAAAATGTAACCTTGAATTCTAGAACAAAGAATAGAAAGCGTACCTTGATGCTGTGAAATTCAAAACCAAGACTTGAGAATACCTCTAATTATCATCTAAATTCCACATGGTGCCCAAGAAGAATGGTCTCTCAATCAGTCTTTATGTACGTTGATTCTCAAAGAAAGTCCTTCTTCTTTTCCTTGTAGAGAAAACCTGTTTTCTTTTCTTTTCATCATATGTACATTCTAACTACCTTGGTAGTTACTTTATTTAATAACTTTTATTAAATAAAAACTGATTATCTAATTGGGTTAGTTTTTTGGGCCTACCCAATTGGGATTTAGTTTGTGGCTTGAGATGGGACCAAAGGGAACAAAAAAGACTCTAGTTCCAATGGGCCTCGGGCTTATCTGTCAACTCTTGACAAGTCTAAAGTTACCATTAATTATATTTAATACCACTATATAAATATAATTGCACTCTAGGCCTTATTAATAAATTATATCCCAAGACTCTAATGATATCATTTGACTCCTCCATGAAATATCCATAGTGAACAAAGTCATAAAGAACTGTCACTTTGTAAACAATTATTTTATCCTTGAGTACCCGATTTAATCTTTTAGTTATTCACATTTATTGAAATCTGATCTCAATAAATATAAGTTTTAGTAACTCCTTACTAAAGTGGGGGCCCTAAATAACCAGTTCCCATTAAACTTATCTCAAGGGGATATTTCGTGTCTCTATAAAAAGAGATTATGGATTCCATTTTAAGAATATGTGTTCCCTCAACACTACGTGTGGTTACCTAACATACTGAGGTTTTGATTGTGAATATTAGATCTCACTCTTGATATATCAAAGTAACCTACATTTTATGATCGGGTTCACTACCTTTTCAGGATTAAGAGTCTATGAAATTAGAAGTCGTGAGATTAATTATTCAGGTGATAGTTGTTGATTGAATAATTAATCTCACAGCAGTCCAGTTCATTATGTCTTAACCCTTAAGACATATCAACACATCAACTAGAAGTCTCCACTTCCATGACCAAGACAAATCATCTTAGTTAATGTGTTATAGTTTTCGCGCAAATGAAATGCCCAATTTCATCACCGACTAAGAACTACATTTTTAGTTTACAAGGAACTTGTGATTTATATCTTCTGTGACTAAATCACATAAATCACATACAATGCATCTCAAGGACTATGATAATGTCACATTAGTTCATTTGTAAATAATCTCATATAATTAAACAATTTAATTATTTATGACATGCCAATAAATTGGATTTTAGGGCATAAACCCCAACATTTTGATCATCCTGAGAAACCTGTTTCTTCTTCCTGGGTAATTCAGCATCAAAAAGTTCAGCACTTGAGTGTTTTAGTGCTGTCAGAGGAGGAACTATACTGATGGTGTTTGCTTCCTTTCTCACTATTCTTTTCCACGTAAAGTTGGAGTTTGTCACTGCTCCCTGAATTTTTCCTAGCACGTGAGTCACTTGGGCATTAAGGTTTCCTTCATCACTTATCACGTGATTTAATTTCTCCTTATTAGGCTCCTCACATGCAGCCAATCCGTGGTTTGCTTGGTTTGACAGTACTCCACAAATATCAGTTACCCCATTCAAGGCAAAATCCGTTTCCTTATTTAATACACGTCCACATTTTGAAACCTTCTCCAATTCAAATCTCATTAATTCAGCATCAATCTCCTTTATTTTCTTCTTATAATAATCTCCCTTATTCTCTCAGTTTCCTTATCCAGCTGCATTATTTTAAAATTTCCACCCATTGCAACCCTTGTCTGTGTAACGTCCATAATGTCCTCCTCCATTATTGGAGCATTAATTTCACTTGATCTGTCATCCACTGGACTGCCTCCCTGAACCCCCTCCTATGCCACCGTGTCTGAGCTTCCATGGGCCGAGGAGTTAGCTTTCTGTCTCCGTTCTCTTTCAATGCCAAGTTCCTTCTTTTTTGCTTCATAAAATCCCGGTACTATTATCACTGAATTATTGTACGCGGGTAGAGGAGATGCTCATAGCCAAGGGCCGTACTCTTGGTCTTTCTGTGTTAGAGTCCCGCTGCTTTCTATCCATCATTCACAATCTCTGTCAAAGTGATTCAATCGGCCGCACCAATAACAGACATTTGGAAGACGTTCATATTTGAATGATACCCATCCCTTCGACTCGTTATCAAGTGTGAAAATTCTTCCTCTGCAGAGTGGAAGGGTTGTGTTTACCCTTGCTCTAATCCTCATGACATTGCCACGGTCCACCTCCACTCTAATCGCTCTGACATTGCCGTGCAGAAACTTGTCTCACGAAGTCTAAAAATCTGCAAATTCCATCTCTGTTCAACGCAACAAAAGGCATATATAAAGATTAAGTTACTGAACATAGAAGAATCTGCAGTAACAGTGTCTAGTTTATCGAAAATAAATCCAAACTTTTCTTCGTTTGTATCATTAAAACTCTTGAATAATTAAATAGTTTCATTATTGGCCAAAATACCCACATAAAAAAAAAAAAAACTCTAATTCTACATAAAACTTAGATTTAACAAGAAAAAGATTCTTAGGCTCTTATCTCAAAGGTGTAGTCAATCCTTCTTTACTTTAGTCTTTTGGGTAGTCTCTTCTCTCAAAATATCTCTTCATATACGTTGACTTAATAAGCTTATATATAGTTAGAGTTTCAACCTTATTTTCTAAAAACTCCCTTATAATTATAAATTATAAAATTGACCCCACAAGAGATTTACTTAAATACCATTCCTTTTATTTTTTATATTTTTTCCTGATACACTCAGTAGAAAGCAAATCTTCTTTGTTGGGTTGGAATTCGAATGACTGGAAGATTTTGGAATTATTAGATATTTTAACGAGTTGCTCAGAGGTTTCAACGAAATGGTTTTTTGTGAAAATTTTGAGCACAAGAAGCAGAGTTTTTGTATTAATCTCTGTTAAATGGGATAAAATTTTGCTCATGTGACGTAGCTTAATGAATATCCTTAGATTAGATAACTGCCAGATGTAATGCATTTATTTTAAGACTGGAGATAACGGGAGAAATAATAACAGGAGAGGAGCCCATCCCCAAAATGAAACATCTTGTTCATTAAAAAAAAAAACTTGGTGTCACGCACTCATACATACATACAATTAGAATTTAATCACTCATTGTATATATATAAAATAAAAAAATAATAATAATAATAATAATTTTTCTTTTTTGAGAGGCAATAATAATAATAATAATTTAAACACTCATGGACAACTCCATATTCAAACATAGTTCCCGCTGCTCCTTGTTCTTACACACCCTTGTCTCTTTCTACCAGTCAAACCTAAACACGTACAAAAGGCCAAAAGAGTTTTGAAACTTCGGAAAGTTACTGTTAGCCCCACCAAACAAACATTATTTATTTGACACATATAATATAAAAACATCCCAATTCCCACCACCCAAGGACGAAAAAAAAAAAAAAACCTCACAATTCCCCATGCCTATTCAAATTCAAAATACCCCTTTGACACACAAACAAGATAAAACTCCAACTTTCCTTCTTCTCTCTTTCTCATTGTGACGGATTTCAATATATCTACCAAATCCCATTATCCAACAGCAACATTCCCACAGGTGGACAGCATTCAAATTCAAAATCCATCAAAGACTCAATCTTCTCTCTGAGTCTCAGTGGGAGAGAGAGAAGCTTCAAGCTAGGCAATGGCAATGATGAGCGTATGCAAGAAATCCTCAATGCCAAGGCAATCCTCGTACAACTCCCTCTATGTCAACCCTCTCAATGACCAACTCAAACACAACCGTAGCTGCAGCGAAGGAGGTACCAGAACCCCAGACATCATATTCACTACTGACGACATTGACAACATTGACAAAGAGAACGATGAGCCCAACACTAACACTAACAGGAAGCACAAACAAAATGCAAATGGTTTTGCTTTCTCTTCCTCTATTTCTAATAATATCAACAAATCTTTATCTACCAACACCAGGGTCTTGATGAACTTGAAGCCTTCTTCGCTTCAGTTTTGCATGCAAATGAATGAGCCCGACAAGGCCTTTTCCCCCTCTAAGGTTTGGGAACCCCCTGAGTCCGAGAATTCCAGTTCTTTGAATATTTGGGACTATTCCGATTCCGAAGCTGCTCCGGCTTCTTCTTGGTCTACACTGCCTAATAGGTTGCTTTTCTCTTCTCGATTCCCTTTTGGGATTTTCATACAAACATTTGTTGATATAATATATGTATTTGTATTTGTGTTTGGTCAGGTCCTTGTTGTGTAGGCCATTGCCTCTGGATATCGGAAGGTGTACTTGTGTAATTGTGAAAGAAGAAGCATCTACAGAGGGACTTCATCGGGGTACTCTATACTCTCTTTATACCAATGTAAGATCCCTGTAGCTTGCAAAGCCTACATGTTATATTTTCTTTTTCTTCCGAACTATGATTTATTTATTTATTCTTTTAAATATACCAACTAGTATTTGGAATCATTGAATTTTTCTTTCTCTGTATTTGTAATTTTGCTTAGTACATGTATGCTTGACACGGTTGTATATCTGATTTTGGCAATGGTTGTTGCAAACTTGCAATGTTGTTGGAGGGGGAATCCCAATGGGAAACATTTTACTCATAAGAGTTTTTATTGGTGTTCATTTTACTCTCAAGTAGTTAAACAATTTGCTAGAAATTATTGCATAAAAACAATCTATGGGTTTCTGAGATGTTTATCAGCATTAATTTTATGGGGTATGGTCAATTCATGTCATTGCAGTCAACTAATTTTGAGAAATTTCAATTCAACATCTTTGATGGCAGTTTCTGGTCATGGGAATCTGAATATTTGTTTTAGGATGGCAGAAATGAAAGCCTGTCCCAATTCAATTGAAAATTAGGTTACTTTAGGAATTATGAGTCCACCCATACGGATGTACATCTTTGATACTCTGGCACTAGGATAAATATGACTGTAAATCTTTCACTGATATCTCCCTTCATTATCATGTTTGGTGGTTGAATCAGGATTTCTAAACCTATAATTCTAGGGGATACTTAGGCCTGTCATGTAGCCAAATATTTATGGAAATTCATTTTTACCACATCCTGTCATTTGAATTGAAAGACCATGGTGGTCTTGGACTCTGGAATAATTTCTTTACTTTTGAAACTTTAGAAAGTAAATAAGAAATTTTATGATAATGAGAATTTAAATCTAATATAAGCAGTTGCTTTTTTGAATAATGAACAAAGTGAGAATGACTCCATTTGTAGAAGGAATGGTAGCCTTATGAATTGTTTTAACAGGAAGGTCAAATGCGGATAATCTTATTAGACTATAGGTTTTATGAAAAATATCGTACTTGCAAAGGTAATTATACTTTTCTACGTATTTTTTTTCCCGACCATTCTTTAAGTGGTGTTTTGAGTCCAATGTTGCGAGTTAACTACTGAATGTAATAATGAAGTGAGGATTCTAAACTAAAATCAATTGGTCTAAACTAAAATTGGTTGGCTTTAGTGGTCATCAAGTTGGTTTGTGAGTAGCCCTTTGAGCCTGTGACAGTCTGTTATCAGTGGCTAACTGGCTAATGTTCAATACGCTAGTGTTTTTCAAATCAATGATTTAAATGGTGTGCAAGCTCTGGTGTGTTCTAACTTCTAACCACCATGGGGATGCTCAGACCTGTTTGTTAAATTGAGGTACTACTCAATTAACTAGACTTAGTGATGCAGGACTGGGGTAGGAAAATTGAACAAAGGAAACAGAAGATAAACAAGACAAATCCCATAAAATCCTCAAAACATTAAAGACCAAATTCAAAATTTAAAATTCAAATTCAAAAATAAAATCTGAAATAATTTTGGTGCTTGCATCACTTAGTGTTCCCAATATTTCAATAAGGAGCTTGATTGAGATATGTTTGTCCCACGCCAAGGCAACGTATGCTTCATTATAGTGGAAGTTGTAAAATTTATATTCAAGTGGCTAGGATCCGGACTTTCCAGTCTATTTAGGGCATTGGGGTTAATAGCTTCTGCAATCCCTCTTTAGTAAGTATTTGTGTCATGGTTCTTTTAGTTCATCACATAAATTCTTTTGCTTCACCTTTTCTTTGGAACTCCTAAGTAGCTTTGATTATTTAATTATCTATATTTGGAAGGTCTTTGGTTTTTCTTGTGGAGCAAGGTAAACTTCCATGAATGAATAAAGTTTTACTCATTTTTTGATTTCAGGAAGGTCAGGGACGACAGGATCGGAAACTAGCTGTTGCTCACCACAAGCGGTACAATGGAAAGTCTGAGTTTACAATAGCTCAGAATACAAAAGGAATGGTGCCTGATTCAGATGATAATTTTATTGGGGTTTTAACATCTAACCTCATTGGTTCTAAATATCATATTTGGAATCAGGTTCACTTTCTTAAAACTTAAAATGTGTATAATGAGTTATATTACCTTTGAACTTGTCAATTAAAAAAAAAAAACTGATATATGCGATGATCTTTATAATGAATTTGGTTAGTAAACTTTACATTTTATGGCAGGGGAGACGCCTCAATTCCCAAACTATGCAGTCTAAATCACTTCTGGCTGTTGTCAGGTAAGCAAAGTTGAGCTCTCCCTCTCTTTCACTTGCTTGCTTGCTCTCTGGTTACATGGTCTTTCTGTGCTTTTGCAGATTCATGCCTACAGTAGCCACCTGTACAGGAAGTTATAGAAGCATGATGGCATACATACCCAAGCACCAATTTACGCAGTTAAAGAATGCAAACCAGGTGAGCTTAACAGTTCTAAGATATCTGAGCTCCTTACCAATTTATAATATGATCTGATATGAAAGGGACTTTTTATGACAAAGTTGATGTTGAGTTAATGCTATCTTAGGACTTAATGAAATAGGATACTGTGATTCAAACTTCACCCAGGTACAACACATTTATGGACTGCCAAAGGACTGGGAGGGAAAAGTAGACCATGTTCATGAGCTATTCTCGAGAGTTCCGAATTACAGCAAAGTAAGTGCATAGAGTGTGTTTTCTGTCATTATAGCAGACTCAAATCTATTTTTTAATTGTTTATGTTGCTCCAGATTTCAAAGCAATATGAGCTAGATTACAGAGACAGAGGAAGGGCTGGACTTAGAATCCAAAGTTCTGTAAAAAATTTCCAACTGACTTTGGAGGTAATTAGAACTTCATTGACTCAAAGATCACACTGGCACAGACTTAAAAGCATCAAAATTTAACACACTTATTTTGTAGACAAAATTTATCAATATCTGTAGACAGTTGGAACTTGCAACATTGGAATTGAGGCGCTTTTAAGTGTGTTTGGTTTTATAAAAAGGGGTTCCTAAATGAGTGTTGCAGAAACATATTACTTTGGGATACTTACTTGTATATGGTTCAACATAGGAGAATGGAAAACAGTCAATTTTGCAGCTTGGAAGGGTGGGGAAATCAAAGTATGTAATGGATTACAGGTAATAATGCAAGAACCTTTTTACAATTACTTGTATTGATTTTATTGAAAGTAAGGTTTTCCACATTTATATCTAGGAGTAAATAATTGATAGTTATATCCATTGAAATGAAAAAAATGAGTAATTTAACCCTAAATATTGAACCTTAATTTCTTGTGCAGATATCCTTTGACAGGTTTCCAAGCATTTTGCATATGTTTGGCTTCTATTGATACAAAGCTCTGTTGCATTGTGTAATAAATTTCTCCTGCCCCTTTTTACTTGTACTTCTCTCTAGCCAAAGGACCAAAAAAAAAAAAAAAAAAAAAAAAAAAAAATAGAAGCTTTTTTGTGATGGATGATGGGCTGGAAAAATATTAGTGAGGAATTGTTGTTAGAGACTGGTGTTTGGGTTCATTATTTCGTTAAGGAAAATGAAGATTAAAAGCATCACCTATGGGCTATATTAAACCTTCACAATTCAATATCCATGTACATTCTAAATGAAATTTATGTTTACGAGCATTATCTTCTTTTGCGCACATGTATCAAGAATATTTCCTGGTAGCTACTTCGATGGTTAAAAAGAAGAAAAAAGGGAAGATAGTTGTCGAAGTTTTCATTGATTTCGCCATTGCATGCGTTCTATTAATTACTTATATACCGTGAAACACATATTTTAACGTACTTTTATTTATTGATCTCCTCAGCAAAAAACAGGGGAAAATATTACATATAGTCTCCACGCCACATGACAGACCTGACACATCTAAGAAAACAAAATCTTTGTTTGGTGATGTTGCATTACTGTTCAACCATGGTTAGTCGACATGAACTAGCATGGTCTATTGATTGGTGAAATGGTGACTACCTTGGATTATGGTCGGGTCAATTGGTTGTGGGTTGTGTCAACTTGTATTTTTCACGTGATTTTTATTTATTTATTTATTTATTTTATAGAACAAAACTTATATTTGCAACTTGGTAAGTTATGTAGCAAATAATTTTGTGTGAAATGCATTACTTTGAATTTAACACCTATCAAGAAAGACTAAGCTTAACAAATTAATACATGCTCAATAATTATAAAATTATACAAATTTCAACATTGCTAACTAAAAATAAAATAGCATCAACACAAAGGAATCTAGTCTACCTTTGAAAGTCTAATTAAAACAAACACACAAGTTTCACTTTTACATAATATTAACATCCCAAAACATAAAACAAAATTACAAATAACCCATTAGACAAAAACATATAAGAAATTTACAATTTTGAAAAATAATTTCATAATATCTTGGAAAATAGGGTTGATGTTTGCAAACAAATTTAGACTCCCTTTTCCATAAGTTTTTAAGACTAAGTACATTGCCAACATGTCATTCCTTGATGCTCAGTTGGGGAAGCAGCCGTGCTTTGCTTGGAGGAGCATCATGGCAGCGAAGGGAATCATGAACCAAGGAGTAAGGTGGAACATTGGCAATGGCAAAAGTGTGTGCAGCTGGGATGACAAGTGGCTGCTAACTCCATCCACATTTAAAGTTATTAGCCCAAAAATGTACGTGGGATATGGTGAGCTTGTCTCAAACCTTATTAATCATGATCTGTGCTCATCGAAGACTCAACAAATCCGAGACACTTTACTTCCCCATGAAGCATATGAGATCTTGTCAATCCCCCCTCAGCTTTACTTCTTTGCTCGATTCCTTGGTCTAGACTGCAACCCCAAATGGCTCATTTTCAATGCGTAGTGCCTACAAGGTAGCTCAAGAATATCGCTCTGATAGCTCAAATATGGTGGCTTTGTGGAAATCAGTCTGGAGTGTAAAATGCCTAAACAAGATTAGGAATTTCTTTTGGGAAGCGTGCAAGGATATCCCCCTAGTGAAAACTAGCTTAGAACTGGCAGATACCGGTCAAGGTGGAGTGTGACCATTATGGGCTGATCAAAACCCTAGCCATGTTTTCTGGGGCTGCGATATTGCAAATGATGCATGGACCATGCTTAATTTCAAGATGCCTAACCTGGCTGAGCCATCGAAGACTTTCTTGGACTTACCTGCCTTGTTAAATATGAACTAAAAATGTAAACTTGGAAATCTTTGCGACAACAACGTGGGGTTTGTGGAAGAATAGGAATAAAGTCAGACATTAAGGCATTGCAAATCAGCGGCCAACATCGTCAACAAGGCTTCTCGGTACTTAGAAGAATTTCGTCAAGCCTAGAACCCTACCCATCCTAAACAAACCCGTACTCCAGCTTTGTGGAGCCTTCCCTATGGGCGCAAGAGCTTGCGACAGGCCCCGTGGAACTATGCCTTGGCTGAGTGGACTGGGTGGAGGGTGAAAAATGGAGTCGTCAACTAGATTAGATCTAGGAACCATAAACGTAGCGCCTTTTTGTGAAGAACTAATCTTACTAGAGCATGTATTTGGAGTTTAGGTATAAGGATAGGAAGGTGTTAGGCACCTAAATCGTGGGTCAGCCTCCACTCATTGTGTTCCACATCCTAATTCCATTAAAAGAAATCCTCTAATAGTTTATTCTATGCACACACACAAGTGCACACACATAATCTATACTAAACATGCATATAGTAACTAACCTAGCATTTATCTATCATGGCATAACGTACATCTCATATTCATCATCTAAAGAGTTTATGCAAAGTTTTTCTCTTCCAAAAACATCCTTCATCCAAAGAGTTCCTTTGGTTAGGCCCTTGATCATTCCTAGACCAATTTAGTGATATCATCATTGGGGAATGGGGGCTCGAGTCATAAGAGGTATAAAATGAGGTGTTTATAGTTGCCCCTCTTTTGATTCGTTAGCCTTGCTGATGGGGTCAAAAGAAAAAGAGACAAACCATTTTGTTTCGACATACAGCTTGGGCCCACCCATGCATATGGCAAAGAACACAAATACATGGGGCAGGTGTGACTTCGAAGAATTGTGTCGGATTCGTATGTCTGAATTCTCACGGGTTCTGCTCACTATTTAAGAGCCTAGTTTGTTAATTATCAAGAAAATGATGAGTGACTCACTCTCCTAGAGTCATTAAAACGAAAAATAAACATGGCGAATAGCCTCAAGATAGGAAGAGCACTCCACCACCTACAAACATCAAACAAATCATACAAGGGTGCTCTATTAAGCTAGAAAGGGAACTTATCTAGGGTGTTTGTCTGCGGCTTTTGTCTCAAACTTTTTTGGGTGACTCTTGCCTTTATCTCAATCTCTTCTGTATTTTCGGTGGCTGTAGACACCGTATTTGTTCTACCCTCGATTTGCGTGCCAGACCCTGAAAATTTCAAAAATATTATCTTTTCTCCAAGGAGCTGCAGAAACATCTAGATTGATGTGGTGCAACCTGTTTGGGCATTAGAGCAAAGTGCCTTTTCCGGTCAAATAGACCAACATGTCCCTAGTCAACCCTAGGTTGATCGAAAGTCAAAGCTGGTGAAAATCATCCCAAAATGACATTTTTAATGTTTCTACATCAAACCCAAGCTACTCGGTGGTTTTCATCAACTTTGACCAAGTTTGACCCGAGGTTGACTCTTAAGGACACTAGAAATTCTAATTTTGATCCGACCATTTGAACAGGTTAGGACTAGTGCCATTATGAATATTATCAAATTCCTTTTCCAATTCATGGGTCAAAATCAAAATTAAAATGGTTGAGATATCCTGAAAACCATGTCGGGCGCGTTAGCTTACTTCCCGAGGCCATAACGTTTGATCCAACCGTTGGATTTTCAATTTTTTATCTTTCCAGAAACTAGAAATCTAGAGCTTTCCAGGGACACGAAGATCAGCTTAATTTGAGTTTGGGAAGGCTTCAAAAATGCCTCCAAAGTTGGCAGCCCTTCAAGGGCTGTTGGGCACTTTTTGGCTTATAAAGTAGCCAAAACGTCCTTTTCTAGACTAGATCTGAAGTGGGAACGTTTTTGGGCAGTCTTGGAGTAGTTTTTGGGCAGTTTTCTCTCTCTTTTATCTATATTTCTCTCCCAAAAACACATCAAAAAACCTTTGATTCCTCCTCTCTCTCAACAATCAAAAGGTAGTGTTCTTACTCTTAATCTTTCTCTCCTTGGTTCTATACCTTGGATTTGAGGTTTAGGGGTGTGGATGTAGCTTTTTAGCTACAATCCACACCCATTGCTTTTCTTAGCATGTTCTTGCTTTATTTTGTTTCCTAGCATGTTTTATGGTTTCTCTAGCATGTTTCTTTGCTTTTTGCCATGATTTATTGCTTTGATGTTGTTAGCCTAGCCTTCTTGGGCTAGGATATGTCTAAATTCAATAATTGAGCTTAGATCCACATGCTTTTAGGCTCCTTGCCATGTTTATGCTTAGATCTACATGCCTATGTGTTCTTTGCCATGTTTTTGCTTAGTTCTACATGTTAGTGTTTAGATCTATGTCCCTATGCTTAGATCTATGTGTTTATGTGCTTCATGCCATGCTTGTGTGATCAGATCTATGTTGGTTGCTATGCCATGTACTACTTTAGCCCTTTGTCCCTTGATATCTCTCTTTCTTACTATTTGGCCCTTCACGTGGGGTGTAGATCTAGATCAAGTGGTCTAGGCCTACACCCTCACACTAAGGCCTATATTAAAGGGTTTGGATCATTTTACTTTTGTATGTCTGTGTTTTCTTGCTCGCTTTTATGCTTTATCTCTGATGGTACATGAGAATCAGTAGGCTGAATGCTTTAAGCTACGGGACATCTTGAAGACCTGAAGAGAAAAAAAGACTGTCAAGGGCGACCGGGGTGAACCAGCTAAGGAACTTTCGATGGTTAAGTCAGTTTTCTCCTTAGAACACCAAGATGGTGAGTTAGTGAATAGTAAAAACGTACCTTGGGCTGATGGGGTCAAATCCTTTTTATAGACAGTTTTTAGTGGGTCTACTTGTTCAGATCCATTATCATCATAGGAGATATGTATAGTTAGTGGAGAAAATGGAGCGGACTTCGGGGAATCCTCCCCATGTTCTAGAATGATGAATTGTGGTCTAATTGCTTGGTGTTTGTAGAAATACCCTTTGAAATTAGTTAAGTGTTGTTTGATTGTCCATGCCCTTGTATGCCAAGGACGACTATCCTGATTTGGACGATCACGATATTCATGGATGGATCTTATTCATGTTTGTGGTGCTTCTGTTGGGCTTCCTTCCTTGTAAAATGTTCTAGACGTGATTTAGTCATGGGAGATGTGTATAGTTAGTGGATGAACTGAGCTTAATTTAGACCTCCATCAGTTGCCCCCTTGTCCTTATGTCGTTAATACCACTGTTAGAATCATGATTGCTTTCATTGTTGCCTTTACATGTGGCGATTTTTCAGTGGTTAAAGAATTTTCCACGTGCCATTTCTAGTGTGGTCTATGATCAGACATCCTAAATATCGCCACGTGGCTCAATCCCGATGGCTTGCACATCACGTCATTTTGTTTTTTAAGGAAATCGCCATGTGGCATTTCCTGATTGGCTTGTGTCACTTTGGTGTCCCTCCTTGTTGCCTATAAATAGGCCAATACCTCTCCTACCCTCTCACTTTCTCATATTTTCTTCTCTGACATCAGTCGTCCATTGCGCCTTGTTTAGAAGTTTCCTCCCATCCTTAGTCCTTTTCGTCTAGAATCAGGTATCTTCTTTTCTTTGTCTGTAGGTTTTCTTCTTTAGAATTCTTTACAAAATGGTTGAGATTGTAGTGTCCTCATCTAGTGATAGGAATGAGAGAGAAATAGATGAGTAGTAGCAATAGTGATTCTACAAATGAACAGTACTCATCTAGAGTCCCTAGAGTTCCCCTAGAGGTCCTCTAGGAGGATATAAGGAAGAAGGCAACTTCTGGGTCTTCCATTGGTTTGTCCACCCCTTCCCCTAGTGAGGAGGAGGACATTTTGTATTGTTGTGCCATGGATATTCCGTCCAAAATAGATAAGAATAGGCTTTACACTCTTAGGGATAAATACCAAATATCGGACAAGGTTAATCCTCGTCTTACTGCTCCTGTTGAATGGTGTTGTACCCCGAATTCTGGGGTTGGCATATATGAGGCCTACCTATTAGGTAGTCTTAGGCTACCTTTGAATGCTTTTGCTAAAGAGCATTTCCATAGGTTAGGTATAGGACCAAACCAACTCAACCCCAATGCATGGAGAGCCATTGTGTCTATTCAAGTGCTGTGGAGAGAGGTTTTTGATGGGATCGTCCTCTTACCATGGACGAGTTCTTGTGCTATTATAAACCCTCTGAAATAAGCCAATTTTTAGGTTTCTATCAGTTTTCAGCTAAGGGTTCTAGTTGTAGGTTAATAAGGTCCTTTCCCTCATCTGATAGGAGGTGGAAGATTGAGTTCTTCTTTGTCTCTGGGTATTGGGTAGGGAACCTTGTTAAGGTAGGAAGAGACCCATTTCCTCCTTTTACCGGTGAGATGAGTCATCTACGTTCTAGGGATATGCTACTTACTCACTCTATCATATTTATCTAACTCCATTTTCCTTTTTTCAGCTGTAAGACATCCTTCCCTGACCAACTTCTTCCTAAACCGTGTCCAATAAGCACGTTCCTTTGCTGACAGGAACCTATTTAGACTCATCCACTTGCTCCGCCCACGTTGAAGCTCGTCCCTCCAGCCTCGTTGGAAAAGAGGAAGACTGTGTCTAAGAAGCTTGACACAGGTAACCTTCCTAGCCGTCGGGGTAACAAAAGGCCGAAGTTAGACTCCTCGACACCATCCACGAACCCTGTTGTGGTTCTGGACCATGTTACCTTTGCTCAGCCATTTGTGGCTTCTAAGGCTGATGCTTCCCTCTCCCATCCAGTGGTTTATCCAAGTAGCTTTACTTTGTAAGAAAAGATTTTTTTTCTTTTTTTTTGGGGGGGGGGGGGGAGTTCGTTGTTTTGGACCAATTTAAATTTCTCTATGTACATTCACTTCATCCATGTTTAAGGGTTTTTGGATGGTGGTCGTCTACCCTCTTTAATTTATTTTTTAATACAATTCTCGTCTATCTTTGGACATTTGCTTTTATCCCTTTTTTATTTTTTCTAGCTTTGTTGTTTAAGTAGTTTAAGTATTTATTCATCCATGATTTGGACTTTATTTATTTAGGGACTTTGAAATGGTTAAGTGTTTGCTCGTCCATTGTTTGGACTTTGACAGGCTAGAATGTATTGACCCCTTGTGATAAATTAACCAATTAATTAACCAAATTAATTAATTAATTCAATTAACATGCAATACGCGTGGTAGCACAAAAAAATCACCAACTAAGTTAAAATGCAGCGGAAAATAAAGTTGACACAGTGATTTGTTTATGAATGGGGAAAACCTCCTAGGCATAACCCCACCAGGTGAATTTAAGGTTACCACTCTTGAGAATCCACTATTATCACAACAAGCGGTTACAAGTAAAGAAATCCCAGTACCTTATACCAACCTACAGTTGAACCCTTACCCCAATACCCAATTGGACTTGTTCTGTAGTGACAATCTCTCATTTTTAATGCATGGCTCCCAGTACGTGACTAACCAATCGATGCACGGATCCAAGTACGTGACTAACCACCAACTTGAGAAGGATGTTGGTTGCATATGTCTCTGGTCACAATATGCTTGTGAAAAACTTTTACATTTAGTTGCATCAGCTGTGACGGCCCTTAAAATAATCCTTATATATGTTTAGGATTATGAGAAAAGAAAGCCTAAACAAATATACACGGATTGTGAAATCAGATCTGAAAAAAACTGATTTTCGTAAATCTTGATAGATAGGTTATCTATCGAGCAACTGTCAAGCCTTTTAAACCTCGATAGATTCTATCTGTCGAGCTTTAATATCAGCACTTTTTCACTTGTTTCTTGAACAGATTTGCATGGCTTTAACACTTGGACTTGAACTCTTGTTCCTAAAGTATTAAACACATCTTAGATCTATCTATGTAAAATGCGTTTTGTCATAGGATTAGCCAATTCTAAATGACATATGTTCTTAACATAATTCACATATGTCCTAACAATCTCTCCTTTTGGCAATCTGTGACAAAACCACAACAAATAAATGAACATATGAGAGAAGTCATAAATCACTCAACTCATACTCACTTGTTAAATACAATAAAATATAATCCTAACACAAACTCTTGAAAAACTTTGCAAGAAGAGAGTTCATGGCAAGAAAGACTTTGACAACTTGTATTTCTGAAAACACTTTAAACAAAACTCATCATAGCATCTTAGTGTAAAGCAGAAATATCAAAGATTGCATACAATAAATAAGAAGCATGTGCATAAAGAGAGAAAAGAAACAACACATGAAGAGATAGGTGAACAACCTCAATATATATATATCAAACTGAATACAAGGTTTTCTATCACAAAGTAAGAACAATGTATCTAAAAAGTAAAGAAAAGAAAAGATACAAAAAGTCCTCACTACATCCCTCAAAAAGAAAACACTCCCCCTAACAAAAGCATCTCCTACACTAACTCTCTCCCCAAGAACATGACTACTTTCATACCTAAAACTAGTCCCTTTTTTTTGCCACGAATGACAAAGGACAAGTAACTCAAGCAGTCATCTCATCGTCATCGAAACAGCTAGCATCCTTATCCTCATCATCATCATCATCATTGGAGTCACCATCATCGTCCTCGTCCTCAGATGCCTTTGGAGAAGGAGAAGGAGACGCTATGAAGCCACCAACGTGAGCCTGCTATCGTGCAATACGACCGACACGGGTGTTCACCTGACACAACTCATCACTGAGTGTGTCAAGGCGAGCATCCATGCGCTGAAGCTGCGCAATGACCGCCTCGAGGGTCACACCACCTGTAGAAGAAGAAGAAGCTAATGTGGATGGAGCGGAAGAAGCTGGAGGAGTCACCATCTCGATCTGTGGCCACTTCGGTCAAAGCTGGGCCGCGCTCCGTCAAACGGTCGCTACGTTTATGGCACACGTGACAGAGAAGTGTGTAGACTCAGGATAGGAGACAAACGCATGGCGGAGAATCCGCATGATAGCCAAAGGAAAAATGAGCTTATCACGGGTTACCGTATCCTTATAGACATCTATAAGGGAGAGTATGAAGTGAGAGGGAAAGTCAATAGTGAGTCCCTCAAGTATGGATAACAAAAATCGAGCACGAGGCTCAGTAATGAAGTTATAGTGAGACAAGGGATGGAGAACAAATTTCATCACCATGTTAAGGAACCTCAGACCTTTTGCAAAGCCCGAGCAAGGGGTGTTTTGACGGTCACCCCAAGATGAAGGTGTCTCACAAAAGAAAGACGAGAGTTCGTCTTTGGACACAGTCCTAAGATGATCACAGCCGGGGTAGTTAGGATGCACTACCTTCGGGAGGTGTAGCACCTCGAATATAAGATCCAGAGTGACTACAATGCATGTACCCCGAACACGAGTGAAGAAATAAGTACAAAATAATCAAATCCATACATGTTGGAGTAAAACTCCTGTATGATCACAGAGGGACAAGTGACCGAGATGCCTCAAAGTGACTCTCAACCCCTATTGTAGATGACAGTGGGAAGGTCAGTATCGGAAAAATCCGATAGGATGACTCGGCATTCCGAATGACTGCCTCGATGAGAAAAGTTCTCCGAGAAGTCCATACTGGCCTTCTCAGCACGAAACCGAACGTGAGAGGGGGTAGAATCAAAAGTAGATGCCCTGGAACGAAGAGGTTTCTGGGACGGAGCAGACTTACGTTTAGGTGCCATAGAGTAACTAACCGAGAGAGTGAGAGAGAGAGAGAATAAGAAAAGTACCAACGCAAATAAATATCAAGAAGATAGAGACAAAAATGGTCCATATGCATGAAAAATGCATGAACATGCTACATGCAAAAGTAAAAACATCATGAGCTCAGCCCAATCCAATCCTACCAGCACACATAATTTCAACATAGTAAACACACGTCTAAAATGCATGAATCATTGTTAAAATGCAAATGTGATGCAATGCGTGAACATTTAAGATCATTTAAACAAAACCCAACCCAAAAATTTTGCAAAAACCTCATCAATTTTGAAAAACCCCAAAATTTATCAAAAACCCCAAGAGTTAGGTCAAAAGGATGAAATGCATGATTAAATGTGAGAAAGAAGATCATACCAGAGTAAGAAATCACCCTTAAGGCCGAAGATTGTGTGGGGAAGAGGTTTAGAGTGAAAGAAGGGTGTATGGGGGAGGTGAAGAGTCAGAAACAATCAAGAGAGATCGGAAAAAATGAGAGAAAAATCGCGCTGAGGCTATATATAGGAAATCACGATTCTCAATGGATCAAGAGGTGTTGAGATTTAAATCTCGCCAGATGGAGCTATCAAGGAGCTATCGAGAGGTGTCCATAGCAAAGTGACCTCGATGGATTGAGAAGCTACCGAGCATCTATCGAGTATACAGAAACTTCCTCGATGGATCGAGAAGCTGTTGAGTAACTATTAAGGCAAATTCTCAAAAACTTCAATGGATCGAAATCGTGATAACAGTTGTCGAGAATAGAAAATCAAGAGGCTCCATAGATAGCCTAGTTGTCGAGAGGTATCGAAAAGCTATCGAGATTGCTTAAAAATAGTTTTTCAAGGAAGAGAAAAACATAGATATGAATGCAATCAAGCATGCTACTCAACCAAAGATCCAAACAACATTTTAAGCTCTCAAAAAAATATCTCAACAAGAAAATGTCAAGCATTTAGACCTAAAACACACACACACACATACACACACACACAAAACAAGTCTAACCAATTTTATATTTCAAAAACAAGTCTAGACAATTTAGTGAGCATACATTAACACATATATTCTTTGGGATGGCCAAATCACATTGTGCATGCATATGTATCAAGACTAATAAAGAATATTGCGTGTTGTGTGTGAAAAACATCGCAAGATTGCATGAGTGTCTACATGTTATGACGATTTGAGATATGAGAAAATCACTTTAACTCACACACAATCATAACTGCTTAATAAGGACTATCACCTTTGAGGTACATCCTATAACTCCCACATCTCCTAGAAAACACACTTGCAATCATATATAAAGCATTTTGATTCTATTTGCTTTTTTTTTTCTTTTCATATTTTCTTTTGTTAAGCATATCATGCATATACCCAATTATGTTAAGCTTTTGACATTGCACTTTTGCTATGCCGAAGCATACAGATGTCATTTCATGATTGGCAAGCAACAGTGGTGAGATGGTTATTTGTGCCTTTCTCTTAGGATTTTCTAGTCATTCCCATAAAAAAGAGTGATACGAGTGTTAAGTACAAGAGATTACTTAATCTTTCTCATCACAAACATGAGCCACAAAGCTCACTTGCTTAGTTGTGCATAGAGATGCTCGTTTAAGCTACAAAAGATACAAAGTTTAGAAAACTTTGTTTCAATGGCTATCCAAGGTTCACAAGTACCAATGTACACAAAACACACATTGTTTTTGTATTTTTTTTTTATTTTTTTTTAATGAAAAAAAAAAAAAAAACTATAAAAAAAAAAAAAAAAAACATGTTAAACAAAGCAAAGCATAAAACTAGATGCAAATGCATGAGGAAGGAGGAGGAGAAGAGGAGATCAATCCATGGAGATAACACCAATGTTTTGGCGAAGGAATTCAAACCGTTTGCTATCAAGAGGTTTGGTGAACAGATCAGCCTTCTGATCATCAGTGTGATTGAACTCAAGAGTGAGAGTACTATCTTCGACAAGCTCCCGAATGAAGTGATGTCAAATCTCTATGTGTTTAGTTTGAAAATGTTGAATAGGATTCTTAGAGATGTTTATGGCACTGGTATTGTCACAATAGATGGTAAGATGATCTTGACGAATACCATAATCAAGGAGGAGTTTTTGCATCCATAGAAGTTGGGTGCAGTATCTACCGGTAGCAATGTATTCAGCCTTTGCAGTGGATAGAGAGATGGAATTCTACTTTTTGCTCATCCAGGAGACAATATTATTACCCACATAGAAACAACCCCCCGATGTACTCTTTCTATCATTAGCATTCTCAACCCAGTTTGTGTCGTAATACCTAGCTAAGACATCATTTGTGTCCTTGCTGTACCACACACCAAAGTTGGCAGTGGTTTTGACATATTTTATGATTCTTTTCAAAGTAATCATGTGAGACTCTTTGGGATTAGCTTGATATCTAGTACACACTCCCACACCGTAACTAATGTCAAGTCTACTAGTAGTAAGGTAAAGAAGACTACCTATCATGTTTCTATATAGACATGAATCAACACTTTTACCCAACAAATCAACATTGAGTTTAACATTTGGGCTCATAGGGGTTCTAACAGAACTAGCAGATTCCAAACCAAACTTTTTCACAAGATTTTTAGCATATTTAGATTGAGATAGGAATATACCTGACTCTTGCTGATGGATTTGCAACCCAAGGAAGTGATTCAACTCTCCAATCATGCTCATCTTGAACTCGGCCTGCATAATTTTGGAGAAACTATGAGCAAGTTCATCCTTAGTTGACCTGAAGATGATATCATCAACATAGACTTGAGCAACTATCAACTCACTGTCTTCCCTTTCGATGAAGAGAGTTTTATCAGCTTTTCCTCTTGTGAACCCATGTGACACCAAGTATTGTGTGAGCCGATCATACCAAGCTCTGAGGGCTTGCTTTAAACCATAGAGTGCCTTCTTGAGGTACAACACATGATTCAGAAAGTGTGGATCAATGAATCCTTTTGGTTGAGCCACATAGACATCTTCTTTAAGGAACCCATTCAAGAAAGCAGTCTTTACATTCATTTGGTAAAGCTTGGACTTCAAGTGACATGCCAGGGCTAGGAGAATCCTGATGGACTCCATACGGGCTACTGGAGTAAATGTCTCATCATAGTTCACTCCTTCCATTTGAGAGTATCCTTGAGCCACAAGACGAGCCTTGTTACGGATTACATTACCTTCTCATCAGTCCTGTTGCGAAAGATCCACTTTTTGCCAATGATGTGCTCACCTTCCGGTCTAGGTACTAGAGTCTATACATCATTCCTTTGAAACTGAAGCAGTTCATCATGCATAGCCTCAACCCAGCTTTCATCCTGAAGAGCTTCCTTAATCTTGGTGGGCTTAACCAGTGACAAATAACAAGAATATGACAAAAAGTTAGCAACACATTTATCAACTGTACGCTTCCTTAGTGTAAGTTCATTCATGTTTCCCATAATAACTTTAGGAGGATGATTCAACTTAATCTTGAAGGAAGGTCCTTTCTCTTCATGGGATTCAGAGTCAGGTGAGGTAGGTATGTCTGTTGAACCTTCTACAACACTTGGAGTGCCGGGATTACTTGGAGATGTGGGCTCTTGATCAACAATTTCTTGAACATCTTTGGGCTCAGGAGGAAGAATTTCTTTGGGGATTTCCTCACTAATTTTCTCAGAATCGAACTTTGAAGCTTCATCGATCACAACATTTACAGTTTCCATCACCTTCTTGGTTCTCTTGTTGTATACCCGATAAGCCTTGCTTGTAGAGGAGTATCCCAGAAATACTCCTTCATCGCTTTGGGAGTCAAATTTTCCCACATTCTCCCTGTCCTTGAGAATGAAACAAGTACTTCCAAAGATTCTGAAATACTTAACTTTTGGCTTCCTTCCCTTCCATAACTTATAGGGAGTCTTCTTGGTACCAGGTTTGAAATACACCCTATTAACCATATGACACGCAGTGTTGACGGCTTCTCCCCACAAGTTCTAGCCTTATCCTTGTTGTGCAACATGGCTCTAGCCATCTCCTGAATAACCCTATTCTTTCTTTCTACTACACCATTCTGCTGAAGAGTAAGTAGAGAATTCTTGAGATATACCTGAGCTAGTGCAAAAGGACTCCATGTAAGAGTTCTTAAATTCTTTACCGTGGTCACTTCAAATTCGATCAATCTTTAAGCTCTTCTCATTTTGCAATCTTGTGCACAAGGCTTCAATGTGCTCAAGAGCATCTGACTTGGATCTTAGGAGAATGACCCAAGTGTACCTAGTGAAGTCATCTACCGCAACCATGATGTATCTCTTCCAACCAAGAGACTCGGTTCTAGTTGGACCTATGAGATCTAGATGTAGTGGCTCCAATGGTCTAGATGTAGCGGATGTCTGAGTGCCTAGATGTTTGGCTTTTGTCTGTTTCCCAAGTTGACATGGTCCACACACCACATTGTTCACTCTACTGAGCTTTGGTATCCCCAAAACTGATTCATGCTTAGATACAATTGAAAAATGTTTATAACTAGCATGTCCCATTCTCTAGTGCCATAGATCTTCATTTGGCAAACGAATGCTATTGCACACAATATCAGCATTAGGGACTAAACAATAACAATTGTTTAGAGTGCAAACACCACTTATGAGTTTCTTTCCAGACTCATTCACACAAGGCATTTCCCTTTTGAGAATAGCACCATAAAGTCTTGATCACATATCTGACTTATGCTCAATAGGTTCACCCTCAGACCTTTTACATATAGCACATTTGTAATATCTGGCAGTCCAGGTAGAGAGATGGTTCCCTTTCCTTTAATCTATGATTTGCTCCCATCACCAAAAGTGACATTACCACCTTTCTTAGACTCAAAAACCTTAAAGAGAGATCGGTCTCCAGTCATGTGTCTTGAGCAACCGCTATCAAGGTACCATAAACAGGTGTCCATAACCTTAAATGAGGACTTCATCATGAAGCACACCTTATGCTTAGATGACAAATCAGTAGGAATTGTGTTTTCTCTCATCTGCCATTTATAAACAAACTTTTAACTTTCACTCTTCTTAGATGAACTCCTCTGCACATTTTCATTATGAGAATAGTCTAGTTTCTTCTTTGTCATGCTAAGATCTTTTCCAATAATCATCATGATGGATTTCAAATAACTTTTAGACTTGCATTTTTTAATACACTCAATCAAGGAGAGATTAGAAAAATAAGATGTATTTGAAAACAAAGATCTTTTCTTGCCATTTACAACCATGACAACAGGGGTCAATGAATCACACAGCAAAGATTAACCCTAATCAGAGTGTGCTTGCTCTGATACCACTTAATAGGCCAAGAATGTATTGACCCCTTGTCATAAATTAACCAATTAATTAGCCAAGTTAATTAATTAATTCAATTAACATGCAATACGTGTAGTAGCACAAACAAATCACCAACTAAGTTAAAATGCAGTGGAAAATAAAGTTGACACGGTGATTTGTTTATGAATGGGGAAAACCTCCTAGGCAAAACCCCACCGGGTGAATTTAAGGTTACCATTCTCGAGAATCCACTATTATCACAACAAGCGGTTACAAGTAAAGGAATCCCAGTACCTTATACCAACCTACAGTTGAACCTTTACCCTAATACCCAATTGGACTTGTTTTGTAATGACAATCTCTCCTTTTCAATGCCCGGCTCCCAGTACGTGACTATGCAATTGATGCACGACTCCAAGTACGTGACTAACCACCAACTTGAGAAGGATGTTGGCTGCAAAGTTCTTCAGTTCATTAACACGATGAAGATCACGAAACTCCTTGGTTACAAAACCCTACGGCGTACAAACGCGGCAGCTTCTTCAAGAAAAAGATGAACTAGGGCATATGCCTCCGGTCACAATATGCTTGTGAAAAATTTTTATATTTAGTTGCATCAGCTGTGACAGCCTTTAAAATAATCCTTATATATGTTTAGGGTTGTGAGAAAAGAAAGCCTAAACAAATATACATGGATTATGAAATAAGATCTGAAAAAAACTGATTTTCGTGAACCTCGATAGATAGGTTATCTATCGAGTAGCTATGGAGCATCGGGCTAAACAAGCCTTTTAAACCTCGATAGATGCTATCTGTCGAGCTAGCTGTCAAGCTTTAAAATCCAGCACTTCTTCACTTGTTTCTTGGACAGATTTGTATGGATTTAACACTTAGACTTGAACTCTTGTTCTTTGAAGTATTAAACACATCCTAGATCTACCCTATTACAAGTAAAATGCGTTTTATCATAGGATTAGCCAACTCTAAATGACATATGTTCCTAACATGATTCACATATGTCCCAACAGACTTCACTTATTGCATGCTTTTATTTTATTCGTTTATTTCTCATTGACGAGTATGTGTGGGAGGTATATTCTTTCCTCCTTTTCTTTTTGTTACCTTAATGTTTTGTTTCATCATTTGGTGCTTTGTCGTCCATGATTGTTGTCTAAGGACAGCTATTGACGATATGTCTCTACGTCAAGAGATTTTATTCGTCTATGGCTTTTAGCCTTTCTTGTGGACTTTTAACTTTATAACGAATTAAAAATACTTAGTAGAAAATCCAACATGCTTTATATACAAACTAGGAACTTTGTACATAACATAATAACGTCCATAAACATTGCACATGCCAGAAGCTAGTGCTTTTTAAGGAATTCAAATACTGAAAATCATAACATGAGTGCTGAAAAATAACATAAATAGGCTACCAGTAGGAACCGATAGTCTGTAGGTTTTAGGTTGTCCATACTGACCTTCTCGATGAGTCTTCACTAATAGTACTTCCTTAAGTGCTCCACGTTCCACGGATACTCTAGCCTTTGTCCGTCTAAGGCTTTCAGATAGTACAATCCTTGTCTTTTATAGTTGATGACTCTGTATGGTCCTTCCCAATTAGGTCCCAACTTTTCATAAGCAGGGTCCTTAGTAGCTAGGGACACCCTTTTTAGGACGAGGTCTCCAATGTTGAATTGCCTGGGATTGACCAACGCATCATGGTGCTTAGTCATTAAGTTCTTACAGCGTGCCACCCTCAGTTCCGTGTCCATCCTTACCTCATCAAAGGACACTGGATAGTTCGTCTGGCCATATCCCTTTTGCCCCCTCAAGCCGAGTTTTGATGATCTTCATCAAGGATCGATTCACAACTTTTGCCTGTCTATTGGCCTATGAGTGGGAAGGTGAGGAGTAGTGATTCCTAATTCCCAACTACTCACAAAACTCTTTGAAGGGTGTGTTATCAAATTGGTATCCATTTCTGAGACGAGCACCCTAGGGATTCCAAAACGACAAATGATATTCTTCCAGACGAAGTTTCTAACGTTCTGCTCGATAATATTTGCTAATGGCTTTGCTTCTACCCACTTAGTGAAATAATTGATCCCCACCACTAAGAATTTCATTTGCCTTGTCCCCATGGGAAAGGGACCAAGGATGTCAAGTCCCCACTAGGCAAATGGCCAAGAGGCAACCGTTGGAGTAAGGTATTCCGATGGTCGTCTAGGCACATTGCTGTAGCGTTGACACTTGTCACATGCTCTAACATATGCTTTGGTGTTTGCTTGCATGGACGGCTAGTATTGTCCTGCGTGAACTATCTTATGGACGAGGGATCTTGCCCCTAAATGATTTCCACATGCTCCTTTATGTATGTCTCTCCTGACATAATGGAACTCGTCCGGAGTCGAACACCTTAAGTAGGGCTGAGAAAAATCCCTTTTATACAACACTTCGTCCATGAGGACAAATTTTGCCGCTCTAACCCTCAACTTCCTTGCATCTTCTTTGTCCTCGAGGAGGAGTCCGTCCTTGAGATAGGATACAATTGAAGTGGTCTAGTTTGCCTCTCTGTCTTTCTAATGCACATCTAGAACATCTATGCTTGGAATGTACTAAAATTTAATTTGGTCATCCACCAACTCGTTTGCATATGCTGCATTTGCTAGGCTGTTAGCTTCCATGTTCTCTTCCCTTAGAATTTGGTGGAACTTTGCTATTGTGAAGCCCTTGATGCATTACCTGACTTTGCTCAAGTATCTTTTCATCCGTTCCTCCTTAGCTTCGCATGTCCCGTTCACCTGGCTTATAATCAGCTGCGAGTCTCCTTGGACGAGAATTGAATTTGCTCCTAGTGACTTAGCCAACTCCAAGCCTTGTAGGAAGGCTTCATACTCAGCTTCATTGTTGGTCGTCTAGAACCGTAGACGAACGGCATACTCTAGACGATCCCTTTTCTGGTGATTGCAATATTAATCCAATTCCTCTTGCATGCTATGTGGATGAACCTTCCACACTGAGGACCTATTCTTTTGCCCCTTTGTCTCTATTCTATTGATCATGGGCAGGAGTGAATTCGGTAATGAAGTCTGCAACGGCTTGGGCTTTTATTGCTTCCCTTGGTATGATACCCTACATTAAACTCACTAAGTTCAACTGCCCATTGAATCGGTCATCCAGTTGCTTCCAGCTTATTCATAGCCTTCTTGAGTTGATGGTTTGTCAATACTTTGATGATGTGAGCTTGGAAATAAAGTCTGAGCTTTCTTACTGCTATTACCAATGGGAAGGCTAACTTTTCTATTGGCAGGTACTATCCTTCAACTCCTCTTATAGCTTTGCTAGTATAGTAGACGGGCTTCTGCACCTTTCCTTCTTCCCTAATTAAGGCTGAACTCACTGCATGAGGGGATACTGCTAGGTATAGATACAACTCTTCACTTGGTTTGGACGGGCTCAACAAAGGAGTTGAAGTGAGATAAGCCTTAAGCTTTTTAAATGCTCATTAATACTCATTTGTCCATTCAAATGCTTTCTTTTAACACTCTGAAAAATGGTAAACACTTGTCAGTAGATTTTGAGACGAACCGATTGAGGGCTGCCACTCGTCTAGTGAGACTTAGTACTTCTTTGATATTCTTTGGCAACTCCATGTTTAGTATTGCTTGGATTTTATCAGGATTTGCTTTAATTCCCCTTTGTGAAACCATGAAACCAAGGAACTTTCCTGATGAAACTCCAAAGGCGCACATGTTTGGGTTCAGCTTCACATTGTATCATCTAAGCATGTCAAAAGTCTCCTACAGGTTGTCCAAATGCTGCGTCTCCTTTGCGCTTTTGATTAACATGTCTTCTACATACACTTCAACATTCTATCCAATTTGTGAATGAAACATATGGTTAACTAGCCTCTAATAAGTGGTCCTTGCATTTTTCAAACCAAAAGGGCTTCCCTGTTGAAACGACTAATGAAGGTCCGAAGACTTTGGTTTTCTCCTTGCTCTATGTTCAATAAGCTGGATGATGAATGCTTATACCTTTGGCCTCCAATGAAGTTGTCGACGAACAACTTAACTCCTGGAACAAAGTTATGGTGTTTGGTGGTAGCTTACCAAAACACACCCTGGCCAGGCCTTTCAACGTGGTAGGAAAGCCTCTGCATATGATTTCATCTGGAACGCCTTAGAGATGCATGTTCATCTTGAACATGGCAATGTGATCACAAGTGTCTCACATTCTATTATATATGTCCAAGGTAGGCATTTTGAACTTGGAGGATAGAGGATGACTAGTGATGGATGCGGTGAAGGAAGAGTTAGTTCTGTGGATGAGATCATCCACATGGTTTGCTCTCCTTATGGAGTCCTTCATCTCCTCCGTGGCTTTCTTCATCTAGTCCATTTCTTTTGCCAAGTGTGGTACCCTTCGAGTGACGGTACCTCTGGACTGATCTCCTCCTTCAATGCCGTTCCATTCTCCGAATTTTGCCTGTGTTCCTTAGGGCGTCGCTGTCAACGTTGTCTATTGACTTCTCTAGTTAATTCCTGGTTTTTTTTACATCAAGTCTGCCATTGTGGCTACCATGGATTGCAGTTGTTGTTGGACGGACGCCGATGGTGGTGCTGGTATACGATTTGGATGACTGGAGGCATTTCCATTCTCCTGATGTTCTCGACTTGTGGCCATTGACCTAGTCCAAACCATGCAGCCTTTTTGTCTTAGAAAACAAGGCGGTCAACACTTAGAAACTTTTCTTACTTTCACACAGACGGAACTGATGACACACGAGAATCAGTAGGCTGAATACTATGGGCTAAGGTGACAGCTTGAAGACTTGAAGACAAAAAGAGATTGTCAAGGGCGATCGGGGTGAATTGGCCAAACACCCTCCAACAGTTAAGTCAGTTTTCTCTCTAGAACACGAGGATGGTGAGTTAGTGAATAGTAAAAATGTACGTTGGCTGATGGGGTCAGATCCTTTTTATAGAGAGTTTTTAGTGGGTCTACTTGTTCAGATCCATCATCATTATGGGAGATGTGTATAGTTAGTGGAGAAAGTGGAATGGATTTTGGGGAATCCTCCCCACTTTCTAGAATGATGAATCGTGGTTCGATTGCTTGGTGTTTGTAGAAATATCCTTTGAAATTAGCTAAGTGTTATTTGGTCGTCCATGCCCTTGTATGCCATGGATGACTATCCTGATTTGGACGATCACGATAACCATGGATGAATCCTATTCATGTTTATGGTGCTTCTGTTAGGCCTCCTTCCTTGTAAAACATTTTGGACATGATTTGGTGATAGATGACTACCATGGAAAAACTGAGCTTAATTCAGACCTCCATCAATCTCCATGTTAGCCTCTCTAGATCTAGGCTTTGCCATGCTTCGCGCCCTCCATGGGTTTATGCTTGTGTGGTCGCATTTGTCCCTCCTAAGGCTCGTTTGGATGTGACTATTTGTGAGATACACCCCCATGGTGTTGGTGTGCTTGATATGCACCTTTTTTCGCTTCGTGTGATGTTGATATGCTTGCCTTGCTTGCTTTACGCTACCCATTTGGCTTTCTTTGCTTCTTTGCATCTTTTGCATGCTTGCCTACATGTTCATGCATGAGTCTATGTGTCATCCATACTCCAATCCAATGGAACCATGGACACTCGATACAAACCTAAATTTTTCCTCCTAGGACACTCCTTTTTGTTTGATAACATGCTTTGTTCACCTTTTTGTGTGTTTCACATGCAGGTTTGCCCCTATTTGGCATCTTTTCTTAGCTTGTCTTTATCATGCTTCTCTTTCTATTTGTTTCTTTGCTTGTCTCCTAACTTGTTTCTTTTGTCTTTACATGTACATGCATGGAAAAAGGACAATTGAAGCAAGGGTGCGACCTCTTAGGCACAAGCAAAAAGGGCAAGGATGCAAGCCCATAAAGGGCAATGTTCAATAGATTAAAGGGCCTATCCCCTCCAGAGCGGTCTTTTCTTTCTCTTTCTCTAAGCATCTTCTCTAGAGCATGTATTAGGGTCCCCCTCCATGCACCCCCATTACTTTTCCTACTTCTTGCTTGGGTCGCATTCCCTAGGTATAGCAATGTTTGTTTTAGATTTCCTAATCTTGCTGGGCTATTCCCTTGGAATGTTGGCAATGTCTAATTTACTTTCCCGCTCTGTGTGATAGCATTGTGCATGATGTGTGTGTGTGTGTGTGTATGCCAGCGTTTGTGTGGGTGACCATGCACTTTGTATGATGGACTCTCGTGGCTATGTGAGCGACGCTCTCTAGTCATGAGAGCTCTTGACCTTGTAGTATGGGTATGCGCTTAAGGAAATTGTCGTAGGTCTATATTCATGCTATATTGTGTGCACGATCATCGCAGTGTGATTGTCTTGATCCATGTCACCAAGTGACATTGGTTTCCCCGTGTATGCGACACATATCAACATGTTTAACACTTTGAAGGGCTTCGGCTCGTCATGGTGTGAGCATGTTGATACGTGCCATATAAATAGACGCGAAATCCTACTTGTGTGCCATAGCACACCAAACACGAAACTCTGCTTGATTTTCACCGTGAAAATGGGGCATCCTTATTACCGTATTCTCACGTCGAAAGCTTGGTGAGAATAGCGTTTGGTGTGCTATGACGAATTTGAGGCAAAATGCTGGATTTCCGTCGGATTTCTGCACACTGACAGGATTTTGCGCACCAAACACGAAACTCTGCCGAATTTTTGCCACAAAAATAAGGCGAAATGTTGCCGAATTTTCGCCAAGGAAATTTGGCAAGGACTTCAAACACACTTGGAAAGCATCGATTGGGACTACACCCATTTTGAAATCAAACCTCAAAGCCCAACACATTTAAAGCCCCGAAAGCTAATGCCAATAGCTTTTTTTCAATTGCCAATGTCTAGAAATTATGATTTTACCTAAACAAAGGATTGTCTATGGATAGGCATTGTGGGGTGCCTAACACCTTCCCCACACATAATCAAACTTCCGAACGCATGAATCAAGATTTTTTACCCATCCACATTAGATTAGGAAAAATGACATTTTTCTTAGCTTAGGTTTGGTAATAAAATCAAATAGAGTCAAGTGACTAATCTCACCTTAGAAAAAACCCAATGATTGGTGGCGACTTCACTTACCTTTGGTAATATCCTTAAAATCGATTCATATTCCAGTCACACACTCGAGGTATGACACCTACTCCATATAAACGCACGAGCGTCGTCGTGATGGGTGGTCGAGCAGCCACGAGGCATCGACAGACTGGCGACTCCACTGGGGATACTTAGAGAGTTTAGCCTTTAGTGCTTTTGATAAGATCCTAATCTTTGGACATTGGCTTTCAAAAACATTGAAATTGGCATTAGCCTCTGGGGCTTTCCTTTTTGAAAATTGCTTTCGCTATATCCTAGTAAACTATTTTCAAAACTCAAAAATATTTTCCAAAAATGATTTTCAAAATAGTTTTCCAAAAGCTGACTTTGAGGTATTTTTGTATGTGTGAAGCTTTACTATTTTCCTAAAGCATGCTTTATAGCATTCCTTCACATGTACGGACCTAGGGTAGTAAGACTTAATTTCTACTACACATTTATCTGTGCTTATATTTGTTGTGCTTGGAAAGTCTTTCCTCTTTCATTTCAAAATGAATGAAATAACTCCTCATATTGGGTCGAACTCGGACTCAGTGTTAAAGGCTAATGTTGGATGTTTATATCTTAGATAGTTACAGGATGCTGAATTGTAGGCTTTTCTTGCGTCCATTGGTGGACAGGATTATGCTGAAAAGGCCCCCTTGATCTGCTCTATCCCACAACTTCTATGAAAGGAAGGATTAGATGATCAAGGTCCCCCCTAAGAATAGGACTAACTTACCAGTTAAGCCGTGTCTCATATAGTTGGCCTAGATTACATCAAACCCATGAGAAATAGGAAAAGCCAAATCTGAGTGAACATCCCAGCCTAGGGTAGGATATCCTTCATAAGATTGTTTTCAAAATGAGTCAAGGGGAAAATGTCCATTTTCGTTTGCAGGTTTGCCCTTTTTTCTTGCATCAAAGAGTCATGCTCTACTCCAGGTTCTATCCATCCTGTTTACACAGCATCTATGATTAACTGCTAGGGAAAAGTAACCTCGTTGCTTGCACATTAGATCATAGTTGGTCCCTAAGGGTTTCTAACCCTACAAAGGCATGCATGCATACACTAATGGCTTCGTCATGTAAATGTGTACAGATAAAATTTGTGGCTAGTAGGCGGAACTCCACGCCAAGAAGGACATTGCCTGGGGTTCAAGATCTTCCTCGAGAAGGCCAAGCCATCAAGAATGAAGCTTTTCATTTTAAATTTGAATTTCCTTGAATTGAAAAAGGCCCACTGTTGGAGCCATTGTCTACAGCCCATGATCTTAGGGCATTGTAAAAAGTCAAAATTTTGTATAAGCATTACTTTTTCATGTAATCAAAAGAGAAGGGTCCATCCTGCAATTTTGAGCATGATATGAAAGTTCTAGTTACTTGCCAAGCTTGTGCATTAATTCTGCATCACTATAGAAACTTAGCATGATAAATACCCGATCAAGGGTCCAAGCCAATATTTCGAAAATGAAAGGTGCACTTTACATGAGCAAGAACTTAAACAAACTTCAGGTTTGTTTTGTGTTTCCACATTGTCAAATTTTCAAATGTACCCCATTTATTTCCCATCCCATTCTTTTCCTTTCTAGGTTCCTAAAGAGAAAATATTGCTCAAAGGAAATAGTTCAAGCTACCATCACACCATGATCCTATCATCACTAGGTGTCATTCTAAAAGATGTCTACAAGTAGTCCTTCCCCTATCGAGGAAAACACTCATGAAATCACTTTCCTGAAAGAGCAAATGGTAGAAATAATGTGCATGGTGCAACAGTTGGTTGTAGGAGTGAACTGAGGATCATTTAGTCCCACTCTAGAGGGTTCTACACCTCATTCTGAAAATGAGAACCGACCACCGCCAAAGCCGAATCAAGACCAAACTACACAACCATTCACCTCACAAGGGAATAACCAAGAAGTGGATCCTTCTAAGGATAAGACCTTAGAGTCTGGTTACGATCAAGTCAAAAGTCATAGAGGGTTCCAGCGCCCAAGGAAGTGTCGATCTAGATAGTTTGACCAATTTCCCTCAGGTCATTATGCCTCCCAAGTTCAAGGCACCCGAGTTTGTCAAGTATGATGGTATTGGATATCCTTGCACCCATCTATGCATGTTCTGTAGGAAGATGGCACCCTATGGAGATAATCATCCATTGCTTTGCCAGGTTTACCCTAATAGCTTGACTGGCCCTACAGCCACCTAGTATGTGAGATTGGAAAAGACCTCCAGCTGGAGAGAGATGGCCAATGCATTCTTGGAATACTACTAGTTCAATACTAAGATAGCTTTCGACCACATAGTTCTTCAGAGGAAAGAAAAGAAGAGTGAGGAATCTTTCCGTGAGTATGCCCAAAGGTGGCATGAGCTAGCCGCCCAAGTGCTTCCTCCTATGATGGAAGACGAGATGATCAAGTGTCATTGATAACCTTAAACCTTTTTACTACGAGAAGATGATTAATGAACAAGTCACTCACTTTGCAAGCCTAATTCCTATTGGGGAGCACATTAAGGAGCAAGAAAATAGTTGATCTTGAGGCTTTGAATTCTATGATAAAACAATAGGTGAAAAAGGCAACCGGCTGCAAAAGGAAGGAAGCCGATGTTCATGTGATGGAAAAAGCGCTTGAAGGGCCCAGGGGTGTTACTTCTGTTTATGCAACCCCAAATGCTCGGCCTTATCAACCATAGGTCTAGCCAGCCCAGGCACCTTACCGAGCATTCAATCAGAGGGAAAGGCCCGATCCACCTCGATATCCCAAGGAACCACAAAAATTCTCTCTGTTACCCATGCCTATGGTAGAGCTTTACGCTTATCTACTAGAGAAGAAGCTAGTGACTCCAATATTTGCAAGACCTAGAGACAGTCCTCCTCTACCCGATTTTGATCCATCTAAGAAATGTGATCACCATTTTGGAGTCGAGGGACATACCCTAAAAGAATGCATAAATCGAAGACATCGAATCTAGGATCTCATTGACAACAAGTTAGTACAGATCGACAACACTGCCAAGTCGAATGTCATCACCAACCCCTTGCCACCTCATCAGGAAATGAGCGTGAATGCTATCTCTATAGTGAAGGAGAGGATCCCTGATTTCTCATCCCCTTCATTCCCTTGGAAAGCCATGTTGTGGGCCCTAGCCTTTGAAAGTCACATTGTTCTCGAGAACATAGGAACTGCAGGTTTTGACTGTTGGAAAAACACATGGAATAACAAATTAGTATCGCATACAAATACATGCAGCAGAATATGAATGGATCTACTTCATTCATGATTGATAACATGCACTATGTAAATTTTAGAATTTAAGAACAAGAGAGCGTACCTTGGTGTGGTGAAATTCAAAACAAAAGATTAGAAGTACTTGGGAACACTTTTAATCTTCACTCCAATTCCATTTTACACCTAAGCAGTGTGGTTTCTCAATCAATTTCCAAGGGAGAATAATCGAGTGGCTTCTACTCACATATACACACCATTTCACAATGATGTATCATATTAAAATTCTGTATGTTTCTTGCTTTGTATCTAACTAATTATCTAATTGGGCTGGCCTTTCGGGCCTTTCCAACTGGGCTTTAGTGTGTGGCTTGGAGTGGGACCAAAAGGGAACAAATAAGACTCTAACGCCAATAGGCCTTAGGCTTTTCTGTCATCTCTTGACAAGTCCAAAGTTACCATTAATTATATTTAATACCACTATATAAATATAATTGCACTCTAGGCCTTATTAATAAATTATATCCCAAGACTTTATTATACATGCAACTCCTTCATAAAATATTCGTAGTAATACAAAGTCATGAATGTAGACTGTCACTTTGAAAATTACTACATCTTAATCCTTGAGTACCCAATTTAATCCTTTAAGTTATTCATCATATATTTATGAAATCCAATTTCATAAATATATACTTTAGTAACTCCTTACTAAAATGTTTAGGTCTAACACTTTGAATAACCAAACCCATTAAACTTATCTCAAGGAAATATTTTATATCTTCGTTAAGAGATTATGAATTCCATCTTGAGAATATATGTTCCATCAACATTAAATGTGGCTGCCCAACATACTGAGGTTTTGATCGTGACTTTAGATCTCACTCCTGATATATCAAAGCAACCTACATCTCATAATCAGGTCCATTATTCTCTCAGGATTAAGAGTTCATGCAAATAGAAGTTGTGAGATTTATTATTCATTTAGTAGTCGTTAGGAGATTAATAAATCTCACAGTGGTTCGGTTCAATATGTCTTAACTCTTAAAACATATGAACATATCAACTAGAAGTCTCCACTTCCATGATCAAGACAAATCATCTTAGTTGATATGTTATAGTCTTCGCAGATGAAATGCCCAATTTCATCATCGATTACGAACAAAATTCTGAGTTTACAAAGAACTTTTGATCTATATCTTCTGTGACTAAATCAAATAAATCACATACTATGCATCTCGTGGACTATATGATAATGTCCAAATATTCATGTTACCATTATTTTAGATAATAATAAAACAACTTTATTAATCATAACATTAAATCATACATAATGTTATACATAGCATCATACAATAGGACTTAAGCGCACTAATCCGAACAATCTCTCACTTGCCGTAAAGACTATTGTGCACTAATCTAACTCCCATTCCCTCCAAATGTGACTCAAAAGTCCTTTGGGGCAAGGCTTTGGTAAAGGGATTTGCTAGATTATTTGCACTATCAATCTTTGCTACTACCACATCTCCTCGAGCAACAATGTCTCAAATAATATGGTACTTTCTTTCTATGTGCTTTCCTTTCTTGTGATTCCTTGGATCCTTGGATTGTGCAACCGCTCCACTATTGTTGCAAAACAATGTGATAGGAACTTGCTCCATTCTCACAACACCAAGATCAGAAAGGAATTTCTTAAGCCAAACAACTCTTTTATTGCTTCACAAGCAGCAAAATATTCAGCTTCCTTGGTGGAGTTGGCAATACATGATTGCTTAACACTTCTCCAACTTATGGCTCCACCTCCCAAGGTGAACACACAACCTGAAGTGGACTTTCTAAAATCAAGATCTGACTGAAAATTTGAATCTATATAACCAATGGGAATCAAATCCTCACTATGGTAAACAAGCATTTAATCTCTCGTTTTCCATAGATACTTGAGAATATGCTCTACAAGTGGAAATCATGTAAGGGTAGTGTGTGAGAGAGTGTGAAGAAATGCTCAAAACTGTGCAGTGAAGCAGGGACTCGTGGCTTGTAAGCCGCCAGAAGATGCACACGAGTGAAGCATGCAGAGAAGCTGAACCATCATGTCAGCTGTAGCACTACAGGACAAAAAGTCCAGACTGGCCATTCAGTTAGCTTGCGGCTTGGACTCGTGACTCAGTCAAGTCGCGAGGCCAAGTCGCCAATCCACTCTGTTATGGAAAAACTGACTCTTCGCATTCTTTTCTCACTACAGTATAAATACCCCTTATACCCATGAAATATTGAGAGCTTCCAGAGAGAATTTTGAGAGAGAAACCCTAGAGAAAAACAAGATTGACTCGTCCACAATCTTCACATAGTGACTCTTCAAATTCCTCAACTCTCACCCTCTCCATTGTTACATCCTTGAGAGGTTCTTTAACCAAATCCTTTTCTCACCTTACCCATATCTGTGAGAAGGCTTTTTGGTGCTTTGGGAAGCAATTCGGAAGGAACCAATTCATATTGGTTGATGCTATGGGTTATAGCGAAATCCAGTAAGCTAAAGAAGAAATAGGTTTGGCGTAACCTCGTTGGAGTAGGAGCTTGGAGGGCTTAGGTACACTGGGTAAATTAGGCTTGGAGAGTCTTCTATTGTTCATGTATCTCAACTACATTCTTTAGTGGATTATTTACCGCTTAGAGGGCGGCGGAGAGGTTTTACGCCGAGGGCTTCGGTTTCCTCTTCGATAACACATCGTTGTGTTGTCCTTGTGTTTGCATCTCTCTTCTCTTAATCTTTGCCATTTAATTTCTGCTGTGGATGTGATTTTATTTGATTTAGATTGTTTATCAATTCTGTTATATGCTTATGTTCATATTCCGCACATTAATTGTTTGATAATAAGCTTGAATTGATAATTTGGAAATTGGGGATCTAAACGTTCATAGTGTTTTATACACATTTTGAACATTCAATAGCTTTTGTAAATATTTTCACATGTATTTTGTAAGTAGTTTTATAGTTACAATTTCATTATGCATTTTCAATATATGTAAATTTATAAGATTTATTCAAATGATCTTTTCTTTCCTCCCCTTAAAGGTTAATACTAAATTATAGCATCATCTTCCAATCAATAAAATGTTGATTACTACATAAGCAAAATTGCCAAAAACGGATGATAATTACAGAATACTAGCCTCTCAGCACGTGCTAAAAGTTAATAATTTGAATCTATTATAATTTTATATATATATATATATATATTTATATATTTGAATCTATTATAATTTTATATATATATATATATATATACAAAGGAAAAAAAAGTCCAATAAAAAGAAAACGTAAAGAAAAAAAAAAAACCTTGGGATTCTAAACCAATACACTTGCTTTTGTAGACATTTCCTCTTAACCATAAACGTGGTGGAGCCTTGAAGATATTAACTAATTGGATGGTTGGATTAAAACTGCAAGTGATACACACCACATGCTTCATAAATAACGGAAGAAGCAAAGAAGAAACATAGTAAAAAAGCAGATCAGTTGAGTTGAGACAGGAGACAAAATGAGATAAAATGTCAAAGAGTCACCTATGCCAGAAGAACTGGTGGTGTTTGCAACTGCGTGGTGGTGCAAATAGGTACCCTTCCTATGAAGATTTTAGAGGTAAATCGTAACCTTAGATTGTGAAGTCGACTGTAGTAAGCCCTAAAACTGTTTTTCAACTAGAATTTTTTTAATTTGTTGAAATGTTGGTGATTGGAGAATGTCTAAATATTTTTTCAGAATTTGGGGGACCAGAAAGTATATCTATTCTTGAAAATTGTTTAATTGGTTGGGATAACTCATATTTCAATATATCTAATTTTTTTTCTTCAAAATTTTTTTTGGGGGGGGGGGGGGGGGGGGGGGGGATGGCTCCCTTCAGCCCCAACGTGGCTCTGCCACTAACGCCTTTAACTCTTTTTTAAAAGATATCCAAAATTGGAAAGGAGATTCAACATCAGCTCAACACAAATAAGATTATTTCTTATTCCGTTATTTGGGATAAAAGAGTTTATTTTTGTCTAATTTTGTTTGCTTCTCATAGTACTATGTCCTATGGGAACTTAAGTTTGTGGTGGGGGGAAATATGTAAAGTTCTAATTGTAAATGAGATCTAGTCTTTCAACTCCTTTTAAAGTATGAATGTTTGTGAACGGTTTTAAATTTCTTGTGTATTGTGCTCTCGTGTAGACAATTGAGATTGGTATTTTTATGTGTGCTCTCAAATAGACTTTGGTTCCCCTTACTGTGACTTGCTAACTTGCAAATTTGATTCCGCTCCCACATCTTTTAGGTTTTCTATTAGCTAAAAACTTGCTAATTTGATTCCTCTCCCACATCTTATAGGTTTTCTATTAACTAAAAACTGGATTTTATATTTTGGCTGCATTTGGCAACATGTAAAATATTTTCACGTGTTTGACTGCATTCTAAAAATGCTACTTTTCTACTAGTTTCTCACATTTTCTCAGCTTCCAAACAAATTTTATAATAGAAAATTTCAATAAATATACTTAAAGGAACAAAAATCAAAACAAAACCATTCATTAAACTAAAAAATTTGGTCAAACTAAGAGAGGGAGGAAGAGAGAGTGATCAAAAACTGAGGTAAAGAGAGAGGTAGATCGAGAAAGAGAGAGATCGGTCATGGGTGGTCATGGGTGGCGAGATGGATCATGGGCGATGAGATCGAGACAACGAGATCGGTTAAGTGGCAATAGGCTTCAGGCAGCGACAAGATCAAGACGACGAGAGTTCGATCATGAGAGCAGCAATGACGGGCTTCAGGCAGCAGTAGGCTTCAGGCGGTAGCGAGGTTCAGGTCTCTCTCTCTCTCTCTCTCTCTCTCTCTCTCTCTCTCTCTCTCTCTCTCTCTCTCTCTCTCTCTCTCTCTCTCTCTCTCTCTCTCTCTCTCTCTCTCTCTCTCTCTCTCTCTCTCTCTCTCAGGTAGGCTGAAAACGGGTGTAATTAGTTTGAAGGTAAAATAGATTTGTAAACTATTTTACACTTCAGGGATTGATATTTTATGGTCAACAGAAATCATTTTCCATTTGACTGAATTTTTCGGCCAATCCAAACATGCCCCATGGTGTAAAATATTTTCCGTATTCCTTTTACAACCGAAACAAACACATCCATTGTAGCCATATTACATTTTAATGATTAACGTTGGCCATCTCTATACCAAGAATTTGATATTCCTTGAATTGCTTCCATGTTGCCAATCGCTTACCATCTTTAATATATATAAATGCTTTTCCAGATCCATATATATATAAATATATATATATATATATATATATATATATATATATATATATATATATATATATATATATATAATTTAGAGAAAATCCAATTAAATTCTACAATTAAAGTACAATTTTGTGCCATGTGTCATAAATTATTTATTTTTAGAGAGTTTTATTTCTTAATTTTGGAGTCAAGTGTAGGACCACATCATAAATATCCATCTAAGTGAGTTATTGCATACAAAAACCAAAGAGCCTAAAATTAATGAACATAAAAAAATAAAAATAAATAAAAATGAAAAGAATAAAAAAATGGACAATTTACATTTTCTACCTAATAATATTCTTACAAGATTTTTAAATAGTTAACAAAAAAAAAAAAAACTATCAATAATATTTTAATTATATTTTTAAGAATTATACTATGCGTCTTAATGTATATCTTTTAAGTATATCCATGCATATGCATGGAGTTACAAGTTAGTATATATTAATAGGCAAAATTTAGAGAAAATCCAATTAGATTTTAATTGGATTCACAATTTTGCGCTATGTGTCCTATTTAATTTTTAATTTTGTATCAAATGAATTATTAAGTGTAAAAATCGAAGAGTTCAAATTCAATTAGATTATAAATTGGATTTCAATTAAAATCTAATTTTTCGCCACGTGTCCATCTAAGTTTTTAATTTTTGTGGCAAGTGAATTATTGGATGCATAAATCTAAGAGTCTAAAACCGATTAAATACTAAATTATATATATATATATATATATATATATATATATATATATATATATATAATGTGAAACCATTACACATTTTAGAAATGTATGGTTTAAAAAAAGTGTAAACTAATACTATGTATGATTTGAACTGTATAATTGTGATTATTTTTAATTGTATCTGTGCATATGCACGAAGCTACACACTATTTAAAGGTAATGGTTAAAACAATGATCACATACGAGTATTAAAGCTTCTTGAAACAATTTTCAAATGGGATAACTAAAAGTCCTTTCAGTCAAATAAGCAAAATAAAAGACATTTTAACAATTCTTTTTATAGAATCAAAATTACATGGATACTTGTTTAAATTCAAAGACAAGTAATGAATTTTCAAATAATACAAGCCAACGAATATTCCTGTACCATACAAACAAAAATTTGACATAATAACAAGATTAGATTTCTCCTCCCTAGCCTCCAGAAAAGCTATAATTCTCTTTGTGTATGCCGTATGAGATTTTTGCATCGGCCTTATATCTGATACATTACAGTGGCTCTCATACGTACCCACTTTACCAAGTTGAGTCAAGTTGCCCCCTACTACCATGGTTTCATCTGGTTTGGTACCTGTAGGAAGTCCATATTAAAATACTAGGCTCATCAAACACCTTTGCGTGTGCAATAATACTCTTTTTTATTTTATTTTATTTTTGTTTAGTGTTATAATTTTTAAAAGTGATATATAAATAACCGTGTGTATTTTTTTTTTTTTTAAAGAAAAAGGTATGGTAACATGGAATAATGTTTAAAAATGAGGTAGAAATAGTGTCATAAATTTTAGGTTGAATGAAAAAGATAAATGAAAAAGTCTAAAATTTAGGAACAGTAAATTACTCTTTTAACCAGTTTGTATTTTATTAATTTTAAATTATTTAACTAAAAGATATGGGTATTTTAGAAAGTTTAAGAATTTGTATGTGGGTATTTTAGTATGCAAAATGTTAAAACTCAAACAGAGAATCATTTTCTTTTTTAATATACAAGATAGAAATTCTACTCTATCTTAATCTAAGCATATATATATGTATGTGAAGTTCCCTCCTGAAGACTTGAATCCCGACCCTTAACCCCCACACCCCACAAGCACTTATACTTATGGAGTGACCATCGCATTAAGGGTATGCGGTAGTGAGAATCATGTTATTAATAGTATAGATAAGTATTAGAAAAACAAAACCAAACTATATGATGGGTCGTCACAAAACTAAAATTATAATAGACCCTAAAGAAAAGTTTCACAAACCAACAAATTCCTATATATTGTATCATTTCATCAAAACTAGAAATTTAAAGGCAAAAATTCCCCAAGAAGAAAATTACCATATGAAAGAAAATAAAATGCTCATTTTTCTAACAATTTATATTTTATATGCTACAAAAGAGTCTAGAGAGATTAATGAAAGTAGGTGGCTACCAGTTGTTCCCAAGACCAAAAGTTCATAACATATGTTGGTGTAGAAATTTTATACCATCTTATTGGGTTGTAAAATAAGGATGCCAAACATCGATACTAAATATCCCTTGAGGCATAAATTTTTTATTTACATGTAAATGCAATAGTTGGAAGCCTATTATGACCTACAAAACTAGTAGCTAACCAAAAGTTAAATTTAAATTTATGCAGGAAAAAAAATTAACTTCCATACTCTACTTACGGAATGTGATTTCATAACCACAACGAAAGATGCAAAGCTAGTAATCATTTCAGTTTACATGGATGAACCAAAATGAGATATATGAAAAATGATAAAGCATATCAAATCCACAAGTCACGAGCTAGTATCCTTGAGGCTTGGAGAAAATATAGTAAATGGAAAGGAACCCCAATCATGTAGAGCAAGGACTATTTGGCTTCTTGGTTTTGCTTAATTTCTAACTACCAAATTTTTCATAGCAAAAATAGATTTTTTTTTTTTTTTCATTGTGCATCTTATGTTCTCCTTCCAAATGACTAAGTTAATCCTGTTATATGTTTAGTAGAGTGCAAAATTACTTTCTTCAAAATGGTTTTCCTTCAATATGGAGTAAGTACAGTCCTAAAATAGCTGCAAGACAAAGAAACAAGATTTTCCTTTATAAATCAACCATTTTGCTTTCTCTCTCTTTTTTTTTTTTTTTGGAAACCATTTTGCTTTTTAGTTATAACAAAAAATGAAGAAAAATTCTTACATTGCACCCTAGGAAAAAATTTTATTTTTAGATTTCATATTCATTTCTCTTTTCCCACATTACTCAATAGTTAAAACTTTTGTCATTCAAGAATTATCATCGTTCTCAATTTTCTTAAGGTAGTTAGGTAATGGCCTTCTCTATGCCTCTATCAAAAAATACCAATCTTCCTTCCTATTACTAAAGAACCACAATCAGATTCATTTAGGGGTTGTACCCTAACACTTAGAAATGTAATCAAAACCCAAATCAAGTTATTAACGTCCAAAAAACCAACCCAAACCCATCAATAATTAGAAATTCAAATTGGGAAAAAGGGCAACTCACAAGAATAAACCTTGGGATTGAGACACCATGCTCACGATGGCTCCAACATGTTTATAAGCTCTAGCAATGAATCCGACGACTTATGTGGCGGTGTGCATCAGTGGGTAGAGGGGTGGAGATCTAGGCAAGAGGAAGCAGAGGAGGTTTTTTACTTGGTCTGACAGGCGTTTGTGGATTTGAGATTTAAGAATGTTATTATTGTATGTGGTAAGGTCTATTTGGCTTTTACTAAAACTAACGTGTAACCCCATACAATTAAAAACAATCACAATTACATAGTTCAAATTATACATTTTTTTGAGAAAATGTTGAAATTATACATTGTATTAGCTTACACATTTTTTAAACCATAGATTTCTAAAATATGTAATGGTTTCTCATTAAATATAAATATATATATATATATATATATATATATAATTTATAATTTAATTGGATTTAGACTCTTCAGTTTTTGCACCTAATAATTCACTTGGCAAAAAAAATTAAAAACTTAAATGAACACATGGCACAAAATTGGACTCTAATTGAAATCCAATTTAGAATCTAATTAGATTTGGATTTTTATTTTGTTTTTACACTCAATAATTCACTTGGCACCATAGTTAAAAATTTGATAAGACACATGACGCACAATTGGACTCCAACTTGGATTTTAATTTGATTTCCTTTGAGCTTTGACTTTTAATATATATATATATATATATATATATATATAATATGATATGGTGAGTTTTCATTGGGTGGCGTAATTAAAACTAGCATTTTATGCCAGGACCAAATCCAGTTTAAACTTATTTCCCAAACATAAATGAGAAATTTGATTGGCACCAATCATAAGGGGGCAAGACCCTAAACAAAAAGGGAGAAAAATATTTTTTTCCCCTATTATTTTTGTTTTATTGAATAAAAAAATTTAACTACTAAAATTATTTTTTTGCTTATCCGTATATGTCACTTAAAAAGTCTTATGAAAATATACATTTCTTAATTTTATTTCTTCCTTTTCCTTTCTTACGATTAATAATTTTCATTTTTTATGAAAAAAATAACATACGCCACACAAACACAAACACAAACACAAACAACAGCATTCCCAGCATATAGATGCCACGAATTCTCAGCCATCCATTTTGTACCCTGAGCAGCCACGTCACAAAATTCTCAACATCCTATCAAAATACAAATGCCTGGACCCCTCCGCACACCTTACTTTATTTTACCCTGGACCCAGTCAGTGGTTCCTATGTATGCGTAGTTTTCTTTTTTCTTTTTTTTTTTAAACAAATAATGCTACATGCACAAAAGAAAAAAATTGGAAATTATTTTTAAATATGTTGAAATAGCAAGCTTTCACAAGTTTTTGTCTGAACCAATTATTGATTTTACATTTTTTTACAAACCACTAACAATCAGTCATATTAAAAAATATCAAATTTTGTGTCTCTAGACATTTTTTTTTTCTTTTTCAGAAAAATTTTAGGACTATATAAAAAATCATAACTATCTATATAGCACACTATGAGTAGTGAAAAAAAACGTGAGAGTTCATGTGAAAGTGACATTTTTATGGATGCTACAACAATTTTTATTCTTGAGGTGGTGCACATTTTTTAAAAAAAAAAAAATTTGGTAAAGGATAGATCATATATTAAACAAAAAATATATGTCTATAAGCCATATCCCTTTTTGAGATTAAAATAAAATACATATGTCCAAAGGGGACCATACAAAATAACAAATTCATCAACTTGGCTGGATCCTTTCCTAGCTAAAGCTTTAGCGCATTTATTTGTTTCCTTGTAGGAATGTTTTACCCTATGCGTGGTACGCGTTTTTCTTCTCCTTTTAAGATATATATATATATATATATATATATATATATATATATATATATATATATAAAATTGCAAGACATGGCGGGGAAAAATATTTTTCTCCCTCTATATTTGGAGTAGTTCACAATTCTACCATTATTTTTGAAACCAACCAACTTTCCCCTTATTAGGGAATGAATAAATATCCCTAATTCGTTATTTTCTCAGTTAAATACAACGAAATATTTTAAAGATGTTATTAATCATATATCATAAAAGGAATAGAAAAAGTTAAGGATTGTATTGTTGTTTTATTGGAGGTAAAAATACCATTTTGGTCCCTACATTTTGGGGTCACTATCAATTCGGTCCCTATATTTTAGTATCGGTCAATTTGATCCCTGCTATTTTAAACTTACAGACAATTTGGTCATTGTCGTTAACTCACTAACAGGAAAATGCTTATGTGGCAAACAATTTGTACATTTGGCATATTTATTATTTAAAAATTAGATCAGATGCTGATGTGTCTAAGTTTAAGTGGCCATGTCAGCACTTATGTGGCAAAAAAAGCCACATAAGCTTTTATATATATATTTTTTGTTTTTTGTTTTTGTTTTTTTTATAAACCTGCAATCTCACAAAAATAAAACCAAATCTCTTAAATAGTAATATTTAATATCTCTCTCTCTCTCTCTCTCTGTGTGAACACGATGAGGAGCCAAAGCCAACAACAATCATTGTCACTCCAACGCCATAAACAATCATTGTCACTCCAACGCCATAAACAATCCTTCGACTCAAACTTCACCGTTCTGACCAACATCCATGTGCAATGAGGAGCTCGCGGGATGCTATTGCTGCACAAGGCGGCGACAATCCGAGGCTAGGTCCATGCTGGTCGAGCTTGAGACGAGGATATTCGAGTCAGGTGGGTCGAGATCTATTGGATCTAGTTTTCTTTGGGGTTGTTGGCCACGAATCAAGCTTTGTTGTGGATCTAGGTTTAGGATGGTATTGGACGGCTGGGGTATTGGTGGATTTGGGTTTGTAGCCAAGGATTTTGGGATTAGTTTGAATCTTTGAATTTGGGGCTTTTGTTTGAAATTTCTGGAATTAGTTTGAAACTAGGTTTGGTGGATCTGCATCTGAGTTTTCTTTTAGGCGAGGATTTAGTCTTTTAGAAACAACATGGCCTATGTTGATTTAAGATTGTTGGACTAAATTATTGTTTCGTTACGAAGAAATTGCAAGAAAGGAAAAAAAACCAATATCAATAAAATAAAAATGAAATTCTGCTAGGTTAAGAAAATTGCGAGAAACTTAGAAAAAAAAATACAAAACGGAAAAAATTAGTAAAGAAAATAAAATTATTTTTTAAAGTTGATGTGGATTTTTTTGCCACCTAAGCACTGACATGGCCACTTAAACTTAGACACATCAGTATCTGATCCAATTTTTTAATATTAAATATGCCAAATGTACTGTTGAGGTACAAATTTTCGGGCTTTAATTTCATTAGCCCAATCACAAAATACCCACATGAGCCCACACATTATTTTAAACTCACATAAATATTCCCAATATATATATTACCCAAATATTCTCCATGTTATTGGGCTCTCACAAATATTCCATACACAAGCCCATAAATTGCCTTGGGTCCTCTCACAAATATTCCATACACAAGTTCATAAATTGCCTTGGGCCCTCTCACAAATATTACCCATTATAGCCCACATATTATCCAACTTGGGTTTTTACAAAAATACTCACCATATTGCTACCCTATTGAGCCACAAAATTATATATCTCTCTAAAAAGCCCAAAAGCACTTACCTTGTGGAAAAATCCAAAAAGCCCAACAAAACCCTTACAAAGCCCGTTGCTACACGGCACCCTAAAGCCCGTTGCTACACGGCATCTTTACAAAGCCCGTTGCTACACGGCACCTCTAAAGCCCGCTACAATGCGACATCTTCAAAGCCCACTATGATGCAGCATCTCTAAAGCCCGCTACAATGCGACATCTTCAAGGCCCGCTACGATGCAACACCTCTAAAGCCCGCAATGATGTGACACCTCTAAAGCCCATTACGATACGACACTTCTACTAAGTCCGTTGCCACACAGCAATATTTTTGCAAAATCCTACAAAGTCCAAATGCTAATTTGATACTATTTTTACAAAGCCCAAATGCTAATTTGGCACTATTTTCATAAAGCCCAAATGCTAATTTGGCTCCTATTTTACAAAGCCCAAATATTAATTTGGCAACTATCTCTAAAAGCCCAAATAATAATTTGACACTATTTTCATAAAGCCCAAATGTTAATTTGACACTAATTTTACAAAACCCAAATGCTAATTTGGCAACTATCTCTAAAAGCCCAAATAATAATTTGGCACTATCTTCATAAAACCCAAATACTAATTTGGCACTATTTTACAAAGCTCAAATGTTAATTTGACACTTATTTTACAAAGCCCAAATACTAATTTGGCAACTATCTCTAAAAGCCCAAATAATAATTTGGCACTATTTTATAAAGCCCAAATAATATTTCAGCAACTATTTTACAAAGACCAAAACACTATTTTGGCAAAAACAATTACTTTATGCTCGAAGCCCAAATGCTATTTTGGCACATACTTACAAAGCTTAAATACTATTTTTGACACTTGTTTTACATATGCTAAATCCCTCACTCATGGGAAATATAATTACTCATCCCTCAAAAAATATTTCTCTTACAAGATTTATGAAAGCCGATGTATATCACCCATGGCAAAACTATTTATTTTGTAGGAATGACTAAGCCCAAAGAAGCTTAACTACAAAGCCCAGCTGGGCCAGCCCAGCTCACACACAAATTCTAGCAGCTGAAGCTCACGTGAGGTGACCAGCCAAATCTCAGCACAACTAAACAGCTGGAGCCCTTCCCATCAAGTCCCAACTTATCCAATTAGATCAGAAGAGGGCACGTGTCCATCAGGGGTTAAACCTTTCCTTCACAAGCTGAAATCCCATCATTTCTCAAGTGACATAAAGCTGAAAGTGATGTGACAGAAAGTTGGGAAGTTTCAGCCAGTTGTCGCTTCTTTCTTCTCCACCCATCCAGTCAAGAACCAGGAGCAACCATGCCTAGGCCATTAAAGCTCCTGAAACCACTTGAAATCAGTTTATTTTCATACTAAAAACGTGTATTCTCTGGTTCATGGACTAAGTACATGAACCCCAAATGGGGAAACTTAAGAAAATGTGATTTGGAGAGCACTAAGGGGATCCCAACAGAGTTCCCAGCAAGGGCTCCAAGATTGACACCTAGCTTGGGGTGATGCAATCTACCCTAGGGAGCTCTGATTCTAGCTGCAACATAACCAAGATCATTAGTCTAAAGCATACTCTAATCCCATCAGCTAAGGCCAATCTGCATTCAATGCTAAGTCAGAATCCCAGCTATTATTACCCAAAACAGCTACAATCTTCTAAAAGTTGAGCTTACCACTATTAGCTAAAATCCCAAGAACGATTCTCTAAGGATTTTTTGAGGATTAGGAAAGATTTAGCAGAGATTATTTGCTAATCACCCCCTAAAAACCCAGATATAAATGGAACTCTCCATTAATGCTTAACCAATAAACTAGAGGAGACCAAGATACACTAAGACATACACCAAGAAAGATTTTTCCTTAACCTCTCTGTTTAAACCTTCTCTAAGCTCTGAAAAAAGCACTGAGTTCTTAGTTTCAAGCCTAGAAACTAAGTCCCCAGCTCCTAGCTCAAAAACACTTCTCATAACTCTACTCATAAACACTTATCTACCCTCAGCAGAAAGCTCCAGCAGCCTTACTATACACTCTCATTCATTACTCATACTACTCATAAATGAATCTCTCTACTCATTACTCACTATATTCATGAGCATGTTTTGGCACCATAATGATCTTGTGCGCTAGCTGGGATCTCTCTCTCTCCCTTCATCTCACACTAAGTTTTCCTCATTATTTGTCATAATGGAACCTATGATATTTACTTATTCATTTACTATTAATGGTTATGATGTAACTGTTACTATATAATTTTTCCCTCATACTGTTGTATTAGAAGACTCCTCTCCAGAGCTAACGGATGATGAGTCTGAAAGTGTAGATATTTTCCTTAATTTGTGAAGTAGCTAACAGCTAGAGGTTTATCTTGTTTTATCTTACTTTACCGCTGGGCTATTTTCTGCAGAAACACCTTACCGCTGGGTCATTTTTTGCAGAAACAGTTTATTGTTGGGTTATTTGTAAGGTTGAATTTATTCAACCATCTAATTGGTTTTATTCCGTGCCAAATTTGCTTGTATTTCAGCATTTAGTAACCCTATATTTAGGTGGGCTTGTTGTAAGGGTAGTGAGTGAGATAGAGTGAAGATTGCTCAAGAGTGTGCAAGAAAACAGAGACTCGCGGGTGACTCGCGGCTGCAAGCCGCCAGACGCAGCACACGTGCCAAGCATGCCAGAAGGTGAACAGTCATGCTAGCTGGAGCACTACAAGACAAAACAGGACAACTGGCCATACGGTTATCTCGCGACTGGATCTCGCGACTCAGTTAAGTCGCGAGGCCAAGCCGCGAGCCAGCCCTGTTTTGAAAAACCTGACGTTTCACATTCTCCTCTCACCTCAGTATAAATACCCCTTATACCCACAAATGAGAGACAGCTTCCAGAGAGAATTTTGAGAGAGAAACCCTAGAGTAAAACAAGATTGACTCATCTACAATCTTTACATAAGTGTCTCTTCAAATTCCTCAACTCTCTTCCTCTCCATTGCCAAACCCTTGAGAGGCTTTTTACCAAAACCTTGTTCTCACCATATCCATTACTGTGAGAGGGTTGTTTGGTGTTCTGGGAAGCAGTTAGGAAGGAACCAATCTTCATTGGTTGATGCTATGGTCTAGTAGCGGAATCCGGGAAGCTAGAAAAGAAAAAGGTTCGGCGCAACCTCATTGGAGCAAGAAGCTTGGAGGGCTTAGGTGCACTGGGTAGATTAGGCTTGGAGGGTCTATTGCTGTCCATGTATCCCAACTACATTTTCTAGTGGATTGTTTACCACTTGGAGGGCGGTGGAGAGGTTTTACGTCGAGGGTTTCGGTTTCCTCTTCGATAACACATCGCGTGTTGTCTTTGTGTTTGCATCTTCCTTCCCTTTTATCTTTGCCTTTTATTATCTGCTGTGGGTTGTGATTTTAATTTGGCTTAGATAGTTTTTCCAATTCTATATTATAGCTTTTGTTTATTTTCCGCACACTAGTTGTTTGACATAAAGCTTGAATTGGTTAAATTGTAAATTGGGGGTCTAAACGTTCAAGGGTGTTTTTACACTTTTTAAACTTTCATTATTTCTTACAGTATGCTTTTTAACCGTGCTGACGTGTTTGCTGTAGGGATTGTTTATGGGGTACTCTTGTCAGTCCCAATCTAGGCCCAAGGCATAAAATATAGTGGATTCCTTGGACCTTCACCGATAGCCTTTGGGTCGTGCATCAAGCCCATCGTTGAGTTTCGGTTTAGACCCCCTAACCCAACATAAATCTCATTTGTCGGAAAGGAAACTTTTTCACCCCCGACATGTACAAACCGTTTGCCACATAAGCATTTTCTGTTAGTGAGTTGACGGTAGATACCAAATTGACTGTAAGTTTACAATAGTAGGGACCAAATTGACCGATATCAAAATATAGAGATCAAATTGATTGTGACTTCAAAATGTAGGGACCAAAATGGTGTTTTTGCCTTTATTGGATTGTATTTGTAATTATTGTCATTTTGTTGGATTTAGCTATAAAAATAATGGATTATGAGTATTTGCTCATTTTTCAAACATAAAAGGGGAAATTGATTAGTTTCAAAGATAAATGAGGGAATTATGAAATACAAATTGTTAGTCCTTTAAAAAAGCCTTGTAATTAAGAATATTCTTTAATAGAAAATGCCAATTGTTTATGCTTTTGTATTTTATTCTAGGAAAGAAAATATTATTTTACTTCTTAATTTTATTTTTATTATTGTGATGAAATAAATTATGATTTAAGTTTTTTAATTATAGTTTTAGAAAGATTTTATAGTTACATTATCTTACTCAATTTAGATTCAAAATAATATTTTCTCTTTCAAATGATAAGGTTCTTAAAAAAAAAGAAAAAGAAAAGAAAAAAGAGTTTTCTAGTTGAAACTAAAATTTTAATATGCTATAGAATTATTATTTTTTTAAAAAGAAATACTTCTTGTTGAAAGTGGTGTCACATTCAATATTTTACTAACAAAACTCTTGATTGTTGCATTGAATAATAATTACTTGTACCAAAATTAAAAAAAATAATTTGACACATGACACAAATTAGGCTTCAATTTTGGAATTTAATTAGATTTTCTCTTAGTTTTAGCTTTATATATATATATATATATATATATATATTCATCTATGTGATTGTATTGACCAATGAACTATAGTTGAATTTAATTATTATTTAAAAAAATTACTTTTTATTGCATTTATAAACACAACCATATAGTTAAATTTAATTATCAACACAATCACTTATTGTGTCTATATATATGATAGCAAATAAAACACAAGTGAACAACAAAAATCTTGGGGCATCTGAGGCCAAATTGGCTTCTTTGAAGAAAGAAGCTTATGATCACTACACTAATACTGTTATATTTATATGTTAAGAAGTGACAAATGCATGTTTATTTATTTATTTATTTCATTTGAGAAAACGGGTCAACCTGAACCTGATTTGGCCTATAACCTGATTGACCTAACTAATTTTTAAAACCCTTTTAAGATGACATTTCTATTAATTCAAACTCGATTAATCCGATTTGTTTGTCATGTCTAGCATCCATCATAAATAGATTTTGTCGTTTATTCATTCAAAACCCAGAGAGAGAGAGAGAGAGAGAGAGAGAGAGAGAGAGAGAGAGAGAGAGAGAGGACTTTGTCCATTGTACAAAAATCCTAGATCACACACTTAAACCCAACTTAAACACATGGTAAATAGTGATTGAATTACATTTTACTAAGTTCTAGTGTAGGATCAACGTGTAAGTAATGTAATTGTAATCCAATTATACATTTGAAAAATGTGCAAATTATGTTGAAGTGTGAATTTATAGAGGAATGAGAAAATATAGTACCACAACATTTTTTATTCCGCACCAAAATTGTGGGAATGTAGTGAGAAGAAAAAATCATAGTGCTAGAACAACAGATAGAAGAAGTGGTCCCAAGTGGACGTATTAATACTAGCCTCATCACATGTGCTTTGTGCGTGTGATGAGGCTTTTTTTTTTTTTGGATAAATTTATTTTGAAGACAAGAACTAGTAGGAGAGTATCTTAGGGGCCATTTGGTAACATTATTCTAGTAACATTATTTGTATTTTTTGAAAATACGTGTGGATGAAAAAATATGTAAATATACGTGTAATATTATTTAAAAACTAAAAATATGTGTTTTAAGAGCACCCACAGCAGATGTGGGATATGTGCCAAATGCTAAATATTTGGCACATATCCCACACCAAACCAAGTTTGACCTCATTTATCAGATGTTGTAAATGCTATATTTTTTGCAACTTGCTACAGTACAATTACAAATATGCAACTGTACGGTAAGATGTGGTATATTGTGTTTATTAATTTTTTATTTCTCTTTCACTCTTAGCAACTGTACGGTACATTGAGATTTGAAAGAAAGAATAAAATGTTACCGTTGAACAAATAATAAAGAAAGAATAAAATAAGAATAAAAAATAATAAAAAATAATATTTAAATAAAGTGGTAAAAATATAGAACATCTGATAAATGAGATATTGTAAAATGACGTGGTAAAATAATAAAATAGGTTTTTGGTGTGGCAAAATGACATAATTTTTACAATATCTACTACGGATGCTCTACACGCATGTACCAATCCGCTACTTATTTTGCAGGTATCTTAAGTGGACGTGTGACATTTATAAATGGTTATCTTCGTTTATTCATTCAAAAGAGAGAGAGAGAGAGAGAGAGAGAGAGAGAATGAAATTAACGAGTCGTATCATTCACAATCAGGTATGAGCTGACAGTTTCAGAAAAGGTAGACAGAGAGAGTCACACTCACACAGCGTCAAATATTTTTTGTTATAAGTTTGTCACAAGTGGATTCACAACACAAGTTAACTATACTACTCAGCTGTAGCATCATAGATGGGGTGCGCGTGTTAGAGAAATATATATAAAAAGGACATTTTATTGTCCCTCTGAATTCGTGCCTTTGAACTTCTTTTACTTGAGGGAGGAGGTTCTGCAAAATCTTAAGGTTTCTGTCCCTCTGAACCTTTTTTTTTTTATATCTACGTATTATTATAAAATTGTATCCAACCACCACCCAATAGTAGAAAATCCGCCGAAGTCGGGTCCCTTCGTTTTGTTTCTTTGTATTTTTGGTGCAGGGAATGTTACGTTGTTTCATATATATATAGTAGCAATTCGAAATTCAATTACTTGTATGATCTGATTATGTATATCTGTAACAAGTGATTGTTCAACATTAAAAAAAAAAAAAAAAAAAAAATTACAAGATTGCTTTACTCTAACATTCTGTCAAACTCCTACAGTTCGTCTTACACTCCCATCCCATGTGTCTCACTTTTCGGTAACCAATAAAACTGTTTTTATTCTTTATTTTTACCCTTTATTCAGTACTAAATTTGTGCACATATTGAGTTTTTACGTGAATATCAATTACTAACTCAAGCATGCCTTTATTTATTTATTTTTGGTTCTAACGGTGTGGTATAATATGGTATTAGTATAGAGGAAGAGAGAAATGGCTGCGACTGGTTCAACATCTGGGCAGCCACAGTTCATTGCCAGCACTGGAAATAGGAGTTTTTCAAATGCGCCGCTGATTGAGAACCCAGATGCTGATAGGATTGTTGTTCCTGATGTGAGTTTAATTATGTTCCTTGTCAAATATTTAGTTATATGTTTGTTTTCTGCATAATTTATTTGGATAAAGTATTGCTAGCTGAATATTGATTAATACTCTACTTTCTGTTTCTGTTTCTTTTTTTCTTTTTAATTATGTTTTTTGTTGGGTGAATTTATATCATAAGATTGCATAGAATCTAGAAAGATATCTTAAGCACATGTTTTGTTGGAAGTTTTTGAACAAATCCTTATGAGAGAGACCGAGATGAATGAATATGGTTAAGTGTTTGAAGTTACTCTTCTGTTAGACGTCTTTATGGACAAATGCGTCCATAGTGACTAGGATGGATATCTTCTATTTGAAAAACTAGCAGTTTACCTAGTCAATCCTTCAGGTCCAAAATTAATTTTGGTCTACTATGAATTTTGGTGTCATTTAGATGACTAATTGCATGAAAGGAGAAAAGGGGTTGGGTAGAGGCTCTGGAGGGCAATAAGTGTGTGTTAACTGTGAAAGATATGCTGTCACTTCTAAGATGAGAATGGTTTTAGGAAAGGGTGGGATAAAACTTAAAATTATGTCAAAGATTAAAGTTAATACAGCTAGGAGTTGATTATGACACCCTTAGTCAATTATCAATTTTGTCTTTTTGGTTCAAATGGTAGGGATGGAATTCAAAGTTCCATCTGATATTACTACTTTTTTTTTTGATAGGATATTACTACTTGAATTAACCTCACTGCTTAAAAAATCTGAGATCATGGTGATGGTCTTGATGGAAAAAGGATAGGGACTTTCTTTGGTAAAAAAGAAAAAAGAGGTTATTTTATTTTTCTTGTAATATAATATAGATTGTTGACATCAGCAGGGGGCATATTTCAATTCTAGATACAGATAATTTTGATTCCTAGAAACAGAACACCCATCTGGCCAAACAAAGAATAAAAATTATATCCTTTTAAGGACTGAGAAAGAAAATAAATTATGGAAACCAACCCCACCTCCCCCCCCCCCCCCCCCCCCCTTCTAGAAAAAACCATGCCAACAAGCCCTGCAATATGCACATGATATATGTTTTGCATGCTACAGATTTATCATTTTAAGTTTGTTGCATCACTTAGGTTGGTTCAATGATTGTGATGATTGCTTATTTTAGGCTGTTCAAGACGCAATAGCAAGCAGAAGATACCAATGTATAGGAGTTGAAATGCTGTAGTGAACAAACAAATGATGTATTTTATTAGAGTTCCTTTTGTATGTGGACCATGTGGTAATTAATGCACAAATGGCATGTTTAAAAATATACTTAAATGGGTTAATGACTTTGTTATTCTATAAATGGAATTTGCTTCCCCAAAACATTGTTGTTCTTTTGTAAATGTTGATTGTAAGACAACATTAAGTGCCATTAACTCGTGGTTTGAGCAAAATGTGCCTCAAGTGCCATTGACTCTCAGATTTACATGAATTGTGCCAGCTGACATACTTTTCTACTTTTTCCTCTCTTTTTGAAGGTCTGTTTTTGTGCATCTCCTGCTTAATGATAAGACGTGAACTCTTGTAGATGGTATAAAATTTTATAGAAGATTGATTGATTCAAGGCCATTTATGTTATCTTTTTTATTTTTTGTAGAGGAAAAGTTGGAAAAACTTATTTGCATACATGGGCCCGGGGTTTCTAGTTTCTATTGCATATATTGATCCTGGAAATTGTAAGATAGTGTATATATATATATATATATATATTTCCTTTTGTGCCCACATAAATCATGTGTTTACTAACATATATACCATCTTTTTATCTTACTCTTAACTCACAGTTGAAACGGATCTACAGGCAGGAGCACAATACAAGTATGGGGTGCGTATTTCATTTTTTAATAAAAGCTTTTTCTTTGGTATTCAATAGAAGATAGCATTCTCAAAGAAGAAAGTAGTCTTACACAATGACATTTGTTAGAAGCCAAATGCCAACTACATACGAATCTTTCAAAATTTGCAACCTTGGCAATGTCATACATTAACAGTGACAAGTATGACAGCTATCTTGTTATAGGAAATTTTTTCTACATCTTTAATTAATTTTCATTTAGATGGACCTGTGTATAATTGGTTCCATGCATCTAGAGTTTCTCTACATGTACCCTTGTGCAAATCATAGTATCTCATTGGGTCTTGGCCTGCCTGTTTTATAGAATACACTCTTAGAGCTTTACTTGCAATTTTTTTTTTTTTTTTTGGGGTAAAATCCATAGCATATACTTTTCATTCGGGAGCTCTCTCTATTTTCAATTAATTATTTATTTACTATTACAATGCTATTTTTTTTTTCAGTTACTTTGGATCATATTAGTGGCTTCTTGTGCTGCTCTCATTATTCAATCCCTAGCAGCCAATCTGGGGGTTGTCACAGGCATGTGATTTGTGAAGCTACACTTTATTATATGTATTATCCCAATCTATTCGTACTTAACTGCAAATCTGCTCTCTTTCTCTCAATGCTGTTTTGCAATTTTAGGAAAGCATTTAGCGGAGCATTGTAGAAATGAATATAATAAGGTCCCAAACTTCATACTATGGGTTCTTGCCGAAGTTGCTATTGTTGCATGTGACATTCCTGAAGGTAAGGTACTTCTTATTGCTTGAAAATTACTACAGTATATGGAATATATAATGCTATTAATTTATACTGTTTTAAACGGCTAATTCTGAATGTTCTACAGCTTTAGCTAACTAATTTAAAACTTCCACTAATTCAAGAATCTCCACATACCTGTGTGTGTGTCTGCCACCTTAAGACCATCAACAAGATTCTTTGAACCAGATGCCACCTTAAGACCATCACCTTGGCATCTTTATATAAACTTGTCACAAATGAACGTGCTCAACTTTCTTTAGTTAATACATTAACAATTTTAATGTACAGCTAATTGACTAGGCCACGTAAACACCCGCCCCCCTGTGCATTCCCACTCAGTGGGAATGTCAGATTATAATAATTTAAAGTGGTAATCATGTTCCCATGAAAAATGAGAATGTGATACCCATGAGAATCTTGTTGAGATTCTTTGAACCAGATGCCACCTCTGTGTGCATTATGTAAACACCCGCCCCCCTGTGCATTCCCACTCAGTGGGAATGTCAGATTATAATAATTCAAAGTGGTAATCATGTTCCCATGAAAAATGAGAATGTGATACCCATGAGAATCTTGTTGAGATTCTTTGAACCAGATGCCACCTTAAGACCATCAACAAGATTCTTTGAACCAGATGCCACCTTAAGACCATCACCTTGGCATCTTTATATAAACTTGTCACAAATGAACATGCTCAACTAACATTAACAATTTTAATGTACAGCTAATTGACTAGGCCACAAGAATAGGTCCATTTTTTTTTCTCTTATTTTCTTTTAGGTATTTATGGTGATGTGACTCGTGAAGCTCGATAAAGAATAAAGTTATTACAGTTTTGTTGAATGATTGAAGAGGGTAAAACATTTGATGGGAAGTTCTAAGATTACCTAATAGTTATTCCTAACATTAAACATTCACTTGCCTGAATCTTAGTTGAAGCACTCTTTTAACTCTGGATGGTCAGATTAGAGGGTTAGCTTTGTCATGAGACCACAAGTACTAGCCTCATTTTATTCTGTCGGTTGATAAGATGAGTAGGGAGATGGGAGTAGAATTTTGGGATGAATGCATGGGAAATATATTGGTGGTAAGTTTTAGTGGGACTAAGGTGGGTAGTGTTGTTGCATCAAAGATCATTTGTTTCACAAGATGAGTGCAATTTTGTTCAAATTGGCTTATCAAAGAAAAAATATGTCCAGAATGAGGTTTTGTCAAAGTTGATAAATCTTTAAAAATGGACAAAAAGAAAATGGGTTGAGCTAGAGAGATTGGAAGATGGAATAGCTTATGATTGAAATTGGAGACTTGACTTCTGATACCGTAGAATAGAGAAATAAGATATATGACGTTGACCCTAAAGAGTTGGTTGAAGTTCATGCAAATTTCTCTCAAGGGTCTGTTTGGATTCCATTTATTTTGCTGAAATTGAAAACTTTTTGTTGAAAGTACTGTAGATAAAGGTAAAAACTAACTGGAATAGTACATTGAGACTTATAAATAGTATCAAAAAGTGTCGTGAGACCCATGAATAGTAGCAAAAATAAGCTGAATAGTAAAATAAGTTGGCAAAAATAATTTTTGCCAAACACACACTAAAGCATACTTTCATGTATGGCTCTTGGGATAGTCCTTTTGCCTTGTTGACCATTGAAACACAGCTCAAGTAAGTTTGACATGGAGTCTTTTCCATTTGTATACAAGCTCTCACTTGATTTGCTTATTTATGTCATGATGATTTATTCTTTATTCCTAGTGTGCGTCTGGCATGAATTATTTTTGCCAACTTATTTTACTATTCAGCTTATTTGTGCTACTATTCATGGGTCCCACTGTATTATTTTAGTTAACTTTTACCTTTATCTACAGTACTTTCAACAAAAAGTTTCCAGTTTTAGCAAAATAAGCGGATCCCAAACGGACTACTAATCTAATTTTTGTGTGAAAGTTTCTGCTTTAATCTAATTAATACTTCATTTTCACTGTCCAAATTTATTTGATCCATACTCTCTCCTTTATGTTGCAGTGATTGGAACAGCTTTTGCATTGAATATGCTCTTCAGTATTCCTGTATGGTGTGGTGTTCTTCTGACAGGGCTTAGTACATTGGTTCTTCTAGCATTACAGCAATACGGGGTATCTTGACATGCTTTTCAATAGTCTATATGCTTCCAGCTATCTATAAAGGGATTTTTTTTTTTTTTGGATCATATTTAAGAAGAGTAATAACTATATCTCTTATGCTTATGACCCAAAGAGATATATGTTAACAATAATACATTGATACAGATAACTTTTAAATAAAAAAACCTCATGCCCTGTGATAATATTTTTCATTTTTTTCATTGTTTACAGGTTAGGAAACTTGAATTCTTGATTGCATTTCTTGTATTAACAATTGCTGCATGCTTTTTTGCGGAGCTCGGATATGCAAAGCCTGCTGCTACTGAAGTTGTAAATGGTCTATTTGTTCCTAATCTCAAAGGAAATGGTGCTACTGGCCTTGCAATTTCACTCCTTGGTGCGATGGTTATGCCGTAGGTTTCTTATGCCATCCAAAAGTTATACATTATTTCTTGCTCCCCACCCCTTTTTGATTTTGTGTACTTTGCTGCAGGCACAATCTCTTCCTCCATTCAGCATTGGTGCTTTCTAGGACGATACCACGATCTGTTCAAGGCATCAAAGTAAAAATTCTCTCTTTAGCAGACCAGTTTTGAACTTTATTCTTCTTCTCTCTTTGTGTCTGTTCCCATCAAAACTAGACGATAAATCTTGAAGATTTTGGTATTTAATCTTGTTTTCCCCCAAACTCTTCACTGTATGCATCATTTGTTTCCAGAAAAGAGTATTCTGGAAATACGGTCAAGCAGAAACTGATGGCATAATATTTCACAGGAGGCTTGCAGATTCTATCTAATAGAAAGTGCCTTTGCACTAATGGTGGCTTTCCTCATTAATATATCCGTTATTTCTGTAAGTGGCGCAGTTTGTAATTCCTCACATTTGAGTGCTGAAGATCAAAACAGCTGCATGAACTTGGACTTGAACAAGGCCTCTTTTTTATTAGAAGTACGTGGTTGCCAAATTTACGAATGTTCCAATCGTTGTTTTCTGTTCTGGCAAAACAAATGCTAATATTTTATGCAGTTCATAGTTTATTTCACATTGTATACTGAATGTGCTAATCATCCAAATGCTTTCTGGTTGTGGTTTTATTATTTTTTACAGAATGTCTTAGGTAGTTGGAGTTCGAAACTTTTTGCAATTGCTTTGCTGGCATCGGGTCAGAGTTCTACTATAACAGGGACATATGCAGGGCAATATGTTATGCAGGTATCCTGCTAACTTTCTCATAGTTGAAAATTTGAAGTTAAAATATAATGTTATTGTCTTATCTAGCCTTATTTCTTAGCGTTAAAGGATATAAATTAATGGGAAAGGTAAGAAAGTAACAAGTGTCTAATGGTCCACTTGATCATGTGCATTGCACGTGACCCTTGGACACATTTTGCTTTCTTTTTGCTGCCACATAACCCATTATGCAGCAATTGCTGCATACAAATATGCAGCAAAATCTTTCCCTAAATCAATTCCTAATAAGTGTCGTTGGTTTCCTGTCATTAGATCGAACTAGTTGACAAGTTAGTTCTATAGCTAATGATCCTCTTGCATAATTTAGTTACTTTAGGCTATGGATTTATTCTTTGCAAATGACATCCTGATTTGTAATTGATAATTTATATTCTTCTATGATAAACTTATCAAGTTATAAATTAGGAATTAATGCCTGAATTGTTTTTTTTTTGATAAGTAAGAAAAATCTGTATAGATGAAGCCACTGTGCAAAAAACACAAGGGGACACAAAGTACAAAGAAAAAAAAAAGAAGAAACAGAAAGAAAGTTAAATACAAAGGAAAAGAGAACTAATAAACAAAGGGAGGGATTCACTAGATGTGATCAAACAGAGAACCACTAGAAGAAGCAAGCATCTGGTCTCCCGAATTATCCACATCTTCAAATGCCCGCCTATTATGCTTCCTCCATATACACCACATCAAGCACAACAAAACTAAATTCCAAATGTCTGACGAATGTTTCCCAAACCAATTCCACTAGCCAAAAAGAATATCTAGTACTGTTCTTGGAAAGACCCAGGAAACCGCAAAAGATGTAAAGGAAAAAACCCCACAACTAATGAGCCTTCTCACGATGAAGCACTAAATGATCTGCAATCTCCCTACAATAGCGACACATGACACACTAGTCAACAAAAGCAAGACCCTTACCTCATAAATTGTCACTCGTGAGAATTTTATCCCAACTGGCGGTCTAAACAAGGAAAAACTTTGTTGAGGGGCCTTAACTCTCCAAATACCTTTCCAAGGGAAGACATTGGAGAGGGAGCCTTGCAACTTAATAAAATGCGAATGGATATTCTCCATTCTTCTTCAATTTCCATCTCATGTGATCCCCAATTTAAGTTGGAAGTATATTGGATTCCAAAATATGAAGGAAATCCACCACTAATCCAATTCCCAGTCATTCAGATCTCGAATGAAACAAACATTCCAAGTCCTCTTCTCCCCCACCCTTTGTCTTGTCAATGAAGCCTCTACGTAAGCCTCTTTATTAATGGAAATTTCATATGAAACCGGTGAAGTCACTTGAAGAGGTTGATCCCTACACCAACTATCTTGCCAAAATCTTACTGTATTCTCCACCCCAATCTCAAGCCAAGTATTTTGGCAAAATGCCTCCCAACCCATACAACTATCTCTCCACAAACCGCAACCATGTACACCCCTACCCAATTTAGAGGTCCATCCCCCCATGCTTCTCCAAACTTCACAACCCTCCTCCAAAGTCTCGTCTCCTCAAACCCAAAACTCCATAGCCATTTCCCTAATAAGACTTTATTGAATGCAGTTAGCTTCCTTATTCCCAAGCCACCATTAGCCTTGTGGGGAAAAAGTTATCCCATCTTACCAAATGTTACTTTGACTCACCCCATACCTCCCTAAAGAAAGTCTCTTTGCATCTTCTCAATCTTGTTAGCCATATGAGTAGGAATGGTGAAAAGCGATAAATAATAGGTAGGAAGACTGGATAACGTACTTAAGCAACATCAATCTACCACCTTTGGACAAATATAGTTTTTTCCACCCTGCCAATTTTCTCTCAAATATCTCAAAAATAAGATTCCAAATAGAAGTAGACTTATGAGAAGCACCCAAAGGCATGCCAAGATAAGACATAGGCGAAGTCCCAACCCTACATCCCAAAATCTCTACCACATGCACATTATCAACCTCCGCTATAGGAACCATTTCACTTTTAAGCACATTAACCTTCAAGCTGGTCATAGCTTGAAAACATAGTAGTAGCATTTGCATATGAAGGATCAGCTCCACATTTGCATCACAAAAAAGAATTGTATCGTCTACAAATAAAAGATGTGAAACACATATCCCATCACCTGGCCTACAATCAGCCTTGAAACCACTAATTAAACCAGCCCCTTCCACTCTTTTCAACATCCTATTGAAAACCTCCATCATAATTAAAAACAACATAAGAGATAAGGGATCCCTTTGTCTCAAACCCCTTGAACTTCCAAAGAAATCAGCTGGAGACCTGTTTACCAAAACAGAGAATTGAACTGTGGATATACAAGTGCGGATCCATTAACACCATTTCAGCCCCAAAGCCCATTCTCTTCAATAGATCTAGGAGTGCCTCCCAATTCACATGATCGTATGCTTTCTCAACATCTAGTTTACAAATAACCCTTGGAACCTTACTCTTCACTTGACTATCTACACATTCATTGGCGATAAGGATTGAATCAAGTATTTGTCTTCTGCCCACAAAGCTATTCTAAGACTCACATATCAATTGATCTAAAACCCCTCTCAGACGATTTGCCAAGACCTTAGCCAAGATTTTGTATACACTCCCCACCAAACTAATAGGCCAAAAATCTCTAATATTGGAGCCATCATTCCTTTTGGGGATTAAAGAAATGAAAGTAGCATTGAGAGATTTTTAAAACTTACTATATTGATAAAACTCCTCGAAAACGGCTAAAATATCTTTTTCCACAACTTTCCAACAACAATGAAAAAAGGCCATAGAGAAGCCATTTGGATTTGGAGCCCTATCCCCTTCCATATCTTTAACAACCTGAAGGATCTCATCCTTCTTAAACTTGCTTTCAAGACATTCCCTCTTTGTGCCCCCAATTTAATCAAACACCAAATCCTCCACCAAAGGTCTTCACTCCTCTGTCTCCTAATACAATTTTTTTATAAAATTGTACTACTTGGGCAACCACCTATGACTCCTCATATATCATCCCATCCACCTTTAAAATTCCTAGATAATTATACCTTCTATGGGAATTAGCCATCTTGTGAAAGAACTTAGTATTATTTTCTCCTTCCTTGATGCACAACATTTGTGATTTCTGTCTCCATGATATTTCTTCTAAGGAAAGAAGATGCTCTACGTGGGACCTTACTTCAACTTGTTCATGTTTTTCCACATTTGTGTCTAAACTCTCCTTCTTTAGCATCTAACCTCTTTAGTTCCTCTAGTAGTTTTTTCTTGTTAATACCCACATGTCCAAACTCTTTCCAAACTCTTTATGATTCCACTGTATAATATCTTTTTTCAAAGCCTTCAATTTTTTTGCAAGCACAAAACTAGGTGTATCAATGAAAGAGTGCCGGTTCCACCAAGATTGAACTCTATCTGAGAAGCCATCTGTCTCCAACCACATGTTTTCAAACTTGAATGGACTTTTGCCCCTCGCCATGCCCCCTGCCTCCAAAAGAATAGGAAAATGGTTTGAAATATGGCAAGGTAATATCCGTTGGATCATATCTAAATTGAAAGTTCAACCAGTGTAAAACACTATTGTTTGTTTTGACCTTCAATTTTAAACAAACGGCTAGATAGCTTTTACCCTACTTAACTAAGTGCGGAATAAGAGTAAGCGGAACGCAATAAGACTGGAACTACTCTAAAGCATATGCATATACAATAAACGATAAGTATAAAGCATAAAGAGTAAAGGAAGAGAGATGCAAACAACGAGATAACACTGAGATGTGTTGTCGAAAAAGAAATCGAAGTACTCGGTGAAAAACCTCTCTACAGTCCTCCAAACCTAATCTACCCAATGTACTTGAATAAAGTTGGAGTATAAGGATATCAAAAAACCTCCTAAGCCTAATCTACCCAATGTACTTGAACCCTCCGAACTCTAGCTCCCAACGGACTTCAACGAGTCTTGTCTTCACTAGTTATCTGGATCCCACAATTAGCTCCAAATTGCATCCGCGAATCAATGGCTTCTTCCAATGCTTCTCACACGCACCAAAACATCTCTCAACACTTAAATTGGGTGAAGTAAGTGTTTAGGCTAAGAACTTCTCAAGGATTTGTAATTGGAAAGGTAGGAGTAGAAGAAAACTGAGAGAAATTGTGTAGATGATTGTGGGTTTACAATCTCTAACCCTCAAGTGTATTGCTAGGGTTTTCTCTCTGAAAGTCTTCTTACAATTTCGTGGGTAATATGGGCTTCTATAATAAGAGTAAAGAAGTAAGGAAAGCACAATTAAAAACATCCACGCAAAGAGTTTCATGGATCACTCGTGAGTTGGCCAAGTCGCGAAGTGACTCGCGAAAACCAACCTGGCATAAGTCTATTCAACTTCCAGTAGAACTTTACTGTCTTCACAATTCTTCAGCAAATTCTCACACTCAACCTTTACATTAAATCTCACTAACACACAAAGAAATAATTGAACAAAATACAATTAAATTTGACATGGAATTAAAGCCAACAAAAACATAGTTCTAAATCACAACTTTACATAAATAATTGTCATCAAAGGGTTACAATCGAAAGAATTTCACCCATATTTGATCCTAACACAAGGCTCTCCTCCCCATCATCACCCAACTCCAACTCGCTGAAACATGTTGAGTTCTCAACACCCATCACCAATCAATTCGCCCTTAACCGATACGGAATATGGAACTGGACCTCCCAAAGAGATCACTTCGCAGCCACTGCATCGGAGTCATCATAGTCTTCTCCAATTGAATCTTACTCAACTCAGAGATTAGAGACCCAATCTTGGATTGTTCGAAACCATCCCCATTCCCCACCTCACAGAAATGAAAGGGGTCGAAGAGGCCATGACACCGGTTTAAAAGATGAGACCAACGATACTGGAGCGCTACATGCGTGAGCTTTACAACTCTCTCCAAATACAAAAGAGCTTGGGCCTAAGAATAGTGGGCCGTGTTTGGTTTTCCCATATTTCATGTGGTCAACCTTTGAACCCAAGTCCAAATTGGACCCATTTACCTTTAAGCTTGGACCCAAACTCTCCTTATGCCCATCCGTACTTAGAGAGAAATTATACAGTCCTCATGGTGGACCACGTCATTTGTCCACCATTCTAGGAAAAGACTTCTACCTATTTAAAATTGCTGAGTCAATATTTAGTTTTTATTTAAAACTCCATAATTTTAAACAAATGAGAGTCTTTTACTGGAATGGTGGATCACATCACTTGTCCATCATGAGGATCTTATAATTTCTCGTACTTAGACTAGGAGTCTCATGTGGAATTCATATAAAATTCTTTGACTCAACTACGGGTGTGCATGAGTTGGGTTGAGAGGTTTTTAAAACTCGACCCACTATGGTGGGTTACAAAAAATCTAACCTAACCCAACCCATTACAAGGGTCCAACTCAATTCACGTGGATCGGGTTGGACCTATGGGTTGGACATTTTTTTTAATTACTATTACTATTATTATTATTATTATTATTATTAATAAATTAAGCATTAGAACATTACGACCACAAATAAGAGCAAATTTATAAGTAAATAATCCTGAGCATAACACCAAATCAACACAAACTATATGAGGAGAACTTAGGATTTGGATTTTATTTATGATTCAGAATAGGAGTGGTAGTGGTAGCAGAGAGGAAAAGGGGCAAAAAAGTAAATAACAAAATTGTATTATATATTTTTAAATATATATATATATATTGATTATATTTTTCTAAATTTAAATATATATTAAATATAAGTGAGTTGGGTCAGGTTAGGCAGGTTTGTGAATCTTATGCCTGAACCCAATCCGACCAACTATTTAAAAAAAAAAAAAAAAAAAAAATTTACAACCCAACCCACTAACCCTTAGAAACCGACCCAACCTGGCAGGTTGGGTTGGATAGGTTGGTTATAACAGGTTTGCTGCACACCCCTGACCCAACTTTATTTTCCTCCCACAATACCTGCCTCTTTCCTTCCTCAACCACCTTCACAATCAATTCTTTCCCTATCCAATCCTAATTTCTCGCACCTTCCCAATATCAATATCGCTTGAAATTTGAAAACCTTAACAAAAATCTTTTTGAAATTCCTTCCGTAATTTTCTTACCCAAATTAGTGCTCAAATTAATGCACCAGTCCCTCCCATCCCTATCTCTCACGGCTGTTGGACTAGGTTTAACACCAGAATTATCAACCATCACCACCTTAGCAGGCTTTGGATTGTTTGGCTTCACCAAGTCCTTCTCCCCTAATTGTTTTTACCGTTGTCAATGACAGTAGGCCGACATGAATGCTCCAAATCACTTGATTTCTCATGCCCCTTAACGGTCTCAACAAAAGACTCAGAGATTTGGGATTCTGGAATTTGCTTATACTTCTGGGCAATAGCTTTTTAATAGCCCGACCTCCCCAAGGCATATTGATTGGGTTCCAACAATTTTCTTAGTTCAACCCCAAAAAACTTCCAACCACACTTGGCCTTACATTCAGGGATGAAGATAGACCTCCTTAGCCTGCCCACTTTAAGTTCAGTTAATGATAACTGATAAGTATTGAACAAAGGAATTAGAGAACCTTTGCAATGTGTATGCTGTATCTCCTTCTCTAAATGTAAAGAATTGCTTGGGATTGACCCCACAAACGGTGTGCTCAATATTGTTCATCAACCACTTCACCATGTTCTTACCCATAAACACTGATTTCATGAAATATTTGCCCTGTTCAAAAATACATAATGCAAAAAAACTTCCCCCTTCCTCTACCACCAATTGGAAAAATTTTGATTAAATAAAGAAACTACGAATCCCACCCATATCTGATGTTGTATACAGAACAATTTCCTGGCTAATTCGAGGTAGCCGGGCCTCAAGTAAAAGAGAGAGAAAGCAGTGCACTTGACCTAACAGCTTTCTAGTACAGGACAGCAAAAGTGGCTTCAACTTGCAGTTAAAAGCAAAACCAATTAATGCCTGAAAATATTAGATGCTTTCCAGTCAATTTATAGGAGAACCAAGAAAAGAAAAGTCAGATTTATGATCAAAACCCAAGCTTTGATTTGGCGGGATGATTGTGCTGTGGATTTTGTCACAACCCAAAACCAAAACCCGGATTTAGATACACAACTTGTCTTATATATACTAAAATTCAAATAATGGAACAGAGCATAATTAAATTTCCACAAATAAGAAATCAAACCATCAAGTCTTTCTAATAAAATCCATAAAAACTAAAACTTCAACTATAAAGTTTCCAAATTCAATCTCATATAGTTTCACAAAATACTAAGTTCACTATCCTAAGAAAACATAATAACATAGTCAATTAACTAACATAGCTCCAAATGAAGTCTTCAATCTATGGCTCCAATGATCATCCACCAAAAGAGATTCCACTGTTCTAATCTAAAAGGGTGGAGAAAGGGGGGTGAGCTAAAAACCCAATAAGAGACTATATAACATGAGGATGTCTCTCAAAACAAAATAATAGTATCATTGACAAAATATAATCTTTACTTCATATAGTTTTAAAAGTAATAGAATATATTCTGTAAAACTGTTAGAAATGAAACATTTAACTATAACACTAAAATTTGAAATCATGAAATTAGTAAATAAAATAGTAACTACTTATTTGGCCAAAATACACTAAATAGGTAGAAATAATATAATATAGTAATAAACAACTTTTCCACTTATAAAGGCCAACAACAATAAAACAGTAGTTTCAATATGGAAAACATTAGCCAGACAAGACATAAATTGCTAAAACACTCGGTGGGTGATTCTCGTGGGAAACAATAACAATAACCTCAGAGAGGCAACATTGGCTTCAAAGAGCAAACAATAACACTGGCTCCGAAGGGCAAACGATAACACTGCACCATACCACAATAAAACTACTTTGGCCGAATACCAACACTTAACCTTGTGTTGGCAAAGGTTGTAGAGTGTCTAGTTAACCATTTGAAAACATTCTTACTTTACAGTATTGTAAATACAAATTATAAAACATCATATAATGAGTACTTTCTCAAAAAAAATAGTTTTTGAGTCATTCTTAACATATATAGTTTCAAAGAAACATACAAGAAATAATAAAATTTAGGTATGTATAAAGCATTGACAATGATATAGGATTTTGAAACTTCACTTTTACAAATATGCATATATATAAAAATATACACGTCTTAAGAGACATCATGTTCTGAAGTCCACTTACCTCTACCCGATATATATACTATAGCAACCATTGAGATCTCTACCCGTAAGAAGACTTCGTAATCTATCACATGTACTAACAAAAGTTTTAAAAAGTTGAAACAATATTCTAGATCACAAGGGTCATGAACTCAACACTACTATAACAATCTAACTGTGAAGGTGCGTAAACTCTAGGAACTAAACGTTTAAATGCTTATCACGTATCCATGAGTTCGGATGAAATATTCATAAGAGAAATCTCGAAACTTTCATGCAAATCTATCAGACTACAACTAGCTTCATAGATTATTCCCATAGATCTTTGAGAGAGAGATATACCTGATCACAAGGATGCAGAACTTCGTCGCCCTTAATCTTGCAGTCTCTCTTTCTTCAACGCAAGAAACCCTAAGACTCTACTCTACAGCTTTTACATGTTAACTCTGCAATTAATTTTATAACTGGACCACGTCTTTCAATTCAACTATCCCATGCATCAATCTTTTATTTATTTTCTTTGTAGTGATCATAAAATAAAAAATAATATCACCTTCAAAACAAATCAAATAATTCATCAATTCCACTCTATAAACAATTAAATTAAATTTGAGTGAGGCGGGTGTTACAGATTCTATACGGGGGAGTTAACTTGAAGTTGAGGGCTGAATTTACTGTTAAAGGCAGTGCTGAAATTTAGAATTTTAATAATCTGTGGGTCCAATTAGTAGGGACTTGTGGTTTTTATTCAGTTTAATTTTTAGTTTAGTTTATTTGTCAAGATTACGTGTTGCTGGGACTTTTGACAAGCTTATATAAGCTCTGTTTTGGGAGTCTTATTATCATTGGCGTTCAGTAAAATTTTTTGATGGTTGGCTTTTGTGTTCCTCTCAAACCCTAGAAACGCAATACTTTCTTTTACTAAGGAATCTACTAGTGTGATGCTAGCAATTATTTCATGTCTTAATAGAGCGCATGTATACAGTATACACTTTTCCCTTCCCTACCTTGGTTGAGTTACATTATCGTTATACTGATTATTATGCCTGGTTCATGTTTTTATTCTTGTAGGGATTTCTTGATTTAAGGCTTAAGCCATGGATTCGGAACCTTTTGACACGTTCCTTGGCTATAGTCCCTAGTTTAATTGTTGCTCTTATTGGTGGCTCTGCTGGGGCTGGAAAGTTAATCATCATTGCTTCGGTAAGATACTTTTTCCCATCATTTCTCTTTTACTTCCAAAGTTCTGGGATCAATCATTCTAAACTGAATTTTTGTTTTTGAGAAGAAGGCTGGTAAGGCTGTATTATTCAAAATCTTTAAAGTCTGATGAACAACAATTATAAAGATCTGGGGGAACATACTCCATCTAGACCAACAATGGAAAAGAATGTCTTGCTCTCTTGGTTAAAGCATGTGCCAAAGCATTATCTTGCCTACGTGTATGAGAGAGAAAAATGTTGTAAAGAACTAGCATTAGACAAAATGACCTTAATCAAATGACCATATGAAGAGTGTTGCAACCCTCTATGTCGTAGTGCGTTGATGAATTATTTTCACTAAAAAATTGCATTGATACCTAGACAAAAATTGTGAACTTAAATTCCCATTTTAGCCTCGGATTAAACCTAAACCAAATGCACTATAACAAAATTCCAAACCTGAAATCTCTATCTGTAACATGCCAAAACCCTCTTCCACCCAAACACACTGTCGCCACCACAAGCCTCTACTACTAGTGTGGCTCTCTCTCTCTAGCTAGGTCCATTTCTCACTTGATGAAAAGAAAAAGAAAAGTTTTTGTTGATGGTTTTTTTTTTTTTTTTTAAATCATTTGTAAATAAAAATTCTGGAGACTCAGTTGGATGAAGACATCAACTGGGTGATTGTGCTGAGATCATTGCAGTTTCAATAGTTGCTGGATTTGATTTCATTCTTCATGATCAAACTGGGCTACTGATAGCATTCCTGTTGCTGATGCAGCAGAGGGCTGCTTGAACTGTTGGATGGCAATAGCTAAAATTTTAATTGTGTTGTATCATTAGTGTCTTCTTGCTAGATAGAAGTAGAGTTTGCATTCTAGAGAGTAAAATAGAAATAGAAAAATCCATACAGAATAGAAGGAACAGCAAAAAGAGAGAGGGAGAGAGAGAGAGAGAGAGAGGAGAATAGTAGAAACAAACAGCAACCAAAAAAAAAAAAAACAATAAAAGAGAGAAGAAAAGCAAAAATAAAAACCAAAGAGACCAAAAAAGCAAAATAGAATACTTATAAAAAACAAAAGAAACAAAAAAATAAAATAAAAAAATAAATAATAATTCCAGAATAGAGAAAAAAGGGTTTGAGTGGAGGGTAAAATGGAAAATTTTCAATTTTTAAGTGAATATAAAATGAGAATTTCAATTGGAAAGTGAGGGTAAAAGCATAAATATATTAATTTCCATTAGTGGATTTAATGGAGTTAAGATGTAGGGGAGGTGACCGTAGTTTTAAAGATAAGAGAGGTTTATCTTCAATCAAATATTAGGAGGAAGGTCAGTATAATTTGAGCAAACCTCAAGAGAGGTTAGTGCAATTTTCCCGTATTTTCACATAGAAATTATTGACCTTTTTGTTCATATAGTATATTGAGTATTAGAAAGACTAAAATGTGTGTTTGTAATAAAATAGATTTCTAAATTACTAGAGTTGATTTGCTTAGATTTCTTTCTTGTTAGTTTTAAATGCATAAGTTGTGCTTCTAACTGGTACTGCACATTTCTATATTCCTAGTTAATGATGGTTATACTATTGTTGATTCTTGTGCCATAATTGATTTAGTCTATTTCCAGGGCGTACTTTCACATCTCTAAAATTTTGAATTACTTGTTTATTTTACTGTGTTTTAGTTTTATCTTATGGTCCCCTGGGTATACCCAGGACAGTTCTGATACAGGACACGGTAGGAGAATAGTGATAAAAGAGAAACAAAAGGGAACAACAGAACAAACCCTAGGCTTCATCACCTAGAATCTGCCTGCAAGCCCTAGGCATCACAACCTAAGGGCATTTGGCATCACCACCAAACAAAGAGAACAAAAGAGGAGACATATTCTGAACTTATCATAATAATTCTTATTCAAAATTACCTGCTTTCACAATTACAAGAACACTGGTTTAATAGGCTTTAGTAATAACACTAATATGGAAATTGCCTAATCAAATCCCTTTAAAACCCTCAACATTAAAAACTAAATTCAAAATTCAAATTTAGAATCAAATTCTTAAGTGAATTTGGTGCTCCCTGCATCAAGTTCGGCACCCCAACATTACATTTATTTGAACCTTTATTTACAGTGGAATTCCTCACTCTCAACTTTATGCTTTCAAGTTTTTCTTCTTTCACATATTTCACTGATAGTCCTACATTTCTGGTTAAAAATGAGATTGTGATTTTGCAATTCATCATGCTTAGTCATTCACAAGTTGATTTATGTTTTTGTTTCCATATCTAGTTTCTGCTGCAAGCTTACTCTGATGTTATGTTGTCAGATGATTTTGTCATTTGAGCTCCCTTTTGCTCTTATTCCACTTCTCAAGTTCACCAGCAGTAAGACCAAGATGGGGGAACATGCAAACTCTACCCTGGTAAGATTTTGTATGAGTGGCAACTTATGTTGCAAAACCCTTACACATTTGATCAAACATAAGGTTGTAGATATTTGATTTGTTTCTTAAATTGGCGAGACTATTAAGTGTATCCTTGCATTGGATTTTCTAATCCTGAAGATATACAAGCAAATGAATTCACATGATTTCTGACCAAAGTGTCTTTACAAGGAAAAAAAGTCTTCTTTTAGCCAACATGGAAAAAAATTCTACTAATTAAATTTTTCCACTCATTTTTTAGCCATAAAATATGTACAATAATGAGAAAGTGTGACACTGCTCCAATACTAGAATATAATCACAAGGGCAGTGCTGATGTTTTTGCACCTTATCTGTAATTGTTCATTAATTTGTTCTATCTTCTATTGCAGATTTCAGTTGCCACATGGATCATTGGTTCCCTGATTATGACAATAAATATATACTATCTGATAACTGGTTTCATCAAGTTGATTCTTCATAGCCACTTGAAACTTGTGGCAGCTGTGTTTCTTGGAATATTTGGGTTTTCCAGTATGGCAGTATATTTGTCTGGAATCCTATATTTGGTTTTCCGCAAAAACAAGGAGGCTACACACCTTTTGGCATTAACAACACCTGGAAGTAGGCAAATGACTAATGAATCGGAAAGTCTACCAAGAGAAGATATACTGAGCATGCAGTTACCTCCGAGAAGAGATTCAGTAGATCTTGACTGATGATTAGTTGGGTAAGCTCAATTAAGAAGGCAGAGGCTAGGACACGTAGTTTATAGTTCAAGGTATACAATGTTGCTAACATCTAGAGATGGAAACTATGTTCAAATAAAGTTTATAATAAATTTGACTTTTTTCTTCATTTTTTTCATGTTTAAAAATGGGATTTTCGGCTTTTTAGGGCTAAAATTGGGTACATAGACTGCTTGATATTCTCACCAAGTTCAATCACCCATATAAAAAAAAAGAAATCACTCCTAGGTACACACGAGTATAAACTGTGTAGGGTTAAAGCTTAAAAAAATTGTTGAAAGCCCAAAAAAAAAAAGAAAAAGAAAGAAAGAAAGAGAGAAAAGTTGAAAGAGCATGCTAGTTGGATGTGATTTGGAAAGTGATGCTCATGATCCATTTGATGAGTAAAAATATCCAAAGATCTATACTACAATCTCAAGGAAAAGCATGCATGTAGAGACTGTAATCCAAGTGAAAGAACAAACAGAACATCTACTTGATCCAAGTAGATATGGTGACCCAGCAAGTGAAGGCGAGCGCTGAGAGAGGCTACTGAATACTGATAGGTGGATGGACTTCCAAAACAACTCCCTTCTCCACCGATGAGTCGAAAAAGATCAACATGGTGGAACGTACTTGATCGCAACTACTTGAGATTAGTTACGATCCAATTAAGTCGAGACTGAAAGTAGAAAGAACCACTTGGAAATAACCAAGTTTGTAAGGATCGTGAAACCAAGCAAGCAGATGGTTGATTGGTACCAAATCACTTTGCGCGCACGTGCGCGCACACACACAAGGAAAAGAAAAGAGGTTATGGCTTTAAATAAATAAAATAAAATAAAAAAATTTCCTGCCAACCCAATTAATGTTAACACTTCGTGTGCGTTTGCGTTTTTGGTTAGGTCCCATGTCATTGTTCATGACATAGTCAAACTCAACAAAATGCAAATTTCTAGATAAATTTGGGTCCCACAACACTATTCACATATTTAAAAATTATTTTGCTACAGTGTTTTTAACAATAAGTTCTCTTTAAAACATCATTAATAACTGTTGGTTGCTTTTCGTGTTTTAGGGACATCAATACAGCTTCTTAAGCTCTGCAGATATGAGAATCATGTGTATACATATCTTAAAAGGGACGGAATGAGAGTGTATAAAATCTGAGATGTTAAATTACCAATTTTTCAAAAAGTTTTAAGTTTTGGGATATGATAAATTTAAGAGAAGTACTTTGTTTATAATATTTTCACAATACTTTAATAACAAATCATAGGTGCTAGGTAGTTGTTGATTCTAATTTAAACTTACCACTAAAATTATTTTTTTATCTACCAATAACGACCTGTAACAACTTGCCACTTATCATTTGTTGTGAAAGTGTTATAAATATAGCATTTTTCTAAGTATAATCATTTAACAACATACATCTAACATTCTCCCTCACATGTGGACTCAAACTCCCTCTTAATAGGTGAGAGACCCAAAATGAGGAATTCAAATGAGAGGTAAAGAGAAGGAGACATGGATCGAATTCAGAACCTCCTATCTTGATACCATGTTAAATTACCAATTGGTCCAAAAGCTTATCTAACCATTGTCGATACCCTATTTTATCTAGCCCTAAAATTTAATTGTGATTTGAGCTCTTAAATCAAGGAATTTTTGTATATTCAATGGTTAAATCTTGCTTGGTTGATTCCAATCAATTTTACGGGATTAACCAAGTTTTAAATCAAAGATTGTAAAATTCCTTTCATATGACCTTCATTGAATAAAAATCATACTTGAATAAGGCAACTTATGGTGGGAATATAAAAATTGTCCCGTTGACATTTTTTTCATGGAAGACGTGCATTGTTGCATAAAATCTGTGTTATTTTCCCTTTTTTTTTTGAGCGAAAAGCGGTAGAAAGTTTTATTAAAAGAAAAGTAAACGTGTACAGGTATAACTAGATTACTGTAGTGTTGGGGGACAACAAGCAGCTAGACAAACACTGTGATGTCCCAAGAAAAGCAAAACTGACAAAAAAACACTTAAGCCTGTACCTGCTCAAAGTAGAACCGATTTCTGGCGTTCCATATCGACCAAGCCGTGATTGCCCATTTCTCCAAGTCAGATGAACCCAGCTTCTGCTGCAACATTTTGAACGAGAAAAAAGTCGTCCGTTTCATTGCTGCACTTCTGGATTGTACCTCTAAACAGAGCCCAGACGTTTCTCGCAAGGGGGCATTCCTACAACACATGACCGACTGTCTCGCTATGGTGATGGCATAGCTCACATATTTCTTCAACTCTGATCCGTTTTTTGTGGAGATTCGGGTAGACATCCTGAGCATGCCCTCCATAGGAAGGTACGGACCTTTAGAGGTACATTTAACTTCCATATCTTCCTCCAAGTGGACCCGTGAGCTTGCACCGATGAGTGTTCAGCCTGGTTCGGATATTTTAAGCGGAGAGCTACTTGATACGCCGAGCGGACCGTAAACCGTCGTGATCTATTTTCCTTCCAAATCAGCTTATCCTGGGAATTCTGATGAGTTAGGGGCAGCGCTAGAATGGACTCACATGTTCGCCTATCAAACGTAGCAAACAGCTTCCCCCTATCCCATTGCCAAGTGTCCTTGTCGATCAGATCAATAACCTTCATATCTTTGTGAGGGTGTATTCAAGAAAACCGGTGAGTGAGGTAGCCAAGAGTGGGATGCCACGGATATATTTCTGCCATCTCCAATTATCCATCTTGACCCTGCATGGATAATATCCCTAGCTGCTAGTAATGAACGCCACACAAATGAGGTATTATTGCCCAACTCAGCATCCAAAAAGGAAGTATTCGGGAAGTACCTTGCTTTATAAACTCTATAGAAAAGCGACCCATTGTTATGAATTAGACGCCATGCTTGCTTAGCGAGCATTGCAAGGTTAAAAGCATAAAGGTCCCTAAAACCCAATCCCCCATTTTTCTTTGAATTACACATTTTGCTCCACTTTATCCAATGGATTTTCCTCTCCTCTTGGTTTTGGCCCCACCAATATCTAGCCACCAAGGAATTGATATTATCACATATTGACCTTGGGAGCTTAAATAAGTTCATAGAATATGTAGGGATGGCCTGTGCCACAGTTTTGATATGAATTTATCACCACGCCTTAGAAATATATTTCTCCTTCCACCCCATCACTCTTTTGGATATCTTTTCTTGGAGCTCTTTAAATGTTCCCACCTTTGACTTCCCATTTGGCATTGGGAGACCCAAATACTTCTCACATTTTGACATGATCCGAGCTCCCAAAAGTTGTTGAATAGCATTCCTCACTTCCTGCCTTATATTCTTGTTGAACATTAATAATGTTGTTTTTTGTCTATTTATTGCCTGACCGGATGCAGCTTTATATTTGTCCAAAATATATAGCACTCTTTGGCACTTCTCAATTGTGGCTTGACAAAATAACATACTATCATCAGCAAACAAAAGATGGGAAATACATACCCCCTATTGGTTGGACAAAACACCCTTAAGTGATCGGGTCTCTTTAGCTTTCCTCAATAAGGCAGACAAACTTCAGCACATAATAGATACAAGTATGGTGAAAGCAGATCTCCTTGTTTTATGCCTCTTGTGGGAGTAATGAAACCCTTCGGTTCTCCATTGATAAGGACTAAATAAGATGTTGTAGTAATTGTCTCCATGGTCATATCTACCCATCTGCGATCTAAGCCAAGTTTTAGCATTATATTCCGTAAGAATCACCACTCAACCTGAACATATGCCTTGCTAATGTCCAACTTCACCGCCATCTGTCCCACCTTGCCTTTTCTTTTATTCCTCATCCTGTGTAGTAGTTCATATGCTACAGTGGTATTGTCAGTGATCAATCGGTTTGGCACAAAAGCATTTTGGGTGTCAGATATCATATTTGGCAACACAGGCTTTAATCTGTTTGCAATCACCTTTGATAAAATTCTTGAAACAACATTAGCAAAGTTTATAGGTCTATAATTAGACATCAGTGATGGATCATTCTTTTTTGGAATAAGCACTATATGAGAATAATTCATTTTACGCAACATATGTCCAGAATTTAAGACTGAAAGGATAACCTTAGTTACATCAACTCCCACAATATTCCAAAAATTTTGAAAGAAAAAAGAAGACATACCATCGAGGCCTGGAGATTTTGCCTCATCAAGTAGTTTTTTCATCTTATTATTGCAATTTTTTACTAAAAGCACTGTTTGTTTGTTTTTGTTTGTTTGTTTTTTTTTGTTTTTTTTTGTGTGCTTTAGTTTCAAAATTTCAATTGATGGTTCAATATTTTATATACTTCTATGGTTTGAAGAATACTTTAATGATTATATTAAAAAAAAATAAAATAAAAGATTAGTGGTGCTGGATATTGTAGAATTCAACAAGTCATGGATTATAAAGCGCCTTTATGCACAAATTTACTAATCTATTGTTTAGTTTGTTGTCCACTCATCCAATAACACCCTTGATATCCTTGCTTCAAGAGGTACAAAACAATGCAAAAAAGCTTGACAAGCTAAAACTTTGAAAGTTGCTTCATTCTGCTCTCTTCAAATATTATGATTATTTGCTGGTGATATTTCCGCTTTATGGTGTTTTTAAAACAAGACTGATTTTGAAGCAATTTGTATCTATGTTAATAGTGCATATACTGAGAATGATTAATACTAATGGTATGGAAGATTTATATAAAATCACAACTCAAACTTTTGTTGAGGGCTGCAAAAGTAGGAAATGAAAATTATGAGATTCTTCTTTGTAAACAACCATCTGTTCCTGAAGTGAGACGCCAACATTTCATTGGAAACCAGGTAGTACCATCCTCATCAAAGTATTCAACAGACTTCTCAATTCAACCATAGAACCCTTAAGTATCCCATCCTCAAATGTTTTTGAAATGTTGAATTTATTCAATCATTTGTTGGCTTTATTCCGTGCCAAATTTTCTTGTAATTTAGCAATTAGATACCTTGTATTTAGGTCGAAATTATGTAAGGGTAGTGTGTGAAAGAGTGTGAAGAAAGCTTAAGAAGTGTGCACTCAAGAAGAGCCTTGTGACTGGATCTTGTGACTGGCTCGCGACTGGTAAGTCGCTAGAATGGCACACATGTGAAGTATGCAGGGGGAGTTGAAGGGTCACGCTAGCTGTAGCACTGTAGGACAAAACTTCTAGTCTGGCCAGGCAGTTAGCTCGCGACTCGTTCCAGTCGCGAGGCTGAGTCGACAAAATGCCTTGTTTAGTTGTAACTAACTCTTCGCATTCCTCATACACCCTACTATAAATACCCTTATACCCACAAAATATAAAGAGCTTCTAGAAAGAATTTTGAGAGAGAAACCCTAGAGAAAAACAAGATTGACTCATCCACAATCTTCATCTTTTGATTCTCTAAATTCCTCTACTCTCACCCTCTCCATTGACATATCCTTGAGAGGTATATTTAGCCAAATCCTTATCTCACCATACCCATATCAGTGAGGAGGTATTTTGGTGCTTGGGAAGCAGTTCAGAAGGGACCAATTCATTTTGGTTGATGCAATGGGCTATTGTGGGATCTGGTAAGCTAGAGAAGACAAGGTTCGGCGTAACCCTGTTGGAGCAAGAAGCTTGGAGGGCTTAGGTGCACTGGGTAGATTGGCTTGGAGGGTCTTTTGCTATTCATGTATTCCAACTTCATTTTCTAGTGAATTATTGACCGCTTAGAGGGCGGTGGAGAGGTTTTTCGCCGAGTATTTCGATTTCCTCTTCGATAACACATCACTGTGTTATCTTTGTGTTTGCATCTTTCTTCCCTTTCTCTTTACCTTTTAATTACTACTGTGATTGTGATTAATTATGGTTTAGAATGTGTTTTCAATTTGGTTACAGCTTATATTTCATATTCTGCACATATATTGTTTGATTATAAGCTTGTGTTGGTAGTTTTGTTTTGGGGGTTTAAATGTTCATAGGTGTTTTACACACTATTTGAACTTTCAATTGGTATCAGAGCGGGTACACTTGTTGTGATTTCATTACCTAAGTGTGATCCTAGAACCCATTGGGATGGATCGATCTCAATCACTCAATGCTCCACCGTATTTTGATGGAAGCAACTATGCTTTTTGGAAAGTCTGTATGAGGGCATTCCTATGTTCTATAGATGAAAGTGTTCAAGATGTTGTAGATATAGGATGGACTAGGCCGGAGGCCGCCAAATCCGAATGGGATAAGGCAGCCCTCGCGACAGCGAATGCTAATAGCAAGGTACTTAATGCTATTTTCTGTGGTGTTTCTCCAAATGAGTTTCACAAGGTTTCCCATGTTACAATTGCCAAGGAGGCGTGGAAAATTTTGGAAACAACTTACGAGGGAACCAAAAAGGTGAAGGACACCAAGCTCCAAATGCTTACCACACGTTTCTAAGAGCTGAAAATGAATGAAGACGAGTTATTCGACTCATTTTATGGGAAGCTGAATGAGGTGGTAATTGGAAAGTTTAACTTGGGGGAAAAGACGGATGACTCCAAGATTGTAAGAAAAATTCTACGATCATTACCAGAGAGCTTCCGTGCAAAAGTTATTGCCATTGAAGAGAGCAAGGACCTTGATGACATCAAAGTTCAATAACTTATTGGCTCACTTCAGACCTATGAGCTTTCTCTGCCATCACAAAGGAAGAGCAAATCACTTGCTCTAAAGACAATCAATGAGAAAATGGAATCTCAAGACTCATCAGATGAGGATGAGGTCGAAAAAGATGTGGCGTATCTAGTTAAGAACTTCCGAAAGTTCTTGAAGTTCAAAAAGAATGGAAAGTTTGCTGAGAAGGAAAATTCCCAAATTCCTAGAAGGAGAAAAAGTTTCAAGAAGAAAGATGGGAAGGATTCTCAATCTTCTCAAGCAATCACATGATATGAATGCAACGGTCATTGACATCTCAAAAAGGAGTGTCCAAACTATTTGAGAGGGAAGGGTAAAGTGTATGCCACTACTCTTAGTGACACAGACTCCTCCTCTAATTTAGACTCGGAAGAAAGCTGTGACAGAGAGGGAAACTACTCCACATTCATGACCATTTCTCCTGTGCAATCTTCGGATGATTTGAGTTTGCTAGTGGAAGAGCTTGGGGAGCACATTGAAGTGGAGTCGATGGGGATAGTAGAGGAATCTAATGATGAGAAAGATGAAAGAATAGTGGGACTGCAAGAAACCTACAATTCCTTCCTTGAGAAGACCGGTGAATATGAAAAAGTGGCTAAAGCAACCATTAAGAAAATGAAGAGAGCAGAGCAAGACTACAAGAGTCTTCTGGTGTGATACAAGGAGACTAAGTGTGAAGTGGAGATGCTGAACGGAGAGTTAACCGAAGCTTATTCAAAGATCAAATGCCTTGAGCTTGAGGTGATTCAAGCTAATGGTAAAGTAGAGCAGGTTTCCTTCAAAAAGCTTGATGAAGTGCTTGCTCATCAAAAACCTTTCTCCGACAAAAGCAGATTGGAATACACCGGAGAGAGCTGTTCGAGTGCCAAAGTGTCCAAGGATATGAATTTTGTGAAAGCCAAGGAACCAATGGTAGCAATCACTACTGTTGAGAAAGTGAAGGCGGAGAAGAAGTCGAATGTGACTGACCAACGGTTTTTGACTAAGCCTCCTAACCAATTAGTGGTCAAACCTAAGGGTAAAGGAAAATCATTTCCAAAGTCATAAAGAGGTCCGAGAACTCAACATTTCTGCCATCACTGTGGAATTCAACGACACACCAAGCCAAATTGTCATAAGCTTAAAGCATTAAAGAATGCAAGTACTCAAAGGTCAAGAGGACCAAGAAATGAAAAAAGGAATTGGACTGCTGAGCAATCAAAAAGTCAAGAAGGTGATTTCGGAGTGAGGAATGTGATGAAGATGATCGATGCCTTCACTACCTATTTGGCAAACTTCACTAGAAGGTTTGAAAGTCACAACAATCGTACCCAATCCTTTAGGAATATCACCCCAAATGCAAGTGTCGTGTGGGTGAAGAAGGGTACTCATGCATAAGCATTACAACATGTCCATGCATTAATACTTCCAATTTAATGTGACATTGATTGTTTGTGCGCTCTTTGTTATGATTCTAACTTGATTTGATTTTTTTTTTTTTTTGTTATTTACTTTGAATGTTTTTACATTGTTTTTTATCAATCTTTACTTGTTTTTGTGTCAAAAATCCAAAAACACATAAAAAGTAGAAAATTCAAAAAGTTTGATCAACATTTTTGTGTTATATCACATGCATATTTTGCCTTATACCTTCGTACAAATGGCTTTGTATATTTACGAGCGTAGCTTGTTCTTTCTGCACTCATATCATTGTGGGAAAAATCTTGACATCTATGTGACTATTGTAAATAGATCTTCAAACTTGTCATGAATGATTAGTCAATGGTTTTGTTGATCTTGAGACATGCATAGACTTGTGCCTATATATCTTCCCACTCTTTTAATTTTTTTGCTTAAAGAGCTCAACAAATGTAAATCTCAAAATGAAAAGAGATAATGAGCTGCAAAAGTCATCGCACATACTAGTATTTGACTAAGAAAAAGGGAAAATGACTTTTATAAAAATGTATGATGCCCAAAAAGCCAAAAGCTTGCTTATCAAATTAAAATATCAAAAAATTTAGGCGTCGATCTCAAAATGAGATGTATTGATTCAAAATGATCAAATGTTATGATGTATATGAAGCCAAATGAAAAACTTCAAAGTTTATGTTATCAAGTTTTTTGGGAGGTCATATATGCATACTTCTATAATTGAGATTGATCACTTTTCCTCATGCTAATTGTGTATGTCTTGGTTGAATTGATCATTGAAGCTTCACATTAGACTAAAGACTATCTCATCTTTGATACCCACACACGTCTTTGTTCAATGAATGCCCTATTCATTTGTGTGATTGTACTTGATTAAATGTGTTGCACATGCTCAAATATATGTTGATCAAACACAAAAAGATTTTTGAGTGTTTTAATTGTTTTTGGAAAGTATTTTTGTTTTGAAAATTTTCAAAAATTGTGCAACTCTGTTTTGGCGACTCACTCTCGCGAGTCAATCCTATCGCGTACCTCTAGTAGCAAGCTTACTCAGAAGCTTTCGCGACTCTCTGGCGAGTTAGGCCCCCAGTCCCGAAAAAGACAGAAAAAATTTCAAAAATCAGGGTTTTTAGGTTTGTCATGACTCATTTTGGTGACTGGTTCATGAGTGGAAGCTCCAGTTGCAAGTTTTACTCAGAATGTTTGGCGACTCCCATCGTGACTTACTCGCGAGTGATCCTTCTAGTCGTGAAAAATACTTAGACAAATTTCTCAGAATTTGTCACACAAGTTTTTGGCAACTTGATCGCGACTCAATCCCATCACAAAAAACGCATGTTTTGCACAATGAAGGTTATTTTCAGGGCAATTTTCAAAAACTTTTCAGTTTTCCCTCGCATCTTGTGACTATTCATCGTCTTGTCTATCTTTCCCTCTTTCAAAATCACCGTGTTCACACACAATACCTCCATATTCTCCCTCATTTCTTCACCAATCTTCAAGAAAAGGTATGGGTTCTATTTCATTCTCAATGTATTTCACATTTCTTGCCTTAGATCTCTTGGATTATGTGTCTTTGATGATATCTACGAATATGATGTTTGAATATGGTTTTTTGACATTTTGTTGAGATTGTTGTGTGGGTTTTGTCGGTTATGTGCTGTTTGTACACTTTGCCCTAAGTTGCACATAGTGTTATTTGTTGCACACACACACACACACTCTTTGACATGACTGTGACCTCAATGTCATATGATTTTAGGGTTTTATCCAAAAATTCTGATTTGGGACTAACTTTGTGCTAATAATGTTTATGTGATGTGTGGTTTCTCTTGCTCTTTGATGTTACATGATACAACTTGGAAATGTCTCCATTCAAGAGATCGACCGTGAAAGGTGGTAGTAGCAAAGGAAAAGAACCAGTAATTGATGTTGATGACCTCTCCCCAAGGTCAAAGAGTACTCGATCACCAACAAGAGATTTTGATCCTAACAAGTTTAGATCCTACGTTGCATTTCAGAAATATGAGAACTACTTTAAAGACGGTTTGTTGTTGATGGAAAGGGATGTTGACTAGGCATCTCTTCTTGATACAAAGATTCCCAAATGGTTTGCCACCAAGGATTGGAACTATATTCTCTCTAATCTTGATGATGCATACAAGAACATGGTGAAAGAGTTCTATGCCAATGCCATTTCTGAAGGGGATGAACTCAAATGTTGGGTTAAAGGAAAGAGCTTCTCAGTGACACCTATTTATCTGGCAGAGATCCTCCGCATAAACCAGCCAATGTTTTCAAAACCACCGGTGTATGATGACTTGAATCCGGATGAGGATTTACTTTGTGATGGTCTTGGAGATAACTTGGAATTCTCTCCCAATGGGAAATCAATTAGTGTTTCCTTACTATCTACAAAATTGAGGGTGCTCACAACAATCGTGTTCCATAATCTCTATCCTCTCTTAAGCACCGAATACATGAATCTCGGTAGAGCTTTGTTTCTTCATGATCTGATCACCGATGAAGAGATCGATATTTGTGCCTATATCTTCCATATTTTAAGCAAAACTGCTGAGAGAACTGCCTTACAGAACTGCGTCCCTTTCTGCTGCCTTATTTCAAAGATTTTGAAACTCAGAGGCATTCATCCATCGGAAGATGAGTCTCCCTACCCAAAGCCAAGTCCAACCACCATCCGTACGCCTAATGCTAGCATTGGTCATAGTCGGAAGGGAATCAAGACAGAGAGCCCATCTTCTTTGGGTGGTTCACGCTCTAGATCATACTCCTATGATGAGAAGTTAGACAACATTATGGCATCCGTTCATGACATAAACACTAAGATGTTCGAACTTGCCTTTCTCCTACACCATCACTACATTCATTGTGATACGAAGTTCACTTCTCTTCAAACTCAATTGGACCAAATTCAAAGAAAGCTAGAAGAAAATGAGGACTAGCTATTCCATGACAAAATGGGGGAGATGGTGCTGATAGGGGGAGTATAATGATAGGGGGAGAAAAAGCTTGACTAAAAGGGGAGTATTGAAGTTGAAGAGAAAAGAAAGAAAAGGCCTATGCTTAATATTTTTCTTATATTTTGCTTCATATTATCATATATTAGAGTTTGTTTTGTGTATTTGAACTATATTTTTATGTACCTTTGCTTTGTAGCTTAGTACTTTTAGTTAATGTTATGCATTTTCTTTAGTACTTCACTTTTGTGCCATTGTTGGATTTTATATCCTTGATGTATTTACTTTGTGTTTTTGTATCGGTTGAGTGTTGGACATGCAAATGACTTTGCATTGAGCTTATTAACTTGCATGTTCGGATGTTCATTCCTTGTGTGAATGATCATTGTGATCACTATTTATAGTGATTGTTCTTGTTTGGTCAAGCCATGCTTTATTGCTTTAATCTATACTACTTGATCGCATTGTGCTTGCTCCATATGCATTTCAAGATTTCTGCTTACAATGATCATCTTGTGTTGTTGTTTTCAGGAAATACTTGTTCGTATGGTTCAAGAGCTTCACGGTTTCTAGAAATAGGATGTGAGTGAGTTTTGGCAACTGTTCCCAACTTACATGTTAAGTCTAGAGTCTGTTTTTAGGATTTTGTCACGGAATAGCCAAAGGGGGAGATTGTAAGGTTGAATTTATTCAATCATGTGTTGGTTTTATTCCGTGCCAAATTTTCTTGTAATTTAGCAATTAGATACCCTGTATTTAGGTGGGAATTATGTGAGAGTAGTGTGTGAGAGAGTGTGAAGCAAGCTCAAGAAGTGTGCACTCAAGAAAAGCCTCGCGACTGGCAAGTCGCCAGAATGGCACATGTGTGAAGCATGCAGGGGGAGCTGAAGGGTCACGCTAGCTGTAGCACTACAGGACAAAACTTCTAATATGGCCAGACAGTTAGCTCGCGACTCAAACTCGCTACTCGTTCCAGTCGCGAGACCAACTCGCCAGCATGCCCTATTTGGTTGTAACTGACTCTTCAATTTCCTCATACACCCTACTATAAATACCCTTATACCCACAAAATGTAGAGAGTTTCCAGGGAGAATTTTGAGAGAGAAACCCTAAAGAAAAACAAGATTGACTCATCTACAATCTTCATCTTTTGATTCTCCAAATTCCTTTACTCTCACCCTCTCCATTGACATATCCTTGAGAGGTACATTTAGCCAAATCCTTATCTCACCATACCCATAACAGTGAGGATGTATTTTGGTGCTTGGGAAGCAATTCAGAAGGGACCAATTCATTTTGGTTGGTGCAATGGGCTATTGCGGGATCTGGTAAGCTACAGAAGACAAGGTTCGGCGTAACCTTGTTGGAGCAAGAAGCTTGGAGGGTTTAGGTGCACTAAGTAGATTAGGCTTGGAGGGTCTTCTACTATTCATGTATCCCAACTTCATTCTCTAATGGATTATTGACCGCTTGGAGGGCGGCGGAGAGGTTTTTCGCCGAGTACTTTGGTTTCCTCTTCGATAACACATTATTGTGTTATCTTTGTTTTTGCATCTTTCTTCCCTTTCTCTTTACCATTTAATTACTACTGTGATTGTGATTAATTATTTTTTAGAGTGTGCTTCCAATTTGGTTACAGCTTATATTTCATATTCCGCACATATATTGTTTGATTATAAGCTTGTGTTGGTAGTTTTGTTTTTGGGGGTCTAAACATTCATAGGTGTTTTACACACTATTTGAACTTTTAGTTTTTCCTTCTCTTGAGATGCTATATAAAATGTCTCAAAAAACTGCACTACATATTGTTTTGAATAACTTTCTGCATTGTTTTTAAATAACGTTTTGTAATCCAATTTTCTGTTTTGTATGTCAAGTTTTGTACAAGGAACAATGTGAGTTTATTTGTGTTGGTTGAAAAATTCTAATTTTTTAGAGATAGTGAGTGATTTCGTTTCGTTCATCAACTGATTAGTACCAAACTATTTCTTAGAAACTTTGCCACAACAATATATTAGTAAAAAATTTGTAGTTTATTCCTTTCTTTATTTGTTTGCATTGATTGAAAATTTCTGGAATTTTTAGCATAATATTTTTGGAACTCACTAGAATTTCAATCTCTATCTCTCTTCTTCTAATTTTTAGGTTCTCCTTCTCGGCCTCAATATCAGACCATTCTTTTTCAGTAATTGGGTGAGATTACCTGCAAATCTGATTTTGATTTATAATTTTTCCTATTCTTTTTCATTTTAAAAAACAATTCGATGAATTCAGAGATGTTGATCAAGTGTGTTGTGATGGTTGTAATGTTTGGGTGCATGCCAAGTGTGAGAATATTTCTAGCAAGCTTTTCAAGGTGTGCTTAATACACTTGATTTATGAATTGTGATGTCAATTTATGTTCCTATCTTATCTGTGTTTACTCATTGACTTGTGTATGGTTTAAAGGATCTAGAGAATGTAGATTACTATTGTGCAGATTGTAAAGCAAAGTCTAATTATTAGTTATCAGCTTCAGAAAAATGCTAGCCAAATTTGAAGTATGTCTGTCCTATTTGTGTGTGTGTGTGTTTGTGCAATTCTTTTCCCTCCAGTTGATTTTTAAGGCAATTGTATATTTGACTTTATAGACTAAGGAGTTTATCATCAGGTTTTAAGCATAATTTTGTATCAATTTTTGAAGTAGGTCTTTAGAAAATAGTGGACAAAATGTTCTACCTGAAAAGGTAGTTGTGGTGTGCAATGGCATAGAAGGAACATATATTCCAAACCTTCATATGTAAGCCTTGAACTCATTTCTAAATATTACATGTACACTGACATATTTTTCTTTAAAATTCTTGTAGGACCTTTATGCACTCCTTTCTCACTACCACATTCATTTTCTTCTTATGCAATCCTTACAGCAACTTTCTGTTTGTTTCTGAAGGATTCATTAAGATGCTTCTTTATTATTTTATTTTCCCCCCATCTTAGAGTTATGTGCAAGTGCAGTTCATGTGGGTCAAAGAAGTATACACTTAGAAGATCAAATTCTACCTAAATTGTTATTAAGAATTTTCATTTTCTGGGTTTCATTACTTTTTTATTTTTCAATTAGGTGGCACTCTCCATATCTATGTAAAGAGGTCAATATTTTCTTTTAAGCCTTTGTGTTTTTGTCAATCTTTATACCAACCTAGACAATTCCTTTAAGACAAAGAAACCAATGATGTTTCATAGTTATTAGATGGACAGGATCAAGGACTCATGTTAAAGTTCGAGCAAGTTTGGATTGTAGCTGTTGACTTAGGCAGAGAGGCAGAGTATCAAAACAGAGCAATGGAAGAATTGTAGCTATGACTGTATAAAGGATAGTGTTTATATTTAAAATAGCTATACTACCTGTACTTTAGGATTAGTTTAATTCATAGCTATTATTTATATACACGTGTATTAATCTGATTGGCTGTAGAGGCTAGATCCGTATACTGTGGAGTTAGTAAGAAGTTAGTTACTCCTAGACTTTGTATAAATACTTGATGTACTTTCATTTTCTTTTAATGCAATATAGAATTCTCTCATCAAATTCTCATAATAGTTACTTTGTTGTCTTAAATGACATAGTGCCTCAATGAAAGAGCTAGCAAGATGCTCTAAAAATATTAGCACCTGAAAAGCTCAAAATTCCATTTTTGACAATTTTGAGTCCAACCTTAGGAACAAACTCCGGCAGCCATGGTATGACTCCACTGTGCAAGTTGACTCTATCCTCTAAGAACTTTCCCATTCATCGCATGGGTTAGCGACTAGTAAATATATACTTTAGTAACTCCTTACTAAAGTGGTTAGACCTAACACTCTGAATAACCAAACCCATTAAACTTATTTCAAGGGAATATTTTATATCTCTGTTAAGATATTATAAATTCCATCTTGAGAATATATGTTCCTTCAACACTAAATGTGGCTGCCTAACATACTGAGGTTTTGATCGTGACTTTAGATCTCACTCCTGATATATCAAAGCAACCTACACTTCATGATCAGGTTCATTATTCTTTTAGGATTAAGAGTTGATGTAAATGGAAGTCGTGAGATTTATTATTCGTTTGACAGTCATTAGTAGAATAATAAATCTCACAGTGGTCTAATTCAATATGACTTAACACTTAAAACATATCAACGTATCAACTAGAAGTCTCCACTTCCATGATCAAGACAAATCATCTTAGTTGATATGTTATAGTCTTCGCAGATGAAATGCCCAATTTCATCACCGACTACGAACTAAAATTCTGAGTTTACAAAGAACTTGTGATTTATATCTTCTATGACTAAATCACATAAATCACATACTATGCTTCTCATGGACTATATGATAATATCCAAATATTCATGTTACCATTATTTAAGATAATAATAAAAAAACTTTATTACATAGAACATAATGTCATACATGGCATCATACAATAGGATTTAAAGGGCACATATCCTAACAATCTCCCACTTGCACTACTAAAGACTATTATGCACTAATCTAACTCTCATTCCCTCCAAATGTGACTCAAAAGTCCTTTGGGGCAAGGCTTTGGTAAAGGGATCTGCTAAATTATTTGCACTATTAATCTTTGCTACTACTATATCTCCTCGAGCGACAATGTCTCGAATGATGTGGTACTTTCTTTCAATATGCTTTCCTTTCTTGTGATTTCTTAGATCCTTGGATTATGCAACCGCTCCACTGTTGTTGCAGAACAATGTGATAGGAACTTGCTCAATTCTCACAACACCAAGATTAGAAAGGAATTTATTGAGCCAAACAACTTCCTTTGCTGCTTCACAAGCAGCAACAAATTCAGCTTCCATGGTGGAGTCAGCAATACAAGATTGCTTAACACTCCTCCAGCTTATGGCTCCACCTCCCAAGGTGAACACACAACCTAAAGTTGATTTTCTAAAATCAAGATCTGACTAAAAATTTGAATCTGTATAACCAATGGGAATCAAATCCTCACTATGTTAAACAAGCATATAATCCCTCGTTCTTCTTAGATACTTGAGAATATGCTTTACAACTTGCCAATGTTTAAGTCCTGAATTTAATTAATATTGGCTGATCATGCCAACTGAATAACAGATATCTAGTCTAGTACAAAGCATGGCATACATGAGACTTCCCATTGCAGAAGCTTAGGGAATTAGTCTCATCATATTTTCTTCCTCAAGAGTCTTATGCCTTTGGTCATCAGACAGAGGAACTCCATGTCTAAAAGGGAGTAATCATTTCTTGGAATTTTGTATGATAAACCGTTCTAAAACCTTATCTATACATTCAGCTTGTGACAAGCCTAACATTCTATTCTTGTGATCTCGCCAAAGCTTGATGCCTAGAATAAAGTTAGCTTTGCATAAGTCCTTCATATCAAATTGGCTCGACAACCAAATATTTACCGATGACATTACCCTTACATCATTTCTAGTGAGTAGAACATCATCAACATAAAGCACTAGGAATATTACTACTTTATCTTGTTGTCTTTTGTACACACATGGTTCATCAAGATTTTGTTCAAAATCAAATGACTTAATTGCTTGATCAAATCTGGTGTTCCATGATCTAGATGCTTGCTTAAGTCCATAAATGGACCTTTTCAACTTGCATATCATATGCTCTTGGTTCTTTGCTATGAAAACTTCCGGTTGCATCATATAAATTTCTTCTTCAAGATTGCCATTTAGAAATGCGATCTTGACATCCATTTGCCAAATCTCATAATCATAATGAGCAGCAATGGATAAGAGAATTCTGATAGATTTAAGCAATGCTACTGGTGAAAAGGTTTCTTCATAATCAATACCTTCTTTTTGTGTATACCCCTTCGCCACTAGCCTTGCTTTAAAGGTTTCAAACTTTCCATCTATCCCTCTCTTCTTCTTGTAAACCCATTTGCAACCAACAAGTTTAATGCCATTAGGCGCCTTTACAAGATCCCCAAACTTGATTGAAAGACATTAAATCCAATTCAAACTTCATAGCTTTGACCCAATGATGTGCATATATATCTTTCATTGCCTCTTCATAAGTGTAAGGATCAGATTCAGCCGCTTCTAAGATAGCTTCATAAGTTTCTCCCATACCTATAATTCTTATAAGTGGCCTTATAATCCTCCCACTACGACGAGGCACCTGTGTGCTCATCTTATGAGTAGAATCTTGTTGTGTATCTAATACGGCCACATCATCCCTAGTTTCATCCATTGGTTGTTCAATTATAGGTTCATCTATTTCAGCTAAGACAACTTTACTTCTAGGATTAAAATTATTCACATAATCATCTTCCAAAAATTTGGCATTAGTGCTAACAAACACTGTGTTATCTTTATGATTATAAAATTAATAACCCTTAGTTTCCTCTAAATACTTAAAAACATGCATACTTCTGTTTTTGCTTTCAATTTATCAGACTTCCCTTTCAACATATGTGTTGCACATCCTCAAATGTGGAGGTATTTCATACTGGGCTTGCACCCACTCCACAATTCCTTAGGTGTGTTGGGAACTAATTTTGATGGAACTAAATTTAAAATATGCATTGCAATTTTTAGTGCATATCCTTAAAAGGAAATTGGTAAAGTTGAATAACTCATCATGGACCTAACCATTTCCAAAAGAGTCTTGTTCCTTCTCTCTGCTACACCATTTTGTTGAGGAGCTCCAGGTGCAGTTAATTAGGATACAATCCCATTTTGAGTTAAGTATTCCTTGAAATCCCTAAGAAGGTATTCGCCACCTTGATCAGATCGAATGGCCTTTATGCGTTTACCCAATTGATTCTCAACTTCAGCCCTAAACCCTTTGAACTTTTCAAAGGCTTCGGACTTCCATCTCATTAGGTACACATAACCATATCTTGAGTAATCATCCGTAAAAGTGATGAAGTACTCATAACCTCCTTTGCTTGGGTTGACATAGGACCACATACATCCGTATGAACTAATTCAAGCAACTCTTAGGCTCTTCGACCTTTTACATTATAAGGTCTTTTGGTCATTTTGCCCTCCAAACAAGATTCACAAATTGGAAATCCATCAAAGTCCAATGGCTCTAAGAGTCCATCTTTGATTAGTCTTTGAATTTTGTTTGAATTAATATGACCCAAATACAGGTGCCAAAGATATGCATCATTAGTAGAAGGAAACTTTCTCTTTAATGATTTTACATGAGAGTTATTATCTAATTCAGAATTATATAATTCATGCTTATCAGGAGTTAAAATATAAATACCATCAACAATATTGCCAGAACAGATAAACACTTTATTCTTCTTTATTACAACATTGTCTTTCAGGATAACACAATATCCATGTTTACCTAAATAAGTTGCAGAAATTAAATTCCTACAAACATTAGGTACATACAAATAGTCTTTCAATATTAAAACTCTAGAACCAAACACAAATTAAACACTCCAACAGCTACAACTGGAATTCTACTCCCATCAGCCAAAGTAAGAAACAATTCCCCTCCATTCAGCTTTCTGGTCTCCTGGAACCCATGCAAAGTATTGCGGATATGATTAGTACAACTTGAATCCACACACCAGGAATCTGTGGGATTTTGTACTAAACATATCTCAAGAAGGAATGAACTTTTCATACCCTTATCCTTGGTAGCTATGAATTTTGGAGAATTTCTTTTCCAATGACCTTTCTCACCACACTGGAAACACTTTCCTTTGGTGTAGTCCTTTTTCTTTCCCTTGTTGGCAACTCCTAAGGCAATTTGTTTACCATCTTGCTTGGTGAAGTCCTTCTTCATCTTTTTACCCTTGCCTTTCGACTTTGGTTGAGAAAAAAAAGCTCCAACCATATTAGCACCAACATTGGATGTACCAAGAATGCCTTCCACTGCCACCAATTCATTCATTAATTCAAACAGTGTATAACTCTTTTTTATTCATGTTATAATTAAGTTTGAATCCCTTGAATGATTCTGGTAGTGATTGGAGCATCATATCCGCTTGGGATTCTCCTTCAATATCGACACCTAAAACCTCCAGTGTATTCAGATGAGAGATCATCATAAGACAATGCTCCCTTACTGAAGAACCTTCAGCCATTTTGGTATTATAAATTTGCCTCATAGTTTCTTGCCTAGCAAAATGACCTTGCTCACCAAACACCTCCTTCAGACTTAGCATTATGTCTGAAGCTAGTTCTACATCTTGCATTTGATGCTATAGAATATTTGAGATAGATGGTAGGATATAACACTTGGCCATCTCATTAGATTTCTGCCAACAATCATATTCCTGTTTTCCTCAAAAGGAGCATTTAATGATGGAAAGTTAGGACAAGGTTGACTAAGCACATACTTGTGTTCTTCAGCAGTGAGAACAATGTCCAAGTTTCTTTTCTATTCAACATAGTTGTATCCAATCAGTTTGTTCTGATTAAGAATAGCAACAAGTGGGCTAAATGATGCCATGATTTAAATCTGAAAATAACAAACATGAATATAATAAGTAAACCGGACATTATCAATTTAGCATATAAACATATGGTATGGAACCTTAATAAAACCATAACATAAAATATGCAACGACAACCCAATCCATGTCTATAATTCCTTGGTAGCAAGTATATTATAAACATCATGATTGATTGAGAACTATTCTCATTATTAGTGCTATCATGATAACTCTAATCAAACACTAATAATATGCTGTATTAACTTTAGCCTCTAAGTAAATAATGCCATAGCTCCTTTGGGAGGTTAACATTACACTTAGTCTAGTGTACACCATTATCTAGAATCATGTGTAGCCACATTTCATCTCCCTTATAGTGTTTAAACTTGTAGTTCCATGAAACAAAACACCCTCCTTTGGGATCGCAAGGCATATATGCCAAGATGAGGTGCTTGTTCACACTACTTTAAACGGGTAAGTTCAATCTTGTAGTACTATAAAGTAAACACCCTCCTTTGGGATCGTAAGGTATATACACCAAGACGAGGTGCTTACTCACACTACTATGAACCGATATTGGAGGCAGTGAGATCCAACCCTTGTATCTCTCTCCCACTAGATATTTTAAAAGAAAGGTTTTTAATTAGAAATCATGTGTAATCTCATCACACATAGCCTTGCACTTTTAAATGTGAAAACACTAAGTGAAAATTTAAAATTCATAGCTTTCGATCAATCAAATGTATCCCTCAATCGATCGAAATTATGAAGAAAATCTTAACAAACTTTTTGGATGACTCGATTGACTCTTGATTCCTGTTTGATCAATCGAAAAAGCAAATCCGATCGATCGAAAGGAATTCTCGATCAGTCGAAAAATGAATAAATTCACCACAAAGTCTCGGGTTGACTCGATCGATTCTTGATTCCTGTTCGATCGATCGAAAAGGAACATTTGATCGATTGAAGGGAATTCTCAATCAGTCGAAACTCATGAAACTGAATTTTCCAGAATTTTCACCAAATAGTTTTCATCAGTTTTTCATGAACAAACTACCATCATATAAACATAATAGATTGAGTTTGAGATCAAAAACTGAATTCAATTGATGCTATAGCCTTAAAGTTCAATCTAACACACTTAATATCAAACTTAAACAACATCATAACATCAATATCAGTTTTTATCAAACAATAATTTCAATAACCATGCAGAAAATTGATTGTAAAATCTTCTAACGTCATGCAATTACTATCTTTGATTCCAAAACTCGCAAAGCATGTTATACAAATTCGAAATTGAAGACCGCTCTAATAACAATTGTTGGTAAAACACATGTTTGTATCACATACAAAACATATATAGCGGAAAGTTAACAAATCTACTTCATTCACAATTGATAACATGTACTATGTGAATTTCAAAATTTAAGAATAAGAGAGCGTACCTTGGTGCAATGAAATTCAAAACCAAATATTAGAAGTACTTGGGAACACTTTTAATCTTCACTCCAATTCCACTTATGCCCAAGAAGTGTGGTCTCTCAATCAGTTTATATGTATGTGTTTAGGGGAGAATAAGAGAGTGGCTTACACTCACATTCACACCATTTCATTCTAATTCTAAAATTCTGTATATTTCTCTCCTTATAAAAAAAAAAATATATATATATATATATATTTATATATAACTGATTATCTAATTGGACTAACTTTTTGGGTCATTCTAATTGGGTTTTAGTATGTGACTTGGAGTGGAACCAAAAAGGACAAATAAGACACTAGCTCCAATGGGTTTTGGGCCTTTCTATCAACTCTTAACAAGCCCAAAATTATCATTAATTATATTTAATACCACTATATAAATATAATTGCACTCTAGGCCTTATTAATAAATTATATCTCAAGACTTTATTATACATTCAACCCTTTCATTAAAATATTCGTAGTAATACAAAGTCATGAATGTTGACTGCCACTTTAAAGATTACTACATCTTAATTCTTAAGTATCCATTTTAATCCTTTAATTTATTCATCATATATTTATGAAATCCAATTTCATAAATATATACTTTAGGAACTCCTTACTAAAGTGGTTAGGCCTAACACTCTGAATAATCAAACCCATTAAACTTATCTCAAGGGAATATTTTATATCTTCGTTAAGAGATAATGAATTCTATCTTGAGAATATATGTTCTTTCAACACTAAATATGATTGCCCAACATACTGAGGTTTTGATCGTGACTTTAGATCTCACTCTTGATATATCAAAGCAACCTACACTTCATGATCATGTTCATTATTCTCTCAGGATTAAGAGTTGATGTAAATAGAAGCCGTGAGATTATTATTCATTTGACAGTCGTTAGTAGAATGATAAATCTCACAGTGGTCTAGTTCAATATGTCTTAACACTTAAAACATATCAACATATCAACTAGAAGTCTCCACTTCCATGATCAAGACAAATCATCTTAGTTGATATGTTATAGTCTTCGCAAATGAAATGCCCAATTTCATCACTGACTATGAACTAAAATTTTGAGTTTACAAAGAACTTGTGATTTATATCTTCTATGACTAAATCACATACTATGCATCTCATAGACTATATGATAATGTCAAAATATTCATGTTACCATTATTTTAGATAATAATAAAACAACTTTATTACATAGAACATAATGTCATACATGACATCATACAATAGGATTTAAAGGGCACATATCCTAACACCTATGTCTTTTAGCATAGGGAACAATAAATTTTTATTTGGTATGTTATATATAAATTTGTTGAATTTGGTTTGGTTTTGAAGTAGAATTTGGGGATTCTATAAATTTTGAAGTTTTAAGTTTTGGGGTTTTTGGTATTTGCGTCTTAGTAAGTTGATTTTAATTCTTCACCTTAAATGCTTTTTATTTAGGTTCATGTAATTTTTTGTTTTCTTATTAAAAGCTATGATTTTTTGTTGATTAATTATTTGTTTGGATTGATTGCAATTCATTATTTGTTTGGATTCAACATTAAAGATAATGGAATTAAGTATTATAATTTTGATATTATTCCATGTTTTGAATTGTCTATAATGTTATTACTACGAGAAAGTCATATTGCTACTCAAATTTCAAACTTGGTGTGTCTTCCTCATATCATGGTCTTTGTTTATATATTTGCAATTTATATTATTTTTGAGTGTGTATGTATATATAACTATTGGGAGTTTTTCTTTATTAATATAAGAATTGTAAATTGCTTTTGTAGATTTCAGTAACTATTCACTTGCAACTCAATAACGTTCAATGTTAGACAATATTTCTAAACTATGGAAAAGTATAGAAGTTAAATATTTCTTCATTTAAAAAAAAAAAAAATACTAACTAGCAAAATTTCTATTTACTCATTGTTGGATTTTTTTTTTTTTTTTCAGAGTCAATAGCTTTTTCGTGCATTGCACGGGTTAGCATCTAGTAATAATAATAATAATAAAAACTATATCATATGACATAAAGTTGGAGAATATATAAAAAAAAAAAATAAAAATAAAAAAAAAAAAAAAAAAAACACACACACACACACACACACACATCATTGATGTAAATCATCCAATAACCAAGTTATATAGTCTAAAAGTATTGAAACAACATATCTCATAGAAATTCAAAATAATCTGTTTGCTTAATCATACCCTAGACCATAACAAAATTATTTAAATCTCCAAATACAACTGATGATTAAAATCAATTAGGTGTTATCGTTGTGATATTGGTCTCTTGTGTTTCGTGCAAACCACCATCTCTTTATCTCTTTCTGTCTCATCACTATCTCTTTAATCTCAACTCTCAACACTCATCTCATGGAGCAAGTCTTACTTCATCTCTTTAGTCTTTAATCTTTATCAGTTTATCTTTTCAATCTTCAGTACTTTAGTAATTCGGTTCAAAGTCTTCAAACCTCAAAGTTCAAACTATTTAGTGACTTCTGTAGTTTAGTTTAATCTTTTTTCATAGATACACATGGTATTTTTTTTTTTTTTTTCATTCATCCGCAGGTTAAAAAGATTAACCTGTACAATCTGTCAGTTTACAGGGTTTAATAATGGTTCATTGCATATTCGGTATTTTACTCCAAACCATTATGGATAATACTTTGTTTCATGGATTTCATGGTTCAACTAGTGGTTTGGTATGGATTTAATAACTATATTCACACAACATTGAAATTTCTTTTGATCTTCATGTCATTTTAAAAAAATAAAATAAAAACTTTTTATTTAAAGATGAGGTCTATGTATAAAAGTTAGTGGATTAAATTTGATGGAAAATGCTAGGCACATAAAAAAGTCCACAACTCGCCACGTGGCAATTTGTGAGTGGTGGAGGTAAAATGGTGGGTCCACATATTCAGTCATTTTTTAGGTTTTAAGGGAATTTTGGTAATTTTTAAGTTTAGGGGATATTTCGATCATTTCTTAGATTTTAGGGGTATTTCGGTCATTTTTTAGGTTTAGGGGGCTATTTTGGTCTTTTTTTTAAGGTTTTAGGGGTATTTTGGTCATTTTTAGGTTTAGGGGGTATATTGGTCATTTTTTAGGTTTAGGAATGATACTTGGATCATAATTGAGTCTAATTGGGTACCTAGTTAAAACCTCTAATTGGGTACCTAGTTAAAACCTAATAAACATTAATAATAATTGAGTTTAATTAGGTTAATGTCCATTTAAGCCAATTAATAATTGGGTGAGTTTGGGTCTCATTTAAGTGGGTGAGTTTGGGTGGGCAAATGGGTTTGGGTTAATTTTGCCACCCCTAATCTAGTTAGTTATTATCTAGTCATATAAATATTGTGGTTCAGCTGAGTATTATGAAGCTACTTGGGCGATATACTAAGAATATAAAGAGTTAGGCTTGGTTCAGCTGAGTATTATGACTAAGCAAGGTCGCTCGGCTGGACCAGCGAAGATATATAGAAACAAGATATAACATTAGATTATAAAGCAAAAGTACTTTGCAAATATCAATAATTTCCGGCCACAAAACTGTTAAGGTTTTCTATACAGCTTCTACCATAGAACCTTTCTCCATATGTTGCTATCGTGGAATTTTCTCCATGATCTGCTACTGTGCAACATTTCCCCACTTTTGGCCATACATTGAGCTTTTGTCATTTCTTTTATGGCCACGGGATCTGCATATAAACAAAGTCTAAAGCCCAAAAGGTATCTCATTGAATATAATAATAAGCAAAGTGGGGTTAGCGGTTATCTTTAGTGATGGAAGGATAAATACTTTAAATTTTGGGTATCAACAAGATTATAATAGGGTAATGGTTGGAAACAGTTTCTCCCCCCCATAGTGCATAGTATTTATTAAAAATATATATATATTTGAGCATAGTGTTTATTAAAAAAAAAAAAATTTGGTAATTTTATGTTAAATGTCTAAAAAAAAAAAGGCTAGTTTTTTATTACCCAAAACAAAATTAAATGTTAGATGTGATGGTCATTAGTCATGTTGCTGGTTTATGTGATTCGATGGCAACATTTAAAAAATAAGTATAAGTAAGGAAAAATTATACAATAAAGGAAAATTTCAAGATTGCAATTATAAACCTTCGTGTTTACCTTTAATGTGCCACCAGAAATAAATAAAGCATCAAAACCCCTATTAGAGAGAGAGAGTTTCAAATCGGATAAATAGCTATATATAAAAAGAGAGCGTGGTGGTTTGAAAAAGAAGACCGGAAAATTGAAGAAAGGAAAAATGGTAGGACAAGAATTACAGCTGACTCTAGCCAAAGAACAATTCTGAAATCTGGGTTTTTTTTTTACCCCTCTTTTTTGGGTTTCCAAATAATCTAGGTTTAAGTCCCTCATAATGAGGTTCAAATTACGATACTTTCATTGACTTCATGCCGTTTAAATTTTCCAGCCATACCATATTCCTAGTGTCTCACCACGCTCATATACATTTGAAGTTTTGTTTTTAGCCACAAATTTCACAATAATATACATTAGAGATCTTACCAAAATTTCTTACAATTGAATCTAAATTATATAAAAAGAATCGCTCTTAAATAGAGCCAGCTTTTCATTTATCTACGTCAATTTCATCTAGAATACAGGATTAAAAACGATAAAAGCAATTTTCCTCTTTCTCGATTGTCATTTCCATATAAATTTATAGTGGCATGAGCCTTCTGTACTTGAAGAACCACACAAATGCAGAAAAAATGATGGCCCCAGTAACTCCAGTAATTATAAGGACCCATTTAAATGCACCAGGGTCATCAAATAATGGTATTGAAAAATTCATACCGAATATCCCCGCTACCACACCAAAGATTGCAACAACAAATGTTGCAGTTGTGAGTAGCAGCTCAAATTGGATCAGTTGGTTCCGAACATTATCCTGCAAGCAAAAATTTCCTATCAATTTCCAATTTCCTATCAACTTAAAATCTTTTCAGAGGGACCATTATATATCCCAAGCTAGTATGCCGGTAATAAAAGATGTCATTGGGTGTGAGGACTAGGGCAATGACATCATCATAATTTGTAATAACACAAACTGCCATCTTCTTTTGCCCATCATTATTGACATGTATGCATTAAGACTAATATCACGTAGGGTATTTTGTGCTGTCCTGTCTACTTGATCAACTTATTAGATTTTAGAACACACTTCTATATCAAGAAATGGGAACAAAAAATGAACTTAAAAAAATAATAATAATAATACCAGCTGAATGTTGATGAAATCTTCTGTGTCATCAATGTACTCCTTCAACTGAAACAAGAGGAAGAAAATGATTTTAAGTCACTTCATCCTACTCGGGAAGATAAGAAGTGAAAAGATTAAACAAAATAAATGCTACACATACCGATGTCAACTTGTTCAGGGTGCTATCAATGACAACAAAATATGCTTCCAACAACATCTCAAGCTCCTCTATACTTTCCGTCGCACTTTCTGAACTCCTCATGCTCTCGTGTCGGCTCCTTGCAATGCTCAAGCTTTTCTCAAGCTTCCGGGCTTCAGGGGGTGAAGAAACAGGAGAAACAGGAGCAGAAATAGATGCACCATCGGTTGATCTGTATCCCATCACAGACTGATCACCATAGAATGATGTCTCCATCCTCTTTTTCTTCTCAGTAAGATACATCTCAGCCATATCTCCATCATCATCCATGAGCTGCTCTATTTCATCCCTAACCTAATAGATATAACTCAAAAACGAGAGCAAAGGAAAATAAATAAATAAATAAGAAGATGGCTATCATTTGGTTGCATACAATAGGAAGCAGTTAACAAATATTAGGGCTGTCAATGGATTTGGACAGGATTTGAAACCAACCTGTATAAGATTTGATTAGCATATAATCTGATTTCAAAGTTGAAGTCTAAATTTCGTTCTGAAGATTCATAATCAGATTAAATTCAGAATTGAATAGATTTTATCCAATTAAGATCTAAATCTGATTAAAATTCCAAGCACAACAAACATATTCCAAGAAAAACCTATCATCAAGGTATCAATACATAAACTTATATATTGATATGATAATGATAAATGGTATTTTTAACCAAAAAAGAAAATTATATAATTAACTATATTACAAAAATTCATAAGTGAATTGTATGCACATTTTGTACTTATAGTCAGATTTGAGTTTGATAGCATCATTTTGTAAATCTACCATTTGAGTTCAACTTTAGTATATAATTAGATCTTTAATAGGATCCTGTGAGATCTGTCCCTAACCCATTGACAACCCTAATTGAATATACAGTACCTTCTGAACTCTCCGAGTCAATGCAACGAGCCTGCTTTTCAATCGACGCACACGTTCCAAATTTAGTGTACTGATCTTTGATGTAAGTTCATCTAATAGTGGATATGCTTCGATTTCTAATTCTGCTGCCTTCAGAAAATTCCAAATATCAAATGAGTTACTAATTCGCACAGGTAATCAACTTTATAACCAGGAAAGATTCTCAAAAAAAAAATAAAAATCTTTAAACCAGCAAATACATGATGAAACAAGTTAGGATACCTGAGTTAAGAAAGAGCATAAGAAGTTCCACAGATAAACAGATACGATTCTTCGTATAAGTCAATAGTTTTCAATCTTTTACAGCCTAATTTTGGAGAAACTTCAATCAAATTGTCATTCTACTTGGCATTTTATCTCTCCATCATTTTTATTCTTGATTAAGTTTTTGTGCATGTCCATATTTGTGTGTCTGTGTTTTTGTGCATGAGAGAGGATAAAAATTTAATAACAAATTGAGTGAAAGGGTTCTGAGCTCCTTCGGAAAATTGAAGAGAGAAGATTTTGGAAGCAAAGTACAAGTGTCAACAAAGTAATCAGGAGGTGAACAACTCTGCTTGAAATATGTACCACTTGAACACAAGTGTCATCATCGAAGTTTTCACGGAGACACTTCCAAGATGCACAAACAACAGAAGACCTTAAAAGGAAACATTTAATCATTAAAACACAGTATACAATAATCCAAAGCCTGCCAATAATAAGTTTCGAAATAAAAATTATTATCCATGCTGCCTATTTGTTCCTAAATTTTGATTTTTACTATCTTTTTTTTTTTTTTTTTTTTTTTTTTTTTTTTTTTTTAAATATCATCTTTAAGGTAGGATTTGAACTCATGTTTCTTTACTTTTTATACTGGACAGACCAATACACCTGTAGGAAAAATAAGATATAAAAAATATGTTCCATGCTAAAAGGCTCTCATTTGCATAAGGTATAAAAGCCATGCATCAAAGACAAGCGGTTTGTGACCAAACTATTAGGCAGCTCTCAACTCCTTTAGACTTTTCTCTTTTTGACAAGTAATAAACCTATTGAAAGAAAAGATTACTTCATCTTCACGATGATGAACACAGAGTATCATAAGATATTAAAACAAATAAAACCAAAAAACAAAGTGAGTGTTGGAACTCCAAAATAAAGTTACAATGTGTAAAACCCCACGTCTGGGACCAATCAACCTAAGTGTAGATTAACAAGGATTTCAATTGATCCAACAATCTCTCCTATCCTCAAAAGTGCGACTATTACGTTCCCTCCATACTAGCAACATCAAACATAGAGGGGAGTAATATTCCAAACATCTGAAGAGTACTTTCCAAACCAATTCCTCTGTCAAAACAATAGATAGCTACTGTTGGAGCACCACCCACTGAACCCCAAATACCTTAAAAAGTTCACTCCGTGAAGCGCAAGTAGTCTTGCAATGAAGCAACAAATGGCCAACCATTTCCCCACTATAACAACACATGCAGCACCAGCCAACTAGATAGAGACCCCCTCTTGATGAGGTTATCTTAGGTAAGAATCTTACTCCAAGTTGCGCTCAAAACAAAGGACACCCTCTTTGAGGCCTTAACACACCATATACTCTTCCAAGGGAATGAAGAAGACTTAGTACCTCTAACGGCCTTATAGAAAGAACGAACATCAAGCTTTCCACTCCAATTCAAATGCCATTGCAATCTATCACCTCCCTCTGCCCCAGGCACCTTTGAATAGATAAGATCTAAAAAGGAATTCACAGTCAATGACCTCAAGGCCTCTCTGACAACTGAGCAAGCAAACTGATTAGAGTACAAATAGTTGTCCACACCATCAGTCGTGCCAAAATCCGGCAAATGTGCCATCACCTATCTCAAAGCATGCATAATAGAAGAAATTATCCAAACTCTCTATACTCCGCCAAAGACTATACCCATGCGTCCCTGTACTTGATTTACTACTCCAGCCACCCCGTTACACCCCATATTTCGAGGCTATCACCGGGTTCCACAAGTGCGTTACTTCATGCCCAAATAAAACACCTAACCATTTTCCTAGTATGGCTTGATTAAAACTCACTATCTTCCTAATCCCCAATCCTCCTACCTCAATGGAAGAACAAACAATATCCCATGCAACCAACAGATATTTGAACTCATCTTCTAAGACATCCCACAAAAAATTCATCTGAGATTGCTCAAACCTATTTGCCTGATGCATGAAAAGTAAATGAGGAGAGGAAATATGTAGGTAAGCTCAAAAGCGTACTCTTCAACAAAGTAAGCCTCCCACCCTTTGACAATTATAATTTTTTCAAACAAGAAAATCTCCTTTCCATCTTCTTGAGAATAAGATTCCATACTGAAATTACCTTAAAGGGTGCCCCCAATGGCATTCCCAGATAAGTCATAGCAAACTCTAGATTTTGCAACATAGAATATCTGCCAGTTCGCCTTCAGTGACCACTTCACTTTGACCTACATTGACTTTCAACCCTAAGACAGCTTCAAAACAAATTCAACACCACTATAATATACAAAAAAAATTTCCCTATTTGTATCACAAAGTAGTTTAGTATTATCAACATATAAAAGATGAAAAATACTTATCCCCTAAGCTGTGTTGGGCCCTACTCAAATACAATGAATAAAACCACCCTCCTCAGTTTTCTTAAACATCCGGCTGAACACCTCTATGACCAGAATAAAGAAAAGTGGTGATAAAGGTCCCCCTGCCTTAGCCCCTGAGAACTACCAAAAAAACCAGTAAGGGATCCATTGGCCATAACTGAGAAGTGGATAGTAGAAATATAGGCATTTAAACACCTCCTCCACTTATCCCCAAAGCTGTTCAACTCAAAAGTAAATTAATTTCTCCTTCAGACCTCTCAAAATAATTGTCTAGGAACCTCATTATCTTGTACTCACAGTCTCCATTTTCCCTCATAACAAGAGAACCTTTTGTTTCCCCTACATACTAAAAAGTTCAATTCCATACATGCTGCAACTTGTTTGTGTAGTCTCACCTTAATTTTGAGCAAAATTAAGACATGAACAAATATCATTCTCAGTAGATGTATCAGAAAACCCTTTGTAATTTTCATGCCCATAAGGAAATGCTTCAAAACAAAACTAAGGGAAAAATAAAAAAGATATTGGTTCATTTCATAAATTTTAGCCACTGATCTGTAAAAAATTCATCAAGTATCAAACCCTATCATGATACACAACATTTCAGCCCAGTAGTACTATGACTAATAGAACCGGAGGGCTATCTACCAATTTCTGGAAAGCCCATCCATCTATAACTTGGTAGATCTTCACATAGAGGTTCACTGGAAATTTGGGGCAGTGTGTGTGTGACAATAAGCCTCACAAGTAATTGCATAATCACACAAATGGCACATTCATCTCTTCAAAATTTAATGTCATACATTTTCCCTCTTGGCAAGATACAAGTTCCTTCCCAAACCTTAATTCATACAAAAACACTAATAATTCATGTCTACTCACCAAGAAACCTTTGCGATATCTAATAAACAATAACTACCTTCAAAACATTCTCAAAGGCACTTGAAGCACTTAAAAATGATAGGACCTTCAAGGGATGAAAATATATTTTTATGGAGTTGAAGCTTCAAATCCTACGGTCATTATATGGATGGATAGAGGGTACTTCTTTTTCTTTTTCTAGTTTATTGGAATTCATATACCTCTGAAGTTTTCAAAGATAGTTTCTTTTTGGCATTTATCTCGAATACATCCCATTTACTAGGGTTGCACCCCATTTTGCACTCTTTTAATGAATTTATTACTAGGGTTGCACCCCTTTTTGCACTCTTTTAATGAATTTATTTTTATTTTATTTTATGACATAGGAGAACTTCACTCAGATTAATTGCACGTCACTGTTTATTACTAAGGTTGCACCCTTTTTTGCACTATTTTGATGAATTTATTACTTATATAAGAAAAAAGGGCAAAGCACCAAGGTCATACTGCCCAGACCCATTTAATGCTAGGCACTATAAGATAGAAAAGAGCATTTTGCACCCTAGTTATTGTCTGCCAGACTGTCAAGAAGACGACAACCCTCAAAATTACATAAGTTCTAATGAATAAATTGGCTCAAAGACTATCATATATATGAGTAAAAATCCTTGATGTACTACCAGTATTACTGAAAAAACCAAGATTCAGCTTTCTTTGACAATCGTAATTGTCTCGCTAGAATATTGATAGGTATTAAGGTTGTAGGCAAACAATGCTTGAGGCATAAAAAAGAAACACGGACACACGAATAACTCTCTCATTAGTAATTAGGCCATGCCACAGCTAATATCATTTGATATGTTTAGTCCTCCAGTGTGGTTGAAGCTAAAGAATCATTGATCAAATAATAATTGAAGCCACAATAGACAAGGGTTGACAGGAGATTTAGTTAATGGATACAAGAGTATGAAACTTTGTAAGTAGTTCATGAGGCAAGTTTCCTTTCTCAAGCAAGAGCCTTAATCTCCCTATTCTTGATTCCATTAAATTTTTTTAAAAAAAAATGCATAAATTTTTTCTTCAAAATGGAGAGAAAAAAATGTGAGTGCCAACACCCAAATCACATCAGGTATGGACAATGAGCTATGCATTTACCAGCCTCATCCAGTTTTTATTTTTTTGGAACTGAAATAAAGAAATTATGTAACCTCCTTTAACATGGTATATTTATAGTAAGTTTTACTTAAAATTGATTAACTTAATTCTAGCATAATAATAAGGATATTTATGAACTTGAATGTTGAGTTAGGCAAGTAATGACTTCAGGAATCTTACAAGCGCAATGCATTTAAAAATTATATAATAAGAGTAAGCGAATTTATAACCATTGATATTCAATGAGACCTTGCTATTGCTAAAATGCTGCAAGTTCCAAAAGCTTAACTTGATAGGAAATGGCATATTTAATCACTAACAGTTTTTCTCACTCCCCATCATGTGTGGGCCTAGATTCCCCAAATTTTTAATTTTTAAATGGAAAGTAGAGTGGAAATGGTCCAAACTAAGGACAACTACTCTAATAGCATGATAAACAACTACTAGTCCCAAAAGTTTAATCTACTAGTCCCTTCATTTTCTTATATGATCTCGTTGTAACCTTCTAGATACTTTTTGTTCATTTTTTGAATAAATAATACTACTTACTTATCAAAAAAAGGGTGTATTTAATCACTTAGTCATTTTTTTTATTGGTGGTTACACACACCCGATGGGTCTTGAACCCACAACCTCACCCTCCATCGCATTAATATTGAGCTACAACTCATTGGCACTAACCATTATTCTAACATGATAATGTAAAACCTTTGATAAGGACATCTTAGCATGCTACTTTAATCTTTTTGGAGATGTCTTTAGCAGAGGAAAATGGCATAATCTAATGTACATTTCGCTATAAGAGAAAAGAGAAAGGACATATTAATGAAGGGAAAAGTTATGGCAGCATTGGACTTAGGACAAATCTGAAGACCTGCCTACAACTGTTTATGTGTTAGGAAATAAACTTCGCTGCATCACCAATTTTGTGCAATGTAACATTGACCCTCAAAATGTGTGCAAGATGGATTTCAGACAAATTACTACATGGGATATCACTATGCACCCATGAAATGTTGGGAATCATATCAACAAAGATGTACCAAACAGACATTTCCAACAAACAAAATAGGAACAAATTCTAATTCTTTAGAAGTTTCCTACAAGAAACTTTTAATGTCAAATTGCGAGACATTATTTCATAATGAATAAAATGTCCCAACTTAATTTAATTTAGGCATTAAGAATATTGCATTATTTTCATAATACATTAGTTAATGTCTCTCCTAAGAATCGCAAGTACACAAACCTTCTATATACAAATGTAGCTGTATGGCTGTAACTGATACATAAATCCAAGTCCATCTTATCTAAAATGTACACTAAATTCTCCAAGTAACAATAGTCATGGTAAAACAGCCACAGAGAGAAGTCGGATGCAGTTTAGTACTGCTTTATAGCTTGTAAAACACAGTTGGGAGAACAGACCAGGAATCAATCAAACATATTTCATCAAAAGTACATAGGCAACCGCACACATCATCTTTCCAGAATAGCTTGTTACACACATGTTCTGATATTTGTAGAGAAAAATTCTTAGAAAATGTCTTTATGTTGTTGCCATAGTCTACTGAGGCCCAACCTGAGCAAACCCAAGCCAAGAACTAGTCTAGAAATTAGAAATGCTATATGACTTGGGGAACATTTTCAGAAAACAAGTCTTTTAATCATATCAGTAAGCAATTATCATGACCAAAAATGTAAACACCCTCATATAATTTTTAATTCAAAAAATGACAACGTTAAGGACGTTGAGAGAAAAGAGAGACAATGAGTAAATTGCAAACTAGTGTTGTTCCTGGACAAACCTGAGAATCAAGAAACGTACAAGCAGCCTCCAAAGCAACTTCCAGCGCCCTAAACTCGAAAGGCAAATAGTCTGGTGATGTGCTCCCAAACACATTGTCGAAGCTTCTAATTCCCCTCTGTAGACTCAAGTCAGCAGCATCTGACTGCCAGACCTCACCCACACCACTTGTCGTCAATCGCCGTTGTAGCTCCACCACATATTGCAACACATAACTATCTAGGGAATTCAATAGCAAAACCTCATCAGCAGTGATAATACATCGAATCTGCTCCAAATTTATAACAATAGCCTTCTCTCTACCAAGAATCGTTGAGGGGTAAACAAATAGGGGATCAAGCAGGCGTAGATCACGGGCAGGAAGGTCACAACGCCGCATCATAGTGAATTTGTCAACCTCAATGACTTGTGAATTCCCGGATGCATCAACACGAATCCAAGATCGAAGGCCTTGGCCCCGCTTTTTCAGGCCCAAAACATCCATACCTTGGAAAGGTTGCCGGCCAGGGGCTGAAGATCGATAAGCTGCATCTCTAAGGTTTATAGCTGACTGAGGTTTTGGAGGGAGCAGGCGCTCTTTGAGTTCCGCCATTTACATGAGCTTTAACTACTGCAACACATGAAAAAAAAACTGACAAAACAAATGCACCAATTAATTTTACAACTATGGTTACCATTACAATTTGCAAATATAAGATTAAAAAATCATAGAAAAATGGTACTTCCTTGCCTTGACTAACAAATATCGATGTATTGGATTATCTAACTTGTGAAACAAATTTTTAGAACAAGCCAATATAATGCCATTGCAGACATTGCCAACATAACTAAACTCAGCAATTCTACATACATTGGGGAGGTGAGAATTGTGTCAAAACCAGTTACCATCTAATTCAACTTGGAAAAAGTAACTCACTTCCCCAAAGTCCACAAAGTTAATCAAACAAAAAAATAAAATGGCAAAGACCAAAACATAGTTAAATTAATATTTCTATTCTCAAATACAAGACAAAGATTTGTCTAATTCCCAGTTTTTAAGGTTGTTTTCGTGGCATAAATTGAGACCCATATATGAAAAACCCATTAAGCAGCTAAGCATAACGTAATATTGAACTTGTCCCACTGATATACTACATACGATTACAATCTTCTGGAGTAATAAACAACAACATATATAAAAGAAAGAAAGAAAGAAAAAATCTTAAATTAAAAGCTTAATACAAAAAGAGAGAAAAAAACAAAATCAGAAAATCAAGAATCAAATTTAATCCATGCTCCATCATCTACAGCAACGTACAAACTGAAATTAAAAATAAAGAGAGAGTAAATACCTGGTGCAAAGAATGAAAGAAGAAATTAGAAAGGGTGTGTTCGTTGTATTACAGACGTTGATGATGTTTCCGATTGATTGATTGTGAAAAATTCTGTAGGAAAAAACATCAAACAAATATTAAGATATAAATATATAGACACAAAAGAAAGGCGTAAATAAGATTTCATTTACCAGAGAGAGAGAGAGATTATTGAAGTGCTGTGAATTGCGTTGGTTTGGCAGTTGGCACCTGGCAGAAAGGAAGGAAAGGAAAGGAAGGAAGAGGAATCAAAAGAATTTTTGCGAATGGGACTCTCCTCTGGTATCTGCTTCAAATGATTTTAATAATATATGAGCCTAATCATCTTTCTAAACTACAACAAGCAAAACGACCCCAACACCCAAAGCAATATTTGTCAACAAATTAAAAAACACCGAAAGCAATCATTTTACAAACATGACCTACTTTTATCTCTTTTTTTTTTTTTTTTTTTTTAATTATTCCATCCATTCGTGTTATAAAGTCTAATTAATATAAAAATGACATAAGATAGTATTTCAACTTATAATGTTCACTTTATAACAATTGTTCTTTATCAATTGTCTATCAAGTCAATGTATCAAGTCAATTGTTTGCTTCATAATGTTTATCCCACATTGGTTGTGTGTGTCTAGTGTCTGCTGTTTATAACCTCAGTTTACAACTACAAAGGTTAGGTCATTTTATAGTTGTACTTTAATTATGTAATGTATTATAAACTCGGTTTAAAACACTATTATTATTTTCATGTGTGCTCTAATAAGTATTACTATTTACTCAAAAAAAAAACCTTGTATCAAGGCAAAAACACTATTTTTAACTCACTAACGAAAAATGCCTAGCAAGCAGTTTGCACAATTGGCAAGCATAATATTAAAATATTAAATAAATGTGTCTAAATTTTAGTGGTTGATGTGGCCACATCAATGCTTAGATGAAAAAAAAACCACATCAAATTTTAAGTACATATTTTTCTTTTTTTTACCGATATTTTTTCCTTTCTTTATTTCTTCTTTTAATATTCTTACAATTGTTTTATCCATTTAGAATTGCATTTTAATTTTCTCAATATTATTTTTTAATTTCTTGCTAACCAAACAGAATTTCATTCCAATTCATTTCTTGCAATTTCTTGATAACCAAACAATAATCTAGTCCAACAATTCCAGAACCACATATCACATTATTTCTAACCTTCAATTTGGCTTTCAATCACTGTGAATCCTATGGAATCGATCAAGAAAGATAAAATTAATTCTATAAATTTCACCCAAAATCCTAAATGAAAATTAAACCCCAAACCCAAATTCCCCATAACCATTCGTCTAGCACTATAGACCCACCACGAAGCTCGATCCATGGCCAAAGATCGACCGTGACTCCTCTAACTCGGATCTCTTCGTCTTAAGCTCGACCTATAAAAACCTAGCCCCGTGTCACTGCTGCCTTGTCAAGGGTTAATGAGAGACTGGTGGAAGAACATAGCTAACACAATGGAGTAACGAGATGCATGTGATCTGGAAATTAAAAGAGAGGTGGAGATGAAGATGAGTGGTTTGGTGGATTTGGGTAAGGTTTGGGGTTTAGTTTAAGTTTGGGATTTAGGTTATTTGGCCATGAATAACAGATAACAAAAGATTAGAGAGAGAGAGAGAGAGAGAGAGAGAGAGAGAGAGAGAGAGAGAGAGATGAAAGCTTAGAGATTTTTTGGATAACCATTGTTGAGGTCTAAAAAAGTTATAACACCAAGGCCCAAAATAGCACAGTGCACTCCATGGAAAGTGATAATAAAAGGGTTAAGCTCACCACCAAAAAAAAAGAAAGAATGGTAGGCCCAAGTCCATTAAAAAGATTTAAAGCCCAAGACCCATGAAGGGGTAGGCCTTAGGGCCCATGAAACGAAGGGAAAAAGGGAATAGCCCAGCCTGCAAAGACTAGAAAATCAAGAGGGAGTCCAATGGTGAGAACTAGACCGGGATACCCAAAGGCTGCCAGGGGCTCAGGGTCCTCAAGACGTACAACATAGCTAGGATAAGATTGAGACAGCTCAAAAAGAGTGCTAAGAAACACAAGGAATGAAGGACAGATATGTCCTTCTCAATCACCCAAAGATGTAGAAAGGAACCAGAAGGCTTGGAGAGCAACAATTCATGAACAAAGGGCTGGTACCTCGGGGAACCTAGAAAGAAGAACCACGAAGGGAAGTAGTTGGGAAAACTTTCAACCTGGTAGAGATGGAATCAGCTCACTCGGGAAAAATGACAAAAGGAAAGGTAGCCAAAAAAGCTTAATCTAAAAAGGTGAGGTGTAGAAGCTTTGAAGGAAGAGAGATTAGAAGTCAGCTCTCTAGGGACACTCCAGAAAGGAAAGTCAGCAAGAAGCTTTTGGGGAAAAGGCATCAAAAGAAGAAAACTATGAGAAAATAAGGAAAGGACCAGCCACCAAAGTGGCTGGCACGACATAGGCTCTAGTACCTAGGGGAACAGAGGGGGGGAATCAGTGGTATCCCGGAACCTTAGGTTGACACTATAAAAGGGGAAGCACCCAACAATGGAAGAGACATTCAACAACGGTGAATCAGAATAGAATCATTAAGAAAACTCAGTCAAAAAAAACTCAAGGAAAGTAGTAAAAGATAGAGAAATATTGCCCGGTATCCCAAAACAGCCACTATAGAGCATACTTGAATTCAAAGGGACTAAAACTTTGCAAGTCTTAGAGGCTTAGAGTGCCATCTAAGTTTGTAATTTTTGAACTTATTTGGACCTTGTAACACGTCTTAGTAAGCACATTGTGATTCACAAACTAAGAAAAGTAATGAGATATTCCATATTGTTCTAAGGATCCTTAACATTTTATTTTGTGTCTCTCTTTATACATTGCTCCTTTACTATTTCTTGTTATTCAATACATATATATTCTTTCTTGCTAGTATGTACGTATTGTAGGATTCTTGCTATATGCACCACTTGGTTTATAAACAGCCCATTTAGCTGTGGTTAACCAAGCCCAGTCCCTTTAAACAACAACTAAAAGGCCCAGGGTCCTTACTTCAACTTGGGCTTAGACACTGTCCAAAAAAGGACCCTCACAACCATATGAAAGCTTAAAGATGAGCTTGAGCAAAAATAAGAAGAAGGCAGCTGCTAGCCCAGACTTGTCCTTCTTGTGATACTATTGTGGGTTTCTAAAAAAAAAAAATTGAAAATCTAAAGAAAAGGAAAAAAAAAAAGGGTAAAAATAGAAAAATACATACTTAAAAGTTGAGGTGACTTTTTTTTTTTTTGCCATCTAAATGCTAATTTGGCCTTATCAACTATTAAAATTTAGACATATCAGTATCTAATTTAATATTTTAATATTAGCTATGCCAACTGTGCAAATCATTTTTCCACATAGACATTTTCCATTAGTGAGTTAACGGTAGGAACCAAACCGACTGCAAGTTGATAATAGTAAGGACCAAATTAACTGCTATCAAAATGTAGGAACCAAATTGGCTGTAACTCTAAAATGTAGGGACTAAAATGGTATTTTAGCCATGTATCAATTGATTTTTAGCTTAAGAGAAATAACACTTCACCAATAAATTTATAAAAATTTATTAACTCCTTAATTTTGAATTGTGATTGGTATTAAAAGCTATGATTGCGTCTAGTAGATATTCCATTTCCACCTAGTTACCAGGTGTACAACATTTAATAATAGCTTTGTTAGTAAGTTTTTAATTTTTTATCAATAGTTTTTCAATCCACCATTCTTTGTTCTTATCATCAATATATATATATATAACCGAAACCTCTGAAACTCCCACAATTTTTCACATCAGCACAATATTTAAAAAAAAAAAAAAACATAAACACATAAAAATAAAATAAAAATAAAACTTTTCATGCAACATAAAACTTTTCTAAAACCCGATAAACGCAAAATCCACTCTCTGCCTTCTCCTTCCTCAATCAAAATCCGCCATACCCACAAACCAATAGAAGCCCACTATACCTACAAACCAAGATCTCCTTCCTCAGATCCTATTTCTCCCGTTCCCCTTCTCCTTTCCCGTTTCACCCACAACTCAGTAGGCAGGAACAGCACCACCACCCACAACAATCGCAAACTCTCTAGATTGAAGAAGAGCCTTTCTCTTTCTCACAATGTATCTGAGTTCCTTCCTTCCTGTCTTCCTCTTCTCATAGTGTATAAATACTGACAGAACGTGGCTGCTTCAGTTGAGGTAATCTCCAAATCTCAGTTCTTTTTGTGCTCCATTCTTTTGCTTGATAATTTTTGTTTCCCTTATTACATTTTGTTATATGGATTGGTAGTAATGGTTTGCTGCTCGGTTTTGAACACACAACTCAATTTCTGAGATTATAAGGAAGACAAACACACATTCAAAATTGAATCTTTATTATTGGTCTGAGAGTTTGGGTCTTTGACAGAGATATAATTGACTAATTGAGAGAGAGAGAGAGAGAGAGAGAGAGAGAGAGAGAGAGAGAGAGAGAGAGAGAGAGAGAGAGAGAGAGAGAGAGAGAGAGAGAAAGAGAGAGAAGCCCAGGAAAATTGATACGGATATGGACTCTTTAAGTCTTATCTATATCTCTACACTGTTCTTGTAATTCATGGGTTTAATGGAGTGTGCTTTGGAAAATCAGAGAATTGTGAGTCAACTTTCATCCAAAACATTGTATCTTGCCACAAGCTGTTCGATTTTACTTCCAAAATATAATGTAAAAGTCAGTCTTTTACAAAGCCATAGTACTTTCCTAGGTTCTTTTATTTTTATACTTTCCTTCCTACTGTTTTTCTTTTCTGTGTCTTATTTTTATGCTTAAGGGAGGTTTTAATTTATGAAATAAGCTATAGGTGGAATTAATACCCAATTAGTTGTGGTGAAATTGTACTTCTAGCTTAGGCAATCATGCCCACTAACCGATTGGAAATAACTTGGAATGTAAATGTTCAAAGCCCTGTTGTTTTGCAACTTATCTTTTGGAATCCAGGTAGGACAGGATAGCAGAGGTGCAGACATTGTAATTGTTTGTTCAATTAGAAATAACAATGAATTGCTTTGCTGTGGTGTGGATGATTGTTTTGATTCCTGTGGTTTTTAATTGGAGCTCTATCTTTTGGTTCAATTTTGACAAACGCTACAGAAAAACTGCCAATACTGCTGTATTTTAAAACTACAACCATAATGTCATCTTTTGTCATCAATTGCTTTTTTTTAGCACATTCATTTCTTATTATGCTTTGTGTTTTTGTTTCTTCAATTAGAAATAAAAATGAATTGCTTTGCTAGGAAATTCCATTGTTGTGAATCTATTATGCTTTACTTGGAAATAACATAACAGTTAATGAGATCCTATGCCGTGTAATTTAAATCTCTAAGAATATGTGAAAGGAATGTTAGGGGATTTTTTCCAGATAGTTGTCTGCAAACCATTTTAAGGTTGCTTTGAATGTTGTGTAAAGAAGAAAATACAAATCGATCTTACTTTATTTACTTATTGTGTTTTTTGGTTTGTGAGAAATTAAAAGTTATGCATAAGTAAGCAGAAATAATGTGTGAAACAAATAACTTGAATATTTGTTTCAAAAACTTTAAAATATAAAGAAGCAAAAGCAAAAGCAAAAAGAAAAAAAAAGAAGAAAAAGAAGAAGAAGAAGGCATATAGAGCATGTAGGTGAGAATTCGAGGCAGAGCTCAAATTCAATTAGAAATAAAAATGAACAAAAGCAACAGTTAATTGCATTGCTGAAGCTATTTTTTTTTTTTTTTTTTTTTTTTTTTTTTAAGATGTAAATGATATGGGAATTTAATATTTTTTTTGCCTTTATAATCAGCAAATGATGAGTGTATCAAATAAATTAAGCCACAACCTTGCTTTTTTGTTCTTTAAAGTAGTGTAGATGTCAAGTTTATTCATTTTCTTGGCTATAGTTTTATTTCTCAATCTATCAGTAAAATATATAACTTTTATTTGTATAGAATATATAACTTTTAACTTTATTCAATGAAGTTTTGCACAGTTCTAGAGTCGTCATATTTTTGAGAAAAAAACTCAGACTTCTTAGCTTTTGTAGCAATTTCCTCAACTGGTAGACCACCTATGATAGCAGCTATCAATCAGTTATTCTTCATCTTTAATAGAAATGATTATAGACTTATTTAAATTTGATAAAGATTTAAATTTTAGGTTCAAATGTATAGTTAAATCTGCCCCCAAACACATTACAAATAAAGAGGTTGAACATGACCCAGTTACTCCAGGTGAGTGCCTAATTGTTATTTCCATATTCTTGAAGAGATTAATATTCTAGGTACCTAAAGGTTTTGAGAGCATGATTTTTTTCCAAAATAATTTCTAGACTAAAAGGATTTTGATAATTTCCCTTCCATTTGTCGGTGGCAGTGTATGGTTAGTGCGGAAGGTTCAAAACTATTGTTCATAGTAGTGGTTTCTGTTCTATTGTCTTTGGCTTATCTTCAATTGTCATGAATTTCATATTAGTTTTGTGTGTCCTATGATATCACTGGTGGTGAATTATAATTGGTAAGTGTTGATTGCTATTATCAAATATGTTGATCTCTTACTTCCTAGCCTTTGTTTTATTATCAAGTATCATGGTTAATGTTTGATAGCAATTTCAAATTACCTATTAGTTAGTCTGATTGGGGGCTGCAAAAGTAGGAAATGGAAATTCTGGAATTTTGCTTTTGTCTGTGAAGTTTTGCAAGGCAGGAAAGTTATGATGGGGGAGCTTTAGTTTTAGTGCCTGATAGAAGAATGAACCAATCCAAGAGAGATCCTTTGGGATATATAGTGTGTTGAGGAAAAATTTTTCACACCACATGGCTTCATTTCATTAGCGACCTACACTACATCAACACTATCATGGATTTTGGGAAAATCTCTTTTAAATCCCAAAAGAGTCCATATTCACAAAATGGCGCCAAAGCCCATGGTCCAAAACTCATGGTGATATAACCTCATCAAAGCCCATAGTTCAAGCTCATGGCACAACATCTCATTTTCGGCTCATGATCCAAGCTCATGAGTCTCATAGGGGAAAGCATGTTGCTTGGCATGTCTTCCCCAATTCCCTGAACTCTGACAGGTCAATGTGCAATAGGTAACATTTGGTAAGCCTCTTATATCACATAACACTTAAAATGATAAAACTCCCCATGCTCTTTACATAAAAATTAATGTTCATCATATAATATAAGTTTAAAAATGTAATTATAGTATTTCATATAAATTATATTATTATCATCTAAATCAATTCTAAGCACATGGCTAAATAATATATTAATATGTCATATCTAGCATTAAATGCTCTCCTTACTCTCCAAGATTTGGTTAAAATACAAAAAGACCATAATTACATCTCTAAAACTTCATCAAATATCAACCAACTAGTCTATTACTTACCAAAATTATATATGGACTAAACATATAATTTTCCAAAAGAGGAAATTTAGCCAAAAATACCAACAACTCTAACAAAAGCAGCAATAGCTTCTGCAGAAACAACTTCTGTAGAAACAGCTTCTACAGAAACTGCAACAACTACAACAGAAGCTGCAACAGCTTCAACAGAAGTTGCAGTAGCTCCAGCAGGTTGACACATGTCCTAAAATGACATCACTTTCCTATTAATGCCCAATCCCAGCAGCTTGCTGTTATACCCAAAGAAGTAAGGATCCCATAAAAGAAATCCTACCATTTTAAGCTAAGATCCTTAGCCCCCAGCTATAGTACCAAAAATAGAAGGATCCCATAAAGATTATCTTACAATTTTTAGCCAAACCATGAATTTAATGCCAAATAGTTTCCTCTAACAAAAGATGTCATTCAGACGACATCATCTAGCTGTGACTGATAGCTGTAATAGCAGCTCCAATAGCATTAAAGTTCAAAATTTCTTCTTTTGGCTAAAAAACAAAAACCCACTAATGAAACCACTTACTTTGTCAAAGACTTTTCCTTATTTGCTGAATTTCCCTTCAACTAATTCTAATCTAGTTACATACTTAGCTCTATATAAAGAGGACCAAGCTACACACTAAAAAAGGGGACACCATCCATCCCTCTCTCACCCCCTTATTCTGAAACTTCATTCATTTTGTTGCCGCATACACATTTTCATACTTCTCCATCTCTCTTACAAAATCTCTCTTCATAGATAACAACACAACACACCTTTATCCATTACCCATCTTTTCCCACACTCCATTATTCTGAAATAGCATCATTTTGCTGCTCATAAACACATCTCCACCTCTTTCTCTATCTCTCTTACAAAATCTCTCTTTATAGATAACAACACAACACACATATTACAACACACCATTATCCATTACCTATCTTTCCCACACTTTATTATTCTGAAATAGCATCATTTTGCTGCTCATAAACACATCTCCACCTCTTTCTCTATTTCTCTTACAATACCTCTCTTCTTAGAAAGCAACATAACCAATGTCATAACACAAAAAACAACTCCAATAGCAACTATAAGCTCATGTATTTACTATATTTAACCTTCATATTATCTATCTTATACTCCCATATATTTTACAAACACATTCCTCACAAACTATTCATATATACTTTTTACATATATTTCTAATCTATCTTACAAACACCATATCTCACAAAACATATATATTTCTTACCATCTCCATACATCTTAAAAGATACCAAACACTCTTCCAAGAACACATTACAAAAGCCCTTTCTCATGGAAGGCATATGAACATCAATACTAAGGCCTTTTTCTTAAAAGGCACAAAGACTTCATATTAAAGTCATTCTCATTGAAGACATACATTTCTAATACTTAAAGCTATTCTTATGAAAGGCACAAACTTATGAAATTAAAAGCCCTTCTTATGGAAGACAATATCACTTATATTTGACTAAAAACCAAAAGAGTATTATATAGGGAAAATCATTTAAGTGCATGATAAAGATGATGAACTTAACCAACCTATGCACACGGCTGGACATATTCTCTCTCCCTTCAGTTGCACCCATTTTTCCCCTTCAATCATGAAGTCACCATGAAAGGACTCATAATATCATATTGTACCGCTAGACTCATTTTTTCATGTTGCTGAAATGTTAAGTCCACTAATGTTATACGGCAGGAGTTACAAACTATGAAGATAAGTCATTATATTTTTATCTTTAAATTTATATTATTAAGTATATTTTATTTATTATTATTATACCACTCGACTAATGTTATTATTCTGCTGCTGGAATGTCATCAGCTCATTAACGCTATATGGCTAGAGCCACAAACTATAAAGCTCACTAAAGTTATACGGCTAAAGCCACAAATCATATAAAGAACAAAGTGATGCTGTACAACTGGAGTTAGAAACATACAAGATAAGTCAAAACCTCTCTATATTCAAGATTACATTATTAAGTATACATTAACTCATCACTATTGCACTGTTGGATGCAAGTTACTTTAATATCATCTCACTATTTAATAAACACGATCTCACTAATACTTCATTATTGAACATACATATTAATAAATCGATCTACCATCGTTGCACATATATTATTTGGACATGAACCACCCTTGGACACATTTTTTGGAGATGAACTACCATTGGACATATATTATTTGGACATGGACCTTTACTTGTTGAACATGAACCATTGGACTCATCCCATTATTGGATATTTGATACCTAATTAATTATTTTCTAATGTTGGACATCACTTAATATACATAATAATAACGTATCAACTCACCATTTAATCAAAGCTATCATGCTAAGCACATTATTTATTTATTTCAACCATTATCATGATTCTAAGACTTTGGGTTTTATTTATTTTGTAGGCTTAAAAATACACCGGAAGCCATTGGTCTATGCGGCCCAATGTCAAGTTCTGGGTTGAACTCCCCAAAACAAATCCAGGCTTAGCAAAGTCATACTTCTAGCAGAAGACAAGTGGTTACGCGCAAAAAACCGCCTCCGACATAGTGTAGAGTCATATTGTGCAACTGTTACAATGTTGCTTGGGAAGATACAAATTCTCACCAAAACTAAATGGAATTATAGATTCTCACCAACATGTCTAACATTTGTTAGATTTGGCAAAAGCTTTTATATCACCAAAGCTATGAAGCTCAAGCTCCAATTCTTCCAACTACTGATGGCACTTGGAGAGCTTGAGCATTCAAGGAAAAAAAACAAAGAAGAATCATATTAAGAGTAGTATGAGATTTTAGTTGTAAAATAGTGTTCAATACATAATAGTAAGTTTATTGATTTTCATATGTTCATCTTTTCTCGAAAGAACAGTAGTTTCTAGAGAGCTAACACTTTTCCTTTTTGGAAGTTGAAGACAATTTGGTGGGTTAACATATCCACACAGCTAATTGTTAGTGTTACAAATGTATATGAAATTCTAGGAAGACCTCTAGTAGACAGTGAGCATATGTTGAATAGGTGAGGCTCTATCACTGTTGGTGGGGCATCACACCATCACTACAAATATATATAAAGGGCATTTTGTAAATTTAGTTATTGTTTTAATACTTTGAACCAAATTCTCATGTTGTAGTTGCTTTATGGTTAGAATTGTTAGATACATATGTTTGATTGTGAGATGCTCCTTTTTTTGGTAAACAATTTCCACACCATGCTGTTGTTGATTAGTCATAAATTTAATTAAACTATTTGTATCTTAGTGAGCATATATTTTCATGTTCTATGGTTCCATTAGACACTTTGGATGATATTTTGGCATATGAAAGAAAGCGTTACTTTACAATTCTACCAAATTACTCTCAGTTCTTTGTTTGCAAAAGTTTGTGTCTTCCTCACTCATTTTAAGGGCTTTAATCATTTAATATAATGTTGTGAAACAAATGTCTTTGTTCTTTAAATTTAATGTAGTTGTGAATTTTCAATTCATTCATCATGATAATATTTGATATCATTTTCACTGTCCTCACATATGTACGGTTCTGTTTTGAGGTTCAATTTCAAAGAAAGTAAAAACTAATTGTATTTTTTACCAATTTTTTAGCTGAACCTTTATTTTGAACTAAATTATTTATTTTCACTCATTTTTAACTCAATTTTATTTAATTATCCTGTGCATCGCACGGGTTAGCGACTAGTTTATAATTATTATTGTTATATTGAGTTGTTCTTTAATAGGTTTTAAATCCATGCATCCAGCAATGTTACATGGAACTTTTGAGCTGGTACCGAAGCTCCCTTTGCATGATTTCTCGCTTGATCATAGAAAAGACTGTGTTGCAAGAACTTGAGCAATGGTGTCAAGCTCCAAATGTAGATTGGATGGTGGTGGCAAAAAGAAATAATATCTGAAGGGATCTCAATGGCTTACTTAACCAAGAGGAGGTATAATAGCGGTAGAGATCACGAGTGTTGGCTAACTAAGAGATAGAAATAGAAGATATTTTCACGTCTTTCCTTCTCTACAAAGGAGAATTGATGAGATTATACGGCTTCAAGGTCCTCATAAGCAGTGGGTAGGTGATAAAGATGATCTAGAGCCAAGAGTGTGTTGATACCCAAAATTTGAGGGTTCTGCCAGATCAAGAAGAAGGAGGTATGTTGATCTATAAAAGTATCCAGACCAAAAAAACATGACAGACCTAGGAATGGGTGAACCTTAAATAAGGAATGCCAAGCCCAAAAATGGGTAAACCTTGAATAAGGGAATGTCATGTCTAAGAATTAGGGGTGTCAATATTTAACTCACTCACGAATATGATATGGATTTTTATGGGTTAGGCTTGGGCCTTAGTGGGTTTTAGGTCATAAATGGATCGACACGAAAGCGGCACGATAAGAAACATGTCATAAGTGGGTCAACCTGCATAAACTGCACACGTTTGATACCCCAATTTATTAGTGTCAACCAAAAAGACCCATTTAATACAGTCGGTTTAACTAGTATAACAAATAAAAAATCATTTTATATCCAACTTATATTTTGTTGAGGTCCAAAATATCACAAGTAAGTGTCAAGGCCCAAAATATTACAAATTTAAGAAAAAGAACCCATTTAGGCCTTCAAAGAAGGGACAAGGCCAAATCCGTCTATCAAGGTCCACTTAAGATAAGTGAGATGAGGTCCAAACCAATCAATGGGCAAGCTTTGGGCCTTAGAAAATAAAGAAAAATGAAAAAAGGAAGTTCAGCCCAACCCTTGTGAAGAAAACTTGCTGGAAAGCCTAGAAAGGGACTAGACCAGGATACCTGGGGATTCCCAAAAGCCCGAGATCCTGGAGATATGTAGAAAGAAGTCAGCTGGGATTAGGACAACTCAAGGTAACATGCTCATAGATACAATGAACGAAGCTGGATATGTCCCGTCAGCCTCCCATGGTTCAGAAAAAAGTTGATGGCTTAGGAATCAGCATTCCAAAAGAAAAAGCCTAGTACCTCGGGGAATGTAGAAAGGTGGACCATGAAGGAAAGTGGTTGGGGATCTTTCAGCCTGATAGAGAAGAATCTGTCCATTTAGAGAAAATGACAAAAGGTGAAACAACCCTAAAAGTGAATCTGAAAAGTAGCATCTAAGAGCTTTGGAAAAAGGGAATTGAAAGTCAACCCCTAGGACCTCCTAAAAGGGGAAGGTCAGTTGGGGACTTTTGGGGGGGGGGGGGGGGGGAACCTCGAAAGGGGAAGTAATGAGAAAATAAGGAAGGGACCAGCCGCCAATGTTGCTGACACAACATTGGTTCTGGTACCCAGGGCAGCAAATGGAGGGAATCAGTGGTACCCCAAAAACCCTAGGGAGGCACTATAAAAGGGGATGGAGTCAACAGCAAAAACCAGTCAACAATAGTGAATTAGAGTGAAGAGATCCTTTAGAAAAATCCTTTAGAATTCAAAAAAGGGAAAAAGAGGGAAAACTCCATGAGGGATCTTGAGACATACACTAGAGGATACACTTGAATTCAAAGGGATTCAAACCTCACAAGTCTTAGAAGTCTCAAAGAACTATTTAAGTCTGTAACTTTTGAACTTATTTAGACCTTGTGACCATTGTTATGAATACCGTTTCGGACCCCGTTTCGGTTTGTCTAGTGGAACAAAATATTTCGGTACCAGCTAATTTCGGTGTACCGTTTCAGAGTGTTTCAGGGTTCCAAACAAATAATATATATATTTATATATATATATATATTATTTCATATCCTATTACTTTTTATATTAAAAAAAAAAAAACATAAAAGTTATATTTTCATACATTTATAAAATTTGTTATTTTAAGATTAATCTAATAAATTCATTTAAAATATTATTATTTTAATTAAAATACTAATTAATTTTTTTAATGCAAAGGCAAATTTGAAGTAAGCCTGGACAATGGCTTCATAATTTGGCTAAAGCACACTGCCTAAGCCAACTCTATTTACAACTTTTTTTATTATTATATTTTTCCTCACCCACCATATTTCACTTTCTTCCTATTTTTAATTTGTTTTCTCTTGTTTTCTCTCATCCACACATGTCTACTGTATCTAACTCCTTGATATTTACACTACTCACTTTTGAATTCTATCCCATCTTTTATGAGATCTACACATTAAAACTGACACACTATCTTATCTTTTCATGACTTCATCTTTCTTTTTATTTTTTTACTCTCACACGCAACTTATCTCAGTTTTCCTCTCAAGTCTTTTCTCTCTTCTCTATTCTCCTCTCTCTCTCTGATGGATATCCAAATTTGTTAAGCATGACTGCGTGAGCCACAACATTCCTCTAGTTCTGATACTGTTATTCCTCTACAACTCATCTTATGAAGTAAAATACTACAGTGTATTTGTGGAAAGGAACGATGGGATCGATTTTGGTTTGTTTTGAAGATCCAAGACTCCCAAGTTCAACTTTATGTGCAACAAACTCATACCGGCCGAATCTTTTATTTCGGGCGAAATTAACCGAAACAGCCCGGAATTGCCGAAACACACCGGAACAGGCCGAAATCTTACCCAAGGTGGAATAGAGGGGCTTGCTGTTCTAGTTTGCTCGCCGGTACGAAATTTTCTGGCCATTCCGGCCGGAATGGAAATGTATCCCTAACGTTGCTTGTAACATATCCCAGTGGAAAGAGGACCTAATGTATTTAAAAACTCAATAAATAATGAAGTATTATTCATCATTCTGAGGATCCTCAACATTTTAAATTACCTTTTACTGTTCCTTTACTGTTATTTACTGTACAATACATATATATTTTGTATGTATGGATGTGTATGTGTTGTAGGATCCATGTTTTGTGCACAGCTTGGTTTGTAATCAACCTAATATAGCTGTGGTGAACCAAGCCTAGTCCACCAAACCACAAGCATAAGGCCTAGGATCCTTATCTCCACTCGAGCCTGCTATAAAAAAAAAAAAAAATTAAAAAAAACCCACCTTAAATGGCGACTCCACTAGGGACTAGGCAAAGAAGAGGGAAGAAGCAGTCTCTTCGTAAAGCATGGCTTAAAGACCAAGGAACAGCAAAGGTACCAACGTGCCACCCGCAGCATCAGAGCCCGTGGGAGAAAACGAAGTGGCTTCTAGGTAAAGGAATGAATAGCCCTTGATAGAACACGAGGTTATCTCAGGGCAAAGGCGGTAGGTGTGAGGACCAGGCCCTTTGGCCCAAATGGCTAAAAAGGTGAAGGACCTTCAACAGAAGATCCGTCTCCTCAAAAAGGGAAGAACTCAGGAGATTCGAGATAAGGCTCCTCCACTGGTCAACTAGGAAAGGGTCCAACTAGAAGGCAGATTAGCAGTAGGAGGGGGAGCTAACCCCCAATATCTCACCTTAGCAGATGTGAATTCCCTTCTTGAACAAGAAAGAGAGAAGCTCTCGGGGATCCCCAAGCAGTTCTCTCGGGATCCCCTATTCCCAACAAAGCTCCTCGACTAGCCTTACCCCAAAGGATATGAACCCCCAAAATTCCACCCGTTCGATGGAAGGAATGGAAGTGCTATAGAGCACGTGAGCAGATTCATTCACACCATAGGGCCCTATGCAGGGGACAAGGAACTAAGTTTAAGGGAATTTGCTAAGTCCCTAATGGACAGAGCATACACTCAGTACACGACCTTGAGGCCCGGGTCCATCAAGACCTGGGATGAGATGATGGAGAGATTTTGTGCAAAGTACTACCCAAGTGAAGATAAGGTCACTTTCTAGAGCCTTCAGATGGTGAAGCAAAGGTCTGGGGAGGATCTCGTCCAGTTTATTAAAAGATTCAAAGATGTCTCTCTAGATTGTTATGGAGACCATGAAGAGAAGGAGCTTGTGAAGACCTGTATATTCAACATGCTCTTTGATTACAGATTTAGTCTAGAGAACTTATGTATAACTCAGTTCGCCAACCTGTTGCAAAGAACTAAAAGGACAGTGTTAACCATAAAAACAAAAAGGGTACCAATTTCCCAGGCCATGATAGCTTCAGTGGGAGAAAAGAGAAAGATGATCGAGGAGCCCCTTATGATCTCGTGCACTCTGAAGGAGCTAAATCACGTCCTAGACAAATGGATTGGGGATGGGGTCATCAGACCATTCACTGTGTCCAGACCACCCACTGAAGAAGAAAGGAAGAACCCCTTATTTTGCAGAATTCATAACTATGTCAAGTATTCCACCAAGGATTGTTGGACCTTCCGAAGGCTTTTTCACAAGAAACTCAGGGAGGGGACCCTGGAGCTTACCCAACGGGAACCAGAGGTGCAAAGGAATATTTTGCCCAATCATAAAGGAAAAGGGGTGGTAGTTGTTATAATTCATGGGAACCTGGCTGATGCAGAGGCAGAGGAGTCAAAAGGATCCTTCCATCCAAACACAGTTAGGACCCTTCAGAAGAACCCCTAAGTTCAAGTCATTATTCAACGAACTGGGATTCGGGCTAGAAGCAAGGAGGATTGCGACAGAGTCTCTCATGAGCATAGTAGCAGATTCAGGGGTGGAGTGTTTCACTGCAGAATCTCATGCATGGGTATTTTCTAGGTCTGTGTTCTTATGTGTTCACGTTTAAGATCCAAATTCATGTGTATTTTGGTTCTAATTTAGTTTTTTATTTTCTTAAAATGGATAAATTAATTTTTTGGAATCAAAGGTATACGTGAATGCTGATGTGTCTTTTTTAATTATTATTTTATGCTGACATGACATTTTTTTTTTTTTTAATTCCAAGTAGTTTGTTTTTAATATTATTTTATTGGCTACGTCAACATTTTGCCTGGCATGTATGATATTTTCGTTAATGAAATAACAGTAGGTTCCAAAATGGAATGCATTTTTATTTTGGGGACTAAAAGTAGAAAAATATAAAAGTAGGGACTAAAATGGGAATAGGGTCAAAATATAGGGACCAAAAAGGTATTTTTGCCAATAGTTAATTTCAAATTTTTTTTTTTAAAAAAATTTCAACATGTCCTCACTCCCTCTTACTCTCAAACCCTAAACCACTTGCTCCCTCTCATTCAGTTCACCTCTCTCTCTCTCTCTCTCTTCGATGTGTTTAAGTATTCGATGTTATTATTAACTTTCAAATTGTATGCTTAATAAGTATTTTGATGCTATGAGTTTGTACTAAATTTGTTGTTTATTAAATTTATAACAATATTAATCAAGTGCTTTTTTTATGCAGTTTAAATGGATTGAATTTGTGTTAACCCAATCTGTTTAATTTTAAGTGGGTTGAAATGTGTCGTGTCACATTCATATCAACCCAACACGAACTGTTTATTAAGTGTGTCAAGTGGGTCATGTCGTGTCAACTAACTTTATTAACAAGTCGTGTTAGGGTTAAAGAGTCATGACAAAATTAATAAATGGGTCAGGTTCGGATTGAGCCATTTAGCTAGATACCCCTTGTGGATGCCCCAAAAATAAAGAAAGCCTTGTTTAAGGGCTCCTTTTTGGTTTATCGAACATTGGGTCTTTGGCGATGTGTCTCTCTTTGTATGCATGTATTTCTATGGTGAGGTGTATGTGTATGTATGTGTGTGAGTTTATTTTTCATATTTTATTTTTAGAAGTCACGGCTAATCCTTGGTTTTGTATTAAGTGTGATGGGTCACCTATTTGTCTAATTCTTTTTAATTACCTAATTAACTAAAACCAATTCAAGGGTTATTAGTTAATTAAGGAAAACCAAAGCTTCGAGCCAAAATTTTGGACTTGGAAATTCGGTTAAAGGTAAGGAAGATGTTAGCACACCACCTATCCAAAGGATAGTACCCCGTTTTAATTCCAACGTTAACTTTTTAATGAAAAAATTAGATACTTGGCATTTGGTTTTTGAAAAGATTTTTGTGTATATATATATATATGTGCAAGTATTTATTTCAAAACATTATTTACAAACAAAGCATGTTAAATTATATGTGAGAATTATTACGTTGCAAAAATAATACATATAACTTAAGATGTGATTATTATTTATTACATATTTAGCATGTGAATATATAAAACATAAAATAAAATAGGGGGAAGGAAAGATGTCACCTTTTACAAATTTATTCTCCATTTTCTCATTCTCATGCACAACATAATGAACCAAAACATTAGTGCAAAAGGGGAGGGGGGAACATGCTAGCTTGAGTGGTGTCTATTGGTTCAATAAAAATGAACCACAAACACAAACCTCTAAAAGAGTGCAATTCCAAAGATTCAAAGTAATGTACATGAATGAAAACCTTGAAAACTTACCTTTGAAAAGATAAGCAATTTCTTTTAGGAAAACTCATGACTTTTAGAAAAGGTTTATTTAGAAACCTCTTTTTTGGAAAAAAGGACTCCTCTTTATTTTACATGAAAATGGGTTTTCTTGGGTGAGAAAGTGTTGATTTCAAGGAAAGTGAATTTGGAAAATAAAAGAATTTTTATAAGAAAAGAGTTGGGGTTTTTTGAGAAAATGGGTTCCATGGTTTTATTGAAAAACAAGGTTTTTCTACATTTTTTAAGATAGAAAAGATTTGATGAGAGGTTTCCATGCCTTGCGGTGGTCGAGCACCTATTGCAGCAACGCTTGTGCGCCTCTAGTCGGCTGCGAAGCTTGGGTGCTCTGAAAGAGAGTTAAAAAAAAGGTTAACCTTTGGTGTGTGATTGAATTGAGTCAAGTGTAATCTATTATTACCAAAGGTAGTGAAGTCACCACCAATCATTGGGTTTTTTTTTTTTTTTTTTTAAGGTGTGATTGGTCACCTGACTCTATTTGATTTTATTACCAATCCTAGGCGAAGAAAAATAGTCATTTTTCCTAATCTTATACGGATGGTAAAAAGTCTTGATTCTTGAGTTCAGAAGTCTGGTTACGTGTGGGGAAGGTGTTAGGTACCCCACAATGCCTGTCTGGAAATAGTTCTTTATTTCGGTAAAATCTTAATTTTCAGACATTAGCAGTTAAAAACAAGCTATTGGCATTAGCTTTCAGAGCTTTAAAAGAATTGGGGTTTGAGGTTTGATTTTGGAAAGGGGTGTGGCCTTTATCAATGCTTTGCTAGCACATTTGGAATTGTTGCCAAATTTCCACGACAAAAATCCGGCAGCATTTTGCCTTATTTTTGTGGTGGAAATCTGGCAGCATTTCGGGTCAAGTGCGTCATAGTACATAAAATACTATTCTCACCAAGCTTTCGCTATGAGAATACGGCAAAAAGATGCCCCATTTTCTCCGCAAAAATCCAACAAAGTTTTGCGTTTAGTGCGATATGGCGCACTAACAGGGTTTTGTGTCTATGTATACAGAATGTGTCAGTATGTTTATACTAAGGCAAGCTGAAGCTCACCAATGCATTAAACACATTGACGCATGTTGCATACATAGGGAAACCAATGTCACTAGCTGACATGGATCGAAGGCAATCACACCACGACAATAATGCACACAATACAGCATGAATATGCATCTACAACAATCGCCTTGAATGCATACCCACACTTTAAGGTCAAGAGCACTCGTGATCACGAGAGGGGTACCCTCTTAATCACGTGAGTCCATCATATAAAGTACATGATCATCTTTAAACAAGTAGATATATATATATATATATATATATATATATATTAATATTTATATCAAGTATGCATAATGCAAGCACACAAAGGAGGAAAATAAACTAGGCACTGCTAATGCTACAAGGTTATGGCCCAAGCATGGTACAAGAAAAGTAAAGATTAGACATTGCCATACCCTAAGTGTAGACACCTCATTTTGTACCTAGTTAATAAACTTAAGTTCCTGGTCCTAATGATGAGCTAGACTAGTCTACAAAAGGTAATTGAAGTTATTTTGATAGTTTGGAAGTAATCACAACTCAAAAGTGCTTAAATCGCTTTAAAAGCGATGCTGAAAAATGACCTTTGCTCACTCTTTTGACCATAACTTTTGATCCACAAAGAATTTGTAAGAGAGTTTTATTTCATTGAACCATATACATCTTGCACTTCAATTTGAACATAAATTTTGCCTAATTTGAATTTATATTGAGTGTGTTATGGCCATTTGAAGTCGGGCCATCAAAGCTATCAGGAATTAGGGTTGTGGAAGTATGCGTACACATGAATCAAGTGTGTGAGCACACATTCTAAAGATGTGTACGCAGGGCAATTTCCTGGGTTTCTAAACTTCAATTTTGGGCCCCCAAAACATCATTCTTTGTTGTGGGCCGGCCCCTAAACCCTTAAGAACGTCCAAAACCCTCTAAATGAGTCTGTAAACCCTAGTTTGAGCATATAAATACAAGCTTATGCCTCCAAACTCAAACCCTTGCTAGAGAGAGTTGATTTTTCACCTACACTCTTTTAAAACTCTTTCTTTCTCTTAACCTTATAAATACATAAACATGAGCACATTTTTTAAAACCTCTCTTTAGTGTTCATTCAGACAGAAACTTTAGGTCCAAAAATTTAAAAGACATTGGGAGCACATATTTATTTGATCAATTTTTTTTAGATACAATAACACTCCCTTTTCAAAAAAAACTTCCTAAATTCATTGGGTTTTGATCACCTACCCCTAGTCACCTAAAGGAAGTTGACATTGTTGTACTAGAAGACATGGCTGTGGGCGTAATTGGGGGAGGGGGGGGGGGGGGGGGGAGTACGCCTCGGCTGAGCGGATCGGGGTGGAGAAAAATGAAGTTGTCACCTAGTTTTATGGTTTAGGAACCATGTATACAACGCCCTTTTTTGGAAGGACTGGTCTAGAGTTTAGGTATGGAGATGGGAAGGTGTTAGGCACCCAACCCCACCTGACCCATAAGTCGGCCTCCACTCATTATGTTCCAAAGCCTAATCCCATTAAAGGGTCCTCTAACATATTATTTTAAACTCACACACACTGACATGCATTTAACATCCAAACATGGCATATGTCTCACACTCATCCATATATCCATGGGCAGCAAGCACATCACAAAACAGAAACATCGACAAGGCATTAATCATTAAGCATATTCATCATGTTCATCAATCAAGAAATCTTATCATGTTCACCAACCAAATCAAATGCATGTTCATGCAATTATGCATGATTTACCTCACTTCATAGCACCACAGCAACTATGCATCAATGCATGTTCATGTGATTCATCAAGGTTATAAACCGTAATCATCAATTCAACAATTAAAGCATGTGAAACATGTTATTCTATTAACCGTAATGCTAAACATGTGAAAACTAGATTCAACAAGACCTAAACATATGATTTAAACAAAACGAAACAAATAAAAAATTCAAGAACCCTAAATCTGCGTTTCTGGGGACAAGTATGCATGCGTATACATGAAGTATGCATATGCATGCTTAAGTATGCATACGCAGGCATCAAGTATGCATACGTGGGCGTGAAGCACGCGCACGCATACATGCCCAAAAACACAGCTTTAGAATAGCAAGCAAAATGACAATTTAACAAACCCTAGCATACTTCTAATACAAAAACTAAACTATCCTAAACTAACAACATAGATATCAAAGATAAACAAAAAAAAAACATGTTCCTAAACTTGCATTTGATCTAACAACAAACAAAAACAACACTTAACACATCAAAACATGTTCAACAATATATCCAATTGTTCAACTCTCTAATCAAAACATAATAAGACACAACAAAACAAAATTAAAAAAAGTAAAACATATTTCTAAGCATATATAACATGTAAATCAAATTAAAAACAACAAGAACACAAGTTATAAAAAACCATAAATTAAGGAAGAGTCATGGAGAGAGACTCACCTTGCTTATGGAACACAACTTAGTTGATATTTAACTGGCCCCTCAAATTTATCTCACCTTGCGTAGACTTGTTCCTATATATTTCCTCACATTTATTTTTGTGTCAAAAAGATTTACAAACGTCAATCTCTAAAAAGAGAAAGAGTTGAAAAAGCCATACTTCGAAAACTAGTTTGACTAGGAAAAGGTGGAACAAAATGTATGATGCCAAAACCAAAGGCTTATTCCTCAAAGAAATATAAAAAATTTCATGGCATCGTTGTTCAAAAATTGAGTTGTATTAATCAAAAGGTATGAAAAATGGAAGTCAAATGAAAAGCTTTCAAACAATGTAAACACTTTGGTGGGGGGTCATATATGTTCATTTCTACTAGTGAGATAGGTCACTTGAATTCATGCTATTTGTGTATGACTTGATTGAATTGATCATTGAAGCATCATACTAGACTGAATGTTCAAAATGTGTGTAAAACACTCTTGAACGTTTAGACCCCCAAATTACAAATTACCAATTCAAGCTTATCAACAAACAATGTATGTGCAGAAAATGTAAATAAGCTAAAATAGAATTGATAACATAATCTAAACCAAATAAAATCACAATTACAGCAGAAATTAAATGGCAAAGATTAAAGGAAGAGAGATGCAGACACAGAGACAACACAGCGATGTGTTATCGAAGAGGAAACCGAAGTCCTCGGCATAAAACCTCTCCGCTGCCCTCAAAGTGGTAAATAATCCACTAGAGAATCAAGTTGGGATACATGAACAGCAGAAGACCCTCCAAGCCTAATCTACCCAGTGTACCTAAGCCCTCCAAGCTTCTACTCCAATGAGGTTACGCTGAACCTTTGTCTTCTCTAGCTTACCGGATTCTGCTATAGCCCATAGCATCAACCAATATCAATTGGTCCCTTCCTAACTGCTTCCTAAGTACCAAAAAACCTTCTCACAGAATGGCCAGTCGCGAGCTAACTGAATGGCCAGTCTGGACTTTTTGTCCTGTAGTGCTACAGTTGGCATGACGGTTCAGCTTCTCTGCATGCTTCACTCGAGTGCGTCATCTGGCGGCTTACCAGTTGCGAGCCACCCGCAAGATCTAGTCGCGAGTCCCTGTTTCAGTGCACATTCTTGAGCATTTCTTCACACTCTCTCACACACTACCCTTACATGATTTCCACCTAAATACAGGGTTTCTAAGTGCTGGATTATAAGCAAATTGGCACAGAATAAAGCCAACAAAATGGTTGATTAAATTCAACCTTACATAGATTATGGACTAGTTCATACTTGATTCACACACATAACACACAAGTCTAATGTTTAATGAATGCCTATTTCATTTGTGTGATTGTAAATGTTTAATGATGTGTGTGTTCTCAACCATATGTGAATCAAATCAAAAAGATTTTTGTTCATTTTATTTGCTTTTGGAAGTGATTTGTATCACCCATGTTTTTCAAAGTTTTCAAGTTGATTTTGTGTGAAAACATGTTTTCTGGGTGTTTTCACGACTTATTTCACGAGTAAGCTCAGTCGCGAGTTTAAATGGTCTAATTCTCAAGTTTTTCAACTTTGGACAGAGAGTTTCATGAGTGGTTTGCGACTTACATCTAACACGCGAATTCACAAGTGATTTCGCAGGTTACTAAGTCCCTAAATTTTTTGTGACTGGTTCGCGAGTTAGCGATTCACGAAATGCCTAAAATTAGCTTTTTAAATGGCAATTCATGGGACATTTGTTTTAAACATCTTCTCCAAAACCCCTATTTCAATGTTTCTACATCAAAACCCAACTAAATTCAATTGTTTTTTATTCCATTAACATCTTTAAGGTAATCTTTAATTCTTTTCATTGATTTTGATCTTTAGATTATGTTTTTGGGGGTTTTGTGTTCAAGGTAGGGATTTTCACCATAGGGGTTGGGAAAACTTAATTTTTGTCAAATTTTTTGTAAGGGTTTTGTTTCTTTTGATGTTTTGCTCTGGATGTTGGCCCCTTGTGGCAAAAATAACACATATTAAGGGTAGATTTTCACATGTTAATGCATTGTTCATCATATATGTATAGTGTGTGCACACTAAGTGTTTGATAAAATGTCTCTATGGTATTTTTTCTTCCTTTTGGACTTCGATGAGTACCAAATTTTGGGGTTTACCATTTTTATTCATGTTTAACATGTTTTGATTATTGGTTGTGTGTTTTACACACTTTTCTCCATAAGTGCTTGTTCATGCATTGATCATGCACATGCACACTTAATGCACCCTCATGCACACACCTTTGTTGCCCTTGCCATGCCTTTGTCTATATCTTGTTTCCATATCCTTAGCATGTCATATTTTTCTTTACTCTTTGTAGCATTTTTCTAAGATATTTTTTCTTTTGTTTGAGCTTCATTTTCTCATTCATCTTGTACCCCTTATGCATCTTATCTTTGTTCATATCTTCTTTTCTTTACCTCATTTTTCTTGACCCTTTTGTCTATTCATGTCAAAAAGGGGGAAAGTATACTAGAAAGTATACCAGAGAGTTTTGTCATTTTTATATGACTCTTGTGCACATTCTCATGAGGAGAACTTCTATTTCTTGTGCACATTCTTAGGGGGAGAAAGTCATAGGGGAGATGCATGTACCAAGGGGGAGAAGACTTTTCATATAAGAAAACCTTGTTTTGTTTGTTTTACATTATGAGTGTTTTCTTGTTTTCCTTTATGGTGCTTTGAGTTACATTTAGTATATATGCATTGTTGCTCTCATCGCATCATGTTTGTGCGTTGGACATGCATGCATCCTTATGCTATTGTGCTTTATTGATTGCATGTCCGGATAATCATTTGGTTTTCTATATGATCATTGTAGTCATTTCCATATGACTATCATGTTTTTGATCAAGTTGCTTATATGTTTCACATCATGTTTACTTGATTGCATTTTTAATTGTTACATTATACTTATCCTTTTATTTCTTGCTTTACCTTGAGGGTCTAATGTGTTTTGTGCAAGTGTTTCAAGTTAGAAGTATATATGTTCCAAGTTTATCACAAGTTTTAGATTTAGGTGTGAGTGAGCTTTGCCATTGTTCCCAAACTCACATTTAAGTCTAGAGTCTGTTATAAGGTATTTTTGTCATGGAATAGCCAAAGGGGGAGATTGTAAAGTTGTGATTTACAACTATGTTTTATGTCGGCTTTATTTCATGACAAAAAGTATTGTAATTGCAATAAATTATTCCCTTGTATTTTGTGGGATTTTATTGTTGATAGGCCAAGAATGTATTGACCCATTTGTTAACTTAATCAAATTAATTAGTCAAGTGAAATTAATTAGATTCAATTACATGCAATGAGCGTGGTAGCACAAACAAATCACCAAATAACTAAATGCAGTGGAAATTAAATTTGACACGGATGATTTGTTTACGAATGGGAAAAACCATCGAGGCAAAACCCCACCAGGTGAATTTAAGGTCATCACTTCCAAGAATCCACTATTATCAAAACAAGCGGTTATAAGTAAAAGGAATCCCAGTACCTAATACCAACCTACAATTGAACCCTTACCCCAATACCTAATTAAACTTGCAATGTAATGACAATCTATCCATTCAATGCACAACTCCCAGTACGTGACTAACCAATTGAGGCACGAATCCAAGTGCGTGACTAACACACCAACTTTGAGAAAGATGTTGGCTGCAAAGTTCTTCAGTTCATCTAGATGATGAAGATAAAGAAGCTCTTTGGTTACAAAACCCTTGACGCAAAGACATAGTAGCTTCTACAAAGAATATGATGAACTAGGACAATTGTCTCCAGTCACAATATGCATGCATAATGACTTTGCATCAAGTTGCATAACCTTGTATAACCTTTAACGGCCCTTAAAATAATCCTTATATATGTCTAGAATTGTGAGAAAAGAAACCTTATGCAAATAACTTGGATATGCGTGAAAAACAGATCTAGAAATCTGAATTTTGTAATTCTCAATAGATACTATTTCTGTCGAGCAACTGTTGAGATCCCTTATTGAACCTCGATAGATATTATCTGTCGAGCTTTAATGAACAACACTTCTTCACTTGTTTCTTGGACAGACTTGCATGGTTTCAATACTAGACTTGAACTCTTATTCCTTGAAGTACTAAACTCATCCTAGATCTACCCAATTACAAGTAAAGTGCGTTTTGTCAAATGATTAACCAATTTACAATAACATCATAAATCACTAATCTCATAATCACTTGTTTAGTACAATAAAATCTAATCCTAGCACAAACTCTTGAAAATTTTTGCAAGAAGAGAGTTCATGGCATGATAGATTTTGACAACCTGTCTTTCTAAAACATTTTAAACAAAACTTATCAAGGCATCTTAGTATGAAACAGATATAAAGGATTGCATACAATAAAGAAACATATGTATAAAGAGAGAAAAGAAATAACACATGGAGAGATAGGTGAAATGGTAACAACATCATTGTATATATAAAAGATAAATAAATACAAAGTTTGTTATCACTAAATGGTCACAAGATCGATGTACAAAAGGATAAAGTAACTACAAAGAAAGAAAAGAAAAGTACATAAATCCTCACTACATCCCTCAAAAACAAAAGACACCCCCCCTATAAAAAATGTCCTATGCTAACTCTCCTCCTAGATACATGACTACTCTCATCCCAAAACTACTCCCCCTTTTTATCACGAATGACAAAGGGTAAGTCACTGAGAAGTGGTCATCTCCTCATCACTGGAAGAGCTAGCATCCATATCCTCATCATCATCATCATCATCGAAACCATCAGCAGCATCCATACGCTCAAGCTACGCCATGATGGCCTCAAGTGTCACACCACCACTCGAAGAAGAGGGAGCAGAAGTGGAAGGAACATAAGGGGCTGGAGGAGTCGTCGTTTCAGTCCGTGGCTGTTTCAATCGAAACTGGGCCTCTCTTCGTCGAACAAACGCCACGTTAATGGCACCCATGAAGGTAAAGAGAGGAGAATCAACAATAGAGATAGAGATAGAAAAATGACAAATAATCCACGTGATAGCCGGAGGGAAAATGAGCTTATCATGGGTCGTCGTATATCTATAGACATCGATAAGAGAGAGAATGAAGTGAGACGGAAAGTCGATAGAGAGGTCCTCTAAGAGGGATAGCAAAAAGCAAGCACGAGGCTTGGTAATGGAGTTATTGTGAGACAGTGGATGGAGAACAAAAGTCATCACCATGTTTAGGAACCTTGGACCTTTTGTAAAGCCCGAGCATGAGGTGTTTTGGCCCTCACCCTATAAAGAAGGTGTCTCATAGAAATGAGACAGAAGTTCGTTTTTGGACACAGTCCAGATGTGGACAAGCGGGATAATCAAGATGCGATACCCGCAGAATGTGTAGTATCTTGAAAATAATATCTGAAGTGACTACGATACGTGTACCTCGAATCTGTGTAACAAACTGAGGTATAAAGGTATCGAAACCATGCATGTTGGAGTAGAACTCCTGTATGATCATGATGGGACATCTCACGGGTATCTCACATAGAGATTCCCATCCTTGACTGTGAATGACAGTGGGTAGAGCAGTATTGGAAAAGTCCAATAGAACCACGTGGCATTCCAAATGAATACCACGATTAGAGAAGTTCTCCAAGAAGTCCTTACGGGCCTTCTAATCATGAAACCGGATGTGAAGAGGAGTAGGATCAAAAGAAGATGTCCCGAAATGAAGAGGGTTTCGAGACAGAGTGGATTTGCGCTTGGGTACCATGCGCAAATAGAGAAGAAAAACTCAAACAAGGCTGAAATCCAAGTGGGGAAGATGAAAAGAGAGAGAAAAGAGTGTTTGGGAGAAGTTGGATAGCTTTTCTGTCGAGAGAGATGAAAAAGTGAGATCTGATTTTGCGCTGGAGCTATTTCAAGAAATCGTAGCTTGATGGATTGAGGATCTATCAAGATTTTTCGAGCACTAAATCTCGACAGATATAATTTGTCGAGGTGCTATCGAGAATCTATCGATGGCAAAAATACCTTGATGGATCAAACAGCTATCGAGCAGCTATCGGCCAAACAAAAGCTTTCTCAATGGATCGAGAATCTGTTGAGAAGTTATCAAGATAAATTCCAGATAGCTCGATGGATCGAAGATGTGATAAGATCTGTCGAGAAAAGAAGTCCAAGGGGCTTAATAGATAGCTATCTGTCGAGGATTTGTTGAGAAGCTATCGAGCTTGATAAAAAGCAGTTTTTCAAAGAGAGGAAAAACACACAGAAATGAATGCAATCAAGCAAGCTACTTAACCAAAGATCCAAACAATATTTTAAGCTTTCAAAAACATCTCTCAAAAAAAAAAAAAATAGAAAGCATTCATGATCCGAAACACACACACACACACTAAACAAGGCTAACTAATGTTATAGTTCAAAAACAAGTCAAGACAGTTTAGTGATCACACATTTGCACATGTATCCCTTGTGATGGCCAAATCACATTGTACCTACACATGTATCAAAAGTAGCAACGAATATGCATGTTGTGTGTAAAAACATCGCAAGAGTGCATAAGTGTCTCATGTTATGACGATTTGAGATATGAGAAAAACAATTTTAACTCACACACAATCATAGCTGCTTGATGGGGACTATTACCTTTGAGGTACATCCTATAACTCCCACACCTCCTAAAAACACGCTTGCAACCATATTTAAAAGAATTTTGATCCTTTTTGCTTTTATATTTTGCATATATTTTTTTTCTTTTAAGCATATCATGCATGGGCATATAAGAAAGAGAGAAGAAATGCCCAATTATGTTAAGCTTTAAATATCACTATTTTGCTATGTTGAAGCATACAGATGTTATTCATGATTGGTGGGCTTTAGTAGTGTGATGGTTATTTATGCCTTTCTCTTAAGATTTTTTAGTCATTCCCGTCAAAAAGAGTGATATGAGTGTTAAGTATAAGAGATTACTTAATCGTACTCATCACAAACATGAGCCACAAAGCTCACTTGCTTAGTTGTGCATTGAGATGCTCATCTAAGCTACAAGAGATACAAAGTTTAGAAAACTTTGTTTCAATGGCCATCCAAGGTACATAAGTACCAATGTACACAAAACACACACTGTTTTTGTATTTTTCTGATTTTTTTTTAAAATTTTTTATGACAAACAAAATAAAGCAAAACTGAAAACAAACAAACAAAAACATGTTAAATAAAACATAGCATAAAACTAGACTGACTCAACAACAAGAAAGTAAAACACACAAGTAATGCATAAATAGAAAGAGGGAGAGAGAGAAAAAAAAATGACTAAATCACTTTAAGCCTTTTTCCTTCCACACCTTGGAAGAACCTTTTCGTTGAGTGAACCTTTGATCCGGTGGTGAGGGGGAAGAGTTGAAATTGTTCAAGTTCGAAAGGAACATGAGGGCCTTAAGAAGATCTCCAAAAGGAGCTAAAGAGAATGGAAACTAATTCTGGTTTTCAAATGAGATCATACTGTTGCTCTGTTGAGTGGCTAACCACTTGTAGCAATTTGGACGAGTTTGCCCTGAAGCTCCACAGTGATGACAGACATACTGCTTCTTTTGTTTAGACTTTTGGCTATTACCCTTCTTAGTCCTAAAGTTTCTAGTCTCTTTTTTTTCAAGTTTAGGGGGTGCTCCTAAAATTGATTTGCCTTTGTCTATATGCTCACCAGCTATATTAGTTTTACATTCATTGTTCTTAGAATTAATATTATTAGCAAGTGAGACAAACACAGTAGTACTAGAAGAGACAATATTAGAAGAAGAGAAATCATAACTTTGACCAGTTCTATCAGAAGCAGATTTCTGAAAGCTAAGCATTTCATCAAGCTTTGCACTGGAAGTCCTCTCTAGTTGACCTCTGACTTGAAATAGCTCTGCTTCAAGCTTCTTGGTCCTTTCTACCAAGAAATTATTCTCAAACTACAATGCTCCAATAGTCAGATTTGCTTCGTCAAACTTTGTGGAGAGCTAGCTCCTCTCAATCTAGCTTAACATCACTCAACTTCTTGGTGGCCAGCCTATATAGTTTCTCATGCTTCTCAAAAACCTTGTACAATTTTTCATAGGTTGTATGGACATCATCTTGATCGTCCATTTTCTCAAACTTAGAGTCCACCAAGTCCTCTTCATCATCTACTATTTCCGAAACCCCATCAGTAGGATCAACTGTAGTAGCGAAGGCATTCAAGATTCCTTCATCATTATTGTCATCTGAATCATCCTTAGGCTCAGTGTCACTCAAAGTAGCAGCAAGGGCCTTGTTTTTTCCAATAGTCTTGAGATATGTTGGACATTCTTGTTTCTTATGTCCAAAACCTTGACATCCAAAACACTTTGGTCTGGAAGGAACAGTGTACTGACCGCCATCCTTAGCATCCTTCTTTCCTTTGTCTTGGCTCTTGAACTAAGACGAACTGGATTGCTTACGGTCCTTGTCAAATCCTTTTGGATTGACATTCTCTATAAACTTCTTGAATTGCCTAGTAATGTAGGATTTCATCTTGGAATCTTCATCACCAAAGGACTCATCTATATCACTGCTTTTGGCCTTCAGTGCCACGCTCTTGCTCTTGCTTGATTTCTCGATCCTAGTCAAACCCAATTCATAGGTTTGCAAGTTGCCAACCAGCTCTATCAAAGGAATTTTGTCAATGTCCTTTGATTCCTCAATGATGGTGATCTTTGCATGGATCTCTCCGGTAGAGATTTGAGCACCTTTCTTACAACCTTGGGTTCGTGAATGGTTTCCCCATGATTAAAGGCAGAGTTAACTATGTCCTTCAACTTGGCATAGAACTCATCAAATGACTCATCCTCCCCCATCTTAATTTCTTCAAAGCTCGTGGTAAGTCTTTGAAACTTTGAATCCTTGATAGCCTTAGTCCCTTCATAGGTTGTCTGGAGGATAGTCCATGCTTCTTTAGTAGTTTCAGTAGAGGATATCTTCTTGAACTCCTCATTAGTGATTGCACTGAATAAAGCATTCAATGCTCTGCTGTTGAAGTTTGCCACTTTGATCTTGGCATCATCCCAATTAGCCGACGCTTCCTTTGGCTTAGTCTAGCCAATCTCCATAGCTTGCCACACCTTCTCATCTAAAGACTACAAGAAAGCTCTCATGTGTACTTTCCAATATGCATAGTTAGTGCCATCAAATAAAGGAGGTATAATTAGAGATTGTCCTCTATCCATGATAAACAGGGGTCAATAGATCACACAGCAAAGATTAACCCTAATCAGAGTGTGCCCATTCTGATACCACTTGATAGGCCAAGAATGTATTGACCCCTTTGGTAACTTAATCAAATTAATTAGTCAAGTGAAATTAATTAGATTTAATTGCATGCAATAAGCGTGGTAGCACAAACAAATCACCAAATTACTAAATGCAGTAGAAATTAAATTTGACACGGGTGATTTGTTTATGAATGGGGAAAACTATCGAGGCAAAACCCCACCAGGTGAATTTAAGGTCACCACTCTCGAAGATCCACTATTATAAAAACAAGCGATTACAAGTAAAAGGAATCCCAGTACCTAATACCAACCTACAGTTGAACCCTTACCCCAATGTCTAATTCTACTTGCAATGTAGTGACAATCTCTCCTTTCAATGCACGGCTCCTAGTAGTGACTAACCAATTGATGCACAGATCCAAGTGCATGCACAATGACTTTGCATAACCTTGCATCGCCTTTGACGGCCCTTAAAATAATCCTTATATACGTCTAGGGTTGTGAGAAAAGAAACCCTACCCAAATAACTTAGATATGCATGAAAAACAGATCTGGAAATCTGAATTTCGTAATTCTCCTTAGATTCTATTTCTATCAAGCAACTGTCGAGATTTCTTATTAAACCTTGACAGATATTATTTGTCAAGCTATCTGTTGAGTTTTAATGAACAACACTTCTTCACTTTTTTCTTGGACAGATTTGCATGGCTTCAATACTAGACTTGAACTCTTGTTCCTTGAAGTACTAAACCCATCCTAGATCTATCCAATTACAAGTAAAGTGCATTTTGTCAAAGGATTAGCCAATTTACAATAACATATGTTCTAACAAGTTCCACATATGTCCTAACAATTGTATTAGGTTTAGTATTAAGTTGGTGAAGAATCAAGTATGCAATGAAGATCAGTGCAGTTTTGCGACTATCTTGCAAGTAAAGGTACCCTAAAAAAGGCCATGTGAGAAGCACATGCTGGAAGCTGAAGAGTTAAGTGCTAGGATGCATTTCACGAGTACTTCATGAGAAAGGCCATCTCGCAAGGTACCCGCAAAACTTTCTGCCTGGAGGATTTTAAGTGTGACTTTCTTACCCTTCACCCATACTATATATACTCTCATTACCCACAAAAGTAAAAGAGGCTATTTAGAGAGAAAACCCTAGATATGTTTTTACAACACAACACACCCACCTTTTAGAGAGAGAGAGAGAGAGCTACTCATCCTTTAGTGAGAAATCATTGTAGTCTCTTCTCCTCCCCTCTCCCATTGTTATACCTTGAGAAAAGATTTGTACTAAAACACAACCCACTCGTATTCAGAGTATAGAGAGTGTTTTAGAGCTTGGGAAGCATTTGAGATTTCCCAAAAAAAGCTAGTGAGGCTTGGCAGATGCAATCAGGTGGTATTACGAGATCCGAAAAGCTAGTGAAGACAAGACTCCAAGAAGTCCATTGGTAGCAGGAGCTTGGAGAGCTCAAGTACATTATGTAGACTAGGCTTGGAGAGTCTTTTATTATTTGTGTACTCCAAGTTATTCACTAGTGGATCGATTTTGACTTGGAGGGTCGCGGAGAGGTTTTTCGCCGAGTTCTTTGGTTTCCTCTTCGATAACACGTCTTGGTGTTATCTTATATTTGCATTTCTCTTCCCTTGCTCTTTAAACTTTATTATTGTTGTTGCTTACTTGTGGTTATGGCTAAGAGAGTAGTTTCGGTTATTGCGTATCATTTACTATTATTCCACACTTAGATAAGTTAGAGTAAAAGCAATCTAGCCGTAATTTTAAAATTGGGGGTCTAAACAAGCTATAGTGTTTCACACTATTTGAGCTTTTAGAAGAGAATCTAGACCAAAGAAGTTTCAAACATAACAAGATTTTTGAGATAGCAGAGCACAACATGATTTGAATACAAAGAGGACCTTGAAGAAAATTTGGAGGAATTGAAGAGGTAAAAACAAGGGATCATAGATCTAGATGATTTTGCATATCAATGCATATTCTCTTTGAACTAGTTTTGCATGAATTACCTACCATCTTCATTGATTAGTCCAGACATGAATTTAAAATTTGGTCATCTTTAGTCAACTCGATCATTGTCCTTGTTTGAACATGCACACCTCACTTCTCTCACCTTTCTCTTCTTGTATTCTCCTTAATCAACTCATCTCTCATGTATGGTCACTTTTCTCCTCATCCTGGTTGCCCTAGCTTAGAGCTAGTCTCATCTACCCTTGTCTGATCATTCCTTTGTCATTCTCAATCATGGATTGCCCCTAACTTGGAATAAGTTCACCATTTTCCATGTCGCTCTTCTTCACTTCTTTTCAAGGTGCCCTGACTTTTGCCTAAGTTGCCCTTTAAGGTTTTCAACCTAGCGGGCCTTTCTTCTTCTTCTTCTTTTTTTTTTTTTTTTTTTTTTTCATAACCAAGGCTAGGCTTTCCAAAATTTGTAAGGCTAAAAAATCTCAACAGATTAGAGAGGACTTGTTTATGGACCGTAATGAGGTTAGGATTCTAAGGGTTAAGAAAGAAAGGGTATTTGAGGCTCAAATTCAATTTTATTCTCAGGATTACTACTCTTCTCATGCTTGCATTGTTTTCATCCATTTTCCTTGTCCTTTTTGATTCTCACTTTCATTTCCTCTTCCTTTCTTCTTTTCTTGTATCTCTCCTCTTTCTTTTCTTTTTCTTTTCTTTGTTTTTCTCTCTTTTTTCTTTTTCCATGCCCTTTGTTAGGAAATTGGGTATTCTTTTCACTTATAAATCATCCTCATCCCTCTATCATTCATCCACAAAACTTGCCCCTAGTATAGAGTTGATCCTTTCTAATATTAAAGTATGCCCTTAGTGTTAAGGGTAACCCTTTCAAATCACCATCTCTTAAGAACATGCCCCTAGTGTAGGGGGTAATCTCTTGGCATAGGTATAAAGAAGGAATTAATCTAGGCTTAATGGCGTTAGCAAGTGGAACTAATCTCTCATTGTAAAAATGATAGCAGAAAGATGGCCTCTCATCCCTTCAACCTTAATTGCTTAGCCTTTCCGAACCTAGGTTGACCTTTTCATCTCATCAAGTTCTCATTATCGTAGTGTCATCTATGTGAAACAACAAGTTATTCATTCAATTTCTCTTTCCCATCTTTGAATTCACTCATGGTTTGTGCTTTAAAGAATCCCTCATCACTCATCCTTCTCATTCTTGTGTACTCTTTCACTTGATCAAAGTCTTTTTTTTTTTTTTTTCAATTACTCTCTCACCCTCTTTCTCACTTTCATGTTTGCTCTTTATGCTCGAATGAACTAAGACAATCTTATCTTTTGAATCCTTATTTGGATTAACCAATGTGTTAGGTTTAAGGATTCATTCATTTCAAAGCTAGCAAAAAGAGATCATATGATGCACGTCATATTTGAATGGCCATCTTTATTGAAAGCGAAATAACATTGATTTGAGAATTCAAAGGAACATGGCTCAAAAACACAACGAGGGAAAGACTTAACAAGACATCTTAAACAAAGACTCAACAACACAAAAAAGGGAAAGACTCAAGAACACAACATTGAGAAAAACTATAATAGACTTAAGAAGTTGAAGACATGACAATTGAAAAAGACTCAACAGAATTGAAATGGTTCATCTTCTAGCAAAGGTGTTCTCATGGATCAAATCTTTTAAGCACATCCCTTCATTTGATCTTGCTTCATCTCTAGCATCTTGGCTTGGTGATTTCCCCACCATCAATCAAATCTTGAATCTCATGCTTCAACCTAAAGCAATTATTTGTCTTGTGTTCTAGCTTTTGGTGAAAAGCACAATACTCATTCATGTTCCAAGTGTTTGATTTTGGAATTGGAAGAAGAGTAGGTTCAATTGGCTTAAGGTAACCCTTCTTAGATAAGATTTTAAAGGCCTTAGACAATGATATGTGAATGTCATCAAATTCCCTTCTCTTTTTGTGGGTGTCATTGGCTATAACTTTCTTTCTTTCTTTTGTCTTGCCAAAGACATCCTCGGCTTGTGGGCCATGTATTTCTTGAAGCCTTTGTAGTCGAGTGCTTACATCCTTCATTAGCTCTTCCATGCGAACAAGTGTCTTGTTCATGATGTCGATACTTTCATTCATGCTCTTCATTGCTTCTTGGTATCCTTCTTAGCAAGTAGATCTTGACAAGATTAGGGATGTTCTTTGAGATTATCTTGAGTGTCCCTGAAAATGAATTTGATCAAATAAACATGTGCTCCTAATGTCTTAAAATTTTGGACCCAACATCTTAATCAACTTTTCTTGCTTGCATCAACTTGTGGACTATATGTATGCCCCATTCGTATTCTAAGTCTTGTATCATTTCATTATCTTGGACTTAGAAATAGAATGAGCTATATCAATATTTCAAAATTCATGTTTTTCCCTATGCTTTAAGCTCAATTACATCATTCACACATCTCACTCTCTCATCTTTCCTCGTTTGAATCTAATCCCAACATTAATATTTCTTTTTCTTTTTCTTTGCTTTCTTTCTTTCTTTCTTTGGGCCTTGAATCCAATTACAAGTCACTCATCTCGCCCTCTCATCCTCATTTGGGTTTAAGCATAGGTTGTTCATGAATTTTGTAAGGTTAGTCCACATCTTGTGCTCTATTTGACCTTATGAAAATGGTCTCATCAAACAATTTAAACACAAAGATCAATGCTCCATTTATAATGCAAGCCCATCATGCTTTGGAAAATTTCTTTTCTTATGAAAAACTTGTTTGAACTTGTATTTAAAATAAGCCGTGACATTTAGAAGTCCACATCTTTTCTTTTCTCTTCCTTTTGGGTTTTTTTTTTGAAAAAAAAAAAAAAAAAAAAAAAATGAAGTAACCAAGCTTATCTCAACACATCAAAATCTTTTACTTGTCCCATTACAAAGCCCATCTTGAATGTTCACTCTCTCCCCTCATGAAGGCCTTGCCCCTAGTTTCAAAAGTTTGATCCATTTTTATCTTTCATCATCATAATGGGCCTTACCACTAGTTCGAAGATTTTGGTCAATTGGCTCAAAAAGATTTCATCTTTTAATCGTTATTGGGCTCTTAGTGAGCCTTCCCCTATCTTTGGGTATTAGGGTTTCAAAATTTCCCTAAGCATGGATGGGTTCAACATCTTTTCAATAAAGACTACAACATACTCATGAATGACAATGGGAAGGTCAGTGTCGGCGAAGTCCGCCAGAATGACTTGGCGTTCCGAATGAACACCTCGTCTAGAAAAGTTCTCCGAGAATGCCTTGTGGGCATCATCATCATGGAACCGAAGAGAAAGAGGAGCAAGATCAGAAGATGAAGAAGCTCCGGAACGAAGAGGGTTCCGAGCCGAAGTAGATTTACGCTTAGGTGCCATAGACACGACTAACGTAAACAAAAAGAGAGGGAGAGAAAGAAAGACAATCAGAAAAGTCCCAAGCAATTCAAATATAACAAGTATATTGAAAAGAGAGTACATATGCATGGGAAATGCATGAACATGTGACATGCAAAAGAAATTGCATCATGGGCTCAGCCCAATCCAAACCTATCAGCACATAAACAGTTTGCACACATCTAAATGCATGACAATACTATTATAATGCTAATGTGATGCAATGTATGAGATTTTAAACTCATTTAAGTGAAAACCCATACCAAAATTTCAACAATAACTCATCAATTTTGAAAAACCCCAAAATTTTTCAAAAACCCCAAAATCTAGGTTTCAAAACATGAAATGCATGAATATGAAAGAGATTAGAAGCTTACCAAGTGAAGAAAATCTTGAAAAAGCTTGAAGAAACCTTAAGAATCAAGATTGGAGTGAGATGAGATTGTTTGGGAGAGAAAAGAGAGAGCTATCAAGAGAGAGATCGAACGAAAATGGGCTACGGATAGCACGAGGAGATTAAATAGTTCCTTAGTAAATCTCGATAGATGAAGGTGTTAAGCCATCTGTCGAGGAAGGTATTGAGAAAATGGTCGTCGACAGATACAGGTATCGAGGAAGTGTCGAGGAACAAATCAACAGATTCAAGAACAGAAGCTCGATCGATCCACCAGGTGTCGAGAAGCTATCGAGGAGGTAGGAACTTTCTCAATCGATCCACCAGGTGTCGAGAAGTTGTCAGGATTGTGATAAGAAAAAGCTGAAGAAGCTCGACAGATAGCAAGGTATCAAGGAGGTGTCGAGGAGGTGTCGAGCTAGCTTTTAAAAGTAGTTTTTCAAGAAGAGAAAAACACAGACATGAATGCAATCTAACATGCCACTCAATCAAAGATCCAATCAACATATTAAGCTCTCAAAATCATCTCTCAATAAGAATTTTAAGCACATGGATCCTCAAAAACACACACACACACTAAACAAGTCTAACCGATTTTATTTTTCAATAAACAAGTCAAGACAGTTTAGTGAGCAGACATTAATACATGTAAAACCTCATGATGGCCAAATCACATTATACCTACACATGTATCAAAAGTAGAAAAGAATGTTGCATGTTGTGTGTGAAAAACATCGCAAGATTGCATAAGTGTATACATGTTATGACGATTTGAGATATGAAAAAATCACTTTAACTTACACACAATTATAACTGCTTGATGGGGACTATCACCTTCAAGGTACATCCTATAACTCCCACATCTCCTAGAATACACACTTGCAATCATATTTAAAGCATTTTTTTTTTATCTTTTTGCTTTTTATTTTTCTTTGCATATTTTTCTTTTAAGCAAATCATGCATGAGCATATAAGAGACAAAAAAGAAAATACCCAATGATGGTAAGCATTTGACATTCCAATTTTGCTATGCCGAAGCACACAAATGTCATTGACACTGCACTTTTGCTATGCCGAGGCATGCAGGTGTCATATTATGATTGGCGGGCAACAATGATGAGATGGTTATTTATGCCTTTCTCTTAGGATTTTTTAGTCCTACCTATCAAAAAGAGTGATACGAGTGTTAAGTACAAGAGATAACATCACAAACAAGAGCCACAAAACTCACTTGCTTAGTTGTGCATAGAGATGTTCATCTAAGTTACAAAAGATACAAAGTTTAGAAGACTTTGTTTCAATGGCCATCCAAGGTACACAAGTACCAATGTACACAAAACACACACTGTTTTTGTCTTTTTCTGATTTTTCAATTTTTTTATATGAAAAACAAAACAAAGCAAAACTGAAAAACAATCAAACAAAAACATGTTAAACAAAGCAAAGCATAAAAACTAAACTGACTCAAAACTTGAAAGCAAAACACACAAGTAATGCACATGCAAAAACAAGAAGAGAGAAAGAGAAAAGTGATAGAATCACTTGGAGCTCTTTTCCTTCCACACCTTGGAAGAACCTTTCCGTCTAGTAAACCCTTGAACCGGCGGTGAGGGGGAAGAATTAAAACCGTTCAAGTTCGAAAGGAACATGAGGGTTTTGAGAATATCTCCAAGAGGAGCAAGAGAGGATTGAAGCTGATTCTAGTTCCCAGATGCTATCATGCCATTGCTCTGTTGAGTGGCTAGCCACTTATAACAATTTGGTCGAGTATGACCGGTAACTCCACAATGATGACAGAGATGCTGCTTTTTCTGTTTGGGCTTTTGAGAGTTAGCCTTTTTAGCCCTAGGGTTTTTTACATCTTTCTTCTCAAGTTTAGGGGGTGTTCCTAAGATAGATTTACCTTTGTCTATGTTCTCACTAGCTAATTCAGTTTTAATCTTATTGTTCTCAATTTTAACATTATTAGCAGGAGGAACAAAAACAGTAGTATTAGTAGAAGCAATATTAGAGGAAGAGAGACCATACCCTAAACCTGTTCGATCTGAAGCAGATTTCTGAATGCTGAGCATCTCGTCAAGCTTTGCACTTGAAGTCCTCTCCAATTGAGCTCTGACTTGAAATAGCTCCGCTTCAAGCTTCTTGGTCTTCTTAGCCAAGAAATTGTTCTCGAACCTCAGTGCTTCAATAGTCTGATCAGCCTCATCAAACTTTATGGAAAGCTCCTCACGGTCAAGTTCCACATCACTGAGCTTCTTGGTGGTTAGCCTATACAGTTTCTCATGCTTCTCAGAAAGCTTGTACAGTTTCTCATAGGCTGTATGGATGTCATCTTGATCATCCATCTTTTCAAACTTGGATTCCACCAATTCCTCTTCTTCAACCACATCTTCAACAATCCCATCAGTAGGATTAATAGTGGCAGTGAAGGCATTCAAGATTCTGTCATCCTCATTGTCGAAATCATCCTCAGGCTAGATGTCGCTCAAGGTAGCAGCAAGTGCCTTGCTTTTCCCAATGCTCTTAAGATATGTAGGACACTCATGTTTCATGTGACCGAGACCTTGACACCCAAAGCACTTAGGTCCTGTGGGAACAGTGTACTGATCGCTATCCCTAGCATCCTTCTTCCCTTTGTCTTGACTCTTGAATTGAGAAGAACTAGATTGTCTACGGTCCTTGTCGAAGGCCTTTCCATTGGCATTCTTCATAAAATTCTTGAACTTCCTGGTGATGTAGGACTTCATCTTGGAATCTTCATCATCGAAAGACTCATCTGTGTCACTGCTCTTGGCCTTCAAAGCCATGCTCTTGCCTTTACCCGACTTGCCTATTCTTGTTAACCCTAGCTCGTAGGTCTGCAAGTTTCCAACCAGCTCAGTCAAAGGAATCTTGTCAATATCCTTTGATTCCTCTATCGCCGTGATCTTGGCATGGAATCTCTCGGGTAGAGATCTGAGCACCTTCCTTACAATCTTGGGTTTATGAATGGTTTCCCCAAGATTGAAGGCTGAGTTCACTATGTCCTTTAGCTTGGCATAGAACTCATCGGATGACTCATCCACCTCCATCTTTATCTCTTCGAAGCTTGTAGTGAGCCTCTGAAGCTTTGAATCCTTGACAGCCTTTGTACCTTCATAGGTTGTCTAGAGGATGGTCCATGCTTCCTTAGCAGTTTCAGTAGAGGATATCTTCTTGAACTCCTCATTGGTGACCGCACTGAATAAAGCATTCAATGCCCTGCTGTTGAAGTTTGTCGCCTTGTTCTTGGCTTCATCCCAATCAGCCGGCGCTTCCTCTGGCTTAGTCCAGCCAATCTCGATAGCTTGCCACACCTTTTCATCTAAAGACTGCAAGAAAGCTCTCATGCGTACTTTCCAATATGCATAGTTAGTGCCATCAAATAAAGGAGGAATAATTAATGACTGTCCTCTATCCATGACAAACAGGGGTCAATGGATCAACACAGCAAAGATAAAACCTAATCAGAGTGTGCCTGCTCTGATACCACTTGATAGGCCAAAAACGGATTGACCCCTTGTGATTGAAATTAATTAATTAATTAGCCAAGTTATTAATTAATCAATTTATCATGCAAAGTGCGCTGTAGCACAAACAAATAACCAAACAACTAAATATGCAGCAGAAAATAAATGACACGGTGATTTGTTAACTAATGGGGAAAACCTACACGGCAAAAACCCCACCGGGTGATTTTCAGGTTACCACTCCCGAAACTCCACTATTATCACAACTCACTATTATCACAACGAGTGGTTACAAGTAAAGGAATCCCAAGCACCTTACCAACCTACAGTTGAACCCTTACCCCAATACCCAATTGGACTTGTTCTATAGTGACAGTTCCCCTTTCGATGCATGGCTTCCAAGTACGTGACTAACCAATTGCACGGATCCCAGTACGCGACTTCAATCACCAACTAGGAAGGTTGTTGGTTGCAAAGTTCTTCAGTTCATCCACACGATGAAGATCAAGAAGATGCTTGGTCACAAAACCCTACAGTGCATATACACAACAACTTCTTCAAGAGAAAGAGATGAACTAGGGCAAGAACTTTGTCTCCGGTCACAATTTGCTTGAACATAGTTTGCTCAATGCTTGTGCAACTTATGAACTGTTTGACGACCCTTAAAACAATCCTTTTATATGTCTAGGGTTAGGAGAAAAGAAAGCCCAAAGACACATTCACGAATCCCAAGAAAATCATATCAGAATTCTGAAATTCTTAAACCTCAATAGATAGGAGTTGTCGAGCAGCTGTTGAGCAGGTGTCGAGCACACGGGCTGAACAGCTTCTCTAAACCTCGACACATGCTAGTTGTCGAGCTAGCTGTCGAGCTTTAGTAATTCTGCACTTTCAGCTTGTTTTCTTGGACAGACTTGAAGGCTTCAACACTTGATCTTGAAACATGGTTTCTTGAAGTATTTAAACACATCCTAAATCTACCCAATTACAAGTAAAGTGCGTTTTGTCAAAGGATAAGCCAATTACATAAAATCATGGCATATGTTCTTAACATGTGAAACACATATGTCCTAATAAAGTACAAATGCTCTAATGATGTGAAAATTCTGTAGAGATTGGGATTGAGTGTATGTGGTTTGTGGTTTGAGGAATTTAGATGAATGGTTGAATTTCTTTGATTGCCTTTTAGGACCTTTTCTTATTATATTTTGAATGTTTAGCAAAACTCCTTACATGGATTGAATGAAGTTAAATCCCTCTTTGGAACAAATTGATTGGTAAAGCAATTAATTATCACGATTTGGAAAAAGTTTTATCAAATGGATCTTCTTGTATTCTCTTGGAAAGAAGGCTTTTGAAAAAAAAAAAAAAAAAAAAAAATTGGAGTCTTTGAAAGGGAGGCATTGGAAAAATCTTGTAGTCATTGAAAGAACAAAAAGGGGTTTTAGACCAAAAAAAAAAAAATGTTACTAAAAAGGCCCAATGCCCCCAGTCCAATTTTTTTGAAAATAAATTGAAATGATTTGAAGGCCTAGTGCCCCAATCCAAAAGGTCTTTATTGAGCAAATAACCAACATATGAACAACATGATGAATCAAATGCATCAAACACAACATGGACTTTATTGAGCAAATAACCAACTAGAAAGTAAATCCTAAATAAACAAATAGCCAATCTAAAAACTTGTAAGATGAAATTCAAGCAAAGTTTGGATGGCTGGCTGATGATGGCAGAGCAATGACTTGTTTGTCAATCAGATTTTGAATGGCATGTCGCAGATTGATACATTTGTCTGTCTGATGGCCAGTGTTAGGAAATTTAGACCCCAGTTGATAGAATTAACAAGTTTTAAATCCAAGTTGTTAATTAGATTTATTATGAATAAACCTTGTCAAAACAAACAAACATTAATATCATGTCAATATTATACATAGCGGAATAGTAAATAAGACAAGATATGATGACCCAGGAAAACCAATGAAACAAACTAGTTTCACAGTAAAAAATCTAGGGGGAGACCTTCCCGAAAAACAATCCACTATAATAAAGAGAAGTTTCAGATCTAGTACAAAACCTTTGTCTCTAGACTCTACAATCCTCGTAGATGAACTTATAGTAGAAACCTTCTACCGCTTCAGAACCTCTAAACTCTTCAATATATGAACGCCACACTTTTGCACAGATCCCAGTATGTGACTAACCAATGATGCACGGCTTCTAGTACATGACTAACTCTAGCAACTTGAAGATGTTGTTGGCTGCAAAGTTCTTCATTTCATTAACAATGAAGATCAAGAAGCACTTGGTTACAAAACCCTAAGGCGCAAAGACGCAGTAGCTTCTTTTAGAAAGAATAAGGCACTAGGTCACTTTCTGCATGTGTTCTCCATGTGTGACGGCCTTCAAAATAAGCCTTATATATGGCTAGGGTTGTGAGAAAAGAAACCTTACACATACAGGTTAGCATGAGCCGAAAATCAAATCTGGAAATTTTGATTTCGTAGATCTCAACATTCAGCTTCTGTCGAGCTTTCTTCATTAAGTCTCGATAGATACTATTTCTGTCGAGCTTCTGTCGAAATTTAATGAACAACTTTTCTTCACTTGTTTCTTTGTCCAATCTTCATGGTTTTAATACTTGGCTTGAACAACATGTTTCTTAAAGTACTAAACCCATCCTAGATCTATCCAATTACAAGTAAAGTGCATTTTGTCAAAGGATTAGCCAATTACATAAAATATGTCCTTAACAATCTCTCCATTTGGCAATCCATGACAAAACCCAACAAACAAATGAATCATGAGAGAAGTCTTAGATCACTAGACTCATAACCACTTGTTGGATTACAAAACAAATCTAACCCTACTACAAACTCTTGAAAAACTTTGCAAGAAGAGAGTTCATGGCATGGTAGAATTTCACAACCTCTCTTTCTGAAACACTTAAACAAAACTCATCAAGGTATCATGTGTGAAGTAGAAATAAAGATTGCATACATAAAGAAACATGTGTATAAAGAGAGAAAAGAAACAGCACATGTAGAGGTAGGTGAAGAAGACATACATCATCATATATATATAGCAAAGATAAGCACAATGTATGTAAACATGGTCACAAGTCTGGTGTACAAGGAGATAAAAGAAGCTCTTAAAACAAACAAGGAGGTAAACACTCCCCCTAACAAGATGAAACACAACTCCCTCTTACAAAGGCATGTATTTCTCCCCTTGACATGTAGAATCTTAAAAAGAAATCACATTTTCTCCCCCTTTTTGTCATGATTGATAAAGGGTACAAGAAGCTGTAAACTCACCCAAGAAACATAAAAATGATCAAAGATAATCAAGGGGGTACAAGGAAACATATAAATGTATGAATGTAATGAAACAAGATACTATGGATGACAAGATAATAGAAAGATGCAAAACATGTGAAAAACAATGCATGCAAGAGGGTCTCGACAAATCGAGAAGTTGTCAAGCTGCTATCGAGCCAAAGCCAACCTCGATAGATCGAGAATCTGTCGAGGATGTGTAGAGTAGACAGAGAGCACAAGATTTTGGCTTGATGGATCAACCTATGTGTCGAGAAGCTATCGAGGTCAAACCCAGAAATCTCGATGGATCGAGAATGCGTTAAGATCTATCGAGTAAAGAAGAAAGAAGGGCTCAATAGAAGCGAATCTATCTAGGATCTATCGAAAAGCTGTCAAGCTTGAAGAAAAGAGGTTTTTGGAGAAAGGAAAAACACATAGAGATGAATGCAACAAGCAAGCTACTCAAACATAGATCCAATCAACATATTAAGCTCTCAACATATATGCAAAACATTCATAAATTCAAAACACACACACGTACAAAACAAGTCTAACTAATTTTATATTTCAAAAACAAGTTAAGACAGTTTAGTGAGCATATATTAACACATGTATTCCTTGTGATGGCCAAATCACATTGTACCTGCACATGTATCAAAAGTAGCAAAGAGTTTGCATGTTGTGTGTGAAAATATAGCAAGAGTGCATAAGTGTCTCATATTATGACGATTTGAGATATTAGAAAATCAAATACACTCACACATAATCATAACTGCTTAATGGGGACTATCACCTTTGAGGTACATCCTATAACTCCCACATCTCCTAGAAACACGCTTGCAGTCATATTTAAAAGCATTTTAATTCTTTTTGCTTTTATTTCCCTTTGCTTTTTTTTTTTAGCATATCATGCATGAGCATATAAGAGAGAGAAGAAAAAAAAATACCCAATTATGTAAGCTTAAACATCACAATTTTGCTATGCTGAAGCACACAAATGTTATACATGATATGCGGGTTTTAGTGGTGAGATGGTTATTTATGCCTTTCTCTTAGGATTTTTTTTGTCATTCCTATCAAAAAGAGTGATATGAGTATTATGTATAAAAGATTACTTAATCATACTCATCACAAACACGAGCCACAAAGCTCATTTGCTTAGTTGTGCATTGAGATGCTCATCTAAGCTACAAAAGATACAAAGTTTAGAAAACTTTGTTTCAATGGCCATCTAAGGTACACAAGTACCAATATACACAAACACACGCTGTTTTTGTATTTTTCTGTTATTTATTTATTTTGAAAACAAAACAAAATAAAAACTAAACAACCAAACAAAAAACAGATAAACAACATGAAAGTATGAAGATAGATGCAGATGCATGAAAGCATGATTCCAAAAATAGATAAGAAATCAAGCAAGAAAGTCCTACTTTAGAGAGAAAGAATTAAAGTAGAATTAAAGCAGAGGACAACAAAAAAGACAATTAAGTCTTAAGCTCCTTTCTTACCCACATAGCACGAGTCTTTGGCCGTGAAGATGAAAAGGCATGTGTCCTAATATGTCTACTAAAGGACATAGAAGAATTAGAATTCTCCTGAAATTGAGTTAAAAAGCTCAAAGCTTTTAATAACTTTCCAAACAAAGGTGTAGTTCCTTGAGAGGAAACTTGTGACCGTTTGCACACTTGCTTTTGAGGATACAACTTAAAGCAATTAGGATGAATGTGTCTAGAAACACCATAATGGTGACAAACATGAGTAGTTTTTGGACTACTAGATTTCTCAGAGTGAGGTCTAACAAAGGATTTAGAATTAGCCAAATCAGTTTTGGATTTCATACCTTTATCACCTTTCTCAGATTGAGGCACAAAGACAGTCTTTGATCCAGAAATTGTGGAAGAGGAGAGGCCAGAGGAAACAGGATATCCTAAACTAGTCTTATTAGAACTAGGCTTTTGAGCACTTTATACCTCATTAAGCTTTGCACTAGACATCCTCTCTATTTGAGTTCTAGCTTAACTAAGCTCAACCTCGAGATTCTTGACCTTCTCTTCTAATGAGGTGTTCTCCGCAACAAGAGTCTCAACTAACCTTGTAGTCTCATCTAGTTTGACTAACAGTTTAAATTTTTCAGTTTTTACCTCATTAAGCTCTTTTCTACAAAGATGAGAAGTCTTTTCAGATTTTATAAACTCAGTGCAAGCTATCATAGGCTTCCTGAAGGGTCAACTTCTTGGGTACTTCATCATCAGATCACTGTCACTAGCACTCTCCACAATCACCTTATCAGTTGTGGTAGCAAAAGCCATAAAGTGACCACATTCATCCACATACTCATTAGAAGAGTCATTCTCAATATCACTCAAGGTAGCAACCAAACCTTTATCTTTTGACTTCTTGGTCTTTTTCTTCATAAGGTAGTTTGAGCACTCCATCCTTATATGACCAAAACCTTTACACTCATGGCACTGGATAAGGGGTTTCTCACTCTTACCCTTCTTAGAGGATTTAGATTTCCTAGGAGGTTTGTCCTTATCATTTTTCCTATATTGAAGAAGCTTGATAATCTCATTGGCTATAAAGGTTAGATCCTTATCCTCATCATCATCTTCGCTTTCGTCTTCATCTTCAGAGTCATAATCTCTTCCTCTATACCCTTAAGAGCTAAGTTTCTACTCTTTCCACTTTTTTGCATTAAACCTAATCTCATCTCATAGGTTTGAAGGTTCCCTACAAGCTCAATCAAAGGAATTTGATCAATGTCCTTCACTTCTTCAATGACAGTGATCTTGGCATGGAATCTTTCAGGTAAGGACCTAAGGATTTTCCTAACAATTTTGAATTCTACTATAGATTCTCCAAGGTTGAAGGCAGAATTCACAATATCCTTGAGTTTAGCATAGAACTCATCAAAGGTCTCATCCTCCTTCATCCTTATTTTTTCAAAACTACTAGTGAGTCTTTGAAGCTTCACAGTCTTTATTGCCTTCGAACCTTCATAGGTGGTCTCAAGAATGGTCCATGCTTCCTTGGCAACTTTTGTGGATGATATTTTCTTCAATTCCTCATTGGTCACCCCACAAAAAAAAAGCATTCAAGGCCCTACTGTTGAAATTTGCCGCTTTGATTGTTGCTTCATCCCAATCCACCGGCGCTCCCTTTGGCTTAATCCAACCAACTTTAACAGCTTGCCATACTTTTCCACCAAGAACTTGCAAAAAAACTTTCATACGAACTTTCCAGTACACATAATTAGTGCCATCAAATAAAGGAGGAGTCAAAAGAAATTGTCCACGATCCATGACAACAAGGGTCAAGGATCACACTCAAGAAATTAATCCAATTAGAGTGTACCCACTCTGATATCACTTGTTAGGAAATTTAGACCCTGGTTGATAGAATTAACAAGTTTTAAACCCAAGTTGTTAATTAGATTTATTATGAATAAATCTTGTTAAAAAAAACAAATATCAATATCATGTCAATATCATACATAACGGAATAGTAAATAAGACAAGATATGATAACCCAGGAAAACCAATAAAACAAACTAGTTTCACAGTAAAAAACCTGGGGGGGGGGGGGGGGGAACCTTCCTGAAAAGCAATCCTCTATAATAAAGAGAAGTTTCAAATCTAGTACAAAACCTTTGTCCCTAGACTCTACAATCCTTGTAGATGAACTTATAGTAGAAACCTTCTACCGCTTCAGAACCTCTAAACTCTTCAATATATGACTAACCAATGATGCACGGCTCCCAGTACATGACTAACTCCAGCAACTTGAAGATGTTGTTGGCTGCAAAGTTCTTCATTTCATCAACAATGAAGATCAAGAAGCACTTGGTTACAAAACTCTAAGGCGCAAAGACGCAGTAGCTTCTTTCAAAGAGAATAAGGCACTAGGTCACTTTCTACATATGTTCTCCACGTATAATGGCCTTTAAAATAAGCCTTATATATGTCTAGGGTTGTGAGAAAAGAAACCCTACACATACATGTCAGCATAAGCCGAAAATCAAATTTGGAAATTCTAATTTCATAGATCTCGACAGATTCAGCTTCTGTCGAGCTTTCTTCATTAAGTCTTGATAGATACTATTTTTGTCGAGCTTCTGTCGAACTTTAATGAACAGCATTTCTTCACTTGTTTCTTGGTCCAATCTTTATGGCTTTAATACTTGGCTTGAACAACATGTTTCTTAAAGTACTAAACCCATCCTAGATCTACCCAATTACAAGTGCATTTTGTCAAAAGATTAGCCAATTACATAAAATATATCCTTAACAGCCAGGTTCTTGATGATATTGTAGAACTCATGTGACTTGTAACCTTTAGGCAGTGGGCTTAGAGGAGGTCGAGGTTCATGTGGGCCAAGATGCCCTCCAAGTTTGAGCTTTTCAAACAATTGGCTTATAGGCATATGGAGTTCATTAAACTTTCTTTGAGGCCTAGAATTGACAGTTGATGATTTGACTACACCGTTACTAATGTGGCAAGGCACTACCTCATTGGGGATTGAGTCCATTGACATGTTCTTGTTGATTGGAGAGGATAGTTGGAAAGGTAACTCGTGGAAATCCCTAGATTTTTTCTTTAGAAATTGGAAGTGTGGGATCTCTTTGGGTTCTGGTGAATTATCCTTGCACAAGGTAGAGAGCATAGCTTGATTGGCTAAGTTGACTTGTAATGCAGAGTTGGCTATCCGAGAGATTTGGGCTAGCTCTTCATTTGTTTTCTCTTGACCTTCTAGGATGGAGTTGAGAACATCTTCAATTCTTTCTTGACTCATTAGGGTTGAACCTTCCTTGAGCTTGATGGGCTTGACTTTTGATGAACTTGTGATCCAAAGGGTTGAAATCTCAGTGGACTTTGGCTTTGGGTTGTCTTGTAGGTCAAACATAGGATTATGATGTTACAGCAGCGGAGTGTCTTCTATGCTCACGGGTTTTAGTACCATGATGGGCTTGGAACTAGAACTACTAGGTCAAACACGGGATTGTGATGTTGCAGCAACAAAGTGTCTTCTATGCTCACGGGCTTCAGTACCATGATGGGCTTGGAACTAGAACTGCTAGCTTGAGTGTCATCCTTGGGTTCTCTTTGCAGCCTTCCTTCGAATCTTGACCAAGTTCTCTCTCTCTCTCTAGAACAGGCTTTCTTGGGTCAATTAAAGCTAGGTCGCCATCTACATCAACCAACCAAGCAAAACAAACACACAAAACATGCAATGCAATTTTAACATAGACTGACCTAAGGGTAGGTTCTAAGTCATTACATTGTAGGGTGGGTTTGTTGTTTTATTTCCCACAGCTAGGACGTTACACCTCCCAACTTGTAATGTAATGAACATTGCATTGGTTCGAATGGCATGGTCTGTCCTTTATAATCAACAAGAAATGATCCAGTGACTTTGGGCTATGAGTTGGTGAGTTCGCCACTGGGTATCCGAATCTAATGAAGACCGGTGATCCATGGTTACTACCACCACATGTTGGAATTAGTGCATACATATTTGTTGTTTTAATGGCACACACTATGACAATTAGGGAAAAGTCTTAACAAACAAACATGGCAACACAAACAAAATATCATACAAGCATCTCAAGACATAAATTAAAGAGGAAGAATAGTGAGATGACGGAATAGAGTTTATGGATGACGGGTCCATTTGGATGGGCTTGACAGATCAAGGTAAGTGGACGGATCCGGTATGAATGGACCGAGGTGGACGAGCCAATAGGCCACATGGCGTTAATTTGGACATTATGTGTTTTCCAAGGAATCCTAAATGGAAACGACTTGCATCTCACGATTAATCCTAGCCCATAGAATCCCAACATGAATAGAATTCTAATACGAAGAAGATTCTGGAAAATACGCCCATTAATGAGGATCTTCCCTATATGGAAAAGACTTGTTGCGCAAGCATAGGAGTTTGATTCTACACTACTATAAAAACCCAAAGACCCTAAAAAAACAGGTATGCATAATTTACCCCTCTCTAGCACTCTAGAGTTGTGAGAATAGTTCTAACTTGACCTTCAGAGGGTATTTGGCCGGCACCACACCGGTGCTCTTTGTTAGGTTTTCTCCATTTATTACGCAGGTATTATTTCGAGCGTACTAGGACTGTGTAGCTCACTGGTGATTTTTCGGCTTCATCAGTTGGCGCCATCTGTGGGAAAGACAGTGACTTGTAAGCAACACAAACACTTCCCGAACAAAGAGTTGCATGGTACTTGCTCGATGGCAACCACTAATAACGTTCAGGGAGACGAGCCACGACCTACTACCCTGGAGAGAAAAGTCCAAACCCTTACAGCGGTAGTGGAACGCCTCACTAGACAAAACCAAACCCTAGAGGAATAGCTGCGACAGAAGAACGCAGCAATGGGAAACCAAGAGGAAGATCAAGAAGGTACCAGTGCTGATTGAAGGAACCAGGAGGGTAGTAACACCCCGAATAGACCAGATATACAGGACATGAGCCGTCCATTCGTTGCTGATACAGCCCCGCCCCACATCGTCGAGGAGATGCAGATGATGAAAGAATGGATGGAGTGCATGATGAGCGCGCTTAAGGGAAGAGTTTCCAATGATCTCGATGATTTGGTCCACCGAACAGATTCACCATTCACCATGTCCGTCAATTCTTTCCCCCTTCCTCCAAAGTTTCATATGCCGCAAGTGGAAAACTACGGCGGAAACAAGGACCCGCTGGATCACTTGGAGTCTTTCAAGACCCTGATGCACCTTTAGGGGATACCAAACGAGATCATGTGTAGGGCCTTCCCCACCATGCTGAAGGGCCCCGCAAGGATATGGTTCAGCAGGCTGACACCCAACTCCATTAGTTCCTTCAAAAAGTTGAGCGCCCAATTCGCATTGCACTTCATCGAGAGACACAGGTATAAAAAGTCTACTGTATGCCAGATGAATATTAAGTAGCGGGAGGATGAGACGTTGAGATCCTACATAATCCGTTTCAATAAGGAAGCACTCTCGATCGACGAAGCTGACGATAAGATCCTCGTAGCAGCCTTAATGAACGGATTGCGAAAGGGTCATTTTCCTTATATAAGAATGACCCGAAAACCATGTCAGATGTGCTTTACAGGGCCACCAAGTACATGAATGTTGAAGATGCGCTACTGGCACGAAAAGAAAAACCCAAGAAGAGAGAGAGGCAGGAGGAAGCTCAACAGGATAGGGGTAGGAAGATGGCTAGAACAAGAGAAAAAAGAGATGATCAACAATCCAGGCCCCCGACGGGGAGGTTTACAAACTTCACCCCCCTAAACACCCCGATTGATCAGGTCCTGATGTAGATCAAAGATGAAGGAGCCTTAACTTTCCCCGGCAAATTGAAGGGCGATCCCAGCAAGAGGTCCAGGGATAAATATTGTCGTTTCCACCGAGACCACGGCCATAATACGTCTGATTGCTATGACTTGAAGCAACAGATAGAAGCCTTCATTAGACAAGGAAAGCTTCAAAAATTCATTGGCAAGGAAGGAATAGAGCAAAACCAAGGTGCACCAGCTCGAAGAAAAAACGAGCGACCTAGGCCACCCATGGGAGATATAAGGATGATCACAGGGGGCAGCACTTCTAGTTCCTCTAAGAAGGCACGAAAGGCATACCAACGGATGGTTCAGAACATTCAACTAACAGGATACGCCCCGAAGATGGCGCGGGTTGACAATCCCGTCATTGGGTTCATAGAGGAAGATGCCCGACGTCTCCACCACCCACACGATGATGCACTCGTAGTCAGTATACGGGTAGGAGATTACAATACCTACAGGGTGCTGGTAGACAACGGAAGCTCCGCAGATATTTTGTACTATCTGGCTTTTCAAAAAATGAGAGTAGAAAAGGAACAATTGATCCCAGTAAGCGCCCCGCTCATAGGTTTTAGAGGAACAAGGGTGTACCCACTAGGTGCGGTCACCCTGCCGGTAACAGTCGGAGATTACCCTCAGCAAATCACGAGGGACGTAACCTTCCTAGTCATTGATTGCTCATCCGCATACAATGCCATACTGAGGCATCCTACTTTGAATTCATGGAATGCTGTAACATCAACCTACCATTTGATGATCAAGTTCCCCACTGAGTATGGGGTAGGAGAAGTGAGAGGCGATCAGGTAGCAGCGCATGAATGCTACATTGCAATGTTAGAAATGGATGACCACCAGCAAACCATGTGCATAGAGGAAAAACAAGCAGCAGAGCCTGTAGAAGAAGTAGAGAAAGTAACCCCTGACGACTCCAGATCTGAGCGGACGACTAGAGTGGGCACGTTGGCTAGACAGTCAATTCGTAATGAGCTCATGATGTTTCTAAGGGAGAATCAGGACGTATTCGCTTGGAGTCATGAGGACATGCTAGGGATTGACGCTTCAGTCATAGTTCACAGATTGAATGTGTCACCCTCATCCTCTCCCGTTCGATAGAAGAAGCGCGTGTTTGCTCAAGAGCGAGACAGAGCAATAACGGAGGAAGTTCGGAAGTTGTTAGAAGCAGATTTTATTCGAGAAGTATACTACCTGGACTGGTTGGCAAACATGGTTATGGTCAAAAAAGACCAATGGAAAGTGGAGGATGTGCATAGACTTCACGGACCTCAATAGAGCCTGCCCAAAGGACAGTTACCCGCTTCCACCAATAGATACCTTGGTAGACTCTACCATGAGACATCAACTGCTGAGCTTCATGGACACGTTCTCTGGATACAACCAGATCAGGCTGGATAAGGCTAACCAGGAAAAGACTTCCTTTGTTACAAGCCAAGGACTCTTCTGTTACAAAGTGATGCCATTTAGGCTCAAGAACGCCGGGGCAACATATCAAAGATTAATGAATAAGATGTTTGCACAACAGATCGGAAGGAATGTTGAAGTTTATGTAGATGACATGCTGGTGAAAAGCTTGCGAGAAGACGAACACTTGAGCGATCTACAAGAGACCTTTGACACCCTTCGTGCGTACAACATGAAGTTAAACCCAATCAAATGTGTATTCGGGGTAACAGCGGGAAAATTCTTGGGATTCATGGTATCCCAAAGAGGTATCAAAGTCAACCCGAAAAAAGTACGAGCTATAATGGACTTAGCCCCACCGAAGACGGTCAAGAAGGTGCAGAGCCTAAACGGCAAGATAGCGGCATTGAACAGGTTCGTCTCAAGGGTGACAGATAAATGCCTACCCTTCTTCCGTGTGTTGAAGAGATCTTTTGAATGGACAGACGAATGCCAGCAGGCGTTTAAAAATCTTAAGTTATATCTCTCAACTCCTCCCTTACTTAATCCATCCAAACCAGGAGAAAAGCTCTATCTGTATTTAGCCGTCTCGCAAGCCGCGGTCAGTTCAGCTTTGATAAGAGAAGAGGACGGGTTGCAGAAACCCGTTTACTTTACAAGTCGAGGGTTTTGAGGAGCAGAAGAAAGGTATCCTCAAATGCAAAAACTGGCGTTCACGTTGGTGACCACAGCACGGAAACTCAAGCTGTATTTCCAAGCCCATACTATTGTTGTCTTGACAGATAAGCCTTTGAGAAAAGCCATGAGTAGCCCCGAAGTTGCAGGACGGATGGCATTGTGGACAGTCAAGCTAAATGAATTTGATATACGATACCGTTCTCGTATTGCTATAAAGGGGCAGGTGGTAGCTAACTTCATCGCCGAGTTCACGCTCATGGAAGGCGAGGGGGCAGAAGTAGTTCCACAATGGAGCGTATATACAGACGGATCTTCAAATAAGTAAGCTGGAAGAGTAGGTGTGGTACTCTGCACCCCGGAAGGAGATAAGATCGAGTGCATGATCCGCCTGGACTTTCCTATGACCAACAATGAAGCAGAATACGAAGCTTTAGTGGCAGGATTGGACCTCACAAGAGCAGCAGGAGCTGAAAACATGATCGTATACTGCAACTCCCAAGTCGTCACCAGTCATGATAACGGTGACTATGAATGCAAAAACAGAAGAATAAAGAAGTACCTCGAGGAGGTGAAGGGTCGAATCAACGGTCTACAAATCAAATTCGTCTAAATCCCAAGGGAGGAGAACAAATACGCCGACCGCCTAGCAAAGGTCACCTCAGTAGAATACATGCTCGTCCCCGATCAGGTACTATCCTTCGTACAAACTTCTTCACTCATAGATGAAGTAATGAGTATGTAGGAAATAGGTAACGAGAACAACTGGACCACGCCTTTAGTCTCCTACCTAAAGGACGACATGCTACCGGACGGGAAGGATGTCGCTAGAAAATTGAAAGTCTGAGCATCGCGTTTTGTTCTGATAAAAGAAGCCCTATACAAAAGAGGTTTCTCCCGCCCGTACCTAAGGTGTTTGGGACCCGAGGAGGCAGACTACGTCATGAGAGAGGTCCACGAGGGGATCTACGGGAATCACTCGGGGGCACGATCGCTGGTGAACAAGTTGATTCGCGCGGGATACTACTGGCCCACTATGCAGAAGGATGCGCAGACTTATGTCAAAGCCTACGACAAGTGCCAGAGATTCGGTAACATCGTCAGACAGCCTCCAGAAGAACTCACGCCTATGATGGCCCCGTGGCCGTTCGCTCAATGGGGATTAGACATCATGGGCCCCTTCCCAACTGCGGTCAGGCAACTAAAGTTCCTAGTAGTTGGCATCGACTACTTCACCAAATGGGTAGACGCTGAAGCCCTAGCCATCATCACAGAGAAGAACATCCGAAGTTTATCTGGAAGAACATTATTTGTAGGTATGGGATACCCAGGGTGCTTGTCTCTGACAACGGAAAGCAGTTCGACAACAACGCATTTCGGGATTTCTACTCAGAGTTAGGGATCAAGAACCACTACTCGTCACCTACTCATCCACAAGCCAATGGACAGGTTGAAGTTACGAACTGATCCTTGCTCAAAATCATCAAGACTCGGCTCGAGGGGGCAAAGGGCATATGGCCGGAGGAACTACCTAGTGTTTTGTGGGCATACCGGACAACAATAAGGACACCTACAGGGGAGACGCCATTCCGACTAGCATACGGGAGCGAGGCAGTCATCCCAGCAGAAGTAGGGCTCACAAGCTACCAGGTGAACAACTATGACGAAAGTAAGAACAATGAAGCCCTTCGCCTGCAACTAGACCTAGTGGACGAAGTACGGGCAACAACAGAGCAAAGGTTGGCACGATACCAGAACCTTATGGCAAGGAACTACAATTCCAAAGTCAGGCACAAAGACTTCTAGGTCGGAGACCTAGTCTTGAGGAAAGTAATGGGGGCGGCCAAGGATCTTGCCCAAGGAAAGCTCGACCCCAACTGGGAGGGACCCTACAAAGTTACATTGTGGCAAAAGAAAGGAACCTACCATCTAGAGACATTAGATGGGCGACAGCTGCAACATCCATGGAACGCTGAGCATCTACGAAAGTACTACCAGTGAAAATGACAACATGGCAAGCAACACCCGACGGATCCTCATTTTATTCAAGTTTTGCTAGTTTTAAGTTAATTATTGCAACATTTTCCGGTTTCCTAGTTTTAACTACATAGGCAATTTATTTTTTCTTTTAAGCATTATTTTTAAGCTTCTTTTTTCTTTCGAGAACTACTTTTGGTTTAATAATAAGAGGAATATTCAGATATGACTAATGTGTCTTCTACAAAAATTTTATTAAGTCCATAGAGTGGATGGTCCATCCAAAAAGGACAGAAATCTTATTAAGTTCACAAAGTGGACGGTTCATCCAAAGAGGATGGAAATTTTAAAGTCCATAAAGTGGACGGCCCATCCAAGAAGGATGGAGACTTTATGAAGTCCATATAATGGACGGTCCATCCAATAAGGACGGAAATCTTATTTAGTCCACAAAGTGGACGGTTCATCCAAGGAGGATGGAAACTTTATTAAGTCCATAAAAGGGACGGACCATCCAATAAGGATGGAAATTTTATTTGGTCCATAATGTGGATGGTTCACCCCTGGATGGTAGTCCAGGAAGTGGACGGATGAAAGTTTTATTATCCATAAGGTGGACGGATCATCCAACTACAAAATGGACGGATCCAATTTGAAAACGAGTCAATAAATATTCACAGCCCATAAGTGGATGAACTCGTCCTAAAATGAATAATAAACACCAAGTCCATATAATGGACAGATCCAAGTAATGGTTTGATCAAAAGCTTACAGTCCACAAATGGATGGACTTGTCTTGTTATGTGAATACATCCATATAAGATTAAGTTATAACAGTAGCCCGTCATAAAGGACGGATCCCCAGTGAAAGTTATAAAAAGTTATAACAAGCTCGACAGGATATTAAAATTAACATTTCACATTTCACCAAGAAGACGGATACGTCTAAAAAGAAGATCTTTAAATCACTAGCTACATATTTAAAGTATTTTTTTTACATGCCACAAAATGACGGATAAAAATTAAAAGATTGTTCCCAAAATAGTTACAATCCAAAAAATAAAACGATAACATTTTACTGCTGAGGGGAGGTGATTTCAACATTCTTTTCAACGATTGCAGACTGATGGACGTCACCATCAACAGGCTGGGCCTGTTTCTCAAGAGGAACTGACTCCCCGTCACCAGGGGCTGCATTGTCAACAAACAAGTCCTCCGTGCTCTCAAAGATGACGGGTTGAACAGTAGCTTGGGGTTGTGTGTTTATGCTAAGTTGAGAAAAATCAAGGTCGGGATAAGCTTTCTTTGCCTGACGGATAGCATCGTCAAAACCGTCCGTGTAAAAGGTCCCAAGCTCCTCTAGGAGGGCATCAGAGTCGCGATATTCACGGATCGTTGCCTCTTTGGAGTGACGGAATTGGTCCTTGGCATCCTTGATTTCTTTCTCTTTATCTTCCAAGACCTTCCCCAACGTTTCAACCTGCTGATCAAGCTCCTTCCTAACCTTCTCCGAGAGGGAAAGTTTCTTCTCCATATTAACTCTCCAAGTCTTAAGACTGTTCAACTCCTCCTCCGTCTCATTTGCTTTCGCCCTGACACACTCCAGTGCCGTCTCATGATTCAGACACTGTCCCATCAACCCCTTCATCATCACCATAGCTTGAAAATAAAGGTTATTAGTGACGGAGTTAAGTGAACGGAAAAACAGGAAGTGGACAACATAACATACCTGGGCAAGACTAAACAGCCTCGTCTCCCCCATGGCCTCGGTAGCATGATTGCCTAAGTCCTCATAGTCATCGGTTGACATGATGGATGAAAGCTTCTCAAGAGTGTATTTGGAGTCCTCTCGAAGGAGGACGAGTGGCTTTTCTTGGGTTGTGGACGGGCTCTTCATCAAACCTTTCCCAATTCCATGCTTGGCAGGAGTGACCGTCTTCTTGCCCTCGGCCTCTAAACCCACAACGGGCTCTAAGACTGTTTTGGGTTTCTTAGGTAGACGGCTTTGTTTCTTCGGCAACTTTCTCTTTGACGGATTGGACGCACTCGTCTCCTTAAGTTGGCCTTCAACTTCTTTCTTTTTTGTTGCCTGTTACTTGATGACGGCTCTTCTTTTAGCTGCATCCATTTCTGCAAAATAGAGGACAGATGTTGAATTTTGAATAAGTATAAGAAAAACTCAAAGTGACGAACTTACGTGCTCTAACTTGGGCTTCGTATCGAAGGGCGGCTCTGGTCCGGCACAGTACCAATGCAGTGTGTTGAGATTGACCAATTTAGCCCACGTCCTCTCTTCAAGCTGGGTTTTGTTAAAAATTTTCTCCAAAAAACTGAATTGTTCAATCGTAACTGGAGGACGGTCCCGGGCTGCAAAGAAAGACGAACCATTATGCATTAAAGAAAAGTTGAAACATAAACAAGTATTTACTGACGGAGGCATACCCGACAATGGCATTATGTCCCATGTTTTGTCAACAGGCATGAATTCGGTGTCACCAAGGTGACACATCCACTCGTCACCCTCAAAAAAGAAATAACGACTCTTCCAATCTTGGTTGGAGTCAGGATTCTCACAAATAAGCCTTAGCAACGGGCCCCTAGGCACGAAGTTGTACATGCCCTTGGACTAGGTAATCTCGGAAGGACGGTAACAGTGGAAAAATTCTTCCACCGTCAACCTTCGTGCCCTGTCCGACATTGCACCATACAGGACCTCCACACTAAGGAAGACCCTCCAAGCATTTGGTGAGATCTGTTTAATGGACAGTCCAAGATATTGGAAGAGACGACGGTGGAGGGCGCTTAAGGGAAATCTGAGCCCTGCCTTCAGCATTTGCTCATAAACCCCTAAGTCTTCAAGACCCTCATAGTAACACTTCTCTGATTTATAAGGTAGACGTATGGGTATATTGTCAGGTATTTAATACTTGTTCCTAAGTGTTTTGAAGTGTTTCTCTTTGATTTTGGAAATAAAATCGTTGACCGTCCATAAGGCATGATGGATGAACTCCCTAAATCCATCTGGTCCTATGACGAATTGGATTGAGTGATCAACATCCGTTAGACCATCACTAAAGTCACCATTTAACTCCTCTGTCCCTGGATCCTCGTATATTGAAGAGGAAGCTGACAGACTCCTCTCACTGGGACTGTCATGGTCTTTGTGACCTGACGGGTACACTTCATCGTAGCCCGCTCCATCGCAGACAAACGACTGGTTACTTGATGCACTAGACATGACCTACACGTGACGGTAAATCCTAAGACTGATAGTACTATAATAGTTGACAGACGTGTAAGTGTCTCAGAAAAGTGTAAAAGTATAAAAACTTGAAGTAAAAGGGAGAAGATGCTTACCAGGACAGATTCAAATGATGACAAGTAATGGTGATAGATGCAATAGCTGAACGGTATAGGCTTCTGACAAGAGTGACGGGTGCGCTCTGATCTTGAGTTTCAGGAGAGAGTAAAGTAATGAACAGAAGAAGTCTCAGTTTATATAGGGAGAACGGCGCAGAAGATGAAGGGGCGTTTCGATTCCCGTGATCAACCATTCAGCAAACGCCACGCGTCCATCATTAATTACCCTAGGCCAGCCTGTCCAGGCTAGGGGGCATTCGTCAAAAGTTCAAAATTAAGCTATCACCCCGCATGTCCATCCACTCAGAGAGTATGGACTCACGGGGTGAGGGGGCAACTGAAGAGGAAGAATAGTGAGATGACGGATTAGAGTTTATGGATGACGGGTCCATTTGGATGGGCTTGACAGATCAAGATAAGTGGACGGATCCGGTATGAATGGACTGGGGTGGATGGGCCAATAGGCCACGTGGCGCTAATTTGGACATTATGTGTTTTCCAAGGAATCTTAAATGGAAACGACTTGCGTCTCACGATTAACCCTAGCCCATAGAATCCCAACATGGATAGAATTCTAATACGAAGAGGATTCTGGAAAATACGCCCATTAATGAGGATCTTCCCTATATGGAAAAGACTTGTTGCGCAAGCATAGGAGTTTGATTCTACACTACTATAAAAACCCAAAGACCCTAAAAAAATAGGTATGCATAATTTACCCCTCTCCAGCACTCTAGAGTTGTGAGAATAGTTCTAACTTGACCTTTGGAGGGTATTTGGCCGGCACCACACCGGTGCTCTCTGTTAGGTTTTCTCTGTTTATTGCGCAGGTATTGTTTCGAGCGTATGAGGACTGTGTAGCTCACTGGTGATTTTTCGGCTTCGTCATAAATAAACAAACAAACAACAATATCATGCAAAAGACAAGGGTATATTGTTGGTCACTTAACTCTAACATGAAGCTTAGCCTTAACATCCTCAATGGAGTCGCCACTGTGAGAGACCGCAAAATTGGGTGCTCTCAAAAAAGAGATTCAGGCGCTTTTTCAGGGCACCTCTCTTTTTGCGTAAATGGTGTGGAGTCGCCACTTATTTGTTTATACAAAAAAATAAGAAAAAACTAAATACAAAATACATGATCAAAATAGTTCATTGTCAATGATTAAATAAGGAAAAGTACAACTTTGGTAAATTAAACCTTACAAGGCTTTGAGTCCTAGTTACAATCTACCCAAAGATAAAAAAGAAAGACAAAGCACAAGTCTACCTATTCAAAAGAACTAAGTTTAGAGGCTAGATTACAGAATGGGAAGATGTTAAGCACCCATTCCACCCAAACAGAGTCTGGTCTTCTAGACTCTAATGACCAATATACCCTCTTTGCATGAAGTGAATGATATGTTGAACATACATGACACACTTGACCAAAACTAACTTACATAAATCTATCTTATGAATGTATCCTCCTTTTTTAGAAAAAATTCAGATATGTTTTTGTAAATAAAGAAAATTGATTTGATTCATGAAAAAAGAAACCAAATCTATTTTTGTGTAGATAAAAAAAATTAGTTTTGTAAAGAAAATCAAATCTATTTTTTATATAAAGAAAGAACAAGGTTTTATATCAGATCTATTTTGGAGCAAAGTTAAAAATGGTGATTTTTATTAAGAAAAATCGTATCTGTTTTGTGAACAAGAAAATCAGATTTATAAAAAAAACCAAATCTGTCTTTTATGAATAAAATAAGAAAAAGATTTTTTTTAGAAGAGGAACTACACTCATGAGATAAATCTATGTTACATGCATCACATATTAAGAAAAAGAAAAGACTTCAACCTAATTTTTAATTTCTTCTTTTAAATTCTGAAATCTGCAATTTTTGTGTCAAAGAAAACCTTGCTAAAAAAATCAGATCTGTATTCATTAAAAATACAGATCAGTTTTATGTATATATAAAAAATTAGATCAATATTTAATAAAAATACAAATTAGTTTTGAGAGTAAAAAAATCAGATCTGCATTTAATGAAAATACAAATAATTTTTTAGAGTAAAAAAGTCAGATTTGCATTTAATGAAAATACATATCAGTTTTATGTGTTAAAAAAATCAGATCTGTATTTAATAAAAATATAGATCAGTTTTATGTGTTAAAAAAAATCAGATCTGTATTTAATGAAAATATAGATCAGTTTTAAGAGTATAAAAAATTAGATCTACATTTAATGAAAATGCAGATCAGTTTTGAGAGTAAAAAATCAGATCTAAAAAATTCAGATCTATTTTGTTTTAAAAAAAATCTTTGACGGCAAATTTTGAGATTCAAAAGAAAAAATCATAACAAACAATCATCTAAGAACATATCTAAAGAAAGAAAAACAATTTAAACAAAACATGGCAATTATATCAAGAATCAGAAATAATAAAATATCCTAAACCTATTCATGCATCATCAATCCAACTTAATAAAGAAAGCTAGAAAAAGAAAAGAAATTAACTACCTCTTGCATGCATGCTCTTCTTAGTGAAAGGATATTTTAGGATTCAAAGAAATTTATTCAACTATCTTTGAAGCCTAAAATATTTTGCTTACAGAAAATAAATTCCTAAGGTAAGAGCCTCAGAACGTCTTTAACATAAGAGAGAATTGAAGAAGAGAGGAGCCAGAAAATAGGGGGGTCAGAAAGCGTGAAAAAGTCTGTTGAATTTCTAGAGGCATCCTCTATTTATAGAAGTTGGAATGCTTAAAAAAATAAGCAAAAAACGTATGGGGAAAATCCTAAAAAAAAGGAGATTTGGATAAGAGTAAGCTGATTTTTCAGATCATAACAAGCTTTAGTATTTTGATCATATCTTTTTATTCAAAATTCGGATTAATCTGAACTTTTGAAAGCTGAAGGGAAATTTGATTCTCTACAACTTTACCAGAAATAGACTAGTCCGAATTTTGAGTTATACTATGCCAAACGTCCCTTGGATCGTGAGCACGTTTTTGAAGTGTTTTCCAACTCTAAAACAATATTTGGACGAATTTTAGAGTTATTTTCATGATAAACCTCATTCCAAAGTGATAATTAGGATTTTTAAAATAATTATTTTGAATATAATTATCCCAAAAGCCTAATTATCTACAGTCTTTAAATATTATCAGCTTATTTGTTTTAATCCCATGCAACAAATCTCAGTTTAAGAAAAATACTTAACCAATCACAAAAATTCATTTAAATAATTTTAATCATTAACCAATCAAAATTAATTTCAATTAATCACACCTGATCGGATTCATCCCGTACAATGCATGCAAATCGAGAAAATTTGATCTCATGATATCTTTCAATCTGACGGTCCGATTTGGGAATCGGACATACCATCACGACCGTTAGAATCTGAAGATCATTTTTATGATATGCAATGAATAACATGTAATATAATCATGAATTTTGGGTATATGAATGGTCATTCTAGCCATCTTCCTTGATTAAATTATGGGTGCAAAATCGAGTGTCTGCAAAACAGAACCGTTGTGAGATTAATTATTCAATTAACAACTATCACCTGAATAATTAATCTCATGACTTCTAATTTCATAGACTCTCAATCTTGAGAAGATAGTGAACCCGATTATGAAATGTAGGTTACTTTGATATATCAGGAGTGAGGTCTAATTTAACAGTCAAAATCTCAGTATGTTGGGTGACCACACGTAATGTTGAGGGAATACATATTCTCAAGATGGAATCCATAATCTCTTTCTATAGAGACACAAAATATCTCATTGAGATAAGGTTAATTGGAACTAGTTATTTAGGGCCAGCCACTTTAGTAAAGAAATACTAAAGTTTATATTTAATGTGAAAGCTCAAATTAGTGTGAAACACTAGAGCTTGTTTAGACATTACAACTAGATTGCTTTTACCCTAACTTATCAAAGTGCAGAATAAGAGTAAATAAACACAATATGCTGATAACGCTGCTCTAAGCCATATCCAACCACAATAAACAATAAACTGAAAACTTAAAGAGTAGGGAAAGGAGATGCAAACACAAGATAACACCAAGATGTGTTATCGAAGAGGAAACCAAAAAACTCGGCAAAAAACCTCTCCGTGACCCTCCATGTCAAAATCGAGCCACTAGAGAGTAAAGTTGGAGTACATGAATAACAAAAGACCCTCCAAGCCTAGTCTACCCCATGTACTTGAGCCCTCCAAGCTCCTGCTACAAATGGACTTCTCGGAGTTTTGTCTTCTCTAGCTTTCCGAATCCCGCAATTCAGCTCGATTGTATGCGCCACTAAATGGCTCATTCCAATGCTTCCCAATAGCACCAAAACCTCATTTAACACTCAGATTGGGTGTGGTAAGTGTTTGGGCAAAGAACCTCTCAAGGATGTAAAGATGGAGAGGTAAGAGTAAAGGAAAACCAAAAGGTAATGTGTAGATGATTGTGGGTATAAAAATCTCTAACTCTCAAGTGTATTTTCTGGGGTTTTCTCTCTGAAAAGCACTCCTTACAATTCGTGGGTAATGAGAGTATATATAGTGTGGGTAAAGAATTTGGTAAAGCAACTTAACTTTTTGCCAAACAGAATGTTTTGTAGGTACCTCACGAGATGGCCTTTCTCGTGAAGTACTCGTGAAATGACAGGCAGACATGACTCTTCAGATTTTAGTCATGTGCTTCACACATGGCCTTTTCGCGGGTTACTTTCTCGTGAGCTTCTCGCGAGCTAGTCACGAACTGCACCGATTCATCTTTTGAAACTTAATTCTTCACCAATCTCTCACACTCATCCCTTACAAATAAACCCATATAAATACAGGGAAATGATTGAAGAAATTACAATCAAATTTGACACGAAATTAAAGCCAACAAAGGCTAGTTGGAAATCACAACTATACAATCTCCCCTTTTGGCTATTCCATGTCAAAACCCCTAAATAGACTCTATACTTAAACGTGAGTTTGGGAATAGAGGCAAAACTCACTCACACCTAAATCTAAAAGATGTGAAGCACTTAAACCATACACACATGTATCATAAAACACTTGCACATAACAAATAAACTTTATTAAGCACGAGACAAGTAAAACACAAGGCATGTATAAAGAACAAGTAAAATGCGATCAAGATAAACGCAAGATATGTGAACATATAGCATAACTTGATCATACATAAACAGTCATCAGAAATGACCACAATGATCATTTAACAGGTAAATGATCATCCGGACATGCAGTGCAATTAAGAGCAATGCAAAAATTAATTGCATGTCCAACAAACCACATGATGCATTAAAGAAACTAAAGCGAGAGGCAATAGATAACTAAAAGCATCAAGGAACGGCTATAAAAACCAAGGTACACAAAGTACTAAAGAAAAACTACGTTTTAAACTAAAGTACTTGAAAGATTTAAACAAAAGAACTGTAAATAAACATAAACTAGAAACAAAATAAGCCACCAATGGTTTTACTACTCCCCCTTAGGTTGTACTCCCCTTCAAGCTAATCTACTCCCCCTTTTGGATTGGAATGGCCAAAGGTCCTAGAAGGCATCAGACTCTGAGTCTAATCTTTCCAGATCTTGAATCTGATAAGAAAGGGCAGTGATTTGGCCTTAAAGGTATGTGAACTGCCTTGTGGAGTAGTCAATATGCGAGGTCAGCATGGCATGCATTTCTTCTACCCTTCCAAGTATAAAATCAAGGTGGTCGGGTGCTCTAGCTTATGCTTGAGAAGAAGGCTGTGGAGTATCCTCCGATACGGAAGTGAATTGATTAATCTCCTTTTCGATGTTGCCACCTTCTTCTACAACTTCATCTCTTGGGATTTGAGATGCACCAGCTTCTAGACCAGGAATGTAAGCTTTACTCCAGATAATGGTGTGCTCACTGATTGGTTCTTCCCTTTGCATGACTGGAAGACCACTTGGAATCTTCACCCTTGCCTTTGATATTAGAAACATAACAAGGCTTGGGAATGGTAGAGTTATCCTTGACTCTCTCTTCTTGATGCACTTGACGAAGAGATGGTAGATGTGACCACAAATATCAATCTCTTTGTGAGTAAAGAGATCATAAAGGAAAGTGGTCCTTGGCCCCGACAATGTAGTCAAATTCTTCACCAGATAAAGGTTGAAGATCATGATATAGGCCAAAGCCCTCATCTCTAGAGAAAACTCAATCGTGTGCAAGGCCTTCTTCTTGAGTTGACCTCCAAGAACTTCCACAAGAGGCTCAATCTTCTCTTTCCTCTCATCATAGTGTAGAGAGGTATCTAGAGTCATTGGACGGATCTCTAACAGCTCTTGGAGTGATTCTCTAGAGACTGTGAACTCTCTCCCCCTAACCCAGCAGTTGATGTGGTCGCCGTCCACAAACGCATTCGTAAAGAATTCCTTGATGATGCACTTATACACATCACTGGTAGGCTTCAGTAATTTGGTCCATGTCCTTTCCTTGAACACTTTCAGAATGAATGTGTTCTCCAAGGACTCAATGTCCACACTCCTTTCCATGACGATAGAAGCATTTTTGTATTGATCATAGTAGGCCATGTTAGCATCGTTGTTTCTAAATGAATCAAGGGAGTGGCGAGGACGCTTTGCTGATTTCTTTGCAGCTGACTTACGAGGAGACATCTACAAAACAAACAAACACACAAACCATACACAAACATGGTAACAAATTTGATTAGATACAAGTTAGTCCATAAACAAGAACAAATTAAGAAAAGTTGTCCTAAAATGGAAATAGACAAGCAAACATAGACACATGGACATGTTATAAGTGCTAAAGAGTGCTTATGGTATGCATGTGTAATGCATGAGCAATGCATGAACAAACACACATAGAGCAAAATGTGTAAAACACACAACCAATGATCAAAACATGTTAAACATGCATAATCATGGTAATCCCCAAAAATTGGTACTTAATGGAGTCCAAAACAATGAAAAAATACCATATAGGCATTTTATCAAACACTTAGAGTGCACACACTACACTAACATATGATACAATGCATGAACATATGAAAAACATGCCTAAATACATGTTGTTTTTGCCACAAGGGGCCAACAAAAACACAAACAAACTCAAAGGGACATAACCCAATAAAAAAAAATGAAAAGATTTGACAAAAATTGAAGTTTTCCCAAGCCCTTTTGAAATAACCCCAACTCTAGAAATCTAAGAATTTAAGGCTTAATCTAAGGAATCAAAGAGTAAAAGATGTTGAAACATACCTTAGATAAGTCTTAGAGTTGAAATCCTCTGAGTTTTGGTTGAGATTTGAGAGAAAATAGTGTTTTGGATTGAAAGAGGCATGGAGGAGGCAAAAAGAAATTTTTGAAAAAATTGTCACTATTTGCCCTTTTAAAAACTGAAAATCCGCTCATTTCGCGGGATAGCTTCTCGTGAAGTACTCGCAGGATACTCGCGAAATGCCTCAAATGCACACAACAAGTTGTAAGGTTGAATTTATTCAACCATCTAATTGGCTTTATTTTGTGCCAAATTTGCTTGTAATTCAGCATTTAGTAACCCTGTATTTAGGTGGGTTTGATGTAAGGGTAGTGAGTGAGATAGAGTGAAGATTGCTCAAGAGTGTGCAAGAAAACAGAGACTCGCGGCTGGGACTCGCGGGTGACTCGCGGCTTCAAGCCGCCAGACGCAGCACACGTGCCAAGCATGCTGGAAGGTGAACAGTCATGCAAGCTGGAGCACTACAGGACAACTGGCCATACGGTTATCTCGCGACTGGATCTCGCGACTTGGTCAAGCCGCGAGGTCAAGCCGCGAGCCACCCCTGTTTTGTTAAACCTGACGTTTCACATTCCTCTCCCACTCTAGTATAAATACCCCTTTTACCCACGATTGAGAGAGAGCTTCCAGAGAGAATTTTGAGAGAGAAACCCTAAAGAAAAACAAGATTGATTCACCCACAATCTATACCTTAGAGTCTCTCCAAATTCCCCAACTCTCTTCCTCTCCATTGTCAAAGCCTTGAGAGGCATTATACCAAACCTGGTTCTCACCATCATCATCACTGTGAGACAGTTGTTTGGATTTCTGGGAAGCAGTTAGGAAGGAACCAATCTTTATTGGTTGATGCTATGGTCTAGTAGCGGAATCCGGGAAGCTAGAAAAGAAAAAGGTTCGACGCAACCTCGTTGGAGCAAGAAGCTTGGAGGGCTTAGGTGCACTGGGTAGATTAGGCTTGGAGGGTCTATTGCTGTCCTTGTATCCCAACTATATTTTCTAGTGGATTGTTTACCGCTTGGAGGGCGGCGGAGAGGTTTTACGCCGAGGGCTTCGGTTTCCTCTTCGATAACACATCGCGTGTTGTCTTTGTGTTTGCATCTTCCTTCCTCTCTATCTTTGCCTTTTTATTATCTGCTATGGATTTTATTTTGTTATGGCTTAGATAGTCTTTAACCAATTTCATATTATAGCATATGTTAAGTTTCCGCACACTAGTTGTTTGACATATTGCTTGAATTGGTTAAGTTGTAATTTGGGGATCTAAACGTTTAAAGGTGTTTTTACACGTTTTTGAACTTTCAATTGGTATCAGAGCGGGTACACTGTTATTGGTTTCATTACCATTGTGTGATCCTTGACTCCCTTTTGAGATGGATAGGTCTCAATCCCTAAATGCACCTCCATATTTTGATGGTAGTAATTATGCTTTTTGGAAGGTTCGCATGAGAGCATTTCTGTGCTCCATTGATGAATCTGTTTGGGATGCAGTTGAGAGTGGTTGGACTAGACCTGAGGCAGCCAAATCCACATGGGATAAGGCAGCACTCGCTGCATCTAATGCTAACAGTAAAGCTTTAAATGCTATTTTCTGTGGTGTGTCTCCAGATGAATTTCACAGGATTTCTCACATCACCGTTGCCAAAGAAGCATGGGAGATATTGGAAACTACCTACGAAGGCATGAAGAAAGTGAAAGACACCAAGTTGCAAATGCTGACCACTCGGTTTGAGGAGCTCAAAATGAGTGAGGATGAGTCCTTCGACTCTTTCTATGGGAAGCTGAATGAGGTGGTAGTCAGCAAGTTCAATTTGGGGGAGAAAACGGAGGATTCTAAAATCGTAAGGAAGATCCTTCGATCATTGCCAGAAAGTTTTCGTGCTAAAGTGACAGCGATTGAAGAGAGCAAGGACCTAGATGACATCAAAGTCCAAGAGCTGGTTGGTTCTCTTCAGACTTATGAGATGTCGCTGCCCAACCAACGGAAGAGTAAATCTCTTGCTCTTAAGACCATTAATGAGAAGGTAGAAGTCCATGACTCATCGGAAGACGATGTGGTTGACAAAGATGTTGCATACCTTGTCAAAAATTTCAGAAAGTTCTTGAAATTCAAGAATAATGGCAAATTTGATGATAGAAGAAAATTCCAAAGTTCTGGAAGGGAGAAAAGGGAATTCAAAAAGAAAGATGGAAAAGAATCCCAACCTATACAAGGTGTCACTTGCTTCGAATGTAACGGGCATGGACACTTTAAGAAGGAATGTCCGAATTATTTGAAATCGAAAGGTAAAGTGTATGCCACGACATTGAGTGACTCGGATTCGTCTGACTCAGAATCTGAAGAGAGCTGTGATGGAGAGGGGAACTATTCAGCTTTTATGACCATTGCTCATGTTGAGTCTTCAGATGAGTTGAATCTGCTTGTACAAGACCTTGGAGAACATAGTGATGATGAATCACTAGGAATTGTTGAAGAATCAGATGCTGAACAAGATGAAAGCACAGCAAATCTTCAAGAGAATTATAACTCACTCTTGGAAAAGTCGGGTGAGTACACAAGGATGGCCAAGGCTGCTGTGAGAAAAATGAAGAAGGCAGAGGAGGACTACAAAAGTCTCCTAATCTGATATAGGGAGGCCAAATGCGAGATAGAAACTTTGAATGGTGAGTTGTCCGAAGCTTACACAAAAGTGAGATTTCTTGAGAATGAGGTTGTGCAAGCAAATGCTAAAATAGAGAGGGTCACCACCAAGAAGCTAGATGATGTTATCTCATCTCAAAAGAGCTTTTTAGACAAATCCGGATTGGGATATACCGGAGGAAGTAGCTCATCTGGAAATGTCACTAAAGAAGTGAAGTTTGTTAAGGCTAAAGATCCAGTTGATGTTGGTCCTACTGCTGAGAAGCCCAAGATAGAAGAGAAGAGAAATGTGGGAAACGAACGGTTGCTGAATTCCCGTAATCAATATGTGGGCAGGTCTGAATCTCGTGCCAAATCTCGTCCACGACCACAAAAAGGTCCTAGAGCGACTTATGTGTGTCATTATTGCGGACTTCAAGGGCATACTCGACCAAATTGCCAAAAGCTGAGAGCAAAGAACAGTGCAACTCCTCAAAGGTCAGGAGGACCTAGAAATGATAGAAGAATTTGGGCAGGTGATCAATCTAGAGATCAGAATGGTGATCCTGGAATGATGAACGTGATGAAGATGATTGGTGCATTCACCAACTGCTTGGAAAGCTTCTCACGAAGGTTTGAAAGCCCTAACTCCCGTACCCAATCCTATAAGGAAATCACCCCAAACGCAAGTGACGTGTGGGTGAAAAAGGGTACTCATGCATAAGCATTAGAACATGTCCATGCATTAATACTTCCTATGCTTTGTGACAATGTTTGTTTGTTTTACTTGCTGTTTTTGCTATTGGTTGTTTGCTTGTCTTTTTGTGCATATTTTTTATTTTTGTCTTATCAATCTTTTTGCTTCTTGTGTCAAAAAATCCAAAAATCACATAAAAATTAGAAAATCAAAAAGCTTGATTGACTTTGTTGAGTTTTTGTCTCAAAACTTGTTTTGCCTTGTACCTTTGTGCTAATGGCTTTGTGCATTTTCGAGCATTTCTTGTCTTCATGCACTCATATCACTGTGGGAAAAATCTTGAAATCTATGTGATTGTTGTAAATAGATCTTCAAACTTGTCATGAATGATTAGTGAATGGTTATGTTGATCTTGAGACATGCATAGACTTGTGTCTATATATCTTCCCACTCTTTATTTTTGTTTTGCTAAAAAGAGCTCACCAAATGTAAATCTCCAAATGAAAAGAGATATTGAGTTGCAAAAGCCTGTCGCACATTCTAGTATTTGACTAGGAAAAAGGGTAAGCGACCTAATATTAAAGTGAATGTTTTTTTTTTTTTTTCAAAAAGCCAAAGGCTTATTCATCAAAAAGAAATGTCAAATATCACTCTCACAATGAGAGGTGATTGCCTCAAAAGATCAAAAAGATCAAATGTTGATTAAAAGTGGAGTCAAATGTAAAGCTCCAAGTCATGTTATCAAGTTTTGTGGGAGGTCATATATACATACTTCTATAATTGAGATGGGTCACATGATCTAGTGCTAATTGTGTATGTCTTGGTTGAATTGATCATTGAAGCTTCACATTAGACTAAGGACTATCTCATTGTTGATATCCACACACAACACACAAGTTTATGTTCAATAAATGCCATATTCATTTGTGTGATTGTACTTGATAAAATGTGTTTTCACATGCTCAATCTTTGTTAAATCAAGCACAAAAAGATTTTTGAGTGTTTTAGGTGTTTTTGGAAAGTATTTTGTTTGAAAAATCTGAAAATTTCAAAAATCCAGTTTTGCCCTGTTTTGGCGGCTCAGTCGCGGGTATGTCAAGTCGCGAGCCTCAGTCGCATCTTCACTGGTCATTTTTGGCGACTTGTTCGCGAGTGGAAGGTCCAGTCGCGAGGTTCACTCAGAAATTTTCGCGGCTCAGCTCGCGACTCATTCGCGGGTAGACCTTCCAGTCGCGAAAAACACTTAGAAGAATTTTTCAAATTTTTGTCCTTAAGTGTTTTGGCGGCTTGAACTGGCGACTGTGTGGCGACTTAATCAAGTCGCGAAAATCGCGTGTTTGGCAGAAACAGGAGCAGTTTTTAAATCTTTTTCAGTTTTCCCTCGAACATTTGTAACTGTTCATTTTCCATGTTCACTCTTCAAGCTAGCAGAAGTCACTCCTCTAACACACCAAGGAGTGCTCACATCTCTCCGGTTACTCCATCTGCCCCTGAATCAAAGACACCTGCACATACCACATCTACTTCGCGTGCTGCTCCTGAAGCTTCACAGGCTAGTATTCCACAAGCACAAACTGCTCCTCATACTGATAGAGTGGGCAGTGTACTTGAGCATATTCAGAAACGCATTGATGAGATTGTGGCACTTCTCTACTCCACAAACAACCATGTACAAATGCGTCTTGAGACTATGGAGAATCAGCTAGATGCTATTCAACAAAGGTTGGACGAGAGCCTTTAGCTATTCGTGCCAAAAAGGGGGAGAGCATTCAGTAAGGGGGAGAAAGTTCAAAGGGAAGTGAGCATAAGTGTGCATAGTGATAGGGGGAGTTTTCACATACTTTTGCCATACTTTTGTTTTAAGTCTTATTCTCTAAACTTGTCTTTTATGGGTTTGATACACTGTGTTTTTGGTGTATAGTTGTTTCTAACTCTTATCTATACTCTTGGTTTAAACTTTAACATATTTTGATGATGTTATTCAGGATGTTTTGTGGTCTGTACCCATGTGCTTTTGTAAACTTTTAGGGTTAATGTTTTATGCATATTTTGTAGGCTTTATGGTATGTACCTTGCTTAATGCAGCCTTTATGCTATGTTGAAATCAGTACTTTGATCTAAATGTTCTGCATTTTGGTTTATGTACTGTCACTCTTGTGCCCTTGTAGGATTGTTCCTAGATGCATATACCTTGTGTGTTATGCATTGGTTGAGTGTTGAACATACAAGTGTCTTGCCTTGTGCTTGTTAACTTGTATGTCCTTGTGTTCATTCCAAGTGTGAATGAGCACTGTGATCACTACCTTGTGGTGTTCACTTGGTTGATCAAGCCATGGTTTGTTTCTTAACTCCATCTTTGCTTGATCACATATTGCCTGTTTCATATGCATTTTATAATTTTCTGCTTACAATGATCATGGTGTATTGTTGTGTTTCAGGAGTATTATGTTCATATGATTCAAGTGCTTCACAGCTTCTAGAGTTAGGTGTGAGTGAGTTTTGTTCAACTGTTCCCAACTCACATGTTAAGTCTAGAGTCTGTTTTAGGGTTTTGTCACGGAATAGCCAAAGGGGGAGATTGTAAGGTTGAATTTATTCAACCATCTAATTGGCTTTATTCCATGCCAAATTTGCTTGTAATTCAGCATTTAGTAACCCTGTATTTAGGTGGGTTTGATGTAAGGGTAGTGAGTGAGATAGAGTGAAGATTGCTCAAGAGTGTGCAAGAAAACAGAGACTCGCGGCTGGGACTCGCGGGTGACTCGCGGCTTCAAGCCGCCAGACGCAGCACACGTGCCAAGCATGCTGGAAGGTGAACAGTCATGCAAGCTGGAGCACTACAGGACAACTGGCCATACGGTTATCTCGCGACTGGATCTCGTGACTTGGTCAAGCCGCGAGGTCAAGCCGCGAGCCACCCCTGTTTTGTTAAACCTGACGTTTCACATTCCTCTCCCACTCTAGTATAAATACCCCTTTTACCCACGATTGAGAGAGAGCTTCCAGAGAGAATTTTGAGAGAGAAACCCTAAAGAAAAACAAGATTGATTCACCCACAATCTATACCTTAGAGTCTCTCCAAATTCCCCAACTCTCTTCCTCTCCATTGTCAAATCCTTGAGAGCCATTATACCAAACCTGGTTCTCACCATCATCATCACTGTGAGACAGTTGTTTGGATTTCTGGGAAGCAGTTAGGAAGGAACCAATCTTCATTGGTTGATGCTATGGTCTAGTAGCGGAATCCGGGAAGCTAGAAAAGAAAAAGGTTCGGCGCAACCTCGTTGGAGCAAGAAGCTTGGAGGGCTTAGGTGCACTGGGTAGATTAGGCTTGGAGGGTCTATTGCTGTCCTTGTATCCCAACTGTATTTTCTAGTGGATTGTTTACCGCTTGGAGGGCGGCGGAGAGGTTTTACGCCGAGGGCTTCGGTTTCCTCTTCGATAACACATCGCGTGTTGTCTTTGTGTTTGCATCTTCCTTCCTCTCTATCTTTGCCTTTTTATTATCTGCTGTGGATTTTATTTTGTTATGGCTTAGATAGTTTTTAACCAATTTCATATTATAGCATATGTTAAGTTTCCGCACACTAGTTGTTTGACATATTGCTTGAATTGGTTAAGTTGTAATTTGGGGGTCTAAACGTTCAAAGGTGTTTTTACACGTTTTTGAACTTTCACAAGTTTCGCTGGAAGTTGTTTCTCACGAAGTAGTCGCAAGGGACTCGTGAAACTCTCTATGTAAAATTTTGGAAGAAATAAAAATTAGCTTCCTCATTTTCGCGGTTAGGCTGCGAGATACCTTTTCTCGCGACTTACTCATGAAAATGCCTCTTGATGAGTTTTTCAACAAAACATATTTGGCTTTTTGGAAAAACTCTCAAAACACAATTGATACACAAAAGCACTTTCAAAAACAAATAAAATACTTAAAAATCTTTTTGGGTTTGATCATCAAGCAATTGAGTATACACAAGTCACATTTGAACACGTACAATCACACAAATGAAATAGGCATTCATTAAACATTAGTCTTGTGTGTTGTATGTGTGAATCAAGTATGAACTAGACCATAGTCTAGTATGAAGCTTCAATGATCAATTCAATCAAGTTATACACAACTGACACGAAGTCAAGTGACCTATCTCACTAGTAGAAATGAACATATATGACCCCTCCTCCCCCCCACCAAAGTGTTTACATTTGATTGAAAGCTTTTCAATTAGCTTCCATTTTTCATACTTTGTGATCAATACAACTCAATTTTTAAGCAGCGATGCCATGAAATATTTTATATTTCTTTAATAAATAAGCCTTTGTCTTTGGCATCATACATTTTTGGATACAATTTGCTCCACCTTTTCCTAGTCAAACTAGTTTTTGAAGCAAGGCTTTTTCAGCTCTTTCTCTTTTTAGAGATTGATGTTTGTAGAGCTTTTTATATAAAATTAAATAAATGTGAGGAGATATATAGGCACAAGTCTACGCATGTATTAAGATCAAACAAGACTATTGACTAATCATTCACGACAAGCTTGAAAATCTATTTATAACAATCAAATGTAGATTTCTAGATTTTGCTCACACTTAAAAAATTATGCATACATAACAAATTAAGCTTGTAAATGCACTACGCCATAGTACGAAGGTATTAGGCCAAACTCAACATGTGATATACACAACACAAGCGATCAAAATTTTTGAGATTTTATACTATTTATGGGTTTTTGAATTTTTGACACACTCAAAAACAAAGCATTAAAGTAAGATCAACAAAAACAATGCATATAAAGAAATGCAAAATGCACAAATACATGATAATGAAGCATCTAATGCATAAAGAGTCCTATAAAGATCGAAAGAATTAGACCAAAGATCAAAAGAGCATAAGCTCAACCATAGGAACCCTTCCTCATCCAAACGAAATGATTATTTGGAATTAGTGTCTCATGAGAAGAGAGACGAGGGTTGGAAGAATGAGAACCAAAGATGCACATAGACAAGGAGGTAAGAGCATTAACCACATGCTTCAACAACTTACCACTTTTAATCAAATCCGGTCTAGCTTGCAAAGCACAACTTCCAAGAAGCTCAAGTTTCTCTTTTCTTTTGATTCTTTTAAGAGCTTGAAACTTAGAGCAATGAGGTGTAAGATGACCAAAGGCACCACAATGGTGACAAACAATGTGTTTAGTTCCACTAGGCTTTTTAGGGAGGGATCTAGCAACATAGTTTTGTTCTCTCTTTAACATGGAACATTGAGGTCTTATGTAACTGATAACACTGCAATGGTGGCAAGTAGGAACAAACTTAGATCCATTCAAATCCCTAGGATGGGACCTAAACGAAGGCTTAGGCTTAAGAGCCTTTCTCTCCACTTTTTGGTTTCTTTTGTGTGGAATAATGTACACCAATTTGTCTTTAGAGGTAGAACTTACAATAGGCACAAAATCGGGCAACACAACATGGTTACAACAAAGATTTTCTTCCTTTTTAGCAATAGATTCAGCAAACAAACACTTGGCATGCATCTTAAGAGATTCATTTTCACATTTAAGATCATCAAGAAGTTTGTTAGACAAAACAAATTTAGCATCCAAGTCCACATTCAAACTCTTTCATCTTTTCAAAAGAATTTTCAGCAAGTTTCATATACTTTTCAACCAATTTGTTAAATTCAATGAGCTTAGCAATCAAATCATCATTTTCACTAGTAAACTTGCTAAATTCTCATGAAACTTCTTAAACTTTTTCTTCAAGAGTTTGACATTTGGAATTTTAACAACACCCATAGATTCATGTAACATGTCATCACAGTCAAGAGGATTAACACTCATAGAGGCATTTTCACAAACACATGGCATGTTACAATCAACATCATCCAAAACATGCAACAAAGCATACAAACCACTATCCATAGCAATAAACACAATGGGTTAAGGATCACACTAAGGTATTTAAATCAAAACAAGTGTACCCGCTCTGATACCAATTGAGGAAACTGAAGAACTCGGCGAAAAACTCTCCGCAACCTTCCAAGTAGAAATCGATCCACTAGAGAATAAAGTTGGAGTACATGAATAACAAAAGACCCTCCAAGCCTAGTCTACCCCATGTACTTGAGCCCTTCAAGCTCCTACTACTAACGGACTTCTCGGAGTCTTGTCTTCTCTAACTTTTCGGATCCCGCAATTCAGCCTGATTGCATCTGCCACTAAATGGCTCATTCCAATACTTCCCAACAGTACCAAAACCTCACTTAACATTCAGATTTGGTGTGGTAAATGTTTAGGCTAAAATCCTCTCAAGGATGTAAAAAGGTAGGAGTAAAGGAAAACCAAGAGGTAATATGTAGATGATTGTGGGTATAACAATCTCTAACTTTCAAGTGTATTTGCTAGGGTTTTCTCTCTAAAAAGCACTCCTTGCAATTCGTGGGAAATGAGGGTATATTTAGTGCGGGTAAAGAATTTGGTAAAGCAACTTAAATTTTTGCCAAACAAAATGTTTTACTGATACCTCACGAGATGGCCTTTCTCGCAACGTACTCGCGAAATGACAAGTTGGCATGACTATTCAGCTTCTAGTCATGTGCTTCACACGTGGCCTTTTCGCAAATTGCTTTCTCATGAGCTTCTCACAAACTAGTCGCGAACTGTACTGATTCATCTTTTGAAACTTGATTCTTCACCAATCTCTCATACTCATCCCTTACAAATAAACTCACATAAATATAGGGAAATGATTGAAGAACTCGGCGAAAAACCTCTCTGCGACCATCCAAGTCGAAATCGATCCACTAGAGAATAAAGTTCAAATACACGAATAACAAAAGAACCTCTAAGCCTAGTCTACCCCATGTACTTGAGCTCTCCAAGCTCCTGCTACCAACGGACTTCTTAGAGTCTTGTCTTCTCTAACTTTCTGGATCCCGCAATTCAGCCCGATTGCATCCGCCACTAAATGGCTCCTTCCAATACTTCCCAACAGCACCAAAACCTCACTTAACACTCAAATTGGGATTAGGTACGGTAAGTGTTTGAGTTAAGAACCTTTCAAGGATGTAGAGATGGAGAGGTAGGAGTAGAGGAAAACCAAGAGGTAATATGTAGATGATTGGGGGTATAACAATTTGTAACTCTCAAATGTATTTGTTAGGGTTTTCTCTCTGAAAAGCACTCCTTACAATTCATGGGTAATGAAGGTATATATAGTATGGGTAAAGAATTTGGTAAAGTAACTTAACTTTTTGCCAAACAGAATGTTTTGCGGGTACCTCGCGAGATGGCCTTTCTTGCAAAGTACTCGCGAAATGACAGGCTGGCATGATTCTTTAGCTTCTAATCGTATGCTTCACATGTGGCCTTTTCGTGGGTTGCTTTCTCGCGAGCTTCTCGCAAGCTAGTCGCAAACTGCACTGATTCATCTTTTGAAGCTTGATTCTTCACCAATCTCTCACACTCATCTCTTACAAATAAACCCACATAAATACAGGGAAATTATTGAAGAAATTACAATTAAATTTGGCACGGAATTAAAGCCAACAAAGGCTAGTTGGAAATCAAAACTTTACATAATGAAATTAGATTTCTTAAATATGAATAACTAAAATATTAAACCGATACTCAAGGAATAAAATAATTTTTTACAAAATGACAATTCATTATGACTTTGTTTACTATGGATATTTCATGGAAGGGTCAAATGATATCATATTAGAGTCTTGGGATATAATTTATTAATAAGGTCTAAATTGCAATTATATTTCCATAGTGGGACTTGTTATATAATTAATAGTAACTTTAGACTTGTCAAGAGTTGACAGTTAAGCCCGAAGCTCATTGGAGCTAGAGCCTTATTTGTCCTTTTAGTCCCATCCCAAGCCATGAACTAAACCCCAATTAGGCTGGCCCAAAAGGCAAACCCAATTAGATAATCAGTTATTTATTTAATAAAAGTTATTAAATAAAGTAACTGCCAAGTTAGTTAAAACATACGTATGATTAAAAGAAGAAAAAAACATTTTTTCTCTGTAGTATCTTTGAACACACTTTTACAAAAGGAAAATCAAAGTACTTAATAACTGATTGAGAGACCACTCATCTTGGGCATCATGTGGAATTGGGATGAAGATTGAAAGTTTTCTCAAGTCTTATTTTCAAATTTACTGCATCAAGTTACGCTTTGTTCTAGAATTCAAGGTTATATGTTATCTCTCGTGAATGAAGTAAATCCTTGTCTTGCTTCTGCTTTGGGTTTTATATGAGATGTAAAACCAGTTTTACGAACAATAAAGTCACCAACAGCTTCTCAAAAAAAAAAAAAAGTCACCAACAGGGTGGTACTCCCTTGACATATTACAAACATACCCTCCATCTGAAGAGTTTTCAAACCTAACCTCATATGCAATACACTTCTTTGTTCTAGAATTCAAGGTTATATGTTATCTCTCATGAATAAAGTAGATCCTTGTGTTGCTTTTGTTGCATGTTTTGTATGAGATGCAAAACCAGTTTTTCCAACACTGCTCTGTGTGAGGTCTGTTTTGGGCAAGGTTTTTGAGTTTCCTTTGTGGGACCTCTTTTCCTTGTTTCCTATGTTTTGCGGTAATGAAATTTTCCGAAACAATCTTGCTGAATGCAATCTACAATGTTTGAAAAACTTAAAACGTGCAAGTCCGAGTGGAAAGCACGAACAAATAACAAACACACTCATAAAGAAGCCTATTTAGACATTTTCTCAAACACTTCGTACGCACTTAGTAATGTACTTGAAATTTCATATCATAGCCACTTCATACACTTTAAAAATCATGGTATTCATTTAAAGTTACAATAGCTGTTTCTATGCATATTTCTTATTCATATATGTGTAAGACAGATTCATACCTTTAGATAATTGGGAAATTATAATCATTCGTAATGTTTGTTATCTTGTAGTTTCTTTGATATTTGGATGTAATCAAATTGGGGCAATTTCAATTCAAAAAGCAAGCAAGTACGGTTTGGATTTTTAAAATATTCAAAAATTGTGCATCCATGTATTGGCTGTATGTATAACTATATAATCTTCATTGGCCTTTTTGAGCTTTGAACTCTGGATATGGGCGTGCTAGTGAGGGTCTCACATGGGTTCTGATACATTTTTTTTTCTTTATTGTATACTTTAAGCTATTCTCAACACTTTATTTATTTTTTCCTGCACTAGGTGTAATATTTTCTTTTGGTCCAATGAAATCTAGCCCAAATGACACCTCCTCCCCTTGTAAGATCATGATTCATGAAGGAGGGTAAGGTTGTGGGTTTAAGAGCGTAATGTATTGTTTTGCTCCATTTTCTGCATGTCTATGTAATTTTTTTTTTCTTTTATTTATTTATTTTTATTAATTGATTGATTTTGTGTAGTACTAGGTCATGGATTAATAGAAGTTGCTCAACCTGATTCAAATGAGCCTTCACAACCCATTGCTGCCAGTGCAAGACCTGCTGCCACTGCACATGTTGATATATGAGTTCATGAGTAATGGGAGCTTGGCAAACCTTCTATATTGTAAGCTTAGAACCCTCTTTAATATCCATATCAATCATCTGATAGTAACTAATTATGTGCATAAAGGTTATAGTACTAGTTATTAGTCTTTTCATTCCTTTTTTTTTCATTTCAATCATCTGTCTGAAGCTGATAAATGAGCTTTTGAAGCATCTGTTTTAGGTGCTGCCCTGAAAATTCCTTTAGTGGGATGGGCAGGAAATGAGCATCAGTAACAAATTGCTTTTGGCTTGTTGTGCAGATCATTAGGAACCTACTTTCCATGTCTCTTTGACTTTTATAATTTTATTTGTGGGGGACTTATATTTCTGATTGCATTCTTTGTATTTGAAGAGTTATTTGTGGATGAGTCTAGCAGCAGCAGGAGCAGAGAAGAACCATTCAATTGCTTCACTGCTGCTGCTTTGTTTTTTGGGGTCAGGGCAATTAAGTGGGCAGTGAAGAAGCTGAAAGCTAGTTAGGTAAGCTCTCTATCTCTCTCTAGATTTTCTCTCTTTTCTAAACACTACCTCACTACACACACACTCTCTCTCTCTCCCCTTTGAAAGTATAAAAACAAAAGACTGGTAAGAGTGGCAGTGAGTGAGAGAAGTGTTTGTGTGTTGTGATGTATTGTGTATATTGTACTGTGTTTATGTTGTTTAGTTTGAGAGTTGAGTTGGGTTTGGTGCTTTGAGTGCATCCAGATCTCTGCTTCAAATACTGCTCGTTCACTTGACCTTAACCTCTGACACTCTTTTATTTAAAAAACTCAATACCATGCATTTTTTTTTCTTCTTTCTTTTCCCAGGCCAATTTGTAAGAAAATTCCACACTCTCAATCATGTGTTTCTTTATATACATGTTTGTGATAAAGTTGACATTTTTTTTTGCAGGAAACTATGCAATATTGTCTCAAGAACTATGATATGTACTAAATATTTGAGTAGCTGAGGTTGCAGGAGAGGATGCATATAAACATTTGTCAATGTTTGTATTTTGTTGCATGTCTTGTTCATTGTTTAGTGCTATGGGATGTTTGGATATTTTGTTGCTTGTTTTTTTTTTTTTTTTTTATCGTTTAGTGCTATGGGATGTTTGGAACCGTGTGCTTCTAGTGCCATGGGATGAGAATAGGTAGATCTTTTAGATTAGAATCTTTATGACTTTGAGATTATTATGATGTAAAATATCTTTCAAAATTAAAGTTTTCATAATTAGCCTTCCTCCAATAGACTTTGATTCCAAATTTGAATTCCATTTTGAATTTAAACTTTGCTTTGGAAGGAAATAAATTAAGAGGGTGGAATAAATTCTGATTACATTTCCTAAATAAGTTGGGTCATTATCATTAATGAATTTAATTCCAAAAGATTTTCTCTTAAAAGTTAAATTTTAAATTGAATAAAATTTGGCAAGTGATAAAGTGTCATAAATATTGAGATTTGGTCAAGTTTCCAAATTGGAAAGACATTTGGTGATTTGGTCAAGTTTTCAAATTGGAAAAAAATTTGGTAATAATGCCAATGTTATAGAAAAAAACCCAAAAATAGCAAAAGATCCAACATCGAAAGAAAATACCATTTTAGTCCTTACATTTTAGGGTCACAGTCAATTTGATCTTTTCATTTTATTAGCAATCAATTTGGTCCTTATTATTGTCAATTTGCAGTCAATTTGATCCATACCATTAAGTAATTAACTCACTGACAGAAAATGCTTACATGACAAACAGTGTACACAGTTGACAGAATTGATACTGATGTGGATAATAAATTAATATTAAAAAGTTTTAATCAACATTAAAAAAATAACACCGAAGCGTTTATCTTTTTTTTTTTTTTAAAGCCACTGGACCATGTAATTAAATTAATTTTTTTTTTAAGCTACTAGACCATGTAATTAAATAACATAAAAAAAGAGTTTAAAAGATTAAAATAATTCCTTGAAAAATTCAACTTCTCATTTTCCATTTATTTTTCTTAGGAAACAAACACAAACAAGCCCAGAAAATCATTTCCTCAACAAAAAAAAAAAAAAAAAAAAAAAAAAAAAAAAACTAGACACAAGATCAAAACAACAAAATCATCGTGTTTGTTTGTTTCTCAACATTACCTATACTTTTCTTGACAACTAAACAAAACAAAATTGGAATCTTTTATTTCCCCTCATCAAAATCACACCCCAAAAATACCATCAAACCCAACAAATACCCAACCCTCTGTGTCAAAAATAAACTTACTAGTCAACACAACTAGTATCTAAGGCCCTATGCTTATATCCAATCCTCCCATCAATATTGGTGTTGTTAGTGGATAAGCCAAATTAAAATAAAATATTAGAGCAAAATCTTAGACAAGAAAGTTTAAAAATGAAAAAGCTTTTGCTAAATAGGCTTCTTGGCGATTTCACAAATGGCAAAGAGAGATTTGGAACTAAGGAAAACTCTTAAAATCGAATGGACTTCCTTGAACGAGAAAGTGGGCCTATGCAAAACATAGAGAGAGAAATATGATTTGAGTCGAGAGAGAGAGTGGGTATGAGCAAAGCCAATCGAGAAAGAGGGTTTGACTTATGCGAAACAATGAGAAGGCTTGAGATCTAGCCATGGAAGCCCAGTGGTGGCAGGAAAGCTCTTTAAGCTTGTTCATGGAGAATGCGAAGAGACTAGGGAGAGAGATAGAGAGAGAAAGTGAGAAAGTTAAATGGGGAATTATTATGCACACCGTTTCTAAGGGTACAAGGCTATTAACAAGTTGATTTGGTTGTTTTGGTTTTGCCCTTGGGTTTTATTTTCTAGGTTTATGTGTATTTGATTCCGTGTTTGTTTAGCAAGAAAAGAAAACAAATAGAAAATTAAAACAATCTTGTTATGGTAGGCCTTTTTGTGGTTAAAGTGGGCTGGGCTGCCTCCTGCGGTATTGGGCCCGAGTATTCTGAGTAAGAGAGTTGAGACCGGTCCAACTGCAACTCAATTTGGTCTGGCTTGTGCGCAAACTATGTCTCGTCTGCCAGGGGCACGCTTACGGCAGGCAGAACGTGGTGCCTATCCTCTATTTCTGCCGCAAAAGGAACTTTTCTCCAGTTTCTGCCGCAGAATGAATTTTTCTCCAGTTTCTGCCGCAGGACTGACTTTTCTGCTATGCAGCAAAAATTTTCTGCTGTGCAATAAAGCTTCCTACTGTGCAGTAAAGCTTTTTGCTGCGTATTGAAGCTGCCTGCTGTGCTTTAAAGCCTTCTGCCGTGCAGTAAAGCCTTTTGCAATGTGAATGACTACTCTTCGTTTTTACTGCAAAAACACTTTTCTACTTCCTGCATATAAACAAATCTAAAACCCAAAGAAAATACCCATCAAACAAATGTTAGTTTAAATGGGTTAGCATATTCTCAAATATATACATACATATATGAGCAAATACACTTATACGTATTCACATATACATATATAAAATATATTTTTTTGCAGAACATAAGAGACAAGATATATGTATATATATACTTATGGCAGGATAATGATTAATTTGTGTCAAAAGTAAATCACGTAATAACACGGTAAACATAATGAAAAAGTGCTACAGCAGAATAAGTAGTACAAAAGGTAAAGATACCACAGCAGGACAACTGACGCAGCAGACGTGATAAAAACGTGTTACGGCAGGATGACTAAATACAGCAGATATAATTTATAACGAGAGAAATCAAATATATTTGCAATCAAAATTAAGTATTGAATTTGCCCATAGAATAAGTAAACCAAGAAGGAACCCAAACTCCAACTTAAACAACCTTGTCATAGGCTCCTACCATAAAAGTTGTTCATTTTGGAGAATAGGCCTAAATGGCTACTAGCTATTACTTTTGGAGACTTTAAAGAGTGGGTTTGCTAAAAGGGAGGGAAAAGATGGTCTATTGATGCATGCCCCTATTCCTGCCACGTTTTCTCTCTTCTTTTTCTTTCTCTGTGTTCCTTTTTTTTTTTACTATTATTTTCTTATTACTCTCCTGCCGTAGGATGTTTTCCATTTGTGGTCTTTCCTTTTCCTGGGTACCTCTCTCTGGGTGCTTACTACTCTCTTACCATGGGTTTTCCTCCCTTAAGTGCTTCCCTTCATTGGGTCTCTCTCTTTCGGTGTTTTTTCTCTCTTCCCCTGTTTTTCCTTTTCTTCCTTTGTTTTTCTCTCTTCCGTTCGGTCCCTTTTTCTGCCGTGGTTACCTTCCTTTTATAGCAAACTGAGTCAATGGGATTTCTCCCTTTTACCCCTAAGGCTTCACCAACTGTTTTTGGTTTGTTGTGGGCATCCTTTCAAGATTACCCACTCACCCATTGGTTGCCCCTGCCATTGCTCAGTACATGTTTGCTGCAACGTTACTCATTTCACGACAAAATTCTTTTTTGTTTGTTCTTGCTGTATACCTCTACCTTACTACCTAGCTCTATGGCATGCATCAGATGGTTCCAACCATTTATTACTTCTTTTGGGTAAGATGCCATCCCAGCAAGATATCTTTCCCAAAAGAAGTTACGGTAGGAAACCAAATATAGACCCCCTTTTCCCTCCACCACCAAACCACGCCCTCTGAATCCCCTTGACCGTGGGCCCACCTCCCTTGTATTGGCTGGGTACAGGTTGGTGGTGCCCCGGCCCTTCTGTGCTTGCTCTGCTGTCTTCTGTTTTTTGTTTGCCACGTTGTTCCTGCCGTAGCAGATTAGTTCTGTTTCGTTCTACTGCGTGTTTTGTCTTATTTCTTCACGCGTTTCCTACTACGTTTGTCATTTTCCTTTGGTTTGGCTTTTCTTTCCTTCACGCGTTTCCTGCTGCTGACACTTCCTGCCGTTCCTTGTTTCTTTTCACCGTGCTTCTCATATTAGTTCTCACGCCTATCTTTTATACAAAAGGATTTGGGCCTTTGTGGGCCAAATAGTGTTTGACTGGATCAAAAGGGTCTTAGGCCCAATTTATCTTCATCTGCCGAAGCCATTCTGCCAGAAAACTATACTCTGTGGCAGATCTATATTTTGCGGCAGATTTGTATTCTACTGCATATTTGCGTTTTGCTGTAGATTGCTTTCACTTGCACTTATTTCTTTGGACCTTTCTTGCTCTTCGGTCTTCTTGGTGGGTCTTTGGGCCTTGCTTTTCATTGGGCTTTCTTCCTCATGGGCCTTTGGGTATGAATTTGCAAAATTGGGCATCAACACTTGTAATTTTTTTTAACTCTTTTTTTATGTTATTTAATTACATGGTCTAGTGGCTTTTTTTTAAAAAAAATAATAAAATGCTGAGGTGTTATTTTTTTAATGTTGATTAAAACTTTTTAATATTAATTTATTAGCCACGTTAGCATTAATTATGCCAACTTGCACACCGTTTGCCATATAAGCATTTTTCATTAGTGAGTTAACAGTAAGGACCAAATTGACTACAAATTGAAAATAACAAGGACCAAATTAATTAATACCAAAATGTAGGGACTAAATTGACTATGACCCCAAAATGTATGAACTAAAATGGTTCGCCAAAAAATAAAATAAAATAAGAAGCCAACTCAACCTGAGACCTGAAAAACTTACCCAAATTTCATCAACATTTCGGGCGGGTTAGTTAACCATGCGGCCAAGTTTGATTTTTATCGGGTTGGGTTGCGGGTGACCCCAAACTCAACCCAACCCAATATTTGCTCAACCCTACCTTAAGGGATGGCATTATGCCCTATATTTCTCTATGTCTCTCAGCTACGGAGATAAAGATGAATACTAAAATAGTTGTGGATTGGATGACATATTTTCTTGTGCTAACATTTCTCTTCCATCTCTTATTTCAAAATGCAAGGATTTGGTGAGGCAAATTCCAAGTGTGAAAATCAATAACTGCTTTACGGAAGCTAATTAATGTGCTGATTGGTTGGCAAAGTTGGGTTCTAATTTACAAAAATATTTTGTGATTTATAATACTCCTCCCACGTATATCAATTTTTTTTTCTTTATGATTATGTTGGTTTGTATTATGAGAGGTGTTGTAATAACCCTTACTTTGTTCCTTTATCTATAAATACTATATTACCGAAGCCTTTGACTTTTTTTTGCCATATCAACTTTGAAACTCTCACAATTTTCCATGTTAGCTAATTATTTTATAAAATTTTTAATACCTATTTTCAATACCGTTCCCCCCCTCCCCCCCTCCCCCTTCGAGATACTTTTTCTCATTTTGTGTCTCTCGGATGCTCTCATGGTCGAAGGCTCACAGCCATCTTCATTTGTCACTCTTTCTCTCATCTTCTCCTCAGTGTAGTACAATGCCTTTCTCTCAAACTTGGTCCGAAGTCGCTCACTCCAATCGCTCATACAGACACAGTTCCCGTTCGTGGTCCGTTAGTCGTAAGAAACCGTTGCCATGAAATTCTTATCTGAGATGGCACTAGAGTGGGCGAGCCTCTTGGAGGGCGTGAAGAGTTAAAGGAGGAGGTTTTGGCTGAGTTGGGCAATTCTTCTTCACTCGATGATGCAACTGCAACTTAGATTAAGACTCAGAAGAGTTCTTCTTGTATTGAAGTTTCTAAGCTTATTCAAAGGTGTTGTGGTAAATGTTTTAATTGTTTATACACATGTAAAAAATCTTGGTTTAATTGTTCTCATGAACTCTCTTATAATGACCATATAAACGACATAAGGGCCCAGGTTGCAATGAGGTTTCTAATTTCTAGATTACATTATTCTTAAAATTTTTAAGTGCTCAAAATTTATGCTTCTAGATATTAGCACCTGTAGATCAACAAAGTTCTATTTCAATATTTCTTAGCTATATTTGCTAGGTTTTCGACAAAAGTTCTTTAGCTCCAAGAGCAACTGGTGTACATGTGTTGTGTATTTCTGTTTTATTTCTTTTATCTATGAAAATTGTTACTGGGAATGTGGATTTCTGCTTGATGCAGAATGGGGTCCACTAACTATGGAATTTTGTTACCTAAAATATGATTGTGTTGTCTTACTTGATGTGTGGTTTTGAGTTTAGCAGTCTCTTGCAAATTCGAACTACGTAGGAACTACATTATATGTATAGAAGTGTTTCCCAATCGGGAAAAAAAAAGTTTTTTTCAATCTTGACAAAGAATAGGTATTTCATTTTTTAATGACTTATTTTCATGTTATGAACCTTACAAAAAAAATTGTTTTATCTTGTAAGTCTTATGAATTAGATCATTGAAATTCATAATTTGATACTAATCATTTTATTTTTCACATGGCAATATGTCTATGCATCTAATGGATATAAGTTTCAGATCATTTTGTTCTTTTCCTATGCAGTAATTGTTATAACTCATAAGGTATCCTAATCATTCAAAAGAGGGTGTGTAAGCCTAATGTATATGCCTTGAATGCTTATATATGTAACTTTATATGCTATTATGGTGATTTTGTTCTTAAGTTTTAAGTCTTTTTAGAGATTTTGCAGCAAGTGTTTTGGGTCAATATTCTACTATAGGTTCAGGTATGGAGAAGGTAGTGGGTAATTTTAATGTTGTTAGTTAGGGTATTGAGTAAAGGATAAGATTTTACGGGAGTTATAGGCTAAAAATTGCTACAATTGCAATCTAAAATTTGTTGCACAAGTTTCGAGTTAAAGAAAAATCACATTTGTTTTATGATATTAAATGGGTATAGATACAGGTATGAAAAAAGATTAATTTATAAATCATCATTAAATATCAAAGTTGGTGTAATTGATAGTCTGTTACAATTGTGGAGCGGAGATAAGAGACTGGGGGGGTGGGTCATTAGATGTGAAAGTTGGTATGCATCAGGGGCATATTCAATAGAAAAATATACCGTACTTAAAAATAAAATAAAAATCTCAATAATTTTCTCGTGATTCGCATAGTTTAGCATTTAGTTCTTTTATATGAAGCTTCTTTACTAAAGTAGGCAAATAAGTGATAACAATTGTGGACCCAATTGAGAACCAAATATATTGATTAAAAAAAAAAAAAAAGTCATGTGAGCAGAATAAACGGAAAATTAAAACCACATTCATAACAAATAATAATAATAATAATATTCAATATGAAAGTAAAGTAATGGATAGAAAAACAAAATAATGATTTGTTTCATATTAGCCAGAATTTAGTGGAACGGAGTGGAGATAAGTACCAGGTAGAATAAATGGATGATTGGCACCGGTTCGGTAATCAGAATAGTTCCGGACAAAACAAAACGGGGTAGATAACATTGATATATACAGAGGATGAAGATTAAATATATACTATACAATACAATAAGCATAAAGGCTTAGAATAGAAGGTTTAAATATAGGGATTAATATGAGAGGAATAGTCACGAATTCCTGCTCCTTCCCATCCCATCCACTCTTCCCACAAATCCCAATCAGGATCATCCATTCCTCTCATCGGCTCATCAACATCAATTTCCTCCTCCTCATAGTACGACTCATACATCTTCGATACACTTGATTCCTCCCTCAAATTGCTCATCACAACCTATTATACACAAATATACATTTAAATTAAGTTAAAATAGAATTTTTATTTTATTAACAAAAAATTATCGACAATAAAACTAAATCAAATTCTACGAGAAAACACATAAAGGAAAAAATTCATTTTCTTTTTCTTTTTCTTTTTCTTTTTATATTTATAGTTAACAAAGAATATTTACCCAAAAAAAAAAAAGTCAACAAAGAATTGAAAGTGAGGACAAAAGGCGATGAGTAGGTGGCAGTCCCATCATGGCTCTTTTTTTTTGTTTGTTTATTTTTATAGGGTATCACAATTATTCACAACACAAAATAATAACAATAATAATAATAATAATAGTGATTAAAATGACTCATGCACCATTGGTGGGCACGGCATTCACATGACCTATACCATTACTGCTTAAAAGTCTGGGTGAGATCCTTTTTTTTAGTTAAATAAACTTCTTATAATAATGTTTTTATTGTTTAGATAAATTAATCAGAAAAATGACCTGACCAATCGAACATTTTTAATCCAATTTTATTTTGCTAGGAACCAATACAAAGCTTTTAAGAGAAATTTTCAATAACTCTTCTTATTACAAAGTGATACTGTAGTTATTAATTTCTCAATACTATCGGAAAGGTAAGGTAACAGACATGTATAATATCACAATTTCTTCGGATTTTTTTTTTTTTTTTTTTTTTGAAACAGACAGATATATGTATATATAATATCACAAATTTCTTAGATCAAATATCAATATTCAAGTGTAAGATGAGATTAAGCCAAAAATTACAAAGGAAAAACCAAACAAAGAAAAATAAAAGGATTGGATTACGTACATCATAAGCTTCATTGATTTTGTGAAACTGCACTCCACAATTGCTTCCTCTGCATACGTCCGGATGATACTAGTGCCAAAAAAAAAAAAAAAATTAAATCAATCAGAGAAAGTTCTATTTGACATGAGAGAAAAAAAAACAAAAAAAAAAAAATCAATCTTAAAGATCAAATTTTGAAATTTCATTTATATAAATATAAGCCAAGGCGATTTTATTTTCTTTTGTCTTTTAAAAAAAAAAAAAAAAAATCCTAACCAAACCTAGGATTTAACTTAAAAGAATCCAAACTAAACCAAGAATAAAAAAGAAAAAAACCTGCAAAGCAAGCTGTCTGAAAGCCTTCTTGACATCAGATTCAGAGGCACCAGGTTGGATTTTCAAAGTCTTGTAAGGATCAATCACAGAAGAAGCAGAACAAAACATAACCCTATTCGCCATCTTCTTCTTCCTTTGCCTATCTCTCAGCTTAAACCAAGAAGAAGAGGAAGAAGAAGAACACCCATTTCCACCAATAATTCCAGCAGCAGCAGCGGCCATTGTTAAATAAAAATAAAAACTAAATACTCTTTTTCAAAGCACAATACCACCAAATCTTCCTTCTTTTTTTGGCTTTAAATAGAGGAAAATTTTAGCAGGAAGGTTATTGCTTTGAAATGAATCCAATGGGAAACGGCAAATGGATTTTAATTAAATTCTTAGGGAGAGGGGTTTGAAGTTTGAGGTTTGAAATGGTGGGTTTCGAAACCAAACTTGAATAGAATAAATTAATGGATAGAACGACTCTTCAAACAGGGAAGCTTTATTATAGAATATTGATTAGATCAGAGAAAATGTATGAGGTGGCACGGAATGGAATTGGGAGGTCCTTATCCAATGGGTCAGATTTTAGATTTGTGGTTTCGTTTTTATTTTTTATTTTTATTTTTTTTTAGGATTTGGATGCTTATCTTTTGTTTTATTGGTCGTCCTAGTCATACTTTTTTGGTTTATTTTGGGAATATTCCATCTTTATTATTATTATTTTTTTTTTATAGGATTCTTTATTTATTATTTATCTATTTCTTTTCCGCTCTAGCCCAACATAAACTACTTATTTGTTTTGCCCCTACTTTTTGCCATTTTATATTTTTGATGCTTTGCTTGATTATTTTTCTTTTCCGTTCTAGCCCAACAGTGTCAATCAAGTAATTTTTTTAAAAACCATCTCTTCTTCTTTTTAGTATAAATGATAGAAAGTCATTCACTCAATCAAGATACAACGGAAAACAATACCATAAAGTATGTGTATTTCATAATAGAACAAAAGTATTAGTCAGTAAAGGAAAATCAATACCATATAATAAAGAAACAAGTGCAACATGAAGACTTCTTCATAGGCCACCTATTTTAGTACCTATCAAATTACAAACAAAAGAATAACTATTCCAAATAGTAACACATGTTTTAAAATATTAATATTAGTAAATAATACTTTGGTATAAATACTCTCTCTTGTTTTTTCTTTTACAATTCTATACTAAAGCCTTTTACCTTTAGGATAAGAAAAATGTTAAACTATTGAGATGATTTTTATTATACAAATTTTGTATAAGCTACTCAACCACATTATTTAAGGTCAAAATATGAATTCAATGATTTATTGCATATTAAATATCACTGTCAGTTTCTTTAAAATCTTCTCCCCTCTCCCCATGAATGTGTTAAAATACTTAGTATTCTTAAAAAAAAAAAAAAAAAAAACAGTACTAATGAAAAACTCACATATCAAAACCCTTTTCTTAAAATTTAAGGAAATATTTAATTAACCTAAATGCTTATGATAAAAGGTTAGAATTTGGAATCCCAATTATATAATTGATGTTGACAATTGACCGACTATTGTTTTTAGTGTTTATTATTAAAAAGGAAAAAACTTGGATAGTTGCTTAAAGAAGTTATAGAATTAATTATATCCACTAGTCTAGACTCTAGGAGTAGGATTCGATAATATCTCTTAATCCAAAATATATATATATATATATATCAAATTTTATAAGAGTGAATATGAACACTATATGAAGTTTTTGTAATATTAAGTTATTAACATCCTAATATGTATGCATTATTATTATTATTATTATTATTATTATTGAGAATGTTTCTATGCATTAATCTCATTTCAAAAGAATCATTCATATGAAATGATTTTATTATTTAATAAAATTTATCAATATCAAATTAGGTGAAGGGACTAGGGAGGAGCAGTTTTACTAATGGCCTGTTTGGAAGTTTAGAGAGAGAGGAGAGTAGAGGGAAGTAGAGGGGAGGAGAGTAGAGGAGAATGATTATCTTCCACCTTGTTTTGGATGTTTTTAAAATTAAGTAAGGGAGAGTAGAGTAATTAGTCTTTCTTCTTTTTTGGATGTTTTAAAAATTATGATGGAAATGAGAGGAAATGATTAAATATTTTTAAATAAACAAATTTACCACTATTTCAAAATGGACTTGCAACATTTGTCTATGATTAATTTGTTAGATTAAATAATTATGACTATAACATGAAATATTTCTTTTGATAATTTTTTTTTTTTCTGATGTGAATTAAATAATCAACATTGGTTTATGATTTCTTTTTTTCCTTTTTTATTATTGTACATTTTTAGACCCCTTAAAACACAATTAGATTAACCTAGTTAATTAGTCAAGTTATTACTTAGTCCAAATTTCAAATCTAGGTTATCACAATCAAACAAACATATCATGCATAGCAGCGGAAATATAAATAACACAATGATATAATGACCCAGGAAACCACACCGATAAAAACCTGGGGAGGATTTAACCTAGCAATCCTCAAGGTAAACCTGAATCCACTATGAAAGAATTGAAGTTTTACAATAGGACTTAGACCACTAACATCCTATTACTACCCAGCAGTAGAAACTTACTGACACGACCACGTGCAAGCTCTGAGACCACGGACTCCTTCTTTCTTGGATTCTCTCCAGCAAGTACAAGCACACCCGTTTGTGTTTCTTTAAGCTTTTATTGCAGCAACTGAATGATCATCAAGCTCTTAATGAAATCTCCTTCTTGATAATCCTAAGCATGTCTGAAGGCAACCATCTCTAGATCTCACAAGAGATTCACACACACAGCAAAGTAGAGCAACCTCAAAAGCGTGGCTAGGGTTTGCCTTTTATACTTAGGGCAAAACATAAAACCCTACACATTTTAATAGGCTAGGGCTGAGTTGGAAAAATTTGCAGAAAAAACATTCTGCCCAAGATTCGATCGATCAAGTCTAAGTTTCGATCAATCGAGCCAGGCCGAAAGTCACTAATACTTCTGCAGCCACTCGATTCCAACTTTACATACAACGCACACACTTTGAGCAAGTCTAAATAAGACTAACAACTATTTTGATCATGGTTTGCCAACATTACACATTAGAGTTCTAAGTACATTAGTTCCTAAGTCTTTAAAACCTAACAATTATACTAAAAAAAACCATCCTTAATTGATAATCATTGAAATAAGAAAAAAAATTTGCAAAGAAAAGATTTGCTTCAGGGCTAGTACATGGTGTTATGCAGGCCGTGCCTCAAATTCTGTGCCACACTGTTCTCGTTCAAGTTCATTTTCAAAATCATAACTTTCTTCACCTAATTCAGTAGATAAACAAAAAAGGTATTTTTATTGAAGATGATGTGACAGGATCATCTTCCTCCAATCAACTATTTGATGATGAAACACCAAATTTGACCAAACAAGGCTCCAGTCATAGAAGGTCGAGGAGCCAATATTTCTGTTTTGGTGCATCAAGTCTATCTGTGAAAACCCCAATAAGCAGGCAGCGACAAGGTTAGAGTTACCAGTGTCCTGTAGTTTTAGTAGCTTGATTCACTTGATGTGAACACTTGGGTATTGAAATGATGCAGGCCCCTCAAATGCAGAAAGGAAGTAACTACTTACAACCATGCCAACAAAAAAGAAATGCACTGACTTAGAAGAAGGATCAGACCAGTCCGCTAGCTGGTTCCTGAAGTTAAGAAATTATTAGCATGTTTCCTTTGTTTATGTCATTGTAGCATGTTTGCCTATTCAATATGTAGAAGTTATGTACTTGTTCTTCAATACTGGCTCCAGAATTATGCTTCATGCTGTATTGGAGCTGATTAGCAGAATAAAAAATGTAATATTTTGTATTAGCATGTATTTATCTGTTATCCTTATCACAGTTTAAGCAAAAACTACAGAAAATTTTAAATTTTTCATTGAACAGAATTTACATCAAGCAAACTACAGAAAATTTTAAACTATTCCAAATTTGAGAATAATGATAATTAACCATTCAATCATAAATAAACCCAAAAAGAGCATAAAAGTTCTAGTAGTACTCATGGCATTACATTCTCTTAAACCTGCAGTTTCTTTCAGCAAGCCTAAATTTGAAAGACTAAACAAACCATACAATTCAAATACTAATTTGATTGAAGATCAGTGAAGGAGCTCCAGGTGACCCCCAAAACTGATGTATTCGCATTTGGAGTTGTTCTAGCAGAACTTATAACAGGGCAACGTGCACTTATTTGTGATAGCAAGGAGACTAATAAGATTAAATCACTAATTACTATTGTGAGTGAACAATTTCTTTACTCAAAGGATTGAATGTTTCAAAAATTCATTGACACAGATAGAACTTAAAATTGAAGCAAGTGACTAGGTCTAGGTTGAAGTGGAACCCAAATGAGATACTAAATTTGACTCATTGAACCAACAAATTCCTGGCAAAATTAACTCTACCTACTGAGTGTTTTCTAAACACATGCTCAACTTTACATATTCTTGAATCCATTAAATTCATATATAACCGTTAAATTACATGTTTATGCAAGTGCTTTCACTGCTATCAATCAAACAATCAAACAAAAATCTTGAATGTCAGATTCATGCGGAAATATACATATAATCATATTATATTCTCCATAGCTTCTTGGTCTTGCATACGTAACTAGATTAGTACTTCTATCATCACAGCCAGACAAGCCACTTTAATAATGATGCACAAGCTAAGTTTTGTTTCCATCACATGACCAGATTAATAAAGTTTTCCAAGATGAACACCCAAAGGATGCTTTGGAAGCTGTCAAGGCTTTGCCGGCTATATTGTGGCACAAAGTTAAGGCAATAGGGCCTCAGCATATATATGTATATATATATATATAATTACCCAATAAAAATCACAAATACAAACCAATCATCAAAGACTTGACCATAAAATCAAACTTACACAGTATTCACAATCACAAAGACCTAGTTCATCCATATATCACGAATTAATAGGATTGCAAGTGTTTAGAGAAAAATATACAAGAAACACAGATCCATATATAGCTACAATCACCATTGAGATACAAATTTATGCAAGTTCACAATCTAGACTCACTCAAGCACTTTATCAAACACCTTATGAGCAATACTTTGAAACTTTAAAATTTAAGTAAAAAAAGCCCTCAGATTTGAAATCCACTCACAAATAACATGTATTACCCCCATAAAATCACAATTATAAGAACATAGTTATTTGATTCAACTCAAAAGAAACCCATGAAACAGAAATTAAAATAGAGTTTACCTTTGTGAGAGAATGCTAGGTGTAAGACAGTCAGAGAGAGAGAGAGAGAGAGAGCCAGTGTGTGCTTTAAGAGTTGAAAAAGTTTGAGAGAATTTTTTTGGTTACAATTTTTTTTTTTTTTTAACATTATAGAACATTGTAATTTTGTTAATATGAAAGGGTAAATTGGGTAATTCATTTGGTTAAGCATTTCTCTACTTTACTCTCCTTCTAAATCTTTTCAATTTGGAGGATTAAAAATGAGGGGTTAGAACTAGTTAGAACCCCTTCCAAATCCCTCAAAATCTCTCCCCCTCCTTCTTTAAAAAATATCCAAACAAGGTAATTTAACTTACTCTCCCTTCCTTTACTTTACTCCCCCTTTCTTCCCTCAACATCCAAACAGAGCATAAAGTTGCCGAAAAATGATAAGAAATTTGGGGATGAGAGGGGTAGAACTAGAAATTTGTATTAAAAAAACAAACAAAATAGTAAAAAAATGCAAACAATGGAGGGCATATGAAAATTGAATACGTGGCATTTTGACACTGCGCAGTCCAAGACAAAGAGATGCGGGGAAGCTCGTGCCTCATAAATTTTGGGATATGTTTTTTCAGTTTTTTTTTTAATAAAGGAGAAAAGTATTGAGTCCGTTTGTTTGAGAGTATTAATATTATATTAATAGATTGTATAATATCTGGCTTTTCAGATCTGAATAAAAACAGCCCCTTTTGAACCAACGGATAGGTCCATAATAGCACTCTACGCGTGGTTCCATGCATGCAACCCAACAGCCCAACCCCGACTCTTTACACTTTGTTTGGTTGCAAATGAGAGCTGAGAAAAGAAACGAGTAAAAGAAAGGGAACGTGAGAGAAAAGAAGAGAAAATTAATTTTTAAAATTTTTTTAATGTCTAGAGCCTCTCATTGGTACTGGACGGGCTCCTCTCCCTTCTAATTCTTCCAACAGAGAATTTCAACAAGGGAGAGCTGGATATGTGGCTGACTCCGATGAGTAGGCTCTACTCCTTCCCCGAGACATGGAGGAGCTCCAGAATTTGAAGAAGCATGAAGTGTTCCTTACTCTGAAGAGAAACTTGGCTATGGTAAGTTCCCGTGTTTGAGCTCCAAACCTATATCCCTTCTTTTTTAACATAATCTCTTGTTCTTCCTTATATATATATATATATATATATAGGCAGTTCAAGTTTCCTATGTTGTTGAAGAGTGGGTGGACCATACCATTTCCAAATCCAAGGAAGAGGAGTCATGCCAAATTGCCACCACTAAGGCTTAGACTGACGTTGAGAAGAAATACAAGGACTCCCTCTTTAAGTTAGCTGAAGCTGAAAAGGAAATAAAAAGTGTTGAAGCTGCCTTGGGGGGTGTTAAGAGACGAGCTGAAGAGCAACGTGGTCTACTTTGAAAAGTTGAGGAGGAGTTGGCCATTGCTAAAGAGAAGATTGAACTCCGATGGAAAGAACTAGAAGGGAAAGAGGCAGAACTGACCAAGGCTTAACAAGCTGCCTATGAACTATGGCAGAAAGAGACCTCGGCCAGCCTTACCCTCCAAATGAGAGATTTAGGTCGAGAGTTCTGCCGCCAAGTTTGGGCTAAAGCTCTCAATGCTGCCGGGGTGGACTCATCTTCGGAGCTTAGAGATCCATCAAAGATTGTCTACCCTTTTGCTTTTAGGGGCAAAGCCTGCTCGTCCACCCCAGCAGCAAGCTCTACTGAACCAACTTCTCAACCTCCACCTGAAAAGGAGAGCCACGATAAAAGGCTACTGGAGAAAGGGGACAAGGCTAGGGAGTAAAAAGAAAAACTCTAGAGGATAGGATAGGCCTTTTTAAATCTTTTGTAATAGGAGCTCCAATTTTGTAATTTAGCTTGGAACCAGGGGCGATTGAGAGGCTTCTCTATCTGAATCTGGAACTGTGGTGACCAAGGGGCTTCTCTACCATGATCTGAAGGGAGGGTAACCAAAAAGCTTCTCTTCCTTGGAACCTGGTGCGATTGAGAGGTTTTTCTATCTCAATCTTGAATTGTGAAGACCAAGGGGCTTCTCCACCATGATCTGAATGTTAGGTATCTAAGGGGTTTCTTAACCCTAGAACCAGGGTCAATTGAGAGGCTACTTTATCTCAATCTTGAATTGTAATGACCAAGGGGCATCTCTACCTCAATCTGGATGGAAGGTATCCAAGGGGCATCTCTACCTTGGAACCTGGGGCAACTGAAAGGATTTTCTATCTAACTCTTGCATTATGATGAACGAAGGTCTTCTCTACCTTGATTTGGATGGAAGGTAACCAAGGGACTTCTATACCTTGGAACCTGGGGCGATTAAGAGGCTTCCTTATCTTAATCTTGAATTGTGAAGACCAAGGGGCTTCATTACCTTGATCTAGATGGAAGGTATCCAAGGGGCTTCTCTACCTTGGAACCTGGGGCAATTGAGAGTATTTTTTATCTCAATCTTGCATTATGACGACCAAGGGTTTTATCTACCTCGATCTGGATGGAAGGTATCCAAGGAGCTTCTCTACCTTGGAACCAAGGACGATTGAGAGACTTCTCTATCTCAATCTTGAGTTGTGACGACCATGGGGCTTCTCTACCTCGATCTGGATTGAAGGTAACCAAAGGGCTTCTTTACCTTGGAACCTGGGGCGATTGAGAGGATTGTTTACCTCAATCTTAAATTGTGAAGACCAAGGGTCTTCTCTACCTCGATCTGGATGGAAGATATCCAAGGGGCTTCTCTACATTGGAACCTGAGGCAATTGAGATGATTTTCTATCTCAATCTTGCATTATGACGACCAAGGGTCTTATCTACCTCGATTTGGATGGAAGGTATCCACGAAGCTACTCTACCTTGGAACATGGGGTGATTGAAAGACTTCTCTATCTCAATCTTGAATAGTGGTGACTAAGGGGCATTTCTACCTCGATCTGAATGGAGGGTAACCAAGGGGCTTCTCTACCTTGGAACCTGGGGCGATTGAAAGGCTTTTCTATCTCAATCTTGAATTGACATCCAAAGGGCTTTTCTACCTCGATCTGGATGTAAGGTATCCAAGCGGTTTCTCTACCTTGGAACCTGGGGCGATTGAGAGGTTTCTTTATCTCAATCTTGAATTGTGATGACTAAGGGCTTCTCTACCTTGATCTGAATGGAAGGTATCCAAGGGGCTTCTCTACCTTGGAACCTGGGGCAATTGAGAGGATTTTCTATCTCAATCTTGAATTGTGATGACCTAGAGTCTTCTCTACCTCGATCTAGATGAAAGGTATCCAAGGGGCTTCTCTACCTTGGAACCTGGGATGATTGAGAGGCTTCTCTATCTTAATCTTGAATTATGACGACCAAGTGGCTTCTCTACCTCAATCTGGATGGAAGGTAACCAAGGGGAGACCTTGGAACCCGGGGCGATTGAAAGGATTCTTTATCTCAATCTTGAATTGTGACGACCAAAGGGTTTCTCTACCTTGGAACCTGGGACGATTGAGAGGCTTCTCTGTCTCAATCTTCAATTTTGAAGACCAAAGGGCTTCTCTACCTCGATCTAGATGGAAGGTAACCAAAGGGCTTCTCTTCCTTGGAACCTAGGGGGCGATTGATAGGCTTCTCTATCTCAATTTGGAACTATTGCAACCATGGGGCTTTTCTGCCTTGATCTGAACAGAGGGTAACTAAGGGGCTTCTCTACCTTGGAACCTAGGGTGATTGAAAGGCTTCTGTATCTCAATCTTGAATGGTGGCGACCAAGGGGCTTCTCTACCTCGATCTGAATGGAGGGTAATCAAGGGCTTCTCTACCTTGGAACATGGGGCAATTGAAAGGCTTCTCTATCTCAATCTTGAATGGTGGTGACCAAGGGGCATCTCTACCTCGATTTGAATGAAGGGTAACCATGGGGCTTCTCTACCTTGGAACCTGGGGCAATTGAGAGGCTTCTCTACCTTAATCTGGATGGAAGGTATCTAGGGGGCATCTCTATCTTGTAACCTAGGACGATTGAATCGCTTCTCTATCTCAATCTAGAACTATGGTGACCGAGTGTTGGCTCAAGTTCAACATGTGTACCCTCCTGTGAAGATTCCAATTCAAGCTTGTCTTTCTATCCGATTGGCTAACCTTCTAGCTAATGAAGAATTTACTCGTGCTCAAGTCGGCCATGTTGTTTCAGGGACATTAAGAGACTATCTTAAACTTATCCAGACTCAATTGCAGTGTCGTCTAGCAGGCATTCCTGTTACCTCGATAACTTTCTCTCCTCTCAAAGTCAATTGGCATCTCATCTTGCATCTCATCTTCTTTGTTTCAACTGTTGTGAAAATATCTGCATGTTGCACTTTTAGGCTTCATAATCTAAAGATGAGGAGAGTCCCCCTCCTAGCCATATTGATGGCTCTTCTAGTTCCTTCGTGGAGACATATCCTCATTTTCTCACATGGTAGTATAAAGTGATGAACTCTAATGGGTCATACTGCTCTATGAATTTGGATCGGCCAGAGTATGCCCCAAATTTCCCCTAGAATGACCTAGTATATTCCTAAATCCGTTGGTCTTCTTTCTCATGTTTTCTCATTGAGTTATTTTGAATCTGTGAATTTATGCTTCAGGTCAGTGTTGATCTTGTGGAAGAAAGCATGCGGATGATTGGAGGTTTGCAGCTTGTGGCATGCACTCAATCTTCTCAATATGTGCTCGATGAAATGAACTGGGTAAAAGATGATGCTTCCTTAGTGCTCTTTGCTTAAATCTCCATGATAATGGATCTAACACTTGTCTTTGTTGATTTTTCAAAACAGTTGAATGGCAATGGCTGATGCCAACACAAGATCCTTGGAGGAGAAGATCAAAAATCTAGAACTTCAAAACTGGCAACAAGAATCTCGGTTTTATGCAAGTCAAGAAGGAGACACTGAGGGTGGCTCCTCTAAGGGTGGGTCTAGGAGATCTTCCCACAAGCGGACGCAAAGTCCAAATGATGCTTGACTTGTATCTTAATTTTCCTACAAGAATAAGAAAAAGTGTTCCTTAGAGAATTTGTATTAATTTCAGCTGTTAACTCTTTATCTTTGGATTGCTCTTGATCTTGCTGAAACTTAGATGAGACAAGTTTAGAATTCACCTGATGAAGTCTTGTAGTACAAAAATTGAACTTTTCTGACCACCTTTGATGTGATTTATACTCACCTGAATGAGGCAAGGCCAAATGCTCCTAGTTTGGAAACTTTATGCATGATGACCTTTTATTTTTTGAAAAGGGTTTCTTTCTTCTTCTTTTTTCTTTTTTTTGAAAAGGGGTGAGTGGTTTTTACTTGTTCCAGAGATAGGGGATAAGGCAGAGCCGAATGCCCCTAGTTTAGAGATAAATGCATGACTTTTGGAAAATCTGACTTGATTAACTTTCTTTTCCCTCTGTTTTTGAAACCAATGATGGAGGTGATTTTTTTTTTTTTTTTTTTTGAAACAAATGGACAAGGCATGCCTAAATGCCCCAATTTAACAAACCATCCAATTTTTGAGAAACTTTATTGCACAACCATTTTTTTTAGTGAAAAATAGAATCAAAACGGACCTGTGAAGTGCCCTAAAACACAAAATAGGGTAACCGAGCCTTGGTTGAGCTGGGTGCCAAGAGTGCCGGTCGGCACTTGGGGAGTGCCGACTGGCATGCCCAATTTTGGGCTGATTCCTCATGCTTTTCGAACGCATTTTTCTGTTTTTTTAAGTTTTTTTTTAAAAATATTTTCTTCATTTAAGACTATGAAACACTTTCCCAGTTAGCTACAAACTCTTGAAACCTAATTAAACCTGGTTAGGGACTAAGGTAACTTACTTTAGCATTTAACCTGCAAACAAATCTCAAAATCAAAGTTATCAAGAAACAATAATCACATGCAAGAGTTATACATGGCTAAGAACCAAAATTATCCTCGTTCAACCATTCATGATATCAATAGATGGGTTTGTAGCTTTGATTTTAGCACCAAGACCAATTTTACAGCCTACAAACTAAAGGGAATCAAGGCTTTGAGGAATGTCAAGATCAAGTGTGATTTTCTTTGTGCTGCTGTGAAGTTCTGGGATATTGAAGACCATGTGTTCTGGTTTAAAACTACAGAACTTTGTCCCACAATTGAAGAATTTTCAGCTATTCTGGGTTATGATCCCAACAAAAAATCCGTATCAATTTTTTATGATCCCAAACATAAGGAGATTTTATCTAATGCTTTAAGACTTTCTACTTCAATTACCAGTAGCATGATTGAGGGCCACATGGTGAATCTTCATGTAGTTGTTTCAAGACTGATTAACAAACGTACTCATGGAGTGACTAACAACATGCAAAAAATTTTTGGCTTAGCTCTTTACTTCGTGGGAGAATTTTTGCTTTGCTCCAGAAGGCCTGGTTTTGTGGATGCTCAAGCTATTGGCATTGTGAGTCAAGTTAAGGATGGTGATAATCCTGTTTCTCTAATCTTGGTAGAAACTCTTTTAGGATTGGATTCTGTATTTCTTAGTGGAGAGTCACAAAACTTTCTTAGGAGTCCCTTGACTTTGTAGATATGGTTGATGGAAAGACTGGACATGATTGGCATGCCTACTGTTGCTGATTATGGTCCTGGCAATTTCCTCAATAGGACTATTCTCAAAACAGAGTGTCAAACTAAAAGCGATTGGGTGAAATTTCTCAAAACCCAGTGTCTCGATTCAATGGAATTGTTATTGGTGGAAGTTCCCACCTCCTTTGTTGCGGTCTCTAGGATCAGATTACATCTTCATAGTTGGATTAAGGAGGGCAACTTTCTGTAAGGTTGATAGACTCTTGAGGCAATTGCAATATAAGCAGGGAATGCCTGGTGGAAAAGGAAGAAAACATTTCACTCCTGTCGACACAAATCCTACTTTTACAAGGAATATGTTGTTGGGCTTGGAGATGGCTGATCGAGTGGATCAATCTTTTGTTAAGGTTCACTTTCACAGGATAACCACAGAATATTCTAACTGGTTGGTGAACAAAATTGCGGATAAGGAGGCTGACATGGTTGCCATAAGAAAACAATTTCTTAAAGAAAACCAAGAAAAGCATGAGGCTAATAACTATGAGTTTAGGGGGAGGGAAAAATATGACAAAGTACCTAGCACAGATGGAACCAATGAACAACCAAAGGAGAAAAGACTAACGAAAAAATGATCTTCTTATTTTTGGCTTTGAACATGTTTATTTTAAAAGTTGGTGTGAAAATCTCAGGTTTAGGAATTATTTAGGACCTTTAGGTTAAGGGTTCTGTTTAGGGTTTAGGTTTTTAGGGTTTGGTTTTTTATGGTTTGGTTTAGGGTTTTGATTTCTGTGTAATGGCATGGTTTAATGGAATGGTTAGATTTTAAGAACAATTTTTTTTTTTTTGCTTAATGGGTAAATGGTGGGTTTGGAGAAGTTGTGATCGGACCAATATATGGTTGCCCACATACCTCCTTGGCAAAAGGATCAGGTCATCACGTAGTTCATTTTTATTTGTCTTAACTTTTGCCTAGGCCACCCTTTCAAGTTTTCAACCAAACAGGCTCTCTCACTTTCCTTTTTTTAACTCTCCTTTTGCGTAGATCGCCTTTTCGTGTTTTCAACCTACCCCCTTCTTTTTTTGAAGCCGAACCTAGGAAGGGAAATAACATAATTTACAACCACTTCAAACGTGGTGTTTTCAGACTACCACCTCAGACGTGATATTTCTTCAATTGATCCATATTAGTTGGCTCAGTAAAAGGGTTTGCATCTAAGTCCATCAACCTTACTACTCCATCGAAGTATATCTGCTTGATGATATATGGACCTCCCCAATTTTGCGTCAACTTCCCATTTGTCTCTTGAACCGGGGCTCGGATCTCTTTCAACACTAAATCCCCCAACTTCAAGTCTCTAGTTCTCACTTTTTTTGTCAAAAGCTTTCCCAAGCCTCCTTTGGTAACCTTGAATGCAATACAAGGCCTTGTGTCTCTTCTCATCTGAAAGTTCAAAAACGTGTAAAAACACCTTTGAACGTTTAGACCCCCAACGTACAACTTAACCAATTCAAGCAATATGTCAAACAACAAGTGTGCGGAAACTTAACATATGCTATAATATGAAATTGGTTAAAAAACTATCTAAGCCATAACAAAATAAAATCCACAGCAGATAATAAAAGGCAAAGATAGAGAGGAAGGAAGATGCAAACACAAAGACAACACGCGATGTGTTATCGAAGAGGAAACCGAAGCCCTCGGCGTAAAACCTCTCCGCCGCCCTCCAAGCGGTCAATAATCCACTAGAAAATGTAGTTGGGATACAAGGACAGCAATAGACCCTCCAAGCCTAATCTACCCAGTGCACCTAAGCCCTCCAAGCTTCTTGCTCCAACGAGGTTGCGCCGAACCTTTTTCTTTTCTAGCTTCCCGGATTCCGCTACTAGACCATAGCATCAACCAATGAAGATTGGTTCCTTCCTAACTGCTTCCCAGAAATCCAAACAACTGTCTCACAGTGATGATGATGGTGAGAACCAGGTCTGGTATAATGCCTCTCAAGGATTTGACAATGGAGAGGAAGAGAGTTGGGGAATTTGGAGAGACTCTAAGGTATAGATTGTGGGTGAATCAATCTTGTTTTTCTTTAGGGTTTCTCTCTCAAAATTCTCTCTGGAAGCTCTCTCTCAATCGTGGGTAAAAGGGGTATTTATACTGGAGTGGGAGAGGAATGTGAAACGTCAGGTTTTACAAAACAGGGGTGGCTCGCGGCTTGACCAAGTCGCGAGATCCAGTCGCGAGATAACCGTATGGCCAGTTGTCCTGTTTTGTCCTGTAGTGCTCCAGCTGGCATGACTGTTCACCTTCCAGCATGCTTGGCACGTGTGCTGCGTCTGGCGGCTTGCAGCCGCGAGTCACCCGCGAGTCCCAGCCGCGAGTCTCTGTTTTCTTGCACACTCTTGAGCAAACTTCACTCTATCTCACTCACTACCCTTACATCAAACCCACCTAAATACAGGGTTACTAAATGCTGAATTACAAGCAAATTTGGCACGGAATAAAGCCAATTAGGTGGTTGAATAAATTCAACCTTACATCATCCATCATGCATAATTGGTCATATCTACTTTGCAACCAATCTACTTTAAGGATTTCACTCTCCAATATTGTTCTCAATGAACAAACACCCATTTCAATGGGAAGGACTGCTTCCATCCCATACACCAAGGAATAAGGATTGGCTCCTGTGGAGGACCGAATTGATGTCCTATACTCCCAAAGTGCATAGGGTAATTGTAGATGCCAGTCCTTGTAGTTTTTCGTGCTTGTCTTCAGAATTTGCCCTATATTTTTGTTTGTAGCCTCAACTGCTCCGTTAGTCTGAGGATGGTAAGGTGAGGATTTATGGTGCTAAATATTGAACTGTCGAAGTAGCTTCTTTGTTTCTCCCTTGAAATGTAGTCCATTGTCTAAGATAATTTCATGTGGTACCCCATATTTACAAATGATATTAGTCTGAATAAACTGAGCAACTTTTTTCGAGTGCAAAACCTTGTATGAGGCAGCTTCTACCCATTTAGTGAAATAATCGATAGCAACCAACATAAATTCATGGCCATTGGATTCTGTTGGGTGAATATTCCCAATAATGTATATTCCCCATGTAGAGAATGACCATAGTGAAGTCATGGTATGTAATGGCATAAGTGGCATGTGCTTCAGATCTCCATGGACTTGGCATTAATGGCACTTCCGAACATAAGCTGCGCAGTCTGCTTCCATAGTAGTCCAGTAATGACCTTATCTCATTATTTTTCGTGACAGTATGTGTGCATTCATGTGTGGCCCATAACTTGACTCATGAAACTCTTCAATTATTTGTTGTGCTTCCTTGGCGGTCACACAAAGGAGATGAATTTCGTCGTATGATCTTCTATAAAGCCTCTCCCCACAAATAATATAATTAGTGGACAACCTTCTGATGGTCAATTGGTCATTCTTGTTTGTAGACTTTGGGTATGTCCCATCCTTGAGGTACTGTAGAATGTCTGAATACCATTCACCTTCTCCATTCTTTTCCTCATCTTCTTCTATTGACATACAATAAGTTGGCTCTTCTTTTTGTTCCACCACTATTGGTCAAGCTTCGTCCTCCTTAGGTCCATCTATCATGGATGCCATTGTTGCTAAAGCATCTGCAATCTGATTTTGCATTCTTGGCACATATTGGTACTGGGTCTTACTAAATTTCAAGGCCCACTTTTGAAGATATTCATGATAAGGCATTAGCCTTTCTTCCGTGATCTTCCATCTATTCTGAATCTGAGAAATTATCAAGGCTGAATCACCGTATACCTCCAACTCTTTCACTCCAAGACCTAAGGCTGCTTGTAATCCCATAATGCAAGCTTCATATTCAATGGCATTATTAGTGGCAGGAAAGCTGAGCCTACCGGAGAATGGGATGTGTGTCCCTTTTGGAGAAATTAAGAGAACTCCAATGCCACTTCTATTTTGATTAGTTGCTCCATCAAAATACATCTTCCATGATTCTAGCTTTATCCTCATGATATCCTCATCTGGAAAGTCTCCTTGGATTTCTTCAACTTCTTCATGTGAACAGCAGGCCAAGTGATTAGCAATTGCTCTCCCCTTCACAGACTTCTGAATTGTATATTTAATATCAAATTCTGATAGAAGAAGAACCCATTTAGCCGTCTTTCCATCTTGTACTGGCTTCCCCGTCAAGTATTTCAATAGGTCCATTCTTGCAATCAACAAGACCTTGAAAGCAAGCATATAATGTTTGATTTTGCAGGTTACCCATACAAGTGCTACACATGTTTTCTCAAGTGGTGAATACTTCTCTTCATAAGCCAACATCTTCTTGTTGATGTAGTAGATCACGTTCTCTTTCCTAGACTCCTCTAGGTACTGAGCAAGCAAAGCCCCCATTATTGTATCTGTAGTTGTGAGATATAACAATAATGGCTTTTCAGGTACCGGTGGGACCAATATTGGTGGCCTCATCAGATAATTCTTAATCTTCTCAAAAGCTTCTTGGTACTGTTCATTCCATACTGTGGGAACTTCTTTCTTGAGCAGTCAAAAAAGTGGCTTACATGTCATGGTGAGTTGGGCTATGAATCTGCTAATATATTGTATCCTCCATAGAAATCCTCGGATCTCCTTCTCAGTCCTTGGAGGCTTCATCTCTACAATTGCCTTGATTTTGTCAGGATCTACTTCAATTCCTCTTTGACTTACCATAAACCCCAATAGCTTTCCGAACGTGACACTAAAAATGCACTTCTTTGGATTTAACCACAAATTATAGAATTGGATTCTTTCAAAGAACTTCCGTAAAGCTAGTATGTGCCCTTCACTGTCTTTGGACTTCACTATCATGTCGTCAACATAAACTTCTACTTCTTTGTGGATCAAATCATGTAACAAAGTAGTGGCTGCACGTTGGTAAGTAGCACCAACATTCTTAAGGCCAAATGACATGACCTTGTAGCAATACATCCCCTATGGAGTAATGAAGGAGGTCTTCTCCATATCTTCCAAAGCCATCTTTATCTAATTGTATCCCGAAAAACCATCCATAAATGATAGCAAAGCATGTCTTGCTATGTTATCAACTAAGATATCAATATGAGGTAAAGGAAAATCATCTTTCGAGCTAGCTTATTAAGATCTCGGAAGTCTACACACATTCTCACTTTCCCATCCTTCTTGGGCACCAGAACCACATTAGCTAACCATTCTAGGTAGTTGACCACTCTAAAAAATCATGCATTATACTGTTTCTCAACTTCTTCTTTGATCTTGAGAGTCCACTCTGGCTTCATTCTTCTCAACTTCTGCTTAACCAGCTTCGTGGTTGGATCTGTTGAAATGTAGTGTTGCACTATGTCTGTATCAATCCCAAGCATATCTTTGTATGACCATGCAAATACCTCTTTGAATTCTGTTAGTAGGGCAACTAATGCATCATTCTCAAAGGAGGTTAGGGTATTGCCCACTTGTATCATCTTTGGTTCATCATCAGTTCCCAAGTTAACAGGTTGGGTTTCTTGTTTTATAGGTTCTACATGCCCTTATTTTAATTCTTTATTATTAAGAGTTTCTTTACCAATTTCCGAAATAAAAACATTCAAAGCCAACAAATAAGCAGAACCAGAAATCACATTATAAGGGAAAAAGTTCTTAACAGACTCAACAAAAATAGACTCTATAGGAATACGATCACAAATAGACTCAATAGGAACAATAATACTAGCAAAAACAAACTCAATAGGGATAGAAACAATGTTTTTGGCAAGAGTGATTGGCTTAACGGTCTTAATCTTCTTCATAGAGTCTTCCATGGGGTGGGTGGCTCCCTTCTATACCCAATTCTTCAACTCGGTCGTGGCTTCAATGATGGCGGGTGGCTTCTAGTGAGTTACTTCTTCCCTCAACATCAGTACCATGGGGTCTTCATCCGTATAATCCATGCCTTCACCATCAATCTCCATATTTGTGGGCTTGTCAATCACATAAGCATCCAAACGCTTTATATTGTCCATCCACTCACCGAACAGATCTTGCTTTCCTTTGTTGCTTGGGTGGATGTATTGGGGGAGGTATTTAGACTCATTCCCTTCTATCCTCCCATCTTCATCTTCAAGACTCTCAGGTGTTAAGTTTCTAAAATTGTGGATCATCAGCTTTCTGTCTAGGGTGGCCAATCTAGCGTCTATGTCATCTTCTTCCTCAGTGTATGTGGTCAGTGATCCAAGTTCTGAATTGTGGAATGACCCTAACTTAGGAATTTATCTACCATGCTTGTCATATCGAGGCTACCATCAGTAATGCAGCTCCAATCTGAGGGCCGCCTGTAGGGGTAATCATCATAATCTATATCATCAGCTTCTTCGTTTTCAACTTCCGCCTAATCTCCTACAGCTTCCAACACATTTTCTAGCTCATATTCTTCACCTTCGGCACCATTCTCCATATCTATAGGTGCCGACGCCCGGCCTCGATCTTTGGGCAGAAGCGAAAAAACCGCCACCACCGTCACGGGCCTTCATTTGACCACCCGTAGCTCGCGCGCGTGGGGCCTATTGGAGGCCTCTCTCATGTGAATGCGTATGGTTTGCGCGAAGCTTCGGGTGCTCTCTCTCTCTCTCTCTCTCTCTCTCTCTCTCTCTCTCTCTCTCTCTCTCTCTCTCTCTCTCTCGGTAGAGGAAGGTAGATCTACCTTTGGTTTTATTGCAAGAACCTGGGCCAAATTTTAAGGGATTACTAAGGGTGAGTGGAGTTCCCACCAATCATTGGGTTTTTCTAAGGTGTGATTGGTCACCTGTTTCTAGTTGATTTTATTACCAATCCTAGGTTAAGAAAAAGGTCATTTTTCCTAATCTAATGTGGATGGCAAAAATCTTGATTCTTAGGTCCGCGAAGGACAAATGTAGGTTTAGATCTGATGTCCATAGCTTCATTGTATTGAAGTATGGATGACACATTAGCAAGCAAGACTCATGCATGGACATGTAAGCAAGCGTGTAAAGATGCATAGAAAGCCAACGAGTGGCACAAACAAGCATGGTAAGCATATCATCGCACGGAGTGAAAAGGGCGAGGTATGCACGAAGCAACCAGCATCACGGCAATGCATCCCCAAATGGTTACATTCGAACAAGGCCTCATGGGCATCAGATGTAACCACACAATCACAAACCCACTAAGCATAGATCTAAGCACACAAGCATGGGAAAACCTAGAACTAAGCACGCAAACATGTGAAAATGTAGATCTAAGCACATAAACATGGAAGGACGTGAATCCAAGCATATAAGTGTATACGTATGCGAATCTAAGCACAAAACATGGTAAAAAGCAACAAGCACATAGATTCGAGCGAAGCATAACCATAGACATGGTATCAAGCATGTGAGCACATAACCCTAATCATCAACATAAAGCAAAAAAAGGAGCAACACCAAGGAAACATGGCATAAGACCCTAAGCATGTAGATCTAAGCATGTAGAAACATAGATCTAAGCATAAAACAGGGCATAAAGGCACACAAACATGTAGATAGGGACAAATAAACATGTGAACAAGCATAAAAGAACATGGATCTAAGCTAAAAATACGCTAGAAACAAGATAAAGCAAGAAACATGTCAAAGAAAGCAATAAAACATATTATTATGGCAAAAAGAGCAAAAACATGCTGGGAAAAAGATTTAGAAGGTTAGGAGTGTGGATGATAGCTATAAAAGCTACATCCACACCCCTAAACCCCAAATCCAATATGTAGAACCAAGGAAAGGAAGATTAGGTTCAAAAACAATACCTTGTGTTCTTGGTGGAGATCCAAGAATCAAGAAACTTTGATGTGTTTTTTGAAGTGTTTTTGGGTGTTTTTTTGGTGTTTGGAAGAGAGAAAAAATGTAGAGAGAGGCTGGGCAGAAGGGAAATTGCAGAAAAATGTCTGTCCTCCCTGTCTAGGGCGTGTCTGGGGCTATTTATAGCCCTGACCACAAAAATCAAGGCGGCAGCCATTGTAGGGCCGCCGGCCTCAAAACTCCTCTGATCGGGCAAATCATGACGTCTTTCAATAGATCCTCATTTTTAGTTTCTAAAAAGGTATGGAACTAAAAAAATCCAATGGTCGGATCAAAAGTTATGGCTCCGGGAAATTAGTAGACGCGGTTTTCACAATTTTCACAGTTTTCTCGATATCTCAACCGTTTAAACTCTGATTTCGACCTATGAATAGTCGTTGGAATGAGAATTTGATTATCTTCACAATGGAATTGGTTTCAACTCATTCTGATGGCTAGATCAAAATTAGGGTTTCTGGGGCCCACCAAGAGTCAACTTTGGGTCAAACTTGGTCAAAGTTGCCAAAAATCTCCGAGGAGCTTGGGTGATATAAAACCATGAAAAATGTTTTTTTGTGAGGATTTTGACCTTGTTTAACTTTTGGTCAACCCAGGGTTATCTAGGGGCGTTTTGGTTAGCTTGACCGAAAAAGGCACTTTAGGCGCTCCGATGTCCAAACAGGTTATGCCACGCCATTATATATGTTCTAGTGACCCCATGAAGAGAAAATGATATTTTTGGGTTTTTCAAGGTCCGGCATGCAAATCGAGGGCAAACAAAATACGGTATCAACAATAGGTTCAACTTCAGCATCATCCTATATATCTCCATCATAGTAGTCCACATCATCATCAAAATGGTCTTCATAGAAAGGCTCTACATCTTCATCTTCTCTATCACTACGAGGTTCTCCCCAATCATTGCCACTATATTGGTTGTCATAGTCTTCACTATTGTTGCTTTCACTATCGCTGTTGCTATCATCCTCACTATCTCCATTGTCATGCTGCTGCTATCACTGCTACTATCACTCTTGCTATTGCTACCTTCATCATCATCACTAGGGGCTTCTCCCCCTTCCTCATCTTCATCACTTGTTCTTGCTTCATATGGGCTCTTTAATGCATGTTGATAAGCCTCCCAGTACTCTTCTTCTTCTATATTGCAGATGGCATCTCCTAGAAGTGTAGTCATTGCATCAGGGTCCATGTAATCAGCCCAACCAGTGGGGACCCAATTTGTGTCTTCTTTCTTTAGCTCTATAGCATCTTCACTTCATATATCATACCCTGCAGTGGATGTCATACCCATTAACTCTTCCCATGTCATCATAAAACACTTAGGTAAGTCATAAATCAACTCAAACAGGTCCTCTTCTCCTTCCTCTTCAGTCATCAAGCAGTTAATCCTTGGTCCTTTCCCAAAATTGTGGTTGGGCAAGGGATTATTAGTGATGGCAGGCCTTGTAGGTGGTGCAATTACCTTATTGTCTATTAGATCTTGAATTTCATGATGAAGGCAAAAAAACACTTGTCAGTGTCGTGGCCAGGGCTCTGATGGTAGGCACATCTCTTACTCACATCAAATCTTGCAAGCAATGGGTTTGGGATTGGTCTTGGGTCTAAGGGTTTTAGCAACCCCTTTACTTTTAGTTTTTTAAACACTTGACTCACAGGCATATATAACTCATGAAATTCCCTCCTAGGCCTTAGAGGTGGCCCTTGTGATATTGGCACGGGGGCAATAGGAGCAATAAGTTGGTAAGGATCATTTTTGTATAGATTAGAAATTTCGACAGTTTTAGAACTAGATCCTAAATTCTTTTTAAACCGCGGTGGATCCTCATTCTTTATAGTGCCATTATTTATTGCATCCACAATTTGGGTTCTAGTAGTAATCAAAGTTTTAAAATTATGAAAATATTGAGCAAACAAATATTTATGGTACACAGGCAATAAGTTTTTTACAACCATGGTTAATTGTTCTTCTTCACTTGGCCTATTCATCATCTGTGCAGTCTTGGATCTCCACTTGGTAATGAAGGTAGAAAAAGATTCTTTTGTCTCTTGCTTAGTGGTCTCCAAATCTCTCCTCATCACATCCACCTCTATGTTATACTTTTATTGATTGTGAAACTCACGGCAGATGTCCTCCTAGCTCCTTGCTTTAGAATCATCTAGGTTGAGGAACCACCTGAGAGTGGCTCTAGTCAAGGTGTTTTGAAACATTTGAGCAAGTAATTCTTCAATTGCTCCTAGGGGCTGCATAGCCCTCATGTACATCTTCAAATGAGACTTTGGGCAGCCAATCTCGTCGAACTTGTCCAAGGTTGGCATCTTGAACTTGGGAGGCAATCTCACATTAGGGAAAAGTGAGAATGATTGGTAGTCCATAAGGTCTTCCATCTTGCGAGCTCTTTTGATCATCTCTTCCATCTTTTATCCTCTCATTGATCTTCTTCTCACCGTCCATGGTTGGGGAATTATGATCAGTCTTGGTCTCCTCTTGGCCACCCTTCAGGTTCTGAAACTATTGTACTATAAGGTTCATGTCTTCTCTTAATTGAATTTGGCTTGCTACCATGGTGTTTAGTAGACCTTGAGTGTTCATGGGTCCCTTAATGTTCGAATGTTCTCCCTCTTCCATGGTTACTACCACCATATGTTGAGATGGGTGCATACATATTTGTTGTTTTAATGTCACACACTATGACAGTTAGGGAAAGCTCTTAACAATTAACATGGCAACACAACCAAAAAAATATAATACAAACATCTCAAGACATAGACAACCAAACAAACAACAACATCATACAAAAAACAAGGGTATATAATTGGTCACTAAAAGTCTAACACGAAGCTTAGCCCTCGACATCCCCAGTGGAGTCACCACTGTAAGAGACCACAAAAGGGGTGCTCTCAAAAAAGAGATTCGGGTACTTTAAGGCACCTCTCTTTTTGGGTAAGTGGTGTAGAGTTGCCACTGATTTTTTTTTTAAACAATAAATAAATAAATACAATCACATATTCAAAATACTTCAAATGTCATTGATTGAATAAAAAAAAGTACAATTTGGTAGATTAACCTTACAAGGCTTTGGTCCTAATTACAATCTATGCAAAAAAATAAACAATTTGGTCCTAGTTACATTCTACCAAAATTAAAGACAAAACACTAATCTACCTATCCAAAATCCAAAGTTCAGGAGCTAGGTTACGGAATGAGAAGGTGTTTGGCATCCATTCCGCCCAAACAAAATCCGGTCTTCTAGACTCTAATGACCATTATATACCCTTTTGTATTGATGTTGAATGATTTGTTATAACACATAACAAACACTTGATAGAAATTAATTTAAACAAATTTATCTTATGAACATGTCCTCCTTTTAAAAGAAAAATCAGATATGTCTTTGAAAATTTAAACAAAATTAGATTTGATTTGTAAAAATCAGATCTGTTTTTTGTAAGTTAAAAAAATGGGATTTGATTGGTAAAAATCAGATTTGTTTTTGTAACATAAAAAATTAAGATTTTGTTGAGAAAAATCAGATCTGTTTTGAAAAAAAAAAAAAAAAAATCAGATTTGTTTTTTAAAAGTTTAAAAAGAAAGAAAAAAGAAAAAAAAAAAAAGAATGAGATTTGGTTTGTAAAAAATCATATTTGTTTTTGTAAAGTAAATAAAAAAAAGATTTTTAAAAGAGGATTCACATTCATGAGACAAACTTACTACGCATGCATTACATATTAAAAGGAGAGACTTTAACCTAGCTCTTAATTTCTTCTTTGAAATTTCAAAATTTGCAATTTTATAAATAAATAAAAAATTCAAAAAAATTCAGATCTATATTTAATGAAAATACAGGTCAGTTTTTGTGTTTGAAAAAAATTCAGATCTGCATCTAAGGAAGATATAGATCTGTTTTTGTGTTTGAAAAAAAATTCAGATCTGCATCTAAGTAAGATATAGATCTGTTTTGTGTTTGAAAAAAAAAAATCAGGCCTACATCTAAAGAAGATACAGATTTGTTTTGTGTTTGAAAAAAATTCAGACCTGCATTTAAGGAAGATACAGATCTGTTTTGTGTTTGAAAAAAATTCAGACATGCATCTAAGGAAGATAAAGATCTGTTTTGTGTTTGAAAAAAAGGTTTTGATGATCATTAATAGATTTTGAAATCAAAGAAAAAATTAAAACAGACAATCAATTAAAGAACATGTCAAAGAAAATTCCAACAAAGTATCTAAGCATGACAATTATGTACTAAGAACAAGGCACAATAAAACATATTAATCACATTCATGCAACGAACAACAACATACTAAATAATGGAAAAAAAAAAAAAAAAAAAAAAAAAAAACAGATAGAAGAATGAAACTAGATACCTCTTTGCAAGAGCGTGCTCTTTGATAGAAGAATATTTTAGAAATTAAAGAAGTTTATTCACTTCTTTAAGGTCTAAAATACTTTACTTAAAAATAAAAAAATTCCTAAATCAAAAGCCTCCAGAATATTTTTAATGTAAAGGGAGTAGAAAAGTCAGAAAAGAAGCCTTCAATTCTGTTTTTTTTTTTTTTCCTCTATTTATAGAGGTTAGGATGCTTAAAAAATAAGCTGAATGGGATCAGATACGAATTGGAATGTGTCCTTATCTCTAAAAAGTCGAAAAAAAAAAAATAGGTTGTATCTCAATTAGGGGGTCCTCGGGCTGGGCCGAGTGTTTGGGCCAATCGGCACTCCAAGAGTGCCGATAGGCCCTCTTGGGTGCCGAGCCCACATTTGAGTTTTGGCCCATTTTGGACTTTTTTTAAGGGTTTTTGAGCCGGAAATTGCACCTAGACGCATTTTTAATATGTATTCTAAAAATTAATCCCTATTTCTTTGATATTTAGATCTTTAAAGTGATAATTATCTTATAAAATAGGTCTATATGTACTTGATGATTTTTATAGATTTGTAGAGGGATCTAGTTTTCTTCTTCTTCTTTTGCAATATGGGTTTGATGATTTGGGGATCTAGATTTAGAATACTTTTGCAAATTTTGATGATTTTTATAGATTTGTAGAGGGATTCAAGAGAAGATAGAGGAAGAGAGTAGGGGAAGAGAGAGATCGGATGAGAGAGAGAGAAAAAAAATAATCAAATAGAAAGCTATAATAACAATGGAAATATATACAATTACTGTAGTAATAATGGATATGCACAATATTGAGCAAAAATGTGTAAAATTATGCACTTTTTCTATTATGCACAAGACAAGTTTTAAACCCTTTTGTTGGGGAGATAAACTCCTTGGGGAGGTAGACTCCTTAAGTATTAATATAACATATAAAAATAATAATAAAGTAAAATAAATAAATAAAACAACAACAACAACAACAACAACAACAAAAAACTTAACCCAAAAGGGCAAGCCTAATAGGTATAAATTAAACTATGTTATATTAATCACTCATCCTTCTCTTCATTATTAATATGAAACTTTACTCACACATATGTGAGTCTCTGTCTCCATATAGATTTCAAGAACTCTCCATGGACCATGAATAAATCCTACTCACTCTCCTTTGCCTTATGGGGTTTTCCCTTCACTAATGCATCATCCATGGGTATTCACTTGTCAACCCGCACATCTTTTATTCATGGAAACCTCACACCTCAATGTTGTCTAGCGCCATTGACAATACTCCTTTGTTGGCCTTTTTCCAAAATCATTTGTGGAATTTATAGGCTTGCTTGATGCAATATACCATCCCCACTGCCTCACACTACAATGGGCTCTAATACCACTTGTTTGAGAGAAAAACCTACTCCTTGAGTATTAGTACAACATATAAAGATACACTTAACCCGCTAAAGCCCAACGGATATGAGCTCAACTATGTTATATTAACTAATCATTCTTCTCATCATTATTCAATATATGACTTTACTCACACGTGTACACCCAGCACCTTCCCCACCAATTACAATGCTCTACAATTATTGCCGAGCATCATAGATTCTAAATACCTCATGGCCTGAATTATTTAACTAAAAATTAATCATCTATCGCTGGTAAGTATCAACTAGAGTGTGAGAAGAAGCACTAGATTATATAAAACCTCCTCATTTTTCCTAATTACAATGGTAGACTCTTAAAAAAACATGTAAAGTTTATGCCGTTCTTGTCATACAATAACTGACCATTGATCTTGGACAAATTATAGGAAGTCTCTTAAAATCTAGAGACCCAGACACATGTACAGAACTCAAGTAGCTAAGCCACTATTAGAAATATCTTTGAACATTTACAGCCACGTGATCACAAGTCACTTTCTAAATGAATCCGAATCCAGTAATTCCAGTGCACTCCACAGCTTCAACTAGCAAGAAAATGTGTAGCAATATTGGTAAGCATAAAGAGACCCAGCTACTTCGATTCAGTCTCCACTGAACTTCTATCAGTCTCCGTTTCAGACCGTTGATCAGATGACAAAGGCTGCTCCTTTTGAATCTTCTCGCCAACAGAAGCATCTAAATCAACAGGCTTTTTGAACTGAACCAAAATCATGGTCATATTGTCACATCCCTCACCACCAGCAGAAGGTGCCAAACACCTGTCAAACACTCTCTCACATACAGCTGAAAGTTTACTTTCCTGCATAATTTGATCGAAATCTATGTTACTTCTATGCATATTATTTTCAGTAATCTGAGAACAGAATAAAAAAATACTTACAGTCTTCAACTGTTCCCGTACATAGTCCACTAGTTGTTGGCTTGTCATGCAATCCCTAGTGCAAGAGAGTCAGGGTTTTCATCACGACTAGCAGAACAGAAAACTAACAGAAATTCAAAATGCATACTAAAATTCACGAGTATTAGACAGTTGGGATTACACATCAAAAGGTAAAATGACCCTAGTAGTAGTAGTAGTTAAAAAATAAAAAATTAAATTAAATAAAAAAAAGATATTATTAAAAAGGTGACAGAGTATGTGATTTTGTATAATGATAGAATATCATAGACTGGTAAAGAAGAAAAATGTGATCAATCCAATTAGCTTGTTAGAGAATCCATAGCCAACCTCAATAGTTTTGGGGCTAAGGACTTGTTCTAGTTGTTGATTTGTTCAAGTAGTAATATTATTCTTCTAAAATTTTAAAAAAAAAATGATAGCCTTTGATCAGATTCTGAATTTAACATCCTCATTGTATACTACAAGAAAATGATGATACTGCTTTCTTCACATGTTATACAAAAAGTCAACATCAAATTTTCCAACTGTGTTCCCATGTCAAATTTAATTTTTTGGGTAAATTGCAAATTACAACTAAAGTTTGGGAGTGTATGGAGTTTACACCCAGAAGTTTCAGAATTTGGATTTTGCCCCCAAAAGTTTGGGGGGGCTTGGATTTTACAACCTAACCTTTCAGAATTTGGATTTTACCCTCTAAATTTTAGGGGTGTTTGGATTTTACTGCTTAAAGTTTTGGAGTATTTAGATTTTACACCCTAAGGTTTCAGAATTTGAGGGTGTAATAGGATATAAAATCTAGACACTCCCAAACTTTAGGCAGTAAAATCCAAACACTCCTAAAATTTAGAGGGTAAAATCGAAATTCTAAAAAGTTAGGTTGTAAAATCCAAGCCCCCCCAAACTTTAGAGGATAAAATCCAAATACTGAAACGTCTGGGTGTAAAATCCAAACACTTCTAAACTTTAGGGGACAAAATCCAAATTTTGAAACTTCAAGGTATAAAGTCCAAACACCTCCAAACTTTAGAGGCGTAATTTGCAATTTACCCTAAATTTTTTTTTATTGAAAAATAAAAAAGAAAGAAAAGAAAACCAAAGACAAAATTAACAGTTTATTCATCAAGATGAAGCATACATCAATTCCATATTGAATGTTAAAGATGAAAAGATCCACTAAAAACAGAAGGTATGAAACTCATCTTTTAACTATAAACTGATTAAAATTGTACGAATATGTATTATTTTTAGTGTAAAACTACAAACTGCTAACTATATCAAAAAACACATAACAATCCTAAACTAAAAATTGTAAAGAAGACATAAAGGACAGAAGTGAATGGCAAAAGGTGACATGCTAGAGAAAAAATACAAAAAAGTATGCTGAGACTGAAAACTTACAGTTACAGTTTCTGTTACAAAAGCCCTAGCTAATTCTAGCTGTTACAAAAACTAACTGCTAATAATTGAGTAACAATACAGGAAGTTCAACTACTACTACAAATGACAAGACACTACTCCAGCTGCTAAGTGACAGGCTGCTGCCAGCCTGCCACAATAAACTGCACCAAGGCCGCAAGCTGCTGCTGTTACTTGCCTTAAGAGTTGCAGCCACCTTGGTCTTCATACTAGGGTATTATTTTGCTGCATCAAGTTATCTTCTTATAAATAGAAGATTATGAGATTAACATAATAACTTGAATTTTAATATCAATAACAATTTAGCCTTTGGTTAAAAGTTGTCTAAAGAACTTAGGGTGAGCTTGAATAAACAATGAAGAAGAGATTCTCTCCTTGTTTCCCTCTAAAAAACATAGGCTTTGATGGAAAATCGAAGCTAATCCTTGTCCAATGGTGCTCCTAACACCGTCACAATGTGTGTTTTAAAAGGTTGTTTTAGGTGATCTAAAGCTTATAGACTTCTTTTCTTAATGACTGTACATCACAAGGACTCAGCAAGAAGATTGAAACAGGCCACAAATGTCCTTACCTCACCTTTCCTCTCCCTTCCATTTATCAAAACCTCCTCCCATGACCAAAGATCCCAGCCTTTACAGTTACCTTTCTCTATCCCTCTCATACAAGAATTGGATGGGTAGTTACAATTAGACAAAATATTTAAAATTAACTAAGAGGTAAACTTTTTTTTATAAAGAATTTCAACCTATGACGTCCAATTCTAATGATTATGCTCTTTATCATCAAACCAAGACACCAATCGGCTTTTTTGGTGTAGGCAGGGATTGAACCCCAGATTTCTTATTCAACCATCAGAGACTTTACGAGTTGAGCTAACAGTACAAATATATACTCAAGTAAAAGGTTTACGAGCCCATAAATTCAAATTTGATTCAAGTATTGGAACAAATCTCTAAAATACAGCCACAAAGCAAAGAAAATTTCTAACACTATCAATTTGAGGAAGCCGCCATTTTTACATTCAAATAGATATTCCTCGAAGTCCTTCAATGTTTAGGCTTTTAAACAAAAGATGGAGTATTGATAATTCTATTAGAGTATGCACAAAAAAATGTTCTCCATTACATTAATGTCCAATTATGACATTCACCTGCAGAACCATTCCACCACTATAAAGTCCACAGGTGAATATTCTAATTTAAATTAGGTGTCAAATTGCCAATACCAACTTTTCTATATAATTGAAAATTTGAAAATAAAAACAATAGATGGCCCAAATGAATTTAGAAGCTAAAATGATGCCCACAAAATTATGAACCATAACATAAAAGTCATTAGTAATGAACATAAGTTATCACAACTGATTCCTGCCAATGCAATCCAAGAAGTAGATTTCTACCTCACTAACAAACTTCAAAATCATCCAATGCTCTTTTGCACTGGATGCCAACTAAACCAGTAAAGCAGTACCAAACACCTAAAGACTAGCTTATCATAATACACATAAGACCATCTACATTTTCACCAAATTCATACAGTTTCATCCAGATTCGGAGTGAAAGAAAAAAAAAACATTAATAAGTGAACCTGATTTCTCAATAGGAAATTCAATTATAATTAAATATGGAAACCAACTTACCAAATCCCATCACAAGCTAGAACAAGAAACTCATCATCATCACAAAGCTCAACCTAGTTCAAGGAGAACCAAAGATATCAAAATAGAGCATGGGAAGAAGAATCCCTTAAGAACATGTCCCAATCATGATGTCAGAAAAACAAGATGGCAAGAAATAAGCAATATGATATTGTTCTCAAAGCCACAAAATTCCACACTTTCTTCAAAGTACTGGAACATATAGAGTGACTGCAGCAAAACAATCAACACTTGCCCCCCTTTTTTTCTAATAAGTGGTAAATTCATTCAAGTGCTCGGGATAAGGAAGCCTTAGTGGCAGATCATATGAGATTACACAATGGGTCCATTCATTGGGAGCTCAATTTTACTTGGGCAGGTCAGGAATGGGAATTGGAGTCACTTTCGCTGTTTTTGGATTTACTGTATTCAATAGAAGTGCAAGATTGTGGAGATGATAAATTATGCTGGAGGCCATCTATTTATTGTTTTCCAAGGGTTTTGAAGTCCAAACTTATTATAGAGCATTAGCCCCTAAGGTGGATTAGATATTCCCTTGGCAAAGCATTTTTCCTATAGCCCCAACAAAGTGACCTTCATATGGGCTACTTCATTAGGGAAAATTCGAACAGCAAAGAATTTGAGAAAGTGTAATATTATTCTTGTGAGTTGGTTTTGTATGTGTAAGGGGAACAGAGAGACAGTGGATCATTTGATATTGCACTTCCCTATTGCCAGGGAGTTGTAAGATATGGTGTCTGCACTTTTTGGGGCTTAGTGAGTGATGCCTGGGAGAATTGTTGATCTACTAGCGAGTTCACAACGCCGTTTTGGGCAGCATCATGATGGGGAGATTTGGAAGGCCATTCCTCATTGCTTGATGTAGTTGTATTTGGAGAGCAAGAAATGCCAGAAATTTTGACCGGTGTGAGATGTTAGCTTTAGATCTGAGATCGCATTTTATGAGGACTTTGTTCCAGTGGTTATTGGCCTTGGAAAGTTTTTCTTTCTCGAACTTGGAGTTTATTGACTATTGTTCTTTTAATTCTTAATTGTATTTACATCTAGTATAACACCTGTGAACTTGATTTTTTTTCTAATAAAATTATTACTTGTCAAAAAGTAGTAAATTCATTCGAGACAAAATGAAAAGGACATACCTTTACCATAAGAGAAGTAAAGGAAAAAAAAAAAGAAACGAGAAACTACACCTAAGAACTAAATGCATTTTTATTTATCAAAATATAATTTCACAAATCTTCACCCCAATCCGCACTAAAACTACAGATGTCCATATGCTACATACAGCTTTTATGTCTGGGTTGGCCGTAACAATCTGCCTGTCAGCTGGCAAAGATCTGTTCTGCTTGAATTCCACATCTCCTGCAACAATCAGAATTGTAAACACAAGAAATTGGCATAAAAGATTTATTAAAAACAAAACAAACAAGAAAAATCTTATTTCTTCCACTTAATATTAAGATCAAGTTTAAGAAAACTTTAGGTACCAATAGCTCTTGCCAAGTTCAAGCTTCCATTGACTCGGCCAAATTGTATAAAACCACCAGCTTTCAGAATCCTTTCTTTCTCAAGCTCAAGATCGGGTTTGTGATCTTCAGACAAATTATATGCCTGCGTGAGCATGTCATAAAGCGTTACATGGTCTCATGCAAAAACTGAGCACATAGGGGCAGGGGCAAGAAAGTATCTAAATGTGAGATTCTCCTTACAATTTTAGGATGCAAGGGCAATCATTTTTTGTCCAAATTTCCTCCAATACCCTAGGGCTAATGAAATTTGTTGCATTTAAGTAAACAGCCTCATAGGACCTCGGCACACCTAACTTGTATGGATATGCAGGAAGGAATGCACCCAGCCTAAGTGTAGAGGTCATGTTTCTTTGTTTGTAAGAATAGATTCTGTGCGTGTGTGTGTGCAGTGTGCACATGCATGTTGTTAGACTAAGTGATTAAATTCAACATTGCATAATAGCTTAAACTTTTCAGACAATTGGTAATTTTTCGTGATATCAAAGCAAGAGGTCTTGGGTTCAAACCCCATCTCCACCTTACCTCTAAGTTAAAAAATTCCCACATGTTAGTAACCACTTAATAACAGTAGTTTATGAACGCACATGTATGAGTAGTTTTAGATTAATTGATTAAATTCACGAATTCTTAATTGCTTAACCTTTTGGGACAATCAGTAATTTATCACATGTTTTTAAGGAAAAATTTAAAATACTAGTAGAAATTAACAATATGGTCCTCTGTCCAAAATCTTTGGTGGATACTTGTCCAACAATAGACGAGTAGGATACAAATCTTACAACCAGCTCCATGCCATATGTGTTGTCCTCCATGCACTTTAGAGATTCCAATCAATTAGACCTTAGCACCCGTTTGATAATAAATCAAATACATATCTCAAAAGAATGCAAAAGGTTTAATAGTTAATATTAATAACAACTGCCACTTAAATGTCTTAGCAATTACATTATAGAACTAAAAGACCAATAAAAAGTATATATACAGATTGACTACCCAGGTTATTTCGCTCTCCCGGTTATTTCAGTTCACAGATTGGAGAAGATGTTAAGAACTGGAATGATTTTGGGAATTTTGGTAGGTTACTTCGAGGGAACCTTGGCCTCCATAGCAGAACTTAGAGAGAAAGTAGAGAGAGAGAGAGGAAGAGAATAACCAAACAACAATTCATTCATCAATGTGTAATACAATCTGTTCTTTCCAATATATGCAAGTTGCAGACCCAAACTAACTGATTCTAACCAACTGATCAGTTAGTTTAGTTAGGCTAACCACTCTAACTAAACTGCCACCTGTCAATTACAATAGAGTGGCCCTATTATGAGTAATACTACTCTACTATGCATTTGTATACTAGCTAATACAGGTGACTAACAGAAGAGTATGATGCAGCCTTGTAAAGATCTCATATAGAAAACTTGCAGAAAAACATTTCAAAATTCCTCAAAAGATAAATGGATACCTGACCCTTTTTGCACATTACACAACGAGAATCACCGGCATTTGCAACAACAACTTGGTTGTTTTGGATGATTGCTACACAAGCTGTGCTTCCCGAATTTGGTCCATGATAGTCAGAGTGAGGCCCCTAGTTTGCAACATAAAATTTCTTCAAATTTATTCAAATTGCAGTTGCATAATTAAATTATTTTATAAAAAATGAATTTGCTATACAAGAGTAGCTAATGATCTTTACACAAGCTGTGATTTTAGAATTTGATCCGTGAAACTTAGAGGCCCCTAGTTTGCAGCATAAACACTCTTTATATTATTCAATTGCAGTTACATAATTAAATTATTTTATAAAAAATAAATTTGCTATATTTCCAGGAATTTTATATTTCAAAATACTACAATATTTGCAGAAACAGTGAGCTTTTATAGCATCATTATAAAAATTACAATGCAATAGGAGAGGTGATGTAGGACAAATTAGGGATTTGTCAACGTTTAGTTGTGGTGGGTTTAGGGTTAGGAAAGAAGAAGAATTAGAGAGAAGTTAGGGATGTTTAGGGGCTGTGTGAGAAGGAGAAAGAAACAACAAAAGCCAACATGCAAATTGCCCAAAACACTCAATTTCATTAATCAATTCAATCTATTTTCTTTGAATACATTGAGCACAATATATATAAAAACTCTTAGTTGTCCTAGTAATAATAGGATTCACACTAGTATTAGGACTACTAATAAAACCTAATAAATACTAACTTGGACCCAAAGTAAATAAACCTAAGATACTTAGAATACCTTAGAAGATTCTAGACTCAGCTAAATACCAAAATACCCTTAATTTGCAGGAATTGCAAAAATTACAGATTTGCCCCTCAAAACAAAACTGACCATAACTAGTAAAATAAAAACCCAAATTAAAAACTCTTTTAACCCTAAAAGACTCATACTTAGACCATTAAGGGTCCGTTTGGATACAACTTATTTTGTTGAAAACTGAAAACACTGTAGTAAAATAATTTTTAAATGTGTGAATAGTGCCGTAGGACCCATTTTTAATATATATTTTTTAATAAAGTGGTTGTGGGTCCCGTGAATAGTGCATAAACAGTGCACTTTGTCTCCTACCCACTGAAACGCGTGCATCCAAAAAAAAAGAGGAAATCGCCAAACGCAGACGCGCTGGCTTTTTCATCCAAATCCAAACAATCACTAAAAGGGAATGACTTTCACTTCAATTGGACTTCACATGAGGACCCAGTAAAATAATTATTGAATAGGCGACCATTCCCACTGCATCTTTTTTCTTTTTTAATGACAGGGAATCTCTTCAAGTAAAGTCCTGGATGCACAATCCCACCCGCAAGAACCGTGCGTTGGAAAATCCTAGGACCTTGAGGAAGCACACCCTAAGGCCTAGCAATCAAGCTTGACCTTGTGCGGGCATTCCCGCTGGCATCTTCATGTCTGCAATGTCCTTTTTTGGCTCAAAATCTATCCTTTTTTATAGACTCGGAAAATTCAAATTACAAAAATGCCCAAAAACATAGTGAACGAAAAAGGATCCACTAGAAACAAAAAAAATGATTCAGAGAAACAATTTCAACTACCTTAAAATTACCCACCAGAAGCTCTAATAATGTCACACAAGCAGCTATTCCTTTTAAACCAAAGGCTCTAACTAATCATTGCAAAGATTGTGCATTATGCACTACTATCCTAATTGCTTATAAATGCTTCAAATGTCCTTCAAGTATCAATCTCATAATGCTTCCTAAAGAAGTTATGGTTCCTCATATTTTTACAAGCCCTAACTGCATTTTTGCTGTTTACACAGTTGTCTTTCCTTGCTAGAATACTTTAGCACAACATGTTTGTTGCATTTCATTATGAGCCAAATGTGCCAGGCTTCAAAAGCTTGTGCATGGAACTGAAATACTAAACAAAACCAAACCTAAACTGATCGCTATGGGATCATCCAGACAACCAATAACCTAATTTGTTATCTTAACCAATATGTCAAAACCATCAACAAAGTTATACTAGAAAAATGGAAGATGCTTACAGTTGAGACAGATATTCAAACACCAAAGGGAAAGATAAAAAAAAGGGGATTTTCAATTATAGAAATGTGAATTTAACACTCCATTCGTTCCAATGTTTTTTGGAAAATGATTCATTTCCTAGAAAGCAGACTTGTTTTCTTGTGTTTGGTTGTGATCTTGAAAATGCGATCGAAAACATTTTCTATTTTTGTTCGCATGGAAAATCATTAAAGTTTCTTAATAATTCCAAATAATCATATGACCAAAAACTTTCATTCACGAAAACCAACCCCAAATGAGAATATTTTTCTATCTTGGGCCTTTGGGAACCCCAAATGGGAAAATAGACCCCAACTTCAAATTCACCTGAAAATTTAAGTGGGAAAATAACTGATTTGAGTAGAAATAGGTCATTTAGGGTTGGTGAATGGTCAGTCTATAGAGAGAGAAGTTATCATAGGGAAAAACATTTATAGTGAGAAGTTTATTTTTGGTGGTTTGTTGTTTATATAATATTCCAGAACATTTTCCGCCCTAAAATGTGAAATACATTTTTCACAAAACAAACAGAGCAGAGCGTAAAAGAATCTATCAGTGTTATTTTCAATGTTGGTGAAAGAGAAAATCATTTAGAACTTCAACTGTTCAACCAAAAACTTCACAACACAAATATTTTAGATAATTGCAGTAAAAATCTTCCATATATTTCTTGTTGAATTAAGCTTCCAAATTCCAACCTAGTATTCTGCAATCTTCAATCAGATTTCAAGTTCACATTCACTTTATACTGTTACAGCTCCCATCGCACTGACTTTAAACCTTGGATTTATCATAAATGTGTGCATACTGACAAAAAATTCAGCCATATGGCTAAATCAAAAAGCTTAAGGCACTTTTCAAAGAAAATATTGGGTCAAGCACCAGAAAAATATATTAAGTCAAAATCTTCAGTTTCTAAAAATCTACCTATTGTCAAAATCAGAAATATAATAGCATAAAAGTTAACAAAATGGACAGAATACGGTTTGTTTAATGCAAAAACCATGTCACATGTGACTTGTTATGCAAGAATACATGTTCAATATTTCAAAATTTCACAAGGTAGACATAAATATTAAAGAAGTTTCCAACAAGGATAAAATGAATTAGGAAAAAGAAACATAGTAACTTCAATTCATAAACATAGTAACTTCAATTTGGATTTACTTGACTTTTGTAATTTTCGTTCTTGACTTGTTCACCCCTGTATACTCCCTGTGTGCTTGGGTGTCTCTATTTTTATTATCAATGAATTCTTATTACTTATCAAAAAAAAAAATTCATAAACAGATTTACCTCCTCAGAAGGCCAATCATCAATATGGTCATTAACTTCACTGCCCTTAGGAGACCATATCAACCCTTCTATCATACCAGAGAACTTGTCCATTTTATCTCCCAATATCGCTAATTCTCTCCATCCTCTTTGTCCACGCATCATCTCATCCATTCTAATTCAATCCAAGGCAAGAAAGTTAAAATAAAGAAAAATAAAAGTGAACAAATATTAGACAGAGAAACCTACCGGACTAAACACAACAACCCCCCCCCCCCCCCCCCCAACAAAAATCATGAAGATTATCAATGCATGGAACATTACCATGGTGCCAGAAATCTATGTACTTTCCTTCCCCCTATTTAATTTTATTATTTCTAATTATCTAATATTAAGGATGAAACTTAAATACTTTCTAATCTCAAAAATAGATTAACAGAATATATACATATAGAAAAATGCCACCGCACTAAATATAACAATAAAGTTAGTATATCATAGAACAATGGCTAATGATCATATTTATGGGCATTTAAGTCATTGAAAAGATTTGGCAATAAAGGCTGTTGGCAGATTGACAGCCTGCATTTAGATTCCTGAGATGTTCTTAACATCTTACAGGTATAAGAAACCTTCCCTACTACTTGTGGTCTACAATTACAATAGAGGCATCTGCCAATAATTAACAATTGAAATTTAATTTAGAAATGAATTTACCTGAGAAAAGAATTCTGTACAGAAGTACCTAAATCTCCAGCTAAATATGCTTCATGCTTTAGCACTTGTTGGTGAAGATACTTGGCACAGAACTTAGCAACTACTTTACCTGAAAAAATAAATGGACTACATTGAGAACAACACAAGACCAGAACTAGTTTGCAACCATCCCTCTCCACTTTGTCCACCAAGAGAGAAAACAGTGAGTGACAGACAGACAGAAAGATACTTAAGAAGAATAGAGGAAATTTAAGTCATAACTAAGATACTTAAGAATCAGAATCTACTAGATAATTCTAGAATATATTAAATTACCAAAATACCTAGTTTAGTGAAATTACCAAAATAACCTTAATTCGTAGGAGTTACAATACCACGTGTAAAATAAAAACCACATTAAAAAAATTTTAACCCTAGAATACCTATAACTAAACATTTAAAACCATATGATATTAGCTTTAGTTGGACTTCACACATTGACCCAATAAAATAAATCTTTAATGGACAAAATATTAAAGTACCAACAAATTAGTGTTCCATGGCTGCATTAAGGCTTTGAAGCACTAAGTTATTAAGAAAAAATACTAGGGAAAGATGTTCCTCAGCAAACACTGGTGCATCTCTTAAAAACTCAATTGAACATGACCTCTGGCACTAAGAAAATGCTTTCTACAAAAAAACAGAAGCATGCCACAAGAATCATGCCACTATCAAACAAGGATTATTAGGGCATAACGACTCAAACAAGGAATCCAGTGACCCTTGACTCCAATCTTGTATATCTCTCACAAAACTATGACTTGAATTTTTGCTCCCTCTTCTCCCTTTATATATATATATATATATATATATATATATATAAGGGACTATAGAAGCATCATTATCATCAGCTATTTAAAATATATATATCAGAAAATAAATCCTTCAACACCATCTCTCCATACCACACATATTATATTATGCCAATAGTAGAATGCCCGTAGTAGCATATAATTTTTTCCATCTACTTACATGGTAAATTAGAAGTCCCACGATTTATATCATGATATCTCTCATGACTTCTATGGAATTTTATTGTAATGACGGCAGAAGAGGAGGCACATAAGGAGTAAACAATGTAATAAAACCCACCCAATTCTGACATGTGGATTTCTTGGAGATGAGCAGAACACCAAGGTAACTCCAAAAAAATGCATCCATCGCTTGTAATGAACAATTTTACACTCTTAAGATGACATTCACATTGATATGTAATGTACTATTTTGATGTAACGTAGGTGGGGATGTGCATGTCATGTGAAATAGTGTGAAAGGATCAACTAACTGATGAAGTCTTTAAAACCAAGTAGTAATGAGATTTAATTTTAAAACGATGCCAACAGCATCCAAAAAGGAACAGAAACTTCAATTTGAAAACCAACTTGAATTGGAAGACGTTTGTAATGAGCTAGGAAGAAAATATGGAAAAACATAAAAATTATATATAACTCAATGCTAACCTCCATGACCATCATATACACCAAAGAAAGAGGTGGACCTGTCCAAATCTGGATAAGCTGCATGCTACAACAAAAATACGATAAAGTTAGCATACCATATCATCTCTAATCAATGTGGCATGGAAACCTTTTGAAGAGAAACCAATATCTGTGTCAAATACTTGCCTGTTTCCATTACATTTGGACATGTTGTTAGCAAACAGGAACCAATTTTTGTTATTTCAAATTGAATAGAAATTCCAAAATTAACCTTTTTTTTTCTCTGTTTCAGCCAATCATACAGTTTGTTTTGGTATGTTTACTAAGTTCCAAAGAATCCAAATAAAATAATGATGCTTTGGCAAAAGTAACTCAATGTGCTTTAACTAGGCCAGTTCAAAATGATATAATGTCATTCAAAACACAATTCTTATTTTATTGTTTTATTCTTTCCTGGCCTGATACGATTTAAACTTAAGACCTATACCAACACCATCCACCTACTTACAAGCAGGGGCAGAGGATATATTACAAATAGGCACATCAAGTCACATAGAAGTAGGAATACAATTCTGACTCCAATTCTGTTTATTAGTTTCTTCAATAATTACATCTAATTTGTTTGTCTGTTGAGATGCATACACTTTTTTTTTTTTTGATAAGTAAGAAAGATGTATATTCATAAAAAAATAACTACCTCATGCAAAAGGGCATAGAGCAGATTAAAGAGTACATCAGTACAGAAAAAAAACAAAACAAAACAAAAACAAAAACAAAAAAATACTAATTACAAAGGAGAGAATTAATGAACATAGGGAGAGAATCACTAAAGGTGAGTCCCCATGCTAGTGAATCAGTGCAGGTTCAGTTTCGTTCCAGTCTCTCCCTTTTTTTGGGCTCAATCCTTTCTTTTCTTTTCTTTTATTGCTGGGTTCAATCCGTTCATTGGATCAGATTAGTATGTGAACTGGTCATAATTGATTACAATGTGACTGGTACAAACTAGCTTATGAATCAAGAAAAAGATCTCCAAAAAACTAAAGCTTATGGTATGTTAGAATAGTGGGGAGGAGGCCTGGCTACCTCAGATTAGTCACAGATTTTTGCTCTCTGTCCGATTGTTGTTGTTTTTGATTATATTATTATGGGAGGGTCCACGTTTTTCTTTGTCAAGTCGAAAACTTTTGAATTTTCTGTTGAAGAAGGTGGTACTTTTTATCTATTATGTATTCTTGAAAAAGGTCGAGATTCTTCACGCTTTGTCACTTTGGGGAAGGAGAGTGCCAAGAGGCTGTTGTTTAACGTGGAAGAGTTGGCGTCTAAACAATGGAATTGTTTGAATCAGAAACGGTGAACACAAGGGTGGTGCCGGAGGGGCAGTAGAGAAACTATGGTTTTGTGAATAAAGGGAAGGAGAAAATTTCGGAATTTCAAAATTTGAAAATCCCAAATTCTACTGGAAATCAATGTGATTTCAACAATGATCTTCCTGGAAAAGTAACTGCTGGGTTTGGGGTGGAAGTTACGTCAGTGATAAATGGAATCGTTACTAATGGTATTAAAGGTAAGTTGACCTTGGATATTGGTTTCCGTGTGGAACGTGGGTCTGAGGGGAAGTGGGGTGTTATTTTTTCAGAGGTCAAGGAAGTGAGCTTAAAGCCCAGTGGCTAGCCAGCTCCTACTGAAGAGCCAACTCTTGCTAGAGAGAACAGGCCCATATTAAAACCTGCTTGGAAGCCTCGTGGTAGCTTCATGGGCCATATTGGGTCTATTCAAAAGCCCAAAGCCAGCCTCTTCTTTACAACACAATCACGTGAGTAGTCCTTCAGTAGTGCTCCCAAATGTGCCGAGTGTCTCATCTCTTTCCCAGGCTGACCCCAAGTCTCATATCCCTACCGAGGTGGTGCCGGTGAACATGGTGGTGATTTCCTCCGTTGCTGATGATGTTGCATGCACTGATATTGGCAAATTTGAGTCTGCAATCCAAAACCCAAAGGTTAGTTTTGATTTTCTGGAACCACAAGTTTTGAATCCAGCTCCCACCCCTCTTTCAGAACCAGTTCTGGTCAATGAGGTGCGTAACTACGAGAAACTTGAGAACCCACATGCTGATTTAGTCTCCACTCCACAAATATCAGCTCCCACTTGCACCGATATGATGGTTTCGAAATCTAATTCCGATATCGATAGTGTGCTGGTACAGCAACAGATCAAGCAATTTTTATTTGATAATGCTGTGGACTTGAATAAATCGAGCGGCTTCTCAGACAAGTGGGTTTTAGAACTCGGTGATGGGAAGAGAGTGGTGGTGTCGATGGAGATCAAGAGACAGCCTTCAGGCTTTTTTAGGGGCTCTATTTTGGACGAGCTTAATGCCATGTATTATTCAGGAAATTCTTTGAGGCCTTTAGAGGTACAATCCGAGTGGGATAGGGTGGTGGTGGAGGATGTAGATTCTGAGAGTTGGTTCAAGATGGTTGAATTTGATCGACGAGGTTTAGATATTTCAAAACCCTTTAATGTGACTCTGTTAGCTATATCAAAATCTATTGAGTCCCAAGAAGTCCCTATCTGCCTTTTTGGAAGATGGTTAGTCTAGAAATCGATCTAGTATGTCACCATGGTTTCAAAGCAAGTTTCAAGATTTTGGATCGTTTTTGGAGACTCCGGTTGAAGGTTTGGAAGAACTTGCATCTAATTTCCTCTTGGCTATTAAGGAGAAAATTAGACAAAGGGCTTCAAAGAATGCTTTGAGGAAAAAAAAAAAAAAAAAACAAAAACAAAAACAAAGGGTGGAGGCAAGGGTTTAAGAGAGTTGAGGAGCTTGGTGAGCTCTATTAATTATGATTCCGCATCTGGTAAAGCAAGAGGTTCCAATAGGGAAAGGGCTATGATTGTGTTCCAATGAATTTGAAAATAATCTCTTAGAATGTGAGGGGGCTAAATGAGAAGGATAAAAGACTCCAAATTAGGAACCTTATTAGAATTTGGAGAGCTGATGTCATTTTCTTGCAAGAGACTAAGATGGAGCTTATCACTAGGGGATTTATTAAAAGTCTTTGGGGTTGTCAACATGTTGATTGGGTATACTTGAGTTCAATAGGCGCATCAGGTGGGATTTTGGTAATGTGGGATAGAAGGGTGGTGGAGAAGTTGGAAGAAGCTATGGGTGATTTTTCAGTGTCTTGTAGATTTAGTAATGTGGGAGACAACTTTGAATGGGCATTCACTGGTGTGTATGGTCCTAATGTGGATAGGGAGAAAAGGCTGATGTGGGAGGAGTTGGCAAGTCTTTATAGTTGGTGGAATTTGCCATGGTGTGTGGGTGGTGATTTTAATGCAATTCGTTTCCCTTCCGAACGTTTGGGGCAAAGAACTTCACTTAGGGTATGTATAATTTTTCTGATTTCATCTCTATTAATGGGTTAATGGAAATCCCTTTGGAGGGTGGTAGTTACACTTGGTCAAACTCTCTGTCTAGCTCTAGGATAGATCGCTTCCTCTTTTCTTCAGAATGGGAGGAACATTATCCAAACATTCATCAAAAAAGGTTGGTTAGAGTTCTATCAAACCACTTCTCCATTTCTTTGGAGGGCAGGGATATTCATAAGGGACGTAGACCTTTTCGTTTTGAGAACATGTGGCTTCAAGTGGATGATTTTGTGGAGAAGGTGAAAAATTGGTGGGACTCTTATCATTTTTATGGAACTCCAAGTTATAGGTTAGCCATGAAATTGAAAGCTTTAAAGGGAGACTTAAAAAGGTAGAATGAAACCGAGTTTGGAAATGTAACCATTAAGAGAATTAAACCATGGAATGATTTGAATGCCCTGGATTCTAAACATGAGAGGGTGTCTCTTTCTATTGATGAGAAGCGTGATAAAGAGAGAATTTGCTTGGAGATTGAGAGGATTGCTTTGTTGGAGGAGATTAGCTGGAGACAAAAATTGAGAGTGCTATGGTTAAGGGATGGGGACAACAATATGAAATTCCTTCACCAGATGGCTAATTCTAATAGGAGTAACAATATTGGCAGTTTAAATATTGATGGAGTGTTGACATTAGATCAGGAAGTTATTGAAAAGGATATTGTTCAGATCTATAAAAGTCTTTACTCGGCAGATAAGCACATTCGTCCTCATTCGGATGTGCTAAATTTTTCTAGGATTTCTGAGGATGAGGCTGGCTGGTTGGAAAGACCTTTTGAGGAAGCTGAGATTTTTGGAGTGCTCATGGATTTTGATGGTGATAAAGCTCCTAGACCGGATGGATTACCTGTGGCATTTTTTCAGACTTTATCAAAACCGATCTTTTGGAGGTTTTTCAATATTTTTTTGATAATGCTCAGTTTGAGAAAAGTTTGAATGCTACTTTCATCTCCTTAATTCCTAAAAAATTTGATGCAATGGAGGCAAAAGATTTCAGCCTATTAGTTTTTCTTTTTTTTTTTTTTTTTTTTGTGGGGGGGGGGTTGGGGGGGTGTACAAAATTATTGCTAAAGTTTTAGCTAACAAGTTGAAAATGGTGCTTAGGGATATTGCTTTGAATCTCAAAATGCTTTTGTCAAAGAAAGAGATCTTAGATTCTGTTCTTATTGCCAATGAATGCTTGGATAGTAGGCTAAAATCAGGAGTTCCTAGGGTGTTGTGTAAACTAGATGTAGAGAAGGCATATGATCATGTGAATTGGGACTTCCTCATTTATATGTTGGATCGTTGTGGTTTTCATGAAAAATGGAGAAGATGGGTTTTCTTCTGCATCTCTACTATTAAATTCTCCATTCTCATTAATGAAACTCTATGTGGTTTCTTTGAAAGCTCTAGAGGTATAAGACAAGGTGATCCATTATCCCCTTTATTTTTTGTCATTGTTATGAATGCTTTTAGTAAAATGTTGGATAAGGCAGTGAGGGTTGGGCTCATGTCTGGTATTAGGGAGGGTCCCACAGGTAATTCTTTGCAGGTGACCCATCTTCTCTTTGCTGATGATACCTTGGTCTTATGTGATACTAATCTCCATCTGGTGTTGTTTTGGTTTGAAGTAGTTTCTAGGTTGAAAATTAATATGGGTAAATCTGAATTGGTCCTTGTGGGTGTGGTTCCAAATATAGCAAATATGGTGGATGTGCTAGGGTGCAAGCAAAGCTCCTTCCAAGTGAAATATTTAGGCCTTCCGTTGAGTGCTAATGTAAGAGATAGTTCTATTTGAAATCCAATTATTGAGAAGATGGAAAGGAGGTTAGCAGGTTGGAAACGACTGTATCTCTCAAAAGGAGGTAAAGTTACTCTTATTAAGAGTACTTTGTCCAATCTTCCAACTTATTTTCTCTCTCTTTTTCCTATCCCGGTGGAGGTTGCAAACTGTATTGAGCAAATTCAACGAAATTTTCTCTGGAGTGGTATGGGGGATGTTAAAAAAACTCACCTAGTGATATGGGTTACGATTTGCGCTCCTCTTCATTTTGGAGGTTTAGCTATTAGGAGTTTGAGAAGTTTTAATAAAGCTTTGTTTGGAAAATGGTTATGGAGATTTGGGAATGAGGTACAGGCCTTGTAGAGGAGAGTGATAGGGGCAAAATATGGTTGTGAAGGGGGAGGTTGGTGCTCTCTTCTCGTTACTGGCCCTCATAGAGTGAGTTTGTGGAAGTCTATTAGTCGTGGTTGGCCATCTTTTGTTCGTCACATCCAATTTGAGGTTGGGATCGAGTTTACTCTTAGATTTTGGTTGGACATTTGGTGTGGGGACACTTCTTTGTGTGTGCTCTAAGACTTTTCTCTTTAAGTCGAACTAGGGAGGCCTATGTGGCTGATATGATGAAGTTCCCAAATGGTGTTCTTTTCTGGGATCTAAATTTTAGAAGATACAGTGAAGATTGGGAATCAGAATCCTTTTACAATTTAATGTCTAGAATTTATGGAGCTTCTTTGAGAGGAGTTGGGGATGATGAGATGTGTTAAAAACCTGCTATGGGAAGAGGTTTTACTGTTCGTTCTTATTGCCAGGTGCTGACAAAAAGTTTCGATCAGTCTTTCCCTTGGAAGACTTTTTGGAAGTCTAAGGTCCCTTCTAGAGTTGCTTTTTTTGTTTAGATTGCAGCTTTGGGGAATATTTTGACTATTGATAGTCTTAGAAAACGGAAGATTTTGATTCTGGATTGATGCTGTATATGTAAAAGAAATGGGGAATCAGTAAACTACTAGACCAAGTATAACTCCCTCCCTCCAAAGGTAAATCTATCAAATTAAACTCCTCAATAAACTCAAAAAAATTCTCCATAGCCAGAGTAAGACGCGATCCACCCAACCTTTCACTTGGGAAACAAACGATATTGAAATCCCCTGTGTAACACCATGGAACATCACAATATTGCTGAATTCCAATCAGCTCATCCCACATTTACCCCCCTCAAATTATTATCATTTGGGTCATAAACCCCAGAACATGCCCAAATAAAACCATCCCCCATACCCTGCCACCGAACCAACACAGAAAAGAAACCCACCATAACCTCCAACTTTTCTAAAACCCTCCTGTCCCACATCATCAAAACCTCACCAGCCGTCTGATCCACATCCAAAGCCACCCAATCCACATAAGAACAACTCCACAGGCTGCAAACAATCTGTCCATCCGTGCCAACAAGCTTAGTTTCTTGAAGGCAAACTACATCACAATTCCACTCTCATAGTAAATTTTTAACTACCAAACGTTTCCACGAATCATTCAATCCTTGAACATTCAATGAAACCATCTTTAACTTCATAAAAACTGTTAACTCCCTACTACAATCTCTGTATAGCAGCCAAAGAAAACTACCTACCATCATAATTAATCGAATGAATCAAATTCCCCAGCTCCCTCTTCCCTTTATCCTTTGAGACAACTTTTCGATGAGCTGTATCCTTTCTGTGCAACAGATTGGCCGCCTCAATCACCTTCTCAAGCCTTTGTAAAAGCATAATACACATCTTCTCATGCCGACCCAAAGGAAGCCCCACCAGTTTACTAAAACCAGGAATTTTATGTTTCACCCAATTAGAAATATCCAATGTATTTTCAAGCCCCAAAACCTCAATACGATTGTTCAGCTCAACCGAAAAAACCAACCCCAGAGGAGTAATAGTCTTCAAAGGGGAGAAACTATCCACATCACCCAAACCCAAGTCTACACTAACCACTTCTCCCTCCGTTGATACACTCACCTCAAGAAAACCATGGTCTGCCGATGTAGATGTCACCGTTAACTGGTTAACCTGATGGGAAGTGCCTATCCACTGAGCAGCACTTGCACAACCGACCTGGCCATCTTCATCCCCATCTTGGACACCCAAATCCACAATCCCAGCCCTCGATAGACTCAGAAAAAGACCAATTAATGCTCTGTCACTCTCAGTTTCTGCATTACCCAGTGCCATTGAAGGCTCATTGACGTGAAACCCATCGGAAAAAGGACACTCGACCTCCATCGAAGCCTTCTCGGGTCGACCCATCACATTGTTCTGAGGAACAGAGTTCTCATGAGCACAATCAGAGCTCGTCACCGTCACTAAAGAATGGAATATCACTGTATCGGCCTTACCCAGTGTCATTAGTGACTCCTCGATGTGAAACTCACTGGAAACTATGCTGTCAACCTCCCTCCTCGGCTTCGTAGGTCAACCCAACATCTCGTTCTAAGCAGCAGAATCATTGTGCTGTGTTTTGGAGCTCGCCACCATCACCGAATCGTGGGCTTTGTGTGTTTGTGGTCTCGGGTCAGCCAAAGAAGAGCTTTCACCCACTTCAAACCTGATTGCGCCTGTAAACTCTGGGATGAGTAAATTTGGAGAGCCCACGCATGTGACACAATTTGGGCCTAAACCCCCCACTGGCTTTTCTGGACCCCATGTATCACGAATAGAGCCTAAGCCCGCCACGGGCTTCTCACCCCGTGTGACCCACTTAAAGCTTTTTAATCCACCTTTATTGCAATCCCATGTAACATGCCTCTTTCCTTCCCCATTCACCTCCACTGTCAAGCCCTTCCCTGTCCAGCAAGAATTCCTTAAATCACGTTCTTTTCCATAAACAGATTCATTTGAATTTGGAATGAATCTTAACGGAAATCTCTTTTTATTTCCTCACGGATTTATATCTCCCAATTTAAAGTCCACATTAACGCACCAAGAACCCACATCTCCTCCTTCAAGAGCCGTTGGACATGGTTTGCCCGCCGGAATTTCGCTCAACACCATCTGCTCAACTTATGGGTTCTGCTTCACCACCCTATCCTCCCCTAATTGAGATTTTCCCTTATCATGGATGCTTAATAGATGTGGCTAATTTCTGCCCCTGACCTGCACCTAATAGCCATGCACTGTCTCAGCAAAAGTTTTAGATGTTTGAATCCTTGAGTTATCCTTATGAGGGTGAGCAACAAATTTCGAGTGACCAGAGCCACCATCCACAATGTTCAGGTTCTAGCATCTTCCTTAATTCTAACCCAAAAACCCTCCACCCATTCTTTGCTTTGCCCTCCAGAATAATAATAGACTTTCTAGACCCGCCAACTTTGAATTTAGTCAATAGTAAGAACTGGCCAAACAAGTTAGAGCTCCATTAGAGAGTATAAGCTATATCACCCTCCCTGAAAGAAAAAAAATTGCTTGGGACTAATCCCAACAACAATGTGTTCTATATTCTTCATCACCCATTGTGCCGCATTCTTCCCCATAAAAACTGATTCCATGAAGTATTTTCCCCACTCAAAAATCCTTAAAGAAAAATACCGTCCCCCTTCCTCTACCACCAATTGAAAAAATTTGGATTCAATAAAAAAACTACGAGAACCACCCATAATAGATAGATCGAAAAGAATAAAAGAACTAAATATCTACCAAATTTGAGGTAGTCAGGCCTCTTGAGCAAAGGTTGAGATGCATACACTTAAAATGGTAATGATTTTTTGATAGGTAGATAGTTGGGAAGAGAGTTTCGAACCACAACATAGAATGACAAGCAAATTTATGTAAGTGACTCCAAAATAGAATAACTCCATGTCTATCTTAATTTGAAAGTTCCCCTAGGATAATGCTGCTAATTGTACTAAGTTTGTATATGGATGTCTGAACATTTAACATTATAGATAGTTTTTTCAACATAAACACAATGATTAGAAATTAGATTTTATTGTACAAAGGCACTAATACTTTGTTCAGTGATTTAGGGAAGCTTTTAATCATAATAAAAACCTAAAGCAATTTTGGTACATGAACGAACACATTTCATTTCAGTTCCATACTTAAGCCATCCAATCTGATCAAGCATACATATCTATCAGCTAATGCTATAAACCAAAGCAGAAGGCAAAAAAATGATTATAAAAAATTAAAAACAAATAAAAAGAAGAGAAAGACTACTACTCACAGCATCTTCCATGGTAGCACGCCACCCTTGCATTGACGACAACCCATACCTAAGTCGGTCATTCTCACCATCTTCTGATACCTTCTCAGTTTTTGGAGCACTTAGATATATCCCCATTTCTACCTTTGACAATACCAATTCCCATCAATATTAACATACATACATACATACATGAGCACATAGATTACATTATGCAATATTTTCCGGTGGAATAGTCCATTTTTATGACACTAGGAATTACATGAACACTAAGTATGCATACATACATGCATACATACATACATACATAAATGGATATTATATATATATATATATATATATATGTGTGTGTGTGTGTGTGTGAATATTACATATACAAATTGACATGAGTAATTCTAATTCACATCAGCAACAGAAAAGAAAAGGAATCCAAATCTCAGCGAGTGGAGTGAAATGATTGAGTTTAAAAAATTCTGAAAAAGTCATGACTCGTGTTAAATTTTCCAACGCTTTCTCGGCAAACAAGCAGACAGTATAACTAACAATAAACAATTGAAAAGAAAAGAAAAAAACTAGTGCGGATTGCGGATGATGAATAAGCAAAATGATCCGATAAAAAAATGAGAAAAAAAAAGTTAGGGTTTGAGTCTTTTGAGATACACACTTGGCTTACCAGGCTTAGCGAGACCGATAGAGAGAGAGAGAGATATTATTTGTAACTGTAGAGACTAAAAAGAAACTAGAGGAGAGGACTATAAGAATGATCGACTATTCGGTTTTGCTTGCGTTTCTTTTGTTTTATACCCAAAACCAAACAAAATGGTTGTTAATTTATTTGTTTCGCTTTCGACTGTTATTATATACCAGCGGCATGGTCACGCGCTATGCACGTGCTCTAACTTTTTAAGTAGAACCATTCCATGGGCTTCTAATAAGTGGTCTGAAGTTAATTCTCATCAGCTTTTAGATCAGATGTGACCCTAATCCTTCCTTTTTTTTCCTTTTTTGAGAAACATTACATCACATTGGCTTTTAGATCAGGTATAAAATGTTTGGACGAATAGACTCCATTAAAACTAATAAAGGAAAACAAGATTTAGTGTGGGCATAAGTGCCTGCAACATGATGTCAACCTCGCGATTGGGAAGTACACCTTAGCCTAGGATGGACTATGGCAGAGGGTGTAAATAGAATCGCCACCAAGTTTAAATTTAGGAACCATAAATATAGCGTCCTTCGTAGAAGGACTAATCTTTTACCAGAGCACATGTCTAGAGTTTAAGTATGGGGATAGGAAGGTGTTAGACACCCAACCCCACCCGACCCTTGGGTTGGCTTCCACTCGTTATGATCCAAATCTTAATCTTATTAAAAGCAAGTTTAATATGTTATTCTAACCCACACACATGCTAGCATGCATGGCACAATCATCTCAAACCTAATTATTCATCTATCATGGCATTTAAACACAAATCTCCAAAGGCAAAAACATCACAAGGTAGAATCAAACAAACATGTTAAAACATCAAGACATCAAGGGCGTAGCATTCAACCAAACATGTTCATATGAGTGCATGACTTACGTCACTGCATCATAGCACCTATGCGTCAATGCATGTTCATATTCATGTGCATGTTCATGGTATTCAAACAAATCAAAACCCTATTGGACATAAAAGAGATAAAACAAACAAAACAAGACAAAACAAAGAAACAGAGACTCCAGGACGGATAAAACAAGTTAAACAGAGGTTAGGAAACGTGAATAAAACAAAAGGAAAGCAAGTAGAAAGGATTAAGGTGTTCTGGGCAGGGATATGCATGCGCATACATAGAGCATGCATACGTAGCTCAATTGTATGCGTACGCATATCACGAGTATGCGTGCGCATGCATGAAACATGCGTACACATACACACCCAGAACACTAAAACCTAGTGTTGATGCCTCGTGGCGGTTTGACCACCCATCACAGCAACACTCGCGCGCTTGAAATGTACAAGCCCGAAGCTCAGGTGCTATGAAGAAGGGTATACCTTTGGTGTGTGACCAAAAAATGTGTCAATTTTAATTGAGTTACCAAAGCTAAGTGAAGTCACCACCAATCATTGGGTTTTTTCTAAGGTGTGATTAGTCACCAGACTTTATTTGATTTTATTACCAATCCTAGGCTAAGAAAAATAAAGTTTTTTTCTAATCTAATACGGATGGATAAAAAATCTTGATTCTTGAGTTCGAAAATCTAGTTACGTGTGGGGAAGGTGTTAGGCACCCCACAATGCCAGTCCAAGGACAATCTTTTGTTTTGGTAAAATCTTAATTTAAGGACATTGGCAATTAAAAACAAGCTATTGGCATTAGCTTTCAGGGCTTTAAACAAATTGGGCTTTAAGGTTTGGTTTCAGAAAGGGTGTGGTCTCAATTGATGCTTCCCTAGTGTGTTTGGAATTGACGCCAAATTTCCACAACAAAAATCCGACAATATTTCGCCTTATTTTCGTGGCAAAAATCCAACAATGCTTCGCCTCAGATGCATCATAGCACACAAAATGCTAATCCCACCAAGCTCTCGCCGTGAGAATACGAAAATGGGGGTGTCCCATTTTCATGGCAAAAATCCTGTAGAGTTTCACGTTTGGTGCACTATGGTGCACTAGCAAGGTTTCATGCCTATGTATACAGCGCGTGCCAACATGCTCGTGCTGGGATGAGCCGAATCCCTTCAAAGCGTCAACCATATTGATGCGCGTCGCATACACGGAGAAACCAATGTCACTTGGTGACATGGATCGAGATGATCACATCACGATGATCATGTACACAATATAGCGCAAATATGCACCTACAGCAATAGGCTTGGGCACATAACCATTCTACAAGGTCACGAGCACTCATGACTAAAGAGGGTTGCTCACGTAGCCATGAGAGTCCATCATACAAAGTTTATGATCACCCACACACAAGCATATACAAATATACATACATCATGCATAATGCTATCACATAGAGCAGGAAAGTAAAGCAGACATTGCCTATGTCCCAAGGGTATGGCCTAGCAAGGTACAGGAAATGTAAAACAGACATTGCCATACCCAAGGAACGCGGTCCAAGCAAAGTGCAGGAATGATAAAGGGTACATAGAGAGGAAACCTTAATACAATGCTCTTGAGAAAAGGCTAAGAGAGAGGGAAAGATGTAACCACTCGGGTAGGCTAGGCCTACTAATTTATTGAACATTGCCATTTTTGGGCTTGCATCTTTTTGCTTAAGTCCTTGCCCTTATTGCTTGCACTTAAAAGGTCGTGCCCTCACTCCATGCATGTACATGCAATGACAAAGGAAACAAGCTAGCAGGCAAGCAAAGAAACAATTAGAAAGAAAGCATGCAGAGGGATGAACTAGCAAGGAGAGCCAAATAGGGGCAAACAAGCATGTTATCAAACAAAAGGGGGTGTCCTAGAAGGACAAATGTAGGTTTGGATTGGGTGTCCAGAGTTCCATTGGATTGGAGTATGGACAACATGCCATCAAACAAAATTCCTATAAGGGACTCGTGGTTTCGTGTATCAAAGACGAGTGTGAACTTGTACGAGATAGTAGGAATTAGGCATGATGACACAAGTAAGCAAGAACTCATGCATGAATATGTAGGCAAGTGTGCAAAGATGCAAAGAAGCAAAAAAAGCAAAATGAGTGGCACAAAGCAAGCAAGGTAAGCATAACATCATCGCACGGAGCGAAAAAAAGTGTGTATCAAGCACACCAACATCACAGAGATGTTTCTCACAAGCGGTCACATCCAAACGAGCCACAAGAGGGACAGATGCAACCGCACAAGCATGTGGCCCCAATGACCAATAAGCACAATCCCACAGAGAGCAAAAAGCATGGCAAAGCCTAGATCTAGACAAGCGAACATGGATATAAAAGCATAGAAGAAAGAAAGCATACACATGCATAAACGAAATGATCCAAACTCTTTGATATACACCTAGGTGTATGGATGTAGGCCTAGACCACAAGATTTAGATATACACCCTACCTAAAGGGTCAAAACGCAAGAAAGAGATATAGCAAGAGACAAAAAAGCTATAGAAGCACATGGCATAGCAACCAACATGTAGATCTAGACACATAAACATAGCAATGAGCACATAAACATATAGATCTAAGCTTAAGCATGGTAAGGAGCACATAAACATGTAGATCTACGCATAAGCATGGCAAGGAACACATAAACATGTAAATCTAAGAACAAACACAGTATTTAGACATATCCTAGCCCAAAAAGCTAGGCCAACATCATCAAAACAATAAAACATGATAGAAAGGAAGAAGACATGCTAGAAAAGCTAGGAAGCAAGATAAAGTAAAAGATATACTAAGGAAAGTAATAAAGCATGTTATGAAGCAAGATAAAGCAAAGGGTGTAAATTGTAGCTGAAAAGCTACATCTACACCCTTAAAACCTCAAATCCAAAGTTCTAAAACCAAGAAGTGGGGAAAAGAGTGCAAGAATACTATCTCTTGATTGTTGAGAAAAGAGAGAAATCAAAAGTTTTTTGATGTGTTAGGAGAGAATTTAGAGAGGAAAAGAGAAAGGATCTGCCTAGAAAAGTGCTCCAAAATGCCCAATATATATATATATATATATTTATCTGAAAGGGGCCTAGGGGTATTTATAGACATTTTGTGACTATTCAGCTTCTGGTGGCCACTGGTTGGGACCAGCGACCCTTTAGTGGCCGCCAGGTCCAATGCTGACATCAGCAATCTCGGCTTCTTCCCTGCTTCCACTTTGGATGCATATTTAAAGGCCTATCCAAACTTCAATTGAGCTGTTCTTGGTGTCCTGGAAATATTTGGACGTCTAGTTTCTAGAGCGCTAAAGAAAATGAAATTCCGACGATCGGATCAAAAGTTATGACATTGGGAAGCGAGCTGACATGCTTTGCACGGTTTTCAAGATATCTCAACCGTTTTAATTTCAATTTCGACCCATGAATAGTCATTGGAAAATGAGTTCAATAATCTTCACAGTGACACTAGTCTCAACCCGTTCTAACGGTTATATCAAAATTAGGATTTTTGGGGCCTTAGGAGTCAACCTCGAGTTAAACTTGGTCAAATTTGGTCAAAGTTGACGAAAATCACCGAGTAGCTTCAATTTGATGTAGAAACATGAAAAATGTGGTTTTGGGATGATTTTGACTAGCTTTGACTTTCGGTCAACCTAGGGTTGAATAGGGGCATTTTGGTCAATTTGACCTAAAATAGCACTTTGAGTTCTCCGACGTCCGAACAGGTTACACTACGACAATCTAGATGTTTCTGCAGCCCCATGGAAGAAAGTTAACATTTTTAGAATTTTTAGGGTTCAACATGCAAATCGAAGGCGGATAAAATACGGTATCTACAACTGCCCCTTCTTTATCTGACATCTTGATTGCTATGAGTGGTGTTGGATAAAGAACATAATTTCGCATTTTATTGCCTCAAAATTGCCAGCGGTAATTGCTGTTCATGGGCCAAGACCGGTCTTACCTTGGTGAAGGTCGAGTTGCTACTGCTAGTCTGAGAAAAAATTTCTTCTAGCTTTGCTCCTTGGTATTGGTTAGAAACTTTTTTTTTGGGTCAATAGTCAACCGATCAATGTTGACTAGGTCAACACTAACTAACGGCTACTATATATGCACCAGGCAGACTCGACTGCCATTAAAGGTGCGCTGGGTTGCCTAGGCCATGCAATGGCTTATAAATGGGCCCCGAAGCCTCATTCTGACCATTTCCACTCCATTTCTTTGAATTCTCACTTCTAAAAAATTCTCTGGAGTGAGTCGCAGTTTGGCAGGTCCAGCTTTCAGCTTCAGTTTGTTGCTTCAGCCTTCTGTTCTGCACTTGAGGTCAATGTCTATCTTCTCTTTCTCTTTATTTTTCTGCAAATATGTTAATAGCAAAGCAACTAGAAAAGCATGCTAGTATTTATTTTATTTTTTTTGTATTTTTTTTATATATGTATTTTTTTTATATCATTTATGACATGATGATGTTGGAAAATATTTTTTGCTCACATGTCTACGCAATTATGTAGACATGAGCATACTTGCATGCTTTCACATGTACATACACGTATGCACGAAGGTGCACATTCATGTGTGTGTGTGTGTGTGAATTGCGTACATGTATAATTACATTTACACACTCTTGTCCATGTGAGGAAAACTTAATTTTAGGCAGCATAGACAAACATGCAAATGATGGATGCTATGAAAACTAAAAACAACAAAAATTGAGGAGAAAAAGCTAGGAAAACATGAGAGGTTATGTAGGATGACTGAAGATTTTGGGATATTGCAAACATGAGGACAATGCAATTTTGAATGAAAGTAGTTTTGGAAAATGTAAGATTAAACGATCGCTGCCAAATCTGAATCCTAATAAGATTAAATGACCGCTGCCGAATCTGAATCTTGAAAAGCTGGATAGGATTAAATGGTCATTGCCGAATCTAAATCCCGAAGAGATGGATAGGATTAAACGGTAGCTGTCAAATCTGAATCCCGATGAGATTAAACGACCGCCACCAAATATGAATCCCGAAAAGATGGATAGGATTAAACGATCACTACTAAATCTAAATCCCAATAAGATTAAACGACTGCCACCAAATCTGAATCTTGAAAAGATGGATAGGTTTAAACGGTCGCTGCTGAATCTAAATTTTGAAAAGTCAGATAGGATTAAACGGTTGCCACCAAATATGAATCCAAAGAAGAGATATTTTGAAAACCTTGATATTTTGAGATAAAAGAGGTAGGATTAAACGGTCACTGCCGAATTTGAATCCGAAGAGAGGTAGCTTGAAAACCTTGATATTTTGAGAAAACATGTATTTTGGTATGATCATGCATGATATGTGTTAGGTAGTAGGGTTAGACATACTTAGTTGTTTGCTTGCATTGCCGTTTGATTCAGGCTTACTGATTAAATTTGAATTTGCCTTGTAGATTATGTCTAAATGACAGAGGTCTAGTGGGGATCACAGGAAGGCTCCCATTATTGCTTCATCTAGAGGGGATTCGTTTGGTAGTGATGATGATACCATTTTGGCCAGTGAACAGGTGGCACAGACCCTTTAGAGGCATTTTGATTGAGGAGGTGGTGATATTACGCCCTCCGGGGGCATGCACATAGCACATCGTACTAGGAGCCGATGTTCAGTAGAGACGGCCAGTGCTTCATCTCAATCCCATACTGGTTCGGGTGGAGGTTCTTCACAGTTTCCTCGAATCGAGGAGGGAGAAGGCCCAAGGGGTGATGAGCTTGGGGATGAGCTCATGTTTGACTTGGATGCTGATTTAGAGGCTGATGATGCGGCTAGGCTAAGCCTTGGCGACCTTAGGCACAACAGTCGTAGACTAAGGTTTCCACCTTATCAGGCCAGATTAAAGGCCTATACTGGAGAGATAGATGATAGTATCGTGGACACTCATCTACAGTGTGATTTGAAGAAGCATCCTTCCGCTCAGGCATAGAAGGATCAGGTATGCTCCTTTCTCTTCCATTTGTCGGTTCGATATATATATTATACATGTACTGATAGATAGCGTTTCTTCGTTCTTGAACACAAGGTGCTGATAGGGTCCATGGCCGAGGGGCGTGGTCTTTTTTTTTTCCCTCCACTTATTCCATGCATCTACTAATATGTGCTATCGCACTTTCTTGATGGAGCAAGGGTTTGAGGCCTTTCTTAGTATTCCACCTTGTTCCATGAGGCATGGGCTAGCTGAGGCTTTGGTGCAGTGGTTTCATGCTGAGAAAGGCACCTTTCACCTGAGCTGTGGGGAGTATTTTGTCCTTCCCCTTGATTGGATAGCCATCACAGGCCTTAGATCTGGAGGGGAGTCAGTCTCGACTAAGTTTGTGAGCTTTGCTGATGTGTGCAAGCTCTTGGGTATAACTTACCCCCTTACTAGGGTGACAAGGAGGTATTTTGGGCCTACTAAGGAGCCTCAAATCTGCATGCAGTGGCTGGAGGAGAACATACCTTGGGTGGCATAGACGGATGACGCTGCTCTCAAGCGGTTCTTTTTTTATTTCATTGGTAGTTACCTGTTCAGCAACAACAAGTCGGTGTTGACTTGTAGGCTGCTAGCGGCCATGAGAGTGGTTTTTGTCATAGGGGCTTATGATTGGGGGTCGCTTTCCTATGGATTCTTCATCGCCTACTTAAGGTAGGCGTCACGCTAGGGCATTATGAGTACATCTTGGCCTTATGACCGCAGTATACTGGCCTTTCCATGACAATATATCCTAGGGCATATGCTTGATCTCTCTGCATTATTTCTAGAGTTGTTTTGACACAATGGACTACTGTTAGTGTTGCACTTGATTGCGTCACCGAGGGTGAGATATGAAATAACCCATATGATGGAGGGTTGTTGGCTAGGCTCGAGGTCACTCCTACTATGGCTCATTCGCGCGCATGGTGCTAGTTTTGAGCTTTGACGAGTTGGGAGTTCTTTTTGGCTGAGAAGACCTTCCATCAGGTCATGCCAATTTTCAAAGTACCCAAAGATCCACCCCTTGAGATATCTTGCCTTGAGATGGTCTTGGACGACCCCGCCTATGCGATAAGCTCCTTTAAGGGCTTCCTTACAATAGACACATATTATGCTACCTAGTTTTTGGGGTCATCAGCTGGACCCATCATTGATGATTGCCCTGTAAGCAGGGGTAGAGGCTAGTTTAAGATTGTATGTGGAGACCCTTCAAGCTCAGGTGAGAGATATTGAGAGTGCTGCTACTACCAAAGAGGGGTACACGCAAGAGGAGATTGCTAGAGTATTAGCTCATGAGAGGGAGCGATGGTAGAGAGAACGAGAGAGCCAGACAGTTGCCATGGAGAGGGAGATAAGCTAGCTTATTACTAAGACAGGCATGCTCCAAGGGTATATTGGTATCCTGATCGGTGAGATAAGGGGACATAGGATGCACGTACCCCCGGCACCTTATATTCCAGGCAAGGATCCTTCCATTCAGAGACATAAGACCGAGTACATGCCAGTTCCTCCAAATCCTACTAGTGGATGGGGATTTGCCCCCGTTTCAAATTGGGCACAAGGCCCTACACCAGGGCAAGCTTCATTTTTAGACTTCGAGATGGGTCCCAGGTTCTTCAACTAGGCGAGCTGGTCTTTCTTCTGGTCTAGCTGCTTGTGATGGTGCCAATAATAATAGCTAAATGCTTTGCAAGTGACTCTGTCAGAAACGATGATTCCCCTTAGGCTGGCCACTGTTGTTGTATCATGATGTAGCCCCTGCGTGAGCATGTATATATTTCCATGTACGTTTTTAGACATTGCCCCTTGGTAGGCTAGATATGTATGTATTATTGCCCCATAGTGGGCCCGGACTGTATTTTGATATTGCCTCTTGGTAAGCCTTTGGACATGTATGTATTATCGCCCCATAGTGGTCCTTGGATATATATTATCGCCTCTTGGTAGGCTTATATTTATGACCTTGATATTATCGCCTCTTGGTAGGCTCAGATGTATGACCTTGATGTTATCGCCTCTTGGTAGGCTCAAATGTATGTATGGACATTGCCTCTTGGTAGGTCTAGATGTATGTATAGCAGTAGCACTTTAGCATTTATGAGCCTGTTATACCATCGTTGTTATTCATGCATTGTCGCGTTTCTAGAACAACGACATTCTTGCGCTAGCTTATATTCCATATTCACTTGCACCATACCATACTCTCATGGGTTTACCAATAAAATCTGATATTGATTGACCCACAAGGGGAGACGGAAAAGGGAGAGACCACATAAAATAAAATTGCCCCAGTGTAGGTTTTATGCGGTTCTTAACATGAGAGGAAATGTTCTCGACTGGACAGACCTATCATTGTACCTGAAATTTCGATTTTGATCATATTGATGCGTGGAAATGGACTAAGCTGCGCAAAATAAACTGCCCCAATGTGGATTTTGCATGGTTCTAAACTGATAAACTGACCTGAAGTGAGATTAGAATAGTACTGGATGATTATATGATGATGGGCTTCTTGACAACCTTGATTTTGAACATGGACTCCCCCAAGCAGGATTTTCTCGGACTCGCCATGTGGCAGAATGTATTGATTGACTTGGCTATCCATTAAATCGATCGATGCTTTGAAAAGGCCCCTTAAAGGAATAACACGCAGGAATTGATTTCTGTGATCTTTATACCATGTTGGATGGATTGCTATCACAACTGGGAACGGTTTTGGGGCTATCCCATCATATGTCCTAGTGACGGGGGCTGAACCGACCCTTGAACCAAGTTTCAACAATGAGGTTCAAGATATTCCGAGATGACAGATGAGACGCACAAAAATAAACTGCCCCAATGTAGGTTTTGTGTGGTCTAGGTTTGTGCGAAAAAAACCCAAACAGACCGGTTTGCTGCTAAATTGCCTGTGTACCACTGTTAGTGCGAAAATCGAGGGAATCTTTATTCCGAAGCTAATTGAAACTTTTCATTTTTCAAATTTGGTGGTCAAAAGCATGTGGGATTATGCTGGGGGGCTTGAAAATCCCTAACACGTGTCCCGAGGCCCGATGGCCACTTAGTGTGCGTTGGCTAAGGTCGGAGGCCAATAAAGGTGCGTTGGCCTCAAAATTCATGCATAAAGGTCTGGGCACCCCCCGAACCTCCCATATTATGATTTACATTTTTGTAGGTCTTCTCCTACACATTTTCTTCACTGAAAACTGTTAGAAACATCATTTTCTTACACTTTTTTGCATGGATCGGCATCAAAACATTGCATTCTTTCAGATTTGAGCATGGATGCTCTTAGGTTCAAGTCTTATGACATAGTTGTGGAGCTTGAGAGGTAGACTTTCCATGAGAGGGGGCTTAAGTGACGGTGGGCTTCATTCTTTTCCAAAGATCGGGCTTACATCAAGCAGTTTCTCAGATATGCCACTTCACTATTTCACACTCCTCTAGATTGGCATTTACTGGAGGCCATAATCACTTGTTAGGATCCCGCTTTGAGGTGCATCACCATCGAGGATGTGGACTTGGTCCCTACTTTGGAGGAGTATGATTGCTTTCTTTCTCTGCCAACCCCTGTGAGTTGGGTCTATCAACCACCAGCTCGACCTCACTATCGCAAGCGATTGGCAAAACTACTAAGCCTAAAGACGCTTGTAGTGGATGTGCTGATCTAGTATGGGAGTGGGTTAGGAGGTAGCATCCCCTTGGATTTTCTGATTTGTCGGTTTGGCCTAGTTGAGTGCCCTACTGCTTACCGAGAAGACTTTGTGGATTTGGAGGAGCATTGGATCTTCTACAGGCGTCAGGCTTTCATGGTGGCCTTCTTTGGCTTAGTGTTATTTCCTTCTTAGTTGGGTTCCATCAGCTTTGCAGTCCTACCCCTGGGATGTACTCTACCTCATAGCACTTCCTTTATCCCCTCTTTTCTCTCTAAGACTATTCGATCTCTTTCTCTGTGCTATGAGACAGGAAGTGGTAGGCTTGGCTATTGTGTGCATATGTTGCAGCTTTGGTTTCGTAGTCATCTGAGTGTGATATTTAGGGCACAACTCGTGGGGTTCTTAAGGAGGAATAGAGTTAAGATCATTGTAGCCCTTAATCTTCCTTTTACTAGGGATACCACTACTTGGTTGAGGTATTTGTTTGGCTTGGGTCCCACTGATTGGGTACAGAGAGTCAAGTGAGGAGTTACTAGGTGGTAGGGTTGGACACACTGTGTTAGTTTATTTAGCATCCCTTTGGTAGGCATCTGGGGTTGTATAGGGTACTATCCGAGTATGGCCATAAGGCAATTTGGGGGTACCTAGCATGTTCCTCGACTCGACGATCTTTCTATCATCACTTGCGAGTATGGGCTCTAGGATTTTGATATAGTCGTTATAGAGCTCTCTTCTAATTTCTAGAAGGAGTGCAAGTCAACTTTTGATTATCCCATTTGTCCCGAGGATGATTATAAGTGGTCTATTGTCGAGTTTAGAGAGTGGAGAGCCATTGGGGATCCGTGCTTTATCATTGACCTGTTGATTCTTGATCCACTTGATCTTCGCCTTCTGGTGATATATTGAGGGATTACACACTAGAGTTTAAGGTCAAAGTTGAGAGTACTCTTAGGGACCTGAGAGGGTGCCTGAAAGAGGCCATTAAAGATAGGGATTGCTGTAAGGAGGCCTTTGATGCCATTGTGGAGAACTTTGATTAGATGGGGAGGACATACGAGGTTGAGCTTGCCACATTTCAAGCAAAGCTCGCATAGAGGGGTCAGATTCCTTCAACCGTAGAGGTCGAGTGCACTCAGCTAAGATCTCGGGTTACGAGCATGGAGAGTGAGCTAGCAGATTTTACTCAGAGTGTCACTGTCTTAGGCTAGACGAGGGATGAGAAGAGAGCCACAATGGAGGTTAGTCGTGCCACAATGAGTAGCAGGGCCGATGATTTAGCCATGAGGCTAGTGCAGGCTACATCCTACATTCACTCTACTTTGAGTCTTGAGTATGAGTCAGCTGATAAGCCCAGTGAGCTACAATTGGCATTTTATTGTCTCTAGCTAAGGTAGCCAAGAAGGAGGAGTCATTGAGAGTTGCTACTGTTGAGATTAGCACATTGTAGGTTATGCTTGATACAGAGAGGCAGGGTTACACCTCGAGTCCCAATCTAGAGAGGGAGTTGGTTCGTCTTCGACATTCATATATCAGGCTTAGCAAGATTACTAGAGATCTGGGCTTTGATGCTGCAGGGTTGCTTCGTACCCATTCCTTGGATGATCCGATTCTTCTTACCGGCTTTGGGGTGCTATGCAAGGCGGTGTCAGACCGTTTGGGCCATGTTTGACTTGTTGGAGTCTTTTCTATTTCTTTTCCTTTCTAGACATGAGCTATGTAGTTAGTATTCCACCATGTATGGAAGGTCCGTCATAAATTGCTAGGTGATTACGTACGACCTTCCACTTTTGTGGTTTTTAAAGCATAGTCTAGTTTGTAAGGCATGCTTAAAAATGGGAAGAAGGTGGAAACAAAGATGTTTATGCATATATTGATTATCAGGAGATATTTATGTTTATGAGATTTGTGTTTTGAAACATAATGATGAATACATGAAAGGATTAAAAAGGCACAAAACAGGCATGTTGAATGAATATATGCATAAATGCTTTGAAAATGCAAGATCATACAAATAAGGATAGTAAATGTAAGTCTATGCATATCAATATCTCAGGTTCCAAAGGATACATCCTGTTCTAGATGCATCTTTTCCATTCCCATTGGGTACACCTTCCACTGGTGTGTGCCATAAAATCTTTGAACAAGCCGTAAAGGGTCATATGCGTTGCAAACATAGAGTAACTCTTAGGAAATTCGAAGGCACCCTTATATCTCCATCTTGGAAAGGGTTTGTCCTTTTTTTCTTGATCTTGATCATAAATCCAAGTAGATTCAGCTGACTAGTTTTTCTTTTAAAATGTAACCAGGCTAAAGTTGGCTGCCTACGTACCTCTACTGGGAAGGATTAGGTCATCACGTAATTCAACTGAAATTTTTGATTGCCTTAATTTTTGTCTAGATTGCCATTTCGAGTTTTCAATCTAGCAAGCTCCTTCACACTCTTTCTTTTGCTCTCCTTTTGCTTAGACTGCCCTTTCGGGTTTTCAATCTACCTTTTTATATTTTTGTAATTTTTTTTTCCTTTTTTTTGTTTTTGTTTTTTTGTATTTTTGTATTTTTGTTTTGTTTTGTTTTGTTTTGTTTTGTTTTTTTTGTTTTTTTTTTTTTTTTTTTTTTTTTTTTGTTATAGGAATGTAGAAAAAGAGGTTGCATTTGGAGGCTCCTTCATGCAAAGTATTGTATGACTACATCAGAATTAGTGGGCATATTGAAATTGTGCCCATCTATGTCGGCTAGGATTAAGGCTCCTATGGAGAAGGCCTTCTTACCATATACGGGCCCTCGTAGGTCAAGGGAAACTTTCCTCTGTGATCAGGCATGGCCTGTTTGTGCTTTTTCAAGACTAGGTCGCCTTCTTCAAAGACTCTAGGTCTAACCTTCTTGTTAAATGCTCGCTCTGGTACAACTGTCCATGACACATTGTGGTCATGCGCTTCTCGTCCATCATGTTTAATTGCTCATATCAGAACCGGGCCTATTCAGCTTCTAACAGCTCTGTCTGTGATAAGATCCTGAGAGATGGGATTTCTACCTCTACGGGAAGGAAAACTTCCATGCCGTAGACTAAGGAATACCATTGGCGTGTGACTGGAAAATGAGTCAATTTTAATCAAGTTACCAAAGGTAAGTGAAGTCGCCACCAATCATTGGGTTTTCTCTAAGGTGTGATTGGTCACCTGACTTTTTTTCTATTTTATTACCAATCCTATGATAAGAAAAAGGTCGTTTTTCCTAATCTAACATGGATGGATAAAAAAATCTTGATTCTTGAGTTCGGAAGATTGGTTATATGTGGGGAAGGTGTTAGGCACCCCACAACACCTGTCCAAGGACAGTCCTTTGTTTTGGTAAAATCTTAATTTAAGGATATTGACAATTAAAAATGAGCTATTGGCATTAGCTTTCATGGTTTTAAATGAATTGTGCTTTGAGGTTTGGTTTCAGAAAAGGTATGATCTCAATTAATGCTTCCCTAGTGTGTTTGGAATCGGTGCCAAATTTCCACAATGAAAATCTGATAGCATTTCACCTTATTTTCGTGGCAGAAATCCGACAGTGCTTCGACTTAGGTGTGTTAGCACACAAAACGCTATTCTTATCAAGCTTTCGCCATGAGAATACGGCAACGAGGGTGCCCCATTTTCACGGTGAAAATCCGGCAGAGTTTTGCATTTGGTGCGCTATGGCGCATTTGTAGGGTTTCAGGCCTGTGTATACAGTGCGTGCCAACATACTTGTGCTGGGACAAGCTAGAGCCCCTCAAAGCGTCAAACATATTGATGTGCATCGCATACACGAGGAAATTGATATCACTTAGTGAAATGGATTGGGACAATCATTTCGCAATGATCATGCACATAATATAGTGTGAATATGCACCTACAGTAATAGCCTTAGGCACATATCCACTATACAAGATCAAGAGCACTTATGACTAGAGAAGGTCGCTCAAGTAGCCATGAGAGTCCATCATACAAAGTGCGCGATCACCCACACACAAGCATATATAGATATACATACAACATGCACAATGCTATCACATAGAGCGGGAAAGTAAAGCAGACATTACCTACGTTCCAAGGGTATGACCCAGCAAGGTACAGGAAATGTAAAACAAATATTGCCATACCCAAGGAACGTGGCCCAAGCAAAGTGTAGGAAAGATAAAGGGTACATGGAGAGGAAACCCTAATACAATGCTCTTGAAAAGAGACTAAGAGAGAAAGGGAAAGATGTAACCACTCGGGGAGGCTAGGCCTCCTAATCTACTGAACATTGATCTTTTTAGGCTTGCATCTTATTGCTTGTTCCCTTGCCCTTATTGTTTGTGCCTAGGAGGTCGTGTGCTTACTCCAAGCGTCCTCGCTCCATGCATGTACAAGCTATGACAAAGGAAACAAGCCAGCAGGCATGCAAAGAAACAACTAGAAAGAAAGCATGCAGAGGGATGAACTAGCAAGGAGAGCCAAATGGGGGCAAACAAGCATGTTATCAAACAAGAGGGGGTGTCCTAGGAGGACAAATGTAGGCTTGGATCGGGTGTCCATAGTTCCATTGGATTGGAGTATGGACGATTGGAGTATGGACGACACACGTGCCATCAAAATAAATTCCTATAAGGGACTCGAGGTCTCGTGTATCAAAGATGAGTGTGAACCCGCATGAGATAGTAGGAATTAGGCTTGATGACACAAGCAAGCAAGGACTCATGCATGAATATGTAGGCAAGCGTGCAAAGATGCAAAGAAGCATAGAAAGCCAAACGGGTGGCACAAAGCAAGCAAGGCATGTATAACATCATCGCACGAAGTAGAGAAAGGTGTGTATCAAGCACACCAACATCAAGGAGATGTGTCTCACAAATGGTCACATCCAAATAGGCCACAAATGGGATGGATACAACCACAAAAGCATGTGGCCCCAAAGACCGACAAGCACAAGCCTATGGAGGGTAAAAAGCATGGCAAAGCTTAGATCTAGATAGGCAAACATGGATATAAAGCATAGATACAAGCAAGCATACACATGCATAAAGGAAATAATCTAAACCCTTTGATATAGGCCTAGGTGTATGGATGTAGGCTTAGACCACAAGATCTAGATCTACACCCTACCTAAAGGGCCAAAACGCAAGAAAAAGATATATCAAGAGACAAAAAGGCTATAAAAGCACATGGCATAGCAACCAACATGTAGATCTAGACACATAAACATGGCAAGGAGCACATAAACATATAGATCTAAGCATAAGCATGGCAAGGAGCACATAAACATGTAGATCTAAGCACAAACATAGTATTTAGACATATCGTAGCCCAAGAAAGCTAGGCCAACATCATCAAAGTGACAAAACATGATAGAAAGCAAGCAAACATGCTAGAAAACCTATAAAACATACTAGGAAGTAAGATAAAGCAAGGGATATACTAAGGAAAGTAATAAAGCATGTTATGAAGCAAGATAAACTAAAGGGTGTAGATTGTAGCTAAAAAGCTACGTTTACACCCTTAAAATTTCAAATCCAAGGTCCTAAGACCAAGGAGAGGAAAAAGAGTGCAAGAAAACTACCTCTTGATTGTTGAGAAAAGAGAAAAATCAAAGGTTTTTTGATGTGTTTAGGAGAGAATTTAGAGAGGAAAAGAGAGAGGATCTGCACAGAAAAGTGCTCCAAAATGCCCAGAATTGTTTGTTTTTTGATCTAAGGGGGCTCTGGGGGTATTTATAGACATTTGTGTGACTGTTCGGCTTCTAGTGTCCGATGGTCTTATAGTGGCCGCCAGGTCCAATGCTAACATCAGTAATCCTGGCTTCTTCCCTACTTCGGTTTTGGATGCATATTTGAAGGCCTTTTCGAACCTTGATTGAGTTGATCTTAGTTTCCCTGGAAATATCTAGATGTCTAGTTTCCATAACACTAAAGAAAATGAAATTTCGACTGTCGGATCAAAAGTTATGACCTCAAGAAGTGAGTTGACGCGCTTTACACGGTTTTTAGGATATCTCAACCATTTTAACTCCGATTTCGACCCATGAATAGTTGTTGGAAAATGAATTCAATAATATTTTCAGTGACGTTGGTCTCAACTTGTTCTAATGGTCAAATTAAAATTAGGGTTTTTGGGGCTCTCGAGAGTCAACTTAGGATCAAACTTGGTCAAACTAGGTCAAAGTTAACGAAAATCACCAAGTTGCTCAGGTTTGATGTAGAAACATGAAAAATGTGGTTTTATAATGATTTTGACCAGTTTTGACTTTTGGTCAACCCAGGGTTAACTAGGGGCATTTTGGTTAATTTGGCTTGAAATGGCAATTTGAGTGCTCCGATGCTCGAACGGGTTGTCCATGTCAATCTAGATGTTTCTACAGTCCCATGGAAGAAAGTTAACATTTTTGGAATTTTTGAAGTCCAGCTCACAAATTGAGGGCGAACAAAATAAGGTATCTACACCTAGAAAGAGTAGAACAGAAACTCAGAAAAAAAATAAAAAAAATCTAACAACCTAACATGCTTTAAACATGAACATGAAATAAACCTAAGCTAAACAAACATATTAAAGCAAATAAAACACATATATAAACCCAAAATCAAAAGAAAAGCAAAGAAAAGCGAAGAGACAAAGTTAGTGTTGGAAAATCTAGTTTTGCATCTTATACAAAACACACAGCAGAAGCAACAAACATGGATCTACTTCATTCATGAGAGATAACATGTAATCTTGAATTCTAGAACAAAGAATAGAAAGCGTACCTTGATGCAGTGAAATTCAAAAACAAGACTTGAGAATACCTCTAATCAACATTCCAATTCCACATGGTGCCCAAGAAGAGTGGTATCTTAATTAGTCTTTATGTACGTTAATTCTCAAAGAAAGTTCTTCTTCTTTTCATTGTAGAGAAAAACTGTTTTCTTTTCTTTTCATCATATGTACATCCTAACTACCTTGGTAGTTACTTTATTTAATAACTCTTATTAAATAAAATCTAATTATCTAATTGGGTTAGCCTTTTGCACTTGCCTAATTGGGTTTTAATTTGTGGCTTGAGATGGGACCAAAGGGAACAAATAAGACTCTAGCTCCAATGATCCTTGGGCTTATTTGTCAACTCTTAACAAGTCCAAAGTTATCATTAATTATATTTAATACTACTATATAAATATAATTGCACTCTAGGCCTTATTAATAAATTATATCCTAAGACTCTAATGATATCATTTGACACCTCCATGAAATATCCATAGTGAACAAAGTCATAATAAATTGTCACTTTGTAAACAACTATTTTATCCTTTAGTACCCGGTTTAATCTTTTAGTTATTAATATTTATTGAAATCAGATTTCAATAAATATAAACTTTAGTAACTCCTTACTAGAGTGGGTGCCTTGAATAACCAGTTCCTATTAAACTTATCTCAAGGGAATATTTCGTGTCTCTATAAAAAAAGATTATAGATTCTATCTTGAGAATATGTGTTCCCTAAACACTACATGTGGTGACCCAACATACTGAGGTTTTGACCGTCAATATTAGATCTCACTCCTGATATATCAAAGTAACCTACATTTCATGATCGGGTTCATTATCCTCTCAAGATTGAGATTCTATGAAATTAGAAGTCGTGAGATTAATCATTTAGGTGACAGTTGTTGATTGAATAATTAATCTCATAGCGGTCCAGTTCAGTATATCTTAACACTTAAGACACATCCACACATCAACTAGAAGTCTCCATTTCCTTGATCAAGACAAACCATCTTAGTTGATGTGTTATAGTTTTCGCAGATGAAACGTCCAATTTCATCATCGACTACGAACTACGATTTGAGTTTACAAGAAACTTGTGATTTATATCTTTTGTGACTAAATCACATAAATCACATACAATGCATCCCAAGGACTATGATAATGTCCCATTAGTTCATATATAAATAGTCTCATATAATTAAACAATTTAATTATTTATGACATTCCAATAAATTGGATTTTAGGGCATAAACCCCAACAGTTAAAAACATTACCTCGATACTAGAACTCTTTAGAGCTTGATTTTGACCGTCCCCTCAGTCAATCTAGTCAAAACCAATTCAAAAATAAGTTAGTAAACTTAGAACTCAAAGTTCATGACTAAAAAAGGTCTCAATCAAATAAAATTTAACTTGAGGATGTTTTGTAAAAAACTCTCTCTTTGATTTACTATTTTCTAGTGAATCTTATATGTTTTATCACCAGAATTCGTTCTCTTTGAAAATGTGCCATTTATGGCTTTTATAGTAGAAAAATGAGGGTTTGGGGTGGCTCCCAAACGATGTGAGATTTGTTCCAAACTTATTTTAAATGTACAAAATTTCCATACATAGTTTTTAGAACCCTGGCATGCACATGCATGCACATGTATGTGTACACATACGTGAAGCATGCATACATAAAGCTTGAGCATGCATGTTATACTCGTGTAGGCGTACGCATGCCCTAGGATTTCTGTGATCTTTATTTTCTAAAAATAGTTTATTTGGTCCAAAAATAAGTTATATTTTCCATAAACACCTTTCTCAAGTCAATTTTCATCTGATTGGGCTCTAAACCAACCTTGGGCTTTAGAATTCTTATATCATTAGGGAACGGGGGCCTAAGTCATATGGGGTACGAAATGCGATGTCTACAAATCCCCCCCTCTTTTGATTCGTGAGTTCTGCTAATGGAATCAAAAGAATAAGAGACAAAATATTTTGTTTCGACATACGGCTCAAGCCCAACCCACGCACATGACAAACAACACGCATACATGGGGCGGGGTGCAACTCCACAAAGTTGCGTGGGATTTGTATGTCTAAATTCCCACCTTTGTTACTCAGGAAATGAGCAACTATAGGTTCACTATCCATCTCAATCTCTTCTAATCTAGTGAGGCTTTTGCCTCAATTCTACTACACATGTTCAATTCCAAGAAGGATATGTACTCAAGTTCCGTATTCTTCTTTTTCTTGACTTGTGTAGAGTTTGTGCCTGCATATTCAATTCATGTGGGATATGTCCATAAGTATGGTAGAAATCTTGGTAATTCTGACTTACGAGGAAGTATTTGGTGATGTATGATCCAGTGGGGAAAATAACTTGTTGAGAAGTGTGTCTTGGTGACTCATAAGGGAGCCTTCTTGGTGATTTTTGAGCTACGAGGAAGTCTCTTGATGGTGTGAAGCCCACTGGGGAAAAAGCTTCTGCTCTTTTATGACTCACTAGGGAGCTATTGTTAGTTTTACTCACGGGGGAGTTTTCTTGGTAATTCTCAGCTCCTTAGGGAAAACTCTTTTCCTCACAACCCTTAGGGGAGTTTTCTTTTTGCTTTGGACCCATAGGAGAGCCTTTGATGATTCTTGGGGAAAACTTATCTTTTTTGTGTCTCGCTGGGGAGTTGGTTGATGATCTTAACTTATGTGGAAGTTTCCTTAGCAATTTCTAATCCGTTGGGGGATGTTCTCAATCATTCTAATCCACTGGGGACAGTTTGAGAATCCTTGTGTCTCTTAACCTACTGGGGGTATTTCTGTCATTTGGGAGCATTTTTGAATTTTTCCTTGCATTTTCCATCATTTAGGGGTCCATTTTGGGGATATTCTAATTTTATTTTGCTAAACTACATGTAGTTTAGTGGAAGGCCTAAACTACATGTAGTTTAATCATCAGATGCCTTCCTGCCTCTTCATTTTCCTCCAATGGTAACTAACCATTTCCTTTTCTTTTTATTCCTCTTCATCTTCCTCAACTTTTGATTTTCTCTCTAACTCTTCAACTCCTTCCCTTTCCTTACTGTTAGGACATATGTGATTCACTTGTTAGGAACATATGTCACTATTTTATGTAATTGGCTAATCCTTTGACAAAACGCACTTTACTTGTATTTGGGTAGATCTAGGATGTGTTTAATACTTCAAGAAACTGTGTTTCAAGATCAAATGTTGAAGCTATGCAAGTCTGTCCAAGATTCAAGCTGAAAAGTAAAAGTTCATTAAAGCTCGACAGCTAGCTTAATAGCTAGTATCTATTGAGCTTGAAGAGCCATTCCAGCCCCGTGGCTCAACAGCTGCTTGACAGATGGCTATTTTTTGAGGTTTAAGAAAAACAGATTTTCAATTTTGTTTTGACTCTAATCCGTGATTATGTGTTTGGGCTTTCTTTTCTCACAACCCTAGACATATAAAAGGATTATTTTAAGGGCCGTCAAAGGTGACACAAGTTGTACAATTGTTGAGTAAAGTTTGTTCAAGAAAATTGTGACCGGAGACAAAATTTGCCCTAGTTCATCGTTCTTGTGAAGAAGTTGCTGTGTTTGTGCATCGTAGGGTTTTGTGACCAAGGATATTCTGGATCTTCATCGTGTGATGAACTGAAGAACTTTGCAGCCAACAACCTTCTCTAGTTGGTGATTAAAGTCGCGTACTGGGATCTGTGCAATTGGTTAGTCACGTACTGGGACCCATGCATTACAAGGAGAGATTGTCACTACAAAATAAGTCCAATTGGGTATTGGAGTAAGGGTTCAACTGTAGGTTGGTATAAGGTACTGAGATTCCTTTACTTGTAACTGCTTGTTTTGATAATAATGGATTCTCGGTAGTGGTGACCTTAAAATCACTCGGTGGGGTTTTCTCCTTATTGGTTTTCCCCATTCGTAAACAAATCACCGTGTCAATTTAATTTCCGCTGCACTTAGTTTAATTGGTGATTTGTTTGTGCTACCACGCGCTTTGCATGTAATTAACTTAATTAATTCACTTGGCTAAATTAATTGGTTAATTTATCACAATGGGTCAATTCGTTTTTGGCCTATCACTTACAAAACCTTCTATTGTCTTCTCATTCTTTCATCCCTCACCATCTGACTCTCTCTTTCTTTCTCAAACCCTTTCATTCTCTCCAATGGCACCCAAGCTACAAACCAAGAAAACCTCTTACATGATTTCCAGCAAAGTTTTCAACCTCACACGCTGGGATGAAGCCATAAGGCTAACGAAGTCTCTTTCACTGATTTACAGGCCACAAAACCATCTTTAAGAGGGTGCACAAGCCAGATTGGTAAGTTTTCCAAAATTTTCTCATTTTCAAGTTTTTCTTTGATCTTCCATTTTAATATATTTTTAGACTTGTAAATGCTTGGGTTTTGTTGTGGGATGGGTCTAGATGAAAACCTGGTGTTTTAGGAGGTGTAGGAACATGCTTAGGTTGAGTTTTGATTAATGGTAGATTGAAACTGTCAAAAAACTCCTTCTGTTTGTGTTCATGCATGCGCGGCTAGTGTTCATGCATGCGCATGCTCGATTCATGCGTACGCGTCCGTGTTCATCAGTTCATACGGACATATGCCCCAACATGGGCACGCATGCAGAGACCCTGTATACACATGTTAGTACTTAGAAACCCAATTTTTGATTATCTTGACCTTTTTTTCACCTATTTCCTTATCCAAATATGATTCCCATGCTCTCTTTTTCATCTTTTTGCAGGTCTTGCCCCCTTTCATGGGTAGGGGCAATATTAGTCGCATCTTTTCTTGGTATAGGGCATTGACAAATGACATAAAGGCCATAGTATGCACAGTTGGCTTCGAGCTTATTATTCGTCTGCTTCTAGAGAGTTTTGTTAGTGGCATCCTAGTGTAGACACTAGCTAAGAGGTGGTGGGACACTACTTACACTTTTCACATTGCTGATCGGGAGATGACAGTGACTCCCTACAACTACCACTAGATGATCTGTCTTCGGGGTGATGGGTCCCTCATTGATCTGGAGGGTGTGAGAGATTGTTAAACTTGGGTACTCTAAAAAAAGAGAGATTTGGGTACTTTTTAGGGCACCTCTCTTTTTGGGTAAGTGGTGTGGAGTCACCACTTATTTTTTATACAAAAAAATAAGAAAAGCTAAATACAAAAATACATGATTGAATTGTTTCCTTTCATTGATTGAATAATAAATAAATAAATACATGTTTGAAAAATTGAAAATTACATGGCTTTGGGGCTTAGTTACAAACTACCAAATAATTACATGGCTTTTTGTCCTAATTACAAACTACCCAAAATAAAACCAAGATAAGGCTAGATCTACCTATCCAAAAGACCTAAATTCAGAGGCTAGGTTATGAAATAGGAATGTGTTAGGCACCCATTCCACCCAAATAGAGTTTGGTCTTCTAGACTCTTGTGACCAATGTACCCCTTTTATGCATGCTATGAATGATATGTTATACATGTGAACAAAAATAAATCACACAAATTTATTTATGAATGCATTCTCTTCTTTGTTTAAAAAAAATCAAATCTATTGTTGTGAGTAAAAAAAATTTGATTTTAGTTTATAAAAAAAAAAAAAAATCAGATCTGCTTTTGTTGTGTAAAAAAAGTGGTTTTTGGAGAGAAAATTCAGATCTGTGTTTATTAAATAAAACAAAGTCTTTTGGTTTTTTTTTTTTTTTTAAATCAGATCTATTTTTAAGAACTTAGAAAAAATGGTTTTGGTTTATAAAAGATTAGATTTGTTTTTAAGAACTATAAAAAATGATTTTTGATGACAGAAAAAATCAGATTTGATTTTATATGTTCTAGAAAAATATGAAAAAGATTTTTGAGAAGAGGGTTTCATTCATGAAATAAATTTATGCTACATATATTGAACAAAACAAACACAATAAGCATAATCATGCATGATCTTTTTCTTTATTTCAAAATTCGCATTTGTTAAAAAAATCAAATCTGTATCTATGGAAGATACAAATCAATTTTTTGTTTTAAGAAAAATTCAGATTGCATTTAAGCAAGATGCAAATAAGTTTTTTGATGAAAAAATTTTTAGATTTGCATCTAATGAAGATGCAAACTAGTTTTTGATTTGAGAAAAATTCAGATTTACATTTGTCGACGGCCGGCCTAAACCGGCTGAGCAGAAAAACTACCACTGTCGTGCCTTCGTTTGACCACCTGCCGTGGCGATAGCTCCCCCGTGTGTGGGGCCTCGTTGGAGGGTCCCTCTCGAATGTGTAAGCGTGTGCGTTTTGCGTGGAGTTTCGGGTGCTCTCTCTCTTAGTGGAGGAAGGTAGGTCTACCTTTGGCGTTATGGCAGGAATCTGGGCCAAATTTTAAGGAATTACCAAAGGTAAGTGGAGTCGCCACCAATCATTGGGTTTTTCTAAAGGTGTGATTGGTCACCTGTTTTTAGTTGATTTTATTACCAATTCTAAGCTAAGAAAAAGGTCATTTTTCCTAATCTAATGTTGATGGCAAAAATCTTGATTCTTAGGTCCGGAAGTTTGGTTACATGTGGGGAAGGTGTTAGGCACCCCACAATGCCTGTCCAAGGACAGTCCTTTGTTTTATAAAACCTTAATTTTTGGAGATTGGCAGTAAAAACATGATTTTGGCATTGGCTTTCGGGTCTTTGCATACATGGGGGCTTTGAGGTTTGGCTTTTGAAAAGGAGTGGTCCCAATCTATACTTTCCTATGGCATTCGAGTCGAGTACCAGATTTCCACGGCGAAAATCCGGCGACACATCACCTTACTTTTGTAGCGGAATTTAGGCATTGCTTTGCCTGAGGTGACATGGACTGTGACGATCACACCGGAAGGGGGGAGCACGTATATATACATACATCATGCATAATGTAAGCGCATAAAGTAAGAAAGTAAATGCCTACATCTCTAGAGCATGACCTAAAATATAGGTGCAGAAAAGTAAACAGGGGTCGCTATACTCTAGAGATGAGGACGAATGGTATATAGCATGATATGCCTAATATAGACCATTTAAGGGAGAAAGGGAAGAGGAAGGAGGGGGTTTTTAAAAGATTACATAACGAAAGGGGAAATAGCCAAACTCCTAAACCTACTGACTGTAGCTGCTCGGCTTATATCGACATGCTTGCGCCTAGAAGACCGTGCCCTAGCTCCACGCGTCCTCACTCTATATGTGTACATGCAAAGGCAAAGACAAGAAACCAGCAGACAAGCAAGGGAAGGAAAGGACGCAAAGAGCATATGAAAAGGCATAAAGTGGATAAACATGATAGACATGGCAAGCATAGAATGTGACAGGAGATAGGGCAAGCAAGACGCACAAAAGAATGAGAAAGCAATCAAGCAAACTAACAAACAAACAAAAGGTGGTGTCTGCTAGGGACAAATGTAGGTTTGGATCGGATGTCCATAGCTTCATTGTGTTGAAGTATGGATGACACATTAGCAAGCAAGACTTATGCATGGACACGTAAGCAAGCGTGTAAAGATGCAAAGAAAGCCAACGAGTGGCGCAAACAAGCATGATAAGCATAGCATCGCACGGAGCAGGAAAGGGGAAGGGTATGCACGAAGCAACCAGCATCACAGCGATGCATCCCAAGTGGTTACATCCAAACAAGGCCTCATGGGTGTCGAATGTAACCACACAACCACAAACCCACTAAGGGTGTCAAACGTGGCAAAGCCTAGAACAAGAGAGGCTAACACGAGAATAAAGCATAGAAGCAAGCAAGCATAGACATGCAAAATGGGTGATCCTAACCCTTTGATATGGGCCAAGGTGTATGGACGATGACAAAGACCATGGGGTCTAGATTGGGTCCGAACCATTAGGCCAAAATGCAAGAAAGAAAGATAAAGCGACAAAAGGGCTACAATAGCACATGGCATGACAAACATAGCCTAGGCCCAGGCACACAAACATGGCATAGAGCGCACAAGCACATGGAAGATGGCATAAAGCATATAGAACATATATTCAAGCACGCAAACATGTGAACACATAGATCTAGGCATATAAGCATATACGGATGCAGATCTAATCATAAAACATGGAAAAAAGCATACGAACACATAGATCCGAGCAAAGCATAACCATAGACATGACATCGAGCATGTGAGCACATAACCCTAACATCAACGCAAAGCAAAGAGAGGAGCAAAACAAAGGAAACATGGCATAAAACTCTAAGCATGTAGATCTAAACATATAAGCATGTAGAAACATAGATCTAAGCATAAAACATGGCAAAGAGCACACAAACACATGGAATCTAAGGTAGAAACCCACATAAAGCAAGCAACATGCCAAAGAAAGCAATACATCATGTTATTATGGCAAAAAGAGAAAAAACATGCTAGGAAAAAGATTTAGAAGGTTAGGGGTGTGGATGATAGCTAAAAAAAAGCTACATCCACACCCCTAAACCCCAAACCCAAAGTGTAGAACCAAGGAAAGGAAGATTAGGTAAAAAAGCAATACCTTGTGTTCTTGGTGAAGAGAGAAGAATCAAGAGACTTTGATGTTTTTTTTAAAGTGTTTTTGGGTGTTTGGAGGAGAGAAAAAATGTAGAGAGCAGCTGGGCAGAAGGAAAATTTCAGAAAAATGTCCCCCTTTCTCGTTCTGGGGCGTGCCTGGGGCTATTTATAGCCTTGGGTGCGCTTTTCGAGGCGGTGGCCCTTGAAAGGCCGCCGGCCTCAAATGGTTCCCGATCTGGCTGATCTTGACTCCTTTGGATAGATCTTGATTTTCAATTTCTGAAAAGGTATGGAACTCAAAAATCCAACGGTCGAATTAAAAGTTATGGCTCCCGGAAGTTTTTGGAGCAGCAATCGGTACATCATCCCGGTTTTCGTAATATCTCGGCCGTTTTAACTTCGATTTCAACTCATGAGCAGTCGTTGGAACAAGAATTGGATAATCTTCGCAATGGCATTGGTTTCAACCTGTTCTGGTAGCCAAATCAAAATTAGAGTTTTTGGGCCCACCCAAGACCGACTTTGGTTCAAACTTGGTCAAAGTTGTTAAAAACATCTAGAAAGCTCGAGTTTGAAGTAAAACTATGAAAAATGTCATTTTGTGAGAGTCCAAACCATGTTTGACCTTCGGTTAAACCTCGGGCTAACTATGGGTATTTTGGTCATTTTAGTTGAAAAAGGCATTTTGGGTGCTCTGGTGCCCGAATGGGTGGCGCTACATTGTTCTAGATGTTCTCACGGCCCTGTAGAGAGGAAATGATATTTTTGGATTTCCGGGGGTTTGGCAAGCAAATCGAGGGCAGACAAAATACGGTATCAACAACTGCCCCTTCTTTGTCTGATATCTCGAGTGCAATGAGAGGTATTGGATAAAGAATGTGATTTTGAATTTTGTTACCCCCAAGTTTGCGTGTGGAGACTGTTCATGGACTGAGACTAGAACTTACCCGTTTAGCCCGATCTACTGCAACTGACTGCTATTGGAATATTTTCCGGACGTGCCTCTAAGCTTTGAGAGAGAAGAAAGGAGAGGTTTTTTTTTAGGGTTTGACTGGGTTAGCATTGACCGGTCAATGTTGACCGGGTCAACGTTGCCAAGTGGTCCTAGAAGGGCCGCTGGGCAGCCAAGGCCTAAAAAAGGCCTTGGGCCCCCATCTTTTACTCATTTCAACTCTTTCTCTCCCTTCTCACTCTCCACAAAATTTTTTAAAGCAGTCTGCCATTTTAGTCCGCTGCTCTAGTCTATTCTACACTTGAGGCCAGTGTCCCTTTTTTCCTCTTCTCTTATTTTTCTGCAAAATGTTAGTAGAAATACTACTAGAGATGCATGCTAGTATTTACTTTTATTTCTTTTGGAATTTTTATGAGCATATATTTTACCATGATTTATGCCATGTTATCTTAGGAAAAATTTATGTATATTTTTTTCGTCTTTGCCATATGAGCATGGTTTTGAAACCTGGACCGTTCAATGAACCGTAAAAGGAAGAGGTTCAAGGTTTTTAAGATTGGACTGGGGTCAAACCGAGGTCGAACCATGATGATGTCATAATTAATTTAATAACTATTTAAATTATAAATAAATATATTAAATTAGTAAAAATTGAAAATTTAACTAAAATAATCCAAAACAAATATAGATAGTATTTTTTATAACATAACTTTCATAATACAAATAAGAGTTATTAAATTCTAAAAAAACTTAAATAGCTATTGAGTTTCTAAATAATTTTTAAGTCAAGACAAAGCACAGTTTAGTACCTAATAATTTTTATTTTTATTTTATAAAACCCAATAAAATAGCTAAGAGACAAATTAGTTTGTTTGCCCATGGCCAAGCCCATCTTACTGCCGATCATTTTTTTCCAAGCCCATTTATTATCAATTAAAAAAAAAAAATCAAAAGCTAGAAGATCTGAAGATGTCCATGCATTTAAAAATTGGTTAAAGTTAAATAAAGAACAAAACCCAAGAAGGAAGTGCTTGATAGTAAGCAAGCATTATATGTTAGTAGTTGACAGCAAAGCAAATATTAGTGGTTGACACTAAAGCAACCAGCAGCAAAGATGAAGCCTTCAGAAGCAGCAAAGAAGAAGACTGAATACTTTAGGCCAAAAATGCAGAAACGACATTGGCAAAAATGAAAAATGCAGAGAGAGAAAGAGAGCAAGCGAGACAAAGAATAAGAATAGAAAGATGGCAGTGTAATCTCATCTGATAGCATCTCACATGGTTGAAGCTTCAGCCTTCAACAATGGCTGTAAACCTATAAGTGTCCAAAAAAGCTTCTAACGGTTTGACCTGTGAAAACCGTTTACGGTTTTCAAACCCGGAAGGTTCCACCGCAGTCGGAATGGTTCACTGACTTTCTCACATGGGCCGGTTCTTGGGGTTTAAAGAACTGTGTTAATGAAAGGTTTCCGGTTAACCCGGTCAAGTCGTACGTTCCAGTCCGGGTTTCAAAACCATGCATATGAGTGCAATTATACGGAAACTTAGATGCTAAAAATAAAGCGAGACATAGGTGAGGGGACTTACCTGATGTAGAGTGTGAACATATGGCACAGCCGCTATCACCCACGGTAGACTAGGAACTTGGAAACTTTTTAGAAACTCGAAAACTGTGTGATGTGAGGCATACGACATGGTCGCTATTACCTCAAGATGGGATGTGAGCATATGGCACGACCGCTATCACCCATTGCAAATGCGAACTCGGAACTTTCTGGGAACTTGATAATTATGATGCTGCGAGGCGTATGACATGGTCGCTATTACCTCAAGATGGGATGTGAGCATACGGCACGATCGCTATCACCCACTGCAAATGCAAACATACGGGATTTCTCTGGGAGCTTGATAACTACGATGATGCGAGGCGTACGACACGGTCGCTATTACCCCAAGATAGGATGTGAGCATACGGCACGACCACTATCACCCACTGCAGAAATACGAACTCGAGATTTCTTTGGGAACTTGATAATTGTGATGATGCGAAGTGTACGACACGGTCGTTATTACCTTAAGAAGGGATGTGAGCATACGGCACGGCCACTATCACCCACCGTAAATGCGAACTTAGGACTTTTTTAGGAACTTGATAACTATAAGGCTACGAGGCGTATGACACGGTCGCTATTACCTCAAAAAGGGATGCAAGAATACAACACAACCGCTATCACCCACTGTAGAATGCGAGCATACGACACGACCGCTATCACTCATTGTAGAAATGCAAGCATACGGCACAGCCGTTATCACCCACTGCAGAAATGCGAGCATACAGCACGGCCGCTACCCACTGTAGAATATGTATAAGAATATTTTTTCTTTGCGAGAACATGTGCTTGACATAAACCTACATGATATGTTTAGGAAAAGTGTTAGTTCATTTGCATTAGCATTTATTTATGGGCTTACCACTGATGTTTGAATTCCTTGCTATTTTGCAAATTATGTCTCGGAGAGTGAGTTTTGGGAGAGATCGGGGGAAGGCCCTCATGTATGCCATGTCCCAGGGGGACAATTCTTCTGATAACGAGACCGCTTCAGTTGGTGAGCAGGTGGCTCGGGTTTTGTAGAGCCATTTTGATTGTGGGGGTGACGACCCCAGGTCTATCGGTGGTATACCCATTAAGACCAGGTTTAGGAGATGACGTTTCGTTGAGACGACCAATGTTTCGTCTAAGTCCCCTACTATTTCTAGCGGGACGACTTCACGGCTCAGGCCGACTAAAGGGAAGGGGGCCTCTGGAGGAGAGGTGCAAGATGATGACATCCTTATAGACATAGATGAGGTCTTCCCTGGCCTCGAGATCGTACCAGAGTTTGGCACTCGGAGGCATAGTCTAAGACCGAGGTTTCCACCACTCAGACCATAGATAGAGGCATCCAGGACACTTACCTTCAGCATGGGCTGAAGAATTGTCCTTTCGTACTAGCGTAAAGGGGAGAGGTATGTTGCATTCCCTTCTTGGTCATTCAGATTCCGATTATATGTATGTGCTAACGAATAGCTTCCGATTTCAAATGTAGGGGAGCGAGAGGCTCCATGTTCGGGGCACCTGGTCTACTTTCTTCCGGACATTGTTTGCTTTTAGGACCCATTCACAATATGCTGCGTTCCTGAGAAAGTAGAGATTTGAGGACTTCCTACGGTTCCCCGTTCACTATGAGGCACGGGATTGCAGAGGCTTTGGTGCGACGGTTTCACGCTGAGACAAGCACCTTCCATTTGAGTTGCATGGAGTATGTGGTCCTTCCTATTGATTGGACCGCCGTTCTGGGTATCAGATTTGGTGGCCACCCGATTCCGACTAAGGAGATGACCTTCGATATGGCTTGTGACCTCTTGCACATCCCTCTCCCATTGACTATAGAGACGAGGGGATATTTTGGGCCTACCGCATTGCAGCAGATCTGTACTGTGTGGCTGCAGCGTAGTATTCCCTAGGGCGAGGCCCCTACCGACGCTCATCTTCGACGGTGTTTCCTGTTGTTCCTCGATTGTTGCTTCTTGGGCAACAACCGATCTGTGTTGACTTGTCAGTTGTTGTGGGCTATAGGAGTAGTCTTTGGTATTAGGGTGTACGGCTAGGGGTTAGTGACCTACGACTTCTTCATTTCCTTTTTGAGGCGGGCCTTCTAGCAAGACTTCAAGTTCTTGGAGGGATGTTGGTAGATATTGACATGGTGGGCGTATGAGTACATACCAACCTTGTGGCCTCATTATATAGGATTGTCTTTGACAACATACCTTCGAGCATATGCATAGGATCATTGTAGGATCACGAGGGTAGTAGTAGTGCAGCCAGTCACTATTTCTGTAGCTCTGGATTGCGTCATCTGGGATGGGATTATGGTTCGTCCATATGATGGCACGTTATTGAGGAGACCAAAGCTCACTATAGCTATGGGCCAGTCAAGGATTCGACGTTGGTTTTAGGCCCTGATGAGCTGAGAGTTCTTTCTAGCGTAGAGGACCATTCATCAGGTTATGCCAGTCTATAGAGTGCCTAGGGATCCGCCTCCTTATGGTTTGTCATTTGAGGTTATGGTCTTGGATGACCCGAAGTATGTGATGAGCACCTTTGATGCTTATGTGGACATGAGCAGAGACTACTCCACCTGGTTTATAGAGTCTTCTGCGGGGCCTATCATCGAAGATGTTCCCGTGAGTGGGGGTAGAGTGTTGGGAGGTGTCGTTCGCACTTAGGTGGCCACCGAGGCTAAATGGAGAGCACGTGCAGAGACCGTAGAGGCTAGAGTGGTACAGTTTGAGGCCCTATCTACTACTAGAGAGGCACACATGCAAGAGGAGATAGCTCGGGCATTAGCTTGGAAGAGGGAGATCTAGTAGAGAGATAGAGAGAGGCTAGTTGTTGCGATGGACAGAGAGCGGAGCTAGTTCCAAATTGAGCTAGCCCTACATTGGGGCTATTCCATGCTTTTGGCAGGAGAGTTATGAGCGGTTCGTCTTCCTATCCTGGCTGCCCTTGAGATTCCAAGACAAGGGCCGAACATTCCTCCGTTCGAGCAGAGGTACATGCCAGTTCCTCCAGGCTTGCCAAGCGATTGAGGTTCTTTTGCTCAGGCTCCGGGGCCTTCCTAGGGTCCTGGGTATGCTCCTGACACTTTAGGTGGTGCGAGTCCTTCCACTGGCCCTTTTGTAGGTGGCGATGATGGTGATGGTGCTGACATAGATATGGACTAGTTCGTCGACGGTGATGATTCTCAGTAGAGTTAGCCTTTTGTTGTAGCATGATGTAGCCCCTGCGTGGGCATTTATCTTTTTCATGTATTTTATAGACACTGCCCCTTGATGGGCCAACTATGTATGTATACTATGTATTGCCTCTTGGTAGGCCTGAACTTGTACGTATTGTATTGCCCCGTAGTGGGCTTTGATGTATTATATTATCTCTCTATAGCATGATGTATATATGGAACAATGACTTTGAATAGGACTCATATGTATGATTTGGATAAAACGCCTTTAGAAGGGCGGCTGGTCTGTATGAAAGACAATGCCTTCGATTAGGACTTATATGTATGATCTAGATAAAATGCCTTTAGAAGGGCGGCTGATGTGTGTGTGTAAAACAATGCCTCTGATTAGGACTTACATGTATAAATTTGAAAAATTGCCTTTAGAAGGGCAGCCAATGTATGTGTAAGACAATGCCTCTGATTAGGACTTACATGTATAGCTCTGTAAATTGCCTTTGAAAAGGCTGCTGATGTGCATGCACTACAGCATTTTTACCGTGGACGGTGGTTTTGAATCGGCTTGTATCACACCCACTTGTTTTGCACTGCTGCTTCACAGGTTTGTCGGCGGTTACTGGACAATGATCATCCTGTTGGGGGAAAAGAAAGGAGAGATCACGTGAAATAAACTGCCCTAGTTTAGGGGTTTCATGCGATTCTTAACATGAAAGGTACATCCTTAATGGGACGGACCCGTTTTCGTATATTGGACAAAGGGGGAGAGAACCACGCAAAATAAACTGCCCCAGTTTAGGGATTTGTGGGGTTCCAAGCCTGTAGAACTGCTGTAGGTGGCCTCAGCTTCGCTGGCCATGCCATAATACTGATGACGTGTGCGGACACTCTAAACGAGGTAACTTTAGACGCGCCACGAGGTGGTATGCACTGATTGCTCCTGTTATTACCCAAGCGGGCTAGAAATCCAAGGACGGGATTCTTAAGGTACCCTTATGATAAATGACTCCCTCCATCCTCTAATAAGCTAGAAAAGCAGCCGGATGGCTAAGATCGGGCTTTAGCATTTTTCTGTTGAAAACTCTGATTACTGGGGCTAAACCGACCCTTAAATTGGGCGGACCAGGCTTTGAAATTAAGGTTTAAGATGTCTGAAGGTGCTAAATGAGACACACAAATATAAATTGCCACAGTGTAGGATTTGTGCAGCCTCGAATGCGTGAATGCGAGTTTTCGATAGTCCGGGTCATTGTTGGGCCGATCACGTATTACGGTGAGCACTAAAACGAGGGAATCTTCACTCCAAAGTGCTAAAAAAACATGTTAAATAAGAGGGGGAGTATCAGCATATATCTGGGTTTGTGCCTGGGGGGGTGAAAAGCCTTAGCACGTTTCATGAGGTTCGGTGGCCGTTGTAAGGCTGTCGACGGCCTTTCAATGGCCACTGCCTTAGGACTTGTGTATAAAAGCTAGGCTTTGCCTAGCCCCAACTCATTTGATTCTGCGATTTTTTCTAGGTCATCTCCTACCCTTTCTTCACTTAAAACACTTAGAAAACACCATTCTTCATCGTTTTTTGCGTGGATCTTCATCAGATTGTCAGATTGAGTAGGGCTTACTCATAGAGGTTCTTGGCGCTCATTCTTATGATACCTTGGTTGAGCTTGAGAGGGAGGAGTATCATGAGAGGAAGCTTAGGAAGTGGTGGGGCTCTTTTTCTTGTGGTGATCGGGCATTCATCCGGCAGCTTATTGGAGACATCGCCACTTTGCTGCATACTACACTTGATTGGCACTTATTAGAGGTCATCACTTCCTGTTGGGATCTTGTTTTGAGGTGTGTTACTATTGGGGACGTTGATTTGGTGCCCACTTTGGAGGAGTAAGATCACTTCCTCTCTTTTCCTACTCTAGTGAGCATTGTTTTCATTCTGTGTGAGACCTCAAAAGTGCCTCTCAAAAAAAGGAGATTTGGGTACTTTTTAGGGCACCTCTCTTTTTGGATAAGTGGTGTAGAGTCACCACTTATTTTTTTTACTCAAAAAATAAGAAAAAAATAAATATATACAATCTACCAAATTAATTACATGGCTTTTTGTCCTAGTTACGTTCTACCCAAAATAAAAATAAAGACAAGGTTTAGATCTACTTATCCAAAGACCTAAATTCAGAGGCTAGGTTACGGAATGGGAAGTGTTAGTTACCCATTCCGCCCAAACAGAGTCTGGTCTTCTAGACTCTTGTGACCTATGTACCCCTTTTATACATGAGATGAATGATATGTTGTATATGTGAAACAAAACTAAATCACATAAATTTTTTTATGAATGAATCCTCTTCTTTATTTTTTTTAACAAAATCCAGATTTGTTTTGGGTGATAAAAAATTGATTTTATTCATTAAAAAATACCAGATTTGTTTTGTAAAATGTAAAAAAAAAAAAAAAAAAAAAAAAAAAAAAAAAAAAAAAATTGAAGATAAAAATTCAGATCTGTTTTTTATTACATGACTAAGGCTTTTAATTTAAAACATATCAGATCTATTTTTAAGAACTTATAAAAATGGCTTTTGATTTATAAAAGATTAGATCAGTTTTTAAGAACTAAAAGAAATGGTTGTTTGATGATAGAAAAAACAAGATCTGTTTTTATATGTTTTAAAAAAATGAAAAAAAAAAAAAGATTCTTTTAAGAAGATAATTTCATTCATAAGATAAATTTATACATTATGAATTGAACAAAACAAACAACCATAAACACAATCATGCATAATCTTTTCCTTTGTTTCAAAATCTGCATATGTTAAAAAAAAATCAGATTTGTATCTATGAAAGATACAAATCTGAAAGTTCAAAAACGTGTATAAACACCTTTGAACGTTTAGACCCCCAAATTACAACTTAACCAATTCAAGCAATATGTCAAACAACTAGTGTGCGGAAACTTAACATATGCTATAATATGGAATTGGTAAAAACTATCTAAGCCAAAACAAAATATAATCCACAGCAGATAATAAAAAGGCAAAGATAGAGAGGAAGGAAGATGCAAACACAAAGACAACACGCGATGTGTTATCGAAGAGGAAACCAAAGCCCTCGGCGTAAAACCTCTCCGCCGCCCTCCAAGCGGTAAACAATCCACTAGAAAATACAGTTGGGATACATGGACAGCAATAGACCCTCCAAGCCTAATCTACCCAGTGCACCTAAGCCCTCCAAGCTTCTTTCTCCAACGAGGTTGCGCCGAACCTATTTCTTTTCTAGCTTCCCGGATTCCGCTACTAGACTATAGCATCAACCAATAAAGATTGGTTCCTTCCTAACTGCTTCCCAGAAATCCAAACAGTTGTCTCACAGTGATGATGATGGTGAGAACCAGGTTTGGTATAATGGCCTCTCAAGGATTTGGCTATGGAGAGGAAGAGAGATGAGGAATTTGAAGAGACTCTAATGTATAGATTGTGGGTGAATCAATCTTGTTTTTCTTTAGGGTTTCTCTCTCAAAATTCTCTCTGGAAGCTCTCTCACAATCGTGGCTAAAAGGGGTATTTATACTGGAGTGGGAGAGGAATGTGAAACGTCAGGTTTTACAAAACAGGGGTGGCTCGCGGCTTGACCTCGTGGCTTGACTAAGTCATGAGATCCAGTCGCGAGATAACCGTATGGCCAGTTGTCCTGTTTTGTCCTGTAGTGCTCCAGCTTGCATGACTGTTCACCTTCCAGCATGCTTGGCACGTGTGCTACGTCTGGTGGCTTGCAGCCGCGAGTAACCCGCGAGTCCCAGCCGCGAGTCTCTGTTTTCTTGCACACTCTTGAGCAATCTTCACTCTATCTCACTCACTACCCTTACATCAAATCCACCTAAATACAGGGTTACTAAATGCTGAATTACAAGCAAATTTGGCACGGAATAAAGCCAATTAGATGGTTGAATAAATTCAACCTTACAATCTCCCCCTTTGGCTATTCCATGACAAAACCCTAAAACAGACTCTAGACTTAACATGTGAGTTGGGAACAGTTGAACAAAACTCACTCACACCTAACTCTAGAAGCTGTGAAGCACTTAAATCATATGAACATAATACTCCTGAAACACAACAATACACCATGATCATTGTAGGCAGAAAATCATAACATGCATATGAAACAGGCAATATGTGATCAAGCAAAGATGGAGTTAAGAAACAAACCATGGCTTGATCAACCAAGTGAACACCACAAGGTAGTGAACACAGTGCTCATTCACACTTGGAATGAACACAAGGACATACAAGTTAACAAGCACAAGGCAAGACACTTGTGTGTTCAACACTCAACCAATGCATAGTACACAAGGTATATGCATCTAGGAACAATCCTACAAGGGCACAAGAGTGACAGTACATAGATCAAAATGCAAGACATTTAGATTAAAGTACTGATTTCAACAAAGCATAGAGGCTGCAATTAAGCAAGGTACATACCATAAAGCCTACAAACTATGCATAAAACAAAAACCCTAAAAGCTTACAAAAGCACATGGGTACAGCCACAAAATAACAGTTTACAAAACACAATATATCAACTTAAAGTGAAAACTTAAACTGAAGAAGAATGTAAAGACACTCCCCCTTAGGTAATATCCTCCCCCTCTGATCATGCCTATCACTCCCCCTTTTTGTCATGGAATAGACTATTCATCCTCTTCCAGCTTTCTCTGAATTTGATCCAATTGAGTTTGAAGAGAAGTAAACTTCATATCCCATCGAGTGCTTTGATGGTGTAGAGACGCTGTGAGTCCAGACATCTTTGTATTCAACTCGTGGACAGAGGATACAATGCGATCAAGTTTCTCATCTAGGGAGAGAGTGCTGAAATGAGAGCCACTGTGAGATGCAGAAGTTTCTGGTTTGGCTCTCTTCCGACTATGTCCAATGCTTGCATTGAATGTACGCATGTTGATTGGACTTGGTTTTGAGATAGGAGATTCTTCTGCCGTTGGATAAATTCCCTTGAGCTTCAAGATCCGTGAAATGAGACTGTAGAAAGGAATGCATATCTGAGACTCAGTTCGAAGAACCGTTTTACGCAGAATATGAAAGATATGAGCACAGATGTCTATTTCCACATCAGAGATTAGATCATGAAGAAACAAAGCACGTCCGAGGTTCATGTACCCAGTGCTTGATAAAGGATACAAATTGTGAAACATCACAATTGTAAGCACTCTCAGTTTTGGAGAAAGAGAGGAAACACTGATGGATTTTCCATTGGGTGAGAACTCCAAGTCTTGACCAAGACTTTCTTTGAGAAGCTCCTCATCAGGACATAGATCATCATAAACCGGTGAATGTCGGAAAATTGGTCTGTTGATGTGAAGTATTTCTGCCAGATATGCAGGAGAGACAGAAAAGCTCTTTTTCCGAACCCAGCACTTAAGTTCATCTCCTTCCACAATTGCGTTGGCATAAAATTCTTTTACCAAATCTTCATACGCGTCATCCAGATCAGAGAGAAGGTAATTCCAATCTTTGTGAGCAAACCATATCGGAATGTCAGTGTCATGAAGTGAGGGCTGATCCACAGCTCTTTCTAGTAAAGGTGTGGCATGTAGAAAGTAATTCTCATAAGACTGATAGGCTGCATATGATCTGAACTTGTTGGGATCGAATCTCTTTGATGAAGAGCGAGTCCCTTTTGTTTGAGGTGGGTAATCATCAAGATCAATTACTGGTTCCTTCCCTTTGGAACTACCTCCTTTCACAGCAGCTTTCTTGAATGGTGACATGACTAGTCTGTATTATGAACAAGGGAAATGGTAGAACACAATCCAACAGACTTTATTAGCAGTGGGTTAGTGGAAATTTAGGGATAATGAAGAAACCCTAATAGCTGGATGAGAATGGCCAGACAATAGTAATGAGGGACACAAATGGCCCAAATTGAACTACACAGTAGAGGGAGTCAAAATAAAACCACACAATCAGCAGAAAAAAAAAAGGGACCCATATTCAACAACACATCAACAGGATACCACACAGGATCATTTTGAAACACCACATCAACAGCAGATCAGACAAAAATAGCTAACCCTAGCTAAGCACATGATGAAGAACAAAACCAACAATATAAAATGGCTCAAAACAGAAACAAAAGTTTCCATAAGCTAAGCATGGACAAAGAGTAGTAGCTGAGCTAAAAGCCCATCTCAAAATCCCAATCAAATGCGAATAATCCAGAGGGAAAACCATAACAACAAGTAGAATAGAGTTCAAGACAGAAAAACCATACCTGTTACTCGATGATTTTGAGCTAAAAAGAGGCAAACAATGGAGATCGAAAATGGGAGCACGGAGTGTTTGGGAAGGAGATATTTTAGAGAGAAGATGAACAGTTCACAAATGTTCAAGGGAAAAACTGGAAAACGCTTTTAAAAAAAAACTGTCCCTATTTTTGCCAAACACGCGTTTTTCGCGACTGAGGTGAGTCGCCAGCAAGTCGCCAGGTTGAGCCGCCAAAACACTCAAGGACAAAAATTTGAAAAATTTTTCTAAGTGTTTTTCGCGACTGGAAGGTCTACCCGCGAGGGAGTCGCGAGATGAGCCGCGAAAATCTCTGAATAACCTCGCGACTGGACCTTTCACTCGCGAACAAGTCGCCAAAATGGACCCGCGAACATGCGACTGAGGCTCGCGACTTGACATACCCGCGACTAAGCCGCCAAAACAGGGCAAAACTGGATTTTTGAAATTTTCAGATTTTTCAACAAAATACTTTCCAAAAACACCTAAAACACTCAAAAATCTTTTTGTGCTTGAAACAACAAAGATTGAGCATGTGAAAAACATATTTCATCAAGTACAATTACACAAATGATTATGACATTCTTTGAACATAAACTTGTGTGTTGTGTGTGGATATCAACAATGAGATAGTCCTTAGTCTAATGTGAAGCTTCAATGATCAATTCAACCAAGGCATACACAATTAGCACTAGATCATGTGATCTATCTCACTTATAGAAATATGTATATATGACCTCCCACAAAACTTGATAACATGACTTGGAGCTTTACATTTGACTCCACTTTCAATCATAGCATTTGATCTTTTTGATCCTTTTGAGACAACACCTCTCATTGAGAGAGTGATATTTGACAAATCTCTTTAATGAACAAGCCTTTGGCCTTTTGAATAAACATTTTTCTTTAATTTTTTGGTCGCTTTCCCTTTTTCCTAGTCGAATGCTAGTATGTGCGACAGGCTTTTGCAGCTCAATATCTCTTTTCATTTGGAGATTTACATTTGGTGAGCTCTTTTTAGCAAAACAAAAATAAAGAGTGGGAAGATATATAGACACAAGTCTATGCATGTCTCAAGATCAACAAAACCATTCACTAATCATTCATGACAAGTTTGAAGATCTATTTACAACAATCACAAAGATTTCAAGATTTCCCCCACAGAGATATGAGTGCAAAGAAATAAGCAATGCTCGAAAATGCACAAAGCCATTAGCACAAAGGTACAAGGCAAAACAAGTTTTGAGACAAAAACTCAACAATGTCAATCAAGCTTTTTGATTTTCTAATTTTTATGTGATTTTTGGATTTTTGACATAAAATAAGAAAATGATTGAACAAACAAAGAAAGAAGCAACAGTATTCACAAATGGACAAACAAACAATAAACATGTTGCACAAAGAGCTAACAAAGAAGTGTGTGCCCCAACACAAGAGAGTCAAGGAATTGTACCAACACCAATGGTCTTACGGAGTGATTCAAACCGTGGACCATCGAGAGGCTTGGTGAAGATGTCCGCCTTTTGATTGTCGGTGTGTATGAACTCAAGACACACAATTCTTTCCTCTACCAAATCCCGAATGAAATGGTAACGTATCTCTATGTGTTTAGATTTTGAATGCTGGACAGGATTCTTGGAAAGATTGATGGCATTGGTGTTGTCACAGAAGACACACATCGTTTCTTGAGGAATTCCATAGTCATGAAGTAATTTCTTCATCCAAAGAAGCTGAGTGCAGCAACTTCCAGCAGCGATGTATTCTGCTTCAGTAGTAGATAGAGACACGGAATTCTGCTTCTTGCTCATCCACGAGACAAGATTGTTACCAAGGTAGAAACAGCCACCTGAAGTACTTTTCCGATCGTCTACGCTGCCAGCCCAGTCAGCATCTGAATATCCAGCAAGACAAGCATTTGAGTCTTTTGAATACCACAGACCATAGTTTGAAGTACCATTCACATACCGAATGATTCGCTTAGCTGCAGTCAGGTGAGATTCCTTCGGATTAGCTTGGTACCTGGCACAAACGCCAACACTGAAAGCAATGTCCGGTCTACTGGCTGTAAGATAAAGCAAACTCCCTATGATGCTCCTATACAATGTAGGACTTACTTCGACTCCAGACGAATCAACATTCAGTTTAGTGGATGAGCTCATGGGAGTGGAGGCATGTTTTTTGGAGTCTAGTCCAAACTTCTTGACAATGTTTCTGGCATACTTCTCTTGAGATACAAATATACCCTCCTTCTGTTGTTTAACTTGAAGACCCAAGAAAAATGTGAGTTCCCCCACCATACTCATCTCAAACTCCTTCTTCATCTCCTCAGAAAATTCAGTAGCACGATCTTCGATGGTTGCCCCAAACACTATGTCATCAACATAGACTTGTGCCACAAGGAGATAATCTTCATCATTTTTGACAAACAGAGTTCGGTCGGCATACCCTCTTTTGAAACCTCTAGCTAGAAGATAATGTGTAAGACGATCGTACCAGGCTCTAGGCGCTTGTTTTAAGCCATAAAGGGCTTTCTTCAATCTTAATACATGATCTGGAAAATGAGGATCCTCAAATCCTTTTGGTTGCTCAACAAATACTTCTTCATTTAGATATCCATTCAGAAATGCGCACTTTACATCCATTTGATAAAGTTTGAAGTTCAAAGTGCACGCAATGGACATGAGGATAAGAATGGATTCGAGTCTTGCCACCGGAGCGAAAGATTCATCAAAATCTACTCCTTCTACTTGAGTGTATCCTTGAGCTATTAACCGAGATTTGTTTCGAATTATCTCTCCATCTTCATCAGTTTTGTTTTTAAAAATCCATTTTGTGCCTATAACATGAACGTTCTCAGGCCTTGGAGCAAGTTCCCACACATCATTCCTCACAAACTGATTCAGCTCTTCATGCATTGACTCAACCCAATTCTCATCTTGAAGAGCCTCTTCAACCCTTTTTGGTTCAAACTGTGCAAGATAGCAGTGATATGTTACATGATTGGCTCGCAGAATATTTCCTTTCCTGAGTCGAAGACCGTCATCAAGAGATCCTATGATGTTACTTTCCGGATGATTCTTGATAACTCTTGAAGATGGCCCTTTTGAAGTGGAAACTTCATCACTTCGAGAGATAGGAGGATGAACTTCCGGAGGTGTAAGAGGACTTGATGTTCTAGACATCGATCTCGTTTCCATTCTTGGGTTGATGGGAGTCGATTCTACTTTTGGTATGGGTTCTTCACCCTCTATATCCAAAGCTTCTACCTCAACATCGGGCTCTTTGGTGCTTGGCCCTTCTACATCATCAATCATTTCCACCTTAGATAAGGCATCATCAATCTTGACATTTATGGACTCCATCATAGTCTTTGTTCTCTTGTTAAACACTCTATACGCTCGACTTGTAGTAGAGTACCCAAGAAAAATACCCTCATCACTTCTCGCATCAAACTTCCCAAGATTCTCCCGATCATTTAGGATATAGCATTTACTTCCAAACACCCGGAAATACTTCACTTTAGGCTTCTTCCCATTCCATATCTCATAGGCAGTTTTCTTTGTACCAACTCGAAAGAAAATCCTATTGCCAATGTGACACGAGGTGTTGACAGCTTCTCCCCAAAAATTTTGAGGTATTTGCTTGTTAAGCAACATGACTCTTGCCATCTCCTGAATCACACGATTTTTTCTCTCTACCACTCCATTTTGTTGTGGAGTTTTGGGAGCTAAAAATTCTCTTTTAATTCCATTCTTCTCACAGAAGGACTCGAATCTTGCATTTTCAAATTCCCTCCCATGATCACTTCTAATTTTGGCAATCGGAGTCCCTTTTTCGTTTTGTAGTTTCTTGCACAGAATCTCCAACCTCTCACATGCTTCTGATTTTTCTCTAAGGAATTCAACCCAAGTGTATCTTGAGTAGTCGTCCACAATTGCCATAATGTATCTCTTCCCACCTAGGCTTTCAGTTCTGGTAGGCCCCATTAGATCAACATGAAGTAGCTCCAAGCACCGAGAAGTGGCAATCACATTCACCTTGTGATGACTTGCCTTAGTTTGCTTCCCCATTTGACATGCACCACAAACGGTCTTCTTCACTTTTCCAAACTTAGGAAGTCCCTCGACTGCTTCAAGTTTGGAGACTTTTGCTACTTGTTTGAAGTTGGCATGCCCAAATCTGTGATGCCACAGCTCCAACATATCCACACGAGCACTTCTACACGATATGGGTGCCATGGGAACTATTCCATAACAGTTATCTGTAGTCCGATTTCCCTCCAAAACCTGAATCCCCTCTTCATTGATGATCAAGCATCCCTTCTTAGAGAATTGTACCAGGAAATCATCATCACAAATTTGAGTGATGCTCAGCAAATTCGCCTTCAGCCCTTTTATGTATAGCACATCTTTCAACAGCGGCAAACCAGGTATCTCAATAGTTCCTTTGCCTAGGACTTGAGCATGACTTCCATCACCAAAGGTCACATAGTCACCAACCTTTTCTTTGAGTGTCTTAAACATTGACTTATCCCCTGTCATATGGCGAGAACACCCACTGTCAAGATACCACAAACACGCATTAAACACCTTCAATGAGGTATGCATAAATAGGTTCACATGTGACAAACATTCTTGACCTTCAAACACAAACTCATCATCAGTTTTCATGCTTCTTTCAGATTGATTTTTCATTTTCAGATTCTCAATCATCTCACACAACATTCTATTCTTTCTTTTATATTTTTTAATCAATGATTTGGATTCAGATATGCTACTGTGTAAGACATGATTCTGATTTTCAAGATATTCCAGCATGTGAACAAATACTCAAGCATGTTTCTTAGTTTTTAACAACTCTACGAGATCATTAGTAAAACACCTTTCAGACATATGCATAGAGTCATTTTCACAAACACTTAAGCTACAATTTAGTATGGTATTTTCCATAACAACAACCACAACACAGGGGTCTAGGATCACACTTAGGTAATAAAACCACAACAAGTGTACCTGCTCTGATACCAATTGAAAGTTCAAAAACGTGTATAAACACCTTTGAACGTTTAGACCCCCAAATTACAACTTAACCAATTCAAGCAATATGTCAAACAACTAGTGTGCGGAAACTTAACATATGCTATAATATGGAATTGGTAAAAACTATCTAAGCCAAAACAAAATATAATCCACAGCAGATAATAAAAAGGCAAAGATAGAGAGGAAGGAAGATGCAAACACAAAGACAACACGCGATGTGTTATCGAAGAGGAAACCGAAGCCCTCGGCGTAAAACCTCTCCGCCGCCCTCCAAGCGGTAAACAATCCACTAGAAAATACAGTTGGGATACATGGACAGCAATAGACCTTCCAAGCCTAATCTACCCAGTGCACCTAAGCCCTCCAAGCTTCTTGCTCCAACGAGGTTGCGCCGAACCTATTTCTTTTCTAGCTTCCCGGATTCCGCTACTAGACCGTAGCATCAACCAATAAAGATTGGTTCCTTTCTAATTGCTTCCCAGAAATCCAAACAGCTGTCTCACAGTGATGATGATGGTGAGAACCAGGTTTGGTATAATGGCCTCTCAAGGATTTGGCTATGGAGAGGAAGAGAGATGAGGAATTTGAAGAGACTCTAATGTATAGATTGTGGGTGAATCAATCTTGTTTTTCTTTAGGGTTTCTCTCTCAAAATTCTCTCTGGAAGCTCTCTCACAATCGTGGGTAAAAGGTGTATTTATACTGGAGTGGGAGAGGAATGTGAAACGTCAGGTTTTACAAAATAGGGGTGGCTCGCGGCTTGACCTCGCGGCTTGAATAAGTCGCGAGATCCAGTCGCGAGATAACCGTATGGCCAGTTGTCCTGTTTTGTCCTGTAGTGCTCCAGCTTGCATGACTGTTCACCTTCCAGCATGCTTGGCACGTGTGCTGCGTCTGGCGGCTTGCAGCCGCGAGTAACCTGCGAGTCCCAGCCGCGAGTCTCTGTTTTCTTGCACACTCTTGAGCAATCTTCACTCTATCTCACTCACTACCCTTACATCAAACCCACCTAAATACAGGGTTACTAAATGCTGAATTACAAGCAAATTTGGCACGGAATAAAGCCAATTAGATGGTTGAATAAATTCAACCTTACTTTCAGTTTTTATTTAAGAAAAATTCAGATCTGCATCTAATGAAGATACAGATCTGTTTTTGATAAAGAAAAATTCAGATTTACATATAAGAAAGACGTAGATCTGATTTTGTTTTAAGAAAAATTTAGATCTACATTTAAAAAAGATGCAGATCCATTTTTGATTAAGAAACATTCAGATCTACATCTAAGAAGGATGTAGATCTATTTGACATCTAAAGGGAAATTCGATTTTCTACAACTTTTCCAGAAATAGCCTAGTCCGAATTTTGAGTTCTACTATGCCAAAAGTGCCTCAAAACGTGAATCTGAAATTTGTTACTTGATTAGCACGTTTTTGAAGTGTTTTCTAACTCTAAGACGGTATTTGGACAAATTTCAGAGTTATTTTCATGATAAACCTCATTCCAAAGTGATAATTATGACTTTTAAAATAATTATTTTGAATATAATTTTCCCAAAAGCCTAATTATCCACAGTCTTTAAATATTATCAGCTTATTTGTATTAATCCCATGCAACAAATCTCATTTTAAGAAAATACTCCACCAATCACATAAATTCATTTAATTAATTTTAATCATCAATCAATCAAAATTAATTTCAATTAATCACACATGATCGGCTTCACTCCATGCAATGCATGCTGACCGTGCAAACTTGATCATGCGATATCTTTCGATTCGACGGTCTGATTTGGAAACCGGACACACCATCGTGACCGTTAGAATCTCAAGATCATTTTTATGACATGCAATGAATAAATTGATGCGTGTAATGCAAGAACAAATTCATTCATATAATGCAATCATGATTTCTGGGGTACATGAATGATCATTCAAGTCATTCTCCTTGATTAAATCATGGGTACAAAATCGAGTGTCTATAGAATGCCCCACATTGACAGAGCTTGGAAAGCGAATGACAATGTAAAACAAAGACACTGATTTTAGCAACCATGATTTACTTGAGGTTGAATTTTCAAAGATTACCTAGCCCTTGAACCTAAAACTTTGGAACATAGACCTAGTGCCTTATCTTTTGACAAAAAAATGAAAATACTTGACTTAGCTGGTAGTTAATGAATCTGGAAATGATTTTTGACAAGTGGGGTGACCAAGAGACTTTTCAATCTTGATCTTGAACATGGAGTTGTTTGTGACCAAAGGGCTTCTCTACCTCAATCTTGACGAAAGGCAACCAAAGGGCTTCTCTACCTTGAAACTGGAGCTGTCTGTGACCTAAGGCCTTCTCTACCTCGATCTTGACGAAAGGCGACCAAAGGGCTTCTCTACCTTGAAACTAGAGCTGTCTGCAACCCAAGGGCTTCTCTGCCTCGATCTTGACAAAAGGCAACCAAAGAGTTTCTCTACCTTGAAACTAAAGCTGTCTGCGACCTAAGGGCTTCTCTACCTCGATCTTGATGAAAGGCAACCAAAAGACTTCTCTACCTTGAAACTAGAATTGTTTGCGACCTAAGGGCTTCTGTACCTCGATCTTGACGAAAGGCAACCAAAGGGCTTCTCTTCCATGATAAATGCTTTGTGGTCCCATTGTTTTTGAGATGTGTGATTTTCATTTGTTCCTTCTTGATTTAAACTTTATCAAGAAAAGTTTAATTGTCAAAAGATTTTATTTTTGAGAAACATTTGATTTTTTTGAAACTTGGAAGTTTTGAAATTGACATTTAAAATTTTGAGACTTTCAAACTTTGAGATTTTGAATTGAAATTTGGAACTTGAAATTTAAATTTTTGAGATTTAGGATTTTGAAAATTAAGGCTTGAAATTTTGATCATGAAATCTGGGGTTTGAATTTTTCTTTTGAAAATTGAAGGTTTTGAAATTGAATTTTGGAATTTTGAAACTTGTTATTTTGAAGGATTTGAAACTTGAAATTTTGAAAAATTGAAACATGGGATTTTGAAAATTTGTGACTTGAAATTTTAAGCATGAAATCTGAGGTTTGAAATTTGTGCACCTTGAAATTTGGAGATTTTGAAATTTGAGACTTGAGATTTGAAACTTGAAATTTGGAGGCTTGAGTCTTTGGAATTTTGAGATTTTGAAAATTTGTGACTTGAAATTTTGGATTGAAAATTTGGGATTTGGGAAGATTTGAAATTGAAAATTTGGATTGAAAATTTGGAATTTGAGAATTTGGAATTGAAAGTTTGAACCTGAAAAATTTGGGTGGAGTTTGAAAATTTGGAATTGGAAATTTGGGATGTGAAAATTTGGGATTGAAAATTTGACGTTGAGTCATTGTGTTGTTGTGTGATCTTGTTGGAATTTGCGGAATTGTATGATTGATCATGTTGTAATGTTGGCTTTGTAGCATTTTTTGAAGTGTTGCATCTTTTGGTCATGGTGTAATTTGGACAATGTTAGTGGCTTATGGAATTTTGGCCACGTGGTTAATTGTGATGTTGTTGGATTAATTTTGGTTTAGATTTTGGGAGTATTGGCATTGTGAAATTTTGGCAATGTTGGTAATTTGTGATGTTGTTGGATGAACTTTGGCTCGAATTTTGGGAGCATTGAAGTCATGAAATTTTGACAATGTTGGTAATTTGTGATGTTGTTGGATGAGTTTTGGCTTGGATTTTGTTGTGTAGGCTTGGTTGAACAAAATCATGATGAATGTGGAAGATTTGTTGGCATGTGTAAGTCTTATTTCATGAGCATGGCAAATTTTTGTGGGTATGAGTATGGAAAAATTTTGTGGGTATGGAAAATTTTTGTGGATATGGAAAAATTTTGTTGGATATGTGATGTTTGATCATGGAAAATTTTGTGGTTATGATTTTGGATATGTAGGAATTTTTGCGGTTGTACATGGACATGGTCATATGGGAATTTTTTCGATTGGCATGGTCATGGGAAAAATTTGGTAGTTGTGTATGGACAAGTCAAAAATTTTGGTTGTGGTACGATTTGGTGGGGCATTGATTTTTTTTGTTGTTGGACATTGACTTTTTTGGGCGCATGGGAATTTTTTGGACATGTGATTTTGGTTATGGGAAATTTTTTGATCACGGGGTTTTGGTTATGTGAATTTTTTGGACACATGATTTTGGGAAAGGGAACTTTTTGGACACGTAATTTTGGTCATGGGAAATTTTTGGACATGTGGTTTTGGTCATGGGAAATTTTTTGGACATGTGATTTTGGTCATGGGATTTTTTGGACGCGTGATTTTAGTCATGGGAAATTTTTTTGATCATATGGAAACTTTAAATGAGAAAAGTTTAGAATTCACCTGATAAGGTCTTGTAGTACCAATTTAAACTTATTTTGATTGGCTCTGATGGAATTTGCACTTAATTGAATGAGGCGGAGCCGAATGCCCCTAGTTTAGAAATGAATGCATTATTTTTTATTTTTTTTGAAATCTTGAAATCTCGGTTCTTTATGGAAAGATGATGATGGTGGTCCCCCTTCTTTTTTTGAAAATGAATGAGGCATGACCGAACGCCCCTAGTTTGCAGATTGATACATGACTTTTGAAAACCTTGATTTATGAGGAAAAGATGATGATGGTGATCTCTCTCTCTCTCTCTTTTCTTTTTCGAAAATGAATGAGGCATGGCTGAATGCCCCTAGTTTGTGAATTGATGCATGACTTTTTGAAAACCTTGATATTTGAGGAAAAGATGATTTCTTTTTTTCAAAATGGATGAGGCATGGCCAAATGCGCCTTGTTTAGAAATGGATGCGTGATTTTTTTGGAAATCTTGATTTTTTATGAAAAGATGATGATGATGATGATTTTTTTTTTTTTTGAAAATGAATGAGGCATAGCCGAATGCCCTTAGTTCAAAAATCAATGTGAATTTTAAAAAATCTTATTATGTAGGGACCTCAATAAAGAAAATTTTGAGTAAAACAAGATCAAAATCACAAAACTGGGCAAAACAAGGATTGCTGGGATGATGGGCCAGTGGGCTCTGTTGGAGTGCCGATTGGCACATCTAAACTGAAGATTGATGGTGATTTTTGAGTAGATGAAAGATCCATGTCCACCTCTTGCAAAAGATTCTTCTCATGAACTTGTTAGTACTATAAAAATGTTTTGGGCTAATGCCCCTAGTTTAGACATTCTTGCACAGAAATTTGATGATATGCTTAATAGATGCTCCTAGCCTAAATCCACAAAAAAATGTTTTGATTTTGAGTCTTTGAAAAAATGCTTTTTGAGTGATTGTGACCGGGCCTTTAGAAAGGCTGCCTATGTACTTCTCTTATAGAGGATTGGGTCCAGACGTAGTTCGAAAAAAAAGTTTTTGAAAAAAAAATGAAAATTTTGAAAATCTTCTTTTGAAATATGAATTTTTGAAATGAGTCTCTTTTTTTTTTTTTTTTTTTTTTTTTAAATTACTTAGAATGAGATTTTTCGAAACTTTATCTTTTTCAGATGAACAAAAGGTGATCCTTTGAACAACCGCTTTGACCAATCATAATGCTCATTTGTTAACTCGATCTCATTGACTAGAAAGGATTTGAAATCATTAAAAACATGTAATCAAATTTGCTTCTTTATTCTGAAATTTTTTTAGATTAAGTCTTCAAAGATAATCAAAGAAATGAAATGCTTGGGAATCACGCATATTGGGAGTAAGCAAGAAAGGGAAAAATCCTAAGTTTGAAGATTTGGAAATTTGTTCTCTTGAGAGTTATTTTCTGTTGGGAGCAAACAAAGTGGGTGTTCGGGGCTTAGAAAAATTTTTGGTCACTTGAGAATTTGTGAAATTAGTCTTTTAAAGATATCAGCCAGTGGGGCTTGATAATCTTGAGCAATTTTCCTTCTTAATCCAAGAGAAAATATTATTAGAGCTCAATGTGTGCTTTCAATCAACAGGACTTCAAGGAAAGCTTTATTCAAGGGTTGTAACGTAGGCCGGGTTCAGGTTATTGAAAGGATGGATATAAAAGGCTCAAAAACCCTTGTGATGTTTCCCCAAGTATGCAGTACTTTAAATTCAAGCATTGGAAGATTTTTCCACATCTTCTATCATTGACTCTTGTGCTAAAATCCTTGTCATGTTCATCATCTTCTCATTATTCTTCATTGATTCCTTTCATTTGGTCTTGATTTTTAGCTTGACGACTTCCTCTTTTTGGTTTTCTTAGCATCCTATCTTGTGGTCAGATCACTCATTCTCATTTTTGTTTTTCTCATTTCTTTTTTTGATTTTTTTTTTTTGTTTTTTGCCCTGACTTTTGCCTAGACCGCCCTTTTGGGTTTTCAGCCTAGCAGGCTCTCTCTTCTTTTTTTTTTTTTTTTTTTTTTTTTGGGAAATTTTTTTTGGAATTTTATTGGCTTTCATTCAACTGCATTTTTTTTTTGGTTCTTTCAATTTGACAGACTTCTATCTTTCCTGGATGAATTTGTATTTCTCCTTGATACCCTTTTATCTTTTCTAATGCACTTTCATTTTTCTTGACTTGACTGAACAAACTTTTATTTATTTATGAAATGTGTCTTATTTTTTTCTTTTCCTCATCTTCCTCAATTTGATTAGATTTTGCTCTCGATGAGTCTTCATTTTTGCTTATTCTTCTCAACTTGAATGATCTTTCATGGAATCTCATATCTCTCGTGTCTTTTGATAAATTAGTATTCTCTCATAACTTGATGAAAATTCTTGCATTTACTTCTCTCTCTCTCTCTCTCTCTCTCTCTCTTTTGTTTTTGGTTGAAGTCTTTTCTATCTTGATGGCCTCTCTTTTTTCTCAATTTGAGTGTATGTGGTTTGAGAAATTTGGATGAATGGATATATTTCTTTGATTGCCCCTTTTCTTATCATATTTTGAATGTTTAGCAAAAGTCCTTACATGGATTGAATGAAGTCAAATCCCTCTTTGGAACAAATTGATTGATAGAGCAATTAATCATCATGATTTGGAAAAAGCTTTGTCAAATGGATCTTCTTGTGTTCTTTTGAAAAGAAGGCTTTTGAAAAAAAATTTGGAGTCTTTGAAGGAACAAAAGAAAGGTTTTTAGAAAAAGGTTACTAAGAAGGCTCAATGCCCCTAATACAAAAGATTTTTTATTTATTTTTTTTTTTGAAAATGAACTGAAATGACTTGAAGGCCTAATGCCCCTAGTCCAAAAGATTTTTTTTTTTTTTTAAATTTTTTTTTTGTTTTTTGTTTTTTGTTTTTTGTTTTTTTTTTTTTTGTTTTTTATGTAAATATGAACAACATGATGAATCAAATGCATCAAACACAACATGGACTTTATTGAGCAAATAACCAACTAGAAAGCAAATCCTAAATAAACAATAAAACCAAGAAACCAAAACAAAGTCAGGATGACTGGCTGATGATGGTGGAGCAATGACTTGTTTGTCAATCAGATTTTGAATGGCATGTTGCAAATTGATACATTTGTCTATCTAATGGCCAGGTTTTTGATGATATTTGCAGAACTCATGTGACTTGTAACCTTTAGGCAGTGGGCTTGGAGGAGGTCGAGGTTCAAGTGGGCCAAGATGCCTTTCAAGTTGGAGTTTTTCAAACAATTGGCTCATAGGCATTTGGAGTTCATTGAACTTTCTTCGAAGCTTGGAATTGACAGTTGATGATTTGACTGCACTGTTATTGATGTGGCAAGGCGCTACCTCCTTGGTGATTGTGTCCATTGACATGTTCTTGTTGGTTGGAGAGGATAGTTGGGGAGACAACTCATTGAAATTCCTAACTCTTTTCTTTAGAAATTGGAAGTGTGGGATCTCTTCAGGTTCTGGTGAATTATCCTTACACAAGGTAGAGAGCATAGCTTGATTGGTTAAGCTGACTTGTAATACAGAGTTGGCTATCTGGAAGTTTTGAGTTAGCTCTTCATTTGTCTTCTCTTGACCTTCCAAGATGGAGTTGAGAACATCTTCAATTCTTTCTTGACTCATTAAGGTTGAACCTTCCCTGGGCCTGATGAGCTTGACTTTTGATGAACTTGTAATCCAAAAGGTTGAAACCTCAGTGGACTTTGGCTTTGAGTTGTCTATCTCCAAATGTGGGGGTTTGAAGTGTCTCCCCCCTTGTAATGTGGGCAATTTTTGTTGGGTCATTAGGATCGGTTTCTTGGGGTTTGAAGTGTCTCCCCCTATTTGTGGATGTTGGGTTACTTGACTGGGGTTCGAAGTGTCTCCCCTCGTTTGTAGGTATTGAGTTGCTTGATTGGGGTTTGAAGTGTCTCCCCTAATATGTTGGTGCTTGGTAATTTGATTGGGGTTTGAATTGTCTCCCCCCCGTTTGTGGATGTTAGGTGATTTGGTTGGGGTTTGAAGTATCTTGTAGGTCGGATATGGGATTGTGATGTTGCAGTAGTAGAGTGTCCTCTATGCTCACGGGCTTCAGTATCATGATGGGAGTGATAGGCTTGGAACTGGAGCTATTAGCTTGAGTGTCGGCCTTAGGTTCTCTTTGCAGCCTTCCTTCAGATCTTGACCAAATTCTTCCCTCTCTCTCTCTCTTTCTCTCAAGAACAGGCTTTCTTGGGTCAATTAAAGCTAGGTCACCATTTGCATCAACTAACCAAGCAAAACAAACACATACAACATGCAATGCAATTTTAACAGGGACTGGCCTAAGGGTAGGTTCTAAGTCATTGCGTTGTAGGGTGGGTTTGTTGTTTCATTGTTTCCCATAGCTAGGACGTTACATCTCCCAACCTGTAATGTAATGGTCCGAATAACATGGTTTGTCCTTTACAGTTAACAGGAAATGATCCAGTGACTTTAGGCTATGAGTTGGTGAGTTCACCACTGGGCACCCAAATCTAATGAAGACCGATGATCCATGGTTACTAACACCACAAGTTGTTGAAAAGGGGTGCATACATATTGTTTAGATGGCACACACTATGACAGCTAAGGAAAGCTTTTAACAAACAATACATACAACAACATATCATACAAAAAAATATCATACAATATCTTCAACAAACATAAATAAACAAACAAAAACAACATCATGCAAGACCATGCAAAACAAGGGTACACATTTGGCCACTTAAGTCTAATACGAAGCTTAGCCCTCGATATCCCCGGCAGAGTCGCCACTATGAGAGACCTCGAAAGTGCCTCTTAAAAAAAGGAGTTTTGGGTTACTTTTTAGGGCACCTCTCTTTTTGGGTAAGTGGTGTGGATTCGCCACTTTTTTTTTACACAAAAAAATAAAGAAAAAAAAAATATATATATATATATATATATATATATATATAAATACATGACTGAATTGTTCCATTCTCATTGATTGAATAAAAAATACATGTTTGAAAAATTGAAAATTACATGGCTTTGGGTCCTAGTTACAATCTACCAAAATAATTACATGGCTTTTTGTCCTAGTTACGTTCTACCCAAAATAATAATAAGGACAAGGCTTAGATCTACTTATTTGAAGACCTAAATTCAAAGGCTAGGTTACAGAATGGGAAGGTGTTAGGCACCCATTCCGTCCAGATAGAGTTTGGTCTTCTAGACTCTTGTGACCTATGTACCCCTTTTATGCATGAGATGAATGATATGTTGTATATGTGAAACAAAACTAAATCACACAATTCTTTTTTATGAATGAATCCTCTTCTTTATTTTTTTTTTAACAAAATCTAGATCTGTTTTGGGTGATAAAAAATTGATTTTATTCATTAAAAAATACCAGATCTATTTTGTAATATATAAAATATATATATATATATATATATATATATATATATATATATATATATATATATATATATATATATTTGGAGATAAAAATTCAGATCTGTTTTTTTATTACATAACTAAGGCTTTTGATTAAAAACATATCAGATTTGTTTTTAAGAACTTATAAAAATGGCTTTTGATTTATAAAAGATTAGATTTGTTTTTAAGAACTAAAAAAATGGTTTTTTGATGACAGAAAAAACCAGATTTGTTTTTATATGTTTAAAAAAAATGAAAAAAAGATTCTTTTAAGAAGAGAATTTCATTCATAAGATAAATTTATACATTATGAATTAAACAAAACAAACAACCATAAACACAATCATGCATAATCTTTTCCTTTGCTTCAAAATCTGCATATGTTAAAAAAAATCGGATTTGTATCTATGAAAGATACAAATCAATTTTTTATTTAAGAAAAATTTAGATTTGCATCTAATGAAGATGCAGATCTATTTTTGATAAAGAAAAATTTAGATATACATCTAAGAAAGATGTAGATCTGTTTTTGTTTTAAAAAAATTCAAATCTACATCTAAGAAAGATGCAGATTCGTTTTTTATTAAGAAAAATTCAGATCTACATCTAAGAAAGATGTCGATCTGTTTTTGATTTAAGAATAATTCAGATCTACATATGTTAAAAAAAATCGGATTTGTATCTATGAAAGATACAAATCAATTTTTTATTTAAGAAAAATTTAGATTTGCATCTAATGAAGATGCAGATCTATTTTTGATTAAGAAAAATTCAGATATACATCTAAGAAAGATGTAGATCTGTTTTTGTTTTAAAAAAAATTCAAATCTACATCTAAGAAAGATGCAGATCCGTTTTTTATTAAGAAAAATTCAGATCTACATCTAAGAAAGATGTCGATCTGTTTTTGATTTAAGAATAATTTAGATCTACATCTAAAAAAGATGCAAATCCATTTTTTGATTAAGAAAAATTCAGATCTACATCTAAGAAGGATGTAGATCTATTTTTAATTTCAAGAAAAATAAATTGTTATATGCAGATAATTGAAATTAAGAAAGAGATTGTAACAATAATATATAATAAATTCAAGATCATGCTTTAAACAAAACAACAGTTAATAAATCATGTTATGGATAAAAAAAATGCATCATCATAAACAAAAAAAGAATAGGGTGATTGAAAACAACCTCTTGCATGAGAGCTCCTTATTCTTGAGAGGATGTTTTAGGGTTCAAAGAAACTTATTCAATTATCTTTGAAACCTAAAAACCCTAATTTTAGGGGCAAATATCAGAGAGGATCAGCAAATATCAGCAATTTGAAAGCCCCAAAACGTATGCCACTTAGAGCATAAAAAAGGTCTCACCCTAGGGGGGTGAAAAGTGTTCTAAATTATGAGATGCATCCTCTATTTATAGAGGTTGGAATGCTGAAAAAAATCAGCAAAAAACGTATGGGGAAAAATTCTAAAAAAAAGGAGATTTGGATAAGAGTAAGCTGATTTTTCAGATCAGAACCAGTTTCGTATTTTAATCATATCTCTTTGCTCAAAATTCATATTAAGCTGAAAGTTTGACAGCTGAAGGAAAATTCAATTCTCTACAACGTTTCTAGAAATAGCCTAGTCCGAATTTTGAGTTCTACTATGCCAAAAGTGCCGCAGAACGTGAATCTGAAATCTGTTACTTGATTAGCACGTTTTTGAGGTGTTTTCCAACTCTAAGACGGTATTTGGACGAATTTCAGAGTTATTTTCATGATAAACCTCATTCCAAAGTGATAATTATGACTTCTAAAATAATTATTTTGAATATAATTATCCCAAAAGCCTAATTATCCACAGTCTTTAAATATTTTCAGCATATTTGTATTAATCCCATGCAACAAATCTCATTTTAAGAAAAATACTCCACCAATCACATAAATTCATTTAATTAATTTTAATCATCAACCAATCAAAATTAATTTTAATTAATCACACGTGATCGGCTTCACCCCATACAATGCATGCTAACCGTGCAAACTTGATCATGCGATATCTTTCGATTCGACGGTCCGATTTGGAAACCGAACACACCATCGTGACCGTTAGAATCCCAAGATCATTTTTATGATATGCAATGAATAAATTGATGCGTGTAATGCAAGAACAAATTCATTCATGTAATGCAATCATGATTTCTGGGGTACATGAATGATCATTCAAGTCATTCTCCTTGATTAAATCATGGGTGCAAAATTGAGTGTCTACAAATTGCCCCTCATTGATAGAGCTTGGAAAGTGAATGTCAATGTAAAACAAAGACACTGATTTTAGAAACCATGATTTAATTGAGGTTGAATTTTCAAAGATTACCTAGCCCTCGAACCTAAAACTTTAGAACATGGACCTAGTGCCTTATCTTTTGACCCAAAAAAAAATGAAAATACTTGACTTAGCTAGTAGTTGATGACTTTGGAAATGATTCTTGACAAGTGGGGTGACTAAGCGGCTTTTCAATCCTGATCTTAAACATGGAGTTGTTTGTGACCAAAGGGCTTCTTTACATCGGTCTTGACGAAAGGCAACCAAAGGGCTTCTTTACCTTGAAACTAGAGCTGTTTGCGACCTAAGGGCTACCTCAACCTTGACGAAAGGCAACCAAAGGGCTTCCCTACCTTGAAACTGGAGTTGTCTGCGAATTAAGGGCTTCTCTACCTCGATCTTGATGAAAGGTAACCAAAGGTCTTTTCTACCTTGAAACTGGAGCTGTCTGCAACTTAAGGGCTTCTCTACCTCGATCTTGATGAAAGGTAACCAAAGGGCTTTTCTACCTTGAAACTGGAGTTGTCTGCGACCTAAGGGCACCTCTACCTCGATCTTGACGAAAGGCAACCAAAGGGCTTCTCTACCTTGAAATTGGAGCTTCTAGGCATAGAGGTAGAGTGTGTCCAATTGAGATCCTGGGCTTCTCTACCTCGATTTTGACAAGCTTGCGGATCTTACTCTGAGATTTTCAGCTCTGGATCACACTTGGGATGAGGAAAGAGCCGCTTTGGAGGCTGGTAAGGTTGAGGCTGGCAAGGTGGCCGAGCTGATGATTTAGCACTGGAGCTACTACAAGTGAGGTCTTATATTCATTTTACTTTGGACATGGAGCATGGGAGAGAGGGCGACAAGCCTAGCGAGTCATAGCGGGCTTTTCGTCGCCTTCAAAATGAGCTAGCCAAGAGAGAGGAAGCCTTGATAGTTGCTACTACAGAGGTGGGCACCTTGTAGGATTTGTTAGAGAGGTAGCCAAAGATTTGGGCTTCGATGCAACCGGACTGCTTCACACTCATGCTCAAGATGACTTGATTCTTCACACTGGTTTTAGGAGGCTGTGCCAAGCCATGTCTGATCGTCTGGGCCATGTTTGATCTACTGATATCTTTTTCTGTTTGCTTTATTTCTGAACATGAGCTATGTAGTTAGTATTTCACCATGTATGGAAAGGTCCTTCGTAAATTGCTAGGCAATTGCGTAAGGCCTTTCGCTTTTGTTTTGAGTTCTTAAAGCATATTCTAATCTGTTAGGCATGCTTAGAAACTGAGAGATGGTGTAGAGAGATGTTTATGAGGATATTCAAAAGATATATATGAGATGAGATTTTTTGTTTTGATACCAGAATGTATGAAAGAAATAGAATGGCACAATACAGGCATGTTAATGAATATGCAGGAAAATGCTTTGAAAATGCAAGACTATACAAATAAGTGATAAATGTAAAATCCATGCATATCAATATCTTATTTTTCCAAGGATACACCATGTTTTGAATGGATCTTTCCCTTTTCCCATTGAGGTACATTTCCCATTAGCATAAGCCAGAACATCTTGAGTAGACCACAGGTTATGGCATTATTGTAGACAGAGAGCAATCTCGAAGGTGTCTTCATATCTTGACTTGGATGTTAGATCCCTTTAATCTTCTAATCTTTAGTAGAAATTCAAGCAAGCGCAAGTGACTGATTTTTCTTTTAAGATGTGACTGAACCAAGATGGTTGCCTACATACCTCTGCGAGGAAGGATCAGGTCATCACGTAGTTCAACTGACTTTTTGATTGCCTTAAATTTTGCCTAGACCACTTTTTTAGGTTTTCAGTCTGGTAGGCTCTCTCACACTCTTTCTTTTTCTCTCCTTTTGCATGGATTGCCCTTCCGGGTTTTCAATCTACCTTTTTTACATATTTTCTCATGCACTCTTTCTTTTGGCTCTCCTTTTGTGCAGACCACCCTTTCGGGTTTTCGATCTACCTTTTTACATATATATATTTGTTTGTTTGTTTGTTTTGTTTTGATTTTTTTTTTTTTTTTTTCATAGAAATAAAAACAAGGTGCACTGCGAGGCCCTTTCATGCAAAGTACCATATAACGACGTCAGAATTGGTGGGCTTATTGAAGTCATGCTTGTCCATATTTGCTAGAATCAAGGCTCATCCGGAAATGGCCTTCTTTACCACGTGTAGGCCCTCGTAAATCGAGGCAAACTTTCCTCTGTGATCAGGCAGGGCCTGGTTGTGCTTTTTCAAGACTGGATCCCGTTCTTCAAAGACTCTGGGTCTAACTTTCTTGTTGAATGCTCACTCAGCGCAGCGTTGGTACAATTGTCCATGGCACATTGCGATCATGCACTTCTCATCTATCATGTTTAGTTGTTCATATTGGGAGCGGGCCCACTCAACTTCTGATAGCTTTGTCTAAGACAAAATCCTAAGAGACGGGATCTCTACCTCTACGGGGAAGACGGCCTCCATGCCATATACCAGTGAATACAGGGTCGCACTCGTGGAGGTGCGAACAGAAGTGTGATATGTGCACAGAGCAAAGGGCAAGTATTCGTGCCAATCCTTGTATGTGTCTATCTTCTTCACCAAGATTTTCTTTATGTTCTTGTTAGCAGCTTCCACTACACCATTCATTTGAGGGCGATAGGGAACTGAATTTCTGTGTTTGATCTTAAACTATTGGCATAGTTTTTGGATCATTTTTCCATTTAGGTTTGTCCCATTATTTGTAATGAGCTCTCCTGGCACGCCGTAGCGATAAATAATGTTGTGTTTCAAGAACCGGGCTACCACGACTTGAGTGACGCTCTTGTACAAGGCGGCTTCCACTAAATTTGTGAAATAATCGATGGCCACTACGATGTATTCGTGACCATTTGAGGTTTTTGGAATCACTAGTCTGATGACATCCATACCCCAGGCTGAGAAAGGCCATGGTGCTGCTAGAGAGTGCAATGGTTGAGGAGGAGCGTTCTTCCTATCTTGATAGGCTTGGCATCGGTGGCATGTCCTCACGTGTTTAATGCAATCACTTTACATGGTGAGCCAGTAATAACCGGCTTTCATAATCTTGCGGGCCAAAAGGGGTCCACTGGCATGAGCCCCAAGTAAACCCTCATGCATCTTTTCCATCAGTGATTAGCCTTAGAGGCATCCACGCATTGGAGCAAGGTAGAATCATGGTTCCTTTTGTACAGGACTTCCTCACTCAGGAAAAATTGGCAGGCCATGCGCCGGATGAACTTCTTTTCATTGTTTGTTGCACCGAGCGGGTATTCACTGTTCTTGATATAAGCCTTGATATCATGGTACCGTGGCTTTCCGCCGGCTTCAACTTTGACACTCATGCATTCTTCGATGTTCATGCAATAGGCTGGAATGCCGCAGACTTCTATGCATAGTTGCCGCATATCATCTCCTTCTGATAACTTGACCAAGGTAGCCAAGGTAGCCAAGGTGTCTGCAAATTGGTTATGAGCTCGGGGCAAATAGGCGAATGTGATGTTTCGAAACTTCGAAATCAAGTAGCTGACACATTTCTGATACGGAATCAACTTAGTGTCTCGGGCTTGCCATTTTCCTTCAATTTGGGAGATGATTAACAGGGAATCTCAAAGACGCTCAAGTCATAGGCTCTAAACTCTAGGGCCACTTACAGGCTGACTATGCATGCTTCATATTCGGTGATGTTGCTGGTGCAATTGAAATTCAGCTTGACTGAAACAGGGATTTGCTGGCCCTTAGGGGAAACTAAGACTGCTCCTACTCCATTTTCGGTAGAATTGGCAGCTATATCAAAACAAAGCTTCCAACACCACGGTTCCACACTGTCTGGTTCTGGCTCTAGTGCCATGGCATCCTCATCTAGGAAAAGAGATTCTGAAAGTTCGGGATCATTCAACGGCTAGTCCGCTAGGTAATTGGCTATGGCTTGGCCCTTGATGCCCTTTCTTGTAGGGATGGCAATGGGGCGGGGCGGGGCCGAAGGATGGGATCTTCGCCCCCGCTCCGCATGGATTTTTCTTGCCCCATCCCCGCCCCGCCCCGCATGACGGGGAAAATTTCTTGCCCCATCCCCGCCCTTTAAGGCCCTGCGAAGCCCCGTCCTATACCGTAAAACTTTATTTTTTGTTAATTTTCCCTACAACTATTACCATTTTTTCAAATAAAATGACATGTTTCAATAATAAAAATATACTTGAAATTATAAATAAATTTATCCTATCAAATCAAACTAATTTTTAGCAAATACTAAATAATATTATCTAAATGTTTAACAAGATAATATCACAACAAAAATCTCATAGTATGACACAATAAAATAATCCAAACTCCTAATACATAACAAAATAAAAATTGCCTAGTTCTTCAAAAAGAATCTCCACTTAAATAAAATAAGATGATGATATTTTTGTTTAAATAGTAGGGTTTTAGGGTATAAAAAATTACCTTTTAACCCTTATTAATGCGGGGTGGGGCGGTGCGGGGCGGGGTGGGTCTAAAAAGTGTAAACCCATCCCCTCCCCGCCCCGCCCCGCGGTGCGGGTCTAAAATCTCGCCCCATCCTCGCCCCACCACCTTTGCGGGGCGGGGAAAACCTGCACGGGCGAAGCGGGGAGGGGCGGGTCAAGTGGGGCGGGGCAAAATTGCCATCCCTACTTTCTTGTTACAAACACAATGTCGAACTCGGAGAGCAACATTTGCCAATAGGAGATCTTCCCCGTGAGAGCTGGCTTTTCAAAGATGTACTTAATGGGATCCACACGGGAAATGAGCTGCATGGTAAAGTAGAGCATATATCGCTGCAACTTGCACGATGCCCAGGCTAGGGCACAACACGTCTTCTCAATGGTGATGTAGTTAATCTCACAACTGGTGAACTTTTTGGTTAAGTAGTAAATCGCCTTTTCTTTCCGGTCGAGTTCAACTGCTTGGCCTAACATACAACCCATGGAGGTTTGTTGTACCGCTAGGTAGAGGATCAATGGATATCCCGGCGTTGGGGGAACCAGAACATAAGGGTTCAACAAATACTGCTTGATCTTGTCAAAGGCCGCTTGGCACTCGTTTGTCCATTCTATCTTGGCATCTTTCTTTAAGAGCTTGAACAACAGATCACATGTGGTGGTCAACTGTGCTATGAAGTGAGCTATGTAATTGACTTTGCCTAAGAAGCTGCGAATCTGTTTTTCGGTCTACAGTGTCAGCATATCTTGAACGACTTTGACTTTTGCTGGGTCCATATTGATTCCTCTTTGATTGACTATGAAACCGAGTAATTTCCCTAAACTAGCTTCGAAGATGCACTTGTTAGGGTTTAGTCTCAACCAGTACTTGATAAGGTGCCTAAACAGCTTTCTCAAACCCACTAAATGATCCTTGGCTATGCGGGATTTGGCAATCATGTTGTCTACGTAGACTTCAATCTCTTTATGCATCATATCATGGAACAAGGTTACCATGGCTCGCTGATAAGTAGCACCTATGTTCTTTAGACCGAATGGCATGACATCATATGTACAGGTTCCCCAATGAATGGTGAATGTTGTCTTGGCTTTGTCCTCCTTGGCCATTTTGATCTGGTTATAGCCCGAGAAACCATCCATGAAGGAGAAGAACCTATTGGTAGTGGTATTATCGACCAGGGTATTGATGTGTGGCAACGAAAAATTATCTTTGGGGCTGGCCCTACTTAAATCACTGTAATCAACGCACATGTGCACTTTTCCATCTTTCTTAGGCACGAGAACAATGTTGGCGACCCAATCTGAGTAGGCTATTACAATAAGGAAACCGGCTTTCAACTGCTTTTCTACCTCTTCTTTGATCTTCAAAATGATCTCAGATTTCATTCTTCGAAGGGTTTGTCGCACTAGAGGGCATTCAAGTTTAACTGGAATTCTGTGCACGACAATCTCAGTATCTAACCCTGGCATATCTTGGTAGGACCAAGCAAAGATCTCTCTGAATTCTTTGAGTAGCGCTATAAGCTCAGGCTTCAAGTCTTTAGGAAAGTATACCCCAATCTTGACAGGTTTTTCATTCTCGCCTTCGCCGGCAAGGTTAACCTTTTTTGTCTTTTCTATGTTTGGCTTGTACTCTCTCTGTTTAGAGCTTCCAAAATATCATGAGGCGGACTCAAAATTTCCTCTAATCCTTCGATGTCATGTTCCAACTCTGTTGTCTCATTCATGTCATCAATATCCTCATTATAGCAACAGGACGATGTACCCGCTTAGGAATCAGAATAGATCCTATAGAATGGAATATATAAAAGATAAGACAATTTGCACACACATATTCATAAGGAAGCAAATAAAGAGATAAATGCAAGGATTTCATAAATAATACGCTGGATAATTTCATTAGTGGATTATAAATAGAGGGGATAACAAAGTTCATGCCTGATAATGATAAAGAGGAAACATTTTTTTTGGAAAATAAACTAGAAAATGCAAGCAAGGAATGCAGGAAATAGGAAATAAACATTCAAAAAAAACTAGATATGCTATTCCAACTCTTTTGGGCAATTGGAGGACCCAACCACACGATAATGGGATACTCTTTACTCAGCCGGTGCAACCACAAAGTAGGGCTCGACGGTCCAATGGCCTATTATCTTGCTTGGCACATAGGGCCTGACAGTAGTAGTCAGATCATCCCCTGGGGATATGATGGCATTCACTGAGAATTCCTCTAGACAAAGGCAAATAAGGCAAGCAAGATCTGATTCTTCCTCACATGATTCCTGTGCTGCTTTTGATCTGATGACCTCGGTTGGAGTCGAAAAAGTGACCCTGATGTGAGGAATAGACATCCCTTGGCTAACGTACTTCCTTTTCTTTCCTCTAAAAGCCTAAAAGAGTTCTTCATCGGAGGGGTCGTAGCCTAGACCAAAACCTCCTTTGTTGTCCTGGAGCTCAATCAAAGAAGCCTTCTTGTGTCCTATGGCACCGAGGCCTTGGCCTAACTAATAGCCAAATTTGAGCATCTCCTTGGCGGCCATTAGAGTAGCAGAGGGCCATGACAACTTGAGTTTCGGAGTTCTAGAAATCATGGAGACTAGCTCGAAACTGTGGAAAGTTACCTCCGGGAAGGCATTAGCACCTATGTAGGGGACAAAAGTCTCCTTGAAGAAAGTCAGGGGTTCTTCAGCCATAATAGTGACCATCAGATCCTCGGACAGGAACTTGAGTCTTCGATGAAGCGTGGAAGCAACTGCTCTCGCGGCATGTAGCCAAGGCCTCTCTAGAAGCATGTTATAAGGGGAATCCACCTTGATGACTTGGAAGTTGATTGTGAAGAACATAGGGCCAACTCCAATGGCTAACTCGATCTCGCCTTGCACCTTTCGAAAGGTGCCATCAAAAGCTCTAATAATCATGGTGGTGGGGCGAATAAGAGAGGTATCCATATTTGAGCGTTCCAAAGTGGACATCAGGCAAACATTCAGGGCCGACCCATTGTTAATCAGTACTTTGGCGACGATCATATTCTCACACCTTACTATAATGTGCATGGGTAAAGTGTGGTCTCTACCTTCTGGTGGTAGTTCATCATTTGTAAAGGAGATCTGGTTGGTGGCCAACACTGTTGAGACCATGCCTTCAAAGTCGAATTCTATAACACTTATAGGAACACGTGTCTCTTTCAAGACTTTCAAGAGAGCATTGCAATGGACCTCAGAGGATAGCAGTAATGCCAAGATGGAGATTTGAGTTGGCAACTTGTTTAACTACTGAATCACACTGTACTCTGAGTTTCTGATAACTTCAAGAATTCCTCTGCTTCTTCGGTTATGACTCTATTCTTAATGGGTTCGGCAGTACCCTTACTCATCTTTTCCTTCTCATTTCCAGCTTCTCGGAAGTATAGCAGTAGCCACTCCTAGTGAGCCCAAATAGACTTGAGGAGATATTGGAGCAGACCTCCTCATTTCCAGTTCGAATGGAGATCAAGGACACATCATATTTCCAGGGAACACGGTGACTATCTTCATAGGGGAACGACTTCAGCATGCAAATGATAACACCCTCCCGAGTTTGCAAATTGGGCGCTATAGAGAACATCTTCGGATTAATGACCACCGAACTTAGCAAAATAGCTTCAAGGGCTTTTGAGTCAGATACCTCAAAGATTCTCGAGGCTGGCTTTGGCAAAATAAAAGGATCGAAACCTCAGATAGCGGGAACGATGGTAGTTCCCTCCTAAAATGATGATGAAGCTGGCCCTGCGACTACGGGCAATGCAAGAACTAGAGGAGTGAATCCCTTAATGGCTGGCGAAACTTGCCCTTTCCCTAAATCTGATGATCCTAAATCCCCAGGTGATTCTACGATTTCCTCAATGACCACTGAAGAGGATGGTGCTGAAGCAATCGGGCCTAGGTGTTTCAGTAAATATTCATCCCATTCCTTTTTGGACCCAACTAATATAGCATTGCAGTTGGTAGCTAGAGGACATAAGCTGGCTGCCATATAGTCACCTCTTCGCACAATTTCCCTTTCAACCTAAATGATACCGCGTTCGGCTAAACTCTGCATTTATGCTCAAAGCACTTTACAATCAAATAGGGCATGGCTGTCTTCATTGTCATAGAATGAGCAGATTCCCCAATCAAATCCTGGGGTTCCCATACCCTTGAGATCAAGGTGGCTTTCTTGGACTAAGGCTCGAAACATAGCCTTCCATGGGAATGACGGTGAGGAGAAATCCGAAACCCTTTCTTCCACCGTAATGATGGCATTCACATTCCTTTCCTAATGTGGAGGCAAAAAGTTGGTAATGATGTTTGGAGCGGCTGCATTATCGAACTGTATCAGCTTGTTGTCTATGAGATCTTGGACACGGTCTCTCAACTAGAAACATTCTTCTAGAGTATGCCCCTCGGCCCCAAAATGATGTTCACACTTCTTGGACGGATCGAATCCCAGTGGGAGAGGGCCTTCTCTAGGCCTTTGAAATAGCGGGGTCACTAACTTCCTTTCCAGTAGGTAAGCATAGAGATCTTCCATAGGCATGGGTAACAGAGTGTACTTCCGGTTTTCCCTCTTGGGGGGACGCAGTAGATCTGGCCTCCCTCTCTGATTAAAGGCTCTATTAGGTTCTTGAGTAGATTGATTATGTTGCTGATAAGGCCTAGTAGCCGGGGGAGCATAGGTAGAAGCAACACCCTTAGGCCTTTCTAATGCATTACCGACCATATGAACATCGGCTTCCTTGGTCTTGCGACCAGTCATTCTCTTGACTTGTTATTCAACCATGGAACTTAAGGACTCAGCATCCATGATCTTCTTACTCCTAATACCCTCATCAATGCGCTCCCCAATAGGGATGAGACTAGCAAAATGAGTGACTTGGGTGCTGATAATCTTCTCGTAATAAGGAGGCTTAAGGTTATCAATGAACCACTTGATCATTGCATTCTCCATCATGGGGGGTTGCACTTGTGCAACTAGCTCACACCACCTCTGGGCATACTCACAGAAGGATTCCCTACTCTTCTTTTCTGTCCTCTGAAGAATGGTGCGGTCGGGAGCTATCTCGGTGTTGAACTGGTAATATTCTAGGAAAAAGTTGGCCATTTCCCTCCAGCTAGAGGTCTTTTCCAATCTCACATACCATGTGGGTGCGGGGCCAGTCAAGCTATCAGGGAAAATCTGGCAGAGCAGAGGGTGATTATCCCTGCAGGGAGCCATCTTCCTACAGAACATGCACAAGGGTCTCCTGTACCATCATACTTGATGAACTCTGGTGCCTTGAACATGGGAGGCATAATGACCTAAGGGAAGTTGGTCAGACTATCTAGATCAATGCTTTCATGGACACTAGAGCCCTCTATGATATGAAGCTTCTCAGCTAGAGTTTCCACTTGGCTCTTGACTTGGCTATACCCAGATTCGGGGTTCTTGTCCTTAGAAAAGACTGTTTCCTGGTCATTGCCCTGGGGTGGTACATGGTGGCCCTGTTCCTGTATTGGTAGAGGCCAATTTTCATTCTCGGTCTGGAGACCTCCTTAGCTATGACCGGAAGAGTTTTGTCCTCCTTCTACAACTAGTTATTGCACCATGCACATCAATTCTGACACTTGCTCTTTTAGAAGAGCGACTTCCTGAACAGTTTCCTCATGGGGAGAAGTACCACTGGTAGACATCTTTCTTGCGTGAGACCTAGTGATGATGGGATCACGATGTGGTGGTAGCTTAGATTGTTTCTTTTTAGCAATCTTTTGATCTAAGAAATAATGAGAGGTGAAAGAAACGGGTACGTTTGACAAAGTGGAAACACAACACTAAAATCAAGTTAGTTTATGCTCTTGCTATTTAACATGCACCTGCCATTTTTAAAAAAAATTGGCTTTGCACCCTTGATCAGGTATTTATCACGGTGAGTTTCTACTATGATGCAAGATTAATGCACAAGACTGGCAAGTAGCCGAAACTTTCATGGCATGCTTAACAATGCGGGAAGGACTCATCCTTTGATTACATGCTTGTACAAAATTTGCTTTTACAATGATGGTTTCATCGGCTCCAATAATGGGCCTTTTACAATACAAGAAACGTAACTGTGAGGAAAAGCTTGGCTTCTGATAATGTGGACTTCTTAGGGGAAGCTCTTGGACACTTGGACCTCTTGGACCTTTAGACAGTGTGGATCTCTTAGACCTTGTGATTTCTTAGGGGAGACCTTGTATTCTTGATGTCTAGGACCTTTAGCAATTTTGACATCTTGGCAATTCGGATCTTTTGACAATTTGGACATCATGGGCCTCTGGATCTTTGACAGTTTTTCGGCAGCACCTTCCTTTTAAACGAAGTTTCGATTCCTTGCCACAAATTTTATCTTTGCACAATTAGGTGATGGAACCAATTGGTGTATGCATGAGTGCCCTTGTAGGGTTGTAAACCCTTAGGGATGAGGTATGGTCTAGCATGTACAAGCAACGGGGTTGCTTTTCCTAGGGGTTTAAACATGAATGCTATGCAAATAGGATAGAAAGAACCTAGAGTAGAGCACAATTTCCTTGGCGCAAGCAAAAAGGGCGCACCTATTACAAAACACTTTCCCCTGACCTCTAGCCCTATAAAGGTATCCTTTCCTAGGCTTGGATGTTCACTCTTTAGGTTTTTCCTAGTCCTGATGGGCTTTAGCTTAATCTAGTCCTCATGGGTTTGAAATAAATAGGCCAACTATATGCAAATACTTAACTGATAGATGGTTCCTGTCCTAGGGTACTCAATCACCATACCTCTCCCTTCATGGAAGTTATGGGGTAGGAAGGATCGAGAGGGCCTTTTTAGCAACTCCTCCTGTCCACCCATGGTCCCAGAAGTGCCTATAACATCAGCCTCGAAACTAACTATAGGTAACACTGCCGATGTTTAGTCCACACACCTACAGATGGGGTGATGAAATCCTCAAAAGAGGTGAGACCTCACCAGTAGTGCAGAGCTGGGGTTCAGCTCAAAAGGGTGTATATGTCATGCAATCCTTAATGAAGGGGAAAGACTTTTTCAAAGCACATCATATATATATATATATATATATATGGAAAACGGATAAAGGTGTAGCGGAAATTAAATTTTGCTACCCTATGTTTGCATGTGAAGAATGCTGTAAAGCATGTGAAGAAAGCAGTAAAGCATATGAGGAAAGCGGTAAAGCCCCATGTGAAAATACCTCAAAGCCACCTTTTTGGAAAAAATATTTTTGCTCTTTTGAAAAATGGCCTACTAGGATATAGCAGAAGTCCTTTTTTAAAAGGAAAGCCCCGGAGGATAATGCCAATTTCTGTGTTTTAGAAAGCCAATGTCAAATGATTATGGTTTTATCAAAAGCTCCAAAGGCTAAACTCTTATTGGTCCCTAGCAGAGTCGTTAGTCTGTCGATGCCTAGCCTCAACTAGCTAAGCAGAAAAACCGCAGCAACCGTGTCTTCGTTCGACCACCCGCCATGGCAACAGCTCCCGCACGTGCAGGGCCTCGTTGGAGGGCCCCTCTCAAATGTGTAAGCGTGTGCATTTTGCACGGAGCTTCGGGTGCTCTCTCTCTCTCAGTGGAGGAAGGTAGGTCTACCTTAGGCGTTATGGCAGGAATCTAGGCAAAATTTTAAGGGATTACCAAAGGTAAGTAGAGTCGCCACCAATCATTGGGTTTTTCTAAGGTGTTATTGGTCACCTATTTCTAGTTGATTTTATTACCAATCCTAAGCTAAGAAAAAAGTCTTTTATTCTAATCTAATGTGGATGGCAAAAAAATCTTGATTCTTAGGTCTGGAAGTTTGGTTACGCGTGGGGAAGGTGTTAGGCACCTCATAACGCCTGTCCTAGGACAGTCCTTTGTTTTGATAAAACCTTAATTTTTGGAGATTGGTAGTAAAAACATGATTTTGGCATTGTCTTTCGGGGCTTTGCATACATGGGGCTTTGAGGTTTGGCTTTGAAAGGGTGTGGTCCCAATCTATGCTTTCATATGGAATTCGAGCTGAGTACCAGGTTTCCACGGCGACACATCACCTTACTTTCACAATGGAAATTTGGCATCGCTTTGCCTTAGGTGACATGGACTATGACGATCACACCGGAAAGGGGGAATAGGTATATATACATACATCATACACAATGCAAGCACACAGAAAAGGAAAGTAAATGCCTACCTCCCTAGAGAATAGCCCAAAATATAGGTGTAGGAAAGTAAATAGGGATCGCCATACTCTAGAGACGAGGACAAATGGTACACAGCATGATATACCTAATACAGACCATATAAGGGAGAAAAGGAAGAGGAAGGAAGGGGGTTTTTAAAAGAGTACATAAGCAAATGGGAAAAAGCTAAACTCTTAAACCAACTAACTACAGCCGCTCGGCTTATAACGACATGCTTGCGCCCGCACCCTCTTTGCTTGCGCTTAGGAGACCGTGCCCTAGCTCCACGTATCCTCGCTCCATGTGTGTACATGCAAAGGCAAAGATAAGAAACCAATAGACAAATAAGGGAAGGAAAGGATGCAAAGAGCATATGAAAAGGCATAAAGCGGATAAACATGATAGACATGGCAAGCATAGAATATGACAGGAGATAAGGCAAGTGAGATGCACAAATGAACAAGAAAGTAAGCAAACAAACAAACAAATAAACAAAAGGTGGTGTCTGCTAGGGAAAAATGTAGGTTTGGATCAGATGTCCATAGCTTCATTGTGTTGAAGTATGGACGACACACTAGCAAGCAAGACTCATTCATGGACATGTAAGCAAGCGTGTAAAGATACAAAGAAAGCCAATGGGTGGCGCAAACAAGCATGATAAGCATAGCATCGCACGGAGCGGGAAAGGGGAAGGGTATGCATGAAGCAACAGGCATCACGACGATGCATCCCAAGTGGTTACATCCAAACAAGGCCTCATGGGCATTGAATGTAACCACACAACCACAAACCCACTAAGGGTGTCAAACGTGGCAAAGCCTAGAACAAGAGAGGCCAACATAAGCATAAAGCATAGAAGCAAGCAAGCATAGATATGCAAAATGGGTGATCCAAACCCTTTGATATGGGCCAAGGTGTATGGACGATGACAAAGACCATGGGGTCTAGATCGGGTCCGAACCATTAGGCCAAAATGCAAGAAAGAAAGATAAAGCGACAAAAGGGCTACAATAGCACATGGTATGACAAACATAGCCTAGGCCCAGGCACACAAACATGGCATAGAGCGCATAAGCATTTGGAAGATGGCATAAAGCATATAGAACATTGATCCAAGCACGCAAATATGTGAACACATAGATCTAGGCATATAAGCATATACGGATGTTGATCTAAACATAAAACATGGCAAAAAGCATACAAACACATAGATCTGAGCAAAGCATAACCATAGACATGACATCGAGCATGTGAGCATATAACCCTAACATCAACGCAAAGCAAAGAGAGGAACAAAACAAAGGAAACTTGGCATAAAACCTTAAGCATGTAGATCTAAACATATAAGCATGTAGAAACATAGATCTAAGCATAAAACATGGCAAAGAGCACATAAACACAAGGAATCTATGGTAGAAACCCACATAAAGCAAGCAACATGATAAAGAAAGCAATAAATCATGTTATTATGGCAAAAAGAGCAAGAACATACTACGAAAAAGAGCTACATCCACACCTCTAAACCCCAAATCCAAAGTTTAGAACCAAGGAAAGGAAGATTAGGTAAAAAAGCAATACCTTGTGTTCTTGGTGAAGAGAAGAATCAAGAGACATTAATGTGTTTTATTGGAGTGTTTTTGGGTGTTTAGAAGAGAGAAAAAACATAGAGTGCAGCTGGGCAGATCTTGAATCCTTCGGATAGATCTTGATTTTCAGTTTCTAAAAAGGTATGGAACTCAAAAATCCAACGGTTGGATCAAAAGTTATGCCTCTCGGATGTTTGTGGTGTAGTGATCGGTGCGTCATCCCGATTTTCGTGATATCTCGGCTGTTTTAACTTCGATTTCGACCCATGAATAATCGTTGGAATGATAATTGGATAATCTTCACAATGGTTTCAACCCGTTTTGGTAGCTGGATCAAAATTAGGGTTTTTGAGCCCACCCAAGATCGGCTTCTGGTCAAACTTAGTCAAACTTGTTAAAAATCTCCAAGAAGCTCGAGTTTGAAGTAAAATTGTGAAAAATGTCATTTTGTGAGAGTCCGGACCATGTTTGACCTTTGGTTAAACCTAGGGCTGACTAGGGGCATTTTGGTCATTTTAACTGAAAAAGCACTTTGGGTGCTCTTGTGCCTGAACGGGTGGCACCACGTTGTTCTAGATGTTTTCACAGCCCTATAGAGAGAAAATGATATTTTTGGATTTCTGGGGGCACGACACGTAAATCGAGGGCGGACAAAATACGATATCAACAACATCTAATGAATATGCAGATCTTTTTTAGTTTTGAAGAAAAATTCAAATCTACATTTAAGGAAGATGCATATCTGTTTAATTTTGAAGAAAAATTCAAATTTACATCTAATGAAGATGCAGATCTGTTTTTAGTTTTAAGAAAAAGAATTGATTACATGAAGATCTTTGAAATTAAGAAAGGGATCATAACAATTATAAAAGATTCAAGATCATGCTTTAAACAAAACAATAATTAACAATTCATGTTATGGATATTCGAAACAACTAAACTAAAAAAAAACATACATGCAACATCACAAAAGTGAAGCATAAAGAAAAAGGGTTATCAGAAACAACCTCTTGCATGGAGCATTTCTTCTTCTTGAGAGGATATTTTAGGGTTCAAAGAAATTTATGCAATTATCTTTGAAACCTAAAAACCCTAGTTTAAGAGAGAATACCAAAAAAGGGGAGTGAGAAATTTGAGAGTGGGAAAGGGTGTCTCTCCTTGAGTGTAAAAGAATGTGCTAAATTTTGGGATCCAGCCCCTATTTATAGAGATCGGAATGCTTAAAAAATAAGCAACCACGGGTAGAATGCGAATCAGGACGCGTCTTTCTGCGAAAAAGTCAAAAAGGGGGTGTCTTATCAACACTTGAAGAGAATTGGGCCAAAGCCCAAAAGAGTGCAATTCGACACTCCAAAAGTGCCGAATGGTACTCTTGGTGCTGATCGCACTTTCGTGCTCAGGTGCGTTTTGGACTCCTTTTTTAGGTTTCCTTGAGCCCGGTCCTTGCAGTTAGACGTGTTTTCAATCCATATTCTAAGACTTTTATCTCTTTTCTAGATAATTTAGGTCTTTTCAGGAACAGTTATCTTGTAGATAAATATCCTAAAATAAACTTTGATAAAATTCAGATTATCCACAATTTTATTGTTATCCAATTATCCCTTTTATTCCTATGCAAGCAATCCTATTTTAGACACTAATTGTCAACCAATCAAAAAATTATTTAATTAATTTTAATTGTTTAATCAATCAAAATTAATTTGAATCAATCATGCGTGGTCGACTCTACCTAGACACAATGCATGCTAACTATGCAAACTTAATCCTGTGATATCCTTCGATCTGACAATTTGATTAGGAAACCGGACACACCATTGTAACCATTAGAATCTCAAGATCATTTTTATGATATGCAATGAATGAATTAATGCAATCATGATTTTTGGGGTACATGATGGTCATTCCAGTCATCTTCCTTGATTAAATCATGGGTGCAAAATCGAGTGTTTATAGAGGGCGAGTTAGATACTCAACTGAGCATAAACCTACTAGGGCGTAGGTACTCGAGCGAAAGCACTTGCTTTTTCGATCTAGAGGCGGACTATAGGCCTTATTCTCAAGCAATGCCTGATGATTGTGCTTAGATGGCTAGGGCATTCTTGCTGTATATATTGGGGGTGTATCTCTTCACCAATGAAGGGCAAATGGTGTCGTTGAGATGGTTAGCTCTCCTCTGTGACTTTGGGCAAACTTGGGAGGCGAACTAGGGTCAAGCTTTTCTTTCCTACTTGTACTCATCCTTGGACACACTTAGCCTGGAGACTCTACGCCAGTTGGTGACTCTATCTTTTACCCTGCAAACTGTCATCTTACAAACTATCACTTCTCTTATCTTACAAACTATCATCTTGTAAATTATTTCTTTTATCATCTTGAAAATTGTCTCTATCTTGCAAACTATCTCTTCTCTTATCTTGTAAACTATCATTTTGCAAATTGTCTCTCCTCTTATCTTGCAGATGTCTCTTCTCTTATCTTGCAGCAGTGGGCTGTGAACTATGGCCTCATTACCTATTGAGTAGAGGTGGATTTGAGGAACTTCTCTTCAGTTCAAGCTTATCTCAACAGCCTTTCTTCTAAGGATGTAAGTAGAAAAATCTTCTTCCTTTTATTGTCTTTGTATGTTCCATAAGGTTTTTCTTCTAACCATGCATGCTTCCGTAGATTGCTTGGAGTCCTTGGGTAGGTGCTCCTCTTACTACGGATCTAGACTAGGAGGTGGCTGCTATCATTTCTTCTGGGATCACTAAACCTGTAAAGTTGTGATTTACAACTATGTTTTATGTTGGCTTTATTCCATGACAAAAAGTGTTGTAATTGCTTTAATTTTGTTCTTTGTATTTTGTGGGATTTTATTGTATTGTGTTTAGTATTAAGTTGGTGAAGACTCAAGCTTAATTTAAGATCAAGTGGATTTTGCAAGAAGCTCGCGAGAAGCTAACCCATGAGAAGCACATGACTGGAAGCTGAAGAGTCGTGCCAGGCTGTCAGTTTCGTGAAAGTCTCACGGGTAAGGCCTTTCCGCGAGATAGTCGCAAAACATTCTGCCTGGAGGATTTTTAAGTGTGACTTTCTTATCCTTCACCCATATTATATATACCCTCATTACCCACAAATGTAACGGAGGTCATTCAAAGAGAAAAACCCTAGATAGGTTTTCTACAACACACACACCCATCTTTTAGAGAGAGAGCTATACATCCTTAGTGAGAAATCATTATAGCCTCTTCTCCTTCCCTCTCTCATTGTCATACCTTGAGAGGAAATTTGTACCCAAACATAACCTGCACCTTGTTAAAGTGTAGAGAGTGTTTCGGAGCTTAGGAAGTTTTGGGGATTTGCCAAAAGAAGCCAGTGAGGCTTGGCGGATGCAATCGGGCATATTATAGGATCCAGAAAGCTAGACAAGACACGGTTTCAAGAAGCCATGTTGGAGTAAGAGCTTGGAGGGCTTAGGTACATTGGGTAAATTAGGCTTGGAGGGTCTCTTGCTATTCGTGTATCCCAACTTATTGTTTAGTGGATTGATTTACCGCTTGGAGGGCGGCGGAGAGGTTTTTCCCCGAGTTTTTTAGTTTCCTCTTTGATAACACATCGTCGTGTTATCTTGTGTTTGCATCTCTCTTCCCTTACTCTTGTGCTTTACTTTTATTGTTTTGTTGTTCATGTTTATGCACTAGAGTAGTATCAGTTGATTGTATTTCATTTACTCTTGTTTCCGCACTTAGATAAGTTAGAGTAAAAACAATCTAGCCGTAATTTTTAAAATCGGGGTCTAAACAGCTCTTGTGTTTTAACACAAATCGGAGCATTCAAAACCCTTGGAAAGTGTCAGTCTGAAGGTCCTCTACTTAGTTGAAAGGGTTTCTTGTTAGTTGGTGGGTGAGGATACACCATACATTTTGATGGAAACTCCCTCCTTCATGCTAGCCCCACTCTCCATGATGGATGCTAAGTACCAGTTGTGGAGGAATGGCATACCCTTTGCCTAGCGGCTCTTGGGCGACCTTGACTATGATGAGTTTAGTGAGACTCGTCTCATGCCCTCCTTTCCCATTGGAGTATGTATCTTCTCTCTTTCCTCTTTCCTTTCTCTTTATCTTGCTTATGTTGTATGTGATGATATTTAAATGTGCTGATCATGTCAGAATGTGGCTAGTCCTGCCACGAATGGCCCTATTGACCCTCCCTACTTGCCTTGGTCGGTATATACTTATGGTCCTGATGGCTTTGCTTGGGAGCATCTTGTGGGACGTAACCTGTGTTAGGATTAGTGTCCTAAAATCCTATTGTATGATACTATGTATGTTATTCTATATGACATTATGTATGACTTAATGTTGTGATTAATAAAGTCGCTTTATTATTATCTAAAATAATAGTAACATGAATATTCGGACATTATCATATAGTCCATGAGATGCATAGTATGTAATTTAGGTGAAAAGTCATAGAAGATATAAATCATAGGTGTAAACTCAGAATTTTAGTTCGTAGTCGGTGATGAAATTGGGCATTTCATCTGCGAAGACTATAACATATCAACTAAGATGATTTATCTTGATTATGGAAGTGGAGACTTCTAGTTGATATGTTGATATGTTTTAAGAGTTAAGACATATTGAACTGGACCGCTATGAGATTTATTATTCTCCTAACGACTGTCAAATGAATAATAAATCTCACGACTTCTTTTTATATGAACTCTTAATCCCGAGAGAATAATGGACCTGATCTTGAAATGTATGTTGCTTTGATATATTAGAAGTGAGATCTAAAGTAATGGTCAAAATCTCAGTATGTTGGGCAGACACATTTAGTGTTGATGGAACACATATTCTCAAGATGGAATTCATATTCTCTTAACGGAGATATAAAATATTCACTTGGAATAAGTTTAATAGGTTTGTTATTCAAATGTTAGGCCTAACTACTTTAGTAAATAGTTACTAAAGTATATATTTATGAAATTGGATTTCATAAATATATGATCAATAACTCAAAGGATTAAACCGAGTACTCAAGGATTAAGATGCAGTAATCTACAAAGTGGCAGTCTATATTTATGACTTTGTATTACTACGAATATTTTATGAAGGGGTTGCATGAACAATAAAGTCTTGGGAAAGAATTTATTAATAAGGCCTAGAGTGCAATTATATTTATATAGAAGTATTAAATATAATTAATGGTAACTTTGGATTTATCAAGAGTTGACAGAAAAGCCCAAGGCTCGTTGGAGCTAGTGTCTTATTTGTTCCTTTTTAGTCCCACTCCAAGCCACATACTAAAGCCCAATTGGAAAGGCCCAAAAGGCTAGCCCAATTAGATAATCAGTTATAAGGAGAGAAACATATAGAATTTTTGTAAGAACATGAAATGGTTTGTATGTAAGTGTTAGACACTCTCTAATTCTCCCTTGAACAAATTCATAGGAACTGATTGAGAGACCACACTTCTTGGGCACAAATGGAATTGGAGTGAAGATTGAAAGTGTTCTTAAGAACTTCTGATCTTTGGTTTTGAAATTCACCATACCAAGGTACACTTTCTTATTCTTGAATTTTGAAATTTACATAGTACATGTTGTCAATTGCGAATGAAGTAGATCCGTTAATTTTCCGCTGCATATGTTTTATATGCGATACAAACATGTATTTTTCCAACAACCTGAATGTCATAGGTTATCATTTCCCTCCGAGTACACGAGCCATGAGTTCTCTTTATCCTTCTCTTTCTTTCTTTGCATTTCTTAGACATGTCTTAATACTATCTTCTTTTCAAATTTAGTCCACTGTGGCGGAGCACAAGGAGCTTGTTTGGCTTATTGGGAACCTTAAGTTGGAGGTGATCGAGTATTCTAGGCAGATTTACGGGCCTGGAGGGTATGCCTACTAGGGTGAAGATAATGATGATGATGATAATGATGATGATGACGATGACCATGAGATGACTCCAAGCTACCAGCCGAGGAAGAGGACTACCGATGATGCTCCTGCAGTTCTGATACACATAGACAGACACGTTTTTTCTAGCTTTTTCTTTTTCCTCTTTTTTAGCATTCTCTTTTGCACTTTAGATTTTATTTAAGACATTGGGTTGTATTTTAAGAACATATTTATATATTTTTTTTCTTTTATTTTAGGACACGTACTTATTTTACAACTTATGGGATATTTAGATATGTATGCACCTTATATCATCTTGCTTTTTCATTTCCCTTTTCCTCTTTGATGTATGAAAAATTGAGCTTGAATTTGTGTTGAGTAGTCCTTTAGGCCATAGGAGTCATGAGAGAAGCTTTGGTAAGGAAATCACACTCCAAATAGGAAAGGGAATCTGAAACCCTAATGAACATGCGCATGCATGCACACTTGTGCGTACACAGGCATTGACCATGCTTGCGCATGTCGCTAGATAGGAAAAACCCTAGCCGACTTCTTTTACTATAAAACAACCGTAAGGGGCTTCCAAACCTTCATAAAACGTGTTTTAAGCCAAGGAAACATGTTGTAAGGTCCCCAATGGCAGAATTCACTCCTTTAGAGGTCTTGACATGGATTAACAAGCTTAACCTCAACTTCAAAGATGCTCTCATCCCTCTTTGGATTTCTTGTATTTCTTTCTTCCATCAAATCAAAGTGAATGAGCCTTTTCTGCGTGCACCCACTAAGTTTTGGATCCTTACTTGACATGTTTTTCAATTCAATGGTGTGGAATTATGCCCCACTCTTGAAAAATTTGGTGCAATCATGGGTGAACACAACTTCAGTGCTATCATTCTTCCTACTCTTGAGGAAGATCTTTTTGACCTAGCTCATCAACTCTTGGGGGTTCCTCTAACTATGACTAAAAGATAGTGCAAGTCCAACAAATTGAATGCCTTCATGGTTTTCAAGTATTTCTCCAAGATGGATGTCCCTTTGGCTGGGGCAAAGTGTTCTTATCATCCCAACGCTTTTTGCTTTTGCATCCTTGCAAGGTTCTTTTTGGTGCATGAGACACCTTGTGTAGATCCAGGAATACTTCACGTTGTCAACAATCTAGAGAGTGCGAGCCCAATGGCCATTATCTTGGCTAAAACCCTCAATGGTTTGGATGTTGTTCATAAGGAAGAGGCAATATTCTTTGCGGGGAGTGCTCTTCTTCTTCAGGTATGATCCCTAATTTTGCCTAGGTTCTCAACCTAACGGGATTCCTCTAATTTTTGCATGGATTTCCTTTCGGTTTTCAACTCATTGAGGCTCTTTATATCGTCTTTGAATATTTCTTTCTCTTTTTCCTTTTTATCTCACATTTTTCCACTCAACACTCATTCTTTCTTTTTCTCTCCCTCAGATGTGGCTGTATGAAAAGCTCAAATTGCTTTAACCTCCCATAGTTGCTCCTAGTCAGTATCAACCAAAGCATTATTGTGATCACAAGCTCAAAGACAAAGAGATGGATCCCGCCAAGCTTACTGAACTCTTGAAGCATCTTACTTCCTTGGATGTCCAATAGGTGGTAGAATGGTGGCGCATCAAGGCCATGTCTAACTATGGTTTTAAGAAGAATTGTGTACCTTTGGTTGGGCTTCGCCGCTTTTCTTACTATTCTACCATCGCATTGCAAGATAGTTTCTGTTAAGGGGTTCCTCGTGCCAATGGTTCTTTCCATACCCTAGCATTCACTGAGAGAATCTTCGGCAGAATCCACGAGACTTGGCCGCAAAGGGCTATGAATAGGAATATCCACTTCCCTCAGTTTCTTCATCCAATTTTGGGATACAAGGATTGGTTATCCACTGATATGAGAGTAGTCCACAGGGAAGAGAAAGATCACAAGAAGTCCAACAAAAGGAAGAGGATTGAGTGACTACCTTAATATGCCCTAAATTTTACTTTTTTGCACTTTATGATTCCATGTCTTTTTATTCGAGTTAATAAAGGATTGGAATGTTCCAAATCCCCTATAATATCAATTTATCATCTTTTAATTTGAGCAATAAGAGAATCAACCATTTTATTATCTTTGCTTATTGTCTTTTCTTTTCTTTTATTTTTCCTATGCAATGTAATTTTTTCCCATGACGTCCTTGTGGGAATTTTCGACATGCCCATGGTCTTTTCCCCTATCTTTTGCGTAGATTGGCCTTTTGGGTTTTCAACCTAGTGGGGTTTGTTTGCCTTAACTTTTGCCTAGGCTGCCTTTTCGGGTTTTCAACCTAGCAGGCTTTTTTTCTTTTTCAAATGTTGTATTTCTGGAGCCTATCTATGTTGATTGGGTGAAACATCTCTTCTCCATCCAAATATGTAATTCTTGTAGCACCTATAGGACTAGATCTCCTTCCTTAAAGTTTCTAGGTTTCACCTTCTTGTTAAATGCTCTAGAAATCCTCTTTTGGTAACCTTGTTTATGATATTGAGCTTTCATCCTTTTCTCATCTATTAAAGCTAACTGTTCATATCTTTCTCTCATCCTTTTCTAGGACCTTGGTTTCTACCAACACTCTTAAAGACTATATCTTAATCTCAATGGGAAGCACCGCTTCACTCCCATAAACCAAAGAGTAGGGGGTTGCCCTATTTGATGCACGGATAGAAGTTCTATAACCCCATAAGGCAAGTGGGAGCTTCTCAGCCTAGTCCTTGTATGTCACTACCATCTTGGCTAGGATGTTCTTGATATTCTTATTGGCTACTTTTATGGCCTTATTAGTTTGCAATCGGTATGATGAAGACTTGTGATGCTCAATGTTATACAATTCCATGATCCTTTGGACCTCTCCCTCAAAGTGAGAACCATTGTCGGATAAGATCTCTTGCAGTACTCCAAACTAGCAAATGATGTTGTTCTCTATGAATCAGGCCACATGCTTGGCTTTCAGTACAGAGTAAGAGGTTGCCTCTACCCACTTGGTGAAGTAGTCAATCACCACTAGGATGTACTCATGCCCGTTTGAGGCCTTAAGAGCTATTCTTCCAATCACATTTATGCCCCAGACTGAGAAACACCATGGAAAGGTCATACTATATAGTTCACTAGGTGGTACATGGTTCAAGTTTGCATGTGTTTGGCAATCATGGCAACTCTTCACAGAGTCCACACAATCAGTTTTCATTGTATTCCAATAGTATCCCATCCTTAGGATCTTCTTTGCCAACATTCTTTCATTCATGTGAGGACCACAAATCCCTTGATGAACTTCTTCCATAACTCTTTCGGCTTCTTCTTCCTTTAGACAATGAAGGTGTACACCATTATAGGACCTCCTGTAGAGCTGACCTCTACATAAGATGTATTGCATTGCCATTATCCTAACCCAACGACGTTTTTTCTTATCTGCATTGTTAGGATAAGTTCTCAACTCTAGGAACTTCATAGTGTCGTAATACCAAGGGACTCCTTCTTCTTCTATGGCTAAGACAAATGATTCTCCCTTCTCCCTGTGTGCCAACTCGTAACTTTGTTCAATTTCCAAAGGTCGCGTCCATATTCCTTTGGGTATTTCAACCATGGAGGCTAAAGTAGCTAAAGCATCTGCGAACGGATTCTAAGCCCTAGGGATGATAATGTATTTGATCTTGTCAAAGGTCTTGGTTAATTACTCCAAGTATTATTGGTAAGGTTTTAGGTGATCTTCTCTTACCTTCCATAACTTTTGTGCTTGGGCTATGACCAAAGTCAAATCTTCAAAGACTTCGGGCTTCTTTACCTCTAGCTCTCGGAGAGCTTCCATTCTGATGATACAAGCCTCATATGTTGCCATGTTGTTAGTTGTTTTGAAGTTCAATTTAATGGCCAAAGGTACGTGAGATCCATCAAGGGCAATCAAAAGTACTTCTATCCCATTTCCGTATTGGTTCACGGCTCGATCAAAATACATCTGCCATGCCCCTAGTTCGATGTCCAAAATATCTTCATCTAGGAAATCCTCTTTACCATTTTCTCTTTCTATGGGGTTCTCGGCACAAAAGTCTTACACGGCATTTCCTTTGATGGTCATTTTAGCCATATACTTCAAGTCAAATTTTGCCAATAGGATCAACCATCTTGATAACCTTCCACTCAGGGTAGGTTTCTCAAATAGATACTTTAATGGGTCCATCCTAGCTAATATGCATACTTGGAAGGGTAGTATAATGTGCCTTAGTTTCTACACGTCCCATATGAGAGCGAAGCATGACTTTTCTATGGGCGTGTACCTAGTCTCATAATCATGGAATCTCTTGCTTAAATAGTACACGACTCTCTCATTCTAATCACCATCTTCTTATACGAGCATGCTCCCTACCGCATCCCCTATGATCGGGAGGTAGAGGAGTAATGGTTTTCCAAGCTTTGGAGGTACCAAGACAAGTGGGTGGAGAAAATACTCCTTGATAAGCCTAAAGGCTTTCTGACATTCGTCATTCCATGTATTTTGAAGATAGGTTCACAAGTAGAAGTGAGTTTGGTAATGAATCGGCTAATGTATTGCTAATGGCCTAAGAATCCTCTTGTCTTCTTCTCACTCTTAGGTAGAGGCATGTCCAATATGACTTTGATCTTTGTGGGGTGAACCTTTATCCCTCTATCACTCACTAGGAAGCCCAACAATTTTCCTATAGTTACTCTGAAGGTGCATTTATGTGGGTTTAGTCTTAGTCTATAATCCTTCATCCTTTCAAAGAATTTTCTCAAGTTAGTGATGTGGCCTTTTCTATCTTTGGACGTTACGATCATATCATCGACATATACCTCTACCTCGTTAATCATCATGTCATGTAGCAAGGTCGTAGCCATTCTTTGGTAGGTTGCTTTTGCGTTCTTGAGTCCAAATGGCATTACTATGTAACAATAGATCCCCCATTTAGTGGTGAAGGTAGTCTTGGTCATGTCTTTAGGAGCCATCTTGATTTGGTTATATCTTGAGAAACCATCCATGAAGGACATTAAAGCGCTACCGACGGTGTTATCCACTAAGACATCTATGCGAGGCAAAGGGAAGTCATCCTTAGGACAAGCCTTATTTAAATCTCTAAAATCCACACACATTCTCACCTTTCCATCTTTCTTGGGTATGGGTACAACATTGGCTATCCATTCGGCTTGGTGCACGGGTTTGATGAACCCTACTTTCAATTGCTTGGTGATTTCTTCTTTGATCTTAAGAAGCCATTCAATTCTCATACGTCTCAATTTCTGCTTGACGGGCACCATATGAGAATTAGTATCAATGCCAGACATATCTTCATAAGACCATGCAAACACTTCTTGGAACTCTATAAGAAGTTCTTTGAGATCTTTTCTTTCTTGTTCACTTAGAGTTAAGAGAATTTTAATTATCATGGATTCTCATCATTACCCAAATTAATAGTTTCAAGAATTGGTTCCATTGGTTCAATTTTCTTTTCCAATTGTTTATTAATTTCATTTTCAAATTCATTGGAATCAATTAAATGCAGAATTTCAATATTATAAGACCCATCAAAGTAAGCAAAATCAAAATTCATCATATTAAAAATGTTGAAAAGTACATTGGAACTTGCATTAAAAGATATCTTTTCCATGCTATTTGAAAACCCAACCCAAGTCCAATTGCTAAGTCGTCCATCAGTAGGCATGATGAATGTTGTCCTTCCTCCTCTTAAATGTTGTTATCTTCCTCCTTGAACAAAGTCTTTAGCTCCGCGAACCAATCTTCGTCTTCCAAGGGACCCCACACGTGTATGGCTTCAGTTATATCCCATAAGACTCCATTCTTGGTGGAAAGGGCGTCGTCCTCCTTTTTGGCAGACCAGTCATAATCACTCTCACTCTAGTAACCAATCTCCTTGTCCCTATCTTCTTCCTCATCATCTTCATCTTGGGCAAAGATGAAATACCGTCCCTCGTCGGGAGGTGAGGTAGTGTCTTGTTCGATCAAAATGCGAGTGGGGATGATTTGGGTTGTCCCAGCCATCGAAGTCCAATTTGGCCAGTCGTGATCTTCCCAAGATCCCACGCTTCCTACTTTAGAAAAGTCGTTGACATGACTCCTTGTGAAAGTCCATGGTCTAGGAATGTGCTTCAGTACTAGGAAAAGCACACTATCCATTTCTTCAATCATCACATGATCATCCTTCTCTTGAGGTGTGTAGCCAAACATTGTGGTACATGGAAAATCTGGGAGAAGCCATTAAAAGTATGAGCACACATCCCTTAACCAAAGTTCTTTTAGTTTAGGTGTTCTTAGAAAGTCTTTAAGTCCATTTTAATGAAGGCCCAATTACAAGAATCACTCTATTTCCTCTCATTAACTTTGCCCCTTGTTTCCTTGGACTTGGTCAATTTACAATATAGCTCTTAATCTTACACTCATGTGCTTTCATTAGAATGTGCATAGAGATTCTTAACCCTTTGTCTCAAATATAGGCAAACAATGTATTCATCACCTTTGGGCTATTCTTTTCTTATATTCATTATCAAAATTTTTGAAGTAGCCTTCTAGCTAGAATGCATTGGCCTTCCTCTCAAAGCCCATGAATCTCTCATCATTTTGGGCCTTGGCATGCAACAAAGAGGCCTAAGATTAGGGAGATTCATATTGACTATGTAGGACATTGGATGCTAGGTCCATAACATATTTATTACCTTAGGCCTAAGGTTTCCCTTTTCAAGAGGCCTTTGATTTTGGGCTTATGATAGCAATAAAGTTATGGTCCTATCAACCTTCCAAGTTAAGATATACCTTCAGACTTTAGGATAAACTTCTTGTATGTGGGAACTTCTTTTCTTTTCATCCCAATATCTTAGGGCAAGGCATAACTTTTAGGTCATCCTTTCAAAATTGTATACATCTTTTTTTTTTTCTTTAGAATTAGGTATACACAAGTTACATGGTTGAAAAAACAAGAGATGTAAAAGGTACCTTCTTTTCATAGGATCTGGGATCTCTCCAAGTGTGGGTAAGCTTCTTAAAGCTAAAGGGATAGATCAATAGGTCACTTACAACTAGGTGGGCCATGATTCCAACCTTAGGCCTAAATGGACCATAATGGATTGGTGGAAAATTGTTAATGTACTCAAATCCCATTATAGGCGATGGCACGGATTATGAGTTGGTGCGATGAACTTCGGAAGATTTTGGCTCGAATGGAGCCTTTAACTTGCCACTCATCACCAACCATGGCAAAGGGACAAAACAACTAAGTGAAAGTGTGTGCAAACAATATTAAGCAAGCCTTTATCAAGATTAAGAAATGGAACACATTGGAATCAAACTCTCTATCCCCGATGGAGTCATCACTGTAGGTATAAGCGTCTGTGACATGGTGTTATCCTTGCGATTAGGAAGTACGCCTTGGCATAGGGTGGACCATGGCGGAGGGTGTAAATGGATTCTCCACCTAGTTTAGGTCTAGGAACCATAAATATAACACCTTTCATGAAAGGACTAAGCTTTTGCTAGACCACATGTTCGGAGTTTAGGTATAGGGATGGGAAGGTGTTAGGCACCTAACTCCACCCAACCCATGTGCCAGCTTCCAATCATTGTGTTCCAAATCTTAATCTTATTAAAGTCAAGTTTAATATGTTATTCTAACCCACACACACGCTAGCATGCATCTAAGACACACAACATGGCACAATCATCCCAATACTAATCATTCATCTATCATTGCTGTTAGGACATATGTGAATCATGTTAAGAACATATGTCATTTAGAATTGGCTAATCCTTTGACAAAATGCACTTTACTTGTAATTAGGTAGATCTAGGATGTGTTTAATACTTCAAGGAACAAGAGTTCAAGTCCAAGGATTGAAGCCATGCAAATCTGTCCAAGAATCAAGTGAAGAAGTGTTGTGCTTTAAAGCTTGACAGATGTATCTATCGAGATTTAAAATGTGAAGCTCGACAGATAAGCTCGACAGTTGTATCTATCGAGAATTACGAAAATCAATTTTTCAGATCTGATTTCACGCATATCCATGTGTATGTGTTTAGTTTTTCTTCTCTCACAACCCTAAACATATATAAAGATTATTTTAAGGGCCGTCATGAGGTTGTTGCACTTGTTGTTGCGAGCATATTGTGACCGAAGACAATTTTCCCTAGTTCATTTTTCTCTTGAAGAAGCTGCTGCGTTTGTACGCTGTAGGGTTTTGTGACCAAGGAGCTTCTTAATCTTTATCGTGTGGATGAACTAAAGAACTTTGCAGTCAACATCCTTCTCAAGTTGGTGTGTTAGTCACGTACTGGGAGCCATGCTTTGAAAAGAGAGATTGTCACTACAGAACAAGTCCAATTGTGTATTGGGGTAAGGGTTCAACTGTAGGTTGGTATAAGGTATCGGGATTCCTTTACTTGTAACCGCTTGTTTTGATAGTAGTGGATTCTCGGGAGTGATAATCTTAAATTCATCCAATGGGGTTTTTGCCTTGGAGGTTTTCCCCATTTGTAAACAAATCACTATGTCAAATTTATTTTCCATTGCATTTAGTTATTTGGTGATTTGTTTGTGCTACCACACGTTATTGTATGTTAATTGACTTAATTAATTAACTTGGCTAATTAATTAGTTAATTTACCATAAGGGGTCAATACATTCTTAGCCTATCAAGTGGTATCAGAGCAGGCACACTTTAATTAGGGTTAATCTTTGCTATATGATCCATTGACCCCAATTTGTCATGGATAAAGGACAGTCTATAATATTTCTCATTCATTTGATGGCACTAACTATGCATACTGGAAAGTACGTAAGAGAGCTTTTTTGTAGTATTTAGATGAGAAAGTGTGGCAAGCTGTGGAGATAGGCTAGACCAAGCCAAAGGAAGCACCAGCTAATTGGGATGATGCAAAGATCAAGGCGGCCAACTTCAACAGCAGAGCATTGAATGCTTTATTCAGTACGGTCACAAATAGGGAGTTCAAGAAGATATCCTCCATAGAAACTGCGAAGGAAGCATGGACCATCCTCCAGACAACCTATGAAGGAACTAAGGCTGTCAAGGATTCAAAACTTCAGAGGCTTACTACAAGCTTTGAAGAGATTAAGATGGAGGAGGATGAGTTGTTTGATGAGTTCTATGCCAAACTCAAGGACATAGTGAACTCTGCCTTTAATCTTGGGGAAACCATTCTTGAACCCAAGACTATTAGAAAAGTGGTCAAATCTCTACCTGAGAGATTTCATGCCAAGATCATCGCAATTGAGGAATCAAAGGACATTGATCAAATTCCTTTGATAGAGTTGGTTGGCAATTTGAAGACTTATAAATTGGGGTTAACTAGGATTGGGAAATCTAGTAAGGGTAATAGCATGGCATTAAAGACCAAGAGCAGTGACACAGATGAGTCTTTGGACAATGAAGATTCAAAAATGAAATCCTACATCACAAGGCAGTTCAAAAAGTTCATGAAGAATGCCAATACGAAAGGATTTGACAAGAACCGAAAGCAATCCAGCTCTTTATAGTTCAAGAGCCAAGATAAAAGGAAGAAGGATGCTAGGGATGGCGGTTAGTACACTGTTCCCTCTAGACCAAAATGCTTCGAATGTTAAGGTTTTGGACACATGAAACAAGAATGTCCAACTTATCTCAAGACCATTGGGAAAAGTAAGGCCCTTGCTACTACCTTAAGTGACACCGAACCAGAGGATGATTTGGATAATGAGGATGATGGAATCCTAAATGCCTTCATTGCCACTATAAATCCTACTGAGGGGATTGTTGAAGAAGTGGATGAAGAAGAGGACTTGGTGGAGTCTAAATTTGAAAAAATGGATGAACAGAATAACATCCATACAGCCTATGCTACAAGGTCTCCAAAAAGCGTGAGAAATTGTATAGGTTGGCCACCGAGAAGCTCAGTGATGTGGAACTTGAATGAGAAGAAATCTCCACGAAGTTTGATAAAGCTAATCAGACCATTGGAGCACTAAGATTTGAGAACAATTTCTTGGCTAAGAAAACCAAGAAGCTTAAAGTGAAGCTGGTTCAAGTCGGAGCTCAGTTGGAGAGGACTTCAAGTGCAAAACTTGATGAGATGCTTAGCTTTTAGAAATCTGCTTCCAATCGAACTGGTTTAAGGTATGATTTCTCTTCCTCTAAAATTGCCTCTTCTAGTACTACTGTGTTTGTTTCACCTGCTAATAATGTTGAATTTGAGAATAATGATGTGAAAACTGTTTTAACTAATGAAAACATAGATAAGAGTAAATCTATCTTAGGAGCACCCCTTAAGCTTGATAAGAAAGATAATAAAAATCCTAGGGCTAAGAAGGACAATAACCAAAAGCCTAAACAGAAGAAGCAACATCTTTGTCACCACTGTGGAGCTACTGGACATACTCGACCTAATTGCTATAAGTGGTTAGCCACTCAACAAAGCAATTGTATGATCTCATCTGGAAACTAGAATTAGTTTCCCTCCTCCTTTGCTCCTCTTGGAGATCTTCTCAAAGCCCTCATGTTCCTTTCGAACTTGAAAATGTTCAATTCTTCCCCCTCACAGCCAGATCAAGGGTTCGCTAAACAAAAAGGTTCTTCTAAGGTGTGTAAGGAAAAATGCTCTAAGTGATTTAGTCACTTATCTCTCTCTCTCTCTCTCTCTCTCTCTCTCTCTCTCTCCCTCTCTTTTTGTTTGCATTACTTGTGTGTTTTACTTTCTTGTTTGAGTCAGTCTAGTTTTATGCCTTGCTTTGTTTCATATGTTTTTGTTTGTTTGTTTTCAGTTTTGTTTTATTTTTTTTTTCAAAAATTTAAAAAAAAAATTGAAAAATCAGAAAAATACAAAAACAGTGTGTGTTTTGTGTACATTGGTACTTATGTACCTTAGATGGCCATTGAAACAAAATTTTCTGAATTTTGTATCTTTTGTAGCTTAGATGAGCATCTCTATGCACAACTAAACAAGTGAGCTTCGTGGCTCGTGTTTGTGATGAGTAAGATTAAGTAATCTCTTGTACTTAACACTCATATCACTCTTTTTAACAGGTAGGACTAGAAAATCCTAAGAGAAAGGCATAAATAACCATCTCACCACTGTTGTTCGCCAATCATGATATGACATCTGTATGCTTTGGCGTAGCAAAAGTACTATGTCAAAAGTTTAATATAATTGGGTATTTTTTTTCTCTCTTTTATATACCTATGCATGATATGCTTAACAAAAGAAAATTATGCAAAGAAAATAAAAGCAAAAAGTATCAAAATGCTTTATATATGATTGCAAGCATGTCTTCTAGAAGATGTGGGAGTTATAGGATGCACCTTGAAGATGATAGTCCCCATCAAGCAGTTATCATTATGTGTGAGTTAAATTGATTTTCTCATATCTCAAATCATCATAACATGTAGACACTTATGAAATCCTACGATGTTTTTCACACATAACCCGCAAATTCTTTGCTACTTTTGATACACGTGCAGGTACAATGTGATTTGGCCATCACAAGGAATACATATGTTAATGTATGCTCACTAAACTATCGTGAATTGTTTTTGAAATATAAAATTGGTTAAACTTGTTTAATGTGTGTGTGTGTGTGTGTGTGTGTGTTTTAGATCTAAATGCTTGACATTTTTCTTATTGAGAGATGTTTTTTAGAGTTTAAAATGTTGTTTGGATCTTTGGTTGACTAGTTTGCTTGATTGCATTCATTTCTGTGTTTTTCTCTTCTTTGAAAAACTATTTTTGCACATCTCGACAGCTTCTCAATAGCTAGCTATTCATCGAGATCTTTGATCTTCCTTTCTTGACAGAAGTTAACACAATCTCAATCCATTGAAGCTTTCTTGTATTTGGCTCAATAGCTTTTCGACAGATTATCGATCCATCGAGAAACTTTCTGTTTGCTCGATAGATGCTCGATAGCTGTTCGATCCATTGAAGTTTCTTTGCCATTGATAGCTCTCGATAGCACCTCGACAGATAATCTGTCAAGAATTAGTGCTCGACAACTTTCGATACCTCTCGATCCATCGAAATTAGTGTTTTCTATATAAAGCCTCAGCGCGATTTTTCCTTCATTTTTCTCCGATTTCTCTCGATAGAAAATCACTTTTCTCTCTCCCAAATACTTCTCACTTAACCTCTTCACCTTCCCCACTTGATCTTCGGCCCAAACCTTGTGTTCTTCATCTAGTATGATCGTATTTCTCTCTTTTATCATGCATTTCATTCATTTAGACCTAGGATTTGGGGTTTTTGAAATTTTTTTGGGGTTTTTCAAAATTGTTGAGGTTTTTGTGAAATTTTTGGATTGGGTTTTGTATAAATGATCACGTATGCTCATGCATTGCATCACATTTGCATTTTCACAATGTTTCATGCATTTTAGATGTGTGTTTTATATATTGAAATCATGTGTGCTGGTAGGTTTGGATTGGGCTGAGCCCATGATGTTTATTCTGTTACATGTCACATGTTCATGCATTTTTCATGCATACATACCTTTTTTTTCTTTCCTTTTGATATTATTGTTGATTGGTACTCTTCTGCGTGTCTCTCTCTCTTTTTCTTTCGGATAGTTTGCGTATGACACCCAAGCGAAAAACTACTCCGTCCCGGAACCCTCTTCGTTCCAGGGCATCTTCTTCTTCTTCTTCTTCTTCTAATTCTACCCCTCTACATGTCAAGTTCCGTGATGAAAAGGCCCGTTAGGACTTCTTGGAGAACTTTTCTCGACGTGGCATCCATTTGGAACACCAGGTCATTCTTCTTGACTTCTCTGATATTGATCTATCCACTGTTATTCACAGTAGGGGTTAGGAGTCCTTTTGTGACATCCCGGTCAGCTGTCCCTTCGTGATCATACAGGAGTTTTACTCCAATATGCACGGATTTGATTCTTCCTACCTTGCTTTCTCACTTCCGTTCAAGGTATACGTATAGTAGTCACTCCGAAGCTTATCTCTGATGTGCTGTATGTCCCAAGGGTATCACATCCTGATAAGCTTATTTTCTCTTTTGCTATCACGAGGATCATTCGCCATGCGTTTGTTTCCTATCTCGAGTCTCCTCACTTCTTTGTCATGGGTGCCATCAACAGCGCATCCATTAAATGGAGCGAGGCTCAGCTTCCACCGAAGCAGCCATAGACCGAAATGATGATTCCTCTAGCCTGCTCAACTCCATCTACCTCTGCCCCTTCTTCTTCTTCTGTAGGTTTTGTGACCCTTGAGGCAGTCATGGCGCAGCTTCAGCGCATGGATGCTCATCTTGACACTCTCAGTGATGAGTTGTGTCAGGTGAACACCCATGTCGGTCGTATTGCACGATGATAGGCTCGCCTTGGTGGCTTCGTTGAGTCTCCTTCTCCTTCTCCAGAGGCATCTGAGGATGAGGATAATGATGACTCCGATGGTGGTGATGCTGATAAGGATGAGGATGCTAGCTCTTCCGGTGACGATGAGATGACTGCTTCTCAGTGACTTGCCTTTTGTCATTCGTGACAAAAAGGGGGAGTAGTTTTAGGTATGAGAATAGTCATGTATTTAAGGGGAAAGTTAGTATAGGAAATTTTTGTTAGGGAGAGTGTTTATTTTTATGAGGGATGTAGTGAGGACTTTTTGTATTTTTTCTTTTCTTTCTCTTTTAGATACATTGGTCTTGTGACCACTTTGTGATAGCAAATCTTGTACTCATTATTTATATATATATATATATATATATATATATATTGAGGTTATTATTACAATTTCACCTATCTCTTCATGTGTTGTTTCTTTTCTCTTTTTATGCACATGCTTCTTATTAATTGTATGCAATCTTTTATATTTCTGTTTCACACTAAGATGTCGTGATGAGTTTTATTTAAAGTGTTGTTGTCAAAGTCTTCCATGCCATGAACTCTCTTCTTGCAAAGTTTTTCAAGAGTGTGTGTTAGGGTAGATTTTATTGTATTCAACAAGTGAGTATAAGTTGAGTGATTTATGACTTCTCTCATATTTCATTTGTTTGATGTGGTTTTGTCACAAATTGCCAAAGGGGGAGATTGTTAGGACATATGTGAATCATGTTAAGAACATATGTCATTTAGAATTGGTTAATCCTTTGACAAAACACACTTTACTTGTAATTGGGTTGATCTAGGATATGTTTAATACTTCAAGGAATAAAAGCTCAAGTCCAAGTATTGAAGCCATGCAAATCTATCCAAGAATCAAATGAAAAAGTGCTGTGTTTTAAAACTCGATAGATAGCTCAACAAATGTATCTATCGAGATTTAAAATGTGAAGCTCGACAGATAAACTCAACAGCTGTATTTATCGAGAATTACAAAAATCAATTTTTCAGATCTGATTTCATGCATATCCATGTGTATGTGTTTAAGTTTTCTTCTCTCACAACCTTAAACATATATAAGGATTATTTTAAGGGCCGTCATGAGGTTGTTGCACTTGTTGTTGCAAGTATATTCTGTGAACACTTTGGAATTCAAAATTATTATTCCTCACCGGCCCACCCCCAAGCAAACGGTCGGGCCGAAGTTGCAAACTGATCCTTGTTGAAAATCATCAAGACTCGGCTTGAGGGGGCAAAGGGAGTATGGCTAGATGAGCTACCAGGTGTTCTATGGGCGTACAGGACGACAGTGAGAACCCCTACAGGAGAAACTCCTTTCAAGTTAACCTATGGAAGTGAGGCAGTCATACCTACAGAAGTGCACATGGCTAACCACAGGGTGACGACGTATCAGGATAAGGATAACGAAGAGCAACTCCATTTAAACCTTGATCTAATAGACGAGGTAAGGACAGATGCAGAACATAGGATGGTGAGGTACAAAAACCTCATGGCTAAGCTGTATGATGCAGTCATCTTTCTCTTGAAGAAACTGCTGCGTTTGTACGCCATAGGTTTTTGTGATTAAGGAGCTTCTTGATCTTCATCTTGGCAACCAACATCCTTCTCAAGTTGGTGTGTTAGTCACGTACTGGGATTCGTGCATCGATTGGTTAGTCACGTACTAGGAGCAGTGTATTGAAAGGAGAGATTGTCATTACAGAACAAGTCCAATTGTGTATTAGGGTAAGGGTTCAACTGTAGGTTGGTATAAGGTACTGAGATTCCTTTACTTGTAACCGCTTGGTTCGATAATAGTGGATTCTCGGGAGTGGTGACCTTAAATTCACCTAGTGGGATTTTTGCCTTAGGGGTTTTCTCCATTCATAAATAAATCACCGTGTCAAATTTATTTTCCGTTGCATTTAGTTATTTGGTGATTTGTTTGTGCTACCACACATTATTGCATGTTAATTGACTTAATTAATTAACTTAGATAATTAATTGGTTAATTTACCACAATGGGTCAATACATTCTTGGCCTATTAATGACATTTAAACATAAATCTCCAAGGGCAGAAACATCACAAAGCAGAATCAAACAAGCATGTTAAAACATCTAGACATCAAGGACATAGCATTCAACCTAACATATTCATGTTATTTAGCCATATCAAGCTCACATTCCAACCAATGCATGTTCATATGAGTGCATGACTTACCTCATTGCATCACAGCACCTATGCGTTAATGCATGTTCATATTCATGTACATGTTCATGGTATTCAAACAAATCAAAACCCGAATGGACATAAAAGAGATAAAACAAACAAAACAAGACAAAACAAAGAAACAGAGACTCAAGGATAGATAAAACAAGTTAAATAGTAGTTATAAAATGTGAATAAAACAAAAGGAAAGCATGCCTAAAGGACTAGGGTGTTCTGGGCAAGGATATGTGTGCACATACATAGAGCATGCATACGCAGCTCAGTTGTATGCGTACGCATATCATGAGTATGCGTGTACATGTATGAAGCATGCGTATGCATACACGCCCAAAACACTAAAACCCAGAAAGATCAGAACTAAAACTCAGAAAACAAGAAATCTAACAACCTAACATGCTTCAAACATGAACACGAAATAAACGTAAGCTAAACAAACATATTAAAACAAATAAAACACATATATAAACACAAAATCAAATTAAAATCAAAGAAAACCGAAGAGCCTAAGTTAGAAACTTTACCTCAACACTAGAACTCTCTAAAGCTTGATTTTGACTGTTCTCAATCTAGTTACAACCAATTCAAAAATGAGTTAGTAAATTTAGAACTAAAAGATCAAGATCAGAAAAGGCTCCAATAAAATAAAATTTGACTTGATGATGTTTTGTGAAAAACTCCCTTTTTGATTCACTATTTTCTAGTGAATCTTCATGCATGGGTACGCATACATGGACATGTGTATGCATGTTAGGGTTCTAAAAACTATGAAAGACAAGTTTTTCTTCATTAAAGTTTGATTTTAGAACAAATTCTACATCGTTTGTGAGCCATTCCAAGCCCCCATTTTCGGACTATAAATTTTTTTTTTTTTGTCCGACCTCAAATTTGGTTGGAAACCCAAGTTTTAAATTAAGGGTCTCATCGTTTTATTTTGAAGTGACATTAAACATATCAGAATTCCATTCATTTTAATATCCAAAGGCAAAAATTAGGTTTGAGTTGATTGATTTGTTATGAAAATGAGAAATTTGTCAATTTAGGGTTTGCCATTATTTCTTAAATTAATAATTGTTTCCTCTCGAGATGCATTAAAAATCATATATTACGTATTACTAGAGTTTGCAGGATTACTCTAGTGAGCTGCATTTGGGATAGAAATTAATCTTCGCACATGCACAGAATTACCATTTGACATAGGAAGTTAGTAAGATTTATCAAGAAATGCTCATCACTAGTTTTAATTGGGTCTGACAGTTTCACATTTATTTTAACTTGGTCCCATGATGTTTATCACTTGATGAATTTATCTAACTATCCTAAGAGCATTAGCATTGAAGAATGCTAATGCCATATCTAAGGCCTTTTTAGCATTTCATGGCTCAAAAACGTTTGCATCAAACAATTGTAAACCCCACTATTGTAAATTTTTTTGCAATAGTGCTACAGTACAATTCTAAACTTAGAATTGTACTGTAGCAGTATTCTAAAAAAAATATATATATATATATATATATTTTAATCCACCCTGAAATTTCTCCCTCCAATTTCAGTTCTTCTCTCTCTTCCTTCTCTGTTTCTCCATCTGCTCTCTCCTTTCTTCACCCAAACACCATCTCTTCTCTATCTTCCTTCTCTCTTCCTTCTCTGTTGGGTTCGATGTTTGGGTCGTTGGTGGTGGTTGGGTCCAGTGTTTGGGTCGTGGTTGGGTTGTGGGTCCGGTGTTTGGGTCGTGGGTGACGACGTGGGTCAGTGGTGGTTGTGGTTTTTGGCGTGGGTCACTGTGGTGGTTGTGGTTTTTTTTTTTTTTTTTTGGCTGTGACTGGTGCTTAAAGGGGTTATGGGTCGTGGTTGGGTCCAGTGTTTGGGTCGTTGGTCGTGGTTGGGTCCGGTGTTTGGGTCGTGGTTGGGTTGTGGCTGAAATGGGTTGTTGGTCGTGGATCGACGAAGCTTCACACGGCCTCTCTCTTATCTCTCATCGTGGATCGGCGAGCTGGGTTTGGATCGGTGGGCTGGGATCGGTTGATGGTGGGTTTGAAACGATGGATCTATTGATTGGTTGGGTTGATCATCGGTAGCTCCAATGGTGGCTCCGGTGATGATTTTTTTTTTGAATGGGTTTGCTCCGGTGGGTTTCAAATCGGCGGCGTGGGTTTCAAATTGGCTGCGTGGGTTTCTAATCGGTGGCTTGGGTTTGTTGATCGGTGGCTTGGGTGGTGGGTGTGGTGGCCGTTGTTGGCTTTGATTTGATGGTTAGTGTGTGTGTGGCTCTGTTAATGGTTTGTGTTTGTGTGTGTGGCTTTGTTGATGGTTTGATGGTTTGTGTTTGTGTGTGTATGTGTGTGTGGTGATGGATTTGGATAGGTTGATCGGTGTATCATGGCTCTGTGTATGTGACTCTGTGTGTTGAACCGGTGCTAGAGGTTGAGAGAGACTGAGGGAAAAAAATACAGTTGAAAAAGCCCAAGAAAATGTCTGAAAAAAAATATCCGTTAGAAAGAAATAATAAAGAAAGATTAAAGAATAATATTTTAATAAAAATAAAATTTTAGGATGTGAGAGGTATTGTAAAATGGTATAGTATAAATAATAAAGTGACTTTTTGAGATGGTAAAATAGAATAGGATAACATTTTTTGATGTTGATAATCTAACATTTCATTGAGTGTGTTTAATGTCCGTTGATTATTGATTAGAGTAAAAAAATGAATGATGGATTGATGAGAAATGACTTGTATTTGGTTCTAGATAATTTCAAAGTGGACATATCTGCCAACACTGCCAGCTTATACAACAACAAAGAATCAGTGCTTTTTTCCTCTCTTTTTCTACTAATTTTCTCTTTTTTTTTTTTTTTTGTTTAACTTGAGAATCTAACTTACTTATTGTGTTTCCCTTTCAGCTATGCATCAACAGAAGCAACTACAAGCCAGAACCAACAACAGCAAGAACAACCACCATCAAGCATCAAAGCAAAGAGAACAAAGGCAAAAAACGAGAAGTAAAGAACACAATAACTGGGTAAACCCGAAACCCCCTTTCCTTTCTCTGTTTCTTTCCTCTCATAGCATCTCTTTTTCACACACACACACACACACTTTCAGCCTCACAACACTGAGTACACAATAGAGAACACCAAGCACACACACCAACACAAAATCAGCACCTCACCCTCGGTCTAGTGCTATTCATGTGTACACACACTGCTCTTTGAGTCCACGCGCCACCATCATCTCAGTTCTTGGTTGGTCTAAAACGACCTTGGTCTCCACGCCCTTGTTTAGTACGTGCCGTCCAGTGCCCTCGTAGGTGGTAGATCAAAAGTGGATTTTGAGGTTGAGAGTGAGAGAGTAAAAATCAGTGATAGAGAGACTCAGTGAGATCTTGGTTCGGGTTTAGACGGAGAGAAGGTCGAAGTGATGATATAGGGAACCATCCTCATGGTTAGGTTGGTTGGGTTCCTTTATGGCCGTGCCTCGTTTGGATCGAAGAGAGAGAAGTCGAAGTTTAGAAATAAAAGTAGGCTTAGACCGGAGTCTGAACTCAAGGGCTTGCTCGGCCATGGTGGTCCGATAAGGGAGAGCTCAGGTTTAGTGAAAGCTTGATGGGGGAGAGAGTTTCAGAGATTAAAGAGAGCTCGGGTTTAGTGAGAGCTTGGTGAGGGTTCTTGATGAGGAGCAATCCACCGCCTGTAGTGGCGGTGTTGATTCAAAGAGGTGAGCTCAAGTAGCTCAAGCCATGGAGGTCCGATGGAGAAGCTCAAAGCAGAAGGTAAGAGAGAGGAAGATTCTAGACACCATAAGGAGTACAGCTCGAGTTTAGGGAAATTTAAGAAGAAGGCCAGGCTTTGTGACTCGATCCGTGTGGCCTGGTTCCTACCTGGTCCGGTCCTAAGTCTAGGGCTTCAAGCCCGATCTGTGGATGGCCTTCGGGCCATTTCACTAGCCCACCACCCTTGTAGCCTTTTGAGGCCTTGGGCCCTTCTTTTGTTCACATGTTTCGGCTTGGCCCACGTTTCCTTTTAAACCCATCTCATATTTTATAAATTATCAGCCCACTTTGGTTTAAATCCCTTTTACATGTTTTAAACACTTTCAGCCCATCTTTATAAATAAAAGGGTCCATACATGTTTTCTTCAATTAATAAAATGCCATCATATTTTCTACATTCACGTTTTAATCATTTTTCTCATACTTGCATCCTAATACTTTTTTCCCATATTTGCATAAACATACTCAAAATCACTTGTTGACTCGAAACTTTCCAATATTCATATTTTGACCCTAGTTTTCCTCAAAATTGTATTTTGATCCAAAAAATTCCAAAATTATGTTTTGGACCTAAATATTTCTAAAATTGCAATAAAGCCCTCCATCTTTTCAAAATTACAAAGAAGCTCCTAAACCTTTTGGAAGTTGTTTGAAGGCATTCAAACAACTTGCAAGGTCTTTCAATCATCTTTAAATCCACACTTTTTGCTTGTCTCCATTTAAGATAATTGCTTTGTAGCTTATGTGATGTTCATGCTTGTGGCGCCATGCCTACCTTTTGATGAAATAATCATGTGCTATGCTTGAGTGCTTTATAGCTTTTGTATATTTGTTTGTGCTTCTTGCCCAGTCCATATGCTTAATGCTTTGGTTGGATGCTATGTCTCATGCTTGTTATAGCTTTATATCTCTTATTTATACCATTTTCTTGTGCTTTGGGCCCTTAGGTAGGGTGTATATCTAGATCTTATGGTCTAGGCCTATATCTATACGCCTAGGTCTATATCAAAGGGTTTAGATCATTTCCTTTTTTGCATGTGTATGCTTGCTTGCTTCTATGCTTTATATCCATGTGTGCCTACCTAGATCTAGGTTTTGCCATGCTTTGTGTCCTCCGTAGGCGTGTGCTTGTTGGTCTTTGGGGCCACTTGCTTATGTGGTTGCATCCGTCCCTCTTGTGGCTTGTTTGGATGTAACCGCTTGTGAGAACGCATCTCTGTGATGCCGATTTGCTTGACGTCTACCTTTTCCTCCGCTCCGTGTGATGATATGCTCGCCTTGCTTACTTTATGCCACTTGTTTGGCTCTCTTTGCTTCTTTGCATCTTTACACGTTTGCCTACATGGTCATGCATGAGTCCTTGCTTGCTTTTGTCAGCAAGCCTAATTCCTACTCTCTCGTGCGGGTTCACACCTATCTTTGATACCCTAAGTCCCTTTTAGGAATTTTGCTTGGTGGCACGTGTGTCGTCCATACTCCAATCTAGTGGAACTATGGACACTCGATCCAAACCTACATTTGTCCTCCTAGGATACCCGATTTTGTTTGATAACATGCTTGTTTGTCCCTTTGTGCATTTAACATGCTTGTTTGCCCCGTTTCACTCTCTGTTGTTGTGTCTCTTTGTATGCTTTCTTTACCCTTTTTCTATCTCCTTTGCTTGTCTGCTGGCTTGTTTCCTTTTTCATTGCATGTATAGGCTTAGAGTGAGGAAGTTTGGAGTGAGGGCACGGCCTCCTAGGCGCGAGCAAAACGGGCAAGGATGCAAACAAGAAGATGCAAGCTCAAAATGGGTAATGTTTAGTAGATTAGAAGGCCTAGCCTTCTTGAGTGGTTTTCTCTCTCCCTTTCTCTTAGCCTTTTCCCTAGAATCATGTATTAGGGTTCCCTCTCCATGTACCCTTTATCTTTCTTGTACTTTGCTTAGGCCATGTTCCCTAGGTATAGCAATGTCTGTTTTACATTTCCTGTATCTTATTGGGCCATACCCTTAGAATGTTGGCAATGTCTACTTTACTTTCCTGTTCTGTGTGATAGCATTGTGCATGATGTGTATATATATATATATATATATATGCTCGTGTGTGGGTTATCACGCACTTTGTATGATGGACTCTCGTGGCTATGTGAGCGAACCTCTCTAGTCATGAGTGCTCTTAACCTTGTAGTGTGGGTATGTGCCCAAGGCAGTTGCTGTAGGTGATGCTTATGCTATATTATGTGCATGATCATCGTGGTTAGAGTGTCTTGATCTATGTCACCCTAGTGACATCGGCTTCTCTATGTATGCGGCACGCATCAATGTGCTTGATGCTTTAAAGGGCTCCGGATCGTCCTAGCACAAGCATGTTAGCACGTGCCGTATACACAAGTGTGAAACCTTGCTGGTGCGCCACAGCGCCCCATAGGTGAAACTTTACCGGATTTTCACCATGAAAATAGGCCATTTGTCGTATTCTCACTACGAATGCTTGGTGAGAATAGCATTTTGCGTGCTATGACACACCTGAGGCAAAGCGCTGCTGGATTTCTGCCATGAAAGTAAGGGGAAATGCTGCTGAATTTTTGTCATGGAAATTCGGCAACGATTCGAAACACATTAGGGAAGCATTAATCAAGACTACACCCTTTTTGAAACCAAACCTCAAAGCCCAATTCGTTTAAAGCCCCAAAAGCTAGTGCCTATAGCTTATTTTTAATTGCCAATGTCCTTAAATTAAGATTTTACCAAAACAAATGACTGTCTACAAATAGGTGTTGTGCGGTGCCTAACACTTTCCCTACACGTAACGAGACTTCCAAACTCAAAAATTAAGATTTTTTACTTGTCTGTATTAGAGTAGGAAAAATGACATTTTTCTTAGCCTAGGATTGGTAATAAAATCAAATAGAGTCAGGTGACCAATCGCACCTAATAAAAAATCCAATGATTGGTGGCGACTTCACTTATCTTTGGTAACTCAATTAAAATTGACTCATTTTCCAGTCACACACCAGAGCTATACCTTCTTCACAGCACCCAAGCTTTGAGCTTGTATGTTTAAGTGCGTGAGCATCATCGCAATGGGTGGTTAAACTGCTGTGAGGCATCGATAGGTACCTTTTCAAAAGATATAGAAAATCCTAAGGGAAAACACAAGATTCACTAGAAATAATGAAATAAAGAGGGAGTTTTTTACAAAACATCCTCAAGTCAATATTTTTCTGATTGAGGCATTTTCTAGCCTTGATCTTTAAGTTTCAGGTTTACTAATCACTTCTTTGTTTTGTGGTATAATGTCCTAGTTCTTTTTCTTTTTCTTTTCCTTCTTTTTGATATTCATTTCTTTGTTTTTCTTGTTTGTTTATGTTATAACATGCTTGTTTAGTTTAGGTTTACGTTCCTTTTCTGTTTTTGAGCATGCTAGGTTACTAGATTTAAAGTTTCTATTCTGTTGTGTTCTTGTGTTTCTAGGTTAGGGTTTTGGGTGTGTATGTGTACGTATGCTTATTGCATGTACATGCACACTCAAAGTATGTGTACGCATACAACTAGGTTGCGCACGTAGGCCACACATACTCATACCCATAAACCCTAATCTAAACATTTTTGCTCCTGTTTCTTTATTTTACTTATAGAATATGCCTCTGCCTTGTCTATTTTATGCTTCATTGGTATGATAGTTTAGGGTTTTAATCTCTTTGCTTTGTTATGCATGTAACAGGATTATGCATTGATGCATAGGTGTTGTGGTGCAGTAAGGTAAGTGAGGTGAGTCATGCATTCGTGTGGACATGCATATGGTTTTACCTTGAGGATGAGTGTGAACATGCTTGGTTGAATGATGTGTTCTTGATGTTTAGATGCCTATAACATGTTGTTTGATTTCTACCATGTCTATGTTTCTGCCTTGTATATGATATAATGCCGTGTTTATCCACCAACTCGTAATTTGTGTCATTGCCTATAATTGGCCTTAAGTACGTTAATGATTTTCCACCAATCCACTATGGTCCATTTAGGACCAAGGTTGGAATCATGGCCCACCTAGTTGTGAGTGACCTATTGATCTATCCTTTTAGCTCTTTGGAGCCTACCCACACTTAGAGAGATCCTAGATCCTTTCAATAAAAGGGTATCTTTTATATCTTTTGTTTGTTCAACCATATATCTTGTGTTTACCTAATTCTAAAGGACAAATAAAATATGTAAAAATTTTGAGGATGATCCAAAAGTTATGGCATACCCTAAGATGTTGGGATGAAAGAAATGAAGTTCTCACATATAAGAGTCTTGTCCTAAAATCCAGAGGTATATCAAAACTTGAAAGGTTCATAAGACCATAGCCTAGTTGCTATTATAAGCCTAAATCAAAAGGCCTCTTGAAAATGAGAATCTTGGGCCTAAGGTAACAAATATGCTATGGACCTAGCATCCAACATCCTACATAGCCAATATGAAATTCCCTAATCTTAGGCCTCTTTGTTGTATGCCAAGGCTCAAAATGATGAGAAGTTCATGGACTTTGAAAGGAAGGCTACAATATATTCTAGCTAGAGGGCTACTTTAAAAAAAAAAAAAATGATGATAATGAATGGAAAAAGGAAGAGCCCAAAGGTGATGGATACATTGTAAGCCCATATTTGAGACAAAGGGTTGAAAAATCTTTAAGAACATTCTAATGAAAGCCCATGAGAGTGAGATGAGAGAGATTTACAGTAAATGGACTAAAACCCAATGAAACAAGGGGCAAGGTTCATAAGAGGATAGGGAGTGATTTTGTAATTAGGCCTTCATTAAAATAGACTTAAAGACTTTCTAAGAGTTAATAAAAAAACCATTTTAATTGGGATATGGACTTAATAAAATAGGACTTATTTTCAGGCACCATTGTGTTGACGCCTTGCAGTTGCTTGACCACCCATTGTGGCGATACTTACATGCCTCTCTATCTCGGTGCGAGAGTATGATATGGAGGCGTGTCGTACCTAGGGTGTGTGACTAGAATCTGAGTCAATTTTAAGGAAATTACCAAGGTGATAAGAGCTTTACTTCTTGTTGATGATGGTATAAGGAATTAGGGTGCTTGGGCAGTATTGGGCCAATCACTTGGCTTCATGTTTTCTCAACACACTCATGGCTCCTTATAACAGACTAGTGATGCTCCTAAGGGCTTTTTGAAGGGGACTTGTCTAGTTTCCCTACTTGAGTTGGATCGAAGAGCAATATGAGGGGGAAGCATGTGAAGGCATCTTGCTCCACATGATGCCCCAAGGCCATGGCAGAGGAAGGCCATGGTGGGCAAAAATGGATTTTGATGATGGGCAGCAGCAGGTGGTGCTGACCTTATGCGGTGGTGTATGGCATTGGTGACTTAGTTGCTGGTTTCTTATGTGTGGGCTATATGGCTTGAGTGTAAGGCAGGGCTGGGCCGTTGTGATGATCAAATGTTGTGTACAAAGCATTGGGCTAATGGAGGTTAGCTAAATGCATGGACAAATGCTAGTGGGCTGATGGCAGTTACTTTGTATGTTGCATTTGGGCATGCTGTGTAGGCTGTATTATTGATGGGGAGGCCTTGAGCATGGGCCAAGCCTCCTAAAATGTGTGAGAACATGTTGTGTGGGTTGGATGATGGGCAGAGGCCCCATGGTCTACTGAAACATGGGCTATGCATGTGCAACATGTGCGTGGCAGTTACCAAGCAATTATCAAGCAGTTCCTAGCTTTCCTGATGATCAGACCTGCTGTGTAGGGGTTGGAAACATGGAGAGCAAGCCAAGACTACATCAATTGAAGGTGTCCAAAGTTAAAACACAAGTGGCAGATTGTCCAAGACCCAGGTAGTTACTAGGCAGTAATTGCTATAACAGTTAATTCTGTATATTTAACCCTAAGGCTGTTGGGGGTGTCAGCAACAGTGTTGGCTTTGAGAAAATTCTATGTAATTCTCTAGGCTTGTAAAAGGGTTTCCTTAGTACTTGAGATTAAGTAATAAAGGTTGGGGGTGGGTTCCCTGTAAATATTGTGTGTGCTATGTGTGTATATGTCCTTATATAATCTGTTCTAAGTGTTATTGCAGTGTGTGTGTGGTGTTGGCTAAGACTAAGTTAGAGACTTAGGGCCATCACAGACAGAAAATTTGAGTGAAAATTTTGACCTTATGACAATTGGTATCAGAGCCTGGCTGTAATGTGTTCGAACACCAAGGCAAAGGTGACTGCCTTGGAGACCATACTTGGAGTTCCTGCAGAAGGAGAATAACTTTCTATGTATGACAGATTGGATGCACTTTTTGCAGAAACTTTTGTGATGCGGAATGAAATTTTGGAACAGAGGGATGTTGTGTTGATTCGTATTGAAGAGTTGACTGCTGCACTAGATGCCCAGGGCAGTGCAGCAAGAGAGACCCAAAGCCAACTTAAAACAGAAATTGCCTTGTTAAAGAGGGCAGTGCATGGCTTGCCTAGGGAAGGGGAAGTGGCCCTTGAAGTGAAGGTGCCTCAACCAAAGCCCTTTAATGGTGCTAGGAGTACCAAGGATTTGGAGAATTTTCTTTGGGACATGGAACAGTACTTCAAGGTTGCAAAGGTGCCTGATCAAGAGATGGTAAATATCATTAGCATGTATCTTTCAGGGGATGCCAAATTATGGTGGAGAACCCGTGTGAAAGATGATGTAGATGCGTGTAGAGAGAAGATTGACTCGTGGGAAGCCTTAAAGAAAGAGTTGAAGTACCAATTCTTGCCTACCAATACTGCCTGGGTTGCAAGAGACTCCTTGAAGAAATTGAAGCACATTGGTACAGTGAGAAAATATGTCAAGACAGTTAGTTCTTTGATACTAGATATCAAGAACATGTCAGAGGAAGATAAGCTGTTGAATTTCATGTCTGGCTTGCAACCTTAGGCATAATTGGAATTAGAGAGGTAGGCAGTTCATGATCTGCTCTCTGTTATGTCTGTTGCAAATGCCTTAGTGGACTACAAGTACAATAAGCCTAGTGGAGATGATGAAAAATGTAAGTCCAAGGACAAAGGCAAAGACAAGTAGAAGAAAGATGGCAAGAAGAACATGGATAAGTAGAAGAAAAATTGAGGTAACAAGAGTAAAGGAGAGAGTTCTACCTCTCAACAAAGCAAAGAACAGCCTAAGTTGAATGCAAACTGCTTTATATGCAATGACCCTCATCGAGTAAGAGACTACCCTAAGCATGAAAAGCTTAATGCAATGGTTGTAGAAGATGATATGGGGTAGTCTGATGAAGAAGTTCGCAGTAGGGTGAACCCCTTACAATTGCTGAATGCACTTAGTGCAAAAGGTACTTCTAAGGGGTTGTCTTATGTGCAAGTAAAGATGAATGGGAATGGGGCTGAGACAATGCTTGATACTGGTGCTACCCACAATTTTGTTGATGAACGTATGGTCCAACAGCTTGGTCTAAAAGTGAGCAAGTGTCCAAGTAAGATCAAGGTAGTAAACTCAAAAGTAAAAGTTGTTTCTGGAATTGCTTTTGGTGTGAGGTTTAAGGTTGGCGAGTGGACAAGAAATGTGAATTTCTTGATTATGCAGTTGGATGACTTTGATGTAATTTTGGGTGATGAATTCTTTGTGGCTGCTAAGGCTGCCTTGCTGCCATTCATTAGGGTAATGCTGATTTTCGATGAGAAGCAACCATGCTATGTTCCTACTAGGCATGTGATAGGAAATAGTAAGACTAGCAAGGGGAAAGAACCAATGGTGTCAGCCATGCAAGTTGAGCATAGGCTGAAGAAAGGGGAGATTACTTACTTGGCTACAATGATTGAAGTTAAGCAGGACAAGTTTGTTGATGTTCTTCCAGATGCTGTTGCTAGACTGTTGGAGGAATTTTTTGATATGATGCCTCTTGAATTGCCTAAGACCATTTCACTAAGGCGTGCTGTTAATCACAAGTTTGAGTTGGTTCTTAGTTCAAAGCCTCATTCGAAGGCTCCATGCAGAATGTCTCTTATAGAGTTGGCTGAGATAAGAAAGCAATTGATTGAATTGCTTGATGTAGGCTACATTTAGCCCTTTAAAGCCCTTTATGGTGCTCCTGTCCTGTTCCAAAAGAAGCAAGATGGATCATTGCGTATGTGTGTAGACTATTGAGCCTTGGATAAAGTAACGGTGAAAAACAAGTACTTGGTTCCTTTGATCCAAGACCTGTTTGACAGACTGTGCAAGACCACTTACTTCACCATGCTAGGCTTGAGATCAGGCTATTGGCAAGTAAGGATTGCTGAAGGAGATGAACCAAAGACAACTTGTGTAACTTGGTATGGTTCATATGAATTTCTAGTTATGCCTTTCGGTTTAACAAATGCCTCTGCTACATTCTACAATTTGATAAATGATGTATTCTATGAGTTTGTAGACCATTTTATTGTGGTTTACCTAGATGATATAGTGATATATGGTGAGTTCTTGGAGGATTACTTAGAACACCTTAGGAAGGTGCTGTCTAAATTGAGGGAACATCAATTGTATGTCAAGAAAGAGAAGTATGAGTTTGCCCAGTAAGAGATTATGTTTCTAGGGCATAAGGTCAGCAAAGGTCTTGTGAAGATGGATGAGAGGAAGGTGCAAGCTATCCTTGATTGGCCTTCACCAAGTAAAGTTGCTGAGTTACAGTCTTTCCTTGGATTGGCTAACTATTATAGGAAGTTTGTTCAAGGGTATTCCAAGAAGGTTGCTCCTCTTACAGATTTGCTGAAAAAGGACAAGAAATGGGTGTGGACAGATGCATGCCAAGAAGCTTTTGAGAAGCTCAAAGCTGCTATATCGAGTGAGTCGGTGTTGCGTTTGCTAGACTTTGAGTTGCCATTTGAAGTTCATACTAATGCTTTTGACAAAGCAATTGGTGGTGTGTTAGTGCAAGAGAAACATTCGGTTGCCTATGAAAGTAGGAAGCTGAATGAAGCAGAATAGAAATGTTTAGCACATGAGAATGAAATGATTGTTGTGGTTCATTGTTTACTAGCATGGAGAGTGTATTTGCTAGGGCCCAAGTTTGTGGTGAGAATTGATAATGTAGCCAATACCTTCTTCAACACATAGAAGAAGCTATCTCCTAAGTAAGCTAGGTGGCAAGAGTTGCTGCAAGAATATGATTTTGCGTGGGAGCACAAGCCTGGCAAGCATAACCAAGAAGCAGATGCACTTAGCCGTAAATAAGTACAAGAGAGTTGAGTCAGATTTTGTGGAAAGGATCAAGGAAAGTTCAAAGCTTGATGCCACCTACCAGAAATTGGTGCAAGATGTGACTGTAGGCCTAGTGCGTTGCTGCTGGCTTGAAGATGGGTTACTATATGCAAAGGGTGGCAAGCTCTTTGTTCCTAGTGGGAAGATTCGTAGAGAGTTGTTGAAAGAGACGTATGATCCACAATGGGCAGGACATGCTGGTAAGAAAAGAATGCATGCTTTACTGTCCCATTCTTACTATTGGCCTAAGATGGAGTTAGACATTGAGTTGTATGTTAAAACTTGTCTAGTTTGTCAACAAAACAAGGGGTTAACTCAAAAGGAAGTTGGTTTGCTACAACCTCTTCCTATACCGAAAAGTCCATGGATTTCTGTTTCAATGGATTTAATTACTGCTATGCCTAAAGTGAAGGGAATGGGTTTAGTTTGTAGTGGTTGATCGGTTTTCAAAGTATGTAATGTTTATGGCTACACCAAGTACTTGCACAGTAGAGGTAGCTGCCGATCTATTTTACAGATATGTGGTGAAGTACTTTGTCTTGCTTGAAGATATTGTGAGTGATAGAAACTCTCATTTCATTGGTCAATTTTGGATAGTTTTGTTTGGGTTGTTGGGTTCACAGTTGAATTTTTCTATTGCTAATCACCCACAAACAAATGGTTAGAACGAGAGAATCAATGCTATATTGGAAGATTACTTGAGGCACTATGTGACTACAAGTCAAAAAAACTAGCTGGACTTATTGGGTTCAGCACAGTTTACTTACAATCTGCATAAGTCTTCTTCAATGGGAATGAGTCTATTTGAGTTGGCAATGGGGCAGTAGCCCCTAACACCCCATAAGATTGCAAAGCAGCGTTCAAGGGACAAATGTCCTGTAGCATACAGATTTGCTATTGCCAAGCAAGAGTTGATGCAGGAAGCACAAGATAGTTTGTTGAAAGCACAACGGAGAATGAAAAAGTATGCTGATAAAGGGAGGAGGCCTCTTTAGTTCTAGGTTAGGGATAAAGTGCTGTTGAAGCTAACTCCATAGATTTGAAGAAAGTTTAGAAGTGAGAGTGTGCACTGAGGTTTAATTTCAAAGTATGATGGTCCCTTTGAAATTGCAAAGAGAGTTGGTACTATTGCTTACAAGTTGAAACTGCTTGAAAGGTTGTAGATTCACCGAACAATTCATGTAAGCTTTCTAAAGCCTTATCATTGGCATGAGCAAGATCCTACAAGGAATGAGGCAAGGCGTGCCCCACCTATTATTATGGTACAGTTTGACCGTGAAGTGGACATAATTCTTAACAAGAAGGTAACGGGTTATTGAAAGGATGGAAATATGATAACTTATTACTCAGTGAAGTCGAAAGGGCAACTGAAACAGAAGCAAGTTAGGAGAAGGCATTGACTTTATGGCAGTTTAAAAAGGAAGTGAAGGCATTTGAAAATACCCTACCGATGAGGACGTCGACTTCTTCTAGTAGGGGTGGTTTGTTAGGAGCTTTACCTGTTGCTGATGATGGATCGATGAGTAGGATGAAGGGGTAGCATGTGTAGGCATCTTGCTCTACACGATGCCCTAAGGCCATGGTAGAGGAGGGCCATGGTGGGCAGAGATGGATTTTGATAGTGGGCAGTAGCAGGTGGTGCTGACCTTATATAGTGGTGCATGGCATTGATGGCCTAGTTGCTGGTTTCTTATGTGTGGCCTTATTGGCATGAGTGCAAGGTAGGGCTAGGCCGCTGTGATGATTAAATGCTGTGTGCAAAGCATTGGGCTAATGGGCGCTGGCTGAATGCATGGACAAGTGCTAGTGGGCTGATGGCAATTACTTTGTGTGCTGCATGTGGGCATGCTGTGTGGGTTGTATTGCTGATGAGGAGGCCTTGAGCATGGGCCAAGCCTCCCAAAACATGTAATAACATGTTGTGTGGGCTGCTAGAGGATGGGCAGAGGTCTCATGGTCTGCTGAGACATGGGCTGTGCATGTGCAGCATGTGCAGTGGCAGTTACCAAGCAATTATCAAGCAATTCCTTTCCTAATGATTAGACCTATTGCGTAGGGGTTGGAAATGTGGAGAGCAGGCCAAGACTTTATCAGTTGAAGGTGTCCAAAGCCAAAACACAAGTGGTAGATTGTCCAACACCCAGGCAGTTACTAGGCAGTAACTGCCATAGCAGTTAATTCTATGTATCTAACCCTAAGGTTGTTGGGGGTGGGTTCCCTGTAAATATTATGTATGTTGTGTGTGTATACGTCCCTATATAATCTGTTCTAAGTGTTATTGCAATGTGTGTGTGGTGTTGGCTGAGACTAAGTCAGGGACTTAAGGCCATCACAGGCAGAAAATTTGAGTGAAAATTTTGACCCTATGACACAAGGGTAAGTGAAATCGCCACCAATCACTGGGTTTTTCTAAGGTGTGATTGGTCACCTGACTCTATTTGATTTTATTACCGATCCTAGGCTAAGAAAAATGTTGCTTTTCCTAATCTAATGTGGATGGGTAAAAAGTGTTGATTCTCGAGTTCAGAGGTTTGGTTACGTGTGGGGAAGGTGTTAGGCACCCCAAAATGCCTGTCCGTAGACAGTCCTTTGTTTTGGTAAAATCATAATTTATGGACATTGGTAGTTAAAAATGATATATTGGCATTAGCTTTTGGGTCTTTAAACGTATTAGGCTTTGAGGTTTGGTTTTGGAATGGGTGTGTTCTCGATCAATGCTTTCCAAGTGTGTTTGGAATCATTGACAAATTTCCTTGGCGAAAATTCGGCAGCATTTCACCTTGTTTTCGTGGCGGAAATCCAGCAATGCTTTGCCTCAGATGCGCCATAGCACACAAAATGCTATTCTCACCAAGCTTTCGATGTGAGAATATGGCAATGGGGATGCCCCATTTTCACAGTAAAAATTCGGCAGAGTTTCGCATTTGGTTCGCTATGGCACACTGGTAGGGTTTCACGTCTATATATACGGCATGCATCGACATGCTCGTACTGTGACGATCCGATGCCCTTCAAAGCATCAGTCATGTTGATGCGTGTTGCATACATGGGGAAACCAATATCACTTGGTGACATGGATCAAGACAATCAGACCGCGATGATCATGCACACAATATAGCATGAATATGCACCTAAAGCAATTGCCTTGAATGCATACCCACACTACATGGATACAGTTAGCAAGAATATGGTACATAGTCCTAACCAATATGGCACGTGGATATATGACTATAAGAAAGAGAATCCATGAAGTACAAAAGAAGAGAGAGAGAAACTAACCTCAACTAGCTTCTAAGGCTCCACTAGCTGGAGCAGTGTCCCCCGACTAAGTGTATCCAAGGAGGAGTAGAAGTAGGCCAAGCACACCAGCCCCCAGTTGGTAGCTTGAGCCCTTTCAAAGTCTCGAAAAAGGACCAACCACCTCAAAGACGGATGACGGGCTTAAAACCCGTGGCATGGATATGGCCCTAAGTCTCCTCAGTATGGATATTGTACCACACCAAGACCCGACTGGTATTGCCCTAGAATATGGGGCTGAAACATGCAAGAAGAGAATAGGATTAAAATCATGATTAAGAGAAAAGAATGGTGCGAAAATAATATTGGATTCACAATAGGATGAAATATGACAAGGGGCATACAATTGAGTGTAGAAAATGGTGAAGGATGATGTTAGAGTTGCAAACAGATGAAAAATGGATGAAAAAAGAGCTAAAATGCCCAAACTAGGGTTTTTGCCTGGCGCCATGCGTGCCCAGGAGAAATCCTGCGTACGCAGAATTTTGCACGCATACGTAAATGGAACCTACGCACACATAAACTGAAGAACAGATACACACGCACAAGAACAAGCCTGTGTACACATGAATATAGGCTGTGCGCGCAAGAACATGCCTATGCACACAGGCCCGAATTTGCGCATGTAGGAATAAACACAGAAGGGTGTTCTTTGACATTCTCAAGCTTTTCTCAACTAGAACTCAACCTAAACATGTTCCTACCCATCCTAAAGTGTTAGGTTTTTATCTAAACTTGTCCCACAGCAAAACCCAAGCATTTACAGGCCTAAAAACGGATTAAAATGGAAGATCAAAGGAAAACTTGAAAAATGAGAAAAGTTCAAAAAACTTATTGATCCGACTCTTGCACCCTCCGAAAGGTGTTGTTGTGATCTATAGGTCAAGGGAGGAACCATTGTTAGCCCTACTGCTCATTCCAACGGGTGAGATGGAAGGCATCGATGGAAAGAATGTAGGAACTTTTCTTGGGTGCCATTGAAGGAGATGAAAGAGTTTAAGAGAGAAGTTGAGATTGCAGAGGAGGAGAAAGTTAGATTGTAAGGGAATGTGAGAGAGGTAGAAGGTTTTTGTAGAGAGTTAGAGAATGTGAAGAGATGAGGGAAAAAAAAAAAAGTTGGTAACCATTGGGAAAAAAAGATGAAGAGGCGGGGAACACACCCGGTGGCTAAACTGGTGGCTAAACTACATGTAGTTTAGTGTGCGCACACACACACACACACACACACACACACACACACAAAAAAAACAGATACCCCTATGGAGTTTCCAGGAGGCCAGAAGTGCAAAGGAAAATTCAAAAATACACCCAAAAGTGACAAAAATGCCCTCAGTAGGCAAGGAGCACAAAGACCCTAAAAGATCATCCCCAATGGATTAAAACATCCCTGAGTGGACCAGAAATCATCATGAAAACTTCTCTGTGGGTCAAGAACATCAACTAAATCCCAAGTAAATCTAGTATCATAGACAGACTCCCCTGTGAATCCAAGGCACAGAAGCAGCTCCCTCAGGAGTTGCAAAGCAAAATTTCCCCAATAGAATTTGGTAAAACCCCTTTGAGGGTGGAGTCAACATCAATCCTCAATGAGTCACAAGAAAGAAGAAGATAGTTATTCCCCAAAGGAAGAAAGTTCCCTAGTGAACAACACACCATCAAAAAATCCCCAATAAGCTACCCCCTATTCAGTGGGCCGTACACCATCAAGACTTCGTGGTAGGTCGGAATCATCAGTCAAAACACTTTTCAACAAAATTATACTCCCCAGTGAGTCCTCCAGAATCTCCATTGGATCTTTTATCTAAAAATAGTCAAGCACGTCAGAACACAGAATTTGTGCACATATCCTCTAGGAATTAAATAAGCAGGCATGAAACCCCATGCAAGTCAAAAAGGCAGAACACAGAACTTGTGCACATATCATCCTGGAATTGAATATGCAAGCACAAATCCCATACAACATAGAATCCATGCACATATCCTACGGGAATTGAACATGCAGGCATGATAGAAGAGGTAGAGATAAAGATAGAAACCAAGGTCACCTTGAGGTAAGAGCCTCACCAGAACTGGAAGAGATAGAGATGGAGATGGAAAACAAGTGCCTCCTAGAGAAGTTTAAGCTCGTAAAAGCACCTTTGTTTGTTTGTTTAAGCTCATAAGAGAACCTTTATTTTTGTTTTTGTTTTTTAATGACTCTAGGATAATTAGTCACTTGCCTTTTGCTTGCAATTTGCAAGACAAGTTCTGGGATAGTGAACCTGTCATTGCTCATTTCCCGAGCAACAAAGGTGGGAATTCAGACATACGAATCCCACGCAACTCTTCATAGTTGCACCCCACCCCAAGTATGCGTGATGTGTGTCGTGTGCATGGGTTAGGCTTGAGCTATACGTCGAAACAAAATTTTTTGTCTCTTGTTCTTTTGATTCCATTAATGAAGCTCATGAATAAAAAAAGAGGCATTTGTAGACACCGCATTTTGTACCCCTTACGACTCGGGCCCCCTTTCTTCAATGATGTTAAATTCTAAGACCTAAGGTTGGTTTAAGACCCAATTAGATGTTAAAATGACTTCAGAAATGTTAAAATGAAAAATATAACTTTTAATGAGCAAATAAATCTATTTTTGAAAAAGTGAGGCTAAGGAAACCCTCGCTATGCGCAAGCAAGAATCGGCCTACGCACGCAAGCACGATCCTACGCACGCATAACGAATTCTAGAAACTAAACAAGGCATATTTTTAGCATTAGTGTTGAGGTTTGGAGTGAATGTCACATCGTCTGGGAGTCGTTCCAAACCCCTATTTTCACATTATAAGTAGCCTTATATGGTATATTTTTGGAACACATGGAAATCCCACAGGAAAACACAGATTCACTAGAAATAGTGAATCAAAGAGGGAGTTTTTCACAAAACATCTTCAAGTCAATTTTCTTTTGATTAGGGCCTTTTCTGGCCTTGATCTTTGAGTTTAAGATTACTAATCACTTTTTTATTGAAATTGTGAATAGATTTAACTGAAAGGAACAGTCAAAAATCAATCTTGAAGAGCTTCTCCTCGAGGTATAGTTCCAAACTTTTTCTTTCATTTTCTTTAGTTTAATTCTGCTTTTGTTTGTTTCTTTGCTTGTTTTATGTTTCAATATGTTTATGTAGTCTAGGTTTACATTTTTGTATGTCTAAAGAGCACGTTAGGATGTTAGATTTAGCGTTTTAAATCTTTGCTCTGTTTCTAGGGTTTATGGGCAGAAACCCACGTACGCATAATCTTGCCTATGCATGCAAGCTTGATTATGTGCACGCAGGGTTGTTCATGCGTGCACATGAACCCACCCAGAAAACCTTAATTTTGTTTTGTCTGTTTTTGCTTCTACTTTCAATTGTATACCTCTGTTTTAGATCCTTTTTCATGTATTCATGGTTCTAGGTCTCTGTTTCACATGTTTATTTGCTTGTTTGGTTTTCACATGTTAAAAGTTGGGTTTATCTTGTGTTTTCCTTGTTTGATGCCATTAACATGCATTCATATGCTCATGCAAAATGTCATAGGTGCTGAGTTACTACAAGGTAAGTGAGGTAAGTCATGCATCAATATAAACATGCATTTTAATGATGTAATGTGTTTGTTTAATGTTTGATTTCATGTCTAAAATCTTGGAATACATGTGATGATCTATGTTTGCTTGCCATGCCTATGTTTCTACCTTGAATGGATATGATGATAGTAACATGCTAGGGTTTATGCCATGCCATGCTAGATAGATGCTAGGTTGGTTGACATATATGCTAGATGAATGTTAGGATCAATGACTTGATGAGATATACGTTATATATATGGTTCCTAGACCACTGCAAAAACTAGGTGAAGACTCTCATTTTTGTTGTGTCCACACCCCAAGGTATGGTCATCCTTAACCACTCCATGCGAATTTGAGGCTCATCGGTAAGCCCAAAGTACAGTCTCGTCACCTGAGTAAGGGGATAGCTGATGCCCAAAAGCTCGCTCGTAACATCGAAGTCCACAAACTCGGTCGTGACCGGATACCCACCGAATCTAAGGCCCAAGATGGCCGTACAGTCAAGGGGAAGGACTGCATACTCCCCACAGCTCAAATGAAAGGTGCTAATCTCCGCGTGGAACCACTGCACCAAAGTCTCTACTATTGTGTACCTCAAGGAATAGACCATAATACTTAGGAATGAAGACCAGGCTCCCCGACCATGAGCCCTGTCAGCAGCCTGCACTCGAAATCAGAAAAACTACCAGTTAGCATGTATATCTACATATCTTGAATTGACAGGTGGAAGAGAAAAAAGAACATACCTAACCCTTCCAAGCTTAAGCAGAAGGATGCCTCTTCAAATCATGCTGAAGATAGGTATCATCTATGCTATCAACAATCTCTCCAGTGTATGCCTTGGCCTCGGCCAGACAAGGCGGAAACCTTGGCTTACGACTATGGCGCTTCAGAGCACCTGGACCCCATCTGGCCATGTCATCAGCCTCCAAATCCACATCTAGATCGAACATGAGCTCATCCTCTAGCTCCACGACCCTTGGGCCTCCTTCCTCCTCAGTCTAAGGGAACCATGAAGAACCACCTCCTGAACTAGTGCGGGACTGAGATGAGGCATTAGTTGTCTCCACTAAACATCGGCTCCTGTTGTGATGTGCTATGTATATGCCCCCAGTGAGCACAGTGTCATCACCACCTCGGTCAAAACGCCGTTGAAGGATCCGCGCAACCTGCACACTAGCCAAGATAGTGTCTTCATCACTGCTAAACAAGTCTACTCAAGATGGAACAATAGCGGGAGCCTTCCCGCGATCCCCGCTAGATCTCACCCATCGAGACATGATCTGCAATAGCAAATTCAAATTTGATGAGTAAGCCTAAAACATATGGCAATGTAAATAAGCAGGTAAGTATGTCTAACCCTACTGCCTGACATATATCATGCATGTTCATAACAAAATGTCATGTTTTTTCATACTATCGAAGTTTTCAAAATGCCTCTCTTAGGATTTATATTCAGCAACGGTCGTTTAATCCTATCTCTTTTGCCTTAAAATATTCATGTTTTTAAAATGCCTCTCTCAATATTTATATTTGGTGGCGGTCATTTAATCCTATCTCTATTTTCTCAAATATCAAAATTTTCAAAATGCCTTTCTTGGAATTTATATTCAACGGTGGTCGTTTAATCCTATCTCTTTTGCCTCAAAGGTATTCAAGTTTTCAAAATGCCTCTCTCAGGATTTATATTCGGTGGTGGTTGTTTAATCCTACCTCTGTTTTCTCAAAATATCAAAGTTTTCAAAATGCCTCTCTCAAAATTTATATTCGGCGGCGGTCATTTAATCCTATCTCTTTTGCCTCAAAAGTATTCAAGTCTTCAAAATGCCTCTCTCAGGATTTATATTCAGCGGCAGTCATTTAATCCTATCTCTTTTGCCTCAAAAGTATTCAAGCTTTCAATTCTCTCCCAGGATTTATATTCGGCGGCGGTCATTTAATCCTATCTCTTTTGCCTCAAAAGTATTCAAGTTTTCAAAATGCCTCTCTCCCAGGATTTATATTCAGCGGCGGTTGTTTAATCCTATTTCTTTTGCCTCAAAAGTATTCAAGTTTTCAAAATTCCTCTCTTAGGATTTATATTCGGCGACAGTCGTTTAGTCCTATCTCTTTTGCCTCAAAAGTATTCAAGTTTTCAAACTGCCTCTCTCAGGATTTTTATTCTGTGGCAATCTTTTAATCCTATCTCTTTTGCCTCAAAAGTATTCAAGTTTTCAAAATGCCTATCTTAGGATTTATATTTGGCGGTGGTCGTTTAATCCTATTTCTTTTGCCTCAAAAGTTTTCAAGTTTTCAAAATCCCTATCTCAAGATTTATATTCGGCGGCAGTCGTTTAATTCTATCTCTTTTGTCTCAAAAGTATTCAAGTTTTCAATATGCCTCTCTCTTAGGATTTGTATTCAGTGGCGGTCATTTAATCCTATCTCTTTTGCCTCAAAAGTATTCAAGTTTTCAAAATGCCTCTCTCAGGATTTATATTCCACGATGGTCGTTTAATCTCTTTCAGGGTTTATATTTGGCAACAATCGTTCAATCCTATCCATATTTTTGAGATTTATATTCCGCAGCAGTCGTTTAATCTCTTTTAGGGTCTATATTCAGCGGTGATTGTTTAATCCTATCCATCTTTTCAAGATTTATATTCGACGGCAGTCGTTTATTCTCTTCCAGGGTTTATATTCAGTGGCAGTTGTTTAACCTCTTTCAGGGTTTATATTCAGCGGCAATTTAATCCTATCCATCTCTTTCAGGGTTTATATTTGGTGGTAGTCGTTTAATCCTACGTTTCCAAAATTACTCCCATCTCAAAATCACATTGTTTTCACATTTTAAATTCTCTCAAAAGTTTCCATCTCTATCATGCATAGTCTCTCATATTTACCTAGCTTTTCTTTTAGTTTTCATAGAGTTTCATGTGTTCTCTTAGCATCCAACATATGCAAGTTCTCCTGTGCTACTTAAACATGTGAACAGATATATTTTCCAACATCATCATAGCATAAATGATAAAAATAAAAAAATAAAAAATAAAAAACATATATGCAAAATACCAAAAAATAATAAAATAAATTCTAGCATGCTTTCTTAGTTGCTTTGCCGCTAACATATTTGCAGAAAATAAGAAGAGAGAGAAAATAGACATTGACCTCAAGTGCAGAACAGAAGACTGAAGCTGTGAACTAAAGCTAAAAGCTAGACCCGCTAAACCACGACTTGCTCCAGAGAACTTTTTAGAAGTGAGAAATCAGAGAAATGGAGTTGAAATGATCAAAACGAAGCCTTGGCACCCCTTTTATTGGCCCTTGCAAGGTTTTGAAACCTGGACCGGACCGTTTGGTCTGACTAGAAAAACCTCAAACCGTTCATTTTTACGGTTCTTTTAGCCTCAAGAACCGCTCTATGGGAAAAAAACAGGGACCCGTGCGAACCGCGATCGGACCTCATGGTTCTGAGAACTATAATCAGACCACTTCTCATGGTTCCCTAATTCCCATTGAATCTGAACCTAAAAAAAAAAATTTAAAAAAAAAAAAAAAAAAAAAAAAAACACAAAAGGAGAAAAGGATAAAGACGACGACGACGAAGCAGGGGTGGCGCCATGAAGCAACTGCTTCTTCATTGAATCTGAACCTAAAAAAAAAACACAGAAAAGGAGAAAAGGAAGAAGACGACGATAAAGCAAGGGTGGCACCATGAAGCAACTGCTTCTTCTTCTTCTTTCTTTTTTTTCTTCTTCTTCTCTGTCCGTCTCCCTCTCTCCTTTTTTTGTTAAACTTTGTTATGTATGTGGTCTGGTTTCTCACTTTCTCTTTCTTTGTATTTGTTATGACTACACTGACACTAGCTGCTAGCATTGGAAATATTGAAAGCTTCCTTAGCTCTCCACATGTCTACAGTACATTGACACTAGCTACCTAGCATTGGAAATATTGAAAGCTTTTAAATTTTGAATAAAAGATGAGCTCTCTCCCACGTGAAAGGAAAAATAATAAAAAGAATAAAAAATCACAATTAAATGTTACTACAATATTTTTATAATGTTTCACAATAAATTTTAAGTAACAGATTGTTATTAGTTAATATTGGTGAGTAAAAAAATAATTTCAATAGTAAGTTCAAATTAGAACTAGTAACAACTTTTCACATAAATTTTATTGTGAAAGTATTGCTAAAAATGTTGTAGACTTCTTCACTGCTTCTGGAGACTTTTTCTTTGCTGCTGCGTGCTTTAGTGTCAACTACTAACATATAATGCTTGCTTGCTGTCAAGCACTTCCTTCTTGGGTTTTGTTATTTATTTAACATTAACAATTTTTAAATGCATGGACATCTTTTGATCTAGCTTTTGATTTTTTTTTTTTTTTTAATTCATAATAAATGGTGAACAATGACTATTCAAATGGGCTTGGGAAAAAAAATGATCGGCAGTCAAATGGGCTTGGCCATAAGCAAATGAACTAATTTGTCTCTTAACTATTTTATTGGGTTTCATAAAATAAAAATTATTGGGTACTAAAGTGTGCTTTGTCATGACTTAAAAATAATTTAGAAACTCAATAGCTATTTATGTTTTTTTTAGAATTTAATAATTTTTATTTGTATTATGAAAGTTATGTTATAAAAAATATTATCTATATTTGTTTTGGACTATTTTAGTTAATTTTTCTATTTTTTTATTAATTTAATGATTTTATATATATTTAAAATAATTATTAAATTAATTATGACGTCATCACGATTCGACCTCGGTTTGACCTCAGTTCGACCTCAAAAACCTTGAACCTCTCCCTTTTACAGTTCAATGAACAGTCTGGGTCTGAAAACCTTGGGCCCTTGTACAGCCTAGGTAACCCGGTGCACCTTGTGTGGTCGCCAGGTCTACCCGGCGCACATTGTATGGCTGTCAGTCAGCGTTGACGTGGTCAACATTTATCAGTTAACCTTTGACCCAAAAAAAAAAAAAAAAAAAAAACCCCGAGTGTTTTGCCCAGTTCCGAGGACTAAGCCAAAAATTTCTCCAGACCAACTATAGCAGCTTAACCTTGTCAAGTAAAGCTGGTCTCGATCCATGAACGACGCGATTTTCGCATGCAATTTTGGGGCAAAAAAATGCGAAATTACGTTCTTTATCCGACACCTTTCATTGCACTCAAGATATCAGATAAAGAAGGGGTAGTTGTAAATACCGTATTTTGTCTGCCCTCAATTTGCATGTTGAACCACAGAAATTCCAAAAATATTATCTTTTCTCCAGGGGGCCGCAGAAACATGTAACTTGGCATGGCTTAACCCGTTCGAGCATCGAAGCACTTAAAGTGCCTTTCCCGGTCAAATTGACCAAAATGCCCCACATCAACCTTGGGTTGACCGAAAGTCAAACGAGGTCGAAGTCCACCTAAAACATTATTTTTCATGTTTTTACATCAAACTCGAGCCACTTAGAGATTTTCTCAACTTTAACCAAGTTTGATTGAGTTTGACCCAACGTTGACTCTCAAAGGCCCCAAAAACCCTAATTTGATTCGACCATCAGAATGGGTTGTGACCAACTCCATTGCAAATATTATTGAATTCCCTTTCCAACGACTATTCATGGGTCGAAATTGGAGTTAAAACAATTGAGATATCCAAAAAACCGTGCAAAGCGCGTCAGCACACTTCCCGAGACCATATCAGCTTATTCCAAGTATGGGAAGACCTTCAAATACACGTCTGAAACTGAACCAGAAAAAGCTAGAAATGCTGATGTCAGTAGAGGTGGTCGGCAGCCCTTGTATGGCCGACAGCGATGGCCGACGCACATTGTATGGCCGCCGGAAGCTAAAGTGTCAGAATTCAACTATAAATGCTTCTAGACCCCTCATTTTGCACCCAAAAAAAAAAAAAGATTTTGGGCAGATTCTCTCTCTTCTCTCTAATTTCTCTCCCAAACACATCCAAACACATCTAAACACATCTAAACACTTTTGATTCTTCACTTTTCTCCACAATCACAAAGTAGTGTTCTTGCACCCAATCTTCTTCTCCTTGGTTCCATACCTTGGATTTAAGGATTAGGGTGTGGATGTAGCTTTTTAGCTACAATTCACACCCTTTTTCTTTTTATAGTTTTTTCTACCTTTTTCTTGTTTAATAATATGCTTTATTGCTTTTCCTAGCATGTTTTATGGTTTCTCTAGCATGTTTCCTTGCCTTTTGCCATGATTTACCACTTTGATGTTGTTGGCCTAGCCTAAGAAGGCTAAGATATGTCTAAATTAAATGTTTGTGCTTAGATCCACATGATTTTAGGCTCCTTGCCATGTTGATACTTAGATCTACATGCCTATGTGTTCTTTGCGATGTTTATGCTTAGATCTACGAGCCTATGCTTAGATCCATGTGTTTATATGCTTCGTGCCATGTTTGTGTTCTTAGGTTGCTATGCCATGTTCTTCTAAAACCCTTTTGCTCCCTGATGTCTCTATTTCTTGTGTTTTGGCCCTTGTTGGTGGGGTGTGGATCTAGATCCCGTGGTCTAAACCTCCACCCGTAAACCTAGGCCTATATCAAAGGGTTTGGATCATTTCCTTTATGCATATTTGTTTGCTTGCTTCTATGCTTTATCTCCATGTTTACATGTCTAAATCTAGGCTTTACCATGCTTTGTGTCCTCTGTGGGCTTGTGCTTGTCAGTCTTTAAGGCCATTTGCTTATGTGGTTACATCTATCCCTCCTAGGGCTTGTTTAGATGTAACCACTTGTGAGATACACCTCCGTGGTATTGGTGTGCCTGATACACACCTTTCTCCACTCCATGCAATGTTGATGTGCTTTCCTTGCTTGTTTTGTGCCACCCGTTTGGCCTTCTTTGCTTCTTCGCATCTTTGCTTGCTTATGTCGTCCATACTCCAATCTAATGGATTTATGGACACTCGATCCAAACCTATATTTGTCCTCCTAGGACACCCTCTTTTGTTTGATAACATGCTTGTTTGCCCTTTCATATGCTTAGCATGCTTTGTTTGTCCCCGTTTGGCTCTCTTTGTTAGTATGTTCTTTGCATGCTCTCCCTATCTCCTTTGTTTCTTTCTTTGCTTGTCTGCTAGCTTGTTTCCTTGTTTATTGCATGTACACGCATAGAGCATGGACACTTGGAGCAAGGGTGCAACCTCCTAGGTGCAAGCAAAAAGGTGAGTATGCAAAAAAGAAAATGGAAGCCTACAAAGGGCAAAGTTCAGTAGATTAGGGGGCCTAGCCCCTCCAGAGTGGATTTCTCTTTCTCTCTCTCTTTAAGCCTCTTCTCTAGAGCATGTATTAGGGTTTCCCCTCCCCTTGCACCCTTTATCTTTTCCTGCTCTTTGTTTAGGCTGCGTTCCCTAGATGGACTCTCATGGTTACATGAGTGACCCTCTTTGGCCATAAGTGCTCTTGACCTTATGGCATGAGTATGCGCTCAAGGCGATTGCTGTAGGTGCATATTCGTGTCATACTGTGTGCATAGTCACCGCGGTGTGATCGTCTCGATCCATGTACCAAGTGACATTGATTTCCCTGTGTATGCATCACGTACCAAAGCCCTTTTTCTTAGCCTATGATTGGTAATAAAATCAAATAGAGTCAAGTGACTAATCACACCTTAGAAAACCTAATAATTGGTAGTGACTTCATTTACCCTTGGTAATTTCCTTAAAAACGACTCATATTCTAGTCACACACCCTAGGTATGACACACCTCCATATCCATATATTCTCACACCAAGAAAGGCACGCAAGCGTCACTGTGATGGGTGGTAGAGTAGCCGCAAGGCATCAACATATAGAACAATAGAGATAAAGAGTACAATAAATAAAGGGGGTGAGGATGAGCAAAATGTAAATGGGATGACAAATAAATAAAGCGCATGGGGATGAGTATAAATGTAAATGGGATGATAAATAAATAAATGGGATGGAGATGATAATAAATGTAAATATAAAAGGGATGGGAATGAACATAAATGTAATAAATAAAGGGGATGGAGATGAACATAAATGTAAATGGGAAGACAAGTAAATAAAGGGGATGAGGATGAACATAAATGTAAATGGGTAACAAATATATAACCACGTAAATAAATGAGCAATTAAGTAAATGGAACAACAAAAATGTTCCTAGATGCCTAGAAGAGATGGGACCTCTTCCCTCTAAGGGTACTTCTGATAAAATGTCTAAGTGAATGTTCAATACCCATCTATGAACCCACAATAATATAACAAGATAAACATTTACCAACAAATAGAATATGAGCATGGAAATAGAGACATAGATATAAACAATAACAAAAATAAAGAACTAGGAATATAAAGCAAGATTCTAAGGAAACAATAAGTAAAAAGAGTACTTTCATATATGGAATGTATGATGAAAAGAGGAGATGAGGGATGGGTGTAGCTATATAGATGCCACCCCATCCCTATACAACTTACCCACTTACCAAAAATATTACAAAAAGAAAGGGGCTGAAATTTTAGGAGGGGTTTCCTAAATAAAAGAGAGAAATTTTTTAGAATTTTTCTGTGGGTTTTTTTTTTTTTTTTTTCCTAATTTTCTAGTAGTTTTTTCTTAAAAATCTATTTTCTAGTCTCCAAAAACTTACTAAAACTTTTTTTTTCATACAAAATGGGAGGGGTATTTATAGAGAAACAAATAGGGGGTGGAGGCTATGTGATTGTGTTCCAGGACACCATCACATAGCCTCCTAATTGTCCTCCAAGTTTTAGCTATTTGTCTTTTTCTCGGTTTCTGGTTCGATATTCGTGCTGTTATTTGAAGGCTTTTCCGAGCTCCAATTTCTTTAAAATTTATATCCATGAAAATCTTTGGATGTCTAGTTTCCATAAACTCTGACTTTGCAAGCATCCGGAAGAAATGTGACGCAGTGTACGAAATTCTATGACATTTTTCCTTGAAGAATTCATTTCTTCCAATTCGTAGTAGATATTGTCAAGCCCTTTTTGTGGGAGGTAGTCGAGACCTCATACTTCAAGTTGGATTAAACGGATTGCTCGAATTCTTACTCAATTGGTACAATTTTTTTGCGCAAAATTGGTTGAACAATAGCCTTTTGACCTGAATTTTTTTTTTTTTAAATAATAAAAGTGAAACATTTAATTCAGGTTTCGAAGTTTTATTGATATCTCATCCATTTCAACTCCGATTTTGGCCCGTGAACTATCTTTTTGAAGGGAAAAATATGTCCTACGAAATGGTCCAAAATTCAACCTGATCAGTCGGTCGAATCAAAAAAAGTCAACTTTTTGACCACCCTAGTTAGAGTTTTTGGTCTTAATTCTAATCATAAGGGTTTTAATTGTTGCAAATTTTTTATTTACCATCAGGTCATGTTGCATTTATTTATTACCCTTTTTTTTTTGCTTTGAAACTCCTGATTTGCACTTTTTTTTAAATTTTCTCTTTTTTTTTGGATTTTGATATTTGTTTTGACACGTTAATCGGAGCTGGATAAAATATGGTATCGACAATAGCTATTGTAAAAGACTCCCATAATATGAATATTTTTCCAAGTTTTATCTGGCTTTTTCCATTTAGAATTTTCTTTTAAATTAACTTAATGAGTTAGGTACAAGGATTATTGGATGAGAAGGTTAAAGGGACAAATATTTTCCGCATTCCTACTCCACTCCCATCCCAAACTAGGGAAGTGGACCTCACATCAGATAAATGACTTTTGAAGGTAACATTAATGCTATGTTTGGATGTTAGGGAAAGGAGGGGGAGTAGGATAAAGGGAGAAGAGTAATTAAATTACCTTGTTTGGAAGTTTTTTAAGGAAGGAGGGGGAGGGGTTTAAAGGGGCTTGTAGGGGTTTTAATTACCTCTAACCCTTCATTTTTAATTCCCCCAAATTGGAGAGATTTGGAAGGAGAGTAGAGTACAAAAATTCTTGACCAAATGAATTACCCAATTTACCCTTGTCATATTAATTAAATTACAAAATGATATTAAATTAATTCGTAAAAAGGTTGTAAGGAGCATTAGCAAAGAGTAATTTGTAACATAATTTTTTTTTAATGCTGCACCAATTACATGCACCAAAAAATTCTTCACTACGTATAAATTTTTTGTAACGTTACAAATTATACTTTTTACAAAAAATAAATAAATAACGTTAAAAAATTAATGACATGCACCAAAAAAGTTTTTTTAATGTTGCACCAATGACATGCACCAAAAAAAAATAATTTGTAATGTTAAAAAATTTTAACGTTAAAAATTAAAATTTGTAACATTACAAATTAATGACCCTTTTACAAAACAATTTTTAACGTTACAAAATAATTTTTTAACGTTACAAATTATATTTCAAAAAATTGACCGTTTTCAGTTTGCATTACTTTTTTTTTTTTTTTTTTTGAGAAATATATATTCTACAATTAATCAACTACTTCTTGAACCTTTTTTGGTAAGGAGTAGCAGTGAAAAAAAAAATAGTAATAATAGACATATAATTATTTAATCTAACAAATTAATCATATTAATCATAGGCCAATGTTGCAAGTCCATTTTCAAATAAGGGTAAATTCTTCTATTTAAATATATTTAATTATTTCCATCCTAATTTTTAGAACATCCAAATAAAAGGAATGGTTAATTATTCTCCTCCCCCTTACTAATTTTAAAAACATTCAAATAAGGTGGAGGATAACCATTCTCCTCTACTCTCCTTTTCACTTCCATTACTCTTCTCCCCTCTACTCTCCTCCCTCTCCAAACTTTCAAACATAGCATAACTAAGATTATGTTGTTCAATAAAATAAAAAATTTAAATTTAAATTTAAATAAAAAAAAAAAAAAAAAAAAAAAAAAAAAAACCCTAAGATTATGGTCCTGCTTGCCAAGCAGTGCTTGGTCAGAGATTTGGGCCTGTCAGCATATCCTCTCCCTTCTTGGGCTGGTTCTGAAAAGGATGGTAGGTTATGCTCTGGGCTTCTTTTTATATATATAAATATATTTTTTTTAAGAAGCTCTTTTCTCTTTATTTTTCTCTTTTGAGGTAAAAAAGATTTTTATACTTGGTATAGAACTAAACTTGTGTAACTACACTACACTACTTTAGGATAAAACTAAGGAAGAGTAGCTCAGTGCAGTATATTTGCTATACAACTAAATTCGGTGACGTAATTGTATAATTGTATTAACCAATAAAATATAAATACACTGATATTATTCTTTAGCATAATTAAATTTCAATACATTTATGTATTACGACTAATATATTATACTTAAGTTTTACCACTAATTTTGTTGTATACTGTCAAAGAAAAAAAAAAAAGTTACATGTCTGACTATTCATTCAATACAGACTGATATGAGAAATATCACGAACATACATTACGAAGGCAAAGGTGAAAAAGAAAATGTATACGTGAACGTAGAAATTAGTTGCCAAAATTCCAGTAGTACACTGGATATTTGTTCCCCAATCGCTTTCAGAGAACAGTCATCACGTATTCTCAGTACAAAAACTTTTCAAATGGGGGGGGAATCAATGTTGGTTCCATTACATCAGCTAGCTGCCTCGTTCACTTTCATACCTCCAGAGTAAATTTGTTCTTAGACTCTCTGTGTGCGCATATATCCCTTTCAAGGAGAGTTCAAGTTCCATATTGATTCACCAACTCTGGAGAAGAATGCCTAATTAGTACACTTTATGTCACTCTCATGTACAAGGGAATCCAGAGAACTTCAGGGTTCATCTTGAATTTTGACTACCAAGACTTTGTTGATAATGGATCATGACCTAAATGTAAATGCATGCATTTTTTTTTAAAAAAAAAAAAACACATTACTTGAGGGTAAATAAAAAGAAGAAGAAGAAGAAGATGATAAATATGTTTTGGAGTACTTAATATATATTAATATTACAAATTTTATCTTATTATACACTGACATGATGTATGTGAATATTTTTGGGTTTTTGAGCAACTAGGAAACCTTGACCAGAAGAGCATATATAAAAAAAACTTGTCAACGTTTTGAACTAATCGTATACCATACAGCTTCCTAACATGTTGATGGTATTGGTATGTGGGCACGACCTGGGAGAAACAATTATTTGTCTTAGTTCTGTTTCTCTTATTCTTACCTTTTTCATTTTTCAATCCAATCACGTAATTGGACATGATAAAAATACTATTCAAGCTCCGTGTGAAAGTTGTAGAAGTTGAAGATAAATAGCATCTTAAAAATCATGTTATTATTTCAAGTTCATTGGACCAACATGAGCTTTTGAAAAAGAATCTCCAAGGTTATCGAGAGGTCAAACCTCGTGTTTATTCCTTTGACTATCTGTTTGGCATTATGCTTATACAATTCTATTTTTGGACCAATCAGTGTCACTCAACTTGGATTAAACGGAAAGGGCCGGGTATAGTACATGTTCGGCCTGATATAAAAGTCACGCAGTCTATATATGATAACTTCCCAAACAACCTTGTGGTTGAATCAATAAGCAAACATGATCATTTGTCAAAGGTGTGCTGAGAAGTAAGACCACAACATTTGAATTCTAATGCTTTTCTTAGAGTCTAGTTCCCAAAACTGGTCGTGGTATTAATTGGACGTGGACATGAAAACCCATTCATGAATGTGAACATGGTTAGACTATTTTTCTTTTGGGTTCATTGTACTGACTACATTACCAATATTACTGTTATTAAGTCGGTCATGATGGTCCAGAGTATAGTCTTCTTGTACTTAATTTTGGATTAGGTACTTGACTTTTTATGCTTATGTGATGTAGCCCATGACCTAATTGCCATGGGTTACCACATCATCCAAATTTAAACCTATGTCTTCAATTATAGAAATTAACTTGTAACCTCATACATATGCATAAATATACTTAAAGATATACAATAAGATGCATAATATAATTCATAAATATATAATTTAATACTATTGATAGTCATTTTTATATTTTGTTAACTCTTTAAAAAAATTTGTAAATATATTATTAGGTATAAAATGTAAATTGTCCATATATTTTTTTTAATTATTGTGAAGCATTTTTTTTTATGATTCATTTATTCTAAACTCTTTGGTTTTTATACTTAATAACTCACTTGGATGAATATTTATGATGTGGTCTCACATTTGATTCTAAAATTAAAAAATAAAAATCTTTAAGAATAAATAATTTAGGACACAGCGCAAAATTGGAACTCTAATTTGGAATTCTAATTTGAGTTTCTCTCAGCTTCATCTATTATTATACATATAGATTAATGAAAATAAATTTTCCAAATGTATAAAAGTTTATTTTTGATATTTAAAAAAAATATATATATATGTATATATATATATCTTCTATGTTTTGTGTTGACTGATCTTAAAAAATTACAAGTAAATTAAACGCTAGATTGGTGATATACATATTGTATTACATACCAAAAATAAGGTCGTATAGGCAATTGTTGTCTCATGTGGTATAACGTAATGGAGCTTTTGGTTTGTCATAATGTGATAATTTACAACCACAATACTTTAATGTGAATATTACAGTTTTTGGTTCGTTTATTATACACAACATTACAATAATGTAATATTCACAACATTTTAACATTACCATAAATTATGGTATAGAAACAAACACACATACACTAACACAAACAAGAGAGAGAGGAAGAGATTCTAACAAAAATGCACACCACCAATTCCATTCAAAAGCCACGATAAATTTTAAGGAAGAGTAATTTGATTACCTTATTAAACAATAGTAATCTTATATTACATATTTATGAAAATATGATAACTTTTTCAATTGCAAATTGTCTTGCATATATTTTTTTCAGACTTTATCTAGTTGTCCTCTCTCTCCCTCACTCTTTTGCCAAATTCAAACCCTAGAAAATTCTCTCTCTCTCTCTCTCTCTCTCTCTCTCTCTCTCTCTCTCTCTCTCTCTCTCTCTCTCTCTCTCTCTCCAAATTCAAACCCTAGAGAATTTTCTCACTCAAACTCTCTCTCCACTCCATCAAAAACCACTGCGGTTGTATATTTATTCTTATCTCACTCCCTCTCTCTCTTTCTCTCTCACATATTCTAAGCAACAAAACAAATCCTAACCATACTACCAAACAAACAAACTCAAATGGCTTGAAAAACACTGTGCTAAATGTAATGCAACAACACATTCTTATGCGATAAGTTGGAATCAATTGGGAGAGAGATCAACAAGCCACCAAGCATCAAAATCAAATTGAGGTCTCTCTTGCCATGTAGACATTCGGTTGGTGAGAAAGTGAAATAAAATTTTATTTAGTTGTTTTGTTGTTATTTGCTCATGAATATGATGGGTTACAATTGTTTGAGTGGTGAGAAAGTGCAAGAAATTTGTTTTATTTTTTATAGATCTGAATTGATTGGTAGAAAATAGAAGAAGGTAAAATAAATTTTTTTATTTTTTATTTTATTAAAAATATAATTTTGTTTAGTTATTTCGAATGGAAATTTGTGAAAATTCATTCTAAAATTTTTAATGATTGCTAAGAATGTTAAGAACCTACCAAACAAAGCAATGTTACATTCTTGGAATGTCATGGGAATCTATATATCTATATATATTCACTCTGATTAGTGAATGTAAGTAAATAACTTAAAAGTAAGAACAATAGTAAGGCGGTAGAACCAGCCAAGTAGTATATATGAAAATAATTCAAAGTAAATGAAAGCAATTTAGAACCGTCCGTTATGGCGGTAATCCGTCCAAGGTGGCGGTAGCAACAAGTAGAATAATGAACAAAAAACTGAAAATACTTGTTATTGAAAGTAGAATAAACACTTATAGTAGTAGTGAATACAAGATCTCAACAGTACAGGTTAACAATTACAAAGCTTGAACTAGTCTTAGTTACAAGGTTTTGTAAGGAAATAGTGATAGTAGGAACAAGGTAATAGGAGCAAGGAATTCTCTCTAGAGAAAGGCTTCTAAGAGAAAGAAGTTCCAAAGAGAAAATCCTAAGTAGAATTCTGAATATAAAAGCTTAAGGAAAGTAGAATTCTGACCCAAACTTAAGAGACAACCTCCCTTAAATAGGCAAAATATTTGAGTGAATAGTACAACGAATAGTAAAAGCAAATAGTGAACAGTGCAATGAACAGTAAAAGCTTGCCAAGGTGATTTTGGTGTGACTAAAAGCCTTGGAATCATGGAGAATCTTCTTTTCAGCAGGAAACATGGGGAATCTTCTTTTTAGAACATCATCATTAGAGGTGGAAAACAATAGTGGAATTTGACCAGTAAGTAAACAGTGTAGCATTTTTGGCCTTTGTGCAGGCCAGGCAAATAAGATCAATCTTCTTGAAGATCTAGAGTGTTATCTTCATCATGTCCAAACAATTCCTGGTCATAAGGGAAATAACGGTTGTGGGAAACAGATTCTTCAGAGGAGGCTTTGGATTCTCATTAATTAGCAACAGCTTCTTCTACCCATTTGAGTAAAGCCAAAAGAGCATCAGGATTTTTTCTTAAATCGTCAATAGGGGAGCTCTTATTCTTTGCTGGAGGCTTAGCATTCTTGATGGAAGAAGAAGAGGGAGGTTTTGACTGGGGAATGATCCTTGGCCATGGGGAGAGCAGCAGTAGATGAAAATTCTTTGGAAATAGTAGTAATAATACGTTGAGTGTGAGGGAATTTGCCCCACCATTTTACATACCAATGTCTTGAGAGAACCATAATCTTGATCACCTTGAAATTGTTGACCTTCTTGCTACTGGTTTTTCTGGTACTTTTCGCGGATGGTGGGATTCATATCTCACAGAAGATTCCAGAGAATCTATTAAACATGCTGTTAAAAAGAATGATGAAGGTTTGCCTATTTTTGATGAAAGTATTGGTCGAGGTATTCCTGATGGTGTTAATACCTTGATTTATACTATTATCAAACATTTTGTTGGTACTCCATCTAATATTTCATCTCGAATTTTTGACTTGCTAAATAATTTGAGATGTCCTACTATGTCTGATTACAGATGTTACCAAGATGTTTTCCTTTCCAGAGTAATGCATCGGAAAGACTGTTTCAAGCCTTATTGGAAAGAAAAGTTTATTGACGGTCTGCCTCCTATCTTTACTCATAAGGTAAAAATGATTCTATTGATTATGATATCATAAACACATGAGGACATATATATATATATATATTTATATTAATAGGTAAAGATAAGAAAAAATCCAATTAAATTTCAAATTAGATTAAAAATGTAGTCTAATTTTGCACCACGTGTCCTATCTATATATATTTTTAACTTCTAGGTGAGTTAATGTTGTGCAAAAGACGAAGAGTCTAAAAATAAAAAAAATAAAAAAACCAATAAAAAAGAGTAAACTCATGTTTATATCCAAAAAATAAAAAATAAAAAAAAATAAAGAAGAAAGAAAGAGTAAAAAACTAATGTATATATCTATGACTTAAACAAGGTATAATTTGAATTCATATATGTGTAATTGTGTTGTTTTTAATTGTACCATGCATATGCATGGATTATACACATGTATATATTAATAGGTAAAACTTAGAGAAAGTTCAATTAGAATTTGAAATTAGACTCTAATTTTGCACTATATGTTTAAATTTATGTGGAGACCACACCATAATTATCCACTTAAATTTGTACCATGTGTCCACTTAAGTTTTTTAATCTCTGTGTCAAGTGAGTTAATGAGTGCAAAATATTAAGAATCTAATATTAATGAACTATAAAATAAATAAATAAATAAAAAGAAAAAAAAAACAATCACATATACTCAATAAAAGTCACCACCAAAAAAATCACCACATGTTCTATTTTATTAAAAATTAGAAGAAAAAAAAAATGATCATAAGTAGTATTAAATTTAGGTAAGAATTTTAATATGTGACTATTTACGTTTACTTTAAAAATATATATATAGTTTGACTAATTATCTGTATTTTTATGATAAAAATTGTGTTTAATTTTAAATATATCTATATGTATGCATTAATACATACGTTGCATGCTGTTTTTTTTATATATAATAATTTGACTAATAATATATATTTTATAATAAAAATTGTGTTAAATTTTAAATGTATCTATGCGTTTGCATGGGTAACATGCTAGTGTAACTAATGAACCAAACATTACAATGCAATGTAATATTATGCGATCCAAATGCCCTCTGAGTGTAATGTGTCAAATGACTTGCTTTTGCCATTTAACTCATTATAAATATATTTAAATTATTAATATAGAATGAAGGTCTTTAACTTTTTTCTTTTTTTCTTTTACGTCTTGTAATATTACCACATAAATTGTTAAAATCCTACATTTTAATGGATACTTTTTATTTGATTTTTAGAATCATAAATAATGTTAAATTAATTTTTAAAAGCAATTTTCTTTTTAGATAAAACACTCTACTGCTCTAACTCTAAATAAATTCTAATTATTTTAGGTATTTTCTCTTTTACATATTCTTATAATTTGAGTTTATACGTACTTATTAATATTTATTAATTAAATTCATGATATAGAAATATTTTTCTATTTATTTTTTTTTGAGAAAATTCTATTTAATATTTTAATATTATATTTATAATATTTTCACAATAAATTATATGTAGTAAATTGTTATTGATTCTAATTTGAACCCACTATTAAAATTAATTTCTAACTCATTAATAACTTGCCAATAAAAATCCCACATTTAAAATTTGTTTTGAAAGTTTAATATATATTTATTAGCTAAAGTAATCGATAAGACGGTTTATATTCAAAGACGAGTAGAAAACGTGTGATCCCCACCCCAAAAATAAAAAAATAAAATCCGAGAAAGTACTTGTCAAGTCAAACTAGAAAGTTTACATGACTTATCTAGATATTAATATAACACGTGTGACGTGCCTTTCACGATGTCAAATTGCGAGTAGATTGCTGAGTAGTAAGTAGCTGTACTTATAGTCAACTCCCACTCCTAGACTTTGCTTCCTTTTTAATAAATGGCTGAGAAAATGAGATGACTTTGCAATTCTCAAACAATTTAAACGATCACCATTATATATTGCTAGTACTGTTCCGATTTCGGCTAGAGTATTATCCCAACAGGTTTTAAGCAATTCAAATGTTTTGGAATTTGATATTTTGAAAATATTTTTGTCCCAAATTTTCCATTTTAAAGTATAAAAAGACAAAAAACGTCACTTACAAATAAAGAACTCATGAATGACTTGTTAAATCGGAGTAAGAATCGATGAAAATTAATCATATAATTTCAAAAGAATATGAAATTGACGGACAAACTGCTTTCAAAGAAATCGAGAATAAGTAGGTGAAGCTTGAAAATAGTGGTATGAACGCAGTGTGTACACAACCAATGGTTGCGTGTACTGCTTATCTCATGCATGGCATCAAATGCAATCTGTTTGTATTTATGCCTAAAATGGTATTGGGTGAAGCGTCAACTCGTGGCACTTGGGCAGTGGGTTTGATCCATCAATCTAAAATACAAGAGGGTTATGAATTGTTCAGAGGTGGCTTCTAGCTATGGTTGGCCTGCTTGCTTGAATTCAACCTATTTTTAGTTTTTTAACTATCCCAAAGTAGGTGTAGCTTTGGTACTAAATTCAAGAGATTAAATTTAAATGATACGGTTCAATAGCATTTAAACAATTTCTTTGGAGACATTCAAGTGATGGGTTTAATGGGTTTGAAAGTTGTGTTGTAAATTTGAATGATCTAAGTTCCATTTTCAACACTATCAGTTCATAAGATTTTTAGAATGTTTTAAAGGTAGTGAGTGGAATAAAATCTAAGGTAATAAAATTGTACAACAAAAACTTCCTTTGCAATAAACTCCAGTTATTTTAATGATAATTTTGATACAATGATATTAATGTTTTTGCAATAAAAAATTTATTACTTCGAATGTCTTATAAAAATAAGCTATTAATTACTTCACGAATCTTAATTGTAATAGATTGTAAATAATTGACGAAAATTATTTGAATCAAATAATTACATCATATAAGTGGGTAGACCTTGTGAAAATGGAAAAATTAGAGAAAGAAATAACATACACTAAAAATTTGACAATATTTTTTACACTTACCAATGGCAAGCTTGTATAGTATTGATTCTCATTTAAACTCATTATTGACATCACTTTTTTTACCTACTATTAATAATCTACCATATCAGCAAGTGTCAATTTTTTTTGTGTCTATAGACTTTCTCTTAAGAGAAATGCTACAAGAAGAAATGTTTATTGGACTACTCACTGCAAAATGGACTACTCTTGTACAAGGGGAAGATTTATTTGGGTACTTGTGATGCTTTGAAGGCTGCTGTTCTGCAACAAGTTCATAACAGTCCCTTAGGAGGTCATTCAGGTTTCCTTAAGACCTTACATAGGGTTAAGAGAGACTTTTATTAGTCTGGGTTGAGAAAGGATGTGAGGAAGCATGTCAGAGAGTGTGATACTTGCTAAAGACTTAAATATGAGACTTGTAATGCAACTGGTCTGTTACAACCACTGCCTATACCAAAAAAACCTTGGCTTGATGTGAGCATGAATTTTGTTGAAGGCCTTCCCAATTCACAGTTAAAGGATGTGGTTCTAGTGGTGGTGGATAGGCTTACCAAGTTTGTTCACGTTGTGCTATTATCCCACCCTTATACTGCTGCTAAAGTGGCCTCTCTTTATCTACAATATGTCTTCAAGTTGATGGCATGACAACTTCAATTGTGAGTGATAGGGATCTTGTGTTCACTTCTCATTTTTGGCAGGAGATGATGAAATTGCAAGGGGTTCAGTTAGCTATGTCATCAACTTACCATCCTCAATCAGATGGTCAAACTGAAGTAGTTAACAAGAGCCTAGAGTATTACTTAAGAGCTTTTGCAGCAAACAGACCTCACTCTTGGGTGGAATGGCTACCTTTGGCAGAATTTTGGTTTAACACCAACTTCCATACCTCTATCAAGCTGACACCATTTCAGGCTTTATATGGCTATTCCCTTCCTAGATTAATGGATTACATATCAGGTACAACTAAGGTTGATAGTGTGGATGTGTATTTGAGAACCAAACAGCAACTCATTGCCTTATTGAAGCATAATCTCTTGGCAGCTCAGGATAGGATGAAGTTAACTACTGATAATTGTCACTTGGGAAGTTAACTGCCTTATTGAAGCATAATCACTAACTAGCTCAGAAACACTTGGGAAAATTGTCACCTAGATACTATGGCCCCTTCCAGATTTTCCAGAAGATTGACAAGGTGTCTTACAAGTTGGATTTGCCACCAAAATCAAGGCTTTATCCCACCTTCCATGTTTCCTGTCTTAAGAGCAAGTTAGGCCAGCATGTGGTTTCTATTCCTTCCTTACCATCTTTGGATACAGAAGGCATCATTAGTTCAGAGCCTATAGTTGTTTTGTAGGAAAGGACTCATCAACTGAGACACAGGACCATCACTCAGGTTTTGGTTCAATGGCAATGGGAGAGTAAGGAAGATGCTACCTAGGAGAACTTGTATTTGCTTCAACAACAATTTCCTCACCTTGTGGGCAAGGTGCTTTAATGGGGGAGGTATTATTAGGAATGGTATTGCAGTGGTATAGCAGCAATTGCATAAGAATTAGTTAGTGACAGTTAGTGAGTGTGACAGTTAGAAAGTTAGTTAGTGAGTGAGTTAGTTAGTGGCAGTTATGTTGTTATTAACAGTTGGAGTAGTTATGCCAGTGACAGAGAGTATGTATAAAGGAAAGATTGCTGTTGTATATGAGAATTAAGCAAATGAGTATGTTCTAATTCAATTCCAATCCCTCTCTATCTCCATTTCTATCTCTCTCTCTCTCTCTTTTTCTTGGAGGACTAGCTGACCTCGAATTCAGCTAGAAATATTCTTGATCATCCCTCTTAACATCTTTATCTCTATATTATAAGGAATATATAAGATTGTCTATTTGATTTTGTACAAGATTCTTCTATTTATTCATTTAATATATTTTTTTTAATTTTTTTTATGTGATGTACATCATTAGTTGCTAACCAATTAATCACTATTAACATATTTATAACCTAATTGCTATGCAAGATTTAAATCATAACCAATAGCATATTTATAACCTAAATACCATGCAAAGCACTCATACAAAAGCGGGATAACTATCATGTTCTTTGGCCTTCCTCTCTTGGTCACGAATCACCATACCTAATGCACAATAATTTTAGAGTATTCATGTCAGTCTTAAGGTCATTTTAATCAAATTTTGTCTAAAAATCACACTTTTACTACTTTAGCTAAGGAACTATTCACAGATAACTACACCAACCTCAATACTCTAAAGTATTATATTTGATTATTAATTTTTCACTCTCCATTAATTTTTGAGAAGAGAGCTCCGCAAGAATGAAAGAAAGAGTAGTAGAGGAACAAAGAAATTAATACTATATTCGTCCCAAAATTGTTGGTCCTCTATTCCATTTCAGGATATCCCAAAATAAAGTCATTTTTTTTCTAAAATAAATAATAAAATTTCTATCCTACTCATTTACCTTATTTAAAAAGTCAATACTATTCTTTTTCTATAGTTTAAATGAATGAATTTAGTTTTGAAAATTTGTACCTTTTTAACTGACACACAATGAATTAAGAAGTTGAATTTTTTGAACAAGACATTTTGGGTCGGAGAGAGTATAAAATTTTTTGTAGATAAATAGTGGCTCAATATTTGTATTGGGACTACTATAAATTAGTTTAGTGGATGGTTTACTGAGGCTTATGCAAGGGTGATTTTGTGAGTTTAGTATTTTTTAGCTAAATATTTGGTATATTGATGTAACACCCCAAACCCATACCAAGGATTTAGATGCACAACTTGTCTTATAAATAATCAACATTTGCTATAATGGAACAGAGCATAATTAAATATCCACAAACTAGAATCAAACCATCAAATCTTTCTTATAAAATCTATCAAACTAAAACTTTAACAATAAAGTCTCCAAATACAATCCCAAATAGTTTCAAGAATACTAAACTCACTATACTAAGAAGACATAATAAAATAGTCCATCAACTAATATAACTCCAAAAAAAAGTCTTCAATCTTTGGCTCCAATGATCTACCACTAAAAGATATTCCACTGCTCTAATCTAAAAGGGTGGAGAAAGGGGGGTGAGCTAAAAGCTCAATAAAAGACTACATAACATGATGATGTCTCTCAAAACAAAACAATAGTATCATTGACAAATAGTTTTAACAATAATAGGGGTGTGCGTAGGTTGAATTGGACGAGTAAAGGCCAATATTTCTATCCAATCCGCCACTAATGGGTTGGGAAAATTCCAATCCACCATCGACCCACTGAAGTCTAAATCTGACAGATTGGTTACAAATTTTAGCGGTTTCAACTCGATGGGTTAGGCGGCTTTGGCAAGTTGACATTATTTTTATGATAAACTACAAAGTATATATACTTACATACAATGATAACCAACATATTGGTGCCTAAACTAACCGTATTACAAACTATAAGAAGTTAAGAACTACTAAGAGTAGTACACATGCACAACAGTAAAACTAACTGTACTATAAGAAACTAAATGGCCTTTAGCTTTTCAATCTAATATTACATGTCGTTTTGTATTTGTTTGCATCTTTAGTGGATTGATTTGAGTTTGTAGATATAGTTGGCTTTACATGTAATACCATAACATTTTTTATCTATACTACTATTTAAGGGGCTTTCCCTGTTTGGGACCCTCAATTTAGATGCCCAAAATACCCTCAAATTCACACATTTCTAAGGCTTAAATCATAGGGTTATACATGTAAATTTAATAATTTAAAAACTCCTAATTTTTAGCTAAATTTAAATATTAAAAAAAATAGTTTTTCCTCTCACCTCCACATTTCTCTCTCACATTAATTGTCAAGTACTAATACAATTTCTTCTTAATAAAATAAAACTCCCATGAGTAAAGCGTATAAACTTCAAAAAATAAAAAGTCTCATTGCATGTGCGTGAAGCGCATGTGACGAGGATAGTAATAAATAAAATGGGTTAAAAGACAAATTTTTTTTTAGATTTACAAGAATATATGAAGCCCAAATCAGAAAGACAAACAACATACTCAATAAAAATATAGTTACAAATATTAAACAATACAAGAAAAAAAAAAAAAAATTACCTGTGTGGTTGTCTAGGAGAGTACATAGTTGATGGAAGGTGAAGAATTGAAGGAAAAAAGAAAAAGAAAAAAAGGCTTCAATGTTGGCTGAAGGTGAAGGCTAAATACAGAGTGTATGTAGCATATGGCTAAAGTGAGTTTAATGTTTTAATGTTGACTTCTTATATTTTGTTTAAGGAATTGTTACTAATTAGCTGTAAAAATTGATTAGGCGAATTGATTAACTTTAAATACAAAATATACAGTTAAAAATTTTGAACTAATATATATTTTTCTATTTATTTATAATTAAGCGGACGGGTTGGGTTGTAGCGGGTTGATACTGTTTCAATCTGTTACCCAACCCAATCCACTATTTTTAGGGTCTAACTCGCCCAACCCAAATTACCTAACTTAATGACCTGCATGGAGCGGGCGGGTTGGTTGCGAGTTAGCGGATCAAGTGGGTATTCTGTACACTCCTAAACAGTAATATAATATACTCTGTAAAACTATCAGGAAGAAAACATTTAACTATAAAACTATAATCAATAAATAAAATAATAACCACTTTAATTGGCCAAAATACTCTAAATAGGTAGAAACAATATAATATAGAAATAAACAATTTTTTCACTTATGAAGGTCAATAACAATAAAACAGTAGTTTGTTATAGAAAACATTAGTCAGACAAAAGACATAAATTGCTAAACACTTGGTGGGTGATTCTCATGGGAAACAATAACACTAACCTCAAAGAGGTAACACTAGCTCCAAAGAGCAAACAATACACACTGGCTTTGAAGAGAAAATGATAGCACTGTACCACACCACAATAACACTACATCGGCCAAAGACTAACACTTAACCCAGTGTTGGCAAAGGTTGCAGACAGTCTATCTAACCACTTGATTTTTTTTTCTTTATTACAATATTGTTACTACAAATCATATATCACATAATGAATACTTTTTCAAAAATATAGTTTTTGAGTTATTCTTAACAGATATAATTTCAAAGAAACTTACAATAATTAATAAAATTCAGGTATGTATAAAGCATTGGCAATGATATATGATTTTGAAACTTCACTTTTGCAAATATGTGTATATATATATATAGGCACATGATTTGTGAGACGTCATGTTCTGAAATCCACTTACCTCTAGTTGCTAAACCAAGCTTCACTTCAATTGTTCGGAACAATGTCAACTAGAACCTTTAAGGATCAAATAACTCAATAAGGGCAGGTTTCAAATAACAAAAAGTCCTCTTATAAAACTTTTCCTTAGCCACTGTGAAGATTTCACAACTTTAAATCTAACATAGCTCTAATATACATCATGTCTATACTATATTTTATATAATTGTAGTGTAATCCCTAATACTACAATCTGTTATACCTATATATACCATTGAACACCACTTATGGATGTCTAGATAGGCTTAACTTATAAATAATAGTGATACTACTCCACATATATATATATATATATATATATATATATATATATATATATATATATATATATTTATTTATTTATATTAGGATCTCTTTTAAAATCAATAAACTAATGTACGTTTATATAGATACTTCCACGATAGTCGATTTTCCCTTGAATATATCAATATAATTTCTAAGACTTCCTTGCGACTATGAGATGATGAATCCTAAGTTAAAGATATGTTTAATGATTTTCAATAAAGCATGTATAGTTATATGTTTACCTCAATACAATATGAACTTGATTGCTACCTCTAGAAGTACCACGCTATTCTATTCTTTTCAATGTAGAGAAACTCTATATCTCTACTCTTCAACCTTTACACGCTAAGCACTGATTTTTTTTTTTTTTCTCTTTTTTTGGAATCTTGTAGTCCCTCTCTACGTTTCACGTGGCTGACTTAAAAAGACCCCGTATATACCTCTAAAATAACACTTCAATTCAGTCTAGGAAGTCCAATCTCACTCCAATTAGTACTCTTAAATAAATTTAGATTTACATGTTAAATACATTTCCTACTTGGGCTAGAATTGACGTTTCCTACTTGGCTGGAATTTAAAACCACTAAAACTTATCTCTTTAGCTTCCAAGAAGCCCATAAAACTTAAATAAGCTTCCAGGACTTTAATTCCCAATTGAACTCAAATTAGAGTTGTTAAGATGTGCTAGAACTCTAAAAGATTCTAATAACACTTAAACTCCTAATCCAAATAGGTTTTAATCTCTTATTTTTTTTTCCTTAATTGATAAGAAAACTAAAAGTTTAATATAAATAATCCATAAAATAACTCTCCACGTTATATCTTCTTTTATTTATTTTCTTTATAGATATCATAATATAAAATAATATCACCTTCAAAATAAATTAAATAATTCATCAATTTCACTCTAAAAACAATTAAATTAATTTTAAGTGAGATGAGTGATATAATTGAGTGAGTGCTCTAAGGACTTTGAAAATTTAAAAAGAAAGTGAAACGATTCGTAATTGTTAAAAGAACATGTTGCTATTGCAGTAAAATTCAAAAAGAGCCTTCTCTGTCAGTATAGTATTTTTTTTTTGTTTTTTGTTTTTTGTTTTTTTTTTTGGGTGATAATCTTGTCACTATAGTTTAATTCGGCCGACATTAGATGACGACAAAGATTCTCCATAAGTCCAATTTTTGTCGGTTATTTTCTTTAATGTTTATTTGATTTGTTTGTTGCATTTTCACACATGACTATTTCCTTTTTTTTCTTTTCCATTTTTTTTCTCTCTCTTTGAATCTCACTTTTCAGTCTTTTGGTGGTTTGTCTTGGGGCCACAAACTTTCAGCCAGGTCAAGTCCTAGGAGGCTAGGACCAAGTACAGTTGAGCTTCCATTCAGCAAACCATAAAAAAAAATTTTAAAAAAAGAAAAGGAGCTTCAATTATTTTATTTATTTATTTGGGGAGCAGGGTAGAAGAATCAAAATCATAATTTGATTAACCGAAGGTCTAGCAATGTAAAATGTAAAATTGTTTTTCCCATAATTGATTAAAATGTAAAATTGTGAGAGATGTCAATGCATTCACTTAAAAATGATTGTCTACTGCTCATAAAGTTAAACTTAATATCATAACAAGTGTGAAAATAGTTATGGTCTAGCAAATTCTTTTAATTAATCCATTTTCTTTTTTTGAGAAACTAATTAATCCCTTTTCGAGTTAGAATGTTGTGGACTGACCATATAAAGTAATTTCCTATATGGTATATATGATTTACAAGTATGTAAAATCTATTTACTATGAGAGAGTGATTATATACAATCATTCCACAGGATATTTACCATTTAATACTCTAAACTCAAAAGAAAGAAAAAGAAAAGATAAAAAGGAGAAAAAAGAAAAAAAGAAAGTTGAATTGGATAAGTATTCTTAAACATGTGCTGAGAAGTGAGACCAAAAAAAGTTGATTTCCACGGTTGTTGTACAAATTAGCTAGGGATAATTCTTGCAGCTGGTTGGGTCATGTAATTAATTGGACGTGGACATAAAAGAAATCCATTCATGAATGAGGAGAAGGAACATGTGTTGTATACACCATTTTTTAGGGTTTAATTCATTGGACGGACTGCCTACTATTGTAGTTTAAAATTTTGGTCATGGTCCGTGGTTGAGTCTTGCTGTACTTTTAATAGGGGTTAGGTTTATTTATTTATTAATTATTATATTAGTTTTAATCAAGGATTAGGTATTTTGACTTTCATGGGTTATGTGACCAAGCCCCGTGACCTCTCCTCAACTTTGTGATGCACGAAAAAGTCAATGTCTTAGATTTTAACTAACTTTTAACGATTTAATATGAAGTTATTATTGTAAACCATTTCTCACAATAGGTCACTAGAGAATCTATCAATTACCCATAAATTGTAAGTTGTAACAAGTTCAATTTTGGTGTGCTATGTTTCTCTGCTATAGCTGCGGTATAAGGCTTAGTTAAGACCTTAACTTTAGGTTATGTATTTTTATACTTTACATATCAATTAAATTAAAAATTATTCATTCTTTTTATACCAAAAATTAACTATTATGTTTTTGTATTCAAATTTTAATTAACTTTTAAATCGATTTTAATTATGATCTTATCAATTTTAATTATGTAAAACTTTCTTTTGCTGAAGCAACTGTAACAAAAATTCTATAAGTAATATATGTATTTGCAAAATGATTTCGTCTTTATATAATATCAAAAATTGTTATAATACATGTTTGAACATACTTATAATTATTTTTATTTTTACCTTTATGTCATATGATTTCATTATTTCCTAATTGCTTCATTTTTATGAATTTCTTGTTTATTTGGGAAATTTTCATCTAAATTTTCTATTATATCTTCTATATTACTAGTAAAAAAATGTAACTGATAAGAGTAAAATTGTGAATGTGAATATTCATGAATATAGTATCATGAAGTGACGTTCAAAATAGACCCGTCGGCCTCACTTGTCATAAATGACAGTCAAACAGCTTTAGGACGTCTACACCTTTAGGAAGACGGGGTTAACTTGTCATAAATGGAAAGCTGACACTACTAAGCTGAAGGGAGTAGGCGAAGCTAACGAACCTGACAAGGCTGACGACCCTAATGAGGGAGTAGGCGAAGCTGACGACCCTAACAAGGGGGTAGGCGAAGCTGACGACCCTGACGAGGCTGACGACCCCGACAAGGGAGTAGGCAAAGTGACGACCCCGACAAAGGAGTAGGCGAAGCTGACGACCCTAACGAGGCTGACGACCCCGGTGAGGGAGTAGGCGAAGCTGACGACCCCGACGAGGGAGTAGGCGAAGCTGACGACCCTAACGAGGGGGTAGGCGAAGCTGACGACCCTGACGAGCCTGACGACCCCGACAAGGGAGTAGGCGAAGTTGACGACCCTAACGAGGCTGACGACCTCGACGAGGGAGTAGGCGAAGCTGACGACCCTAACGAGGCTGACGACCTCGACGAGGGAGTAGGCGAAACTGATGACCCCGACAAGGGGGTAGGCGAAGCTGACGACCCCGACGAGGGAGTAGGCGAAGCTGACGACCCTGACGTGGCCTTGCTTGGTCTCCACCTTTGCATATATAAAGAAATATATTGCGCCCCACGCTTGGTATTAATAAAAAAGACTCCTACAAGGAAAGGATCTCGCAAAATACGTCTAAAAAGACTCCTATAAGGAAAAGACTTCTAATCCAATAAGGAGAGGTCAACCCTCTACCACTATAAAAACCCTAATACCCTCACCAACCAAGGTACGCATAATTGACCCCGCTCTAGCACTTTAGAGTTGTGAGAAGTTCTAACTTGACCTTCGGAGGGTATTTGGCCGGCACCACACCGGTGCTCTCTGCTAAGTTCTTTCTTCTTGCTGTACAGGTGCTATTTGGAGCGCGCGAGGACCGTGTGACTTACTGGTGGTATTTTCGGCATCATCAGTAACAACAAATCATCTTTGAAATTATAGATTCTTTTCTCTCTTTTTCCTTTTTAAAATTTTTATATTTAGATTGATATTTTCTAATATTTTCTAGCAGACATTTATACTTAAAAAATATTTACAAATAAAATAAATACTATCTACAATATAAAAAATAATAATATGACAAGAATAAAATAAAATATAAAACAGACTATTATAATAGCTACAACAACTATAAAATTATCGCTATAGCAACTTCCGGTTCCATCATTAGTATCACCATTACTATCATCATTATCACTACCATCATTGATATCACCTTACACTACTAAGTCCCTACTACCATTACCAAAATTATAATATACAATATCACCACTATTACTAATTACTAAGGATGGCAATAAGGTTGGCTTCCTATTTCCCGCCCTAACCCTACTTTGAGGAGGTTTCTTTGTCCCTACCTCTACCCCCTTAAATAATATTTATAATTTTTTAAAATTAGATTTAAAAGTATCCTACTTTAAATTAAAACTCATAAAACATCACAAATTAAGTTCACACACACAGAATTCATGAATAACAACAATTAAAACCCATTAAAAAAAATTCAAATCTCATATAGTAAATAACATCTCATTAACATGAAATTTAGCATGCATATTTAAAAAAAAAAATGAAAATATCAAATTTAATTTATAGGTTAAGGTTAAGTTACGTCTAGTGTAACTCTTTACAATATTCCATTAATTTAATAAAATTTTAGTGGATTAATACTTTGAAAATATGATTCTTAGATTTGATATTTTCATTTTTCTTAATATACACGTTAAATTTTATGTTAATAAGATCACAAACTCATGTTTTGTGTGTAATGATAAAGTCAATTTTTTTTTTTTTTTTTTTTTGCATCTTATATTAAAAAGGTTATTAATCTTTGATCACTTTAATATTTCTTGATATTCATGTATATTCATCAAAACAATTAGTTTAATCCACAGGATTGAAATTTTAATGAATGAAAAGTTTTTGAACAGGACTTTTTTGTCAGGGTTTATATTTATTATTATTTTTCCCTAGTGAACAGCTTAGAGCATCCGCATCAGTCCATGGAAACTCTTGTAAAATACAAAAAACAGCTCTTTTTACACATTTTGACCCAAAAATGCTCCACATCAGTGCTTCTAAAATTGTGTAAAAATGTGTATATTTCTACACGAGCTACAGTAACCGTGGAAATATACACGGCTACTGTAGCTCGTCCATTTATTATTTTATTCATTTCCCGTTCGCTCCCTTTTTTCTCTCTCTTCTCCGTGCTCAACAAACTGAGTAACTTCTCTTCTCCTCATCTTCTTCTTTTTCCTCAGATGCACATAAACACACACACACACAAACACATCCACACAGAAAAATCAACACAGAGATACACTTGCTCAAAAAAAAAAAAAAAAAAAAAAAAAACTAGAGATACACAAACACACCCACACAAACAAACCCAAACACACAAACAACAAAGAGACAGATCGGTGCTTATCGGAACGATCGGTATTTGATCGGTGCTTGACTGGAACGATCGGAGCTCATGGGTCTTGCTTGATCGGAGCTAGTGGGTCTCGCTTGATCGGAGCTCGTGGGTATGGATCTTGCTTGATCGGAGCTAGGCAGATCGGTGCTTGTGGATCGGAGCCTGATCGGAGCTGTGGATCGGTGCAGCTGTGGATCGGAGCTGTGGATCGGTGCTTTTGACCGGAGCTTGTGACCGAGAGGGAGAGAGATGGGTGGATCGGTGCTTCTGACTGGAGCTTGTGACCGGAGCTTGTGACCGAGAGGGAGAGAGATGGGTGGATCGGTGCTTCTGACCAGAGCTTGTGACCGGAGCTTGTGACCGAGAGGGAGAGAGATGGGTGGATCGGTGCTTCTGACTGGAGCTTGTGACCGAGAGGGAGAGAGATAGACCGGAGGGATGGGTATACAGAGAGAATGGGTATACAGAGAGAAAGACCAAGAGGGATGGGTATACAGAGAGAAAGACCAAGAGGGAGAGAGATGGGTGTAGAGAGAGAGAGAGCAACAATCAGATAAAATGGGTGGAGAGAGAGCGCGCGCATATAAAAAGGGTTAGTTGAGAGATATAATAAAATAATTAAGAAAATTGATTATTTAAATAAAAGAAGTAGTAGAATAGATGAACTGATGTGGGTGTTTTGTAAAAGTGATAGTGTAAAATAGAAAAAGTAGGTTTTTGGTGTAAAATAGACGGAATCTTTTAAACGAGCTGATGTGAATGCTCTTAGCAAAAAGGTGAATTAAAAAAAAGAGTGAGTAATATTTTAATATAATGCACGTTTTCCACAACTTGTCACAAATTGCCAGTGACAATAGACGCGCGTGTTCACCGAAATGATAGTTCGCCCCCTCGACTCACCTACATGTAGTAGGTCTCCTAATCCTAAGTCTTGCCCCCTTTTTTTTTTTTTTTTTTTTTTTTTTTTTTGAATCCTAATAAGTGCTGCTGACACATTCAATAAACACCGCGCACTTTTGGTGCGGTGGTCACTTCACATGTATAAGTGCTTGTGGAGTGCCCGGTAAGGGTCGGGGTTCAAGTCTTCAGGAGGGAGTTTCATACATATATATACTCAGATTAGGCTAGAGTAGAAATTTTATCTTGTAAAAAAAAGAAAAAAAGAGAAAAAAAGAAAGATACATACAATAAACACATGTTAAGCAATAATCAGTAGACACTAAATTAATATATATGCAGTAATTAATAATCCTAAATAATAAATTCGGATAAGACAATCCAAAAGTTTTGGCAAGAGTCCAAAAGGAGTAGTAGGCTTTGTTTGAGTGGAAAAATATCATCACTTATCACTCTATAACTTATTTTCTATTACTTAAAAAATCCTTAAATATCACATAAACCCAATTTGGCACCAAAACCCAATTATGTCTTCAAATCCAAAAACTCAAAAATGTGGGACTCACACTCAGACCTAGGCTACTAGTGCTCTCAAAACCCCTACTTGCCCCCTCCTTAAAAATGTAGTGATGTGGCTATGCAGATGGGGTTGTAGTTGTGGAAGCAAGTGCTCATTAGAGCCGTTGGTGGGGAGTACAAAAATGAGCTGTGGATTTGACTCTTTTCTAACCATGAGGCCCGCTAATGTGAGGGTATTTATGAAATTGCCACACGTTACTATGTTTCTGTAACTCAAAAACACCTAATTTTTTTGTTTTTGTTTTCAGTAACTCATTATTTGGTTTGGTGAAAACTAAGTGATGGAAACAAAACTCCAAAACCCATCCAAACAAGCACCTTCTCCATGGGACCCACTTATTTTGGGTGATAAGTAATGGAAACCCACAAATCCAAACAACCCCTTAACTTTCAACTTTCAAAAGACATATACTTTAGTTCAGCAGGAAAGAAAGGAAAAAAAAAAAAAAAAAAAAAGATGAAAGAGGCATATTTAATTCTATTCACAAGAAGGGAAACAAAATTGATGCATGATCATTTTAGGATATGTGTCATTAATGTAATACTTTTTATGTGCACAAAAGCCATACAAAAGCATTGGAGGGATGTCAAATCTTGTTTAGGATTTTGAGCTAATATTGTCATCCTAAATAATCTTTATTGCTAGTGCCCCTTACGTAGACATGACAAAACGGGTCAGAATTTTCTGAACCAACCCAAAAAATACATGACTCGAATTCAATTTTTTTGACCCAAAGCAAAAACGGGTTGACTCGTGACCCAACTTGTATTTTTTGTGGGTCAACCCGACTCGACCTGTAACCCGACCCGAACCCGAACCATTAAATTTTTTTTTTTTTGGGTAAAAAAAATAATAAAATTAAGACAATATTGGTTTAATTGTTTGTTATGAGCTTTAAGGAAACAATTGAGACATTTACATAACTGTATGCAAATTAATTGAAAGATGAATGATTGAGCATTCTGTAATGAGTAAAGATTTTTAGATATCATGTAGCAAAGTACATGCCAAGATAACCTGATTACAATACAGTTAAAAACATAGATTTAAAATTGTAGACATGTGTGAGAAACATTTACAAATGTGAAACTAGTGAAGCCAAAATATCAAATTAACATAAATTATGAATGCTTAGAACTATTTTTTAACAATTTATGTCTAAAATAAACGGCTTTTCAAAATAAATTATGATATTTTCTAAAGTGTGTGTTGCTTAACAATGATATGATATTCATAAAAGAGACCATGTATAAATAAGTAAACAATCAAACTTTAATATATATCTCAAATTGAAATCGAGTGTCAACCACAATTGACAATAGATTATAAAATTAATTTTCAAGATTGTAAATTTTATATGTTTTTATTCTTTGTCAAATGAATTATCCAATAAGTCATTTGTAATTTTGTTTTATATTTTGGAATGTTGATATTGTGCCGAAATGAAACTTGTGTATTTGTTTTACTTATTTTTGTGTTATTTTGTTTTAGATAGCAATGTTAGGATTTGTATAATTTTAAAATTACTGAATAAGTATTAATAAGTGTAATTCATTCTTGATATAAGTGGTGAATTCAAAGTAATGCATTTTACATCAAGTAATTTGTTGCATGACTTTCTAAATGGCAAATACACGTTGTTTTCTTTTAAAAAAAAAATTCATGTGAAAAATACAGGTCAACCCGACCCAACCCGCAACCCGATTGACCCGACTCAAACCCGACCCGACTCGCCCGTTTTGCCATGTCCTTACGAAGCATGTTTATATATTATTACCATTATTAAATTCTTTATTATTATTTTTTTTTTAAAAGGAATTAACCTTCTAGTTTTTTCTTAAAACTTAAATTTAGAGGTTTTTAGATACGATTGTTAATTTAATATTTTTACTTTCTATTTGAACAATTAATCTCTTAGAGATTCTCTTCTCAAAAAATAAAAACCTCTTAGAGATTTAACTTTTTTCTTTAAAATCTAATTGATTTATTTATTTAATATGTACATAATAATTATAATGGCATTTCAAAATTATCAATGCTCAATCGCTGCAAGCACAAACTGGTTGTATTTTTATGACTAAAAGCACCCCATTACAAGGACATGACATTTACAGTCCAAAAACCCTATAATATTTCAGGGTGAATAACAAATAATCCGATACACAGTAGGATAAAAGGTCAAGATATGCTCCTATAAGACCTTTCAAAGTCGATGAATGATTTTCTTGCAAAGCCAGTCTTTTTGAAAATGTTGAAAGCATATTTTCATAGAATTTTAGAAGTAATTGATCATTACACACATGGGCAAGTAAAATCTAGGTGCCTACCTACGAAAAAAAAAAACACCAAGAAACCACCAAGAAAAATGTAATATTATCACAATGTCCAAAAATAAAGAGTTATTTGAATTATTTGTGTTTGGATTAGTTTTTAAAAAAATATTTTTTTAACCAGTGATATTTTAGCTTATTTCTTTATATACAATTTTTTAAAACCTTACTTTTTTTTCCTCCTAAATTCAATTATACTTTTATTATCAACTTTCAACAAATAAGCAAATCTCGTTAAAAAATCAACAAATAAGCAAATAAACATTTGAACAAAAAGAAGGCTCCAAGTTATTCTTCACAATCAGGATGAACAAATAGTTGCTCAATAAACTTTTTCAGCAACGGGTAAAATTATTCAGTGCAATCAATTTATTACACCCTCTCTTATATATATACAATTGGATATCATCCAGTGGCGGCTCCAAAAATTTTGTTTAGGGGGTCATTAAAATATTTTAATTAAAAAAGAACTTGAATATATCGAGTTATTGACAAAATAATAATAATAATAATAATAATAATAATAATAATAATAATAATAATAATAATAATAATAATAATAATACGTGAAGTTTTACAATTTTATTCTACAAGTTTTCAAATTTTGAATGTTACATGATAATTCATTACAAGCATTTATTGCCAATGTGGGTAGCTATGAGCCTAAGACCATTTTATTTTGTTAAGTATGTCTAACATTTTTATCTTTATACAGTTGTTATTATCTATTTGACTTTGTTTTTATAAAAATATTTTAGATTAAATGACTAATCTCAACTCATTGGCTTCGTATTAATTATTGACGCACACAATTACACTCATTCATACATATAAGTATACACTACGTGTCTACTTAACCAATCAAATGCTTGAACAATCACTAATTTTACAATATTTTTCTTGAATTTTACTAACTTTATAACAAAAAGTTATTATAATACGATAACAATATACACACATGTAAAAAAAACCCTCTCTATTTCCTAATTATTAAATTATATAAAGTTATATTATATATTGTACACACAAACATCCATACACATCATAATTTACACAAATAACATTATAACAAAAAGTAATGTACACAATCAATATTAGACACACACTCACACACATATAATATAAACTTATAAAAAAAGAATTACATTTACAATTCACAAATACTTACTCTTTACTCTTAGAGTCAAAAATACTTGTAATAAGGGTGTGCAAGATTTAAGTCAGGTATGCAAAAAAATATTTTTAAGAATAAATTGAAGTATTAATTTGAACCCCCTGAATAGGCTGTAACACCACCCTTGATATTATCTATAGGTCCTGCATATGAGGCTTATCTATATGCATGAGAGAGGTATAGTACATTGGGTGTATGTTATAATTTTTATAAAAAAATGTAGGTTCAACCGCTGCGAGTACTGGTCTTCCTCACCATAGTCCCCCTACATATGATTTGATCTCGAGTCCATTTCTTCAAGACCTACATGAGATGTAAATTAGTAAATTAATTTAACTACTTGGTTTGTTTTTCTTTTATAAAATTGAGAGAACAACTACACACCATTAACATGATGATCACTCTTTACAAGTACAAGTTCTTGTGGGATGGGGGGGCAAGGGTAAGGGTCAGGTTCAAGTCTTTAACAACGAATTTTACACATATATACACATAAATTAGGCTATAATAAGATTTTTATCTCAAATAAAAAAAATTAAGAGATATTTTAAGGGGGTGGAATTAATTAAATAATAAATATTTCCATATCATATAAAATTGAAAGAAATCTAATGATTTATTTTAGTCAAAAAATTATGGGCTGAATCATAGCATTTGAAGTTTTGTATACTAAATTATAATAGTGTCAAACCACAATATATGTATTGTAATTCAAAATGACACTATAAATGTCTAAACTATTTTAGAAGTGTGAGTTGCAATTAGTTTAATTGATAAAATAATTTGTTATCAAATGATCTGGTAATGCATTATCAAACAATATCTTTCAAACTACAATATTTTTAAACTTTATTATTTTTTTCTATAACCTCATTTTTAAAAAGCTCATAATTAAAAAAAAAAGGTACTAGACGAGAGTAATGCTAATATAAGTCTACAATATTTTCAAAACAAATCTTAGGTGGCAATCAGTGTTACTGGTTCTAATCTAGGCCTATCATTGACATTACTTTTTTACCTACCAATAATAGATTACTAACTAAAAATTGTTATGAAAATATTGTGAACCTAACATTATTAGGTAGACACCACACTCCCACCCAGGCTAGAAAATGAGACATTAATTAGACAACTGCGGTATCACCAAAAGTGATAACATGAAAGAAGTTATCGTAAACTAATTTGACATTTTATATCTAAGCACATGATGTTCTAATGTTGACACGAAATAGTATAATTTACTTTACTTTATCGGTTTGGTTCAATTTTTTTTTTTTTTTTTTTTTTTTGAGATGCTACTAACCCCGCAGTTTGAACCCTTTCCTCTCTAGACCCCCAAACACTTTGTACATGGGGAGGTGCCAATTTAGCTACAAGGCCTTTGGCAAGTTTGGTTCAATTTGATTGTCAACTTAACGAGAGGGTTTAGAGATATATCTAGTTCAATTTATCTCCTACCACATCAACTATTTTATAAATCTAAAAAGGCTACTTTTAATTAATTAACATCGGAACAATTGCTCAACCTTTGGAGTTAATAACCTTGCCCCATCTCAATCTAGTAACGATGTCGGTGGACTTTTTTTGGTTCTAAGTTCTAACCAATCTCATGTAAAATGGAAAAAACCAAAAAAGCAAGTCCTAAGTATAAGTAAAGCCTCGTGAAACATAGTTTTTCTTTTTGCTTTTTGTGATATATTGTAGTGTCAAGTACAATGTATTGTACCTTCTCAAAAAAAAAAAAAAAGTACAGTACATATTGTTTACTGTACCCAGCTATCAAAAAAAAAAGAAAAAAAGTACATATTGTTTACATGTTATAGCATATTAAAATTATTTAAAAGAGAATCACATGATACATTAAACTATGACATAATAACTTATTTTTTTGAGGGTGTATGACATAATAACTTGACATTGCTTGAAGTACATTAAACTAAATCAAAATAAAAAATATTGAAATTTTAAGTAAAAAAATAAAAATAAAAATTGAAATGCTATTAAAACAATGAATAATATAAGGGACACACCCAAATTTATAATATGTTAAAGTGTCATTTTTTGATTGAAGTGTCTAATTTTTTTTTTCCCAATAAATATCTTTGGTGGTCCCATTGTAAGTGCTAAAATCTATTCACAAATTGACAACGAAGCATGTTATAAAATTAAATGTAAGTTTAGATGTGTTTGTAACTAATCTTTCATACTTTATAAGAATAAGAAGAGACATAACTTCCTTTACATATTTTTTAATATAATAAATAGAAATTGGAACTATAAAACTTTCCCACCACTCGATCATTAAAATCAATTAGTATATAAATATATATATATTTATATATATATATATTCTCACCAAAAAGAAAAGGAAGCATATAGAATAGAAGAAAAAAAATGAAGATCTGGCAAGAAAGAGTGAAGCGCGTAGAAAAAAAGAAAAAAGAAAAAAGAAAAAAGAAAAAAGAAAATGAGTTAAGGATGTTGCATGGAACGTGGAAAATGCTTGGAAACGTGACAAGAAAGTAAAGGCCCTACAGACCCTACATTATTAAAAGAGTAGAAAGAAAGAAAGTACCGGGTCAATTTAGAACTTCTCCAGACTCTTTTTTTTTTTAAAAAAAAAAATTACTTTGCCAAATTTCAATATCTATTACATGTACACACCAATACCACACCCAACCCAACCCATTGTTTTTTTTTTTTAATTCGATGGTGTGCGAGCTTGACTTTGAAATTTTTTTTTAGTGTACAAAGAATTCTAGTGGCAACCGACACACCTATCACATTCATAAAATAATACCAAATTAACGCACGCCAAACAAAAGCGAACCCATGCAGTACGCTTATCCTTTTACTATAAATATATACTTTTAAATATGCAACTAAAAAGTTCATGCCAGCTCTTCAGCTAATTAAACTCTCTTTCCACCAAGTTTCCTTTTACAACAAGTTGATCTTTTTCGGTTTTTATATATATATGCCCATGCCCATCCATTTGGTTCACTTGCCAGAAATTTGAACAGTTTGAACACTTCTTCACACTTGAAAGTTGTGACTTGGTCTGGGTTTTTGTTGAGGATTCTGTAATTACACAGCTTTATCTCTTTTGGTCAAACTAGCTAGCATCTTCTGGAAACTTGGGTTCTGGGTTTTGCAAGAAGATTTGGTTGGACTAGTTCGAACTCGACGGCTATGGATTATTCTTCATGGAGAAGTACTTGCTTGGATCTAAATGTTAATGTTGCTTCTGTACCGGTACGTACGTGTGGAAAATTTAATCTAGCATTCCCAGAAGCTAGCTAGCTCTAGCTCTAGCTCTTATTGATATCATATTTACTTGAATTCATCAACTGAGAAGTTTCTTTCTATGTTTTTTTTTTTTTTTTTTGGGGTTCCAGAACGAAGAGATGGAAAGCAATTTTATAGACTTTGAAAGGAAGCTCTCAGTTAAACAAGAGGTTGGTTCATTCTCTCTTTTCTTTGTTTTTCCTTGTGATTATGTTTTATTTATTTATTTTATTATTCCTTTTGTGGCTGTCAATTGAAGGCTATGAAGTAGAAAGATAAACGTGAATTTATATTAAGTTATTGGCCTAATGAAAATTAAGTTGAACAAGGTTCTTTTGACTCCAGCAAATAAAATTGGGAACTTTTTTTTCCCCAACAAAAATGACATTGTTTAAGGTTGCTTCATATGTGGTGCTACTTCCTTCATTGAAGTCACTAAATGTTAAACCAAAATTGCTACTGAAACTTGATTTGTAAAATTTATTTCTTTTATGAAAAAGTTGCTCTTAATTAATTGCATTGCATGTCTGAAAATTGTTTTGGTACTATATTCCACCATCAATGTTTTAAATATATTCGGGGTGCTAAAGTTATTGTGTTTAATTGTGTTCAGACTGGTGCTTTGGTGGAGGAATTGAATCGAGTGAGTGCAGAAAATAGGAAGCTAACTGAAATGCTAACAGTGATGTGTGAGAACTACAACGCTTTGCGAAGCCAGTTGATGGATTATATGAGCAAGAACCCCGAAAAGGAGCTTAGCCCCTCAAGGAAAAGAAAGTCTGAAAGTAGTAACAACATTAGTAATAATGCCAATGGAATTAATGGCAACTCAGAGAGCAGCTCAACTGATGATGAATCATGCAAGAAACCTAGAGAAGGGACAATCAAGGCAAAAATCTCAAGGTCTTATGTCAAGACTGAAGCATCTGATACTAGCCTTGTAAGTTATTTACTCGCATAGATCCATATATTACTATATATCTCTCTTTTTTTGGCCGGCCATGCATATTGGGCGTAAATTAATTTACATGCTTTACTTACTTTCATGACTTTGTAGGTTGTGAAGGATGGATATCAATGGAGGAAATATGGACAGAAGGTCACCAGAGATAATCCCTGTCCTAGAGCTTACTTCAAATGCTCTTTTGCTCCAAGCTGCCCCGTCAAAAAGAAGGTGAGTGATTATATTCAAAACCATGCTTCCCCTAATTTATGATTATCTAAATTGTTTTTCTCCAAAAAAAAAATTAGCACATCTCATCCAACTCACATACATAGATAAATAATCATGTCGCTAACCAAGTCGCTAATCAATTCTCCCTTAAAATATAATATGGAAAATGATCATCTCCATTTGAAATGGATCAATTTCATAATTTAGATCAAATTAAACAAAAGTGCATTCCCTGACATATCATTTAAAGTTTTCTGAGACATCTAAAGATGAATACAAAATCTTTTTTGACACTAATGTTTCCCATTCTGTTTTAATAAATGTATTTATTAGCAATCTAAAGTGGCTATGGTTAAATTTGGCTGTTCAGGTACAAAGAAGTGTGGAAGACCAATCAATTTTGGTTGCAACCTATGAAGGTGAGCACAACCATTCCCATCCTTCTCAACTTGAGGCAACATCAGGCTCCAACCGCTGTGTGACCCTTGCATCACTCCCCTGCTCAGCCTCTCTCAGCTCATCTGGACCAACGCTCACTCTTGAGTTGACAAAATCTAAGTCCAGTACTAATGACATCAAACCATCAAAACCCAAAATTGATTCACCAGAAATCAAGCAGTTCTTGGTGGAACAGATGGCTTCATCCTTGACAAAAGATCCCAATTTCACAGCAGCACTTGCGGCAGCCATCTCAGGAAGAATGTTACACCAAAATCAGACTGAAAAATGGTGAATGTCCATAAAGAAGTTACACATCAAGCATTCTGTAATGTCATAGAACTATTTCTAAGATTAGCTAGGATGTTTATGTAAATACAACAATCGAAAAGTGAGAAAAAAAAAAAATTTGGAACTTGTATTGTTGAATTTCCTCTAACTGAGAGGAATGTATTTTTCAAAGTAGGACTGCAATTTCAGAAGATTAACCACGAGGCAATCCAAGCTCAATTGAGCCATACGCTTTGATCTATACAGTTCCATGAATGAGAATTAGAATCAGATCCTTGGAAGTGTTTTCAGTGGGATTATTTGGTCCTGAGTCTGGGTACTGAGTTTCTGCTCGTCTTATGCTATGAGTCCCTCTCTGTGTTAGTTTTTTTTTTTTTTTTTTTGCAAGTTAACAAAAGTACAATAGTACAATAAAACTAGCAAATTACGTAATTAACCAAGAGCAGTTAGTCCAAACATACTAATTCTTAAACCTACGGGCAATGGCAAGCTCCTGGTCTCAGTCTAATAATTTTTATGATCCTTCCACTTAATTTTGAACTAATTCTGCCAATGTTTGCTTCTCATTTGCTGAAAAACTGCCTTTGTTGTAACACTTACAGATGCTTCAAAGGGCCAACTACATCTATTTTTGAACCATTGAATTAATGTCTCAACCAGTTGAGATAGAGGTTCGAATTCAATATTAATCCTGCCCATGGGGAAAAAAAAGTTAAAGATCAATTGTGAAAACTGAACCTAAATGAATGTGAAAATTGAAGCTGAAGGTTGGCAACCAAACTCTTCCTTTATTTTATTTTATTTTTATAATGGGTTTATAACCACATAAGATTCAATAGGATAAAGAGGTACTGTTTCCTATGTTCAGGAATGGACAGGAGGAATGCCATTGATCAAACAAGAAAACTAATAATATTTCGCAGTATCAATTCTGTAAATAACCAAGTCATTTGAGCTTTCCGAGTCACAGATGCTTGAATCTATTTTTTCATATCTACATTTATTTTTACAGAAAACACTTCCCCAGAATCACTCCACATCATTGAGGTGGAGCCAACAAGAACAGAATTTATTTACAGTACACCAAATACGTAAGATACTAATTCGATGTGAAACTCAATTCATCGATAGTTCTTGCTAGTCCCAAGTGAGTTGTACTTGTAATTTTTCTTCCAGCTTGGATTTATGAGTACCATCTTTTTCATCTGATTTGCCCACGGTCAAACACTCCTTGAATCTGAAGCAACTAATGAGATGGCCATTTGTTAGTCCAGCCACTTGCATAAATGTATGGATGACCGTGGGCCCAACTCTGCGGAACCCCCCCTTAACAAGGTCTTTTTACTCATCATTTCGGCTTTTGGAGTTTGGTGTCTTGACCGGAACCTGGCGAGAGTACCGGAATTGGCTAACTATAGGCTTATGGTTCACAAAGTTCCATATGTACTTGCTGAAAGACCCAAACCCGTCAATTACCTGCATAATATCAAAAACATACAAGAATCTCGTTGAATTATACACAAAATGGAGAATTTTTGCTGCCTCTCCCTCATTTGTTTCTCTGGGGTAGCCATGCAGTTCAAGATTGTTTGTGGATAAAGGCGGTTTTTCAACAGTACTAAGCATTATGCAATAGCTTCCTCACCAAACAAATGATCAATAATTCCTAAAACAACCAAAGCACCTCATATTTAATCTATGGTATAGAATAGTAAAGTTAGATGAACAATAAATGATGGTCTGAACCTTGCACATTTGATTTGCATTGTCAATGATGGCTCGCAGCTTCGCTTCTGATAGTAGAGAGCTGGCTAGGCTTCCTGGTGTGTCTATCTTGTTCTCATTGTATTTTGAAACGGCATCTGGGTCAAAGTCCGAAAAGACCTCCCTGTACTTATACAAGTCATGACAAATAAGCCATAAGTCAAAACCCACAAAAATGCTTAAATGTTTTTGATGCATAACATTGTCAAAAGCTAGTGTGGCAAGCACTAGAATATTCCACTGACCATAAACTCACTACACTAGATATTTCGATTTCATCACATGAAGAGTATGACCAATACCCAAATATATGCCTTTTGTTAAGAATTGCAGGCCATGTAAGTTCAGCCAAAGCACCTGATAGGCTGAGCAATTCAAACAGTATCCTGCAAGTGTCATGAATACTTAAGACTGAGAAAGATATCAGATGCAGTTCAAGTTTGGGATTCAAACCCAGAAGGTAATCTGAACATTTTTTTGAGGTACATACTTGTCATTATGGACTGGGACTCCCCATTCCTCATCATGAAAAGCAGCATGCCGTGGATCTTTTTAACAAACAAAACCTATTAGCACATAGCAATTGGTATTTTAGACGCTAAACATCAACAATTGAAACTAAAAGTGAACACAATATAATGACTGAACCAACTCATTAAAAAAAAAAAGTGTGCATGAAATGAGACTGGAAATATAGAAATCCTCAACTGTCATCTGGATTATGTCAAGTAGTGTTCCACATATTCTCACATCCTAGGTATTGGATCATACTTTAAATATACCATGGCTGACCCGGTACTAATAGTAAGCTTTGCAATGAAGCTGGCTAATAGTTTGTTAGTGCTGATGTAATTGTCGATTAGTATTGATGTAAGTAATTAGTTAGCTGCTGCTATGGTAAAGAGAACCTCACGCATAAATACTTGTAAAGTGACAGAATAGAGGCATGAGAAAATAAGACTACAGCTTTTCTTCTTGAATCTCTCTATTTTTCTTCCTTCCTTATCTCTTTCTAGTTCTTAGAGGAAGACTCCCTTGAAGTAGTCAAGAATGTTTACTGCAATTGGTATCAGAGCAACGATCCAGCCATGGCAGAAGGTACCAGCACCAGATATTTCCAATTATCTGAGATAGTTGCTGGGGTAAAACTGAAACAAGATCAACATCAAAGAGCTATGGAGATCAGAACACAGCAACTTACCCAATTATCTGACGCTGTTAAAGAAATTAGGTCAATTCTACCAACCAAACCCATTAATAGCAATAACAAAGAGGAATCAACGATGACCAATGGAGGTATGGGTTCATTCCCTAAGCAAATAAGATTAGAATTTCCTAGGTTTGATGGGGAAGATCCAACTGGCTGGATCTATAAGGCCACACAATAATTCAAGTACTATGATATCCCCAATCATGAGAGGATTCTCATGGCTTCCTATTACATGGAAGTATCTGCATTAGTGTGGTTCTAGGATGCATAGTTTTGATGGGTGGGAATCTTTCTTAAAGGCACGCTTCACACTAGGCTTGGGCCAAGTGCTAATGATGATCCTATGGAATGCCTTACCAAACTTAAGCAAACTTCAACTGTGTCTAATTACAAAGCTCAGTTTGAGGTTATATCAAATAGAATTAAAGCGTTATTTGAATCACACAGGTTGAGTTGTTTCTTGAGTGGCCTTAGAGATGAAATTAGATTACCTGTAAGAATGCTTAATCCGTCTTCTTTGCATCAAGACTTTGGATTAGCAAAGATCCAAGAGGAGTACTGGATTAGTAGTAGGAGAGGTGCCTTCAAACCAGGAGATACAGGGTGGGCAACAAACCAAACCAACAATACTTGGCCTCCCCAAATCAGACTCCAAACCTAGAGTTTCAATTCATAAAATTAGCCTTGCAATAATATAAGAGGGGAGAAAGAAGGGCTTATGCTATTATTGTGAGGAGAAATGGCATTTAGCTTATAAGTGTAAGACAAGCCCCAAGATTTTCCTCATGGAAATGGTCCATAATGAAGAGAACCAACAAAGAGTACATTTGGAAGAGCTAGAACCAGTAGTGATTGAAGGAAGAATTGAGAAGGAAAGAAAATGCTATGAATTATCTTGAAATATCATTAAATGCTCTCTTGGGAAGCCCAAATCCTGGAACAATGAGGTTAATAGGGTTTATCAAGGGAGTTAGGGTTACCATTCTTCTTGATACTGGCAATAATCATAACTTCATCGATCCCTCTATTATAACCAAAGTTGTCTTAGTGATGCAAGGAGCAGCTATGGAAGTCAAGATTGCAGATGAGTCTGTAATAAGGAGTGAAGGGGTATATAATAGGGTAATAATTAAGATGCAGGGTCACACTTTCAAGGTTGATCTATTTGCTTTACCTATGGAAGGTTATAATGTGGTGTTGGGAATTCATTGGCTAAGTACATCGGGGTTAATTCACTAGGACTTTAAACAACCCAGTATGAATTTCACATATGAGGTTCAGCAAGTTTTGTTGCAAGGTTTGAAATCAATGGGGCCAAGTTTTCAAGAGAGTGAATATTTAAAAAAAAAAAAAATTCACCTAAGAAGGGCCTGGTACTAAAGATTATAGTGTCAGAAATATTTCAACATTCACCTCAACCTAATGTAGCCTTGCAAGAGCTATTGAAACAATTTGCTTTTGTATTTGATACACCAAAAGGGCTACAACCAAATAGAGGACATGAGCATCAAATATTGCTTAAGGAGGGCATTCAACCTATCAGTGTTAGGCCTTACAGGTATCCCTTCTACCAAAAGAATGAGATAGAGAAGATTGTGCAAGAGATGCTGGAAACAGGGGCAATTAGATCTAGCCAAAGTCCATTTTCTTCACCCGTGCTTCTGGTTAGAAAAGTGGATGGCTCTTGGAGGATGTGTATTGACTACAGAGCCCACAACAAAGAAATAGTAAAAGATAAGTTTCTCATCCCTTTTGTTGATGAGCTTTTAGATGAACTATGTGGTGCACAAATATTTTCTAAACTAGATTTGCGGTCTAGTTATCATCAAATTAGAATGAAAGATTCTAACATTCATAAAAATGCATTTAGAACTCATGAGGGACACTAGCTTACCATCCCCAAATTGATGGTCAAATTGATGTGACTAATAAAGGTTTAAAGCATTACTTGAGATGTTATGCAGGGGAGCATTAGCTGAGTTTTGGTACAACACAAAACTTCCATACCTCTACTAAAACTAGCCCTTTTGAGGCCCTCTACGATTATCCTCTTTCCACTTTACAACATTACATTCCTAGTAAACATAAATTAGAGGTAGTGGATGCTCACCTTAAATCCAAAACAGTTGCTCTTGCTTTACTTAAGCAAAATTTGGTTGCAGCCCAAGAGAGAACCAAGTCTCAAGTTGACAAGCATTGGACTGATAGGGAATTTCTGGAAAGAGATTAGCCTTTACTAAAGCTTCTTCCTTACAGAAAAAAGTCCTTGGCCACTAGAGCTAATCTCAAGCTATCGCCAAGGTTTTATGGACCATTCCAAATCCTTAAAAGGGTAGGACAGGTTGCCTATAAATTGGATTTACCCTCTCATTCCAAACTTCACCCTATTTTTCATGTTTTTTGTTTGAAACCTAAACTAGGAGCTCATGTTCAGACCTTACCTAACCTACCACCAGTGGATTCAGATGGTGTTTTATGCCTTGAACCTCAAGCCATTATTCAAAGAAGGATGAAGAAGTTTCATTACAAGGCTGTGATTGAAGTTTTAGTTCATCAGCAGGACACCCCTACAGAAGATGCGACTTGGGAGCTCCTCCATACTCTTCAACAACAATACCCCCACCTTGTGGGCAAGGTGCTTTGAGAGGGAGGTGTGAGAGACCGTGTCCTCAACAAAAGAGAAAGCGTCAACACCTCTCTTTTCGAGTTTTGTTTATTGTGGAGTCTATGAGAGACTGGGGAATTTTGGGTGCTCTCAGAAAAGGGTGTAGGCATCGGCACCTTCCCTTTTCAGGATTCCATGGAGTTGCCACTTATTTTATAAGTAAAATAAGAAAACTATACAAATTACAACATATGCTGAATAATAATCTTCTCATTAATTGGAAACAATTACATTTGGTAGAAATAATTTTACATCGCTTTGATTCCTAGTTACAATCTAATAAAAAAAAAAATACAAAAATTTGTTTCCTAGTTACATTCTACCCAAAATAAAAATAAGACACTAAATCTGCCAACCTAAAATTCTAAGATTCGAGGGCTAGGTTATAGAATGGGAAGGTGTTAGGCACCCACCCTATCCAGATAGAGTCTGGTCTTCTAGACTTTAAATGACATTTTAAATACCCATATTCAAAATGTCAAATGATATACAACAAATGCCATTTCAAATCCTAGACCTAGGGTTACAGTTCTATTTAAGAACCTTAGTAATAGGCCAAGAATGTATTGACCCCTTGTGATAAATTAATTGATTAATTAGCCAAGTTTATTAATTAATCAAATTAACATGCAACGTATGTGGCAGCACAAACAAATCACCAAATAAACTAAGTATGCAGTGAAAATTAAATTGACACAGTGATTTGTTTACGAATGGGGAAAACCTACACAGCAAAAACCCCACCGGGTGATTTTAAGGTCACCACTCTCGAGAATCCACTATTATCAAAACAAGCAGTTACAAGTAAAGGAATCCCAGTACCTTATACCAACCTACAGTTGAACCCTTACCCCAATACCCAATTGGACTTGTTTAGTAGTGACAATCTCTCATTTTCAATGCACGGCTCTCAGTACGTGACTAACCAATTGCGCGGATCCCAGTATGCGACTTGATCACCAACTTGAGAAGGATGTTGGCTGCAAAGTTCTTCAGTTCATCGCACGATGAAGATCATGAAGTTGCTTGGTCACAAAACCCTACGGTGTACAAACACAACAGCTTCTTCAAGAGAAAGAAGAACTAGGGCAAACTAGGTTTCCGGTCACACCTTTCTTCACACTTGTGAAATTGTGCTCTTGTGCAACTGTGAGTCACCTTTTACAGCTCTTAAAATAATCCTTATATATGTTTAGGGTTGTGATAAAAGAAAGCCCAAACATACATTCATAGATTGGATGAAAATCAGCTTGAAAAACTGAATTTCATAAACCTCGATAGATAACCATCTATCGAGCTAGTTGTCAAGCCACGGGTTTCAGCAGCTTTTAAATCTCGATAGATGCTAGCTATCAAGCTAGCTATCGAGTTTTAAAATCCTGCACTTTCTTACTTGATTCTTAGATAGACTTGCACGGTTTTAACACTTGAACTTGAAACATTGTTTCTTGAAGCATGAAACTCATCCTAAATCTATCCAATTACAAGTAGAGTGCGTTTTGTCAAAGGATTAGCCAATTACATAAAATGTTGACATATGTTCCTAACACCAAATCACATGTCCTAACAATTTCCTCCTTTAGCAATCTGTGACAAAACCACAACAAACAAATGAGATATGAGAGAAGCCATAAATCACTTAACTCATATTTACTTGTTGAATACATTAAAATCTATCCTAACACAAACTCTTGAAAAACTTTGCAAGAAGGGAGTTTATGGCAAAAAGACTTTGACAACCTGTATTTCTGAAACACTTTAAACAAAACTCATCCCGACATCTTAGTGTGAAACAGAAATATAAGATTGCATACAATATATAAGAAACATGTGTATTAAGAAAGAAAAGAAACAACACATGTAAAGATAGGTGAAAGAATTGTAATAACAACCTCAAATGTATATATATCAACGAGTGCAAGGTTTGCTATCACAAAGTGATCACAAGATCAAAGGTACATGAATAATGTATCTAAAATAGAGAGAAAAGAAAAAGATACAAAAATCCTCACTACATCCCTCAAAATATGAACACTCCCTTTAACAAAAATCTCCTATACTAACCCTCCCCCTATGAGTATGACTACTCTCATATCCAAAACTACTCCCCCTTTTTGTCACGAGTGACAAAGGGTAAGTATGTCAAGTAGACATCTCGTCATCACTGGGTGAGCTAGCATCCCCATCCTCATCATCGTCATCATTATCGGAGTCGTCATCATCCTCGGATGCCTCTGGAGGAGGAGAGGGAGACTCTACGAAGCCACCAAGGCGAGCCTGCCGTTTGGCAATACGGCCGACATGGGTGTTCACTTGACACAACTAATCACTAAGAGTGTCAAGGTGAGCATCCATGCGCTGAAGCTGTGCCATGATCGCATCAAGAGTCACACCACCCACAGAAGAAGAGGGAGCGGAGGTGGAAGGAGCTGAAGAAGTGGGAGGAGCTACCGTCCCAGATCGCCTCGAACGTAGCTACGCCTCGCTCCGTTTAACGGTAGTGGCGTCTATGGCACACATGACATGGAGGTGGTTGGAAACGGGAAAGGGAACAGAAAAATGGCGTAAAATCCTCGTGATAGCCGAAGGGAAGATGAGCTTATCACGGGTCATCGTATCCCTATATACATCTATAATGGAAAGAATAAAATGAGAGGGAAAATCTATAGTAAGATGCTTTAAAAGGGAAAGCAAAAATCAAGCATGGGGCTCGGTAATGGAGTTATAATGAGATAAAGGATGCAAAACAAAAGTCATAACCATGTTAAGAAACCTAGGACTTTTAGCAAAGGCTGTACAATAAGTGAACTAATGATCACCCCAAACAGAAGGACGCTCACAAAAAGAGGATATAAGCTCGTCTTTAGACACGGTCGTCAGATGATCATAACCGGGGTAGTCAGGATGCGCTACTCTCGGGACATGGAGCACGTCGGATACAATATCCAGAGTGACCACTATGCGCGTACCTCGAATGCGAGTAACAAAGAGAGGTACTGAATAATTAAATCCATGCATGTTGGAGTAGAAATCCTGAATAAGCACGGATGGACAAGTGACCGGGACGTCACACAGTGACTCCCAACCCCTACTGTGAATGATAGTGGGTAGGTCAGTGTTAGAGAAGTCTAACAAAATGACTTGGCATTCCGAATGAACACCTCGTCTAGAAAAGTTCTCCAAAAAGTCCTGTCGAGCTTTAACGGAACCGAACATGAGAGGGAGTAGGATCAAAAGAAATGGATGCCTCGGAATGAAGAGGATTCTAAGATGAAGTAGATTTTCGTTTAAGTGCCATAGAGCAACTAACCGAGAGAGAGAGAGAGAGAGAGAGAGAGAGAGAGAGAGAGAGAGAGAGAGATAATAAAAAAAGTACCAGTACAGTCAATATATAAGAATATAGAGAATGTAAAGTATGTATGCATGAAAATGCATGAGTATGTGATATGCAATAGTAAAAACATCATGGGCTCAGCCCAATCCAATCCTACCAACACACAATCATTTCAACAAAGTAAACACACATCTAAAATGCATGAAGCAGTGTTATAATGCACATGTGATGCAATGCATGATGTTTTAAGATCAAGTGTGCGTTTCAGAAATTTTTTTTTTTTTTTCAGCGTATGAACAGTAAAAGTACTGTTCATGCACTGTGCGGGAGACAAATTTTACTGTTCATGAACTGTTCACGCACTGTTCATGGGACCCACAAACACTTTATTTAGAAAAAAAATTTAAAAATGGGTCCCACGGTACTATTCACACATTTAAAAATTATTTTGTTACAGTGTTTTTCAGTTTTCAGTTTTCAGTTTTTAGCTGTATCCAAACGGACCCCAAATATACAAAACCTATCCCAAAATTTTGCAAAAACCTCTTTGATTTTAAAAATTCCCAAATTTTTCAACAAACCCCAAAAGTTAGGTCACAAAAGATGAAATGCATGAAGAAATGAATGAGAAAGAGTCTTACCAGAGAAAAGAATTGATCTTGAGACTGAAGAACACTTGGGAAAGAGGTTTGGAGTGAGTGAGAGAGGTTTGGGAGGTGAAAAGACATGAAGTAGTCGAGAGAGATCGAGGAAATGAGATATGAAATCACGCGGACCCTATATATAGAATCTCTTAAATCTCAAAAAATCGAGAGGTGTCGAGGTTCATAAATCTCGATAGATGCATCTATCGGGCAGCTATCCAGAGGTATCCACACCAAAAAGAGGCTCGATGGATCGAGGAGCTATCGAGCATCTATCGAGGAGATAGAAACTTTCTCGATGGATCGAGGAGCTATCGAGAAGTTATCAAGATTGCAATAAAAAGAAGCTGAAGAGCTAGATAGATAGCCTAGTTGTCGAGAGGTGTCAAGGAGTTGTCGAGTTTGCTTAAAAACAGTTTTTTCAAGAAGAGAAAAACATAGACATGAATGCAATCAAACAAATAACTCAACCAAGGATCCAAACAACATTTTAATCTCTAAAAAACATCTCTCAACAAGAAAAATGTTAACCACATAGAGCCCAAAACACACACACACACACACACACACACACACACACACTCTAAACAAGTCTAACCAATTTTGTATTTCAAAAACAAGTTAAGATAGTTTAGTGAGCATACATTAACACATGTAAACCTTGTGATGGCCAAATCACATTGTACCTGCACATGTATCAAAAGTAGCAAAGAATATTGCGTGTTATGTGTGAAACAGATCGCAAGATTGCATAAGTGTCTACATGTTATGACGATTTGAGATATGAGAAAATCACTTTAACTCACACACAATTATAACTATTTGATGGGGACTATCACCTTCGAGGTACATTCTATAACTCCCACATTCCTAGAATCCACGCTTGAAATCATATATAAAGCATTTTGATCTTTATGCTTTTTATTTTTCTTTGCATATTTTTCTTTTAAGCAAATCATGCATGGACATATAAGAGAGAGAAAAGAAATACCCAATTACGTTTTGACATTGCACTTTTGCTATGCTGAAGCATATAGATGTCATTTCATGATTGACGGGCAACAGTGGTGAGATGGTTATTTATGCCTTTCTCTTAGGATTTTCTAGTCCTTCCCGTAAAAAAGAGTAATACAAGTGTTAAGTACAAGAGATCACTTAATCTTACTCATCACAAACACGAGCCACAAAGGCTCACTTGCTTAGCTGTGCATGGAGATGCTTATCTAAGCTACAAAAGATACAAAGTTTAGAAAACTTTGTTCCAATGGCCATCCAAGGTACACAAGTACCAATGTACACAAACACACAATGCTTTTGTATTTTTCTGATTTTTCAATTTTTATTTTTATTTTTATAGGAAAAACAAAATAAACCAAAACTGAAAAATAAAAAAAACAAAAACATGTTAAACAAAACAATGCATAAAACTAGAATGACTCAAAATAGTAAAGCAAAAAACACAAGTAATGCAAAACAAAAACACGAAGGGGAGAGAGAGAATAAGTGACAGAATCACTTGGAGCCCTTTTCTTTCCACACCTTGGAAGAACTTTTCCGTTTAGCAAATCCTGATCCGGCAGTGAGGGGGAAGAGTTAAAGCCGTTTAAGTTCGAAAGGATCATGAGGGCTTTGAGAAGGTCTCCAAGAGGAGCAAAAGAGGATGGAAACTGATTCTGGTCTCCTGACGCGATCATGTTGTTGCTCTTTTAAGTGGCTAACCACTTGTAGCAATTAGGTCGAGTATGTCCAGCTACGCCACAGTGATGACATAAATGCTGCTTTTTCTGCTTAGGCTTTTGAGAGTTTTCTTTCTTAGCCCTAGGGTTTTTAATCTCTTTCTTATCAAGCTTAGGGGGTGTTCCTAAGATAGATTTACTATTGTCTATGTTCTCACTAGCTAATTCATTTTTAATATTATTATTCTTAGTTTCAATATTATTAGCAGGAGAAACAAAAAACAATAGTACTAGCAGAAGCAATACTAGGAGAAGAGAAATCATACCCTAAACTGGTTCGATCGGAAACCGATTTCTAAAGATTGAGCATCTCATCGAGCTTAGCGCTTGAAGTCCCTTCTAATTGAGCTCTGACTTGGAACAGTTCTGCCTCAAGCTTCTTGGTCTTCTCAGCTAAGAAATTGTTCTCAAATCTCAGTGCTTTAATAATTTGATTGGCTTTATCAAACTTTGTAGAGATTTCTTCTCGCTCAAGCTCCACATCACTAAGCTTTTTGGTGGCCAACCTATACAACTTCTCATGCTTTTTTGAGACCTTGTATAACTTTGCATAGGCTATGTGGATGTCATCTTGTTCATCAATCTTCTCAAACTTAGACTCCACTAATTCCTCTTCTTTATCCACATCTTTAACAATCCCTTCAGTAGGATTTATAGTGGCAGTGAAGGCATTTAGGATTCCATCATCCTCATTATCGAAGTCATCCTCAGGCTTAGTGTCGCTCAAGGTAGCAGCAAGTGCCTTACTTTTTCCGATGGTCTTGAGATAAGTAGGGCATTTTTGTTTCATGTGACCGAAACCTTGACACCGAAAGCACTTTGGTCCTGAGGGAATAGTGTACTGACCGCCATCCCTAGTATCCTTTTTCCCTTTATCTTGGTTCTTGAACTGTAAGGAACTGGATTGCTTTTGGTCCTTATCAAATCCTTTAGCATTGGCATTCTTCATAAACTTTTTGAACTGCCTCGTGATATAGGATTTCATCTTAGAATCTTCATCGTTTGAAGACTCATCAGTTTCACTGCTCTTGGCTTTCAAAGCCATGCTCTTGCTCTTGCTTGATTTCCCTATCCCTGTCAAACCCAACTCATAGGTCTGCAGATTTCCGACCAGCTCAGTGAAAGGAATTTTGTTGATGTCCTTTGATTCCTCAATCACGATGATCTTGGTATGGAATCTCTCGGGTAGAGATTTGAACACCTTTCTCACAATCTTGGGTTCAGGAATAGTTTCCCCAAGATTAAATGTTGAGTTTACTATGTCTTTGAGCTTGGCATAGAACTCATCAAATGACTTATCCTCCTCCATCTTGATCTCTTCAAAGCTTGTAGTGAGCCTCTGAAGTTTTGAATCCTTAACAGCCTTAGTTCCTTCATAGTTTGTCTAGAGAATGGTCCATGCTTCCTTAGCAGTTTCAATGGAGGATATCTTCTTGAATTTCTCATTAGTGACTGCACTGAATAGAGCATTCAGTGCCCTGCTGTTAAAGTTTGTCGCCTTGATCTTAGCATCATCCCAGTCAGTCGGCGCTTCCGTAGGCTTGGTCTAGCCTATCTCCACAGCTTGCCACACTTTCTCATCTAAAGACTGCAGGAAAGCTCTCATGCATACTTTCCAGTATGCATAGTTAGTGCCATCAAATAAAGGAGGTATAATAAGAGACTGCCTCTATTCATGACAAAGAGGGTCAATGGATCACACAGCAAAGATTAACCCTAATCGGAGTGTGCCCGCTCTGATACCACTTGATAGGCCAAGAATGTATTGACCCCTTGTAATAAATTAATTGATTAATTAGCTAAATTTATTAATTAATCAAATTAACATGCAATGTACGTGGAAGCACAAACAAATCACCAAATAAACTAAGTATGCAGTGGAAATTAAATTGACACGGTGGTTTGTTTAAGAATGGGGAAAACCTATACGACAAAAATCCCATCGGGTGATTTTAAGGTCACCACTCCTGAGAATCTACTATTATCAAAACAAGCGGTTACAAGTAAAGGAATCCCAGTACCTTATACCAACCTACAGTTGAACCCTTACCCCAATACCTAATTGGACTTGTTCTGTAATGACAATTTCTCCTTTTCAATGCACGGCTCCCAGTACGTGACTAACCAATTGCACGGATCCCAGTATGCGACTTGATCACCAACTTGAGAAGGATGTTGGCTACAAAGTTCTTCAGTTCATCACACGATGAAGATCATGAAGTTTCTTGGTTACAAAACCCTACGGTGTATAAACATAGCAGCTTCTTCAAGAGAAAGAAGAACTAGGGAAAACTAGGTTTCTGGTCACACCTTTCTTCACACTTGTGAAATTGTGCTCTTGTGCAATTGTGCGTCACCTTTTACACCTATCGAGCTAGCTGTCAAGCCACAGGATTTAGCAACTTTTATCCCTCGATTGATGCTAGCTATCGAACTTTAAAATCTTGCACTTTCTCACTTAATTCTTGGACAGACTTGCATGGCTTTAACACTTAAACTTGAAACCTTGTTTCTTGAAGCATTAAACTCATCCTAAATCTACCCAATTACAAGTAGAGTGCGTTTTGTCAAAGGATTAGTCAATTACATAAAATGTTGACATATGTTTCTAACACCAAATCACATATGTCCAAACACTTAGATTTGCAAATTGTTTTGTGTAAAAAAAAGTTTGATGAGAATGCTTGATGAAAATTTAAATATGAGTTTTTGTAAAAGAAAAAGAATGAATTTTCAATAAAAAATTAGATTTGGTTTGGATTTTTGAAATGTGAGAGAAAAATGGATTTTTATTTTGAAAATACCAATTTTTTTAATGAAAAATGCAGATTTGGTTTTTACTTAAAAAAAAAAAAAAAAAAAAAAACAGGTTAGATTTTTATTTTGAAAAATATAGAGCAGATTTTATAAAAAATACAAATCAGATTTTTTATTGAAAATAGACTAGATTTTTATTTTGAAAACTGCAAAACAGATTTTTTCTTAAAAAACAGACCGAATTTTATAAACAAAATATAGATAAGATTTTATAAACAAAATATAGATCAGATTTTATAAACAAAATATAGATCATATTTTATTTTTTGAAAATCATGGAGAAAACTACAGATCCGGTTTTAGTTTGAAAAAGAAACACGGAGAATAATGCAGATCTGATTTTAGTTTTGAAGAAGAGAAGCATGGAGAAAAAAAAATGCAGATTTGATTTTAGTTTTGAAAAACATGGAGAAAAAATTGTAAATCTAAAATCTTAAGAAGAGATTCAACCATAGATCTAGGCATGTTCATCAACTAATCATGTGAATTTTTTGAAAGCGAGAAGAGAGCATGCAATAACATATGACAAACATGGTTATCTAAACACAAGAAACAACATCACATTCATGGAAAATAAAGCATATATGAAAGCATGTTCTTGGAATTAAAATAAAATCATGTTAGGGAAAGTAAAGTTAGAATCGTACCTGCATGGACGTATTCCAAGAGCAGAGAACTATCCTAGAGATCAAAGAGAATGAATTTCTAAGGATTTAAGTGACGCCACTTAACAGAAAAGAAATTCCTAAAACAAAGTTTCCAAAATTTCTTCAACGTAAGGGGAGAAAGAGGTCAAAAAGGGGTCCTAATTTCTGATTTTATTTCCCTATTTATAAAGGTTTGGTGCTTAAAAAATAAGCTAGGTTGGATCAGATACGAATTAGGTCGAATTCTTATCCCTAAAAATTTGAAATGGATGCGTTTTATCTTGATCAGAACATTTCCAAGTCAGGCCTTGAAGTTGTGCCAATCGACACTAGTGAAGTGTCGAGCCAATTCCCAACTTTGGTTCGATCTGGACTCTTTTTTAGGGATTTTCTGAGTCGGGAATTGTACCTGGACGTATTTCGAACTCATATTCTAAAATAAATCCCTTTTATTTTGATAATCAGGTCCTTAAAACAATAATTATCTGATAGATAAATATTCTATAAAGACTTAATTATCAACAATTCCCTTGTTATCTGATTATCCATTTTATTCCTATGCAACCAAGCTTATTTCTGATAAAAACCAACAACCAATCACACAATTATTTAATTAATTTTAATTTTTTGACCAATCAGAATTAATTTCAATTAATCACACGTGATCGACTTCACCCTCATACAATGCATGTAGACTGTGAAAACTTGATCTTTTAATATCTTTCAATCTGATGGTCTGATTTGGGAATCGGGCATACCGTCACGACCGTTAGAATCTCAAAATCATTGTTATGATATGTAATGAATGATTTAATACATGTAATGCAACTATGATTTTTGGGTATTTGAAATGGTCATTTTAGTAATCTTCCAAAACTAAATTATGGGTGCAAAATCGGGTGTCTACAGAATGCCCCTTATTGACAAAGCTTGAAAAGCGAATGTCAATGTAAAACAAAGATACTGATTTTAGCAACCATAATTTAATCGAGGTTGACTTTTTCAAAGATTTCCTAGCCCTAAAACCTAGAGCCTTTAGGTGTAGAACTAGTGTTTTATTGCTTTACAAAAAAAAAGAAAAAAAGAAAAAAAGAAGAAGAGAACAATGGACATCTAATCTACTTGATAATTGATGAACCTGGATAAAATCTTGAATTCTAATGAGGCAATTGAGAAATATATTCGCTCGATTTGGAGTGAGATGACCAAGAACTATATTCGCCCAATTTGAAATAAGGTAACCAGGAACTGTATTTGCCCGATTTGGCAGTAGACTAAGAACTATATTCGCACAATTTGAAGTAAGATAACTAGGAATTGTATTCGCCCGATCTAAAAATCTGGAGGTGACTGAGCATTATATTTGGCTTAATCTAAAAATATGGAGGCGACTGAGAACTATATTCGGCTCTGTTTGAAAATTTGGAGGTGACTAAGAACTATATTTGGCTTTGTTTGAAAATCTGGAAGGGACTGAGAACTATATTCTGCCAAATTTGAAAATCTGGAGGTGACTGAGAACTATATTCAGTTCAATCTGTAAATCTGGAGGCGACTGAGAACTATATTCGGCTTAATTTAAAAATTTGGAGGCAACTGAGAACTATATTCGGCTCAGTCTAAAAATTTGTAAGCGACTGAGAACTATATTCGGCTCAATCTGAAAATCTAGAGGCGACTGAGAACTATATTCAACTCAATCTAAAAATCTAGAGGCAATTGAGAACTATATTCGGGCTCAATCTAAAAATCTGGAGGCGACTAAGAACTATATTCGGCTCGGTTTGAAACTCTGCAAAAAAAACCAAATTAGAATTTTGATGACTGAGACTTTATCCGTTCAACTTAGGGAATTTTTCGTTCTCATTTGTTTCACTTGATCAATTTTATCCTAGTGAAATTTTTTTCTCTTCTTGTTTTTTTTTTTTTTTTTTTTTTTTTTTTTTTTTTTTTTTTTTTTTTTTCTTTCCCTTTCTTATTTACTTCTCTCTTTTTCCTTTTTTTATTACTTCAAAACTTGTGTCGTTTGTTTGACAATTTTCTCTTCCTTCCTTCTTTTTTTCTCTTTTTCCAACAAAATTAATGCCATAGATGTTGAAAACCTTTCTAAAAAATTTTAGAAACCATTTTTTCTTCATTTTTTCTTCATTTAAATTTTCTCATTTCATTCACCCTCTTTTTTTTTTCTTTTTTTTTTTCATCATTTTTTTTTTTCACTCATTTTTTTATTTCATCCATTTTCCAATTTTTTTTTTCTCTTTTTTGTTTTTTTCTTTTTTTTGGATGAGTTAACGCAAGTTTGATTGAGTTAAATTAGTCAAACTTGAGTTGACTTAGCAACATCATATGAAAAGAGAAAGGGCGGGGGGGGGGGGGGGGAGGGGGCGAAATTTTGGCCGCCTTTTACTTTTTGCTCCTTCATCTTTTTTTTTTTCCGCTTCTTCTTCTTATTTCTTCCTCTTCCTCTTCCTCCATTGTTACTATTCCAAGCTCCATTCCTCTTGCATTTTCTCTTTTCCCACGCCATTTATTGCTTAGAAAATCACTTCTCCAAGCTTCTAAACTTGATTTCTACCATCCCTTTAAATATTTCTTCAGATCCTTAAGTTTTTGAGCATCTTTGCAAAATCCATTTTTGAAACCCATTTTCAAACCTTCATCTTTGCATCCTAGGGCAAAACCCATTTTTGAAACCCATAATGAAGAGGGACTCCTTCAAGACCCAAGCACCCATGCTTCACACTCACCCAAAAAAGATTTCAAGGTGAGCTCATTTTTTGTTGTTGTTGTTGTTGTTGTTGGTAAATTTGTTGATTTCTTATTTGGTTGAGAACTTTATGGTGGGGCATTGTCATTTTGTTGTTGTTTGCTCTTGTGGGAATTTTTGGATATTGCATGATTTGGATGGAAATCATTGTGTGGTCATGTTGATTTTTGAGACATTTTTGAATTGTTGAGTTGTTTGATATTGTCAAGTTTAGACAATGTTGATGATTTATGGAGCTTTGCATTGTATGTAGCTTTGGGAATTGATGGATGAATTTTGACTTGATTTTTTTTTTTTTTTTTTGGGTTTTCAATGGGTATGAAATTATGAGAATTTGATGTGTAGACATGATTGAGTAAACTCATTTTTGATGGGTATGGAAATTTTATTGGGATGTGTAGGCATTATTTTTCATGGGTATGAAATTTTTTCCTTTGGGTATGGAAAGAAATTTTTCTTTGGGTATTATTTTTCATGGGTATGGAATTTTCTTTGGGTATTATTTTTCATGGGTATGGAATTTTCTTGTGGGTATTATTTTTCATGGGTATATGTTTGAGTAATTGTTGAATGATTTTATGGGGATGAAGGATTTTTTTTGGGTTGATTGGGGTATTGTTAGGGTGTTGTAGAATTTAAATTGGTGAAATGGCATTTGGGCGCGGCTAATTTTTGTGAGGGGCATCTATATTTGTTCATTGGGAGTTTGATGTAGTATTTTTGTGAATATCATGATGATTGGCTAAGCTTTGTTTTGTTGTTTGTTGTTTGTTTGTATGTTTTTTTTTGTTTTGTTTTTTGTTTTGTTTTGTTTTTGTTTTTTTTTTTTTTTTCGTCTTTGTTGTTTGTTTATATTTATCATGTGGGGTATCCTTGTTAATTGTAGAATCTCAAGAGCTGGGGTAATCTATAGTTGCTGAAGCACATGTGGGCGGCGTTATCCCCAAATATTAGAAATGTCATCAATGAAGCGGGCTTCCAAACCTTTTTCCAAGCTCTTTTGGATTATGACACCACTAAATATAAGGATCTTCAACTACTTGTCGCATTGTCTGAACGATTCTGGGATACCACTTGTACCTTTCATTTTTCGGGCATTGGCGAGGTGATGTTGACACCATTTGATTTCTCAGCCATTACTGGCTTAAAATTGGGCAGTGAGAGAATTGAAGGTAATGATTCCATTTCACAAGTGGAGATTAGGAGTCTTTGGGGTGTGATCCCTCCACGAATTAGGAGTAAAAATGTGCCCTTGATGTGGTTGTATTCCAATATTGACAAGTGTGAGACCGTGGCAACTGGCACCTAAATGTTTATGCTCCTTTTCATTGGAACTGTCTTGTGTCTTGACTTATGGAGCACGGTGAGTTTACATTACTTGTGGAGTTTGAGGGATATTAGTCGGATAAAAAATTATGATTGGGGTGGCTTGGCTTATGTGACCCTCTTGCATTTTATGACTTAGCTTTCGTGGCGTAGTCTTTCAAGCTTAGGAGGTGTGCCATTTGTTTGGCAGGTGAGATTTAAATTCTTCGTTGGGTGTATTTTGCAAAAGTTATTTGTGTTGTTATGTTGTTGTTGATGTGTGTTGATTTTTTCTTCAGGCTGGATGTATGAATATTTTGGTGTTGGTCCGCAACTTTTGGAAGATGTTGATGATATATTTCCAAGGATTGTTCACTGGCTGCCTAAGTATCGTCTATCAGAGCCCCTTAAGCATTCTTTACAAGCTTGGCTGATGGTGATTGACAGCTTAGATGCCGATGAGGTGAGTTTTTTCTTGTTTTGGTTGCTTTGTTGTTTTGTTTTTTCTTCATGTTTGGGTATGGCTTCTTTTCATTTTGGGTTCTTTGTGATGTTCAGATGTCATTAAATCCTTGGCTTGGATATGAGGAGCATGATGAGTGTGCATGGGCTCAAGAGTTGAAAAATCGTCAAGTGCTATTTGAATGTGGCCATGGGAGGTATTGGTATCTTGGTGATCGGGTAGTGGCTCAGGTTCAACACATGTACCCTCCTAAAATGATTCCTGCCCATCCTTGTCCTTCTATCCAGCTGGCAGTCCTTCTGACGAATGAAAAAATTGCTTATGCTCGGATTGGCTGCACCGTTCCTAGGATACTAGGAGACTATCTTGAATTTGTCCTGGCTCACTTACAGGGTCGCTTAGTTGACAATTCTGGAGCATCGGTGACTTTCTTTCTTTTCCAAATCAATTTGCATCATGACTCGCATCACCATCTTTCATTTTCTTTGTTTTACCCTTTGTGAAAATGCCTGAATGTTGCATTTTTAGGCTTCATCTTTTGGAGTTGAAAGTCCTCCTCCTAGCAATGCTGGTGGTCCTTCTAGTTCTTTTGTGGAGACATATCCCCATTTCCCGACATGGCAATATGAGATCATGAATTCTGATGGATCTTTCAGCTCTATGGATCTATACCGGCCGGAGTATACCCCGAATGTCCCTTGGACTAGCTCGGTACCTTTCCAAATCCTTTTGTCTCCTGTCTCATTCTTTGTCTATTCAGTTGTTTCTGAACTTGTGGCCTTATGCTTTAGGTGGGTGTTGATCTTGTGGAAGAAAGCATGTGGATGATTGAAGGCTTGCAGCCGGTGGCACGCACGCAGTCTTCCCAATATATGCTTAATGAAGTGAATTGGGTAAAGGATGACACTCCCTTACTGATTTTTTGCTTGAAATACATAGTAATGAACTTACACCTGTCTTTGACGATTTTGCAGAGCAATCAAATGGCGAATGCAGAGGCCAACACAGGATCCTTGGAAGAAAGAATCAGAAACCTTGAATTTTAGAACAGGCAACAAGAATCTCAGTTTTATGCAAGTCAAGAGTGAGAAGGAGACATAGAGGGTGGTTCTTCTAGGGGTGGGTCTAGAAGATCTTCCCAAAGCTGGACTCGAAGTACAAATGACGCTTGACTTGTATTTTAATTTTCCTGCAAGAGACAAAATATTCCTTAGTTAGACAATTTGTATTAATTTCCACTTTTAGCTCCTTGTCCTTAGATGACTTTAGCCTTGCTAGAATTTAGATGAGACAAGTTTAGAATTCACCTGATGAAGGTTTGTAGTGTATAATTTGAACTTATTTGACCACTTTTGATATGATTGTGCTTACTTGAATGAGGCATTGTCGAATGCTCCTAGTTTGAAAATTTATGCATGGTTATTTTTTAGAAAAACAAAGTTTTTTTTTTTTTTGAAAAAGAGATGATTGATTTGGTTTGTTTCAGAGAAGAGGATAAGGCATGGCCAAATGCCCCTAGTTTGAAAACTTATGCATAATTTTGAAAAATTTTGAGTTGGCTAATTTCCTCTTCTTCTTTTTTTGAAACAAATGATGATGATGATGATGATGATTTTTTGAAAAATGGGTGAGGCGTGGCTAAATGCCCTAGTTTGAGAATCAATATGAACTTCTGAGGAATTTTATTACATAACTCCCTTACGGAGTGAAAAATGGAGCTAAAACAAACCAAAAACATGCCCCAAAACACTAATTAAGCCAAAACACTTGCGGGGGGACTGGGTGCCAATCGGCCTTGGGGAGTGCCGATTGGTACACCCAATCTTGCCCTGACTTTTCGCATTTTTTGGTGCTTTTTCCTTATTTTTTTGTTCTTTGAAAAATATTTTTATCCATTCTGGACTATGAAACACTTTCCCAGTCAGCTTCAAAGTCTCTAAGCTTATTTAAACATGGTTAGAGACTAGGAAAACCTATCTTAGCATTAAACATGCAAACAAATTTCTGCATCAAAGCGCTCAAAAACAGCAATCATATACAACAATTATTCATGGCCAATAATCAAAATCCTCCTCATTCAATCACACATGATATCAATAGATGGGTTTGTAGCTTCGATTTTGTCACCAAGACCAATTTCACTGCCTACAAGCTAGAGGGGATCAAGGCTCTAAGGAATGTTAAGACCAAGTGGGATTTTCTTCGTGCCGTCGTGAAGTTTTGGGATATTGAAGACCATGTATTCCAGTTTAACACTGCTATTTTGTGTTATGAGCCTGGCAAAAAATTGTAGCAGTTTCTTGTGATCCCCAACATAGGGAGATTTTATTTGATGCCCTAGGCCTTTTTACTTCAGTTACCAGTAGCATGATTGAAGGCCACATGGTGAATCTTCATTCAGTTGTCATAAGTCTTATTGATAAACGTACTCATGGTATGTCTGACAACATGCAGAAAATTTTTGGTTTAGCTCTTTGCTTTATGGGAGAATTCTTACTTTGCTTTGGAAGACTTGGTTTTTTAGATGCTCGAGACATAGGTATTGTGAGTCAAGTTAGGGATGGTGATAATCCTGCTTCTCTGATCTTGGCAGAAACTCTTTTAGGGCTAGAATCTGTATTTCTTGGTGGAGAATCACAACAATTCCTCGAGAGTCCCTTGACTTTGTAGATATGGTTGATGGAAAGACTGGACATGATAGCTACACCCACTGTTGCCAATTATGGTCCTAATAATTTCCCTAGCAAGGCTGTCCTCAAGACCAAGTGTCAGACAGAAAGCGATTAGGTGAAATTTTTGGATAAGAAATCTGATAGGCCAAAAACATATTGACCCTTTGTGATGAATTAATTGATTAATTAACCAAGTTTATTAATTAATCAAATTAACATACAAACGCGTGGTAGCACAAACAAATCACCAATTAAACTAAGTGTAGTGGAAATTAAATTGACACAGTGATTTGTTTACGAATGGGGAAAACCAATACGGCAAAAACCCCACCGGGTGATTTTCAGGTCACCACTCCCGAAATTCCACTATTATCACAACAAGCGGTTACAAGTAAAGGAATTCCAGTATCTTATACCAACCTATAGTTGAACCCTTACCCCAATACCCAATTGGACTTGTTTAGTAGTGACAATTTCTCCTTTTGATGCACGACTTTTAGTACGTGACTAACCAATTACGCGGATCCCAATACGCGACTTCAATCACCAACTAGAGAAAGTTGTTGGCTGCAAAGTTCTTCAGTTCATCCCAATGATGAAGATCAAGAAGATGCTTGGTCACAAAACCCTACGGTGCATAAACACAGCAACTTCTTCACAAGAACGATGAACTAGGGCAAAACTGTGTCTCCGGTCACAAATTGCTTGAACAAACTTTGCCCAACACTTGTGCAACTTGTGTCCTCTTTGACGGCCCTTAAAACAATCCTTTTATATTTCTAGGGTTGTGAGAAAAGAAAGCCCAAACACATAATCACGGATTAGAGTCAAAACAGAACTGAAATTCTGGTTTTTCATAAACCTTGAATGATGCCTATCTGTCGAGCTGCTATTGAGCAGCTGTCGAGCCACGGGGCTGGAACAGCTTTTCAAGCTCGATAGATGGCTAGCTGTCGAGCTTTAATGACAGGCACTTTTCAGACTTAATCTTGGATAGACTTGCATGGCTTAAACACTTGATCTTGAAACACAGTTTCTTGAAGTATTAAACACATCCTAAATCTACCCAAATACAAGTAAAGTGCGTTTTGTCAAAGGATTAGCCAATTACATAAAATAGTGACATATGTTCCTAACAAGTGAATCACATATGTCCTAACAATCTCCCTTTTTGGCAATCCGTGACAAAACCACAACAAACAAATGAGATATGAGAGAAGTCATAAATCACTTAACTCATATTCACTTGTTGAATACAATAAAATCTATCCTAACACAAAATCTTGAAAAATTTTGCAAGGAGAGAGTTTATGGCAAGTAGACTTTGACAACTTGTATTTCTGAAACACTTTAAACAAAACTCATCAAGGCATCTTTGCATGAAACAAAAATAATAGATTGCATACCAGTAATAAGAAGCATGTGCATAAAGAGATAAAAGAAACAACACATGTAAGGGTAGTTGAAAGAAATATACATCAACATCTATAAAGAAGATAAGTACAATGTATGTCAATAATGGTCACAAGACCCATGTACAAGAATAAATGTATCTAAAGTAGAGAAAAGAAAAAGATACAAATAATCCTCACTACATCCCTCAGATATCAACACTCCCCTAACAAAAATGTCCTATACTAACAAAAATGTCCTATACTAACTCTCCCCCTAAGAATGACTACTCTCATATTCAAAACTACTTCCCCTTTTTGTTATGAGTGACAAAGGGTAAGAGTGTCAAGCAGACATCTCATCGGTAGAGCTAGCATCTCTATCATCATCATCATCATCAGAAGCATCATCATCCTCAGCGTCAGAATCAGAAGCCACTGGAGGAGTTGAAGGAGAAGCCTCAAGAGCGAAGTCACCCATGATCGCCTACCGTTGTGCGATACGGCCAACACGAATGTTCATCTGATACAGCTTTGTAGAGAGTGTATCAAGGCAAGCATCCATGTGCTGAAGCTGTGCCATGATGTCTCCGAGTGATACATCACTCGTAGAAGAGGAGGGAGTAGATGTGGATGGAGCAGATCGAAATGGAGCCGAACGGGAGGGAGGAGTTGCTGACCCAGACTGCCTCGACCTAAACTGCACCTCGCTACGTTTAACGATAGCATAGTCTATGGCACACATGAAAGTGAAATGGTCAGACGCTGGAAAGGGAATAGAAAAATGGCGTAAGATCCTCGTGATAGCCGAAGGAAAGATAAGCTTATCACGGGATGCCGAATCCCTATAGACATCTAGAATAGACAGAATAAAGTATGAAGGAAAATCTATGGTAAAATGCTCAAGAAGGGACAACAAAATCGAGCACGAGGCTCTGTGATAGAGTTATAGTGAGAAAGAGGGTGAAGAACGAATGTCATAACCATGTTCAAAAAACCGAGGACCTTTTACAAAGTCCAAACAGTAAGTAAACCAACGCTCACCCCAATCAGAAAAGTCCCAAGCAATTCAAATATATCAAAATATATTGAAAAGAGAGTACATATGCATGGGAAATGCATGAACATGTGACATGCAATATAAAAAGTATCATGGTCAGCCCAATCCAATCCTACCAGCACACAATCAATTTGCACACATCTAAATGCATGATAATACTGTTATAATGCTTATGTGATGCAATGTATGAGATTTTAAACTCATTTAAGCAAAACACCTATCCCAAAATTTCAAAAAAAACTCATCAATTTTGAAAAACCCCAAAATTTTTCAAAAACCCTAAAACCAAGGTTTCAAAACATGAAATGCATGAAAATGAGAGAAAAGAAACTTACCAAGTGAAGAAAAAAACTTGAGAAAGCTTGAAAATCGCTTCAAAAGAGGTTTGGAGTGAGAGAGAGTGTTTAGGGAGGTGAAAGGACGGTTTTGTCGAGAGAGAGATCGAGAAAAGTGAGAATCGGATTGCGTTGGACCTTTATATAGAAGGTCAGTAAATCTCGACAGATAGAGGTGTCGAGAGGTGTCGAGACATCTGTCGAGAAAGGTGTCGAGAGTTTAAAGCGTCGACAGATGCAGCTGTCGAGGATCTGTTGAGGGACAAATCAACAAAAGGCTAAAGGAAGCTCGATCGATCCACCAGCTGTCAAGAAGCTGTCGAGGATCTAGAAGAAATCTCGATCGATTCACCTAGCTGTCGAGAAGCTATCGAGATTGTGATAAGGGAAGGTGAAAAGCTCGATAGATAGCTAGGTGTAGAGGAGGTGTCGAGATTGCTTAAAAATAGTTTTTCAAGAAGGGAAAAACACAGATATGAATGCAATCAAGCATGCAACTCAACCAAGGATCCAAACAGCATTTTAAGTTCTCAAAATCATCTCTCAACAACAATTTTAAGCACATAGATCCCAAACACACACACACACACACACACACACACACACACACACATACACACACACACACACACACACACACACACACACACACACACACACACACACACACACACACACACACACACACACTAAACAGGTCTAACTAATTCTATATTTCAAAAATAAGTTAAGACAGTTTAGTGAGCATACATTAACACATGTAAACCTTGTGATGGCCAAATCACATTGTACCTGCATTTGTATCAGGAGTAGCAAAGAATATTGCGTGTTGTATGTGAAAAACATCGCAAGATTGCATAAGTGTATACATGTTATGACAATTTGAGATATGAGAAAATCACTTTAACTCACACATAATCATAACTGTTTGATGGGGACTATCACCTTCGAGGTACATCCTATAACTCCCACATCTCCTAGAATACACGCTTGCAATCATATTTAAAGCATTTTGATCTTTTTGCTTTTTATTTTTTCTTTGCATATTTTTCTTTTTAAGCAAATCATGCATGGGCATATAAGAGAGAGAAAAGAAATACCCAATGATGTTAAGCATTTGACATTCCAATTTTGCTATGTCGAAGTACCAAAATGTCATTGACATTGCACTTTTGCTATGCCAAAGCATACAGATGTCATTTCATGATTGGCGGGCAACAGTGGTGAGATGGTTATTTATGCCTTTCTCTTAGGATTTTCTAGTCCATCCCGTCAAAAAGAGTGATACGAGTGTTAAGTACAAGAGATTACTTAATCTTACTCATCACAAACAAGAGCCACAAAGCTCACTTGCTTAGTTGTGCATAGAGATGCTCATCTAAGTTACAAGAGATACAAAGTTTGGAAAACTTTGTTTCAATGGCTATCCAAGGTACACAAGTACCAATGTACACAAAACACACTGTTTTTGTATTTTTCTTATTTTTCAATTTTATTTATTTATTTTTATATCAAAAACAAAATAAACAAAATTGAAAACAAACAAAAACATGTTGAACAAAGCAAAGTATAAAAACTAGACTGACTCAAAATAAAAGCAAAACACACAAGTTATGCAAAAACAAAAACACAAAGAGAGAGAAGAAAGTGATAGAATCACTTGGAACTATTTTCCTTCCACACCTTGGAAGAACTTTTCCTTTGATTAAACCCTTGAATCGGCGGTGAAGGGGAAGAATTGAAACCGTTCAAGTTCGAAAGGAACATGAGGAGTTTGAGAAGATCTTCAAGGGGAGCAAGAAAGGATTGAAGCTGATTCTGGCTTCTAGATGCTATCATGCCGTTGCTCTGTTGAGTGGCTAACCACTTATAGCAATTTGGTCAAGTATGACTGGCAACTCCACAATGATGACAGAGATGCTGCTTCTTTTGTTTAGACTTTTGAGAGTTAGCCTTCTTAGCCCTAGGGTTTTTAGCTTCCTTCTTATCTTGCTTAGAGGGTGCTCCTAAGATAGATTTACCCTTGTCTATGTTTTCACTAGCTAAATAAGTTTTAACTTTATTGTTCTTAATTTCAACATTATTACTAGGAGGAACAAAAACAGTATTACTAGTAGAAGTAATATTAGAAGAAGAGAAACCATACCCTAACCTGTTCGATCAGAAGCAGATTTTTGAACACTAAGCATCTCATCAAGCTTTGCACTTGAAGTCCTCTCCAATTGAGCTCTGACTTGAAACGGCTCCGCTTCAAGTTTCTTGGTCTTCTCAGCCAAGAAATTATTTTCAAACCTCAATGCTTCAATAGTCTGATTACCTTCATCAAACTTTGTGGAAAGCTCTTCACGATCAAGTTCCGCATCACTGAGCTTTTTGGTGGCCAGCCTATAAAGTTTCTTAGGTTTCTCAGAAAGCTTGTATAGTTTCTCATAGGCTGTATGGATATTATCTTGATCATCCATCTTCTCAAACTTGGACTCCACCAATTCCTCTTCTTCATCCACATCTTCAACTATCCCCTCAGTAGGATTGACAGTGATAGTAAAGGCATTCAGGATTCCGCCATCCTCATTGTTGGAATCATCCTCAGGCTAGGTGTCGCTCAAAGTAGCAGCAAGTGCCTTGCTCTTCCCAATGCTCTTGAGATATGTAGGACACTCTTGTTTCATGTGACCGAAGCCTTGACACCTAAAGCACTTAGGTCCTGCGGGAACAGTGTACTGACCGCCATCCCTAGCATCCTTCTTCCCTTTGTCTTGACTCTTGAACTGAGAAAAACTGGATTGCCTACGGTCCTTGTCGAAGCCCTTCCCATTGGCATTCTTCATGAACTTCTTGAATTGCCTGGTGATGTAGGACTTCATCTTAGAATCTTCATCGTCTGAAGACTCATCCGTGTCACTGCTCTTGGCCTTCAAGACCATGCTCTTACTCTTGCTCTTGCCCTACTTACCAATCCTCATTAACCCTAGCTCGTAAGTCTGTAGATTACCAACCAGCTCTCTTACAGGAATCTTGTCAATGTCTTTTGATTTCTCGAATTCTGTAATCTTGGCATGGAATCTCTCAGGTAAAGATCTGAGCACCTTTCTCACAATCTTGGGTTCAGGAATGGTTTCCCCAAGATTGAAAATTGAGTTCACTATGTCCTTGAGCTTGGCATAGAACTCATCGAACGACTTATACTCCTCCATCTTAATCTCTTTAAAGCTTGTAGTGAGCCTCTGAAGCTTTGAATCCTTGACAGCCTTAGTTCCTTCATAGGTTGTCTGGAGGATGGTCTATACTTCCTTTGCAGTTTCAGTGGAGGATGTCTTTTTGAATTCCTCATTAGTGACTGCAAAGAACAAAGCATTCAATGCCCTGCTGTTGAAGTTTGCCGCCTTGATCTTGGCTTCATCCCAATTGGCCGGCACTTCCTTTGGCTTGGTCTAGCCTATCTCAACAGCTTGCCACACCTTCTCATCTAGAGACTGTAAGAAAGCTCTCATGCGTACTTTCTAGTATGCATAGTTAGTGCTATCAAATAAAGGAGGTATGATTAAAGACTTTCCTCTATCCATGACAAACAGGGGTCAATGGATCAACACAACAAAGATTAAAACCTAATCAGAGTGTGCCTGCTCTGATACCACTTAATAGGCCAAAAATGTATTGACCCCTTGTGATGAATTAATTGATTAATTAGCCAAGTTTATTAATTAATCAAATTAACATGCAAACGCGTGGTAGCACAAACAAATCACCAATTAAACTAAATGCAGTGGAAATTAAATTGACATGGTGATTTGTTTACGAATGGGGAAAACCAACATGGCAAAAACTCCACCAGGTGATTTTCAGGTTACCACTCTCGAAATTCCACTATTATCACAACAAGTGGTTACAACTAAAGGAATCCTAGTATCTTATACCAACCTACGGTTGAACCCTTACCCCAATACCCAATTGGACTTGTTTTGTAGTGACAATTTCTCCTTTTGATGCACGGCTCCCAGTACATGACCAACCAATTGCAGGGATCCCAGTACGCGATTTCAATCACTAACTAGAAAAGGTTGTTGGCTACAAAGTTCTTCAGTTCATCCCAATGATGAAGATCAAGAAGATGCTTGGTCACAAAACCCTATGGTGCACAAACACAGCAACTTCTTCACAAGAATGATGAACTAGGGCAAAACTGTGTCTCCGGTCACAACTTGCTTGGAAAAACTTTGCTCAACACTTGTGCAACTTGTATCCTCTTTGACGGCCCTTAAAATAATCCTTTTATATGTCTAGGGTTGCGAGAAAAGAAAGCCCAAACACATAATCACGGATTAGAGTCAAAACAGAACTGAAATTATGTTTTTACATAAACCTCGACAGATGCCTATTTGTCGAGCTGCTGTTGAGCAGTTGTCGAGCCACGGGGCTGGAACAGCTCTTCAAGCTCGATAGATGGCTAACTGTTGAGCTAGTTGTCGAGCTTTAATGACAGACACTTTTCAGACTTGAATCTTGGATAGACTTGCATGGCTTCAACACTTGATCTTGAAACACAGTTTCTTGAAGTATTAAACACATCCTAAATCTACCCAAATACAAGTAAAGTGCGTTTTCTCAAAGGATTAGCCAATTACATAAAATAGTGACATATGTTCCTAACAAGTGAATCACATATGTCCTAACAAAATCCAAGATCTCAATTCGATGGGATTGTTATTAGTGGAAGTGACCATCCCTTCTATTGCAATCTCCGAGATCAAATCATATCTTCTTGGTTGGCTTAAGGATAGCGACTTTCTATAAGGCTACTCTTGAGACAATTACAGTATGAGTAAGGGATGCCTGGTGGTAGAGGAAGAAAACCTTTTATTCTAGTGGACACAAGTCCTACTTGTGTAAGGAACATGTTGTTGGGCTTGGACATGGCTGACTGAGTAGATCAATCTTTTGTTAAGGTTTACTTTCACGGGATGATTGTGGAATACTCTAACTAGCTGGTGAGCAAGATTAGGGATAAAGAGACTGGCATGGTTTCTATAAGAAAACAAATTCTTAAAAATAACCAAGGCAAGCAAGGGGATAACAACTATGAGTTCAAAAGGAGAGATAGAGATGATAGGGTACTTACTATAGATGGAACCAATGAATAATCAAAGAAGAAAAAGCTGAAGAAGACTTGACTCTTTCATTTTTGGTTTTGAACTTGTTTATTTAAAAAGTTAGTTTGAAACTTCTAGCTTTAGGAATTATTTAGGGCTTTTAGCTTTAGGGTTCTGTTTAGGGTTTGGTTTTTTGTTTAGGGTTTGGTTTATGTTTAGGGTTTGGTTTATGTAATGGCATGGTTTGTGTTGATGGAATGGCTAAATCTTGGCAATATATATATATATATATATATATATATATATATATATATATATATATATATATATATATATATATATATATATATATATATATATATATATATTTGTTTTAGTAATTAACGGGTAAATGGTGGGTTTAGGTAAGTAGTGACCGGACCAATATATGGTTGCCTACGTACCTCCTTGGTAGAAGGATCAGGTCATCACTTAATTCATTTTTATTTGCCTTAATTTGTGCCTAGGCCGCCCTTTCGGGTTTTCAACCTATCAGGCTCTCTCACTCTCATTTTTTTTACTCTCCTTTTGTGTAGATTGCCCTTTCGGGTTTTCAATCTACCATTTTTAGCCTTAAGTTTTGCTTAGGCCACCCTTTCAAATTTTCAACCTAGCATGCCATTTTCCCCCCCGAACTTAGGAAAGAAAATGACATAATCCACAACCAATTCAGACGTGGCCATTCCTTAGACTACCACCTCAGATGTGGTATTTCTTCAATTGATCCATATTAGTCGGCTTAGTAAAAGGGTTTGCGTCTAAGTCCATCAACTTTGCTACTCCCCCAAAGTATATCTGCTTTGTGATATACAGACCTGCCCAATTCTGCTTAAATTTCCCATTTGTTTCCTGAATCAGGGCTTGAATCTCCTTCAGCACTAGACCTCCTGTCTTCAAATCTCTAGTTCTTACTTTCACGTCAAAGGATTTTCTAAGTCTCCTTTGGTAACCTGGAATGTGATACAAGGCCTTGAGCCTCTTCTCATTTATCATGCATAATTGGTCATACCTACTCTGCAACCAATCCATTTTGGGGAATTCACTCCCTAACACTGTTCTTAATGAACGAACACCCATCTCAATGGGAAGGACTGCCTCCATCCCATACACCAATGAATAAGGAGTGGCTCCTATGGATGGCTGAATTGATGTCATATGCCCTCAAAGTGCATAGGGTAATTGTAAATGCCAATCCGTGTAGTTCTTTGATGAGAATGCAAAATGTCATATTTTTCTCCCTTAATGTTTATTATTTTATACTTATTTGGTGCCTAAATGTACTCATTATTCTTATATTTTGATTTAGGATGCAAATGGAGGCATTAAGTGCAAAACAAAGCTAATTGGGTGATTTTGGATAGTTTTGACATCGCTTTGTAATCTGGGTATAATTCTCTCATCCGAGCTCCGATTGAGATGATTCAAGATGCTATGGAACGCCAAGAAACATCTCTACAACTTTCATGTTTTGGGTTTTGAGAGATACTGGTTGCATCAAGGTCGAAATTGGGCATGAAGTTGCTGCACTTGCACTGCTGACGTTCTGGAATGATCCTTAGCCTGCAATTCTAATACGCGGATTTGACGCGGTTTATTTTTGGAAGTTTCCAGATCTGGTGCACGAAAATTCCAGCTGAAAACTCCACTTTCCTAGTTATATTAGGACTTTATTTTATTTTTAATATTTTCCTTAATTAGTCAGATTTGGATATTGTTATTTTAGGATAATATTTAGAATATTTGGAGGAGATCTTGTAGGCTTGGAATACGGAGAATTAACATGTAAAGGGAGCAGGGAAATCATCAGACTTCACACATGCCTCTCTCTCCCCTTTTCTCTAACTTCTCCTTTGAGTTTTCGTCATGGCCCTGCGTGGCTGAACTTTTATAATTGGTTGAAGGAAATGGAAGCCTCAAAATCAATAAAACTGTGAGATCTAATTTGTTTTTATTGTTCAATTTATGCTTTGAGTATCAGATGTTCTTCTGTGCCTATTTTCATGATTTTCTCGATTAATTACTAGGAGGCCTACTAGTTTATTATTCGTTGCAATCTACTGCTAAGTTAAATATCAAATCCGTAATTGTTTGATCCCTCTAACTTGTGAAGCAATCAAGATTTAATGATTTGCTGTGTCAGAAATTATTAGATCTTAGGAAGAATGCTCGACTAAATTAAATGCAACTGCTTGTGCTTGTGTTGTTTAGCTTCATTGATCTCTCTAATTCTTAAGGCAGCTGCTAGATTAAACTTTTAGCGCTCGTCTTGGGTTGTTTAGTAGTTAGGGTTAATTAGATCGCTTGTTTTCTAATTAACTGCGACTAAGGAGAAATAGGAAAATAGTTCCAACGGTGAATATTCAAAGTGTGAATTGATATACTTGCATCAATGATTAGTTGTAAAATTCTGATGGTGGATGTTGACTTAGACCAAGGTTTGTTCTTTAGATTGATTTCGATATTTTAATTTGAATTGTTCCATAGTTTTTTTTCTTGAAATTGTTTTCGTTATACTCAACCCCCCCCCCCCCCCCAACCTTGTTCATGTAGCATAAAACTTGGCTAGATACTCTCCATGGGAACGATCCTTACTCACTCCACAACATATATTTTTAAGAGTATAGGTTTTATTTTTGGTTGCCTGCAACAGCAAACCAAATTTTGGCGTTGTTGCTAGGGAGTGATTTCAGTTGATTTTTGTGCTTCTTGTGATCCTTATTTCGTTCTTGAATTTTTCAAAAAAAAAAAAAAAAATCACCTTGATTGTTTGTGTTTTAGTGTAGAATTTTTATTTTCATTACTCTAGATTTTTCCTGATTTGTTTTTCATGGTTTATTAGAGTTTCCTTGATTGTTTATGACTGTAACTCGATGTTACAATCAACAACCTTTATGCATAACATTCCCTACTTTAAATGCTACAACTAATTTTGAATTAAAATTTGGACTAATACTTCTCTTGCCCACTTTTCGTGGCCTTGCAGGTGAAGACCCTTACAAGCATCTAAAGGAGTTTCATGTGGTATGCACAAGTATGAAACCCACAGAGGTGATTGAAAAGCAAATTAAATGAAGAGCCTTTCCATTTTCTTTGAAGGATTTGGCTAAGGATTGGCTCTATTATCTACCCTCCGGGAGTATTAGCACATGGAACGAAATGAAGAGGTTGTTTTTGGAGAAATATTTCCCAGCTTTAAGGGCGGTCAATATTCGAAAAGAAATTTGTGGTGTAAGGCAGCACAATGGAGAGTCCTTACACGAATATTGGGAACGTTTCAAGAAATTATGTGCAAGCTGCCCCTATCATCAAATTAGTGAGTAGCTACTTATCCAGTATTTCTATGAGGGCCTTCTACCCACTGATAGGAGCATGATTGATGCTGCTGGTGGCGAAGCTTTGGTGGATAAAACTCACGAGGCCACGAGAAACTTGATTGCAAATATGGTGGCCAATTCTCGACAATTCGGCACTAGGCTTGATTCTCCATCAAAGCATGTTAATGAGATAAATATTTCCTCCTTGAACAACAAATTATGAGTCTAACTTCTCTTGTAGCAATATGTCCCCCATGGAGTAATGAAGGATGTCTTCTCCATATCTTTTGGAGCCATCTTTATCTGGTTGTATCCCAAAAATCCATCCATGAATGACAGCAATGCATGTCCCGCCATATTGTCAACCAAGATATTAATATGAGGCAAGGGAAAATCATCCTTTGGGTTGGCCTTATTAAGGTCTTTGAAGTCTACACACATTCTCACCTTCCCATCCCTCTTTAGTATCGAAACCACATTAGATAACCATTCTAGGTAATTTACCACCTTTAAGAATCCCGCATTGTACTGTTTCTCAACTTCTTCCTTGATCTTGAGAGTCCATTCTAGCTTCATCCTTTTTAGCTTCTGCTTGACTAGCTTCATGGCTGGGTTTGTAGGAATTAATATTTCACTATATCTGTATCAATCCCAGGCATGTCCTCGTATGACCATGCAAATACCTCTTTGAATTTCTTTAGTAGTGTGACTAATGCAGCCTTCTCAGAAGAGGTTAGTGTGTTACCAATTTGGACCCTCTTAGGTTCATTATCAGTTCCCAGGTTGATAGATTGAGTTTCTTCTTTTATAGGTTCTACATGTCCTTGTTTTAATTCCTCATTATTAAAAGTTTCTTTACTAATTTTTGAAATAAAAACATTCAAAGCCAACAAATAAGCAAAATCAGAAATTATATTATAAGGAGTAGAGTTCTTAACAGACTCAACATTAATTGACTCAATAGGAATAGAAACGCGATCACAAACAGACTCAATAAGAATAACAATACTAGTAGAAATAGACTCAATAGGGATAGATATAATGTTTTTGGCAGGAGTGAAGTGGCTCGATGGTATTGATCTTCTCCAGAGGGGGGTGGGCAGCTCCCTCCCATGTCCAGTTCTTCAACTCAGTTATGGCTTTGACGATGGTAGCTAGCTCCCAGTGAGTTCCTTCTTCCTTCAGCATTAGTATTTTGGGGTCTTCATCCATATAGTCAGGGCTTTCACCATCAACTTCCATATCTGCGGGCTTGTCAAATGCATAGCCATCCAGGCGCTCTATACTGTCCATCCACTCCCCAAATAAATCTTGCCTCCCTTTGTTGCTTGGGTGGACATACTATGGGAAGTACTCCGACTCGCTTCCTTCCATTCTCTCATCTTCATCTTCAAGGTCCTCCAAAGTTAAGTTTCTGAAGCTGTGGATCATTAAATTTCTGTCAAGTGTCATTAATCTTGGATCTATATCATCTTCTTCATCAGTGTATGCAGTCAATAAGCCAAATTATGAATTATGAAATGAACCGAGCTCGAGAATCTCCTTACCATGCTTATCATATTGGGGGCCTGATTTTGAACTGGCATCTATAATGCAACTTCAATCCAAAGGTCGCCCATAAAGGTATTCGTCATAGTCTCCACTTACAGCTTCTACATCATTTTCTATGTCTCCATCATAATAGTCCACATCAATATAAGAATTGTCTTGCATCCTCGTCCTCTCCATCATTAGGGGGTTCACCCCTATCACTACCACTATCTCGGCTATCATAGTCTTCACTTTTACTTCCTTCACTATCACTGTCATCATTGCTATTGTCTCCACTGTCACTGTATCCACTATCATTACTATTGCTGTTACCACTATTATCATCTTCACTGCTGGTACCCTCATCGTCATCACTAGGGGCTTCTCCACCTTCATCATTCTCATCATCCGTTCTTGCTTCATATGGGCTCTTCAGTGCGTGTTGGCATTCCTCCCAGTATTGTTCCTCTTCTATGTTTAAGATAGCATATCCCAACAGGGTAGTCATTGCTTCAAGATCCACATAATTTGCCCTATCAGTTGGGACACAATTTGTATTTTCCTCTTTCAGTTCTAGAAGCTTATTGTCACAATCAAGAAATAATTCAAATCCAGGCACCATTGTTTTCGACTCAGGATCATATCTCAGTTTAGGAAATCCCCAGTAAAGCTAACTATCTCCAGCTTTGACAAACTTCCTATTCAGTGTGGGAGTGTATGGCTTCAAGGGTTCTGGGGGACTAGGAAGTCCCTTTGCTTTAGCCTTTGCGCGGGCCATCCTTCTCACTTCCAACTCTAATAAATCCTCATCTGTAGGTTTATAACCTAACCCGAAAGGTGGTGTGGCCGTGGGAATTGTCAGAACTTAAATAGCTGCCTCTTTCATGGTCTTCCCTAGGTTCATCCCTGGAAAATAACTCATCTTCCTCATCATTGCTACCACATTGTTGTTGCTATAGCGATCAAAGTCCATAGGGATCTTTTCAACCTCTTCTTCCCTTCTTTCAAAACCAGGCTTCTCAATCTCAAAGCCATCTGGGGTTATTGGCTCCTTCTCAGAATCGATACCAAAAATGGGCTTTGGTGTGGTTAAATTGTCACCATATATAGTAACTATATCTCCTTCATGTGGAAAGCGAACCTTTTGGTACAGGGATGAAGCCACGACCTCCGTATCATGAATCCATGGTTGCCCAAGAAGCATGTTGAAGCATGAAGCTATGTTCAATGCCTGAAATTCCACTTTTTATTTTATTTTATTTTTTATTTTTATTATGGGCCCTATGGTAAGCTCCAGTGTCACTGTCCCTAAAACCTCCCTTCTATTGTTGTCATATGCTCTCGCGTGCTAGTCAGATGACATAAAATCTTCAATACTTAAGCCTAGGCAACTTGCGATTTTCAAAGGACACATATTCAGAGCACTTCCATCATCAATTAAGACCATTGGTATCCTTTTGCCTTTGGCATCTACAATAATGTGCAATGAGACATTATAGCGCTTCCCCTTCTTAGTCAAATCTTTGTCAGAGTTGGAAATAGTAAGCTCCCTACTTATAGACCCAATCATAGCATTCAAATCTTAAGAAGTAATGGTTGTAGGGACTTGGATTTGATTGAGAAGGTCCACCAGATTCTAGCAGTGCTTGTATGAGGCCATGAGTAAACCCCATAAGGATATATTGGCTTGCGTCATTTGCAACTGCCTGAGGTCCTTATCCTCTTCATTGGGTGTTTGTTGGGTTGCCTTGTTCAAGGCCTCTACCGAGTTGTCTATTTCCAAATGTAGGGGTTTGAAGTGTCTTACCCCCTTGTTATATGGGTAGTTTTTGGTCGGTCATTTGATTCAATGTCTTGAGGTTTGAAGTATCTCCCTTATATGCAGGTGTTGGGTTATTTGATTGGGGTTTAAAGTGTCTCTCCTCATGTATGGATGTTCGATTATCCGATTGGGGTTTGAAATGTCTCCCCTCATGTGTGGATGTTGGATTATCTGATTGGGGTTTGAAGTGTCCTTCCCTATATGTGGATGTTGGATAATTTAGGGTTTCGGCAGTATCTTCACTCCATATAACATATCTTGTTGTAGACATCATGCCCATTAGTTCTTCCCAAGTCATTATAAAGCATTCGAGTAGGTCATAAATCAACTCAGACGGGTTCTCTTCTCCTTCCCCTTCAAAAATCAAACAGTTAATCCTTGGTCCTCTCCCAAAATACTGGTTGGGCAAGGGATTGTTGGTGATATTAGGCCTTGTAGGCGATGCAATCACCTTGGTGTCTATTAAATCTTGGATTGCATGAAAAAGTTCATAACACCTGTTAGTGTCATGGCCTGGGCCTTGATGGTAGGCACACCTTTGACTCACATCAAACTTTGCAGGTAACAGGTTTAGGATTGGTTTTAGGTCTAAGGGTTTTAGTAACCCTTTTACTTTTAGCTTTTCAAATACTTGACTCAACGGCATATAAAGTTCATGAAACTCTCTCCTAGGCCTTAGAGGTGGCCCTTGTGATATTTGAATTGGGGCAATAAGTTGGAATGGATCAGTTTTATATATATTAGATACTTCTATAGTTTTAGAGCTAGAAGGCCCAAAATTACTTTAAAATTTAGGTGCATCCTCATTCTTTATGGTCCTATTATTTATTTCATTCTCAATCTGAGTACCAACAGCTATTAAAGCTTTAAAATTTGGAATGTACTGAGAAAACAAATATTTATGGTATACAGGTAACAAGTTTTTTACAACCATGGTTAAATGCTCTTCTTCATTTGGCCTATTCATCATCTGTGCGATTTTGGACCTCCACTTGGTAATGAAGGTGGAAAAATACTCCTTTTGCTCTTGTTTGGTGGTCTCTAGGTCTCTTATTGTCACATCCACCTCTATATTGTACTTGTATTGGTTATGGAACTCCCTACAAATGTCTTCCCAGTTTCTAACTTTATTATCTTCAACGTTGAGGAACCACCTGAGGGTGGCTCCAATCAAGGTGTTTTGGAACATTTGTGCCAACATTTCCTCAGTAGCTCCCAAAGGCTGTATAGCCCTCAAGTACATCTTTAGGTGGGATTTGGGGCAGCTAGTGCCATCGAACTTGTCCAAGATCGGCATCTTGAACTTTGGGGGTAATCTTACGTCTGGGAAAAGAGAGAGTGACTGATAATCCATGAGGTCTTCCATCCTACGTGCACTTTTGATCATCTCATCCATCTTACTTATCTTCTCATTAATCTTCTTCTCACTCTCCAAAATAGGGGACATCTAATCAGTCTTGTTTTCCTCTTGGCTACCCTTTAGGTTCTGAAACTGCTGTACCATAAGGTTCATGTCTTCCCTTAACTGAATTTGGCTTGCTGCCAAAGTGTTTAGTAGCTCCTGAGTGCTGATTTGTTCTTTAGTGTTTTGGTGCTCTTATCCCTCTGCCATGGTGACAGAGTCTTTAGATTTCTTGTGGCTTGGGCTGTCTTGCAAGTCAAGCATGGGGTTGAGGTGTTGTAACTGTGGGGTGCCTTCTATACTCAAGGGCTTCAGTTCTGTGATAGGCTTGGAACTGCAACTGCTAGCTTGGCTGTCGTTCTTGGATTTTCTTTGGAGTCTTCCCTCTGATCTTGACCAAATTCTCCCCTAGGAAACGGCTTGGTTGGGTCAACCAAAGCTAGGTCCCCATCTATGTCAATCTATCAACCAAACAAACACACACAGGATGCAATGCAATTTTAACATGGATTGGCTTAAGGATAGGTTCTAAGTCATTATATTGTAGGGTGGGTTTGTTGTTGTATTGTATCCCATAGCTAGGACGTTACACCTCCTAACTTGTAATGTAATGAACATTACATTGGTCCAAACAACATGTTCTATCCTTTTTAGTCAACAAGAAATGATCTAGTGATTTTAGGCTATGAGTTGGTGAGTTCACCACTAGGTACAAATCTAAAGAAGACTGGTGATCCATGGTTACTACCACCATATGTTGAGATGGGTACATGCATATTTGTTACTCCCTCCGTCCCACTTTGTTTGTCCTGTTTGAAAAGTCAAACTTTTTAAGGGAACATCATTTATTGTCTTGTCTACCTTTTAAAAATGTATAAGTTTCCAAAACTACCCTTAAATAAATTTATCAAAAAATTGAATTAGTAAATTAATAAGGGTATAATAGGAACATTAGTAAATTAATGACTTTTATTTTTAGAAACAGGACAATATTTTGGGACATCCCAAAATAGAATAGAGGACAAACAAAGTGGGACGGAGGGAGTATTTGATGGCACACACTATGATAGTTAGGGAAAGCTTTTAACAACCAACATGGCAATTTCAAATAAGATATTATACAAACAATACACAAACATAAGCAACCAGACAAACAAAACATCATACAAAAACAAGGGTATTTAATTGGTCATTTAAAGTCTAATGTGAAGCTTAGCCCTCAACATCCCCAGTGAAGTCGCCACTTATTTTATAAGTAAAATAAGAAAACTATACAAATTACAACATATGCTGAATAATAATCTTCTCTTTTATAAGTAAACTAAGAAAACTATACAAATTACAACATATGATGAATAATAATCTTCTCATTAATTGGAAACAATTACATCTTGGTAGAAAGAATTTTACATTGCTTTGATTCCTACTTACAATCTAATAAAAAAAGAAAATACAAAGCTTTGTTTCCTAGTTACATTCTACCCAAAATAAAAATAAGACACTAAATTTGCCAACCTAAAATTCTAAGATTTGGGGGCTAGGTTACAGGAAGGGAAGGTGTTAGGCACCCACCCTGCCCAGACAGAGTTTAGTCTTCTAGACTTTAAATGACCTTTTAAATACCCATATTCAGAATATCAAATGATGTACAACAAATGCCATGTCAAATCCTAGACCTAGGGTTACAGTTCTATTTAAGAACCTTAGATCTGCAATTTATTTTGTGTAAAAAAACGTTTGATGAGAATGCTTGATGAAAATTTAAATCTAAGTTCTTGTAAAAGAAAGGAATTTTTAATAAAAATTCAGATTTGGTTTGGAGTTTTTAAAAGTGAGAGAAAAACATATTTTTATTTTGAAAATTCCATTTTTTTTTTTTAATGAAAAATGCAGATCTGGTTTTTACTTTTAAAAAAAAAAGGTCAGATTTTTATTTTGGAAAATACAGAGTACAATTTATAAACAATACAAATCAGATTTTTTTATAAAAAACAGACCAGATTTATGTTTTGAAAATTGTAGAACATATTTTTTCTTAAAAAACAGACCAGATTTTATAAACATAATACAGATCAGATTTTTTTGAACAAAATATAGATAAGATTTTGTAAACAAAATACAGATAAGATTTTATAAAAAAAAATACAGATCAGATTTTATAAACAAAATACAGATAAGATGTTATTTTTTGAAAATCATGGAGAAAAGTACAAATCTGGTTTTAGTTTGAAAAAGAAACATGGAGAAAAATGCAAATCTGATTTTAGTTTTGAAAAATATGGAAAAAAAAAATTGCAGATTTAAAATCTTATCAACCCTAGATCTAGGCATGTTCATCAACTAATCATGTGAGCTTTTTGAAAGGGAGAAGAGAGCATGCAATAACATATGACAAACATGGTTATCTAAACGCAAGAAACAACATCACATTCATGGAAAATAAGGCATAGATGAAAGCATGTTCTTGGAATTAAAATAAAATCATGTTAGGGAAAGTAAAGCTAGAATCATACCTGCATGAACGTATTCCACAAGTAGAGAACTATCCTAGAGATCAAAGAGAATAAATTTCTAAGGATTTAAGTGAGCCACTTAACAGAAAAGAAATTCCTAAAGCAAAGCTTCCTAAATTTCTTTAACGTAAGGGGAGAAAGAGGTCAGAAAGGGGTCCTGATTTCTGATTTTAGTTCCCTATTTATAGAGGTTTGATGCTTAAAAAAAAAGCTAGGTTGGATTAGATATGAATTAGGTCAAATTCTTATCCCTAAAAATTTGAAATAGATGTGTTTTATCTTGATCAAAACGTTTTCGGGTCGGGCCTCGAAGTTGTGCCAATCGGCACTTGCCATGTGCTGATCGGCACTCCAAGAGTGTCGATTGGCACTCTCAAATGCCAAGCCCAATTCCCAACTTTGGTTCGATCTGGAATCTTTTTTAGGGATTTTTTGAGTTGGGAATTGTACCTAGACATATTTATAACTTGTATTCTAAAATAAATCTCTTTATTTTGATAATCAGGTCCTTAAAGCAATAATTATCTGATATATAAATATTCCAAAAAGACTTAATTATCAACAATTCCCTTGTTATCTGATTATCCATTTTATTCCTATGCAACCAAGCTTATTTTTGATAAAAACCAACAACAATCACACAGTTATTTAATTAATTTTAATTTTTTGACCAATCATAATTAATTTCAATTAATCACACATGATCGGCTTCACCCTCATACAATGCATGCAGACCAAGAAAACTTGATCTTATGATATCTTTCAATTCGACAGCCCGATTTGGAAATCAGGCATACCGTTGCAACCGTTAGAATCTCAAGATCATTTTTATGATATGAAATGAATTATTTAATGCATGTAATGCAACTATGATTTTTGGGTATTAGAAATGGTCATTTTAGTCATCTTCCAAAACTAAATTATGGGTGTAAAATCGGGTGTCTATGGAGTTGCCACTTAGTTTTTATGTTTTACATAAAAATAAGAAAAACCTAAAAAAAATACCAACTGCATGAATAACATTGAGTTCTTATTTATTTGAATATTTACAATTGGTGAAAGAAACTTTACATTGCTTTGGTCCTAATTACAATCTAAGTAAAGAATTACAAAACTCTTTGTCCTAGTTACAATCTACCAACAATGAAGACTACTCTATGAATCTAATATCTATGGTTTGGGGGCTAAGTTATAAGATGGGAAGGTGTTAGGCACCCATCCTGCCTAGACAAAATCTATTCTTTCTAGACTTTAATGATCATTTAATTACCCATTAACTTACAATTATGAGATGCAACTTGTGTTTGAATAACAAATCTAAAATTAAGTCAAGAAGTAAACTTTATGAATCTATTCTTTTTTAAACTAAGAGAAATTTTGAAAGGTATTCTAGATTTGTTTTTATTTAGAACATAAGAAAATTATAGAGAAAAATCCAGATTTGCTTTTATTATGAAAGAGAAACAATAAATTGAAAAAGAAAAATTCAGATTTGTTTTTATTACTAAAGAGAACATGAGATTTGAGAGGAAACTTTAGATCTGTTTTTATTATTGAGAAAAATTCAGATTAGTCTTTTTTATTTTAGAAAACATGAGATTTCAAATAAAAATTCAGATCTATTTTTATTATTGTAGAAAACATGAGATTTGATAGAAAAATCCAAACCTGTTTTTATTATTACAGAAAACATGAGATTGATAGAAAAATCCAAATATGTTTTTATTTATTGAGAAAACATGTGAGATTCAATGAAAAAATCAGTTCTATTTTTATTTATTGTTAAAAAGATTTGATAAAAAAGAGTAATAGATTCATAGAAAGAACTTCATAAACCATATTAGATCTATTATGCATGAATCATATGATTATGAGATGAACATATTAATCATAAAACATAAAAGAAATACATAAATAAACTTACACTTGCATGCAAACAAATATACGAAATATGGAAACATAGAAATAAAAGGACTTACATACCGAAAATCTACTTGCATGAATTTACTCTATGAGAAGGGATTACTTTAGAGATCAGAGAGAATGAATCTCTCTGAGATCTAAAGTAGTATAACTTAACAGAAAAGAAATTCCTAAAGTAGAGCTTCTAGAATTTCTTTAATGTAAGGGGAAGCCAGGGATGCTTAGAAAATAAGCTAGGGTTGTTTAAAAATCAAGTCAGATCAGCTTAAAAAATAAGCAAAAAACGTATGGAGAAAATCCTAAAAAAAGGAGATTTGGATAAGAGTAAGCTGATTTTTTCAAATCTGAACACATTTCAGTATGTTGATCATATCTCTTTACTCAAAATTTAGAATAAGCTGAGATTTTGATAGCCGATGGGAAATTCAATTCTCTACAAATAGCCTAGTCCGAATTTCAAAGTTTACTAAGCTAAAAGTTCCCTGGAATGTGAATCTGAAAACTGCTACTTGATTAGCACATTTTTGAAGTGTTTTCCAAGTCTAAAATTGTATTTGGATGAATTTCAAAGTTATTTTCATGATAAAATTCATTCAAAAGTGATAATTAGGATATTTTAAATAATTATTTTGAATATAATTATCCCGAAAGCCTAATTATCTACCGTCTTTAAATATTATTAGCTTAATTATTTTTAATCCCATGCAACAAATCTCATTTTAAGAAAAATACTCCACCAATCACATAAATTTATTTAATTAATTTTAATTATTAACCAATCAAAATTAATTTCAATCAATTACGTGTGATCAGTTCCACCCAAATGAATATATGTAGACCGTGAAGACTTGATCTTGTGATATCCTTCCATCCGACGGTCCGATTTGGGAACCGGGCATATCGTTACGATCGTTAGAATCTCAAGATCATTTTTATAATATGTGATGAATGATTTAATGCATGATATGCCATCAAGATTTTTGGGTACTCAGAATGATTATTTTGGTCATATTCCAAGGTTAAATTATAGGTGCAAAATTGAGTGTCTACAGAATGCCCTTATTGACAGAGCTTGAAAAGCAAATGTCAATGTAAAATAAAGACACTAATTTTAGCAACCATGATTTAATCGAGGTTGATTTTCAAAGATTTCCTATCCCTAGATCCTAGAACCTTGGGACATAGAACTTGTGTTTTATTGTCTTACAAAATGAGAAATGTTGACATCTAGTTTGCTTAATGATTGATGAACCTATGTAGAGGCCCGAATGCCAATGTTTGAGAACAATATTTGTTTAATTTGAAATTTGACATGATTGAGAATTGTATTTGCTCAATCTGAAATCTAGAAGGTGACTGAGAACTATATTTGTTTAATCTGGAATTTGGGGTGTCTGAGAACTATATTCGCTCAATCTGGAATCTGGAGGGTGACTGAGAACTATATTCGCTCAATCTGGAATTAGGAGGATGACTGAGAGCTGTATTCACTCAATTTGTAATGGGGTAACTGAGAACTATATTCTCTCAATTTGGAAATCTGGAAGTCGACTGAGAACTGTATTCGCTCAATTTGTAATGGGGCGACTGAGAACTGTATTCGCTCAATCTGGAATGGGGTGACTGAGAGCTGTACTCGCTCAATCTTGATTCTGGGTAGATTAAAAACTGTATTCGCTCAATCTGGAATGGGGCGACTAAGAACTGTATTCGTTTAATTCGGAATGGGGTGACTGAGAACTATATTCGTTTAATTCGGAATGGGGTGACTGAGAACTATATTCGCTCAATCTAGAATGGGGTGACTGTGAACTATATTTGCTCAATTTGGAATTAGGAGGATGACTGAGAGTTGTATTCGCTCAATTTGTAATAGGACGATTGAGAACTATATTCGTTCAATCTAGAAATTTGGAAGTCAACTGAGAACTATATTTGCTCAATTTGTAATAGGGCGGCTGAGAACTGTATTCACTCAATTTGGAATGGGGCGACTAAGAGCTGTATTCACTCAATCTGGATTCTAGGGAGATTGAAAACTGTATTTTCTCAATTTGGAATGGGGCGACTGAGAACTGTATTCGTTCAATCTGGAATAGGGTGACTGAGAATTGTATTCGCTCAATTTGGAATGGGGTGACTGAGAGCTATATTTGCTCAATCTGGAATTTGAGGTGATTGAGAACTATATTCGCTCAATCTAGAATCTGGAAGTCGATTGAGAACTATATTCGCTTAATCTGGACTTAGCGGTGACTGAGAACTATATTAGTTTAATTTGGAATTCGGGGTGATTGAGAACTATATTTGCTTAATTTGGAATCTTGAAGCTGAATAAGAATTGTATTCGCTCAATCTGGACTTTGGGGTGATTGAGAACTGTATTTGCTCAATTTGGAATGGGACGACTGAAAACTATCTTTGCTTAATCTAAAATTTAGAAGTCGACTGAAAACTGTATTTGCTCAATCTAGACTTTGGGGTGACTGAGAACTGTATTTGCTTAATCTAGAATGGGGTGAATGAGAACTGTATTTGCTCAATTTGGAATCTGGAAGTCGACTGAGAACTGTATTCGCTTAATCTGGAAATCTGGAAGGTGACAAGCTTTTTAGAATAATAATCAAATTTTTTATTGTAATTTTTTTTCATCTTCTCTTTTTTCCCCTCTCTCTCTCTCTCTCTCTCTCTCTCTTTTGAAATTTGAACCATTCATTTTTTTTTTTGTCAAAATTTTATTTTTCATCTTTTTATTTTTTTTATTTTTATTTTTTTTATGATCAATTTTTGTCACTTTTTTCTTTGTCAATGAAACTGAAGCCACTAATTTTGTAAAAATTTTTGAAAAATTTTGGAAACAATTTTCCCTTCCCCTTTTTTACTTTTTTCTTTCTTTTCATTTTTTTTTTTGTAAAATAAAAAATCTTTTTTTTTTTTTTTTTTTGGGTGAGTTTACTCAAGTTTGATTGAGTCAACTTAATTAAACTTTGAGTTGACTCATCTCTTAAAGGAGGAAAGAAAGGGGAGGCTGAAATTTTGGCCTCCCTCTCTTCTTCTTTTGTTTTCTCTTTTCTCTTCCTCCATTGCCACTATTCACTAGCTTTATCTCTCTTGCCTTTTATCTTTCCTCACACCATTTTTTTCTTAGAAAATTATTTCTCTAGTCTTCCAAACTTGATCTTTATCATCTTCTTGAAAATTTGTTCAGATCTTTGAGTTCTTGGGTGTCTTTGAAAACCCCATCTTTGAAACCCATTTTGAAAATCTTCATCTTTTGAACATCATGGCCCTTCCTCCTGAGCCCCCTAAATTTCTCACTTTCCATGAGAAAAGTTATGAACCATCAATTGAATGGGATGATGATGAGGGACTTCTTCAAGAACTACTTGAGCATGCTCCAAACCCTTCCCCCAAGGACCTCAAGTTGAGTTCATCTTTTGTTCTTGTTGATTAATTCATTATTTTTTAGACTTGGCTTTTGGGAAATTTGTGATGAATGTTATCATCTTATGATCATTTGTTCGTTTTGGAATTTTTAGATATCGTTGGGTGAAATCCATTTTTTATGGATGTTGATTTTTAGGGCATTTTTGAATTGATGCAGATTGTAAAATTTGGACAATGTTGATGATTTATGGAACTTTGCATGTTATTTATTTTTGGGCAACATTGGATGAATTTTGAGTTTCCAATGAGTATGAAAATTTCGAGGTTTAATGTGTAGTCATTGTTGAACAAAACTCATTTTTTCATAGGTACGGGAAAATTTTTGCTTGAATTGTTGTTTGAGGTATTTTTGAATGAATTCATTTTTTCATGGGTATGTAAATTTTTGCTTTGAAATGAAGTTTGAGGCATTGTTGATTTTTAGCTTGTGGGAGTATTTTATTGCCATAATGTCATTTGTCATGGGCAATTTTTATCTCTTGTTGTTATGGGCATTTTTATTTGATTGGCAAGATTTTTTTTTTTTTTTTTAATTTTTATAATTTTCTATTTTTTGTGAATGAGCATCTCTTACAATTTGGACATTTTTATGGATGTTATGATGATTGACAAATTTTTTGGTTGGTCATATTTTAATGAGGGGCATTTTTGTTTGGTGTAGAACCTTAAGAGTCAGGGTAGTCTTCAATTGTTGAAGCAAAGTTGGCTTGTTTTATCATCAGATATTATAGAAGTCATCAATGTTGTAGGTTTTGAGACCTTTTTTTCGAGCTCTTTAGAATTATGATACCACTGAATATAAAGATCTTCAACTGACTATGGTATTATCTGAACATTTTTGGGATACCACCTGTACTTTCCATTTTCCTGGCATTGGTGAGGTGATGTTAACACCCAATGATTTTTTAGTCATTACTGGTTTAAGGTTGGGTGGTAGAAGAATTGAAGGTCATGATACCATTTCACCAACTGATGTTGAGGATTACTTAGGTGTGAACCCATCTAGAGTTAGTGGTAACAATGTGTCATTTCACAATGTGTCAACAATGTGGCTATATTCCAACATTGAAAGAAGTAAAAGCGTGGGTACTGGCACTAAAATGTTCATGATTTTTTTCATTGGGAGTCTTTTATGTCCTGACTTGGGGAGTACTGTGAGTTTTTGTTATTTGTGGAGTTTGAGGGACATTGACCGTATTAGAGAGTACAATTGGGATGACATGGCTTATGCTACTCTACTACACTTCATGACCCAGCTTTTTAGGTGTAGTCTTTCAACTCTAGGAGGTGCATTGTTTGTATGGCCGGTAAGATTTAAATTTTGGTTATTTGTGTTGTTGTTAACAATTGCTGGTTTTTGTAGATGTATGAATATTTTAGGGTTGGGCCACAACTTTTGGAAGATGTTGTTGGGGATTTTCCAAGGTTCTTTCGTTAGGTGTCTAAAAACCGCCTGTCAACACTTCCTAAGTGCTCGTTGAGAGCTTGACAAGTGGTGATTGATGATTTAGACATTGAGGATGTGAGTTTCATTTTTTCTTTCATTAGTGGAAGTTTTGTTTAATTTATTTCATGAAGGGATGTCTTTTAAATTTTGTACTCTTCATGAATTTTAGATGAACTTGGATCCTTAGGAAGGTTGTGAGGGTTATGCTGAGTGTACAATGGCTCTGGAGTTGAATGAGCGTCGTCAAGTCTTGTTCAAATGTGGCCATGGTAGGTATTTGTATCTTGGAGATCGAGTACTCCCACAGGTTTATCATGCATACCCTCCTGAAGTGATTCCTATCAATCCTTGTCCTTCAGTCTAGTTGGCCAATCTTTTAGCTGATGATGAAGTAGCCAATGCAAGAGTTGGCCATACCAATCTTGGGATATCTGGAAACTACCTTGAATTCATCCAGGCTTATTTGCAAGGTTGCTTTGTCAATGCTTCTGAAGCATTGGTGAGATTCTTCTTTTCTCAAATCAATTTGCATTATCCTTGCCATTTCTATCATTTTTGAAAATGTCTAAGTATTTCATCTATAGACTTTGAACCATGGAGTGGGGAGGCTTTTTTGGAATAGGGCTAATCCTCTTTTTTAGCTTTGTGAACTTGGATTGGCCTGAATATGCTCTGAATGTTCCTTGGAGCAGCCCGATATATTTTCAAACTCTTCTTGTCCTTTGTATCTTACTTTTTTCCTCTTGGTTGCTCCTGAACTTTTGTTTCTATGTCTCAGATTGGTGTTGACCTTGTGGAAGAGAGTATGAGAATGATTGGAGGTTTGCAATAGGTTACATGCACCAAATCTTCTTAATATGTGATAAATGAAGTGCAATGGATAAGAAGTAATCCTTCCTTGCAACATTTCTTTTGAAATTCATGAAAATGCACTTGACACTTTGTGAGAGACCGCGCCCCCGACCCTTTTTTGGTGTTAGGCCAAACCCATGTGAATGGGTGGGATCATGTTATTGCATCTCAAAATGGAGATTTGACTAATTATACTTTCCCCTTTAGATTAAGGGTTTTACAATGGAGTTGCCACTTAATTAATTATTGGAATAAATAAGAAAACCAAAATTGAAAAATTCCTCATTTTTTTTTATTATTTGCAAATGAATTTACATTGATCATAAGAAATTACATGGCTTTGGTACTAGATACAATCTAAGATAAAGTACATGGCTTGGTTTCTTAGTCACAATCTAGAAATTGAAAATTACATGGATAAGCATTGATCAATCAACCCTTGATATAAGCCCGGAGGCTATGTTACAAGATGGGTAGGTGTTAGGCACCCATCTTGCCTAGTGAAACTGGTTTTCTAGACTATAGTGACCAACATTCATATTATATCATCTAATATGTTATCAATCAATTTGCATGTTGAATTTAATGTGTGTGCATATGATAAACCCTAATTCAATTTATTAAGCATTGCATTTGGATTGGAAAAAAATTCTTGTGAATGTGTGTGGATGGTGATTGTTGACGCCGGCCTCGATCGGGGCAGAAGCGGAAAAACCACTGCCGCCATTGCAAGCCCTCGTTTGACCACCTACCGTGGCGATAGCTCTCGCGCACACGAGGCCCTGTTAGAGGGCCCCTCTCGATACGATGGTGCGTGTGTGTTCGTGCGAAGCTTTGGGTTCTCTCTCTCTCTCTTGGAGGAGGAATCTGGGCCAAATTTTAAGGGATTACCAAAGGTATGTGGAGTCGCCACCAATCATTGGGTTTTTCTAAGGTGTGATTGGTCACCTGTTTCTAGTTGATTTTATTACCGATCCTAGGTTAAGAAAAATGTCATTTTTCCTAATCTAATGTGGATAGCAAAAAATCTTGATTCTTAAGTCCAGAAGTTTGGTTACGTGTGGGGAAGGTGTTAGGCACCCCACAATGCTTGTCTAAGGACAGTCCTTTGTTTTGATAAAACCTTAATTTTTGGAGATTGGCAGTAAAAACACGATTTTGGCATTGGCTTACGGGGCTTCACATGCATGGGGGCTTTGAGGTTTGGCTTTAGGAATGGGTGTGGTCCCAATTTATGCTTTCCTAAGGCATTCGAGCAAAGTGCCAGGTTTCCACCAAGAAAATCTGGTGAGAAGTCACCGTACTTTCGCGGAGGGAATTAAGCATTGCTAGCCTTAAGTGACATAGATCGTGATAATCACACTGGAAAGGGGCAAGCAGGTATATATATACATGCATCATGCACAATGCTAGCACACAGAGCAGGAAAGTAAATGCCTACATCCCTAGAGTATGGCCCAAAATATAGGTGCAGGAAAATAAGCAAAGGTCGCCATACTCTAGGGATGAGGACGAATGGTACAAAGCATGATATCCCTAATACAAACCATCTAAGGGAGAAAGAGAGGAGGAAGGTGGGGGTTTAAAAGAGTACATAACCAAAGGGAAAAAAGCTAAACCCTAAACCTACTGACTGCAACTACTACTCGGTTCATGTTGGCATGCTCGCATCCTTGCCCCTTTTGCTTGCTCCTGGGAGACCGTGCCCTAGCTCCAAGCGTCCTCACTCCGTGTGCGTACATGCAAAGGCAAAGACAAGAAACTAGCAGACAAGCAATGGAAGGAAAATGTGTAGATAATAGAAAAAGGATGCAAAGCGAACAAGCAAGATAGATATGGCAAGCATAGCATGTGTCAAAGGCAAGAAAGCTAACCAACAAGCAGGTAGGGAAACGAGCAAGGAAACAAAAAAAGGTGGTGTCCACGAGGGACAAATGTAGGTTTGGATTGAATGTCCATAACTTCATTGTGTTGAAGCATGGACGACACACTAGCAAGCAAGACTCATGCATGGACATGTAAGCAAATGTGTAAAAATGCACAGAAAGCCAATGGGTGGCACAAACAAGCACGAAGTGGAAATGGAGAGGTATGCATGAAGAAACTGGCATCATTGCGATGCATCCCAAGTGGTTACGTCCAGACAAGGCCTCATAGGCGTCGGACGTAACCACATAACCACATAATCACTAAGGGCATCCAGCGTTGCAAAGCCTAGAATTAGAGAGGCTAACACAAGCATAAAGCATATAAGCAAGCAAGCATCGACATGCAAATGGGGTGATCCAAACCCTTTGATATGGGCCAAGGTGTACGGACAGTGACAAAGACCATAGGTTCTAGATCGGGTCCGAACCAATAGGCCAAAACACAAGAAAGAAAGATAAAGCGACAAAAGGGCTACAATAGCACATGGAAAGACAAACATAGCCTAGGTCTAGGCACACAAACATGGCCTGGAGTGCACAAGCACGTGGAAGATGGCATAAAGCAAGCAGAGCATAGATCCGAGTACAATAGCATGTGGCATAAAACATGTCATAAAAACCCTAAGCATGTAGATTGAGACAAATAAACATTTGAACAAGCATAAAAGAACATGGATCTAAGCTAAAAACATGCTAGAAACAAGATAAAGCAAGAAACCTGTCAAAGAAAGCAATAAAACATATTATTCTAGTAAAAGGAAAGATAAATGCTAGAAAAGAGATTTAGAAGGTTAGGGGTGTGGATGATAGCTAAAAAAGCTACATCCACACCCCTAAACCCCAAATCCAAAGTGTAGAACCAAGGAAAAGAAGATTGGGTGCAAAAGCAACACCTTGTGTTCTTGGTGAAGAGGGAAGAATCAAGAGACTTTGATGTGTTTTTTTGGAGTGTTTTTGGGTTTTTTTGGTGTTTGGAAGAGAGAAAAAACATAGAGAGCAGCTGGGTAGAAGGCAAATTTTAGAAAAATGTGTGTCCCCTCGATCTGATGGGTGCCTGGGGCTATTTATAGTCCCAGGCGCATTTTTTGAAGTGGTGGCCATTCAAGGGCCGCCGGCCTCAAACCACCTCTAATCGGGCTGATCTTGACACCATTGGATAGATCTTCATTTTCAGTTTCTAAAAAGGTATGAAACACAAAAATCCAACGGTCATATCAAAAGTTATGGCTTTCGGAAATTTGCGGTGCAGTGATTGGTACATCATCCCGGTTTTTGTGATATCTCAGCCGTTCAAACTCTGATTTTGACCTATGAATAGTCGTTGGAACAAGAATTTGATGATCTTCGCAATGGCGTTGGTTTCAACCCATTCTAGAAGCCCAATCAAAATTAGGATTTTTGGGCCCACCCAAGATCGACTTCGAGTCAAACTTGGTCAAAGTTGTTAAAAATCTCGGAGAAGCTCGGGTTTGGTGTAAAGCTATGAAAAGCATTGTTTTGTGGAGTTTGTACCTTGTTTGATCTTCGGTCAACTTAGGGCCGACTATGGGCATTTTGGTCATTTTGGCTGAAAAAGGCACTTCGGGTGCTCCAGTGCCTGAATGGGTTGCGCCATGTCACTCTAGATGTTCTCATGGCCTAATAGAGAGAAAATGATATTTTTGGATTTTTCAGGGTCCGACATGCAAATCGAGGGCGGACAAAATACGGTATCAATAGTGATATCCTAGATTCAAGCATTTGAGAGAATTATGAAACAAACATGTTTTTCATATTTTTGATGTGGATTTAAAATCAAAACTAGTGTTATGCATGAACATGTATTGAACAACCAAGAATATGTGAAGAATACATATGACCATTTAAGAACATTCAAACATATTCAAGGAATTTAAATAAACACTAGCGTGCTCTAATCCTAATCTCATCATAATAATATATTAAAAAAAAAAGTTAGGGAAATGGATTATACCTACATGCAGGATCCACACGGTGGAGAGCCTCTTGATGAAGGTCCTAAGGGTGGAGTATCCTAGGAGAGGGAGAGTGAGTCTCACTCAATACCATGAGTTTCAGGAAGACCAAGATATGACAAGACTACTTTACTTCACTAGATCTCAAGAGAGGAGAAGAGAGGGGGGTTTTGATGTGCTTTGGAATGGAGGAGAGGGAGTTTTATATAGTAGTAGTGGAAAAAATATGAATGGAAGGTCATTTAATGAGGGTTGACAAGGGATCAAAAAGAATCATGAACCTAGACCCTACTTCAGACTTTGGGGAAAGATGGTGCATTAAATGTAGAGATTGATAAGAGTGATGAGCAAGCAAAATTCGGTTTTCCTGTAACTATTGTAATAGCCTGGAGAGACAAATTTGAAAAATAATATCTTACTCAATTTTAATCGTAATTCTCTCGTTCTTGTACTCAAATTGAAGCTCTAGATGTCTAGTTTCTAGAAAAATTAACCGCACTCATAGATTCAAAATATTATAAGAGATGTCAACGAAATGGTGAACATAGGTCATTTGTTGGAAAATAATTTATGCACAATTAGCATTAATAGGCCCTAAATTAGTTTCCAATTAAAATTAATAGGCTCCAATCACTTCCATTACAGACTTAATGAGTTTCAAATTTATCCTAATTAAAAAGATAATTACAAAAATTACTCATTCAATAATTAATGTTTGATTATTTAATTAATAAAGTGTGTGCAACCTTACCATAAGATGTAGTCCTAGCCAGTTAAATTATGACACATCATTAATTTGAAATTGATTATAATTATAACCAATTGGAACCAATTGTTTATAATCAAATATAGTCAGACTCAATTTGTGATAATGCATCTTAGTCATTTAAACTTGATTTGATGATAACTTTTAATCTGATGGTCTGATTAAGGCTTATGACCAGTCAATTTGATTGTTACAACATCAAAATTATTTTGGTGAAATGAAATGAAGGATATAGTGGCCACAATTAAGATGCCTATTTCCAATGTAAAATTACCCCTTTTACCCTCCATGTGAGGTTAAATGCGGGTTGCAAAATGGGGTGTCAACAAAATTCCCCTCATTGACAGAGCTTGAAGAGCGAATGTCAATGTATGAAAAAAAGACGCCTAACTTTGCAATCAATATTTAACCATGGTTAATGTATGATGCATGAATTTTTTTTTTTTTTTTTTTGATTGAAAAAAATGAGTACAAGACACGTTACCAAAGGTCAAGACAAAATGGGGATTTCGGTTGTGCTTTCCCGATGTGAAAGACCATCAAAGGTGCCTCTCAAAAAAAGAGAGATTTTCTGAGTGCTTTTTAGGGTACCTCTCTTTTTGGGTAAGTGGTGTGGAGTTGCCACTTATTTTTTATACAAAAAATTAAGAAAACAAATTAAATACAAAGTACATGACTGAATTGTTTCCTTTCATTGATTGAGTAAAAAATTACATGGCTTTTTGTCCTAGTTACAATCTACCAAATAATTACATGGCTTTTTGTCCTAATTACAAACTACCAAAAATAAAACAAAGATAAGACCTAGGTTTACCTATCCAAAGGTACTAAATTCGAAGGCTAGGTTACGGAATGGGAAGGTGTTAGGCACCCATTCTACCCAGACTGAGTCTGGTTTTCTAGACTCTTGTGACCAATGTACCCCTTTTATACATGCTATGAATGATATGTTGTACATGTGAATAAAACTAAATCACAAAAATTTATTTATGAATGCATCCTCCTCTTTGTTAAAAAAATACAAATCTGTTTTAGTGATAAAAAAAAAATTGATTTTTGTTTAGAAAAAAAAAAATCAGATCTGTTTTTGAGGACCTAGAAAAAATGGTTTTGGTTTTGTAAAAGATCAGATTTGTTTTTGTGATAAAAAATTGTGTACAAAAAAAATCAGATCTATTTTTGTATGTTCAAAAAATATGAAAAATATATATATATTTTTTTAGAAGAGAATTTCATTCACGAAATAAATTCATGCTACATGTATTAAATAAAACAAACACAACAAACACAATCATGCATGATCTTTTTCTTTATTTCAAAATCCGAATATGTAAAAAAAGAAAAAAAGAAAAAAAAAAGATCTGTATTTGATGAAGATACGAATTAGTTTGTGTTTTTTTTTTAAAAAAAAAACTTCAAATTTGCATCTAAGGAAGATGTGGATTAGTTTTTAATTTGAGGAAAATTTAGATTTACCTTTAGGGAAGATGTAGATCCATTTTTACTTGAAGAAAAATTCAAATCTACATCTAAGGAAGATGTAGATCCGTTTTTGATTTGAAGAAAAAAAAATTGTTAACATCCAAATTTTTGAAAATAACAGAGAGATCACAACTATAATAAAGGAATTAAGAACATCTTTGACAAAATAAATCAGCAATTCATGTTATGGATACTTGAAACAACTAAACTAAAAAAATAAACAAACATACATCATTGCAATAAGAGAAGCATTAAGAAAAGAAAAGGGTAATTAGAAACAGCCTCTTGCACGGAGCACTTCTTCTTCTTGAGAGGATGTTTTAGGGTTCAAAGAAATTTATTCAATTATCTTTGAAACTTAAAAACCCTGGTTTAAGAGAGAATACCAGAAAAGAGGGGTGAGAAATTTGAGAGTGTGAAAATGTGTCTCTCCTAGAGCGTCAAAGAATGTGCTGAATTTTGGGATCCAGTCCCTATTTATAGAGGCTAAAATGCTTAAAAAATAAGCAGCCATGGGTAGAATGCAAATCAGGACATGTCTTTCTGTGAAAAAGTCGAAAAGGGTGTGCCTTATCTGCACCTGAAGAGAATTGGGCCAAAGTCCAAAAGAGTGCAATTCGGCACTCCAAAAGTGTCAAATGGTACTCTTGGGTGCTGATCGCACTTTCGTGTTAGGGTGCATTTTGGACTCCTTTTTTAGGTTTCCTTGAGCTGGGCCTTCCACTTAGACATGTTTTCAATCTGTATTCTAAGATTATCCACAATTTTATTACTATCCAATTATCCCTTTTATTCCTATGCAAGCAACCTATTTTAGACACTAATTGTCAACCAATCACAAAATTATTTAATTAATTTTAATTGTTTAACCAATCAGAATTAATTTAAATCAATCATGCATGGTCGACTCTACCTAGACACAATGCATGCTGACCATGCAATCTTGATCATGTGATATCTTTCAATTAGACGGTCCGATTTGGAAACTGAACACACCGTTGTGAACGTTAAAATCTCAAGATCATTTTTATGACATGCAATGAATGAATTAATGTATGTAATGCAATCATGATTTTTTTAGGGTACATGGATGGTCATTCCAGTCATTTTCCTTGATTAAATCATGGGTGCAAAATCGAGTGTCTACACTTGAGGACCAATGATCTTGAATTTTGGATGTGCTTCGTAGAGGTCTATTGAATTTGAATTTTAGATGTGCTTCCCAAAGGTTCGATGGATTTAAATTTTGGACATACTTCCTAAAGGTCTGATGGATTTGAATTTTGGACATGCTTCCTAGAGGTTTGTTGATTTGAATTTTGGACGTACTTCCTAGAGGTCCACTAAATTTGAGGTTTTGGACGTGCTTCCCAGAGGTCTGATGGATTTGAATTTGGACATGCTTCCCAGAGGTCTGATTGATTTGAAATTTAGATGTGCTTCCTAGAGGTCCAAGGATTTGAATTTTGGATGTGCTTACTAGAGGGCCGTTGATTTGAAATTTGGATGTGCTTCATAGAGGTTTGTTGAAAATGAATTTTGGACACGCTTCCTAGAGGTCCAAGGATTTGAATTTTTGACGGGCTTCCCAAAGGTCTGTTGATTTGAATTTTGGACGTGCTTCCCAGAGGTCCATTGAATTTGAAATTTTGGATGTGTTTCCCAGAGGTCTAATGGATTTGAATTTGGACGTTCTTCCTAGAGGTCCGATTGATTTGAAATTTGGACGTGCTTCCCAGAGGTCCAAGGTTTTGAATTTTAGACGTGCTTCCCTGAGGTCCGTGGTTTTGAATTTTCGATGTGCTTCCCAGAGGTCTGTGATTTTGATTTTTGGATGTACTTCCCAGAGGTCCAATGGATTTGAATTTTGGATGTGCTTCCCAGCGGTATTCATGCCAATGTGTATGGGTCTTGTACCTTAGTTCCAGCAAAATATATTTTTACAGTTAATGCTAGAGCTATTCATTGAAAATAATTGAACATACCTGGCGAATGACCCTAGTTTGGGACATATTCCATGACTTGATGAATGCTGAGTGTGGATAGTTGACTTGATATTGCACCAGTGGAGAATATGGAAGAGGATCATAATTTTCTGTTCTTGGTTGCTAAAGAAGAATTTAATGAAGATTTTTCCTAGGACTTTTGATTTTTTTTTTTTGGAAAGATATGGAAACCTTGAAATTTTTTTTGAAAGAATTGAAAATCTTGGTTGATGATTTTTTTTGAAAGCAAACTAAGAACCCAATGCCCCTAGTCCCAAGGCTTTTTGAAAATTTGGAAATAATTGAAAATCTTGACTGATTTTTTATTTATTATTTATTTATTTATTTATTTATTTTAGAGCAAACTAAGAACCCAATGCCCTCAGTTCAAAAAGTAAAGAAGATGAAGATGAAGATGGAGTAAAGAATAACTTTGGCTGGAAGTTGATGTGGTAGTGTGCTGTCACAGGCAACCAAAAATAAAACCCATACTCCTAAAAATATATGTAGTAGTGCGAGTAAAGATCGTTCCCACAGAGAGTATCTAGCATAGTTTTATGCTACATGAACAAGGAGGGGGGGGGGGGGGGTTGAGTATAATGAAAACAATTTTAAGAAAAAAAAACTAAGGAACAATTCAAATTAAAGTATCGAAATCAATCAAAAGAACAAAACTTGGTCTAAGTCAACATCCACCATCGGAATTTTACAACTGATCATCGATGCAGGTATATATCAATTCACACTTGAATATTCACCGTTGGAACTATTTTCCTATCTCTCCTTAGTCGTAGTTAATTAGAAAACAAGCGATCTAATAAACCCTAACTACTAAACAACCCAAGACAAGCGTTAAAGGTTTAATCTAGTAGCAGCCTTAAGAATTAGAGAGATCGATGAAACTAAACAACACAAGCACAAGCGGTTGC